>CM054113.1:221975545-223328650 GCA_028673005.1 Tanypteryx hageni
TGAGGGTGGTGGTGGTGAGAGTGATGTTGCTGAGGGTGGTGGTGGTGAGAGTGATGTTGCTGAGGGTGGTGGTGATGAGAGTGGTGTTGCTGAGGGTGGTGGTGTGAGCGTGATGTTGGTGAGGGTGGGGGTGGTGAGGGTGGTGGTGGTGAGGAAGGTAGTGGTGGGGGTGATGGTCGTGGTGGTGAGGGTGGTGAGGGTGTTGGTGGTGTGTGTGGTGGTTGTGATCGGTGTGGTCGTGGTTGTGAGCTTTGCGGTGGTGGTGAATGTGAACGGTCACCACCACGCACATCATCACGCTCTTCACCACCCTCACCACCACCTTCACCATCTTCCTCCCCACCACAACCACCGCCACGCTCATCACCACTATCACCGCCCCACTCCTCATTATCTAATATTGAAGTTACTAGCGTAGTTGCTCGTCAAATATGACGTGATTATTATAAAAATTTTCCAAATATTTTATTTCGATATGAAAAATCAGTAAGATATACGATTATCTGGATTGGCTTTCATGCACAATCAAATTACCCTTTTGAAAGTTATCTTTGTTTTAATTATATTGCTTAATTAATTATTATCAGAAAGGCCAAATGATTACCCAAATATTTGCTGAAAATAAGAGGAAAATCGAAATAATAATATATAATGCATAAGGAATTTGCAGAAATTTATTGGAAATATTTGACCAAGTTATAAGTTATTTAAAACATATAGAATTTAACTTAATAATTGAATTACTTTGCTTTTATTTACACGTTAAAATAGGGTAAAATTTTTATGAACAGTCAATTTACCATCAAAGAAAAATGTATAGTTCTTACTATTAACTAAATACTTACATGTACTCCAATGAGTTTTAACTATATTGTAAGATCGCAATTTTCTTTTAACTACATAGAGTAGTTTAGAATATTTTTGTGAAAATAGTCTTTATTTAAAGAAATTTAAATAAAAGTCATAAAATGTTTTTTTCAATCCTATTAGAAATATTTGCTGTATTATCATTTAAAGAAATCTATTGAAAATTACGTTATATTTAGTTTTATGTATATTCACCATTTGGCAATGGCGCATGATTCGATAGTATAATTTTTTATAATTAATTATAATTAATTATAATTAATTATAATTTATTATTGTTATTTTTGTGCTGCAGCTCCTTTTAATCCAATACAAATGCTACGTCCTCTTCCTCTTTCTCTGTTTCTGCTCATTCCCATTCTCTTTTCCTTCCTTCCTCTAATTACTGAATAGATTCAGTAAATAAGTTATACTAACCGTGTATAAAAGCCCTGATCCGTGTTAAAGCTCTAAATTGGTGCATTCAAGAATAGAATTCAACAGTCGGGACAACAGGGATTCAGTATAAACAAGTAGGGATGCACACGGATTTCCCGTGGTAAAGAAGTTCTTTTCGTGAAATTCGCTATAGTATAATCGTGCACTAATGCATTTGCTTTGAAATCAGAAAGTTATTTTTCCTTATATTGTGGTAGCCCTGCTATTTAGATCCGTTCTAAACATGTTCATTACGTTTTGTCATTCTATACTCGCCCTGCAAACTAAATTTCTTTGAAATGGGTTCAGCCAATATCTTTGAAGTTTGTAGTTACAGAAAAATTCTAACCTTGATATTTTGGTAGCCCTGTCTAGTCGACAAGGTTTAAATATGCTGTTTTTTGTTATTTATTTAAATGAAGATTATATATATACCATATTTGGTTAAAATCCATCTGGTCAGTTCTCTAGAAATAGGCGTAAAATTATTATTATTTTACTTTTTACTGTGGTAGCCCTTCTCTGTAGTTTCGCTTTAAACATATTGATTTCATTATGGAATGTTGTACAAATCTTATATAGAAAATTTAGTTTAAATCCGTTCAGCCAATTCCTACCAAATCTACAATTACTGAAAGATTTTAGTTTATAATTGTGGCACCCCTGTTTGGTTGATCCTGTCCAAATATGTTATTATGGTTTTATATATATTTAAATTATAAATATTAAATTTGGTTCAAATTGATGTGAACAATTCAATACAAATACTTGTAAAAAAGATTTTTTTATTACTTGTATTGTGGCAGCCCTGTTCTTTATATCTATGCTAAACATCTTAATTTTGTTTTTTTTGCATACTTTCTTTATAGAAAATTTTGTTGAAATCTGTCAAGCCAATTCCTTCCAAATTTACAATTAACTTAAAGTTTAATTTTGCAATTTCGGCACACCTGCTACGTCGTTTTGGTCGAAATTTGTCATTTGGTCATGTACTTATGTGGAAATTCTGTGCCAAATCTGGTTGAAATCGGTTTAGCCAATTCTTCCCTGATATATGCGTGCGGACGTATGGGCGGACTTTACGAAGATAATAGTTCTTTTCAGCTTTGACGAAAAGCACAAATGAAATGCGTGAAAACGTGAAAAAATCGTATTAAAACGTTATTTTTGGAGGTTTACTAATAAGATTTAAATTCTTCTCTCCGCATAACTAAGTTAATTATCTGATCCGTGAAATATTTTAAAATTTAAACGAAAAAGGTCTGTATGTGAAGGAATGGCTTTTTGCGTGATTCATAAATGCGGTGCGAATTTATAACTACGGTAAATTATAAGATGGACAAAAAAAAAACTATGAAAATAACTATTAAAACAGTGAATTATAAAAAAATTCAATCTAAACTTAACTGAAAAGAAATTAATTATTAAAATGGTTTTTAAAAAGACTTGTAGAAATAGTAACGTAGAGTATTTGTTTTTCTATATATTTTTATCGTAGGGGTAGCCGTTATCAAGATATCTAACAATAATGTCGTAATTCGCTTTGAATTTAGAAAAATTCAAGAATAGCTACCTAATTATAGTCAACGTAAATACCTAATCTTATTGGTTACTGAAGTAAATATGATCTGATATAATTACAAAATACATTTAATCCCTTACGCGTGCATGGCAGATTTTGTAAGAGGAAGGAAATGGATTATCTACCATTATCTACTGCGAAGAAAAGAACGTAAACGTAAATATTGCAACTACTGAACTCAAGTGAGTTATGTTTTATATAATTTTTGATTGTTTGGTTGATTAAAACTGATTAGAAAATAAATCGGTGAATAAAAATGTAATATTTCCCTGGCATAATAGTCTAGGAAAATTAGGTTTTTTAGCGAAACCAATTCAGACAAAGATGATTTTTGGTACAGATGTTCTACTAGCCGTCCTAACTAACATACTAAAACTCCCCATCAATCCGATTGGAGCTTCCGCCGCCATCTTGAAAAAAGTTATTGGCTCATCACAAGAAGATACAAAAGGAATAACGGAAAGTCCTTGCTATTTAGATGCTATGCCAAGCACTAGTTGAGCTGCCAAAAAACCTTGTTTGTAAATTGTAAACGACAAAACAAAAATTAGGTCTACTGCAGATGACACATTAAATAAAACGAGCCTTTTACTCTACCACATGTGTGGTCTTGAAAAGAGTGCATTCTTTGAATCAGTTTAGTACAAAACGTTATACTCTACAGTTAGATTTCTGTTAATTTTCGTTGTTGACGTGGAAAAGATGAAAAATAAGCCATGGAATGGTGTCCGCAGCTATCGCCATAAAGAGAAAACCATTATTTCTCGCGAAACCGTTACACTAACACTTAAATCCATAATAACCTTCTTTTTCCAGAAGTTAATTCTCTATAAATTACTACCTGTAAATAATCACCGTAGGAGCAGTGGTTACTGAGTAAAAGGCAAAAAACCGTCCGCGGAACGGTATCGGCAGAAATTTTTTCAAGATGGCGGCGGAAGCTCCAGTCGGATTGATGGGGAGTTATGTTAATTAGGACGAACTGTAGAACATCTGTACTAAAAATCATCTTTGTCTGAATTAGTTCCGGTATTCGTCAAAAAATAAAAAAAATCGGTTAATTTTCCTATACATTTGATATATCGTTTTGCAGTACTTATTCATTAAAATGACGTAATGTTTATTGATGCACCAATTAAGGGGGGAGAAGAAATTTTTAATAGGCTGAGATATAATCGGGTAGTGGTATTTTGCTGTTTTATGGTGTGTTCGATTATATTATATCGTATAGTTTCAAATACTCCATCGCACGAAACGCGCCTATTTGTGATACACTGTACACTTTCCTAAAATGATGAGAGTTGAGCCTTGTCAATTTTGCTATTTCCATTATGTAACAAATGTTATCGAACATGGGAATTTGATAAAACCGATGAAATCGTCGATTCGAAATTCGTAAATTCACTCGTACTTCTACTATTAGAACTAATTACGCAGCGAGTTTGATTCAGACCTTCCCCAACCCAACCCCTCACTTGGACAAAAAACAATTCCATTACGCTTACGTTATCATCACGATGCAAGAATGACTGTTAAATAAAAATGGCGAATTATAATAGTAGGTTAAAACGATCGCCCAAGACGCGGAATAATCTTTGTTACCCCCGATCGATACGCAAGAATACGTCGTATTTTATACAATAATAAACCCCGAAGGCTGAGGTGGCGTGACGATAGGAATACATATTCACCGAGTGATATAACATTCACGTAGGTACGGAGTTAAAATACAGTCTGCCGCGATAGCGACGCCACTCAAATAGTTGGAATACTTCTGGAAATGAGTGAACATCAAATAGTGTAAGTTTGGGTGAAAAGGGCAACAAAAAGTAAAATAAAAATTGTATAAGTATATATGATGGAGTTAGCAAAGTTTCAGGAGAGAAAAAGTACTCATTTGGCTATAATTTTGCATCGCGTTCGCATTTTTTAGCGCAATACTTTTTCGGTTTTGATTGTTTTTCTAGAAGTAGCTTGGCTCCATTCACCCAAAGTGTGTAGGGTGATTTGGGACAGTTATTCGGGTGTATTTTCCCATCTGAAACGACACAGAAACCTATTGCATTTATATTTTTTAACATTAACTGTTTACGCACTTGTGCTTTAATGGCAATTACTTTTCTATTCGACAGATAAATAGGAAAATATCAAGGTCAGATGCAGGAAATAATTTTTTGCATTATTTCTGTTAGCAGTTAAATGTTTCGTATGCATAGATTTTGCTTCTAATTTGCTTAAAACTCCTGCATTTTTCCTAAACGGTAAATCTCCGACACCATTCAACTAAAACGGAATAGGTAAATTTTTGTTCGATTGGTATACCTGGGATGACTCTAAGTCAGCATTAATGTTTTGCACTAGGATGCAACAATTATTGTTAACTAGCATGACCAAAATCAGAAGGATTAGCATATTATTAAGAGAGTATTGAGAGATTTTGTAATATAAACTAAGATAAACCTGCTAAACTTAGAATTCTCTTATCATGCAAAACGTAACAAAAGTTCATCACTGAAGATTAACGAGGTTCATGGCACTCATAAGAATCCGTTCACAAAATTATCAACAGAGTGAAATAACTATAGAAATACCCGAGGTATCCTTTGTTATTTGCTGAACTTTGGTGATGAATTTATTATAGTATTCATTAGATATCATTTATGATATCTAAACGACATTTTTCGAGTGTTTGGGTGATATATACTTTTAATATAAGCGAATTACATATTACAGAATCGAAAAAATTCTCAAAACTTGCTCTTTGGCCCGATCAGTCATTTGAAATGCCATATGTGGCCCGCACAGTGGATCATGAAGCCTCATGTGGTCTTTTCATTAAAAGGTTTGGTGACTTCTGGTCTAAACGTTTGAAATACGGAGATCTACGATATTACAAATTATAAGGAGAAGATGTAAGGGATGCGACGAATTAGATAGAATATCGTTATGGATGTATTGGCCATAACTCGAATGCGCGATCTCAAAGGCTGAAACGACAATGATATTTCTAGAATTAATGACACGATTAAAGATTTTAAGGAATAAGCATATATAAAATTGAATAAACATGATTACACGTCATAAATCTTGTGGGTCGGTTGGTATTATGAGAGAGATTTTGAAACTTGGAGGAGAAACTATGCGCAGTTATGTATCAGCATGTATTGTTCATGGTGACCTTAAATAACAGGGGAAAGATGCACACTGCATGCGTGCATACATGCAAGGCAGTGGCGTACTTTACGAATTATGTAAACATTTTAAAAAGAGAACAATATTAATGGCATAATATGTCAAAATACTGCAAAACGAAACGTCAGAATAAATACCCAAGAAAATGACAATTGTCACTCATAGAAAGGTGGCACCTCTGTTTTGGTTATGCAAGCGGACACGATCTGACCATAAGGAGTGATTTTTTTTACTTTTCGTATAGAGCGCCTAATAACGAAGGAGCAGAGGGAGAGTGGACAAATGCAACGGTGGTCCTAATACCAGAGGGAGGCGCGCGTCAGATTCAGGTAACTGCTGTCCAGTATGCAAACATATGGGTATCTACTTTTAAAAGTTCTGGCAAGATAACCACTGGTTATGAGAGAAGCAGCAAGTTTTTCGAAATAACTATTCGTGCGGAACTCAAATGAACACATTAATTCAAGAGATTGCGGCATCGCTAGGCAAAGGGAAGCAGATTGATGCTGTTGTAGTAGATTTCTCAAAGCCGTTCGACATGGTACACCATGATTGCTATTACAAAAGGTATCAGATATGGAATTAGAGATCAGAGTGCATTAGTGGACATTTTTCATATTATATCCCTGAATTTGTATATCCGTGTATTTACAATTTTAACTAATATATTATGTAGCATAAATGTAATTTTTAATAATTTTTAGCCTACTTTCCAGAATGGAAATGGGCTTATAGTTTCTTCGGTGTGTCTGTCTGTCAGTCCCTCCTGTTAACTTTTGAACCAACAAACCGATTTTCATGACACTGTGGAGATCTCCTGCTACTGGGGCCGAGCTCCCGAGAATAGTTTTTGTAGCGAAGATTGAAATTTCCGGGTTCGATTCCAGAAACTATCCTTCCCATTTGATTTACATGGGAAATCTGAAATCCATTGCGCAGGGAAATTTTCTCTTGCACATTATAACATCTTATAATTCTAATGCATATCGGAACGGAATTTGTAGTATTCTCTGAGGAAAGGATTTTTATCGTAGAATTTTGCTTATCGATCGTATTTCTTCAAATTTCGTGTAAATACTGGCGTTTTAGCTGATTTTTACCAAACTTTACGAGTGTTGTCATTGAAACGACTATTTTTGGACTCGGATTCGGTATAGTATAATGTAGTGTTCCTCAACCTTTTCTTGCCAGAAACCCCGTAATTTTTAAAAAGTACCTCATCTCAATATATACATTTCTTCTAATTGTATATTTTCAAATGCAGAAAACAGTTACTGCTAGATTAAATCAAAAGAAGCGTACACTACGATCCAGAATTACTGACTTATTCGGAGTTTTATAAGATATTTTCAAACAACCATGACATTGAAAGGCATAGCGCTATGTTCAAAGGCGCATTGAAGTGCCCTCCGAGTGTATCTCGAGTACCCCTTATGGCACGCCTACCACTGCTTGAGAAACACTGGTCTAGTACACACACGCGTTATTTTTGCCACACAAATACGCGTGACCAAGTTAGTTTTTCGTTGGGATGTATTTGTAATACTTTATAGCGCTAAATTATGAAATTTGGAAACACAAAGAACAACTCATCCCCGGTGATTTTAAAGCTATTAAAGCCAATGTAAGTATTAAATAAATAATTATGTGGAAAGTAGGCAGCATAAGTTCCGTTCGGATCATATTGTTTTTATTTGAAGAAAACGTGCTAAAAAGAGAGCTCATCTCGTATGCATGGGTTTAACCTTTCGCCTTGAATCTTACGAATCCAATCCAAAGAATTGCTGAGAATTTCTAAAATATTAAAAAGTTTTCTTGAGTGTGCATTGTGGTAGCTTTCAGTATTCCTCTGGTCGTCTTACGGAAATTGATACTCATTAGTTATTTTTATTACTGTTGAGCAAAGTCACTATTGTCAATATTGTTTTGGTCTGTTGGATAACCTTATTACGTAACATTTGTTACATAGTGTGGACGCTCCTTAACGTACTTTGCTTACAACGGTTGTCAGGAAGATTTTTTTGGCGGACAACAATTAAAAGCTCATTTTTCTCTCCCTAGATCTTATGATCTGTAAAGCAAATAAACTATACAAGTTTCGGAGATAAAAATTCTGGAAAGTCCCGAGACCGTTTTGCTCGCTAATCCCATTTAAAATAAATAAATTTGCACATGCGCATGAACCCAAATATTTTGTAGAAAAAGAATCCCTCCTTGCCCTTCATCTTGAAAAGACGAACAAAATAGTACCAAAATTAGGCCTATTAGGTAAACGCCCTAAGCGCGTGCACGATTTATTCACTACGATTGAATGACTGACTGATGGACACTACAAAAATAATGTATAGTAGATAAATAAATTCCCTTAATGAGACAGCACTGTGCGTTGGTGTGTTGTGGAGAATCCAAAATCTGGCCAATCATTTGCTCTCTTCCTAAAACCTGCGTCTCTCAGACATCACAGTAACTCAAAGATGAACGTTTGGTTGACTCTTTAACCATCTAGTACTAATTATGAATGAATAACACTTCCAAGAGCAAAGACATTAGTAAACATTGTCCTCAACTTCGATTTTGACACTCGCGTCTTTCTGGCCTTAGTTACTCAGGAGTTTTCTATTGATAACTTGGAAATTTGTTCTCTGGATCGCAGTGCTGTAGCTAGGGTATGGCAAAAGGGGATATTTGCCATATGCGCTGCTTGCAAATGACGCCAAACGTTTGCGCAAAAATTCCAAAAGGTTATTTTAACACTCAACTGTTTAAGTTATTACAACTCCGGAAAATAATATTTTACACAATTACGATGTTTCCTAAAATGTTGCCATAGACGCCATATCTTCCAGCTGCGTCTATGTTGGATCGTACCTAAAGACCCACGGATGACCCGTTTTAGGAAAATTGCTTCCTCTTGCATTTCTTGATTTAGATCAGAACAAACTCACACTCATCGCAACTTATGTTCACCAGTCAACACTTTTGGAGCCATTTACGTGAATACGGCAAAAAACTATTTAGAAAAGCTGCTACAACACAAATCAGACATAACCCACATTTATGACCTCATAAAGCGACTGAATATTGTTACTACAAAGTTCACAAAAAATAAGTTCTGAATAGTTTGCGCCACAGAGTGCATTAGTAAAAGACCTGCCTCGGGCGAAACCTGTGTATGGATAACATACAATCTTGAAAAAAACGGTAGTTTATGTAGTTGTAACATCTTATGTGCTCAGATCGACAACATGATACATTAACCCCGAAAGACTGAAGTCTAATCTTTAAGAGAATCTCTTATTTTTATGTTTTAAAGTACATTCTTAAATTCTTTAAGAAATAGATCATGAATAACCTTTTTTTGATCTCGGTATTCTAAAAATCTTTAGCGGGATGGAGGTAAGAGTTGATTGTTACCGATTTCATATTTTCATATTTCATAAAAAAATGATTAGGTAGCAATGCCTTATTTAGGCATTGTACTATAAAGGTGAACAAGGCGCAAAACGAGGTGATAAGAAAGGATAAAATCAGGAACGACAGAAAGACAGAATTGAACTAATATTCCTGAAATGTCACTCACCATTTATCCAATCATTCCAAACAATTTCTGCAAACATGCATTGTTTGAACAAACCAGATGCTTATATCAGTTAAAAAGTAGTAGAGCCAAGATTCATGTGATAAATGAACCAGTATTCAAATATAGGAATAAAAATAGGTTCTAGCAAATAATTACACTTTATTAAAACAATTGAGATTTTTTACAACATGCTGGGTGAACAACTAAAATATGATGAATAAAGCAAATGACATGATCTGTACAAAATTTTTAAACAATCCAACAAAAATTTCCATTTGGCACCGATGAGTGCCTTCAGTTGTTATTGATGGCCTTTATGTCCGTGACCACCTCCAATGCTGTTTCCGCCCCCTACTCCTCCTCCGCCTCCTCCGCCGTACCCACCTCCGATTCCTTTCAATCCTCCGCCAATTCCGCCCCCTACTCCTCCTCCGTAACCACCTCCGTATCCACCTGCGTATCCACCGCCGTACCCTTCTCCAACACCGCCTCCGATTCCTTTCAATCCCCCTCCAATTCCGCTCCCTACTCCTCCTCCGTAACCACCTCCGTCCCCTCCGCCGTACCCTCCTCCAACACCGCCTCCGATTCCTTTCAATCCTCCTCCAATTCCGCCCCCTACTCCTCCTCCGTAACCACCTCCGTATCCACCTGCGTATCCACCGCCATACCCTCCTCCAACACCGCCTCCGATTCCTTTCAATCCTCCTCCAATTCCGCCACCGTATCCTCCTCCAATTCCGCCCCCGTATCCTCCTCCAATTCCGCCCCCGTATCCTCCTCCAATTCCGCCACCGTATCCTCCTCCAATTCCGCCCCCGTATCCTCCTCCAATTCCGCCACCGTATCCTCCTCCAATTCCGCCCCCGTATCCTCCTCCAATTCCGCCCCCGTATCCTCCTCCAATTCCGCCACCGTATCCTCCTCCAATTCCGCCACCGTATCCTCCTCCAATTCCGCCTCCGAGTCCGCCTCCGAGTCCGCCTCCGAGTCCGCCTCCTAGGCCGCCTCCGAATCCGCCTCCAATGCCTCCAGCACCGCCTCCTCCTCCAATCACGACGGGCTGAGGAACTACCACGGGTTGTGCGACGGGAACGGCTACCGGCCTAGGGACCGGGACAGGGACCGGCTGTGGTACAGCGACTGGTCTGGGGACAGCCACGGGAACGGCAATTGGCTGTGGTACAGGGACGGGATAAGGACGGGGGACGGCGACGGGAACGGGGCGGGGAACGGCGACGGGAACGGGTTGCGGTACGGGAACGGGAACTGGTCGCGGGACGGCCACGGGAACGGGATAGGCTTGCGGTACTGGAATCGTACGGCTGACGGTTACGGGGTATGGCTGAGGAACCGGGAAGGGACGGGCGATGGCCACGGTCTGAACGGCGGCACCTCCTCCTCCGATGCCACCACCGAAACCGGACCCTCCTCCGAGTCCACCGCCCAAACCGATCCCTCCGAATCCAGCGCCGAGGCCACCTCCACCTATTCCACCGCCCAAACCGATTCCACCGCCGAGGCCACCTCCACCTATTCCACCGCCCAAACCGATTCCACCGCCTAGACCAGTACCACCGAATCCAAGGCCAGCTCCTCCTAGACCACCTCCGTATCCGTAATCACTTCCGTATCCGTAACCACCTCCGTATCCATAGCCGCCTCCATAGCCGAGGCCTCCCCCCAATCCGATTACTCCACCCACACCAAGACCACCGCCGTATCCAAGACCCAGAAGGCCTCGTTTTTCCTGTTTCTTTTCTTCTTCGGCTAATGCCGAACCGGCAATTGCCAGTACTGCAAGGCAAATCTAGATAAATGATAAAATACGGACGTTATCGATTAAACCCGCGTGAACAATTTAATCGCTCTCTGAAGAGCGATTGCAATTTCCTACCCCAGTAACAATTCCCGCTTACTCACCAATGTGTTCATGACGGCGGATATCTTCTGTTCTGTGGTTGGTGTGCTCCTGAGAAGCACCGGGATGGGTCTGCCGAACTACAAATTATGCTGCTCTTATATACTTCTCCCGCGTTCAGTGATAGTAAAGAGCGGAAGAGAAAAGAATGAAGGGGTTGGAAGGGTGGAAGAGACGCTTTCAATACTTTCGCCCTCAACGGGAAGCTTCTCTGGGCTCCCCGCGGAAACACCTCTCACTCTTACCAGACGAGAGCCATCCCGCTTGCCCTTTCCTCCCGCCCTTCCTCCTCCTCCTTGTCCGTTACCTTCTCAGACCCAGTTTCCATCGTCCGAATCACCTTTCCCGCTCTCTGACCTTTTTTTCCATGAAATTTAATGATACAGCGGTAAATGCCATTCTCCCTGTTACCCACTTCCCGCGTGATCATCACACAAGCACCCACCCAATAAACGTATGCCTAATAGTATGTTTCATCGCTCTCACTTCCCATCCGAGTTCCGAGACAACATTTTTCCTCTCGTCTATGCGAACTCCATTTCCAGCATTATTGTTCCATCTTTCATTTTGACTGCTCGGCTTCTTTTGCTGTTTTCTTCTTGAGGTGTTATCCAAAATACTATTTTTCCATACTGACAATTGAGTTTTTACTTCTTTCAATGTCGACGTATTAGACAATAAAATTTTACGATGTGTTTTTCCTATCGACAAAGGTTTTATATCATTCATGAAGTACATCATTTATTTGAAATTATCTTACTACTGCTATTTTTTATGGTTTAATTGATTTTAAGATTTATTATTGAAATAATACAACAGATATTACATGCTTACTAATTTTTTGCAAGTTTATCCTTTAAATAAAGAAAGCAACCACCAGTTTCAAAAATACATTTTATTAAAATGTGAAGTATAATATTTTTGCTTGATTATATATAATAGGATGCTAATTTTAAATAAGTTTAGCTTTGTCAATTAATACTTGATAGCCGAAAATGTATTTTTGTTGTTTTTATGTAGTGTATTTATATATTTTAATTAACTCGCATCACGTGGTTGCAATAATACGATTAAAAGCAAACTATCACTTGATTACTTATGCAGTTCGTAATTTTGGTTGGTAGTTTTGTCACCTTAATGCTTATTTAACATTACCAAAAATTACATTTTCTTTCATTTCCTAATAGTGGTGGTTACAAATAGTAGTTCATTCCAAGTATGCTGCACATAATTTGATTTTATAAATATAATTTCTTCCTCGAGAATGCTGGTATATTTTTAAAATGACCGATATTAGAGAAAAAGTCTTGAAATTCTCACCAAATAAAAATTACTCTTGGCCAACGGAGGGAACAATTTAAATGATAATCTATATACCAAATAAATCGTAATCCAAAAGTTCAACTTGTGTTGATTTACCAGGATCATTGAAGAAAATGTGTAGTGGTTTATATTTACTATTTGGTATATTTATAAAAATGGCTCTTAAATATTTTTCACTTGGGTAGTCGATATAGAGCTGTCATTTCAAAAAGAAGCACTTTTTCTAAAATAATTTTTATCCTTCCAGATAACGTTATAGCTTGCCTAGATAGAAGAATAAATAGCAACGAATTTTCCATATAAAATACGATTACACCTACATGCATTTGTATGAAAGCGATCGTGATTTCAGGCTCATGCCTTTGCTCAGAGCACACATGGATCTAAAAGTCCCTTCTGCGCATCTTCATAATAAGCGATTTTTAAACTTCAGAAAACTGCTATTTCTTTACCGCCTATTTCTGTGTCATGGTCATCTTCACTTCACGAATTAGAGTAGCAGCCTGTTCCAGCACCTATTGGGTTCTTATAAGTACAGTGAATTTTTGATTGGAATTGAACGACCCAATCAATTCTTACCCACACACTCATATTGAGGGGAGAAGGGAAATTCGGTGTCGGTATTAATGTACATCCGCTTGTGAAAAGTACAATGCAACACTGCTAAAAGTCTCTTCCGAAGTGCTGTTCTTGGGTGTCATCCTCATAGCACACACGTGGGGGCGGAGCAAGCCAGGCTGAAAAAATCGACCTACGCCTGAGTATCATCGATTTTTACAGCGAAACTTTTTAAGGAACGGTTAGATATTCATTCTGCATTTCCCTATAAACAAACGAATTATTTACCAATTTTTTGCTTAACAGTTATCATCTTCCTTTTGGTATCTTTTTCATGTAAAATATATACTCTTAATCTTCTTCTGAATAATCTCTATTTGCTGTATTCCTAAATGCACCAATAGCTACTCAATTAATATTATTAAACCTCGGCCTTGCTCCTAATACTTACCAAACTACTTGCTTCGGCAGAATGTTAACACTGCAATTTTCTCAAAATGTCTTTATACATATCATTTTGTTGTCCACTAAATCGTTGTAATCAAATAAGTAATCCATTCCGTCACGGTTCCGCGGATTTATATTACTATTCGATATTTATTTCCTCAAAAGTTTCCCCTTTCACACTCTTACTGCCATTTATTAGAAGACTAGCGCAATTTTCCGTCAAAAATCACGACTATGCGTGAATAAATTATTAAGTCAAGTTCAAATAAAATTTAAATAAAAAATCCATTGTGGCCACCGCATGACTTTCTCCATATCTGTAATATTTCTAAAAATTCCAAATAGGTTACATAAAAATAAATATTTTAAGAAACTGAGAGAAAATTTTAGATTTTACAAAGAACAAATAAACTCGAGCCATAGTCTTCTGATATTGGATATAGCCACAAAGCTCCAACAATTAAGAAAAGAAAACGGAGCGTTACTAACAATAAGACGTAACTAGGCGTCAATTGTTAATAATAGTCGTCGGTAGGTGGCGTGGTGGTGGCAGCTAAAAATATAAGATATCTCTTAAACAATGCATTATATGGGGAAATGATTCAAACAGAGGTTGTAAAAAATTTAATTTTCTACAACTTTTATTCCAATATTTTTTACATATATCAAATATAAAAGCAAATATTTCAAAATAACGGATAAGTGACAAGAGTAAACACCCACTTCCGGTTGACCGATTTTTACCAAGAACTAATCAGTTCTTGTGACTTACAAAAATGTTAAATATAAAATTTTGCATTGACCTAATTAATAGTTTTTGAGTTGGAGCACCCACATAAAAGCTTTCACACACACAAAGACACAGACATCATCGAGAAAATGGTCAAAACGTGTTCAGGGGACCTCAAAACGTGTATTTCCGTTGGAATCTCGAAATCGATTTTTTCATGAAAACTATACTTTCCCCTATACTTCGTAAAGAGAAAGTAAATATTATTGAAACAAAGTTTTATGTGCACTAAAAAGTAAACAATTAATATAAATTCCACAAAATTGAATATTCCAGAAAGTAAAAATAGTTTTGGGCGTATAAAGGTTGCAACGTATAGAAATATTATTGAAGATTTATTTGTTAAACGTAACGCTACACAACTTTTATACGTCCAAAACTAATTTTACTTTATGCGACATTCTATTAACTGAATTTTAGATTTATTTTAGTTAATATAAAACGTAATTTCGATAAAATAAATTTAAAATTTATTAAGTTAGCCGTAACTTTATTGTGTTCCATTTCTTAAAAAGAAAGAAAGGAAATTAACGATGTAAACAAACACCGCTTTATTAAGCAGAGATACGACCCGGGTTTTAACGATAAAACGTCATCTCAAGGCATAAACCAAGTCACGGCGATATTTGCACGTGAATATGAGGTTTATTCGTTGAAACCCGGGTCGGATCTCTGCTTAATAAAGTGGCGTTTTTACAATGTTATTTCTATTTCTTTCGTTTAATAAATAGATTTATGAAAATTTTATTTTTCTTTTTTTAGCCAAAGATTAGACTTTTCAGCTTTTGCAGAAAATTTAGCAATATCTATCCCTATATCTGACTTCATTAACGCAATATCAACAAAAAACTGAATATTTGATTATTTTCGTTACCGTCTTATTATTCATCGCAACCAAGGCATTGTTTAAACTTCAAAACAGCTTCGAAATTTCTTGAATATGTGTACAGAAGCGACGCGAATTTATAATTCCGGTTAGGCATAAGCAATTATACGAAATCAGCAACAAAGCAAATCACCTTGATGGCGAAAGATTTTCACGCGAAGCATATCAGATTTTCGCATTTAAAACTAATTTGAGGACTAATTCTACGCATATTCATAAATCGACGGCAGGATGACAAGATTTTGTTCATTCAGGCGTTATTTGTTTCACGTCTCGAATTCTTACGATGATTGCAAGTAATTTAAATTTACAAATAAATAATAATATAAAATGAATTTTTATAAATAATTTTTATAGATAATGCTTTTATATGCATTCACTTAATTTTATTTGCATTAACATAGGTTACATTTTTTATAATATTTTCATTGAACTTGTTTGAAGCACTTATATCTTCACTCAGCACTTGTATATTCACATATAGCTCAGTAAAACCTTACTACCGGTGGTCACGGGTGTATATTCAGGAAATATTTCTTGTTTCCATATATTTCAATGCAATGTATGTATTTTATCTAAATCAGCAACAATGGATTCTCTTTGACAACAAATGATTTTAGAATTAGAATCTAAATTCTTTTTCCCATAGAACAATACAAACTTCGCTCCCATATCACAATTTTAAGATATTCTAAAGTATAATAGAAAACATCTCTGCACGATGGATTTGAGACTTCCTATGTAAAACCAATAGGAAAAAACGTTCCTGGAATCGATATATTGATATATAAAAATTCAAGACTAACAAAAACCAAAAACAAAATTCTCTCACCAAAGATTCCGTTTTGTTTACAGAATCGGTTTGGTTACTGACAACAATATGTAGTATTCATATTTTTCGCCGCGGTTCCGATAGCTAAGAATCGACCTAAGGGTCGATTGTTACCTCGATAACTATGAATCGAAACACGGCTGGAATGTGCACTCTACTATGTTTCAGCTGAGTTAGTCAATAATCATCACCATAGCAACAAATGAAAAAATGGCTTTAAAACGCCGAAATGAAAGTTTTTGAGAGAAATTCAAACAAATACGATCGAAAATCAAAATTGTATGATAAGAATAAGAACCTTCACTTTTTTCCTCTTAGAACGGTACAAATCCCACTCCGATCATAATTCTAAAATATTTTAAAATGCAAAAGAAAAACTCTCTGTACGACGACGAATTTTAGATTAACCATGGAAATCAAATGGGGGAAGTACACACCTGGAATCAAACTCGGGACCTGTAAATTCTGAATATAAATTATGGCCAGGAGGTAGTCTCCGAGAGCACTAGCCTTAAATCAAGTTTCATTGAAACACACATGGACACAGAGGCGATCTTATGAGACTACTTTCCATTTTTTTGGAAAGTAAGCTAAAAATATTTGTGTACAAAATAAATGTGTATGAAATCGGCGTGCATTTAAAAATCGATGGTAAGAAAATGAATTTTTATTCTTTTAAGTATTCTATAGGTAGTCTATAGTTCCAAGGTTTTACGATTATTTTCTGTAATTTTAAAGAGCAAATAATAATAATCAATTCCCATGTTTTTCAAATGGGGAAATTAAACGGTCTTGAGATCGAACTCGGGCAGTTATGTTACACAGTGATTATCCATAAGCCTCTTTAAACTGACGGAATGGTTAAAATAGATTTTCGAGTTTTTTTTACTTTCTTTGGTATATATATATATATATATATATATATATATATATATATATATATATATACATATATATATATCAGTTAATAAAACCGTGTAAGAAATTTTCTAAGTACAAAACTTTCTTGTTGAATTTTTCTGAAATTTCTCAAGAATAATTGGTAACAACGGGGAAATGTACGCTCAAATTTTCAGCTTTACATTTTATACACCTTTTGGAGATGTTGAAAAAGAATTATAAGGACCCCAATTGGAACTTGTGAATTTTTCTAAACTCAAATCTGAAGAGAATAACAATTGCCAGCGCTACAGTTCTCTGTCGTTTAGGGTTTCGTCACAATTTCAATTTATGCAAGTGCACATACGCCAAAGTGAAGCTAGAAGTACATTAAATAAAACGCGCTAATGACTATATTTCATAATATGCTACATACATTCACACCCGCAAAAAATCAAATGGAGATGGTTAACTCTCCTGTGATCGAACCCCTGACCTTATGATATATGTATTGCTTACAAGACGCACACTACGTCACGAAAAAAATCGTCGAACTCATAAAAATCGTTCTCGATTTATTCCACTAAATGTCACGCCAAATCCTTCCCAGACGGGAGGGTTCCAGGCAAACATACAAACAAACAGATTTAGACTATTATTATAATAGATAACTGAATATTTGCTAATTTTGGTAACTGTAGTATAATGTATTGCAATCAAGGTATTGTTTAAAATAAAATTGCTGCTTAATAAAGTTGTTTTTAGAACGGTATTTTTTCGTTCGTTCAGTTTAAGTATCGTTTAAACTTCAAAATAGCGTTGAAATAGATAAATAATAAACGAAAGTTTTAGTGTTATTTATGTAAACAGAAAGGGAAGAACTTAATATATTTTGCAAATTATATTGCTAAATTTAGAAAATTCCAAAAAAAAAACTTCTTATTAGTTTCAGAAATAATTACTTATCATTTACTGAACAATTTATTTGTATCAAATCAAAACCAATTGTGATGACATGATTAAAAATGAGCTAATCACGGAGCATTATAGACATACAGCTGGCTTTTGTTATATTAGATGTTTATTTTGATACCAGTCTACCAGTAAACTCTAACGGATAATTTATTTCAAAAAATTATAATGTTATTTCTCAGTATCCAACTAAAATTTCATGAGCAGTTTTATTTCAATTAAATAAAAAATACATGAAATAGGTATTTTTGAAGAAAGGCACGCAAAAAAATTCAAAGAGGATACAAAGAAATTTTGTCAAAACCACAGATAATCTTTTCAATTAAAATTTCGAATGGTTAAAGGAAAGCAAAGAGAATCCTATCTTTTCCAGAGCTGTTTTTTCAAACAAATTTTCACTTCAAACTCTCCTTTGTAGACAATAAAAGAAAATACCAAAAACGCCGACATTCAAATCTCGCTCTCTTCACTTTGCAAGGCAAAGACAATAGTCGAAAGCATCCATCCACACACCCGGAACGCTTCCGTAAAAGGTCATCCTTCCTCTGAAAACGCCCTTCACTCCGCGACGAGTTTAAAAGTAATAAAGGGAGCGAAACATTTTCTCTTGCATTCAGAGTTCATTTCGGATCGATAGTATATAGCGGCGGCACCGGTTGGGAAAAAGGTTTTCTGCTTCATCTCACTCTCTCCTTCACACTCTCCCTTACACACACACACACTCTCTCTCTCTCTCTCTTTCTCTTCTCCCCTCTATTTACTCTCTCTGTTTCTCTTTCTCTCCGCAGTAAAAATCAGGTGCAAAACTGTAACATTGCACGAGAAGCGCGCTACCATTATGGATGCAATGCAAACGGTTCCGTAATATCCTGAGCTTCCTGATCGTAGCCTGTCTGCCGCGGAGTAGTTTCATGGAGTAAAGAATGTCGGGGAGATAATAATATGTATCAGAACGAGCAAAATAATAACTGCTTTGATATAACTGAAACGATTTCGCCCATTGAAAATGTGAAAGTCTGTTGCTAAGGATGTCTAATGATGCTAAAGAGGTTTTTTCCTCGAGGCATTAATTTATTGTTTAACGGCTTTTCTTAGGGTGAAAAAGAAAAGGTACTTCCGTGTCGCAAGGAAATCGACACGCAACAATTAATTAAATGATTCAATGAGGGTCTCGTTGTTATCGTTCTCTGTTGAAAGCCTCGAAAACGTAATATTCCGAAATCTTTTATAATCGCAGAGATAATCTATTCGGATATGAAAATGCTATGACGAAGGAAAATTTATGAAAAACGTCCAGAGTTCGACTCCAGGGGATGATTTGCATTCCCCATAAGATAACACGTAAAAATCGACTTTTTTACGTGCAGGCTTATCTTCTTTTTGAGATTAAAATTAGAAAAGATGAACTCACGACCTTTAGATCTAAATCATTTTAAATAAATAATTATAAGGTTTTCTATTCTATTCATTATATTTCGTCTACAGTTTGAAATTTTTCATGTTAAACGTATAATTCCCATATTTTGGGGAAATCTTGCCATTTTAACGGGATGTTGCCTTGCCTACCAATTACATTCTTAAAACTCGAAATCCTATTGTTATTTCAATCGTTATTGATTTTGAAGGCTTTTAATACGAGAAGGAGAGAAAGACGGAAGGAGATGGAAATAATATTCTGCGAACAACATTCATTACATTATATACGAGAATGAAAACCTAAAGAGCTGAAATTCTATTCAACAAGATTAAAAATTGTAATAATGAGCTAAATTCAATATTAATGAAAAAGAAACGGTATGAAAATCTGAGGAAAGCGCTGGATGTCTTAATAAACAAACCGAGCATGAAAAAAGTGTATAGAATGAAGGATTGGGCGACAGATTACGGGAGTTAGGTAGAAGATTGGAGGACTAGAGCTGCGTTTTTCAAACTTTTTGTGTCGCGACCCAGTGGAATGTGCGTTGAGTGCTTAGATTATCTCCCGTGCCTCGCGACCCATTAATGAGTCGCGACCCCAAGTTTTAAAAAACACTTGACTGGAGGACGGTTTGGGAAATAAGGAGAGAAAGAGAGGTTTAAAAGGACCGCAATAATAATAATAAAAGGCAATGTTATACGGCCGTTACACTCATTTAAAGTTATTAAAACGCGAATAACTCGATCAAGGATGTGGGTAGAAAATTGAAATTTAGCAGGAATGTATGTAACGAGGTAATCAGAATTCGTTAATTTAGGATAAAACATGGCAATTAAAGAAATAAATGTCCGTTTTTTGAGGGGGGGGGGTATATTGCACTTCCTTCGAATAAAATTCATAAATTTTAATTTAATGAAACAAGATTTTATGTGGACTGAAAATTTAAAAAATATATAATTACACATTATAGTATGTTCCAGAAAGTTGAATTATATTCTTGGCGTAATATTAATGCTTAATAAATGCACCATTTTAGTGCTTTAATACGTATCAGAGTTTTATACACTGGTATAATACATATACCAAATCTATTAAATAGTTAGATGGAGGAAGGAAAATGAGCAGAAACGGAGGAAGAGGACGACGTAGCATTTGCATAGGATTAAAAGGAGCTGCGGTACAAAAATAACAATAATAAATTATAATTCATTACAAAATATTTTATATGATCGAATCATGCGCCATTGCCAAATGGTGAGATTTCATAAAACTAAATATATCGTTATTTTCAGTGGATTTCTTTAAATGATAATACAGAAAATATTCCAAACCAAATTTCTAATAGGATTGAAAAAATAACATTCAGTGACTTTTATTTAAATTTCTTTAAATAATGCAAATATTCTGAAAAATTTTCAAAACTACTATAGTTAAAAGAAAAGTGCGGACTCAGTTAAAATCTAGTAAAAACTCATTGTAGTTCATGTAAGTATTTAGTTCACAGTAAGTTACTACACATTTTTTCTTTGATGATAAATTGACTGATCACTAACATTTTATTGTTTTTTACGCGTAATATTAAAACAATTCAATTATTAAGTTAAATTCTATACGTTTTAAATAACTTATAATTTTCTCAAATATTTCAAGTAAATTTCTGCAGACCCTTCATACATTATATATATCTTATTATTTCGATTTTATTCGAATTTTCAGCAAATATTTGGATAAGAATTTCGCCTCTCTGATAATAATTTTTAAACAATATAATTAATATTATAATAATATAATTAACTTTCAAAAAGAGTGATTTGATTGTGCATGAAAGCCAAACCAGATCATAGCAAATTTTACTGATTTTTCATAACGAAATCAAATATCTTTGGAATAATTGTATGATGCTTTAATACGAGAGAAAGAAAGAGAGAGAGAGAGGACAGAGGAAGAAAGGAGAGAAAAAAATAGTGAGACAAAATTAAATGTTCCGTAAATTAAAAATAGGTTTGAGCATATAAGAATTCTTTAGCATTTCCTTGTCATAAAATTTCTATTCTACCAAAACTACTCTTACTCTCTGTAGCACTCAATTATGTGAAT
Organism: Tanypteryx hageni; assembly: GCA_028673005.1. Taxonomy (NCBI): domain Eukaryota; kingdom Metazoa; phylum Arthropoda; class Insecta; order Odonata; family Petaluridae; genus Tanypteryx; species Tanypteryx hageni. The sequence continues at coordinate 221,997,306 of CM054113.1, forward strand.
TTTATATTTGATTACTTTTAGTGCATATAAAAGTTAGTTTCATTAATATTTTATTTAAATTTTATTTTAACTTAATACTTGATTCACACACACGCTTCATATCTGAAGGGCAATTACGCTAGTCTCTTTAAATAATAAGCTGTTTGCCCCTCACGCTCGACTGAGGCGCCACCCTTATAAAGCCGTTTTAATAGAGCGGGAGAATCGAGAACTATTTGCGACTGGTTGTAATGTTATTTTCAACAAATTATCCGAGTAGGTAGAGGATTGAGATTTGGTAGGGATATTTCATTCTTATAGTAAATGCCTTTTACGAAAAAAATCCTCAAAAAAGACCCGGGTTCGACTACTGTAAATAATTTCTATTTCCCATAAGATAACACGTAAAAATCTGATGTGGCTACCACATGACATTCTCCATATCTGTGATATTTCTAAAAATTCCAAATAGGTTACACTATATAATAAATATTTTAAGAAATTGCGAGAAAATTTTAGACTTTACAAAGAACAGAGATAAAACCTTCTAATATTGGATATAGCCACAAAACTCCTACAATTAAGAGAAGAAAAAGGAACGTTACTAAAACGTAACTAAGCGTCAATTGTTAACAATAGTCGTCGGTAGGTGGCGTGGTGGTGGCAGCTAAGAATATAAGATATCTCTTTAAAAGTACATTATATAGAAAAATGTTTCAAACAAAGGCTGTAGAAAATTAAATTTACTACAACTTTTATTCCGATTTATTTTTACATTTATCAAATATTAAAGCAAATATTTCAAAATACGGATAAGTGGCAATTGTAAACACCCACTTACGTTTGACCGATTTTTACCTAAAACTAATCATTTTTTGTAACTTTTATAAAAATGTTAAATATAAAATTTCGCTTTGATCTGATTAATAGTTTTTTAGTTAGAGCACACACAAAAAGCTATAACACGCACACACCCACCCACACACAGACATCATCGAGAAAAAGGTCAAAACGTGTTCAGGTGACCTCAAAACGTGAATTGCCGTTGAAATCTCGAAGTCGATTTTTTTCATTAATACAATACTTTCCCCTATACTATGCACATGGAGAAAGTAAAAATAGATTTTTCGACTTACAGGATTTTATTCTTTTGCAAATTAAAATTAGAAATAATTGACCTACGATCTTCGGACATGTACCGTTTTAAAAAAATAAATAATATTTCTTATTCTTATCGTCACATTTCGTCTACGATTCGAAATCGCTCGAGTTCTACATTTAAACCATATTTATTGGAAAATTTAAGCTTTTGAACGACATGTTGCCTTGCCGACCGTGTCATTGTAAAACGTCGAGATTGTATTGTTATCTCAAGCCTTACACTATATGCGTAACTTGGAATGTTTTAGTACGTGAGAGAGGAAGAAAGAAAGAAGGGGAGAAACATATGGGGAGAGAGAGGGAGTAAGAGAGGAGAGAGAGAGGGAGATGGTGGGAGAGGAAGTGATAGTTAGGAAGAGAGAGATAAAGTGGGAGAGGGAGAGATAGTAAGGAAGAGCGAGATAAAGGAAGAGAGAGTGAGGGAGAAAGAGGATGGAGAGGTAGAGAAGGAGAGATAGTTAGATAATGGTTTATTAGGGGAAGATTGAGAATAGGAAGTCTATTTTTCCAGAGAAGGACAGAAGGGGAGAAGGGGGAGGGATGGAGGGAGAATGGGAGGGAGGAGATGAGAGAGAGGAAGACAGAGAAGGAGGAAGAATGGGAAGTGCCTTATATTTAATACTTAATCCACGCACACCCGTCATATTTGACGGGCAATTACGCTAGTAAATATATGATTTACATTGTTTAATGTTTCATAAAGTAACAATTGTTTTGGCAACATCAAATTTGTGTTCTAAAGAAATATTACAGATGATTTATTTGTTAAACATTTCTCCAGACAACTTTTGTATTCCCAAAACAATTTTAACCTTCCAGAACAATCAATTATGTGAATTTTAGATTTATTTTGTTTTACTTTTAGTGAATATAAAACCTGATTTCAATGAAATTAATTTATATAAATTTTCTTTTTCTTTTTTTAGTCAAAGGTTAAAAAGGTACTCCGCTTTTGTAAACATTTTCCACAGATACTTTCAAAAATGTCGCAATAAATCTCTATATTTTACTTCACTAACGCAATATCAACGAAAAACTGATTATTTGATTATTTTACATACCTTCTTATTATTTATCTCAACCTAGATATTGTTTAAAATTCAAAAAAGCGTCAAAATTTCCTGACTATGCCTATAGATATGACACAAATTTATTATCCAAGTCAATTGCTTGCAATTACACGAATTCGGCAACAAAGAAAATGAAGAAAGATTTCTTGGTAAAAATGCATCAAATTTTCGCGTAGAAAACTAATTTATCAACCGATTTGACGTATATTAAAAATTGAGGCCGGAAAGAAACCCCTACGACGAATATAAATAATTTAAATATTGGAATGATTAATATGTTAATCAAATGAATAAAATGCGCTCTTCTGGAGTCTAACCCATGACGTTAATGTTAACAGTAAGCAGCTCAAAATATTATAGTTGAGCCTCTAAGTCTGACCGTGAAAAAATGAAAAGTTTTTGAGTTATAAGCGGTTTTCTCATTCTCATACAACTTAGTTAGGGCTAATAATGTCTTACTGTTAGCAGGATAGGCAGGAGATCGCGCCAAACAAGAGAAACACTAATGATAGGCTAGAGCAGTGGTGCCAAACTCTTTTACATGTCGGGCCGCATCGGTGGTTGCGAATCCTTCGGCGGGCCGCATTGAAAGTTTCAAATCCTTCGGCGAGCCGCATTGAAAGTTGCTCATTCTTCGGCGGGCCGTATTAGAGTTTAAATTGGAAGTTATCTATGTATTCTTAGGTGTCTTATAAGTGAAAATCAATTCTAAATAATGTTTTTATGGTTAAGATTTCAATATTAAAAGTATTATTATCAAAATTTTCAATAAAATGTCTTAATTTGCGTGTCAAAATTTTCGATTTGCTTTTTTATCATAGCTTTGCGGACCACACCAAAACCGTTCGCGAGCCGCATCCGGCCCCCGGGCCGTAGGTTGGGCACCACTAAGCTAAGCAAATGGTTCCCATAATTTTTGAAGGCGCTACACCCTTTCAAAGATAATTTGCTCCACCCTATACAATTTAAAAGAGAAAAATTATTCCCCTACGTACTTATTAACACATCAAAATCTTTGATTTATTTACTGAGCAAGATTTTTCGTAGCAGTCCTAAAATCTTCTGTAGCACCCCAATGTGAAAACCACTGGGTTAGAGATAAGAGGAAGGCTCTTTTCAGAGAGTCCTTCGTCAGAATCATAATGAAATGAAGCATTAAAAATAGCGGTCCTAACAAAGTTACGTAATCATAATGGGACTGGGATTTAGTTTGAATTCTTTTGCTTATCTAAACGACTAAATAGATGTAGAGTAAGAGAGAGGAAGATGTGGGGAGGGTGATAGGAAGGAAGGGATATAGAATGGAAGGTACATAGAGAGTAAGAGAGGTAAAAAATTAGAAAAGGACGAGAGGAAAGCGATAAAGAGGGAGACGGAGAAAAAGAGGAAGAGCCATGGATTGAGACAGGTGGGAATGAGAGAGGGGGAAGTGAAACAAAAGAGAGGCAGGGAGGGAGGGAATGAGAGATAGATAGATAGATAGATAGGTAGATAATCGTCTTTATTCGGGCGAAATTTTGACCATAAGGTCCATTCTTACATTTAACCTTTCGTCAATATAATAAATACAGGAAAAAGAATAAAATAAGGTATAACAAAAACATTATATAAACATTATGTACCTAAATCATACAAAGTAAAAAGATAAAATTGAATACAGATTTGTGTTTGTGGGGAAAACCTAGGTAAAAACAGATATGTCCTCCCTAGTAAAACCCACGCAGGAAAACACCCACTAAGAAGGGGGGTGTGAAAAACCTGCGAAAACCCTAGAGTGTGTACATATGGTAATACAAAACTACAACATTAAATGGAAAGGAGTATGTACAATGGGAGAGTTCGTATATACAGCGTAATTATATACCGTCATAAAAAAGTACACGTAAAGGTAATAACGTAATGTAAACAAGAAATATACAAGTATACAGAATGGGGGGGAAAGAGGAAAGGGAGAGGAAGGGTGGGAGAGAGGGACAGCGAGAGGGAGGTAGGGAATATTATTATTTATTTATTATAATTACTTCATTTTTGACAAGGGGCTCATCATTTAGCATATCTTACTGATTTTCATATCGAAATCAAATATATTTGGAATATTTTTATCATAATCCCGTTATATTTGACGGGTAATTATGCTAGTTAAATATAAAATACAAGGTTTAAAACAAATCTCATCAGATGTCAGCGATATTTCCATTGAACGTTAAATGCATTTTGAATGGTTATGGTATAAGTTGTTCGATGATTGATGGCTTTGATCAGGTGTGATGTTTTATTGGTCTATATAGCTGTAATAAATTTATACAGATTTGCGTATTGATCTTAATCATCAATTAAAATTAAATAAAATGTACTTCTAGAGAATGTTTGGGGCAATGAGATGTAAGCCATAAACCATGAAGCATAAATTATTAATCAGGTAAAAAATTCGCGAGTAAGACAAAAATACAGGCAATGTGCAATGCTTCGTCTACTCGAATTAATATGTATTCGGTGCTTTGGAGTATTCAACTATTAAATTGTGAATTGCATTTGTGTGACACTGTTATTTATAATAAAAATACAAAGAGTTAAGCTTCAATAGAGTGATTAGAAATGAATCCAAATGCCAATTTTGAAATAGTGGCACAGTCCTTCTGAGTTTTAATAATTTAAATTATCATTCTCATAGTGAACATTTTAAAATAATTTAACTTAAACTTCTTATCAGATTGGAGAACGGTCACTTATGTTGTGTACCTTATTCAATCCGAGATAAATGTAGTAGGTATTACTGGTCATGGTTTTAGTAATATTTTTCAGAAAAGAGACAATTTTACGATGAACAACTGCTTTCAGCACACCAAAACTAATTCAAATTAAATATCTGTAGGAAAAATATTAATGAGTTTAGCTGATGAAAGTAAATGATTTGATAAAAGATGTAAATACTTGGAAGTACTTTTAGCCCTTAAAGTTCATAAACTGTACAATATTCTAATTTCCGATTAAATCATCCATGCAGAAAGACTCACCACAATACAATTTGTAAATTTATTCCCGCGATAAGAAATGTGAGACTTATCAATGAGAAACCCGACTAAAATACTAAGAGTAAATGAAATAAGCTGACAAAAATTACCAATCCTTCATGGAACTAGTTTTTTATGAGGGGATTCAGCAAATTATATATCCTATCCCACTGCCATGAAATTCGAATGCAAAATAATATAAATTATATTTTAAACTCGACAAAATATATGTCTCATTAAAAGCAACCAAGCAGCAATTTATTTTTATAAATGGAAGGGTTGATTATTCATATGGTAAAAAATAATGAATCTCATAGAAATGGCTCATTAAACAATGCATTTTTATGATCAGGTCAGATATGACTTTAGCTGGGACAAAAGGCCAGAGAGATAAAAAGGAAAGTTTAAAAGGCGTAAAGAAAAGGATTTCTGCAGAAACTCGTGTTTGTTGCGAAAACTTTCAATGCGCCTCGGATTAATTTGCATGGAGAGAGTGTGACTTACGCATGATATGCGTTGAAGCATACGAGAAGTTAACTTTGCAAGAATAACTTGAACATATCTTTTCGCTATGTCAAAACACTGATAAACACCTGAAACTCATCGTAACTAATGATGAAACCAGAGTTTCTTTGAAACAAAAAAGGGGAAATTAAAATTCTTTTTCCGTCGCTATCCTCGTCTTGGACTGCGAAAGCACCTCAGCCAAGGGTCGCCGCCCGTGCAACTAGCGTCACACATTCCGAACATACGTGAGAGAAAAAACTCTCAAATGTGGTTTAACAGGTGTACTTGCCGTACAAGGAATGCAATGAAAAAATTTAACTCTAGGAACGAACGCCAGTGGTGGTGTTTTTTGAATATTTTTAGAATATACTAGTAGAAAGCCCGCAGTTTTACTGCGGGAAATTTTGATGAAGGTTAAAAAAATATTATAATAAACGAAAAACGAATGATAAAAACAATAACAAACGAAGACCCCAGAGAAAAATAATAGTCAAACGTTGATCGAGTGTGACAAGCCATTTAGTTACAATGCCTTACAACAAATAAATACATTTCCCCTTCTTCTTTCTCCCTCTCTCTCCCCCCCCCTTCTTCCCATTTTATCTACCTCTCTCCCTTCCTCCAATTCTCTCTCTCCCTCTCTTCCTTCCCATTCTCTCTCCTTCTCTCTCTTCCTTCCTCCCATTCTGACCCTCTCTTTCTTCCATTTTCTCTTCCTTCCCCCATTCTCCCCATCTCTTTCTTCCTCCCATTTTCTCTCTCTCTTCCTTACTCCATTCTCCCTCTCTCTTCCTTCTCCTTGTTTTTAATATTTGAAACTGCAAAAATAATTTTTTATGCCATCTCTTATTTACAAAGATAATTAATTCATTTAATTAATTTCAATGTCAAAACCTTAGGATATTGAATTTGGTAACAATATCGGTCGCCATGGAAAGAAAAACCTTTTCATTAAAAAAACTCGAGATTTTGTAGTTTAAAGTTCAATTTTGGAAAGATTCGATCCGTATTTGAAATTTCACCGTAGGAAAATGAAACTTCATTATTTTCTTCGTCCTTGAGTTCAAGTCCTGAGCATGTACGATGATGTTAAGTAATTTTAATGTACAAATGAAAAATAGTCTGCACTTATCTCCACGCTTTTAAATGGGGAAAACAAAAACAATATTTAAAAAAAATTAATTGCTCGAGTTAATCGGTTTAAAAACCAAGCTAACTTCCTTTATTGCGGTTAAAATAGCATATTAAACTTGTCTCCACGTTATGTAGTTTTTGAGATATGGATACATACTTAAATTTGACCGGACACCGCCTCAGACACTCGATTATTTTTATATATAATATGATTTTCCGTAAATGCCTCAATATAAGTAAAACATATGACGAAAGAAAAATGGCTGTCACCTTTATTTTTGGATCCTCTTATAAAATCTATTCCTGAATTACCAATTACTTAGCAACGAGAATGACGTTCTTTGTTACATACAACCTAAACGACCAGTCTTCCAACGAGGATTCATGTTTGTTTTAGTTTATTATCTATTGCCGTTCAATTCAATATGTATACTTTTCAGAAGTTCTAATACGTTTATGAATTTTGTAATTCTTAATATATATAAAATCTCTATAATTTAGCCTTTCTACAGCAATTTGGAAATACTTTGGGGTCGGCATATACTAAAGGTCAGGTTGTAACCAGACATTTATGATACAACCAACCAACCTAACCAAAGCGCACTATGGTTGCGCGTTTTCAGTATTGTGGGGATTTTATTTACGCACCAATTACGCAGCAATTGATTGATGATAATTAATATTAAAATTTTTAATTGTTTTCAATTAAATCTTTATAATAGTTTTATTGATCTAATTATTATTCTATATCGCATTTTTGCATACAAAATGTTTATAACGTCCTAAAATCCGAGAACGTAGCTCTATCTTTCCCATAAGATATTTAGTTCGTGCAGCGCATTTTCTCTAAACATAAATACTCCGCTGCGTGAGAGTCTATAGGTTTATAAGTGTACACAGATATTATTCTCCATTAAATTATAAAGAAGTTTCGAAAATGTTTTTAGGTAGTTACTTTATTATGTCTCCACTAATTAAATATGAGAAATATTTTTGGGGATTCTGAAGCATGAATTACTTCAATTTCTACATAGGGGTTGGAAACTTACATAGGAAAACATGAAATAAACGATATTTTTTATGAAAATATGATTTTTATTAAAACGACGGGGAGATTTACAAGATGTCGGATGACTAAAATATGATAATGTATGATCTCCTGTAGAGATTTATGAAGCGATTCAATTGTCACATTCATTTCTCAACAGCAGCAACATGATGTACTAGTGGTGACCGCCTCCGATACCAAAGCTGCCCTTAATGCCATATCCTCCTCCGTATCCGCCTCCGTATCCGCCTCCGTATCCGCCTCCATATCCACCTCCGAGTCCGCCTCCGTATCCGCCTCCGAGTCCGCCTCCGTATCCGCCTCCGTATCCGCCTCCGTATCCGCCTCCGTATCCACCTCCGAGTCCGCCTCCGTATCCGCCTCCGAGTCCGCCTCCGTATCCGCCTCCGAGTCCACCTCCGAAGCCTCCTCCGGCTCCGCCTCCTACTCCTCCGAATCCGCCTCCTACTCCAACCACGTAGGGCTGAGGAACTACCACAGGTTGTGCGATGGGTACGGCAACTGGACTAGGGACCGGGACAGGGACTGGCTGTGGGACAGGGACTGGTCTGGGGACAGCCACGGGAACGGCAACTGGCTGTGGCACGGGGACGGGGTAAGGGCGAGGGACGGAGACGGGAACGGGGCGGGGAACGGCGACGGGAACGGCTTGAGGTACGTGAACGGGAACAGGTCGCGGGACGGCCACGGGAACGGGATAGGCTTGTGGTACTGGAACTGGACGGTTGACGGTTACGGGGTACGGCTGAGGAACCGGGAAGGGACGGGCGACGGTCACGGTCCGAACGGAGGCACCTCCTCCTCCGATGCCCCCACCGAAACCGGCGCCTCCGAATCCTCCTCCCAAACCGATTCCTCCGAGTCCACCTCCTAGACCAGCACCACCGAGCGAAAGGCCAGATCCCCCTAGACCTCCTCCGTATCCATAACCACCTCCGTAGCTAAGGCCACCGTAGCTGAGGCCTCCTCCGTAGCCGTGGCCTCCTCCGTAGCCGAGGCCTCCTCCCAATCCTATCCCTCCACCCAACCCATGACCACCGCCATATCCAAGACCCAGAAGGCCTCGTTTTTCCTGTTTCTTCTCTTCTTCGGCAAATGCCGAAGAGGCAAGTGCCAAGACAGCGAGGCAAACCTAGGATATTAGAGACAAGATACCTACATTAGCCACTGAATCCCTGTGAGTAGTTCTTTATCGCGCGTTTGAATCCGCCTTTAATAATTCCGTGTACTCACCAGCGTTTTCATGGCGGCGGATATCTCTAGTTGTTCTGAGGTTGTAGTTCTCCTGAGAGGCACTGGGATGGATGTGCTTAACTAGCCTTCATGGCGCTCTTATATACTTCTCTTTCGTTCAGTGATAGTAAAACAGCGGAAACGGGAAGAATGCAGCCTTAGGAAGCGGTGCTTTCTTTACTTTCGCCTTCAAGGGAAAACCGCGAATCACCTCTCACTGCCCCTCAATGAGAGCCGTCCGACCGCTACTTTTCCCTCCACGTGTAACGGAGTCGCATTTCAAATTTACTGTAGGGTCTGTAGATTCTAGAAGGCCATTCCGTATATTTTTTCTTTTTAGCGAATTAGTTTTATTAATAAGAGATTCATCATTACTTGACCATCGGCATAATTTTCCTAGGTTTTGCATCTTTAGATACTGATTCTTTGTAAAAATATACTAGTTTCTTTGCTTGGTTAAAGCCATTTGAATTTTATCATTTTCGGTCCATTTACTAATGCTTCTGCTGGCTTAAATTATTTATATACAATATAATGTTATATTAGCATAGATACTAATATATATTTTACTTTTCAGCGCGTTTTAAAAAAACGTGCTTATTCTTTCACTTTGGCGTCTGTCTGTCCGTCCGCCTCCCTGTGCACTTACTTAAATTGAAATTTTGACGAAATCGTAAACGACAAAGAACTGAATCTTGGAGTGTAGATTTCTGTTCTGCTGCCATTTGTTTTTTCTTTAGATTAGAGTTTTGAAAAATTACACAAGTTTGGATAGGGGCCGATTAATAATTTTTAATTTTTTCCTAAGGCAGAACTCGACAAATCCCGACCGCCGGGTCGCCATGGCGGCTGTTTTTCATGCTGTCGCCTAGATATTCTATACACGTGCTGGAGTTAGGGTTTGGTTATACTTTAGTCACGTGCTGTACTCGTATTGTATTGTAGAGCTCAGCAACAAAATATAATATAATATACCTTCGCCTTCCTCTAAGCCCAGATTTAAAAGTAACCTTCACTTCTATTTATTTCCCCCACCCCACATATTACTATATGTAATGTAATACCACTAGTTCTTCGTTTACGCTTTCTTATTACTCATGATGCCGCAAAGCGTTGAAATCTAGATCGAGTCCCTTTAATAAAAGTATTGTAGGAATTGACTAAGTTATTTTTATTTATGTATAATATACCTGTTGGAAGCATTCAAGTTCCTGAAAATAATAGTGTAAATTTATATTCTTATCCGTAAAGTACGTTTTCTGAATATCATTAGAATTTCTCATATGTGTAAGGTATTTTTTTATGTTTTGCTACATAATGTGACAAATAAATGTGGATGGGTTAATTATTGTTCCAGATTCATGTCTAAATTATTGTACATGTATTTACATGATGATGATAAAAAATATCTGCCAAAGTTAAATAACGTCTGCGATGGCTCCAAGGTTTTGGAGCTGGCGTGTAGATTGGTAGAAAGATGATTTGTCGAGCCCTGTCCTAAGCTATAATCAATGGAAAGCTGAAATTTTGAGCGTATATTTTCCCATTTAAAAAGTTTTGAGTGTTGAAAAATGTACAGGGGCGGATAGAGACCGTTTGAAATATTTGATGCGAAATTGATTGCCTTCAAAACATACTGTGATTTTGATGTTGCGGTATATCCACATAAAAAATTAAAAAACGCGCTAATTTTATCCATGGACATGGATAACACTCTACTTGTTTAAATTAATATTAATTTGAGGTTAACCTAAATACTGCTCCGTTTTATCATCAGGAATCACTCTTTCGCTTGTATAACTACCATTATCATTTTTGTTCTTAACCCTAGGAGTACCAAGGTATTTTCACTCCCTTACACTACCAAGGATGGACCTCAGAGGCCCACTATCTAAGATATAATAAAAAGTCCTAGAAAAGTTTTTAGGTATTGTAATATATTTAAAAATATCATAGGAATATAAATATACAATTTTCATAATTAACCCGATATTATATGGTCTTAACATACTATAAAGGGCGAAATATTAAAAAAAAGAATTTTTTTTTCACATTTAACCTCACTATGTTTACAATTCGAGTGCAATGTACTCTCACATTTGCAGAAATAATAACAAACGAACAACAAGAACGTTTTACTCCCAGTCGTCTGACACATCACACACGGCAAAATTGAATTTCGGCCATCTGTTTGTCATATCACGCGGCCATTGCCGAAAATAATTGTATAAATTAGTTGTCGGTGCTTGCATACTGCAAGAGCTTAAAAAATCACCATACAACAAGATCTTAACTCGTACATAACCCAACGTGACAGCATTTGAACTACCCATTTAAATAAGATAATAGTTTTCATTTTCTGCAAGATTAAGGCATCTATCCGGAATTTCTAAATTCTCTGGCAATCGGCTCGCGTCCAAGTTTTCGAATTTCAAGTTTCATGCCTTAGATCGCTCTGTTTCAGCAATAGCTATAATCATCATTAAGAAAATAGCCTTTATATCACACTAAAATATATGCAAATAATTAGTATATTTCTTGTGTTAGGATTATGGCCACATCATCCGTGATTTTTAGTTCGTATCCGGGTAAAAGAATTAATTTAAAATTACTACGTCATCATATGTATACGTTGTTGGCTGAAATCGAATAGATTATAATGCAGTCTAAACATTAAATAAATGCCCTTAAAGTATGGAGATATCAATTCCCACTGAAAGGCATTAGAGTCGTTGCTATCGTAGTTTATATTTTTCATTGTTGAAGACCGAAAAAAATTCATAATTACAATCAAATTTTTACGTAAATTCAGCATGGATTTAAATTTTGTCTTCAAGAAAAATGAACTTCATTCTTTATTCCTCAGTATGATACATGTCCCGACTTTGTATCTTAATTTTAAATAATTTTTTAAAAATCAATTTTATATAGCACTGCACAGTTTTCTATGCTTTTCTTATGCGTGTTTAAATTTGGACATTGGCGTAAAAAACCCCCATTAAATATAACATTTTCTAGAATTTCGGATTTTTTCTAGATGTTGTACCTATATTCATGCCAAATTTCAGCTCTGTAGCACTTCTAGAATTACCTTAGGTTTTAACTGATATATCCTATATATATCCTATATCATTTATCTTATTTTATCTTTTATCTGCAAGCATATCATCTCAATATAGAAAAACATGAATTTTTCATATTTCATCATCATAAATATTTTTTTAATTTTAAATGTTTCACCTCCGGAGCGATTTTCGTTTTTCCCTTATGTAAAAATAATAGATTAAAACAATTCCAAAACTTTGCAATTTTAAGAATTTTATACTTTTTCCATTATGGGTTACTAATGCTACACATTTCTGCAAAATATTAAAGTTGTAGTACTTCTAGAAGTGAAATAATAGTTTCTAATTGTTTAAAATTTAAACATTTTAAACGGCCGCTGCAATATGTTTATGGAGAGATTCAAATGTTTTTTGTGCAAATGCACTACTCTGTATATAACTTGAAAATTTCAGCTTCCTACCTATGAAAAAAAAATCGAAACTCCTGCTCATCTAGAAGTGCCTAAAAATTAGTATCCTCCTATATCATATATCATATCACGTTTCTTATGGAGGAGGGGGAGATAACATATAACATACTAGTAGAAGGTGCTTGCATACGGCAAGCATTTCATCTCACATTGAAAAAACATTAATTTTTCAGAGAGATATTTCATCATGAGAAATATTTCTTGAATTCTAAAGATTTCTACACTGGACCGGTTTTCATTTTTTTATTATGGAACAAAAATGGAGTAAAACAATTGCTAATTATTGAAATTTTATGAATATTATAGGTTTTCCACATAGGGTTAATATTTCCACAAATTTACGCCAAATTTTACATTTGTAGCGCATTTAGAAGTGAAAAAACATTTATCTAATTGTTTAAATTTAAATAATTTTTAACTGCCACAATAAGAATTTTTTAGATACAGCAAAATGATCATTCGTTTAAATAAACTAAACTCTAATTAACTTGAAATTTTCAGCACTCTAATTCACTCCGTAATATCTAACTATTTACCTATTTGTTTAAAGTTTAAGAATTTTTAACTGCCAAACGAATTAAAATATCAAAATTTGTACAATTTTTATTTCGTTTCTTTACATTTCCTACCTCTAAAAAAAAATTCAGCTTCGTAGCACATTCGGAATTACATAAACCTTAAAAATTTGTATAAACAATTGCGAATTTTTTATTACATTAGTATCCTCCTATATCCTCCTCCTCCTCCTCTGTAAGAAACGTTTATATATAATGATACTAGTAGTTGGTGCTTGCATACTGCAAGCATTTCATCTCAAATTGAAAGAACATTCATTTTTCAGACACATTTCATCATTACAAATATTCTTTTAATTTTAAAGATTTCACCTCCGCATCGGTTTTCGCTTCTCCCTTATGTAAAAGTAATAGTTTAAAATAATCCCCAAATGTTGCATTTTTTTAATTTTACACTTTCTTCATTATGTGGTACTAACGCTACACATTTTAGCCAAATATTAAAGTTGTAGCTTTCTATAAGTAAAATAATATTTTTCTAATTGTTTAAATTTAAATAATTTTTAACGGCCGCCGCAATTTATACATGGAAAAATTGAAATGTTTATTTGTGCGATATTACTACTCTGTAAATAATTTGAAAATTTCAGCTTCCTAGCTCATTCCTTAGTACCTAAACAGTTATCAATTTGTTTAAATTTTAGGAATTTTTACCTGCCAAACAAAATAAAATATCAAAATTTGTATAATCCTTATTTCCTTTTTTTTATAAATCCTACCTATAAAAAAAAATTTCAACTCCGTAGCACATTTGGAAATACATAAAACTTGAAAATTTGTTTAAACAATGGCGAATTTTTAACGGCCGCATTGTTGCATTTTTTCAATATTTTCGTTTTTTCTAGTCGGTTTTGCACAAAATTCTACCTAAGAATAAAATTTCGAATCTCCAGCTCATCTGGAAGTGCCTATACAATAGTATCCTCCTATATGTATGTTATATGTTATTTCCTCCTCCTCCTCCTCTGTATGAAACGTCTATATAGAATGATAACATATAGGAGGTTACTAATGTTTAGGCACTTCCAGATGTGCTGGAGACTCGAAATTTTTTAATTAGGTAGAAGTTTGAGTAAAAGCAAATATAAATAACGAAAATCATGAAAAAGTGCAACAATGCGGCCGCTAAAAATTCGCAATTGTTTAAACAAATTTTTATGGTTTATGTATTTCCGCATGTGCTACGGAGTTGAAATTTTTTTTGTAAGTAGAATTCTTAAAAAAACGAAATAGGGATTATACAAATTTTGATATTTTAATTTGTTTGGAAGTTAAAAATTCTTAAAGTTTAAATAATTGGATAACTGTTTAGGTACTACGGGATGAGCTAGGAAGCTGCAATTTTCAAATTATTTACAGAGTAGTAAAATAACACAAATAAACATTTCAATTTTACCATATATGAAATGTGGCGGCCGTTAAAAATTATTTAAATTTAAACAATTAGAAAAATATTATTATACTTCTAGTAATCCTACAACTTTAAAATTTGGCTAAAATATGTAGCATTAGTACCCCATAATGGACAAAGTATAAAATTTTTAAAATTGCAACATTTTGGGATTTTTTTAATCTATTATTTTTACATGTGGGAAAAACAAAAATCGCTGCGACGTTGAAATCTTTAGAATTAAAAGAATATTTGTAATGATAAAATGTCTGTCTGAAAAATGAATTTTTTTTCAAGGTGAGATGAAATGCTTGCAGTATGCAAGCACCAACAACTAGTATGTTATATCCTCCTCTGTAAGAGTCGTCGATATATAATGATAACAGGAGGATACTAATGTCCAGCCCAAACTACAAGAGCTAGAGAGCTGAAAAGTTTTGTTTTTGTAGATATGATGGAGAAACTTACAGGTAAAATGAGACTTCTCACCTAAGTGACATGAGTTTGACTCCAGGAATTCCAAAGTTGCGTTTTTCCCATAAGAAAAGTATTGTGCCATTTTTGTAAATTAATTATGGGCACTTGTCAGTGAGCTAGAAAAATGAAATTTTCAGTGGTCTAGATGGTTGCAATATCTATTAGGAATGACTGTCACTTTTGATTACAGTGTCTTGAGATCGACTCCAGAGACCCCGGAATATCTCCCATAAGTTAACATGGGAAAACGCAATCCAGTGTGTAGACCAATCTAATAGGTTTAGGAAGCTGAAATTTTACAAGATTATAGAACATTTCTCATAACCAATTATAAAAATCTAAAATTTTAAAGTTGTAAATTTTAGGGGTTGTTTTAACCCCATTTGAACATTAAAGATTAATATTTTTTTAGGTACTACGGGATGAGCTAGGAAGCTGCAATTTTTAAATTATTTACAAAACATTGCATTTGCATAAATAAACATTTCAATCTCTCCATGTATATATTGCGGCAACCGTTAAAAATGTTTAAATTTTAAACAATTAGAAAAATATTATTTTACTTCTAGAAGTGCTACAACTTTAAAATTTGGCTGAAATGTGTAGCATTAGAACCCCATAATGGAGAAAGTATAAAATTCTTAAAATTGCAACATTTGGAGATTGTTTTAAACAATTACTTTTACATGTGAGAAAAACGAAAATCGCTCTGGAGGTGAAATCTTTAGAAATAAAAAAATATTTTTAATGATGAAATCTCTGTGTGAGAAATGCGACTAGAAAAAACAAAAATCTTGAAAAACTTCAACAATGCGGCCGCTAAAAATTCGCAATTGTTTAAACAAATTTTCAGGGTTTAGGAATTTCCGAATGTGCTACGGAGCTGTAACTTTTTTATAAGTAGAATTCTTTAAAAAAACTAAGTAGGGATTATACAAATTTTGATATTTCAATTTGTTTGGCAGTAAAAAATTCTAAAAAAGTTAAAACAAATAGATAACTGTTTAGGTACTACGGCATGAGCTAGGAAGCTGAAATTTTCAAATTATTTACAGAGTAGTGAATTTGCACAAATTTACATTTCAATATTACCATATATGAATTGCGGCGGCCGTTAAAAATTATTTAAATTTAAACAATTAGAAAAATATTATGTTAATTCTTGAAGTGCTACAACTATAAAAATTTGGCTAAAAATGTAGCATTAGTACCTTATAATGAAGAAAGTGTAAAATTTTTAAAATTGCAACATTTAGGGACTGTTTAAACTATTATTTTTACATGTGGGAAAAACGGAAATCGCTGCGGAGGTGAAATATTTAGAATTGAAAGAATATTTGTAAAGATGAAATGTCTGTCTGAAAAATGAATGTTTTTTCAAAGTGAAATGAAATGCTTGCAGTATGCAAGCACCAACTACTAGTATGTTATATGTTATCTCCTCCTCCTCCTCCTTTGTAAGGAACGTCTATATAGAATGATATAACATATAGGATGATAGTAATGTTTAGGCACTTCCAGATGAGCTGGAGATTCGACATTTTTTCTTATGAAGGATTTTGTGCAAAAACGACAAGAAAAAACGAAAATCTTGAAAAAGTGCAAGAATGCGGCCGCTAAAAATTCGCAATTGTTTAAACAAATTTTCAAGTTTGATGTATTTTCGCATGTGCTACGGAGTTTAAATTTTTTTTGTAAGTAGATTTCCTCTAAAAGACGAATAGAAGACCATACAAATTTTGATATTTTAATTTGTTTGGCAGTTAAAAATTCTTAAAATTTAAGTAAATGGATAACTGTTTAGGTACTACGAAATAAGCTAGGAAGCTGAAATTCTCTAATTATTTACAGAGTATTGAATTTGCAGAAACAAATATTTCAATTTTACCATATATGAATTGAGGCGGCCATTAAAAATTATTTAAATTTAAACAATTAGAAACTATTATTTTACTTCTAGAAGTGCTTCAACTTTAAAATTTGGTTTAAATGTGTAGCATTTGTACCCCATAATGAAGATAGTGTAAAATATATATAATAGCAAAATTAGGGGATTGCTTTATACTATTATTTTTACATGTGGGAAAAACGAAAATCACTGCGGAAGTGAAATCTTTAGAATTAAAAGAATATTTATAATGATGAAATGTCTGTATGAAAAATTAATGTTTTTTCAAGGTGAGTTGAAATGCTTGCAGTATGCAAGCACCAACTACTAGTATATATCATTTTATATCGACGACTCTTACAGAGGATATAACACATAGGAGGATACTAATGTTTAGGAACTTCCACATGAGCTGGAGATTCGAAATTTTTTTCTTACGTAGGATTTTGTGCAAAACTGACAAGAAAAACGAAAATCTTGAAAGAGTGCAACAATACGGCCGCTAAAATGTCGCAATTTTCTAAACAAATTTTCAAGGTTTATGTATTTTCGTATGTGCAACGGAGTTGAAATTTTTTTTTTAAGTAGAATTCCTAAAAATACGAAATAGGGATTATACAAATTTTGATATTTTAATTTCTTTGGTAGTTAAAAATTATTAAAGTTTAAACAAATGGATAACTGTTTAGGTACTACGGCATGAGCTAGGAAGCTGAAATTTTCAAATTATTTACAGAGTAATAAATTTGCAAAAATTAACATTTCAATTTTACCATATATGATATGCGGCCGCCGTTAAAAATAATTTAAATTTAAAAAATTAGAAAAATATATTTTTACTTCTTGAAGTGCTACAACTTTAAAATTTGGCTAAAAAGTATAGCATTAGTAACTTATAATGAAGAAAGTGTAAAATTTTTAAAATTGCAACATTTGGGGATTGTTTAAACTATTATTTTTACATGTGGGAAAAACGAAAATCGCTGCGGAGGTTAAATATTTAGAATTAAAAGAATATTTGTAATGATGAAATATCTGTCGGAAAAATGAGTGTTTTTTCAAGGTGAGATTAAATGCTTGCAGTATGCAAGCACCAACTACTAGTATATATATATATATATATATATATATATATATATATATATATATATATATATATATATATTTTTTTTTCTTAGTACTGATTTTGTGCAAAACCGACTAGAAAAACGAAAAACTTGAAAAAGTGCAACAATGCGGCCCCTAAAATATTGCAATTTTTTAAACAAATTTTCAAGGTTTATGTATTTGCAAATGTTCTACGGAGCTGAAATTTTTTTTAGAGAACGAATTGTAAAAAAAAGAAAATTGGATTTTACAAATTTTTATATTTAGATTTGTTTGGCAGTTAAAAATTCTTAAATTTTAAACAAATAGATAACTGTTTAGGAACTACGGAATGAGCTAGGAAGCTGAAAATTTCAAATTATGTACAGAATATTAGAGTTGCACAAATAAACATTTAAATTTTTCCATAAACATATTGCGGCGGCCGTTAAAAATGCTTAAATTTCAAACAATTGGAAAAAATATTATTTCACTTCTAGAAGTACTACAACTTTAAAATTTGGCAGAAATGTGTTAGCATTAGTACCTCATAATGGAGAAGGTATAAAATTTTTAAAATTGCAAAGTTTTGGGATTGTTTTAGTATATTATTTTTACATATGGGAAAAATGAAAATCGCTCCGGAGGTGAAATATTTAGAATTAAAAAAATATTTGTAGTAATGAAATATGAAAAATGAATGTTTTTTTATTTTGAGATGATATGCTTGCAGAATGCAAGCACCAACTACTAGTATCATTATATATAGACGTTTCTTACAGAGGAGGAGGAGATAACATATAGGAGGATACTAATGTTTAGGCACATCCAGATGAGCTGGAGATTCGAAATTTGGTTCTTAGGTAGGATTTTGTGCAAAACCGATTAGAAACAACGAAAATCTTAAAAAAGTGCAACATTGCGGCCGCTAAAAATTCGCAATGGTTTAAAAAAAATTTCAAGGTTTATGTATTTTCGTATATGCAACGGAGCTGAAATTTTCTTTAGCGGTAGGATTTGTAAAAAACGAAATAGGGTTTATAGAAAATTTGATATTTTAATTTGTTTGGCAGTTAAAAATTCTTAACATTTAAACAAATAGATAGATGCTTACACACTACGCCGAAGTTAGGGAGCGGAAATTATTAAATTATTTAGAAGTTAATCTATGTAAACGAGGAAAATATCATTTTTCCATATAATTGTTGTTTTGGCCGTTATAATTTATTTAAATTTAAATAATTAGATAAATGTTATTTCATTTTTAATTATATTATAAATTTAAAATTTGGCAGAAATGTGTGGCATTATATACTAAATCTGGGGAAAGTAAAATATTTCAAAAAATGCAAAAATTAGTGATTGTTTTACTCCATTATTTTTCCATAGTGAAAAAACCAAAACCCGTCCAGAGGAGAAATCTTTAGAATTAAGGAAATATTCCTCATGATGAAATATCTCTCGGAAAATCAATGTTCTTTTCAAGGTGCAATTAAATGCTTGCAGTATGCAAGCACCTTCTACTAGTCATTATATATAGACGTTCCTTACAGAGGAGGAGGATATAACATACATACAGTCAAACTCGTTTATAACGAACACGGTTGTAACGAGGTCACGGCTATAGTGAGCAAATACTACCTCCAAGATAAGTTTACGAGCATTTAAATACAAATATTTCACGTATATAACGAGCACGCTTCACGGATATATCGAGCAAACTTTGACCACTTCTCACTGTCTCAAACGCGGCGGCGGTCTGCCCCTTCAATCCTCATAGTGTCCCAAGATATGTAACCTTGTGTTCTCGAGTCCAGCCTCTACACCCTATCCCTCGGGGAGGTTAAAGACCGCGGCGTTGTTGTTAAAAAATAACCCCTTCGTCCAAACCAAGAATTCCCAACTCGCGGAGGTCCTTTGTCCTCTCCTCCCAACCCCCAGCTCTTTTACAGCCAGGAGGTTGTGATTGGAAGGGGGTCAGGGGCTGAGGGCATGTACAATGGCGCCCGCCCCCGTCGCTCAGCCGAATGCACCCAACACCTTTTCCCACGTAAAGATGGGAAATCCCACGTTTAATCCATCTCCTCATTAACTCTTCCTGGAATTGGTATGTTCACAGTTTGCAAAGAAAGTGCGTAGCGTTGATCACAAAAATCAGTTGATATTTTGCCCTTGAACGAGTATCATGTCCGTACAGAAAAGGAAGTGTTTGTCTATTCGCGAAAAGGTTGATATTATTCGAGAGTTAGAACGTGGTAAAAAAATGTTGAAGTGTGTAAAAAATTTAATTTATCGTTGTCTACGGTTTCAACCTTATGGAAAAACAAAGAAGCGATTTTATCTGCACTAGAGAACAACCTAACAACGAACAAGAAAATGAGGAAGTATGACTTGGGTACTGTTGATCAAGCACTTCTGGAGTGGTTTAAGAGGCAGAGAAATGCTGGTTTCCCCATCAACGGCTCCATTTTAAAGGTACAGGCAGATAAATTTGCAAAACAGTTAGGACACGAGAACTTCACATGCAATAACGTGGCTTGATCGTTTTAAAATAGGCATAACATTGTTTATGCGAAAGGCCCTGTCAGCAGATTCAAAAACGGCAAGTGAATGGGTGAAAAGTGTTTGGGAGGAGTGTCGAAAAGGTTACAGAGAAGAAGACATCTACAATGCCGACGAAACTGGACTGTTTTACAACATGATGCCTGATGCAACGTTTAAATTCAAAGGTAACAAATGTGTTGGTGGCAAAAGACCTAAGAATCGTTTAACAGTTTTAATGTGCGCAAACATGAATGGGAGTGACAAAAAAAACTTGTTGTTATTGGTAAGTCACAAAAGCCACGTTGTTTCAAAAATGTAAAGAAGCTTCCCGTTGAAGATGCAGCTAATAAAAAGGCATAGATGACTTCCAATATTTTTCAGAAATATGTAAGTCAGTGGAACAACTAGTTACGGAGGAAAAATAGAAACATTCTACTCCTTGTCGATAACTGTCCTGCGCACCCACATATGCAGGAGTTATCCAATGTAAAACTGGTGTTTTTGCCTCCAAATGCGACTTCTATTTTGCAGCCAATGGACATGGGGATAATTAAAAGTTTTAAATGCCATTTAAAGTGATTTTTTGTTCTGCAGTTGATTGAAAGGAGGGAAAGAGGTTTAGATGGCAACGACTCTGTATTGGATGCAATTCATTTGATGACAGGTGCATGTTTCACCTACAACGATCATAAACTGTTTTCGAAAGTCTGGTTTAATATCGGGAGAATTTTCGATTGATAACCATAACGTTGATGAAGATCAGAATGGCTTAAAGCAAATGGAATTGCGAATTTTGACCATGTAAATGACATTGGCAATTTTGTTCATGTTGATGATGATTTGATTACCAGAGGAATTCCTACGGAGAGTGAAATAATAGAGACAGTATTAAGCACAGCAGACAGTGATGAAGAAAATGTTGAATGTGTCGAAGACACAATCATGACGAAAGCCATGCCAACTTACTCAGGATGCCGTGGAAACATTAAATGATTTTTTTTAAAACATTGACATTCCCGATGGTGTTTTTAGTGCACTAAGTGTAATAAGAGGAAACTTAAGAGACTTCAAAGTGAAATCTATGAAACAGGCTACTATTCAAAGTTAATTTTGTAAAAAGGGGAGTGATTAAGGATGCAGCTGTGAGTAAATTTTATATGTACGTATGTTTACTTTAAATTTTCTAGTTTATTTTCATTTTTAGGTTTTTTCATAAATTTACTAAATTAACTTTGTTTATATATTCACTTTTACTTCTTATGTCTTATTTCACCATACGCATGCATGCTTTTGTCTTCACGGATATTAAGTTTAACGGCTATAACGAGCAAAACTAAACGGTCCCGTGGCGCTCGTTATAGCAGAGTTTGACTGTATATATAGGAGGATACTAATGTTTAGGCACTTCCAAATGTGCTGGAAATTCGAAATTTTTTTCTTAGGTAGGATTTTGTGCAAAACCGCCTAGAAAAAACGAAAACCTTTGAAAAAGTGCAACAATGCGGCCGCTAGAAATTCGCAATTGTTTAAACAAATTTTCATGGTTTATGTATTTTCGCATGTGCTACGGAGTTGAAATTTTTTTAGAGGTAGGATTTGTAAAATAACGAAACAGGTATTATAAACATTTTGATAATTTAATTTGTTTGGCAGATAAAAATTCTTAAACTTTAAACAAATAGATAACTGTTTAGACATTACGGAATGATCTAGGAAGCTGAAATTTTCAAGTTATGTACAGAGTAGAGCATTTACACAAATAAACATTTAAAATTTTCCATAAACATATTGCGACGGCCGTTAAAAATGTTTAAATTTTAAACAATTGGAAAAATATTATTTCACTTCTAGAAGTACTACAACTTTAAAATTTGGCAGAAATGTGTAGCATTAGTACCCCATAATGCAGAAAGTATAAAATTCTTAAAATTTCAAAGTTTTGGGATTGCTTTAATCTATTATTTTTACATAAGGGAAAAACGAAAATCGCTCCGGAGTTGAAATATTTAGAATTAAAAAAATATTTATGATGATGAAATATGAAAAATGATTGTTTTTTTGTTGAGATTATATGCTTGCAGAATGCAAGCACTAACTACTAGTATGTTATATCCTCCTCCTCCTCTGTAAGAAACGTCTATATATAATGATATCTACAAATGTGTTTGTATGTATGTGTGTGATTCTATAACTCGAGATCTACAGAACGTAGATGCAAGAGAAAGGTATCATGTTAATCGTAGTGCAATGTAAGGTGGTGTAGTAAGGTTTTTAAACCGATTTGATTGACTATTTTTATTTTTTTTAATATTTTCTCTTCTAATTTTTTCATTTGATTAACATGGAAATGAGTGCAGACAAATTTTAATTTGAACTTCAAAATTCCTAATAACCCAAGTACTAGTTCCAGACTTGAACCTAGGAATGCAGAAAATGAAGTTTTGTTTTCCTACCATCAAAGATTTTCTAAATTACACTTTAACAGCAAAATTTCGACATTATTTACAACTTACGGTTGTATATCTAATTATTGCCGACTTCTTGAACTAGAGGAACCGGGTATGCGAGTTTGTTATTTTTATCATGGTAACGTAAATAAACAAACTTCTATCAATTGCATTGTTGGTATTGTGATATACAGATTAGCGCAAGCTATATTTGAAAGCGACCACGTAAAATCAAGAGGCATATTTTTATAGTGCGAAAATTGCGGAAAAGTACAGAAAAATGTAAAAATTTAAAAAAACTTCCTCTGAAATGTAAAACCTAAACAGTTAAAAACTTGAAACATTTGTCTGCAGCAAAATAATTAATATTTTATTAAGTTGGGTGTAACATTATTAACAAAGTATAAAAAAATTCTGAGTTTCTCCGTAATAAAAAAATTGTGTTTAGTTTCGAAAATTAGCGTTTATTAACGGAAGTCACGTATCAAATTTGCAAAATTGGCTCTCAAAAAGTTCATTATCTTTGACAGTGAGCCCAACCCACTGCTGGTGTACATATATTTTGCTAGAAATGCATAGTCTTATGTCTGCGTTGGGTCTTGGCTGGTGTTGAAATCGCGAGCTGATTCTTCAACGGGAAATTCCCCCGGCCCAAACGTACCCTTAATTATTTAATCGCATTGTGCCAGCGAAGACAAATTTACATAAATTTGCAAGAAAATGTGATGCATGAAATCAAATAAAGTCCACCCAGGCCTTAATGGAGAAATTCCTGCTTTTCATAGCTTCCCTCTTCACTGTCATAAGTTTTTTGTTAAAAGAATCTTTGCTAAATTTTGTATATTGTATTAATACAGGACTGTTATGTAATAGAAGGTTGAATGATTAACACTCAAATATAATTTTCTTATCAATATTGAATCAGAAACCCGAACAACGTTGAATTGAGTCAAATAACATGCGACGTTTTCGTAAGTGTTTCTCTATACTCGGCATTGATTACACCGTACAAACACTGAAATTGGCCCCGACTTAAAACTAGGTGATTTTTACGTACTCATATGCGCTGATTACTAAAATGAAAGCCGTTTTCCATATCACCTAAAGTTTCTGTGGAATACGTCGATTTATATATGCAAAAGCGCCCGCCGCGGATCCATTTGGCGCGCACGTGTTGCGGGCAATCCCGAACAAAGCGTTAATGCACTCTTGTATTTTTATAACACTTTTGCTGTTTTGAAGCTTGAGGAACGTCATTGTATCACAATGTTTACGCTAACTTTGTCAGTTCTCCCTTTTCCTTCACGTGCCGCGCATTCCAGTACGAGAATTCGTTCAAGAATACGCGTATTTTTTTAACTTGTATCTAGTAATCGAGTTTAGGAGTACTTTTTATTCGAACAGTGAAATCCAAAAGTGGAAGAATCGTTTAACAATTGAAAATATATTTTAAACTTGATTTTTTTTCTCGTGATGTCTCACAAATGTGTCAATTCGCCGGACTTATTTTTTTACGTATGCGGTGAATTTACCCCAAATTCCCAATGAAAATCCATTTCTCCTGTAGTGAAAATGGCTTATGAGTTGTATTTTGGATGCAAAGTTGGGGATCAAGATAAGAGTTGGGCACCACACGTATGTTACAGTAGAGGCTGGCTAAATGGCACCCACCAGTCAATGCCGTTTGCTGTTCCTATGGTTTGGAGAGAGCAGAAGGATCACGTTACCGACTGTTATTTTTGTTTAACGAACATTTCTGGTTTCTCTTCAAAATCCAAACATGCCGTAGTTTACTCGAATCTGCCCTCAGCCATACGACCTGTGAAACACGACTATTCCCTACCGATTCCCAAGCCAAGTGAAGGATGGACTTTGGACGAAGAACCGACAAGCACTTCTTCCGAAGCTGAACCTTCGTGTTCCAACGAGGGTGATCCTGATTACCAACAACCACTAACAGAACCTCATTTGATTTCTCAAGCTAAACTCAACGATTTGGTATACGATCTTGATATATTTTATTACACCTATAAAATTTGACATAAAAATCAAATCACTTTCTTATTTTTTAATCTATTGTCAATATTGTCTAAAAATAAATTTACTTAGTAATTTTTTCTCTACTTCCGATTAATCAATGAATGGAACACCAAGAAATAAGCTTTTTAGGCGATCGTTGATTTAAGTCCTGAATTACCACGATAATTTTAAGTAATTTTTAACAAGCGAATAATTGATGCGCTGCATTCGTCCCAGTGTTAATCAGATGGAGGAAACAAGCGCTCTTGAAATCTAACTCGTAACTTTAATGTGGATGGCGAGCAGCTTAACATTTAAAAGTGCAATTTTCAAGTAATTGTTGAAAGTTCGATCGAAAAGAACGGAGTTTTTGAGTCATAAGAGTTTTTCTTATTCTCCTATTTAACTCGGAATACGTGATGGAGTTTAACATATTATTATAAGATTTATTATTTATGAAATACAATTAAGAAAACCTCGCATTTTTTATAATAAAATAATCGAATCATTTTACACAATCGCAGAAAATAGCTTTCCATCTTTCTTTTCGATTTTACATTTCTCGGTATAAAATGCGATATTTTCAATCCGAAGAAAAAATCCGAATCCATGCCGAATTAGCGTAAAAATTCCATTGGTGCCAGAAATAAACTGGAATTTTTGAAAATGTTATCGATGAGTGATACCATGAAAGCGTGTCCAATGGTTTTAAATGATGCAATTCTCTGAAATTGGAAATGGGAGGGGAAGAGAGGAGTCTAGAGAGAGAGAGAGAGAGATTAAAAGAATTGCATTTTATGCCGTGAGTTGAAGAAACCAGAAGAAAGTGGAGAGCTATTTCATTGTGATTTTATAACATAATTTGGCTACTTTATTATAAAAACTACAGTGATTTTCTTTGAATCTTATCTCTTAAATAATAACAACAACAACACACCTTGACGCTTTTCCTTTCGGGGTAAGCCATGCCATATGTCTACCAATTACCAACCCATCACCACATGCTTCCTCCACACACTTCTATCCTTGCACACTTCTTTTGCTTCACTTACACTCATACACTGAGTCACATATTTCCTTTTATTCCTCATACTTTTCACGTCCCTTTTCCTCAGAGTCTCACTAACCACATCCAACCAAGTCTTGCGCGGTCTGCCTCTCCCTCTCTCGCCATTCACTAATAATAATAAATATTAAATAATTTTTGTTTGCTTAGTTTTATAGCTCTTACCTGCAAAAACGTATATTTTAGTCCTTTTTAGCACGTTTTCTTAAAAGAAAAAACTTCCTTATGTAATCACCATCTGTTCGACCGTCTGTCTGACCGTCTGTGGACAATAAACTTTTAAAAAGAAATTTTTGGAAAAATCCTTTTGAATTAGATAACTCTTATTGATCTATGAATGACACACCGATTGTATTTTCCATGTGGCTTCAAATTCGAAAAATTCGAAACTTAGAAATGATATTGTAGTTAGACTAATGAAGTTACAAATGAGTTAAGTTTTCACCTATGGGAATGTCTAGAGCGGATCTAAATACTAACGGAGCGGGCTGCCCCC
Organism: Tanypteryx hageni; assembly: GCA_028673005.1. Classification (NCBI taxonomy): domain Eukaryota; kingdom Metazoa; phylum Arthropoda; class Insecta; order Odonata; family Petaluridae; genus Tanypteryx; species Tanypteryx hageni. The sequence continues at coordinate 222,023,993 of CM054113.1, forward strand.
GTTCCAGAGGGAGAGGCAAATCAAAACACTTAAAAATTAAAAAAACGTGCTTCCACCTCTTACTTTAGCAAGGATACTTCACTTGTTCCTATCTTCTTTTACTATCACATCGAAATTGCAGGCATCGCTGCAACGGGCAGACCAGTTATTATTGCTAAAATTAAGTGTTCAAAGTTAGCATGTTGAACCACGTGCTCATACGTGATAAACAAAAGACATAGGTTTAAAAGGAAATTATAATTCAGAGTGCCCTATTATAATCTAGATTTCTTGGGTTATGCTAAATTTAAAACTCGCGCGGGACCTTAAAAACCTAACCGCGTTTCCTTTGGTGCCTGGGGGCATACGTCGCTATACTGTCCGATATAAATGAAACAATTTCGGACGATCCTTTTTGTTTTATTTCGCGTTTATAAAGAATGCAGTTTTAAGACCAAATCTTCATATTAAAATAATTTTTTCTTAGCCGTAACTATAAAAAAATCGTAATATGTTACAATTGGTGCCGCGACTTCTCGTAACAGAAAATTCGCCACTGCGACATCTCGTCACAGATGACCAAAAATATTTGGTACCAGCGACATTTGGTCACACATTAAAATTGTTATCGACATGGAAAATAATTGGCAATTGCGGTTTTACGTCACAAAATTATTTTCGTCACATTACTTTCCGTCACGCGTTACGCTTGTGGATTATTTTTGGGAAAATGGACTTCATGGGTATCAAAACACTCGGGACGATACGTATGTTGGAAATTTATGTATATTTAACAGGTTTAATCGGAATCGGCGAAGGGAGGGGCGTGGGAATAGGGGGTTCTTTCCAGGAACATGGGCTTAATTGGTCTCAAAGTGCTCGGGACGATACGCATGTTCGAAATTTATTTATGATATATTAGAAGATATTTAACAGAAGCGATAAAAATGGATGAATTCAATATCCAATGAAATAACGTCTCATTATACTTTCATTAATACTTAGTCCTAAAACTATTCTAAATATCGGAATTTCAAGTTTCTGAATTATGGCATTATCATTTATCACATCTATTAAGTATATAAAGATACTCGTGCCTCTCTCACCCACTGACACAAAACTCTTAGGTATTTATAGAAGGGCTAGAAATCTGGAATTAAGCATTTAGGTAGGTCGAGTCGAGAGAAAAATCGAAAATCACAAAAATATTAATATTTAAGGGGTCTTTTTTAACCTCTATATTCTATTTAAATACCCCATAAGAAAAGCATGGGATTCAATGCAAGGCTTTCTAACAATGCATTTTTAAATTACTTATAGTTGAGATACGAATTAGCAAAAAAAATGTTGTCTATGTGAGAAAACGGAGTTCTAAATTTTTGAGGAAATAATTCAAATACTTACCGAATTATTGTAAATATTGGCTTTTAATCGGAAAAATGTGTGAATTTATACTCTTTTCAACAATGGAAATATTAAAATACTATGGCAACGACCTTAATGCTTTTAAAGGTATCTGATATTATACGTTACGATTTCCGTGATATAATGCTTTTAATGGAAATTAATGCCGTGATAACGAACTTCCATAACTCGAATCTCAAGGAAAAGTAAAACTTATTCGAGTTACAGAAAATTGAAAATACGGAAATGTATTTTTAAATATTTGTATATATAGAGTGGAACTTCTATAATTGGAATCTTAAGAGAAAGCAAAAATTATTCGAGTTAGAGATAATTCGAGTTACGGAAATATATTTTTTCATTTTTCTTTAATGTATTTAACATTGTTTATTACCATAAGCATATAAATTAACTTATTCTAATTTTCATTATCATACATATTATGAAGACATCATCATCAATATTTTATTCCGATAACATGTAAGATTTTATTGTATCTAAAAAACTATGCATCGCGCACTGTTATTGAGGGTATCATAGATAATTGTAATTCTCACGATTAAATTTGGGATATCGACTATTGGAAGAGGCAAATAGGTTTGTTTTTGTCTAGGACTATAAGAGATCACAATCGGAGAAGCAACCCTGATGGCAGTGACGATAAAACCTGAGAAGTATTTTAATGTTGTGTTTCGTAGTTTTTTGAGAAATTTTAACTCATTCCAATTGTTAAATATAATGGCGTCATACCTATTTCTCAATATTTTTATCCAAATACGCGCTAAAAGCATGGCTGTTGATCCCATAATCTTAACAGAAAATATCTTAATTTTTCCATAAATTTAATGTATAGAGTATTGTCTTAATGATGATTATTCTTATTGCTCATGCAGGGCAATCTGAGTCACGAAACTTGAAGTACGAAAACTTGGATACGAGTTACCAGATAATTTGGAAATTACGGAGAGTTGCCTTAATTTCACGGAAAATTTTAAATATACTGCTATTACTCATGGAATATATTATCTAATACATATAGGTTACACGTGGCTTAAGTGCTGTTGCCCTGGAAATCGCGTTGGTATATTGACGAGTTTAGATCTTGGTATATGGTGATTTTTTAGCGCTTGCAGTATGCAAGCACCTACAACTCGTATATTATATCAGAAACATTGTTACATAAGCTACAATGACGTGTAATATATGTTTCAGGTACCAAATGTCCTGAGTGACGAAATGTCGTAGGTAACAAATCCAACGTGTGACGAAATGTCGCAGATACCAAATGCCACTTGTGACGAATTGTCGTAGGTACCAAATATCACCTATAACGAAATGTCGTAGGTACCAAAAGTCGTATGTGACGAAATTTCGCAGGTGCCAATTGTCCCTATGACCAAATGTCTGTGACCAATTGTCGTAGTGATGAAAAGTCGCTAAACCGTTATAATTAGGCTTGGTAGAATACGGCGTTTATTTTTTTAAATCGACGTTTATTTTCCCGAGCTATTTTCGACAAATATCGACTCTTAAAATTACTACTTACATATATGGCTGGCAGTTTTTGGCCTTTCAATACGATGATTTAAATTATTTTTGTCGAAATTCTGAAATATTTAAATGTTAATATTATATAAAACACACAATAACGAATTTATTAAAATATTATTTTAACTTTTACTTACTATAATGAAAGTATATAAAGTAAGAAGTATATTTAAATCGTTAATTTGATCTTTTATTAATTAAACCGTGGCATTTAACCAAGAAAATCACCACATTTGAGCCGGCCACGAGATCCGGTACGCAACGTGTACATGCGACGTATGCACAGCGTACAATCAAATACATACATACATACATACATACATATATATATATATATATATATATATATATAACAACTTACGGAAAAGGAAAGGTAAAATGAATATATGGATGTCAACAAGGTGTTGGGATGAGGAAACCCAGTGAGCACTCACCAATCAGACGACTTCAGGTTGGCGAGGCCCCGGGGATGTCGAAGCGACACACGTAAAATAACACAAAAACACAGAAACATCACAAACGTAAAGCTTTCGGAACTACTCCTTCTTCAGCTGAAGAAGGAGTAGTTCCGAAAGCTTTACGTTTGTGATGTTTCTGTGTTTTTGTGTTATTTTACGTGTGTCGCTTCGACATCCCCGGGGCCTCGCCAACCTGAAGTCGTCTGATTGGTGAGTGCTCACTGGGTTTCCTCATCCCAACACCTTGTTGACATCCATATATATATATATATATATATATATATATATATACAAACAACAATATTTTCACTTGAAAACACACATTGTGCGAACACGAAACGATATTTCTTGTTTTTTTTTTAATTTTCCCTCCTTTCTTTACAAATTGTGTCAAATGTGATGATTTCGACAACCAACCTATATGAAAAAACATGCGTCAATAGTTAATTCACGCCTTTTACTGACTGAATCTTGGTGATTAAACCAAATTAGCACCTTGCATATCGTTTACGAGAATATTATTGTTGTTCTACCACACTGAAAATTAGTATATATTTAATCTCAAATATCGTAAGCTGGTATTTCCAAATCTAGGTATTTTTGATTTCGTATAATTCTTCCAATCGCGTCATTGACAAATATATAATTTCGCAAATTTACATCGTAAATTATGCTTTACCTCTTGAAATTCGAACGATATACTTTTGCTTTTGCAGAGAAACATTCTTGGAAAAAATAATTTGCGAGTTCAGCTTAAAGGCTTTTGGACATTCATTCGTTGATGCCAATTAAGGACTAATTAAGGAAATACATTAATTATATCATTATCGCAATAATATTTTAGGTGTCAAAAAAGAACTATATAATACTTTACTTTGTATCATTTGATATGCTTCATCACAGTACTAAATATGCTCTTTATTTAACAAAATATATAGAGGGAAAAATTAGAGTTAATTATTCAGCGCTCGATCAACAGTCCTGATTAAAATATTTTTTTCCAATCGGAAAATATATTTACAACAAATAGCAAATAAATATTAAACCTTAGTCCTTCTTCAATTTTAAGTATCGATTGCTATTTTTTCCAACCATTATATATAAATTGAAATTTACTAACCTGTAGCAAAGGATTAAGGAACGATCTATCCTGGTTAACCTTTAGAGAAAGACAGCCTAAAGAGTGGGATCAGTGCATACGGTGAAGGGGTGAAAGTGCATACAATAACATCCATCTATCGGAAAAACCCTAGCAAGCAATCGAGAAACATTTTTTCCAGGAATACACTTCACGGGGTAGATGCGTGGAAGGGGTAGCAAAACGGTTAGCGGGCTTCAAACGCTCACCGAAATTCCCTTTTTCCGAACCTCGTTTAACAGGGGTCGAGGAACTCTCAGCAGAACCTTATCTGTATAAAAAAGCTAGTGGAATATCTCACCATTAGGTCGGCAAATATAATCTCAAAAACCTCAAAAGGGCTAAGAATCACGTGTTCTCAAAACTACCAGAGGGCCTTGCAGTTACCTGATAGTTCAGAGTGGAAGCGTGAGCTTTTCAAATAGATGCATATTTGAGTTGTCCCACTGTTAATGCAAGCCCAGAAATGGAACGAAAACGGAGGTAGGAAATAATATTGCAAAAAGGTAAACAGAAACGACTTTAATATTATAATTCAGAATAAAATAGGTTTTTGGACGCATAATACTTTTCCATCTTTTGTTGGAAAATCGACGCTTGTCGACGACTATTTATTTTCGTCGATTTTGAAAATTAAGAAAAACGTCGTTTATTTACGTTTTTCGATTTAAATCGATCTTACCAAGCCTAGTTATGATTTTACAAATATACCAAGCATTTTAGCTTATGGTTTTGTAATTGGTCTCGTTTTTTTTGTATTATTAACATAAAAATAGGCAATTCTTCAAAAGATCTCAACTATGTCCCGTCTCCTCTACATGAGAATCCAAAGAACACAATCAGGTGAGGGGTTCTTCAAAATACCTAATGTGTGTAAATATATGCAGAGTCGTGTCAATAAAACATTGAACAAATGCAAGTAGTTTGGATTTAAGAGATGGACTTTGAGTAAAAAGGGAAGTTCATGGATAAAGAGGTTATCGTGATCAAATATCCTAAATAATTTCTTAAGTGTGTGTCCGTCCGTCCACCGTTTGTTGTAGAGAACTGCGGTAAACAGTATTTTATTTATATCAGCTAGGAAACCCCAGAAAAACTATTTTGATTTTTATCTGCCCTCTTGAAGCAAAATAGCTACTGTTTAAAATATTTGAAAAGTTATATGTCAGAAACGCTTCGTCGGAAAAAACATTTTGACTGAAAAAAATGTGTCTTACTAAGAGCAGTTTTGAAAAACAACTTTCTGCTAAGCGGGAGTAAATGCGAATCGCGTATGGGCCTCTAGTTCACATAAATAGGCAAGAATGATTAGACGTATGAATTTACAATAAGAAAACCTGAAAGATTTGGAGGAGAAAAATATAATTTTTTATAAAAATTTGTCAGAATTAGGACAATGAAAATTTTTAAAAGGGTAGTGAATCAGAAGTTAAAACTGGGAGAAGCAGAGAGAAGGGAGAAAATGAGTATTGTTTGTACCTTAAGGCGGTAGTTTACAGACCAGATGGTTTCATAATCACACATTCCTTTCTTGAAGCAAAAAAGAACATGCCTCTCTTCTGCGGCCTTATCCGTGATGTTAACCAAGAAGCGAAGAATATGTTACGGCCAAATTTTGAAATATATATACAATATTCATAATCACCGGCCATCATCAATATTGGCCGCGCGAGGCCAATGTCCAAAATAATGAGATAAATCAAGAATTTCGGGTTTTGGCTTGGCAGTATTAGTATTCACCGCGCTATGCTCGCCAAAATTCGAAACCCAAGTCGAATCAAATCGACAGGTTGGATTGAGAAACACGAAATAATCGCATAGATTGATGCACGTGGTGTTGATTTCGTAATGCGTTTGACCCAGTTCGGAGCACATGACGCATACAAACATAATATTTTGGAAAATCACCCTTGCCCAAAAGTTCCTGGACATTACTGATAATGGCCAGTCAATGTCCGAAATAGTTTACCTGTTATAGATATTTCGGACACAGACCGGTATATTTGGCCAATATCGATAACGTTGGCCATCGTGAATACTGGCCGATTTTGAGTTTTGACCGTAACTTTATATTTGTTTTTCATTATAGAGGGAAACAAATGTTTTTAAATATGTCAATCAGACTTTCAACTCTTAAGTTCACTTCTGACTGCCAATAGAAAAAGGAATAGCTACAACTCCAGTGTCGCCCATTCTGTCAGAACGGCTAAAAGAAATATGCGCGAAAATGAAGAAATGAAGAGGTAGCGTAATCAGCCGCTAGTAGTGGCAACTTGGGGATGAAATAGATCCTCATAGAGAAACACACGTTTAAAAGAAGTTGATGCATACTATGTTGCAATAGCGATGGCTTTTTTCTTTAACTAATATTAAAGTTTTATCTTTTCCTAACGCGAGCATTCTGGTAGGAAGAGAGGATAGGGAGAGGGGTGGGAATTGCATCAGTTGCCTGTTTGTTGCTCTTCTTCGTTTGTCATTGTTGCAAAATAAACATGCTAAAATTAATGTACATTCTTTAAAAAAAGTTTGACAGAAAATTTTAACATAATAATGTATTTTAAATGTGCGTGTTTCCTGGAGAGAGGAAAGGGGGATGGAGGGGTGAGAGTTGCATATAGTATAAGGAGAGGTGGTGAATCCGTGCGTACATCGATAATTGTGTAATCATAGTTCTTATAATTGACTTCTTCAAATAATTGTTGGAGGAAGCAGGTCGGGAGGCTAAGCCAACAATGGAGCCCGCGTTGCAAACTCCTCACGCGGAACGGGGCGCGGGGTTGGACGCCGAGAGCGTCAGAGACGGGGTCCATATTATATGGATAAAAAAACTTTATTGGATTTTTCTTAAAGGAAGAGAAGTTGGATTTATGACACTTTATATGGATAAAAACGTTCCATTTAATATATAAACGTGTACTTAACATCTTTGATAAGCAAAATATCATATTGCAGTGCCCGGCAATGAGACATCATTAAATAATGATTATTATTATTATTAACCCATATTTGGGCGAACTGATACCTTCAAGAGATTTAAGTATATACTGAAATGAAATGATAACGTGTGTACTAAAAATAGCAAATTTATTCAAAATATTATAAGTATAGTATAAAACATGTGGTGATTATAAAAATGTTATGTTTACAGTGAAGAGAGTGAGATATTGCAAGTGGCGCTCCCACTTCCGTTTCCCAATTTCGAATCAACCTCAAGCGCTTTAATGATGGAGCTTTCCGTATGCTACGCTGCTAATGACACCTCCTTGGCCGCCTCCGATTCCGTATCCGCCCGAGAGGCCACCCCCGATTCCGCCTCCCAGACCATGTCCTCCGCTTATGGAATAGCTGCCTCCATATCCACCTCCGTATCCACCTCCAATACCGCCTCCTATTCCTCTCAATCCACCTCCGTATCCTCCTCCGTATCCGCCTCCGAGACCGCCACCGTATCCGCCTCCGTATCCACCACCGAGACCGCCTCCGATTCCTCTTAATCCACCTCCGATTCCGCCTCTAAGTCCTCCAAGACCTCCTCCGAGTCCGCCTCCCAATCCGCCCCCGAGTCCACCTCCAAGTCCGCCTCCGAGTCCACCTCCGACGCCTCCTCCGGCTCCGCCTCCAACTCCTCCGAATCCGCCTCCTACTCCAACCACGTAGGGCTGAGGAACTACCACAGGTTGTGCGACGGGTACGGCTACTGGCCTAGGGACAGGGACAGGGACCGGCTGTGGGACAGGGACTGGTCTGGGGACAGCCACGGGAACGGCAACTGGCTGTGGTACGGGAACGGGGTAAGGGCGGGGGACGGAGACGGGAACGGGGCGGGGAACGGCGACGGGAACGGCTTGAGGAACGTGAACGGGAACAGGTCGCGGGACGGCCACGGGAACGGGATAGGCTTGTGGTACTGGAACTGGACGGTTGACGGTTACGGGGTATGGCTGAGGAACCGGGAAGGGACGGGCGACGGTCACGGTTTGCACAGTGGCGGTAGCTCCTCCGATGCCACCACCGAGACCACCACCTCCGATTCCACCTCCGATTCCACCACCAATACCGGCGCCTCCGAATCCTCCGCCCAAACCGATTCCTCCAATTCCGCCGCCTAGTCCGCCGCCGAGTCCGCCGCCTAGTCCACCGCCACCGAGACCGCCACCGCTAAGTCCAAGGCCAGCCCCACCTAGACCTCCTCCGTAACCACCCCCGTAGCCACCTCCGTAGCCACCTCCGTAGCCCCCTCCGTAGCCACCTCCGTAGCCCCCTCCGTAGCCACCCCCATAACTAGCGCCTCCTCCATAGCTAAGGCCTCCTCCGTACCCCAATCCTCCTCCTAATCCATGACCACCGCCCAATCCGAGGCCCAGGAGGCCTCGCTTATCCTGTTTCTTCTCTTCTTCGGCAAATGCCGATGCGGCGAGTGCCAGCACGGCGAGGCAAATCTGAAAGAATTAGGAAGGAACAATTAAAGGAGGGTTTCTCGTGGGAAAATTTTCGAGTCCCGTGAGAAAGCTTGCGTTCTGGCGTGGCTTCAGTTCCGTCTACTCACCAGGGCCTTCATTGCGGCGATATTACGCAATTCGGATCAGGAGATGCTGATGTGTTCTTTCGATGGCACTCGTTTGAATGTACCGAAAAGTTCGGTACGTCGCTCTTAAATAGTGCTGTTGCGGAAGAAGAGGAGAGGCATAAGTAAAGGGGGAAGTGGAAGGCCGAAGTCGCCGCTGCATTACTTTCGCCCGCGCCCGCCAACCCAACCCCGGCGGGCAGTTCGTGGACGCGCCGCTCACCCCATCACACGAGTCATCCCCCTTCCATTCGGATGACCGAGTTTTCAGCTTCCAAATCACCTTTCCCTCTCTAAACAGCTTTTTTGTAAAGTAATTTGATAAGTTATATGAGAGTATTGCTTCTTCCTTGAACTAGTAGCATTTGCCATTCAACCTTGATTCGAAATCATGTAACTATTGATATTGCTGTTATTCACGACACAAGTTTCCTATCCCTTTATCTCGTATTCATAAATTTATGTGTTTCAAGTTATTTTCCGGTAGCTACATAATACGGAAACGGTTAACGTAACATGAGAGAAAATTGATTTTTTATCAATAAAGGAAATGGTAGTTTCCGCTTTCATTAACAAAAAACTTGCTCAGAAACGTTATCTCAAAGAAGATATAAATTAATTATATATAATAGGGCAAGAATAAACAATTATTGATCATATTATGGTTAAACAAGAGAAGAAAGATGCACGCATCATGCGGGCATACATACGAGGCAGAGACGTTCTTTACGAGTTATGCAATCATGTCAAAAAAGATAAATATTGATGGCTCAGTATAATCTCTAAGAACTGAAAAATGATATGCCAATAGAGATGCCAGGGAATTACCGAACTTTTTATTCGTCGATTTATTTCCTAATCACTTGTAATTAATAAAACGATCGACAATTACGTACAACATATCTCACTCGAATAGCAATAGTATAAAATTTATGTTCACGTTCTTTCTTTCGTTGTAAATTATCCACTTTTTTCACTTACAAACGCTGTGTACACGGAAAGAAAATAGACGTATTTACGTCCATTTCTTCATCGTAGATAATCCATTTCCCCTCATTTACCAAATGTTGTGTGCGCGCGAAAGAAAATTAAATTAATTAGATATTTACAGCAGATACTGTTTACTTCAGTTGCCACGAAAATTGTTTTCTTTGACAACAAAAAAAAATGGAAAAATCTTCTAAGTTCGAAGTGAATTGCGACTTTCTCGTTTGATTTTTTGTAAATCGGCTACTCCTTTGATAAAAATGCTCTGAGTAAAACATACTTATGCTATTTAACTAGTTCTACAAATGTTAGAAGACGTTTTTGTTAAAAGTGATATTTTACGAGATATAAAGAGAAATTCATTTTTTGTCACCAGTAACGTGTCACTCCCGATTGGGCTACGTTAACCATTTATATAATTTTCTTTGCCCTTATATACTAAATACCAAATTTCACGAGCATCCGCCCAGTAGTTTAGCAGATGAAACATGGGGACGGACGGACGGACACGATCTCACCATAAGGCGTTCTATTTTTACATTTTGTAAAGAACGCCTAATAATTCAAGCGTAATTATTTTTTTCGTTTGCACGTTTTCAAGTCCCTAGTATAAATTTGTGATGTGATCTTTGTATCAGCGATTCTCAATCGGTGTGCTGCGACACAATGGCGTGTTACGAAGGGTCGGGAGGTGTGTCACCGGAAATTTTAACTGCTTGCAAAAAATAAAGTAAATTTTACTGAGCAAGTTTTTGTCTTTCTCCTGCGTCTTTTTTACAGCAGTTTTTAGGCTTAAACGCTTCATTATAACACTCTTTTCTTTAGTTCGGAGCCTTGTAGGGTGCAGTGTGTCGCGCACTTGAGCATCGACCGTCAAGTGTCGCGACGGAGAAAAAGGTTGAGACTCGCTGCTCTATACATCTACATTATACCCTGAAAGTCACCTTTTTATTGGATGGCAGGGGGTGCAGTGCACCAAGGGTCCATAGTTTTCCTACGTTATCTTTTCCTATTATGGTCTCTTATCGTCCTAGGGAAAAACGATCCTCTATATCGCTCCGTTCTACAGTCGATCTCGCGAATCTTATCCTCACTATCCTGCCTTCCGAGATACGTCGGGCTTCTGATAAGTCCTACTACCTCATTCGCTAGTCCCTCCGACATAAATTTTTCCAGTAGTTTAATTCTAGCCTGCAGCCTACGTTCCTCTGACGATGTCCATTTCAGATTTTTTATTAATGATGTTACGCTTTGTTTACTACCGTAATTCCTCTTTACAAATCTAGCTGCCCTGCGCTGAACCTTTTCTATCTCGTTAGTGAGTCCCTTTTCGTAGGGATCCCACACAGCTGAAGCATATTCGACCTGCGGTCGAACCAAGGATAAATAACATAATTCTTTCACTTTTTCGGAGCTATTTCGAACTATTCTCCCTATAAAGTCTTCTCACGAGAAGAATCAAAGGCAAAGTAAGCTTTTGATAAATATGTCGCCATATTTTTCTTGTGGACGAAATAATCTCACGCTCACAAAACTCATCACATTATCTGCACGACCGCTGGTGTTCGCACCCTACGCAAACAATACTTCGCTTCCTCCACGCCATTGCCGCGGCAGCCGTCATTCGGAATAAAATAAATAGTTGGAGTACGCAAAAACATGAAAATTATTTTTCGACTGGAAATTGCTCTTGGTCAGTTGTTGCCGCAGTGCGAAATTGTGCATGTCAACCAATTATTTTCCATTGGTTAATTTATCATAATATCTTGTAATCTTTTCTCATTGGCTATTTGAATAACTCGAAAAGTTTATTTTCACTCTTCTTGGATAAAATTAGATCACATAATATGAAACTAGGAATGATTTTCAAGGATTCAAATCAAATTTATGTATAAGAAAAAATATTTTATAACTCTTAATGAACTATGAATCAGAAATTCACTGCAATTTTTGTATTAGAAGAAGTTGCCAATTTATAACTTTTGATATTTTTGTGAATATATCCTTGCAATCAGCCTTTCGTAAATACAGAAATTTTTCTTTGAGGGCCTTATGCTGCTAAAAATAATTTTAATTGTAAAAGAGATATTTCATTATCTTACATATTCAAAGATCAAATTCGAGTGCATCTTATCAGCATCAAGGTGACGATGTTAGGAATGAAATATTTGTCTCATTATTTCATTACCTATCTGAAAATATATCTCGAGAAAACTTGTTTTTTGTCCCCACTGAAGTTTCTTTCATAAAAACTTATATTTTACGTGTTAATTTCTTCCGAGGTATCTCACCTGGCCTTATTAATTCATATCTCTGGCCCTGTATAAAGTTTATAACATTATAAATAGCCTCATACTTTCATTGAAAATTTATCACGGATATTTTACAATTTGCCGAAATTTTCATGACTCCAATCCACTTAGAGTAACAATGAACGTAAACCTAAACTTAGGAAGAGATTTTACCAATATATTTTAAAATTTTATGATTGCAAAATATCGCAAGGCTATAGGCATGCTATTGATCATTTATATTCATAAAACAGGGCTCAACGGACCATTTCCACAGCTCGTCCATTTTATTCGAGCGCAAGGGATATGACATTTTTAATTCATTTACGGATATTTATACCGATTTTATATTCAAAGTATCCATTAGTTAAATTAAAATAAATTTTCTTGCTTTTTGGATGTGCATATTTCTTATCTTGAGACACGTGGTACTAAATTTATTTTTTTAATCATTCGGTACTCTGAATTCCTTGCATTATCCAACAATAATTATTTTCATACCAGGAAGGAATAAAAAATGTACTTTATATGTATATTATTTTTATTCATTTTACTCGGATTAATTTCTTTAAGATCATAAATATTCGTAATGAAAGTGTGTTAGAAACCTGCATACTATTATCTACATTGTTTTCACCAAATCGAGAGTTGAAATGACAATGCCGCCATCGTTTTATTTTAACAAAAACAACAGGAATCAGAGCAAATAACACTTTCGCCGCCAGAGAAAGGGTTTGCAACTGAAATCTTTCTTAAGCAGAGCTGAAGACGCAAACAAAACACCAAATCGTCCTGGCAACTCCCATACGAGACTTTGCGAGATGGTTAATTTCTTTATTCAGTTAACTACAGTTGTTGCGTTACCACAGATCTGATTTGCAAATAATTAATTCGCATATTAATTGATTTATAAAAAACAATTCGTTTGAATAAATATTTTTACCATTACGTTCACTTTTTTAATATAACTCATATTTTTTATTATTCACGATGTTAATCTTAAAATAATTTTAAAAGTGGTTGAAATTTAATAATTGATAATATCAATAATTTTTCATTTTTAATGAGTTGGTGAATATCACTTCCAATTAGTATTAGATAGGTGATATTTGTTATAGCATTATTTAACTTACTATTACTTCTTTTTTAACTGATTTTGTGACATTGTTTTTTATGCATAAAAGGAGAGATTTTTTATTTTTACGCTCTATATATTTTCATTTGCAAAAATATTTCGTTGGATGGTTTACCCATTCTTTCACTCATGCTCTAACTTATTCATTAATTCTTTCAATGGAATCATTATTTTACAAACAGTGGAGAGATCATATTTCATCGAAAAATATAGATACAATAGAATACACATCAAAACAATAGAAAAACCAACATCTATCACTTTAGAGAAATTAGAAGGGGAATGAGAGAAAAAGGCATGGAAAATGCGCTTGTTCAAAATTTCAAAAACTAAATTATCCGATCTTATTGTTTTAATGCAATGGAGTATGGGCAGTTTTTTTGGATGAAATTCTTAACAGTTTTATGACGTCAGGAGTTAGAGTGATCATCCATTACTTGCTTGTTTTTTTAAGGAGAGGCATGAAAACAATTTCAGGGCAATGGTTAATTTGAAAGTTAAATAAATAATGAGTTCTATTTAGCCATGGGTATACAGGTTTAAGAATAATAACAAGGCTAGAAGAGAAGAGCAGGTCGCGAAAGGTTAACTAGGATGAATATGAAGTGCCATTTGATGTTAAAATTAAGAAAATGGTTAATAGCTCCGCCGATCTGAAAGGGAAGGTTTGTTAACAGATTATGCTCAGTACAATGGCGAATAGCAGCATCAAGGCGTTTCAGCACGAAATAAGAGTCACCGAATTATATTTATGCACATGCTGTTAACAAGGTTATTGACTGTTATAATATCTAAATATCTCTAATCATGAATTTACGCAATATTATTGTTTATTTGGATATGTGGCAATAATGAATTATCTTAGATAATAAATCCTCACAATTTATTCTTAAAAGTAAATATTAAAACTAATCGTAAGTTATGCATGCATAGTTTAGGTAATTTGGAAGAAATCAAAGAATAAAGTGATAACTGGTCCAGATTAAGAAAAAATATTCTCAATTTTCTAGTTTGGCAGCTTTCACTTTTGCCGCATAAAACTCGACTAAAATTTTATAACCTAAAAATTCAAGGTAATAAAGAAAAAGATCAGCGCTCTAATAAACGGAAATTTGAATCCCAATTCTATTAAGGATTTATTAACTATTAAAGCCGCAGTATTATGCTTTTCTGTTCTATTTTCCGAAATTTAGAATGCGAGAAAATTAGTAACAGCAAGCTCTTTAATCAAAAAATCTAATAATTTTTATGTAGCGCACAGCAAATATCCGATAATAAATAAATTCTTTCCAAATTTTTGTAATTAGAGTGAAAACTATTTAGATATATTCCATTGTATTGGATACAGCCATTGAGACTGAAATAGGATAATATAATTTTTTAAGGAAATTCGATTTTATATAAGCCATAAAACAATGGCATTCACACGTTATGGGAATCATTATATATTGAGAAAGAGGAAATCTCTAGATTCTTAATTTTCATTTTTATATGATAAATGAATTAAAACCACAATAACGAAAGCGGTTTTGTAGTTAAAATGGTAAAAAGTCTTAGAAAACAGAAAAAATGCGCTAATGGATTGGCATTTTTTATCTTTTCCTAAATTATAAGGTGGATCAATTGAAAATAAAATTGCATAATGAAAAAGGTTAAATTTTATTACAACAACAGAGAAGATTTTTACAAATGCGAAGTGACTAAGTAAAAAATGTGATGGCTACAGTGGAAATATGAGATTTCGCAAGTTCTCGGTGAGCAGTTCCACGGACATTTGTCCTTTTTTAGTGACGATGCTTTGGATGATTTTCTTAGTGGAGCTTTCCATGGCCGTAGCCTATGCTGGTGATGCCCAGTTTGTGTCCACCTCCATATCCGATTCCTCCGCCAAGACCATGACCTCCTCCGATCGAGTACCCGCCTCCATATCCTCCTCCATATCCACCTCCGAGACCGCCACCGTATCCACCTCCATATCCGCCTCCGTATCCACCCCCGTATCCACCTCCGATTCCTCTAAGTCCACCTCCGAATCCTCCGAGTCCGCCTCCCAAACCCCCTCCGATAAGGCCACCTCCGAGCCCGCCTCCGAGTCCGCCTCCGAGCCCGCCTCCGAGTCCGCCTCCGACTCCTCCGAGTCCGCCTCCTACTCCAACCACGTAGGGCTGAGGTACTACCACGGGTTGTGCGACGGGTACGGCTACTGGCCTAGGGACCGGGACAGGGACCGGCTGTGGGACAGGGACCGGTCTGGGGACAGCCACGGGAACGGCAACTGGCTGTGGCACGGGGACGGGGTAAGGGCGAGGGACGGAGACGGGAACGGGGCGGGGAACGGCGACAGGAACGGCTTGAGGTACGTGAACGGGAACTGGTCGCGGGACGGCCACGGGAACGGGATAGGCTTGTGGTACTGGAACTGGACGGTTGATGGTTACGGGGTATGGCTGAGGAACAGGGACTGGACGGGCGACGGTCACGGTCCGAACGGAGGCACCTCCTCCTCCGATGCCCCCACCGAAACCGGCGCCTCCGAATCCTCCTCCCAAACCGATTCCACCGAGTCCACCTCCTAGACCAGCACCACCGAGCGAAAGGCCAGATCCCCCTAGACCTCCTCCGTATCCATAACCACCTCCGTAGCTAAGGCCACCGTAGCTGAGGCCTCCTCCGTAGCCGTGGCCTCCTCCGTAGCCGAGGCCTCCTCCCAATCCTATCCCTCCACCCAACCCATGACCACCGCCATATCCAAGACCCAGAAGGCCTCGTTTTTCCTGTTTCTTCTCTTCTTCGGCAAATGCCGAAGAGGCAAGTGCCAGGACAGCGAGGCAAACCTTAAAGAATAACGTCGGAAAATATAAAAACATCCCGTTTATATTTTTCAGTGTCTATGAATAAATCGTCCGTTTTTAATCTCCATCAATCGGAATAACTTTACTTACCAGGAACTTCATGGCGGTCAGTTTCCTATGACTACTTTGGTGGTAGTGCTCTTGTGAGACACTCTTGCGAATATGACAAAAAGATCGGGCAACCGCTCTTATATAGAGGCAGTCGCGCAAGGGGGGGCGGAAACAAAAAGAAGGGGGCGGATAGGGTGGGGTGGAAGTCGCAATACTTTCGCTTCGGCCACGCGGGGCAACACCACTAGCCCACGGGTGCATCCGCTCGCCGTCCGAGTCATCGCTCCTTTCCCTCTCCAGCCCTTCGAGTCGGAAGACCCAGTTTCCAGCCTCCGCCAAATTACTTCTCCCTCTCCCTTCCTGGCTTCCTCCTTCTATCGCTCGCTCTCTTTATTCCCGAGCGGTGAAAGGGCGGTCGAGAGACGCACTCTTGAGGCGCATGTGTCGACGCAAGGCGCGTGTGATCACCGGTGTGCCCAACCGGTCGGGAAAGTCCTGAATGCGGAAGGGTTTTTGTGAGCTCCCGCCCCTAGGCTCGGCCTGGGAGAGGTAGCGGGCGGCTACCTCGACCCAACCCATTCATCGCCCTCTGATCGTAGTGTCTCGCTCCCCGAGTTGCACTTAATTGGGTCGATTCGGAAGTCGGCTCCATTTTTTGGAGTTTATAATTATGCTTGCTTTTCCGTTTAAATGATCGGCAGGATGTAAGAATTCAAATGCTTTCACTTCGGCTGCATTGCGCGCGTTTTTATTTCTTTCAATTAATAGAAGATGAGACAGTTTGCTATAATACTAGTGAAAGGGACCGAATCATATTTACTTCAAATAATTGTCTAATTTTATTTATCAAATTTTGAAGAATTCTGTAAATACAGTGGAGGAAGGTCAAACGATGACATCGAGTGAGATATTGCCAGCAGAACGTTAGAAAAACACACACATACATACATACAGATTGTCCCAAAGTGAATATACCAAAACCGACGTTGAATATGTTTTTATTCATTAGATAACAACAAAAATCGAGATAACCTCTGAACCTCTAAAATATTGGAAGTGCCACTTAAGACAGAAAGTAAGATTTGTTTAATTTTATAATTACAGAACTGGCCCTTTTCTTCAATAAAATGACAACCATGGAGAAAAGTCAAAAATCGTGAAATTAGTACATGGACGTGGTTCAATCGTTGCTGCCCAGAGACGTTTTCGGCATGAAATTTATCAATCAGCTCCCGGTAGGTAGGTAATATGAGACGAGTGGAACGGTTTTGAAAGGAAAATCTACCGGAAGGCCGACGAAATCTCTTGAAATAATGAACTCAGTTAAATAATAATTTGCAGGAAACCCTAAAAAGAGGAGAAGCTGAGTCAAATATTCCACGCTCCTCCAGTTATTATAAATAAATTAAATTTAAAGATTGCAAAATTTAGATAGTTCGGCAGCTTTTAGAGAAAGATTATGAATTATTATTATGATAATGGAAACAAAATTTTGGAATCGATTGAAAGAGTAAAATTCGATGTACATTATTATTAAAACTTATTTTTAGTAGTGAGGTTACTTTTCTTAAATCAGACAAAATAAACCGCTGGCACTGTAGTGTGTAGGTTGAACTGAACCCACATTAAGTCTACAAACATAGTAAGAAGAATTGCCCTGAAGTGAATATCTGGTTTGCTTTGTCACGATCTCGCATCCAATGGCCTTACGTTTTGAAGATCAATTTTTGACAGGCAGTTCTTACTTAAGCATGTTAAGATTGTTTTTACTTCTCAGTTTCAAGAAATATGCGGTTCATTACTACGTAACATTTTTTAAAAGGTTATAGCACCGCAACACTTTTTTTAACGAAGCTATTGCAGAGCGTTTGATTGGTAGGAGAGGACCAAATACATGACCTGCACTTTTTCTTAATTTATCCCCTTCGGACTTTTACCTTTGGGACATTTTAATATCACAAGTCAATCATAACAAATTAAGAGATCTTGACGAATTTGTCGTATCAATTATGCTGTCTTATCCATCTCTAAATCTCGGTTGAAAAATGTGTTCTCAGTAGAAAACTAACTTTTGAATTTTGCTATTCATATTTAACATTTTGATTTAATGCGAAATAATTCTCCGTTTGAGTTCTTTCTTAAAACTGCCACACCAGATCATCTGAATTGTGGCTAAATTGATTTGGCTAAACGAGGTTCTACTTTAATTTTCAATTTCAACGTGAATTCACTATAAGAATTATTGCTTTAAAATGAAAGGTCTCACTGAATTTCCTACAAATCTGAGCATTTTAAAATTCCATTTTGTGTTGCTGGTTATTTTGTTTTTTAAATTAATACAGTTAAATTAAAGATCTATCTCTTTTATTATATCAACAAAGGTGTAGCTTTGTTATTAGGCATGAATATCCGTTCTTATCTGTGAAACCGGTTGCCTTAATTTTATAAATAAAAACGTTAATTATAAATTATACCATTCACTCCGCTCGGTAGTACATCCTAAACTCATTTGTAGAAAATGGGGTAACTGCCTGCATGCTCTCGAAGACTTGAACATTAACTTTTGTTAAACAAAAAATTTCATCCACACTTGGTCCTCCGAAATTAAAAATAGAATATGAATAATCCACCTAACCTTGTTTGATCCCGTTAGGCCATTTACATATCTTCTCCACCTGAATAAACGAGATGTGCATTTCGGCTGCACTAAGGTTGCCCTCAGTGGTAACTCGCCGATCCACTTAAGCACTTTGTGTTTTCAGGAATTCCCGAGATTTTTTATTAAGCCTCGGCATTATAACACTCTGATAATAACGGTTTTACATATCCCGTTTTCCATTCTGAGCGACACGCTTCTCATACGCGCATGAGTCATTTCTGTGTAATTATGTTTTTACTTCGGCGACCTTAATTTACTACTCCTTTCTTCTCTACCATGACAACAGAATATACTATCTAAAATATAGGCAGAAGAAGAAGTAAGTTATATAGAATATTTTTGTAACTAATCTAGATACCGGTGACTATTAAAACGAGTATTACTTTTAGCTTTTTAATAAATATATATTTAGTACGATATATGTGGATTTGAGTGCCAACTAAATAAATCTATATAGCTAGATGTTTCTCTTTATAGATTATTAATTTTACTGCGATTTAATTAATATTAGCTCTTTGAGTTAGAATTGTCAAACTAAGATAATTAATAATTCGATGGGAAACAGAAACAAAGGAGATACTTTTTCCCCCCATTTTTTAAGATAAAAGAAATTAAAAAGATCCAATATTTCATCTTGTTTATTATGCGTTCTTTGCACAAAGTAAACGCATATAGGAGAGGTCGTTTCTGTCCGTCCGACCGTCCGCAAGTTAAAACTCGGAAACCGCTGGTCGTATTTTGATTAAATTTGGTACTGGGAAGTTTTGCTAAAATTGGTCCACCGATTCCAAATGTTGGTTAAAATCGGACAAAAATGACTACCACTTTACATGAAGACCTACATGTAGTTTACAATGTTCCTTTGTTTCAACTCGGGAGCCGCTTGACATATAAAATATTGAGAACATTGTAAAATCTCAAAGAAAGCATTTGGAAACTCTCTGTACTCCGACATGGAGTACACCTTCCCATTCTTGTTGCATTTGTCTCTATTCTAATGCACCATCATAACAATCGAAGAACTGCTTGATTTTTGCAATTATTATGTTTAACACGATTGTATTATCATAAATTGACAATGATAGCGCATTAACCATTTTTCTTCTCGTCGCATACATTATTTCCAACAAGTTGAGATAAGAAAGAACGGAAAGTTTTCACAGCTACCTCGACCAGGTCACGATTTTCATTGTTTATTTGACCTTCCGCCAGCCTCTTCCACTCTCCCATTTTCTTTGCTTTCCTCATTTTTCTTCTTCCTCTTTTCTTTATTCGCTAACTCTTCTCCTATCGTTCTTCTCTCCCTCTTTAACACATTCTTCTGCTTAACTCTCTAATGTCCTTTTCCTCTTCCCACCTAAGAGCGGCTCGAAGCACTACAGCGGTGCGGCCCCTTCAGTTAATTTTTATGAAGACATTTTAACGTACGTATTGATTTATAAATTGCTAGTAAAAATGTGTTTATTTGCAAGAGATGTATATGAAGATGCTCTCGGCGCCTCTGTCCGGACCTGTTTCCACTTCCGTTCGTCCACTTCCCCCGTTCCGCAACAGATGTAAATGAAGGCGCCTCTGGTTCCTCTGTCCTGTCCAGTTTCCCCTTCCTTTTTTCCCTTCTCCATTCCCTATTTTCCACTCCCATCCCCTCTTTCAAACCACCTTAATCCCTTCTTCCCTCCCGCCTCCTCTCTCCCACTGTCTGCCCTCCCTCTATCTTCCCTCCTCTCCTTTCCATCCCATCCTCTCTTCTCCATTCCATCCTCTCTTCTCCATCCCATCCTCTCTTCTTCTCCCTCCCCCTTTTCCCCCTTCCCCTCTTCCCCCACCCCATTTCCCCCTCCCCTTCCCTCTTCTTTCCCTCCTCTTCTCTCCCCACTTTCACCTTCTATCACATCTGGTATTTTTCCGGTGCCACTTGTCCTGCTCCTAAGATCAATCTCGTAATGTGCGAGAGAAGCAAACCATTTATCGCTAAGAGTAAAAAAACCGCGCGGTGAGAGAGAAGTTCACAAGGCTATCGCACAAAAAATAGGTCAAGCGATTACTGAGGAGGCGGTTGAAGCATTATTCCAGTTGATCCGTGTTCTTCGCTTTCGGATCGCAAAGCAATAGCAAGCGACTGTATCAAATTAGATCTTTATTTCAATCAGTTTTTTTATACTTTTTATGAAAAAATAAATCTATTGTGGAATAAATATATTATAACGCTTTACTCTATCAATACCAATGTATTTTTAATAACAGGTTCTAACATGGTGTGGGGTATTTCGAACCCACCAAATAAAATTCAATTTAATCAATCAGTCATTTATAACTATTTTTAAAAAGTAAATAAATATGTCTAATATAGAGATTAAAATACAAAAAAGCTAAAATTGTCATTTCTACTTTCACAATACATAGTATAGAACAGCGGTATTCAACCTGGGGTACTCGCACCTCCGAAGATAAGCGAGGTCTTTCCAAGGGGTACGCAAATATATTAAAGCACGGTAAAGCAGTTTGATACAAGCTTGGCTAGTTCCGTCCCAACCATGAAAACATCCACGTTCAGAAAAGAGAAAATTAATCTGCTACGATAGTCCAGTGGTAGAATATCGGCCCGGCAAGTGGAAGACCCGTGTTCGATTCCCTGTCATAGAAGACTTTTTCTCGCTTCAAAATTATTCCCAACTTTACAGCTTATGCCTGTCTGCATAGGATCTTCGGATCTCTTTATTCCATCTATTTATTCGTTGTTCAAGAATTTGCAGCGATTGGTAGGTCATCTTTAAAAATTGGGACTATCTTATGACAACAGTAGCGAATGATATGTTTACCTTGTTGTATGATTTTATATTTTTTTGCCGGATGATGGCTTCAAACAAGTGACAACAACCTATAAAGGAAAAGGTACTCTATGGCCACCATCAGATTTTGTAGTTACTGTATATTTGAAATAATATACGAACAAAAGAAAAATGCATTATCTTATAATAGCATTTGTAAGTGACGATAAAGCTTTTACAACATTCTACTCGCATGGCAACAAGGCAAAAATCTACAATTAACAAATGTTTAGCATAAAGTACCGCGCTTCGTATTGCGAGGGTTAAACTTATGAGTACCAAGAGATATTCACTTACAAATACTCGACGCCTGAATTCTCTTGATAAATATCACGATATTTTTCCGTCTAAAATTTTGTAATAACATATTAAACATGAAATATTTGCAGAATTTCAAACTGTTGGTCTCACTATTAATGATTATTTCGAGAAAATACTGTTACAATACCAATAAAATTATTTTTATTGGAGCTGCTGCTTCCACAATTGTCATTGTCGCAAAATTATTTCATGTTATCTTTAATTAGAGGAAAATAGTTTGGAATTACTTGATAAATTTAGAGAAACAAAAAATCGACTTAACAAACACATATGATCAAGGTTTTTATTTACAAAGGCATTATCACCTCATGAAAAGTTGTGAATCTGTACATGTTTATGATAAAAATCTTACCTTCAATTTGTTTATCTATTTTTACATACACTTGGTCAAAATAAAGAAATGCGATGATTCATTTTCAATCACTCTTTGATGATAGTTGGCATGTGTCTACTATTGAAAATACTGAAAGAGTTTCCGGAAATGATGCTTAGATATGCCTAAGAAATTTTATTTGTTGAATTACAATTTATCGAAACATCTAACTGACAGGAATTTTTGGAATTTCTGTGTAAGTTTTTGAAAGTTTTTATATTCGATTGTGAATTAATTTAATCACTAATTTAATCGTGTTAATACAAAAAACTAATTTGAATCTATTTTCTGCAAAAACTAATGCGTTATAGTTGGAGTTGGTGGCAGTTGATGATTGATCGTTTTTATAATTCAAAGTCAGGGGCGACCGGAGAAATTTTGCGCCCCGGACGAGATGGCACTCCAGCGCTCCTTTCCGTTAATGTTTGTTAAAATATTTAATAAGTACATGTTAATTTATTCATCGCTCTATAAAAATTGTTGATAATGAAGAATTAAAAGGAATGCCATTAAGATTCTAGCTTATTCCTCGATAGAAATTGATATCCAATATTTATTCACTTGCAAGTAATGCATATATAAATGATCGGGATAGCGCCCCCAAAACTTTGGCGCCCCGAGCAGCTACCCGGCTCGCCCGTAGCTCGGGACGGCCGTATTCAAAGTAACAAAGCCAATAATTGCTGAATTGACATATTTTTTAAATGAAAATAATGAAGTTTGTTACGAAAGATGAAACGAGTGAAATTTTATTCAATAACTTTCGAATTTTATCTTAAGTGTTAAATGAATAAAAATGATCAGGAACATTTGTGAGGGCAGTGGCAGTTAGTGGTCAATATAGCGGTCCGACCTTTAAGAGAAAGATTGAGACATATTTATGTTCGTTCGAATTTATAACGAAAAGTTGTCGGCTCTGGTGAGATCCGAAAAGAGCCGAGCGGAGGTGAGCGAAAGGGAAAGGGGAAGCTTCCGATCGGAAAGAGAGGAGAGGGGAGAGGGAGGGGAGGGCGGGAGAGGGGAGGAGAGGAGAGCGAAAAAGAGGGATAGTTTCCGATCGGAAAGAGGCGGAGAGGAGAGGGAGGGGGGGAGAGGGAGGGAAAGGGGAGAGGGAGGGGATGGGAAGAGGGAGGGGAGGGGGAGAGAGAGGGGAAGAGCGACAGGGAGGAGAGGGGGAGAGGGAGGGAAAGGGGAGAGGGAGGGGATGGGGAGAGGGATTGGAGGGGGAGAGGGAGGGGAAGAGCGAGAGATAGAGGAGGGCGAGAGGGAGGGGAAGGCGAAAGGGAGGGGTGAGAGAGTAAGAGGGGGGAACGAAAGGGAGAGGGATAGTTTTCGATCGGAAAGAGGAGGGAGGGCGAGAGGAAGGGCAGGGTGAGGGAGAGGGTGGAGGGGAAGGCGAGAGGGAGTGAAGGTATGGCGGGAGGAAGAGTTATCCCCTTCCGTGGGAGTGACGGAGGCGGCGGCAAAGGGCGTCTCTGACCCGTTCGGTTAGAAAGAAAGTACAGTTCAGCCTCACCCTCTTTTCACTCGCCGAGTCTCAAACGATAATGGCACTCTCTTCTCCGGATCGCCGACCGAACCTCGTAAGAAAAAACCTCCCGTGTTCGATGTAAAGGTCGAATGGAAACTTTCTTCTGTGCTGCAGTTACTCTATTTGTTTCTAAATGAGTGTTTCGAATGATTTATAGACCATCTTCTCCTCCGTTAACAATGAATTCTGACTTAATTAGCACTTAAGAAACGCCTTGCATTAAATCACTGTAATTACTATTGTCATAGCGCATTTTGACCGCACGTTAGAATACTTACAATAACAATAGCCTTAAAACTACTACACCAAAATACCAAAATGTGGTAATGTAATTTTTAGGATAAAATTTCTCGCATTATATTGACTGTAAGCGTTAACATTATACCCTAAATTAAATTTTCGACTACAGATCGATAGCCAAGAGTCCAAATGTTCGATTTTTCTTAGAGGAAGAACCCACCCCAGCCGGTATTAGAGTAAAAATTCTGTAACTTGGAATAACTTCAATTATTATATTTTATCTCAGTTATGAGAAAAATTAGAAAAAAGCAAAATTCTAACGAATATAATATAACTTACAGACAGTGCCGGACTTAAGCATATGCTGACTAAGCTACAGCTTAAGGCCTCGCAATATGATCCTCAAAAAAAGAAAAAAATAATGACATTAAATTTCAAGTTTTATCGAAATCGGTTGATAAATAAAGGATATAAGGGAAAATATGATTCTCTTTAAATATGGAAATTTTTGTTCAAATACGACAAAATAAATGAACTGCAGACAACAATGCTGCTTCTAAAGAAACAAACTTTGCAGCATGTCATTTAAAGTCAACATCAATGACTTTGCTCTCCAAAAATTACAAAAGAAAACTATGTAATGTTAATATTTATGTGATGTGCAAACAGATATACTGCAGGTTGTACTGTTTCCATTTAGAAACATTTCTGTCTCTGTTGGAGATGATCCGCTATTAGTGAATAGAACTCTCTCATTCCTTAGGAAGTCCAGAATTATAATTTTTATTTAGTTTGCATATAGTGTTTTTAATCTTTTTACTAAGGGATAGGAGGAAGCCAATTATTACTCAGCTATCCATTTTAAAAGGTTTAAGATTTTACTGAAATAATAGTTCCTTCTAGATCCGTATGATTATTTTATACATGCTATAAACAGGAGACCCTTATACAGTATCACTGATATTTTATTCTACAAATTGAGATAAGCTCTATTACAGTCTCCCGTTATGTTTTTAATCTTATCTATTTGTTTATTTATATATTTAATAGAGACATGGGATATGGATAATTGATGTCATCAGTTGTGTTGTGTAGTATTTTAATTTGTTTTTTTTTTCACTCGGTTAAAAAATAATGCGTGGTACATGTAAAGTTACGGCGATAATAAATCCTGATTCGCCGTAAAATACACACACACACACATTAATAAACTATAACTGGTTGTGTTACTGTAAATATAAATTTTTCATATCTACTAATTAAGAAATAATAAAAAATATTAATTAATATTTACAATGCAAACAGACATATTGAATTACATGTTTTTAACTGGACGATCATTTTAGCTTTACACCGTCAGCTTTATTTGAATTCAGATATAATGTTCTCAGTTTCATTTGTACCTATATTTTCAATGGTCCCTTCAGTAAGAATAATAAATCTATTTCTTTTGTATGGGGCCTCTAAAACTTCACATAGCTTAGGTCTTCAGAAAGTCAAAGTCCGGTCCGGCTTACAGACATGTTTCGGGGATTTTAATTCATATTTAGAGGTATATATAGAGAAATGAACTTCCGAGATGTAATTTTCTTAATTACAAATATACAGTATTTCATACTTTAAATAGTTTAAGAAAATATTAATAATCAACAAAGATATTAAGTTTCATTTGCCTAAAAAATTGCGTCACTAATTACATAATATAAAATGAAAACATTCCTGATGATTTCCTTCCAAGGGAGACCATTTATTATAAAATTTCGATCGGAAAAATTATATTAATAGATTTTTAAATGTGCATCCCTATGTGTGTCACACGCCAAGGC
The DNA here is from genome assembly GCA_028673005.1 of Tanypteryx hageni. NCBI lineage: Eukaryota > Metazoa > Arthropoda > Insecta > Odonata > Petaluridae > Tanypteryx > Tanypteryx hageni. The sequence goes on from CM054113.1 coordinate 222,050,178, forward strand.
TAGTAGGACGAAAGCGTGTGCATGGTATTCACCAAATAGGCCAAAGTTAGGTTTTAGTAATCTTTTTTATTTGAAGGGCGACGAGGCAGTCCTTTTTATAAAAGTTGCTGGCTTCAAATGCAGGTGCAGTTAGTCTTTGCATGTGGGATTCCCTTGTAAATGAGTCTCGTGATTTTTCTCAATTCCCTGTCCGAAAATATAAATAAAACTATATGCGGTTTAATGACTTTTCATCATAAAAATCTTCACAGCAGCCGATGTAAACAAAATACCAGTTATTTCTTATCCTTTTACGTAAAATTGTACCTACGCCTATGCTGTGCCTGTCGTATATTTCATTATACTTTTTATATTTCATTGTTTCCCTTCTTATTGTCTTTCTAGCCTTTTATCTCTATTATAGTGCATCCATTGCATTACAACCTGAGCTGCAGCAGGCAGCGCAGTTAAATATTAAAAATAAAATTTTTCATTCAGGACATAATAAGATACAAATAAGTGAATGTATTTATTATTAATCCCACTCCAAATAAAATATATTAAACACCTAAAAATGTACAGTAACATTAATAACAAAAGATATTCAAAAGTTTAAATAAAAATTTAGAATAGATGCATCATGTACGAGGTGCGAGGTGTATCCGTTAAGGAAAGGTATACGTATATGTACCAAAAGTGTCCTCTTCAAAGCATTGACATTATGCTCACTCTCCAGAAAAGGGGATGAGGTTTTATACGACGAAGGTCAAAAAACTATAGACCTTAACGTCTGCCATTCAGGTGATGCGTGGGGAGGATGGGGCGGATCGTCATTGGAAAGTCGGATGGGAGTTCTGCGTGCAGCATGACTCTTTCGGAGGGTTTTCTGGCCAATATAAAAGAAGCGAGGATCGCCCCATAGCATCACATACGATCAGCGAGCGATCGTGAAGTGCACCATCTCTTCCACCCCGCACCACACACGGATAACATGAGGATCTTCGTGAGTACAAAAAACAATCCGACAGCGAGTCTCATACTCCACGGCCAAGCATCGGACGATCTTCACTTAACCTCTCTACCATCATTTTCAGATATGCGTAGTCCTCTTGGCAGCGGCCGCCGTGGCCAAGGAGGCCGCGAGCGAGCAGCAGCAGAAGAAGGACAAGCGCGGCATCATCGGTGCGGGAGGCCTTAGCGGTATAGGCGGTGGCTACGGACTGGGAGGAGGAACAGGGTATGGCTACGGGGGAGGGTACGGCTTAGGAGGAGGGCACGGCTTAGGAGGAGGGCACGGATTAGGAGGAGGGCACGGATTAGGAGGAGGGCACGGATTAGGAGGGGGTTACGGACTGGGAGGGGGTCACGGCTTAGGAGGAGGTTACGGACTGGGAGGGGGTTACGGATTAGGAGGAGGTTACGGACTGGGAGGGGGTTACGGATTGGGAGGAGGATACGGACTGGGAGGCTCCTATGGGTCAGGGTATAACTTGGGCAGCGGTCTACAACTTGGAGGAGCCGGCATCGGTTCCACGCTCAACTTCGGCGGTCAGTACGCCTCCGGTTACGCAAGCAACTTCGGCGGAGGCGAAGGTCACATCTCCGCACCCTCCGTGCGCACCGTTTCCGTCGATCGTCCCGTCCCCGTTCCACATCCGGTACCTGTCCCCGTCCCAGTCAATCGACCCGTTCCCGTCCCCGTCCCGCAGCCATACGCCGTCCCCGTCCCTAGACCTTACCCGGTTTCCGTACCCCATCCCGTCCCCGTGCAAGTGGATAGACCCGTCCCCGTCTCCGTGCCCAAACCTTATCCGGTTTCCGTGCCTCACCCCGTACCGGTCGCTGTCCCGCGACCCGTCGCCGTCCCCGTCCCTCAGCCTTACCCCGTCCCCGTCCCCAAGCCGTACCCAGTCCGCGTCCCCCACCCCGTGCACGTTCCCACCCCAGTCTATGTGGGCGGCGGTGGAGCGCTGACATCTGGCTTCGGAACGGGATCTTCCCTCGGCATTGCTTCCGGATCACTCGGAGGCCTGGGCGTCGGTAATTTCGTTTCCAGCGGTGTTATCGGAGGCGGTCTTGGATCAATCGGCTACGGAGGCGGGTACGGAGGCGGACACGGAATCGGTGGCGGATACGGAGGCGGATACGAGATCGGAGGCGGATACGGAGGCGGGTACGGAGGCGGATACGGGCTCGGAGGTGGATACGGAATTGGAGGCGGCCACGGAATCGGAGGCGGATACGGGGTCGGAGGTGGAGGAATATCAGGAGGAGTCATCGGGGGGTCGATCCTCAAGGACCACGGAGCTATCTCCGGCATCTCTGGACTTTCGCACAAGTACGGAGTAGGATACAAGGGATAGACTTCGCCTTCTCCATCATGACTGCATTTGTGTTCTACGTCTTTCCTGACTCGAAACATCGAAGTTACGTTCGTTAGCATTTGAGAACTTTTTGTGCATATTGTTTCACTGTTAAAAACGCGTTTTATTCGATGTTACAGACCTTCTCGCTCCTAATCCTTTTTTAATAAATGTATTATTTGAAAAAATAAAAATAATATTTACTGAAACTTGTTATTCGATAATTTGCCTATTGTTTTTCATTCCAAATAATATAAGCATGTTACTTCATTTTTACCTTTTAATATATTTCCCTGCTATATGGACTCTCTTCTTATTGCCTGTGTTTTTCTGAAAGGACTTGTTTTTGCGAATTCACCGCCGTTATATCATTTATTTATCTTTAGCTTTTCTTTTCAATACGTATAGCTCTTCATCTTTGTAATGACTGATTGTGAGTGCTTTTGGTAATTTACTTCTATTTTCATAACCGAGGACAACCCTGGAACTAGAGGCATTAATGCACTTTGGTAATATATCACGATATATTATTTGGAAGAGACTAAAATGGAATCTCAGGCATATGGAACAAGATTTCGTATCCTACTCCCTGGCATTTAATATGTACATCCGATACTGGCGAATCAAATGTCGTACAATCTATGATTTCGAATATATTTCTATTTTATCTAGTTTAATTAACTTGAAAGTTTTAAGGAATTTATTATTCGATATAGCCTTCTCATGTTTTTCATTTGAAATTACGGCAAATTATTCATTTAATATTAGCAGAAGAACCTGTTTACTTCAAACATACTATTACACTCCTTCGGCATTTTCTACTAATGAGATATTATTACATGGATTCCTTTTCATGAGTATCCCTTGTGTCTCAGTGAAATTACGCAGCCTGCCTTTAATATATTTATGTTCCTCAGTGGATCACATCCACATATTCAAAACGTTTTTACATAAATATCCCCAAATTGGTCCGAGTGTAATATTTTTTGATAGCGTGATCTAACGTAGACGCGTTAATAAAACGGATGATATATGTGGCACCAATGACATTTAACCTTTTTCTATAACGTATCACGGTTTAAAATCTATTTTGCGCCGCCTACTAATTTCACCAACTATGCAACTTTGTTTTTTTGCTAACTTAATAAAAATTGTTAAAAACAATTTTAAGGTTTTTCATTTTTATTTTGTTTAACTTTTAATGCCTAAATATACCAAATTCAGGCTTTTGAACATTTTTCAAGGTTCTATATATATGTATACACGTTAGATGTATTAGATTTTTTAGATGATCATCATAAAATTTCGGTTGGTACTTTATTTTTATTATGTTCTTTGCCGAAAATGACTGTTCTTAAATATATATCGATGCAATTATGCAAGAATACATGAACTCAAAATTGCGTAATTTGGAAAAGCCATTCACAGGAAGAAATTTAAAAAGGTAGAAAACTCTTGTGTGTTTGAGTACTAATTACTTCTATCCGAAATAAATAAATAATCAGCTCAAGTCACCGCATGTTGCGGCAGTTCAGTCCTAATTTACATCGCAGCACTCTTAAATGTGCGCGGCTTCCTTAAGAACCGAAATAAATTTTTGATGACTATTAACTGGAAAACTCAAAAGTGAGTCCTTAACTTTTTGGAAATTGAATAACCTATTTGCGAAGTTCGGCTCTTGTTTCTCGTTATAGACAGTAAATTACACTAAAATTGACTGAGTTTTAACTATATCATCCAAGATCTAGACATTTTTTCGTCAAAGTTGGTTAAATGCTGATACACCATCGATGTGAAGACAGTATATATTAATTATTACGAAACAAAAATATCGCTATAATTACTGCTCATAAAGTCAATCGAACATTTATTTTCTAGCTCAATTCAATACAATTGGCATTTGTTGCTCGAAAAAAGCACTGAATTCGAAATTACTGCCTGGATATATGATTCAAATCGGCTCTTTTGCTAACATTTTTGCTGTCAACTGTCAACCCTATGGAATGAGGAAAAGTGCATCATTTGTAGAGGAAGGTGAGACGCGAATGCTGGCTTCGAGGAGTGAAAGTAGATCAAGGACTACAATGCATGCATTAGACGTTCATTGTTTTTTTCAGTTATACGTATCGATCAAGTATATAACTTTATACATACAATTAGTTTTATTATATGTAAAACAAAGGCGCATTTTTTTAATATAAACCCAAAATTAAATAAAATTGAGTTTCCTTAAAATAACCGAACATATTATGTTCGTGTCAGCGTCGGCACCGAAAACCGATCTAATTTTTTTATTACCTCACCGTCCGGGTGAATACCAAGCCTTTGGTGAATCGTTAGTATACGAGTTATCTCTAGCGGCGTCACATCTGCCTCAGACTTTCAGTCGGTTTATATCCCGAGTCGGCAACAAGATTTTAAGGCAGGCCACAGGTGTGGCAAATGAGCCAGTAAAATCGCCTCACTAAGTAAAAGCACCTTCAAATAGTATGGTAAATTACCTAATTAAAGAAAAAATCCCTGAAACTGCTTTAATGAACTTTACTGTAGCACACAGATATGTCAAACACAAAGGAATTAAGCATTTTCAATGACTAAGAAAAATCAGTGTGGAATATGGCAATCCTTTCCCCTGACCAACTGAAGAAAGTTCAGCTGAATATTTGTACTTAACGCACATCTCAGGTTTGCCTCGAAAACGTGGCTTAATTTTAAAAATATTTTAAAGTCCAATTTGCCACACTTTATCGCCAATTCGCCACATGGGGAGTAATGGGGTAATTACCTCCACAAGAAATTTTCCAATGTAGAAAAAAGCGTCGACCGTAGCGTAAGGGCGACGCGACGGCCGAATGCGTAGGCTCAGTGGCATAGTCGAGCACCCTGTCCAGGCACTCACTTCTCCAGAGAAAATTCCTTATAAAATATTGGCTAATATACTCGGTATGTCTAAAAGGTGTTTTCTTTAATATTGCTTTTTTATTCGCTAAGTTTGGTGGTTTACATCATCAAGTACGCTTAGACTAGTTTCTCAGCCACTGATTCAATATTCAAAATTATTAGGAAAAGATAGTGATCTGGTTCTTTTCTTAATTGAAAATAACGGGAAGCTGCTTTTTCTTGTGTACATACAAACCATAGCTGCACTAAAGGAGAAAATATAAGGGAGAATTTTGAGACACTGCACAATGAAAAGTATAATGAGTACATAGAAAAATCCAAGATGGACTTAAAAAGCAACATTTCTTTTCTCTTAAAAAGGAAATACTTTACATATTCCAGAATTTTCAAATACAAATGAATTGAGCGAATTGCAATGTGAAAACTATCATTGCTGTATGGCTTTCCTGACTGATTTGCATCTCACTTGAACGTGCAGAACCTGATATTACAGCGTGGGCAAAAAAATGTTTCCCAGCTGGTGAAACACATTGCAGTTTTTCGTAGGAAACTAAAACTATTCAGTTGTGTCTAAAGAATACAAATTTTTTACACTTTTATTCTGATCGCGAATTATTGATAGACAGTAAAATGGCACATTTACTGCTTCGCAGAAAGAATTTGGTACGAATTTGAAAAACTGTTTTCACACTTAGATAAAACAGAATCTCCACTTGTTTAACATACCGATGGAGGATAAAGTTGAGACAAACTCCTCAGATCTTCAGTTAGGACTCTGCGAGCTGCAATCCGACCACTATTTACTAAAAACGAAAACCGAATTTCTGGAGGTTGGTCAGCAAGAAGCGTTTCTCCAAATTACGAGACTTAAAGATTTGTTCGATGTCTGGAAGTAAAAATATTTGTGAAAGTACAGTTTCTGTGATGAAACGATTGAAATCGAAGGCCCAGAACCAAATTACAAATAAAACCCTTGACGCATGTCTTCTGCTATCTACAACCAGCATTGATGCTGGAAATGGATTATCTGGTAAAGAAGAACCCAGGCGTATCATTATCAGATAAGATTAAAACTAAAACTCGTTCAGTGGAAATATAAAACTTATTTACCTTCTTTCAGTCATTTTTATTTCTATCGTTTCTGTTTCTTGGCTGTATCTCTTCCTCTCTGATTACGTTCAAATTATCATTTTTACCGACTATTGGCCGTTAAAATAGTTTTGTCATATAAGGAGAAGGGATAAAGGTGCGTAATGTATTCTATAATGCAATATTATAACTAATAACAAAATGTGCGACGTGTGAACGTGGAAATGGGCGTTCTTTGGCCCGGCAATGATCAAGATACTAGACCACATTGCTAAAATATGTAAACAAAAAGAGTAGCGCTCGTAGTTTGCCAAAACAAGAGAATATCCTAAATTTTTCACCGTACTTTTAACGGAAATTCCTGCATATACGACAAACAAATTTTAACATAGATTCATAATCAGAGAGAAAAGATAATTGTTTGTATTTGGATGACATCCAGCAAATCAAAAGAAAATTTTCAGATAAATATACACTTATAAAAGAACTAAAAAAATCATTTCATTTGAAACATCACGGAAAATTTCCCAAATAAATAAAAAATTCATAAAATACATCGTATACAATAAAGCGATACCAGCATGATAAATACCATATTGTTTTTTCCAATAAGATGTAAAAGTTTTATAGGTTAAATGAAATTCACATGTAGATATGTCAAGATGACTCTGACGCCTATTCCTCGAGACCGTATTATAATTTTAATTAGTGCGAAAGACATTTAACATTCTTTAATAAATGAAAAATGTGATAATGACATTATCATAAGCACTATAGCTATTTAAATATAACCCACTAAGAAATATAAAGTACCAACCAAAATTTTATGATGATCATCTAAAAAATCTAATACAACTAACGTGTATACCTATATAGATAGATACGGCTATAATAGCCCAAGAGGCTGATTAGACAGAAAAACACACATAAGTAGCTTAAAATTATATTCCGCGATAGACTAAACTTTTATCGTATTCATAAAAATAATTCAAATCGTATTTCTATAGATTGCAAAGTGGACAGCAAAAATGTTAGCAATAGAGCTGATTTGACTCATTTACCCAGGCAGTAATTCCGAATTCAGTGCTTTTTATGAGCAACAAATGCCAATTGTATTGAATTGAGCTAGAAAATAAATGCTCGATTGACTTTAGGAGCAGTAATTATAGCGATATTTTTGTTATAGCAGGCTCTCGTAATAATTAATAAAAACACAGCCAATAAGAAGAGTCCATATAGCAGGGGAATATATTAAAAGGTAAAAATGAAGTAACATGCTTATATTATTTGGAATGAAAAACAATAGGCAAATTATCGAATAACAAGTTTCAGTAAATGTTATTTTTATTTTTTTAATAATACATTTATTAAAAAAGGATTAGGAGCGAGAAGGTCTGTAACATCGAATAAAACACATTTTTAACAGGTAAACAATATGCACGGAAAGTTCTCAAATGCTAATGAACGTAACTTCGATGTTTCGAGTCAGGAAAGACGTCGAACACAAATGCAGTCATGATGGAGAAGGCGTAGTCTATCCCTTGTATCCTACTCCGTACTTGTGCGAAAGTCCAGAGATGCCGGAGATAGCTCCGTGGTCCTTGAGGATCGACCCCCCGATGACTCCTCCTGATATTCCTCCGCCTCCGACCCCGTATCCGCCTCCGATTCCGTGGCCGCCTCCGATTCCGTGGCCGCCTCCGATTCCGTATCCACCTCCGTATCCGCCACCGATCTCGTATCCGCCTCCGTATCCGCCACCGATTCCGTGTCCGCCTCCGTACCCGCCTCCGTAGCCGATTGATCCAAGACCGCCTCCGATAACACCGCTGGAACCGAAATTACCGACGCCCAGGCCTCCGAGTGATCCGGAAGCAATGCCGAGGGAAGATCCCGTTCCGAAGCCAGATGTCAGCGCTCCACCGCCGCCCACATAGACTGGGGTGGGAACGTGCACGGGGTGGGGGACGCGGACTGGGTACGGCTTGGGGACGGGGACGGGGTAAGGCTGAGGGACGGGGACGGCGACGGGTCGCGGGACAGCGACCGGTACGGGGTGAGGCACGGAAACCGGATAAGGTTTGGGCACGGAGACGGGGACGGGTCTATCCACTTGCACGGGGACGGGATGGGGTACGGAAACCGGGTAAGGTCTAGGGACGGGGACGGCGTATGGCTGCGGGACGGGGACGGGAACGGGTCGATTGACTGGGACGGGGACAGGTACCGGATGTGGAACGGGGACGGGACGATCGACGGAAACGGTGCGCACGGAGGGTGCGGAGATGTGACCTTCGCCTCCGCCGAAGTTGCTTGCGTAACCGGAGGCGTACTGACCGCCGAAGTTGAGCGTGGAACCGATGCCGGCTCCTCCAAGTTGTAGACCGCTGCCCAAGTTATACCCTGACCCATAGGAGCCTCCCAGTCCGTATCCTCCTCCCAATCCGTAACCCCCTCCCAGTCCGTAACCTCCTCCTAATCCGTAACCCCCTCCCAGTCCGTAACCTCCTCCTAAGCCGTGACCCCCTCCCAGTCCGTAACCCCCTCCTAATCCGTGCCCTCCTCCTAATCCGTGCCCTCCTCCTAATCCGTGCCCTCCTCCTAAGCCGTGCCCTCCTCCTAAGCCGTACCCTCCCCCGTAGCCATACCCTGTTCCTCCTCCCAGTCCGTAGCCACCGCCTATACCGCTAAGGCCTCCCGCACCGATGATGCCGCGCTTGTCCTTCTTCTGCTGCTGCTCGCTCGCGGCCTCCTTGGCCACGGCGGCCGCTGCCAAGAGGACTACGCATATCTGAAAATGATGGTAGAGAGGTTAAGTGAAGATCGTCCGATGCTTGGCCGTGGAGTATGAGACTCGATGTCGGATTGTTTTTTGTACTCACGAAGATCCTCATGTTATCCGTGTGTGGTGCGGGGTGGAAGAGATGGTGCACTTCACGATCGCTCGCTGATCGTATGTGATGCTATGGGGCGATTCTCGTTTCTTTTATATTGGCCAGAAAACCCTCCGAAAGAGTCATGCTGCACGTAGAATTCTCATCCGACTTTCCAATGACGATCCGCCCCATCCTCCCCACGCAGTATCCTGTCTGTATATTTATGCGCACCCTCACGACCCCGCCCCGTACGATCTTTCTCTCGTATCCCAATCGAAAGTCCTGACCTTTAATTTTTAAGTTCAGTGAAACCTTTACTGATTTTGTGTATATCTAGCGTTAGTCCTTGAACAATTTTTATTGATTTCGTTTGTAGTTTGCTAATGTTTCGTTTTAATATTTCTGTTAACAAATTATTAATATCGCTAATATTTTTCGTTTTAAATTATCCTTGTGTAATTTCTCATCATCATCATAGGTAGTCTGTCCGTAGACAGGTCCGTGATTATTCTTGGTTAAACCTGGTTCTCCATATACTCCTATTTTCTGCTGTCCTCTTTATATCTTGATAACTCTCTTTCCCTTTCAAATCGTCTATCAGCTGAAACCTTTTCCTACCTCTTTCCCTTTTCCCATCTAGTTTTCCTTCTAACACGTCTTTAATCATACTCTCTCTCCTCAGGTAATGTCCAACCTAGTTAGCCTTCCTCTTTCTGATAGTCTGTATAATCATTCGCTTCTCTCCTATTCTTCGAAGCACTTCATCGTTTTTCATCCTATCTGTCCATTTTACCTTCAACATTCTCCTCCAAGTCCACATTTCAAAGCTTCCAAGTATTTTATGTCATTTTTCCTTAGCGTCCATTTTTCTGCCCCACACAATGCTATACTCCATGCATAGCATTTTATCAACTTCCTGCGGATATCTTCCCTTATATTCCCTGTAAGTAGTTGTTTCTTTCTCCTGAAAGCCGCTTTTGCTTTTCCTATTCTAGTTCTGATCTCATCCGTACATTTTGCTTCTCGTGTTATGATGCTTCCAAGGTATTTCTCATATATATATATATATATATATATATATATATATATATATATATAATTTCAACGTGTTGTCTTCCATTTTATTTCAACACTAGTATAAAATCCCGTCATTAGATTTTTTACGGGAAACTTACAAATGAATAATTACAACTGTAATTATTGAGTAAGAACCGGTGTAAAATTTGCCAAAATGGATATACGGGGGAATTTCTTTCTCATGCTGGTTTTCTCCAATGATGGGCCTATTGTAAAAAATTGAGTAATAATAATTAATAAATTACAAAATTTCCTCTCTCCCTCCCACCGTCCCTAGTTCCCTCACTCTGTCTCCCTCCTTTTCTCTCTCTCTATCCTTCCCTCTCCCTCCCTCTCTCAGCCTCTCTTTTTTCCCACAACCCACTTCTCTCATCCCTTCATGTCCCAATCCATAGCTCTCCCTCTTTTTCTCCGTCTTCCTCCTCTCTCCTTTCTCCCGTCCTTTTCTAATTCTAGTAGTGTATTGCCAGTCATATGACGGATAAATTATAGTATTCCCTCCCTCTTCTCCCTCCCTTCCCTCCCCCTCCCTCTTTCAGCCTCTCTTTTCTCCCAACACCCACCTCTCTCATTCCCTCAGATCCCAATCCATAGCTCTCCCTCTTTCTCCTTCTCTCTCCTTATATCTTTCCTCCCGTCCTTTTCTAATTCTACTAGTGTATTTCTCGCCATATGCCAGATAAATAATAATATTCACTCTCTACCTCTTGCCGTCCCTGTCTCCCTCCCTTCCTTTCTCCCTCTCTTCCTCTCTCCCTCCCTTTATCTCTCCCTCCCTTCCTCTCTCCCTCCCTTCCTCTCTCCCTCCCTTTATCTCTCCCTCCCTTCCTCTCTCCCTCCCTTCCTCTCTCCCTCCCTTCCTCTCTCCCTCCCTTCCTCTCTTTTAAACGCTTTTATTACAAGTATCTCCTCTCTCTCTCCATGCATTGAACCACTCCCTATCTTCTGTTTCAGATTGCCACAAGGATGCACTTATTAGGCATAAATTCATAATTTTATTTTACTTTATTTTCCTGTATCATAATTACTATGTAATCACCCAAGCATATCTTACCTTACAATCCCTATTTCTCTCTCACCTCCTCCCTTATATGAATATTAATATGTGTGATCATAAATGATTTTTTTCCCTCTTTCTCAAAATAATGTTGTTTTTTCTCTTTCTCTCAACTATTTAGGGATTTTTCGCAGTTTTTACACCTCTCTTCTCTTTGTAGGTGTTTTTCCGCTGTGGGAAATTTTCTTTCTGTGTTAAAATATAATTAATACAGTTTTTGTCGACCCAAAAATCTAACAATATTCTTTGGTAATATTCTGTGATCTATTAACTAATATATAATGAACTTGTAATTTGTATATTTTTTATTGATTTTTATGTAATTAATTTATTTTAATATGTAAATATTGTAACTACTTATATGACCAAAGGGATAAATATAAGAAGGGACTATATAGTCTCAATTTCCCCCTAAATAAAGTCGTTTGTCTGTCTGTCTGTCTCTCCCTCCCTTCCTCTCTCTCAAATCAAGTCTTTTGTCTGTCTATCTGTCCCTCCCTCTCTCTGCCTCCCTTTTCTCCCACCTCCCCCCTCTCATTCCCTCCTTTCACAATCCATAGCTTTCCCTCTGTTTCTCCGTCTCTTTCTTTATCTCTTTCCTCCCGTCCTTTTCTAATTCTATACCTCCCATAATCTCTATGCGCCTTCCATTCTATATCCCTTCCCTCCGATCTCCCTCCCTCCCCACATTCCCTCTCTCTTAATCTACATCTATATAGTCGTTTAGATAAGCAAAAAAACCAAACTAAATCCCAGTCCCATTAGGATTACGTATTTTTGCGATACATCCTACGATAATTTAAGGCAATCTGTGCACTCGCATATATTACACGTATGCGGGTTGAGACAACAATTGGTTCTCTGAGTTTATCAATGACGTGGTCTTCAAGGCAACATCCCGTTTTAAAGCCGATATTATCCCAAAATATGTGATTTAAATGTTAAATATGAGATATTTCGAACAGTAGGCGGAAAAAAATGAATAGAGTAAGAAACATCATTAAATTTCCTAAGACATACTTCAAATTTGAATATTGTAGGTCAAATTTTTCTAATCTTAATTTCCAAAAGATTAAAATCCTTCATTTTAAAAAGTTGCTTTTTACGTGTTGTCTTACGGGATATGAAAATCGTCCCTCTGGAGTCAAACCCGGGTCTTTTTTGTATTTTTTGTCATTTAATTTTTTTATCTGAATCAAACATTCCTGCGAAATATCAATCTTCCACCTAACCGGGAAGTTTGTTAAAAACGCGTTAAAAATGCAATTGATGACGTCAGCGCTATACACAAACACATCTAGGCTTTTATCATAATAATACGTAATAGACTTAAACATCCTCTAAATATTTTAAAATCACTGCGTAGAATTTATTATGTTTTACTTTCAAATATATTATTCCATTAATGCAGAGGTAATACTGTTATCGTGATAAAAATTCGAATTCCAGATTCTGACCTTTTAGATAATTTCGAATAAAAATGAGTTTTTTGCACTTCCCTCATTCTGCAGCCCGTCAATTTTCGTCAGCGTTCCGTTAACCGTGCGCGGCGCTATGGATTAAACGGCTAAACAAAATCTGATGAAGTCTTTTAATTATGTGAGATATCACAAGACGTAGTCTTGATGGAAAGCATCGTATCGCGCCACCAAACAGGCCCTCCTTTATTTTCACAAAATATCGATTTACTACAAAAGGACGCCATATATTTTTATTAAAATACGTCCATTTATAGAGCTTTATGTCATAAATAATCATTCATAAACAATTTTTCTCATAACAATGTCCTGTGACATTGTAAAATATTGAATTCTGTTCTCAGCTACCGCCAAGTCAAACTGCGCTTAAATTCGTGTTTCTGTAACCAGTGACATTATTGTGTGCACCAGAAGCGTACGGATATGAATAAATTGTGCATATTATTTTGTACTGACTTTTATATTGATTTATTTAAATTACTTATATTTGTGAATGAACTCATCTGCGCATACACTAGCAAGTTTTCGAGATCGTTTTATGACTGAAAGCAATTAGAATTTGTAAATGCATGTTTCCATAAATCTCTTAAGTGCAATGTGAAATAGAATGTGATATTGATTTTATATCACTTGAGTAAGTTAATTTTATATGCAATTTTAATAATATTTATTGTCATTAAGACTTTGATGTTATTTATTTTATTTTAAAAAGATTTATATATAATTACTCAATGTCTGTCCTGTCTGTCCGTCCGTCCCCCTTTTTATCTCTTGAACAGTTTGTCATAGATGCCATTTTGTTTCTGCCAACTAGGAAACCAAGAGAAAACTATTTTCGTTTATTCAAGTGTCCCAAATTCGACTCTGGGAGACGATTATATATTCATATATGTTTACACAGGAGTTTCGATTTTTCAAGGTGCAAGGTTTATTCCTTCATTCATTAAAATACGTAAATATGGATCGAATTTCTCCATTTCTACTTTATTCGACGGCTAAAACTATAAAATATCTTATTCTTAATGTTTAGATGTTATATGGAAGAATTTGTCACAGACACGTGTTTCTTTTCGAAATTTTATGACTTTTTCGTACTCTTTCCGGGTGTTGCCAAGGCGACCCGCATTGTTGCCTCCGATTGAATTGGCGTCTATTAAGCCTTCAAATAGACGAAACAATTTTGTTATTTGCTTTTTATGAAACATCGAAATTATAGTTATAGCATTGTAAACGTAAATAACTGTAGATTATTATTATTCAGTAAAATGCGTGTGGGCGGTGGGCATTTTTAACGATTGACCAAAAGAAAAAAATCTTCTTTCTTTTTTTCACTATACTGGAACATGGCCTTTTTCGTAAGGTAGAAGCAATTATAATTGCACATATAAATTATAAAAACAAACACGAAATTCAAAATGTCAGTTGTCTAATTTTATAAGGAGAAATGGGCTATTATTACTTTTAAACATTCAGATTTCTGACTGACTTCGCGATTATTTTTGCGGATACCACTGGTATTTCATAAAATCTTATCACCACAACTGCTCTATGCATTCAATGATATAGCGTTTTTTATGACGAAATTAGTACGTGATGGTAAATAAGGGCTTGACAAGTGCGAACTATTAAAGGAAAACCTTGAGATTAATTCTCACGAAGAATCAAAGCCATAGCTGTCGTTAAATATTTATTTTAAACTGTGGAAACAGACCGAATGATAACTGTAAGCAATTTATGCGGTGCAAGAAATGTAAAATTACGAAATATTTGGAATTATTTCAGATCTTCCTGCATATTTATTGATTTCACAATATTAGTTGAATGTTTTTATACCGCATACAAACAAGAACTCACAATATAATACTGGAGATAACAGAATATAATGTAAAGACTTTGAAAAACTCGTTTTCAAACTTAACTGAAAAAATATATAAGTCCAAGCGTTATTCTCGTATGATATGAAAATTCTTGAGAAAAGCCATCTAACCCCTCAGTCTACTTGGAAACATTCTTATTCAATTGATAATAACAGTATAAATGTGTTAACCGGAGAAATGCTTCCCTTTGACCTTTCCAAATCACTTTCCACCGGTTTTTTTCACTTTCAAAGTGTATTCAGTTAATGCGAAGCGGGGATTTCCATTTCGCGAGTCTAAATATCGAGGTTAAAAAACCCGCGAGACTCCTCTCTATGCGATCCTATTCCTCCTCCCCCCGTTCCACCAACCTTCCCCCCGCTTTCCCCTGACACCTACCCTCCCTCTTGTAAGACGGTCCTCAGCCTCCCGACCGCCTCCCATACGAACTCTCCTTTTTCGCCAGAACGAGAAGGGCCCCCTGCCCCTTTCTCCCGCCCATCCAGACCGCCCCCGTCTCCGCCGCCGCACCCACTGCCCCGGCAACTCTCCCCGCACCGGACGGCAAAGGTCACTCGGTGAAAACGGAAGAGCAGAGCAGCTCGCAGTTCATGCCAACCACCTAGACTCCCTCCTCCAACTATAAGTCGCGACATTTTCACCCTGGAGACCCAAGTCTTCGAAATCTCTTGGACGAGAGACGGGAGAATAACATGAATGGTCGGTTATACGTGTTCTCCCCCCGCCACACACCAATTGCGGCGGATTTCAGGGTATTTATTTTGATTTAGAGTACGCAGCGCTTCGAAGCATTGGAGACCGTAGGACGGGAAGCTAGTGTCTGATGGCGTAGAATAGAGACTGTAAAGAGTGATATTGATTATATTATCTAGATTAAGTTCAATGTAAAGTCAAGGAGCATTTACCAGATTAGTGCTAATGTTTAAATGTTTTAGAGATATTGTCCTAAATTTAAAACATTCGACGAAATTTGATTCAAATGAGGAACCTAGCTGAAAGAATAATAAACACCCTTTGCTTAACCTCATACAAGAATGAGGTTATTCAATTATTTTCAATAACAATATAAATAGCCACAATGACTAATGTGTATGCACAGAAACATCTTTTACTCGTAGTATATTTTTCAAATACCTACCCACAGTTTCGCGCATGTTATCGAACACATTGCTTTTTAGATTGTGTAAAATCAACAGGAACATACTTGTTATTTACATATTCTAAATTTGATGTTTGATATGTAATAAAATTAAAAATTAAGTGTCTAAAGAATAAAATAGAGCAGGGGTTCTTAACCGGGGGTGCGGGAAGGGAGTTCAGGTGGTGCGGGAGGAACGTCGCCTTTCAGGTTCGTGGCGCCTACTTACAAAAATGAAGGATCTCTGGGAAAACCAGTACAACCGAAATAATTCCTACCACACACCTGCTGACATGGTTATCTCCATGTGGTTAATCCCTTTTCTGGGAAATTGCGACGAGGGTATTCGAACAAATAAGAGGCGTTGGAGCAATATAGTAGCGTAGGCCTATAGCATCCATGCGGCCGATTGTTCCTTCCCTACCCCAAATGAAACTTGCTTGCCTCCGAGAAATATCAAGAGGCGGCCTATAAGGTCATAAATCATTCCAACGACGCAGAGGCAAGCGAGAGGTAATGAGAGTCGAGGGGTAAATTGCTCTGCTGTGAACCCTCGGCCTCCAGGCCGGACTCGACGTGTATGACCCGCTTAAGAAAGATGCTTTCTTTTAACTTCCGAGATTGGATATCCAAAGCATTTGTTTCGTTAAGGAAAGTAGGGAACCTAGAGGTCACTTATGATCCATATTTATTTCCTAGGTGATCACCTTCTCTTCGGTCAGTATTTCATTGCTAGTTGCTGAAGATAGTCGTGTTCTTGTTTCAGACTGCATTTATTAACATAAAGGTGTGAAATTTTTCATAAAATTATATATTACTTAGCACTTAATTTTCTAGTATGAAAATATCCTTTTTGTTTGCATTAAGACGTGCTTTTAATAATTGTTGTATTAATTGAATAATGTTTCATAATCCATAGTTTTTGCTAATACATAAATTAATCTGTTGCACCCTAGGTTTAAATATTTTGGAAATGCCGAAGAAAAGGAATTACGATGAATCAGGCGTATCTTTTTGGCTTCACATTCATCGAACGCCAAAGCATACAGAAACCTCAGTGCTTCTTATGTGGGAAAATTTTTTGCAGCGATAACATGAAGCCATCGAAACTGAAAGAGCACCTTTCTTCCTAAGAATGTCTCGGACAGTCTTGAGGTATTTTGACAGAAGAAAGCTCGATTTGAGACATCAGCAACTTTGCCGAAACTTGGATTTGCTCCTACGCAAAAACCTTGCCTAGAAGCATCTTACAAGGTCGCATTTTATATTGCAAAAAAAAACAAGAAGCCACACAATATTGCAGACACTTAGTCAAGCTTTGTGTCCTGGAGATGGTTGAGCTAGTGTGTGGTAAAGAACAGCGGAAGAAGATTGAGGCAGTTTCCTTGTCAAATGACGTTATTCGTTCTCGAATTGCCGACATGTCTTCGAATATTCTTAAACAGGTTATGGAAGAATTAGAAGCTAGCCCCTATCAGTTCAGCATGCAATTGGATGAGACTACCGATGTATCACAGTGCAGTCAGCAGCTTGTTTTTATTTGGTATGTGCACACTGGTACCATAAAAAAAGAATTTCTCTTTTGCGAGCCTATTCTAACAACCACCAAGGCAGACATTCTTGAAATTGTGAAAAGTTTCTTTGCCGAGCAAGGGTATGACTGAAAGAAAGCCTCGGTTCAATAGGCACCGATGGAGCACCTTCCATGCTAGGAAATAAATCTGGATTTTCCGCACTGGTGAAGAAATAAGCTCCACACGTAACTCACTGCTTCCTACACCTTCATGCTCTGGCTTCTAAGTCCCTTCCAGAAACGCTGAAGGAGGTTTTGTCAATAGCAGTGCAAGTAGTCAACTTCATTCGTGCCAGAGCCTGGAACCAATCAGTTTTGCAAGGAAATGGGGGCAGAACACGAAGTTTTTCTATACTACACAGAAGTCCGCTGGCTTTCCAGAGGTTAGGTTTTAAAACGTTTGGTGGAACTTCGTGTTGAAATCTCTTTTTTGAGGGAGAAAGAAAATCCCCTTTCTGAGCGGTTTGAAAGCAAGGATTTCATTCTTGACTTGGCATATTTGACAGATATATTCTTTCATCTAAACAACACAAATATGTCCATTCAAGGCCCGTCTGTGACCATCATGGACGCTGCAGAAAAACAATGCATTTATGGGTAAACTGTACCTTTGGCAGAGAAGAGTGCAAAACGGACATTATGCCAATATTCCGACTCTTGAGGATGTACTTTTTGAGGCAGACATAAAAGGTGATAAAATATTACCATTTAGAATCCAGTAAGAAATCTGTAATAATTTGGAAAGATCCTTCAAACAACTTTGAATGGTTATTTCAGCTTGGAGGGTATGAAAATCGACACGTGGATTCGCAATCCTTTTCTTGCTAATATTGATGACATTGAAGATTTTGACTTAGCAAAAGATGACTCAATCGATTTAAGAGCAAAGGAATTGTTGAAAAGTGAGTTTTGAGCAAAGACTCTTGCTGAATTCTGGTGCTCTTTGGTAATGCTTATCCACAGATTGTGAAGCCATTGTTCCCTTTGTTACAACATACCTATGTGAGTCAGGTTTTTCAACATTGTTTGCCATGAAGACGAAGAACCGAAATAGATTAGATGCTGCAGATGACATGCGAGTTGCTCTATCCAAAACTGTTCCGCAATTTCAAGTTTGGTTGACGCCAAACAACAACAACGGTCCCATTAAAATTGAAGAAAAATAAGTTGATTTATAAATACAATATTTCTTTTCGATGAAATTATCTATATTAAATTTAAAATTTGTCACACGTAAATATTTTTTTAAATTTGTTTGTGCATTGAAGTTTTTGTGCGAATTCTTATTGGGTTTATCATCTGCATTATATTTTTATTGTCTTTAATTGAGGAAACATTGATTTGAAAATGTAATAATATAATAAATATGTTTGATTTGATATACTGTACGCTTACTAATTAATTAAACCTAAAAACACAAATGAAATTGATAACTATGGAAAATGTTTTGGTGGGGGTGCGGGGTTACCATGGATTGCTGTAAACAAGTGGATCAAAAATGAAGAAGCGAGTTTATTTAATTTCGTATTCATATTGCAAAATTTAAAGCGCTGTATAGCTGGAGAGGGATGGGAAAGGAAAGTTGGCGTCGCAGAGCATCATGCTGGCTAAGAGCAAAGTGAAATCCACTCGTGTGGAATATTATAGCGAATGCACCATATATGAATATAATTGTCCACAAGCGAAGAGAAAATGGAATATTCCTGTTGTTTGCGCTGATGTAATTATGCTCAGAGGTATTTTAAATATTTTATAACTACGAAAATCCAAATCAAAAAATTTTTTGTTCATCTTTTATTTTTGTCTGTGTAACTCTTGATATAGCTTAAGTTCATCTAATGTTCCTTATTTTAAATTTAGTATTTTAAATCACTTAATGAGTCATTAATAGGAATATTCTTGTGGACTATATAAATGTTCCATTTTTTATTATTCATGGAAAGCACTATGGATACCCTTGATCAATTCAAGTTAAAAGCTTAACTGAAAAGTTGACCTCAGTAACCAATATTTTATGTAAAGAAAAGTGTCTGCCTGTCTGTGCATTCAGACCCCGCGAGAGCCAGCGCATTTTAATTTTTCATGGAATCCATTTTTAACCAGGGGCAGGTCGACGGCTATGTTTCCATCCGGTTCTATGGTCCCAAGTTCGATTTCAAGAGATTTACTTTTTCCATTAGAATAGCATGGGAATGAGCGCATCATAATTTCTGTCCACTCAAATTTTGCATGGAATTTTCCTTCATCTAGGGGAAGTTCAAAGTTGTTTGATTTTAATCCCAAAGTCCCAAATTCGATTCCAGGAACTTTTATCTTTAATAGCATGGGAATGGTTATAGCGTACTTTTCATTTGCAATTTAAAAGTGACTTATTAGCAACAAATAAACTCGAAACTTGAATCAAAAACGCCTTAATGAATACATTTTTATCATGACACCGTCGATTTTCGAAGAGACAAAAAATAGTTACGCAAAGTTGTTTTGAACGCAGAAATTCGACGTCTTTCTGAGCTGTATACCTCTGACACTAACGGCAGCCACCAAATACGCCAAAATTTGTTAATATTTTGAATACTTTCGAGCTGAAGGGCAACGAATCATTTATATCTCTCCGAAGTACCAGGATTTTAGCCCAGGTGCAATTTTGCCTTCGTTTACGGGATTTGCATATGATGCAGTCTAGGGAAATTCTCGCATTTTCATCTGAATAACATTTTTAGTTGCTACCACACAGATCACCAAAAACATATTCCTGTCAAATGACGTAGAAAAATAATAGTGGCACGTTTGGCGCTTTCTTGAATTTCTATATCCTAAACCATAAGTTGCAATAATGGGCTTCCACTTTATTTTTTGTGGCAAGTGTTGAACTGTCTCCGAATAAATTTTCTAATCAGTTCTTCACAGATCATGTAAGAGTTTGTCACACATAAAATATATTGGATTTACTCGGACAGCGTCAAATAAATCAGCGAGTAATTTTATGAAGAAACATTTTTAATTTTCCGCAATTTTGCTTAGTAGCAACACTATGATTGAGTTCTTTCCGAGTTGACATATTATTTATTAATATGGCTCCTCCACTTCTTAGTGGTTGCCATTTATTCCCAATCCCAGTTGAAATAAATATTGAAATATTTTTGAAAAAACTTGAGAATCAGATTGATTAAGTGTTTCATCCTATATATTTTCCCCATTCATGATTAATTTACTCCAGCAAATTCTATATTATTCTTGATATTAAGAAAGCAAAATATTTTCCGTTAAAATTTCATAAAAATAAATTCTGTTCTCATAATTTTAGCTAAATGTTAAACGAACGCTATATACAGGATTTTTCTAAATTATACCGACAAAATTATAGGGGTTGTAGGGCGGTATGCCCGATGTGCGAAACACCCGGTCCCTATGTCCGGAGCAATTTCCTGTTCGAGCTACGAGGTGAGAAATCTCGTACATAAGCGCCCGGTGTTAAGGCAACTCGTCCATTGGGAAGCTCGCTCCCTGGATCTCAATCCTCTGAATTGTTTTGTTTGGGGTCACATCAAGAGCCTCGTGTATGAAAATGCAGTCGGTCAAGAGGCGGACCTTTTCCCTCGCATCCAGGCAGCTTGTGATTCAATCCACAACACGGCGGGAATTTTCGAACGAACGAGACAATCATTGTTCAGAAGATACATGTTGTGTTTGCAGGTTGGGGGCCGCCAGTTCGAGCACCTCCTTTAATAAATCTTGTCCTGTACTCAGTACGGTAATTGTGGATTAATATAACATTCTGTTACGTCCCGAAGTTCCGATTTCATTTTCTTCTAACTCGGCAAACACACGTGCCACCAAATGGACGATCCGCAATCCGTACACTCGTGCCTGAAGGCAATAATAAGTAAAGAGAGTGAGCAAAACATTTCACCGTGCACCTAGGCAGCGTATCACAGGTGGCATGTAAAGCATAAGGATTGCCTTAACACCAGGTGCTTAGGTACGAGATTTCTCACCTCGTATCTAGAACAAGAAACTGCTCCGGACACAGGGACCGGGTGTTTCAGAAATCGGGCATGCCGCCCTACAACCTCTATTATTTTGTCGGTATAATTTAGGAACATCTCGTATAAAATTGCTACTTTTTAAATTTCTGTAAAATTTCTGTGATAAGGTTTACGATTCCTTAGATAGAAGTGCAGCTTATGTGCAAGTAAATACGAATTATATGGAGACTGAACACAATTCACAAGTGAATTGCCCTTGAGTGTAGTGTTGTTATTAGGCTAAAAATAAATACAGTAGGCCCTCGCATCTGCAGGGGTTATGTTTTTGGAAAACACTGGTTGCCAAAATCGCGGATAACAAAACCAAGAGTATATGAAAAAAATGGGGTTCGGTTCTTGGCTCATAGGGAAAAGTAGGTTAAGATTCCTGACTCAAAGTATAAATATATTATTAAATGATTAAATATGTATATTATTACATTATAATATATTAATTGGTAGTCCATAAATGCTATATCTCTTTTTAAAATTCTCAAAGCAGCCCTTGCTGGGGAGAAATGGACTTGTACTGCTTACACTACTCTCTTTACTCGAGATTTGCATCAAAAGTTCATGCAAATGCTTTGCCTTATCACGTATAACAGGACCAGAGAGAGGAAGTCTTTTCTGTGCCTGATCATCTCTCCACATGCTCAAGGCTTTTTCTGTCATTTCTAATATTGGGTTATGTATCAGAAATGAAAATTTGGCACTCTTAGGATCACTACTAGCTAGGCCACATTCATAAAGCATGTCATGTGACCTCCCCTCAATATTTTGCCATTGTTGGTAAACAAGCTTTGCGCCAGCAGATGCATCTCATGCTTGGACAGGACGAGAAAGAAATTTCGACTATCAGCAAAGAGTGCCGTAGAATAACCAGAATTTGTTTATATGAATCTAATTTCTCCATTGTGATCTTCCTCTTAATGCGGTCCTAGCAGAACAAATTGTGAATCATTACAAGCCTGCTTAGATATCGAGCCTGAAATCTCTGTCATTTAGTTGAATATTGTCGATTAAGTCATAAAAAAATATTAGAGCTAGAGATCAATAAATGCCACTAATGAAGAATAATACTTACGCAACTTTCTTTGCAGTCTAAATTATTTGCGTCGTTTATATTAAACAAGCTCTGAGCATGGCTCACAAATTCATTTTTGAGTTATATCTTTGTGCTAAAAGCGAAAATATTTGCTCTCCAAATTAGTTTTTTGAAAGGAAAATGATATCGAACAGAGAAAATTAAATTAATGAAAGGCTAATTGATGAATAAGTAATTTTCTAACATTTTAAACTTATTTTATTCATTCAACCAAAAGTTTCTATCTTTAATTTTTATTTCGTATTCTCTTTGCCATTGCGCAATTCCTCGCGAAATTTCTCATTCCGGAACGGTCCGTTTAGCTCTCTTTCATGCTTTCTTTCTGGTTCAAACAATGCAATACCGAAACTCCGGTTCTGAGATTTTCAACCACTTTCTAAAATATCCTTGTGGAAAAAATGCTCACGTTACCTCATGGCATATTTGCGTGGAAGTTTTGTTGCTTCAGATATCATGCACTTAATTCTCATGTGAAACTTATTAGTAAAATTGCCAAAATTTGCTTCCCCGTATCTTACAGTCACATAAAATATTTTTTCATAACACGCCGGGAAATGGTTGCTACAGTGGGTTTTCCATCGTTTTAATTAATATTCTTAATTCAACTTAAGGAGCATTGCCGAAAACAAAGAATAAATGAAACTGCAAGAACTTCTGAATCATGAACGTACATAATTCAGCCTTTTAATTTTCCCTGCCTTGTCCCGAAAATAAAATAGTTATTCAATATTTATTCCACTAAAACTTATCGTTACAAGGTGTCAGTGCTTGCGTAGTGCAAGCGCTTTAAAAACCACCATTTTCATTCTTTAAAAAACCAACGCTATCTCCATCACAAAAGCATTTATGCTACGCGGTGCCTATATATAAGACAATAAAATGCAAGAATTCTCGTAGAATATTTCTCATTTTCCGCGACATTAAGACACCTATAAGGAATTTTCAAATTTTCTGCCAATTGGCTCTCGTCCAAGTTTTCGTATTTCAAGTTTCGTGACCCTTACCGGCAATAACAATAATCAACATTAAGACAGTATCCTATATACAATAAAATTTATGGAAAAATTAGAATGTTTTGTGTGTTAGGATTATGGCGTCATGTCTTTTGCTACGTATCTGGATAAAAATCGAGAAATACCTATGACGTAAATATATTTTTTCGTTGTTAGTTATAGAAGTTTGTGGCATAGTTGTTTCCACAATTTCGTCAAACCTCATTTCAATTCTCTCATAACTGAAAAGAGTTAAAAATTTCTCGAAAAGCTATAGAACTAAGAGGACCGGATGTCCTCCTTTGGGAAGGATAGACATTGTTTTTCAGACAATATCCTCCTCAAACATTTTTTTCCCAAATCATCCTTTTTGAACGTTTTCCTGTTTCTGTCCTGCTTTGTACCAATGAAAACTAATGTCATGTAATTTTAGTAGACTGCCTGTATCTGGGCGCAATAGTTACATTGTGCTACCCCAGGGTTGCCAGATTTCCGGAACTACTGTGCGGGACATTTTTTACGCGTCGGCAGAAAAAGGAATAAAATATTACCGAAACATAAGAATGTTGAACTAATACCAATATCTTACTTTTGAAAGTGAAAACATTTATTTATTAACAATCAGTATTACGTAGTACAACCACAAGCTTGACAATAATCAAGTTTTTTAAAAATCACAAAATATGAAAATATAACCCCAAAAGCACATATATTAAAATAGAAAGGTAACCGTCTATTCCAATTTTCGTCACATTCTTTCTAATAAAACCGGCAAATAGCAAATTTCCATAAGTAGGTACTACGTATATCTTAAAGAATATTTAACAACAAAAAATTAAAAGGTATACATAAGCGTAGATCAGTACTTTGACTTTTATTTATTGTTATACTTTTCATTTGACTTTATCTTTTTTAAAATATTACTGCCTTCACTTCTTAAAAATAAATGCAATTCTTTGCAACTTTATCCGAAATTTTGCTTAACTATTATCACCACCTCTAAATTTTCTATCAGCAATCTGTTTCTCACTGCGCCAAGCAGTATTCATGAGGCTAAAAATTCTTTGAGTGCGGTATTGAAAATACATATTGAGTAATTTTTGACAAATTTGCGGATTGAAACTTCTTAAAATGCATTACCCATTTTACATCACAGGTTAATAGTTTTACTTCATCTATTAATTCACTTATAAAGTTCTTCAATTAAACATATTCTTCGTATAGCAAATCTTCATTGATTGTAACTTTATAAATAGAAACATTATCTGACTGTGCGTTAAATAGTGGAATTGATTGCAAGCTTAAAGGACTTAAAATTTTCCTTTTTACTTTCTCCATACGTAGTATAGGGGAAAGTATTGTTTTCATGAAAAAATCGACTTCGAGATTTCAACGGAAATACGTTTTCAGGTCCCCTGAACACGTTTTGACCATTTTCTCCATGATGTCTGTGTGTGTGTGATAGCTGTTTTCTGGGTGTTCTAACTCAAAACCTATTAATCAGGTGAACGCGAAATTTTATATTTAACATTTTTATAAATGTCACAAGAACTGATTAGTTTTTGGTAAAAATCGGTCACCGGAAGTCG
This sequence comes from Tanypteryx hageni, assembly GCA_028673005.1. NCBI lineage: Eukaryota > Metazoa > Arthropoda > Insecta > Odonata > Petaluridae > Tanypteryx > Tanypteryx hageni. Next base: position 222,075,297 of record CM054113.1, read on the forward strand.
GTGTTTACTCTTGTCACTTATCCGTTATTTTGAAATATTTGCTCTAATATTTGATATATGTAAAAATGCACTGGAATAAACGTTGTAGTAACATTAATTTTCTACAAGCTTTGTTTGAAACATTTTCCCATATAATGCATTGTTTAAGAGATATATTATATTTTTAGCTGCCACCACCATGCCACCTACCGATGACTATTGTTAACAATTGACGCCTAGTTACGTCTTAGTAACGCTCCTTTTTCTTTTCTTAATTGTTGGAGCTTTGTGGCTATATCCAATATCAGAAGGCTATGTTTTGAATTTATTTCTCTTCTTTGTCAAGTCTATAATTGTCTCGCAGTCTCTTAAAATATTTATTATTATGTAATCTATTTGGAATTTTTATAAATATAACAGATATGTAGAAAGTCATGTGGTGGTCACATCAGATTTCTTTTAGTTGAAGTCGAACCGCTTCCCAATATATATAATCGCATTATCAAATAAATTATTGGCGTCAATTTTAAACCTTTTCACAGAGTCACTTTTATCACACTTTTGTATAATTTGACGAGCAATCGCCTCATAGTATTATTCATTTTTTCTTCCAATTAACGACCGTCTGATATCATCCATGATTGAGTCAACTTCTACAATGAGTACTTCATCGCCTTGTAGTTTTTTTAGCGCCCCTTGGAAGATTGTACATACATTCATAACAAATCCTAAATACGCTTTGGCTATTTCATCTTCGAAAAAACATTCGTAAAACAGGTGAAATGCTGTTTTTACTCATAAAATATACTCGATTGGTTCGTAATTTTTCAATGGCCTCTCTATAGCTGGCAAAAGTGTTAACTATCTCGCCGGTACGTGTCGTAGCATTTCACACCACTCATTTTCTGTCCATTCGAAGAACTTGATCAATTCCGTACTCTTAGTTGAAGAGCTGAATTAATTGAAAATTTTTATGACCACTGTTTCTATATCAATATTGAAATTTTTGCATGCTTTTTTAACGGTGTTATGTAGAATGTGTAGATTATATTCAGCAGGAATAATGTTCTCATTATGTTTCTTTAAAGCAGTGTACACACTATTTTTATTTCCAAAGTTTACATTTGCATTATCTACTCCATAAGCTGTAAAAATTTTCCAAAGGAATTTATTTTGAATAAAATGTTGGTTTAGTGCACTGAAAATTGTTGCAGAATCTTCTGCCTCTAATGAGATAAACGATATCAATGAGGTTTGAATTCCTTTGTAGACATTGAAATATCGTACTGTAAGTGGAAATGTTTTTATATTTACTATGTTAGATGCGTCAGTGCTAATAGAAAACGGGTGATCGTTCTCTAATCTCTTTAAAACTAGTTCCTTGGAAGCAGGGCCGAGAACTTTTGTTATAATTAGAGAAATCCTCGTTTTTTCACAGGAATATTTAGTCGCTGTAGTAGAATCTGCAAACATTCCGTGGAACCAGGAACTTGCACATCCAGCTGATACATAGCTATGGGAATGCATCGCCGAATGATAACTGAATGATGCCTCTGCGAATGTTCCATTATACTCCAATTTGCTATGTTTCACCGTAAATTTAAAAAAAATATTTGATGAACCTGCTACTGCTTTGCTGTTTGCGGTATGAGATTTTGATTTTCTACATCGTTTTCCTCACCATAACTTATTGTAAACGTAAATTTGTTGCAAATTGAACATTTTACTGAAAACTCGCCTCTTCCAGGCCGAATCCAGTTGTATTTCGAAGTCCAGCTTTTGTTAAAACATACAAGTCGTTTAGATTTTTTCCTGGTGTTCTTCTTTAAGATTCGGAATCTAAATTGTTGTCGATATTTTCGTTTGTAGACATTTTACTGAGGGTTCAACCTAAAAAAATCATTTGTTTGAACTACATAAATACCTACTCCGTAAATGGAGAATTCTATATATTTTTCATTATAGTCCTGTATGATTTAGCGAGCTCAAACTTAAAAATTGGTGTTAATAGTTTATTTTCATTTTCAGTATTAAATTTGTAATATATGTTAAAGTTTTAATTTTTCCCCCAAAACGCCACAAACAAAAAGTCACATGCATAATAAGAACAAAATGAATGGTTCGTTTGAAACTGAGGATTTTTAGAAATACCAGAAATTGAATATAACGCGAGTATTACTTTTAAAATTTCATATTTTGGGAAGGAATCGCATTATATTCTGGACAAGAATGTATATTCAAATCTTTAGTTTACGTACCTTGAACAACAACTTATATAGAGGCACAAGTTGAGCAGTGAAGTGAACTGAAATGTACACTTGCAGCTCTGCCTATGCAGTTTATCTGTGGTTGACAGCTTGCCGGTAAAATGACAACAATCACTAATTTTACGTACCGCGTAGTCGATGTTGAGAGTATTCAATTAGGGTATATTCTCCAAGTAGTACGGGAACAGAGAATTTTCTCGGTCTAGTTACAACTGTAAACGAGTTCTTTCTCGGAAAGCGAACTGCGCGGGGGTGAATAAATCAGTCATTCTATATTGAGACAATGTTTGTCTTAAGCTTCCTCTCCATAACGGCCTTCTCCTAAATCACGTGACTATTAGAGCAACTATGTGACAAAAGCTTTCAATATGACTATATACCAAAGCACTAAAGCTTTTTATTTATAATGGGCAAATTTAAATCTTCAGTTTCAAAATGGTTTAGCGGGACATTTGAAAGTCGTGCGGACGCGGGACAATTCCTTGATATTGTGGTAGCCCTGTTTAGTCGACCTGGTTGAAATATGCTGTTTTGGCTATTTATTTATATGAAGATTATAGGTACCATATTGGATTGAACTTCATGTTGCCAGTTCTCTATAAATACGTGTAAAAATATAATTTTACTTCTTATTGTGGTAGCCCTGCTTATTATCTCCTCTTTAAACATCTTGATTTCATTATGGTATATTGTACAATCTTATATACAGAATTGAGTTAAAATCCGTTCAGGCGCGGACAGGTGGCAGTTGGCAGGACAGGGAGGTCCCCCCCCTTTAGATATCCCATTAAGAGACCGCTAACATGCCGCTTAACAGATCTCCACCGGCCAGGAAGGCACCAAAGACGACTCCCTCTGGGACAAATATTACTATACCCAAGAACATCAAACAAGTTCTTTTTGGACAAAGTTTTATTGACAAAGACACAGCCGATCAAGGTAACGAATTTCAAACTGACGAGGGCCAGTCAGGAACCCTACAGGACAGGCAACCAATCCGGGAGCATAATAATTTATTATTGAACAAGACAAGGAAGAATCTCGACCAAACGGAGCCACCACCACCGAGCAAATTACCAGCAAAGGGCCACCAAAGACCAAAGCTTTCATACCTGTGGAGGAAATTATAAAGGAACGAAAAAGGCAACAGGATGACACAGCCGTCCCTTTGACTAACAGATACGATGCCCTCATAGGACTCGACTCCAACGAAGCGATGATGGAAGCATCCACGTCTGCCGTAACACCCACTCCAAGGTCTCAACTACCACCCATTATAGCCATTTATGAAATAGCTAACTTTAAGCTATTTCTTGAAGCCATACGAGCCGCATGCGCAAACCCAAACTTTACAATTAAAAACAGAAAAGGAGTAACAAAACTCCAAGTACAAACTAAGGACGACTTTGACAACGTCCGCAGGATACTAGCTGCCAAAAGAGCTCAAACGAGCACATGAGACGCCTGCGAAGACCAGACGAAACAATACTACGTTAGAGGCTTACATTGCAGCGTTGACACAGATTATATCAAAGAAGATCTCATTGCTAGCGGGATCCCTGTCACCAGAGTTCGTAACTTAGCTAAAAATCATAATGAGCCATCAGACCGTTATGCCATAACGGTAAGTGCCAAAATGTCTCCGGTTGATATCTGCAACATTAAAAGCATCATAAGGATCACAGTGCACATTGAACCATTTAAATACCAAAGACCAAGAATGTGCTATAGATGCAACCGATACGGACACGGATCAACAAAATGTACGGCCGCTCTTAGGTGCTATAAGTGTGCCGGCCCCCACCAAGGTACGGAGTGTACCAAACCACAAGACACACCAGCTACATGCTGTAACTGTGGGGGCGACCACGCCGCATGCTCCAGAAAATGCCCCATGCATAAGAAGCAACTGGGGAAAATGAGAGGAGAATACCAACCCATCCAAGGCAACCGGAAGGGACAACACGTCAAGTCGACCAAAAACTCACGAGTTAACAGACCCCATACGGAACTGGGACCCCAGCCGAAGCATATGCCTCACGGAAGGCAACAACAACACTGTCATACTTACCCCCAGAAAAGCAGAATTCTTGGGGCACATCAATACCCGCAGCAGCGCCACGCACCACCCCCCGACCAAGCCTGGAAATGCCCCTAAACCCTCATCCCTATTTGGAGAAAGCATCAGCAAATCCTGCCGGAACAGATCTATCGATATCTCCAATAATAACTAAGCTAATAGGCATTACCCTACAAGAGCAACTTGCCCATCTCACCTCACTCCTCACTAAGTTAGTCGCCCAATATGGCCCGTAAACTTAATAACATAAGAGGAACGACCATATGCGTTTGGAACGTCAACGGAGGAGTCAAAAATAAGACCCCGGAGCTCTTGCAATTCTTAAAACAACATTCTATAGGAATTGCATTAATACAAGAAACCCTTCTACGACTCGAGGTCAGATGGAGCGTCCCAGGATATTAAGTCTATAGAAAATACCGCGAGGTCCCAAGGGACCGACCTGCTGCGGGAGGCACCGCAATACTTGTCCAAGAATGCATCTCGGCGAATGAAGTATTGATTGATACTGCTTCAATTGAAGCAACAATTATCATGGTGGAGACGAAAAAGGGGCGGATGAGGATAGCAGCCCTTTATCTTAAGCGAACTGGACGATTCTCCTCTGAAGATATGGATAGTATTTTTACACTGACGACCCGGTCCTTGCAGCCGGCGATTATAACGCCTTACATACATCATGAAACTCCACCATGGATAACCCGAATGGGAATAAGCTACGAAGATGGGCAGACTCCAACAATGTAAGAATTGCCGCACCCGATCAGCCGACTCGCTTTCATTGACATTGCGGCATATAAGGGAATAAACACCTCCATGGGGCTCTACACCGCTGCAGCTTTAAGTAGCGACCATAACCCAGTGATAATTTACACTGGAGTTAAAACTACGCTCCTCCCTTAGATGCCAAAACTCCGATACGACCTCACTGACTGGGGAAAATATCGGAAAACATTAACAGATGCCCTCCCGGAAATCCAAACCATCCAATCGAACGACGAAGTAGATAAATTAGTGGAATCACTCTCCTCACAAATGACGAAGGCACTACAACAGGCCACTCCTACAATCCGTGCACGCCAACCCACTTAGCACTCCCTAGAGATATTTTAGCCTTCATAGCCAGGAAAAACAAAATGCAGCGTGAATACCAGAAGACTGGAGATCCGCGATACTCGAGACAGGTTCGATGGATGGAAAGGCAAATTAAATTAGACATAAAAGAACATAGGACTAGAACCTAGGAAAAGTTCACCTCCAACCTCACCCAAATATATGGCTCCATCTGGCGCGCTGTTAGAAATCTTAGGAGACCACTAACCAGGGAATCCCCTTTGAGAACCGCCCAAGATGAAGCAACCACTCCCAAAGAAAAGGCGGAAATAATGGCCAACGATCTAGAAAACGTTTTCACGCCACTCCCAGCCAACAGGACGGGCCCTGAAATAAACTTAACTGAGGAAGATGACGATATCGTACCTCCTACGTGTACAGAAGAAGAGCTTATCCAAGCCCTAAAGCAGCTACGACGCAACAAGGCCCCCGGTATGGATGGAATCCCGAATGAGGCAATATTACAAATGCCGCTCTTTGCGGGAGAAGTTATGGTAGTCATTACCAACGCGGCACTAAAGCTTTCCAAAAAATTGGAAAGAAGCAAAAATCATATGCCTACTCAAATCACAAAAGCCACCCACTAACCCTGGCAGCTATAAGCCAATATCTCTACTTCCTGGCCTTTCTGAGCTCCTAGAAAGACATACTACCTCATATAAAGAACCACGCCTATAGCAAGGGGATCATCCCTCCCGAACAGTTCGGTCTCCGAAATGAGCATGCCACGACCCATCAACTGGTACGCGTCATCGACTTCATAACCAAAGGTTTCAATAGGAAGACTCATTCTGTAATGGCCTTATTAGATCTTGAAAAGGCCTTTGATAAAGTCTGGCAAAAGGACTCCTACACAAGTTGCGACTGTAAAAATTCCCGACCTGGCTCAGGAAGCTTATTAGATCATATCTGCAGAATCGCACATTCCAAGTCTCTTGGAATCTAGCCACGTCATCTAAAAGACACATCCGGGCGGGGGTCCCCCGGGGATCAGTTCTAGGCCCCCAACTATTTAATTTATACACAGCAGACCTGCCCACGGACCACGGGCACAACGCCATTACTGGCATTTTTGCAGATGACGTTGCCATTATAGCTAGATCGACTAAGCCTGAAATGGCAAAACAATATGTTCAATGAGCAATAGACCAATTAATAATATGGTACCAAACCTGGAGGCTTGGAGTAAACTCTGGAAAAACTGAGACGATTCTCTTCACGAGGAAAACAACCCCCCCCCCCCCTGTTAGCCAATTAGTGGCAAATGGTACAACGATACATTGGAAGACCGAGGTCACCTACCTGGGAGTGACCATGGATAACAAATTGAACTTTCACACCCACGTCCTGCGACAGGTTAATAAAGCTATCGCTGCTAAAATTGCGCTAGCCCCGATTTTAAGGACGCCAACGGTTAAACCCATGACAAAGGCAAATCTCTATAAGGCCGGCATAAGACCTATTGTAACCTATGCCTCGCCGGCTTGGGCAGGAAGGGCCACTAGCTCAACCAAGATGAAAATTTTGCAAAACGGCTGCCTACGCTGGGCTCTCCGTCCACCGCTCGGCACAACAAGTGCCGAGATTAGGGAAACGCTCGGGTTCCCCACCATTGAGGAACTCCTTTCAAAGCAAACTATTCTACGACAAACTGCCGACCGCATGCAACAACTTAAGAAACATCTCCACCTCGGCCAACCCTTGGGATGTCCACAAGCGCCCCAGGGCCGGGACTGGTAGAGAAGAGGACCTTCCCCTTCCCAAAAGGAGAAGGACCTAAATGAGCGACGGAAGGCTCACCACACCGCCGTAAACGGATTCCCCGGAATCAAATAATCATTGAACATGCACTGAGAGCCGTGAGGCAAAGCAGTGCTAAGACCCAGTTCTGGGCAAATACACAGCAGCAGCGGGCTGTTCAGGCAATTCCTTCCAAATCCGTAATTACTGAAATAATTTAATTTTTAAATGTGGCACCCCTGTTTTGTTGATCCGTTCCAAATATGCTATTATGGTTTTGTATATATGTGTAAATTATAAAATTTAAATTTGGTTAAAATTGATGTGAACAGTTCAACACAAATACTTGTAAAAAGAAATATTTTATTGCTTGTATTGTGGCAGACCTGATTTCTACATCTACATTTAAAAATATTGATTTTGTTTTTCTAATGTTGCACACCTTCTTCATACTAAATTTCGTTTAAATCAGTTCTGCCAATTCCTTCCAAATTCATAATTCCGAAAAGTTTAATTTTGCAATTTTGGCACCTCTGCTGAGTCTATCTGGTCAAAATATGCCATTATGGTCCTATATTTATGTGAAGATTCAATGTACCAAATTTGGTTTAAATCAGTTCAGCCAATTCTTTCCTGATATATGCGTACGGACGGACGGACGGACATCACGAAGATAATAGTGCTTTTCAGCAATGACAAAAAGCTCTAAATAGAGCCCAAGTGTCTACTACGAAAGAAAAATCATTTCGCTAATATCTGGTGTTTTCAAAAGAAGTTGAACGGGAAGCAAGATATTTGTGTAGCCTGCGAGGTGTTCCTCTCCACCTGGAGGCGTTTAACAGAAGATATCACACTCTCAAACATACTTAAGGTATAGTAAAAAGTTTTGATTGTTGATCAAACAAGATTAAACAAGATTATTATTTTATAGTAATTTTATCCGAATTACAAAATAGTAAAACCCGAAAATTACCCGAGATTGAACTTTTTTAAAATCTCGAAAAATCTGGAACTTATTTATATCCGATTTTAACCCGAACGAAAAAGAAAATGTTAAAACCCGATATTTACCCAACGAATGAAATTTTTTTAAACCCAATAATCCATACCCTACTTATGAATGAGTAGCTACTTCTTGTAATCAATTCATTATTTTTCTCGCTTAGTCTTAATGTGACTTTCTAGTGAAAAGTATATATATTGTCTCCTGTCAGTGTGAAACTTTAATAGTGGCAAATATGCATTACATCAATATTAAGATAAAAGAAACACTTGTTTTACTATCTATTTATAATTTTTTTCGTTTATTTTATATGAAAATCAATTTTTATTTTTTAGAAATCCCCACAAAATGGCCTCAGTGACATTTAGTATTACAATAGGTGGACGTTCCAGTACATGGAAACAATTATTTGCGTAAAAATCAATTGATGCAGAAGTAATAGTTCAACGGATCTACTTACGCTGTCATCATTTCACAGGAAGAGTGGAAAGCCATGCAAAACTTTTTGATGAAGGATAAATCGAATATAAGATATTACTAGGTTTTTCAAAAACCAGGTTAACGTCAGTCATTGAGCGAGGTATTCTACTATTTTTTGAGCCAATAAGGCTATATTTTTTTAGTTTAGATAAGTTTCAAAAGCGCTAAAAGATGTTGAAACCCGTTTGCTTAACTTACTTTTAAATTTATACAAAGGCAATTATTTAACAAAAATAATATAATATGTTCAACTGAAATAACGTCAATTCTCCCAAAATTTTGAGATGTTGGAATCCAAATACAATAATTGCAATTAGTGTTATATGATTTATTATCATGCATATATAAATGTGTCATGTGGCATTGCAAAAACATTTTATCTAAAATTAAATCAAGGCATTTACTTGTCTTCTAAACATAAGATAATTATAAAAATGAGCAATAAATTCCTAAAGCCTATGCACGGAATCATTCGAAGTCGCCATTTTATTGAAATACATATAAAATAACTCATATATCTATATGTTTTTTGAACATCAAATTTCTCCTTCATTTGCCCTTTCTTGTTGTTCAAAATGAATTGGGTGTGTCCTCCCTTTCGGATAAAAAAATCTGGTCGCCGTAACAGAACATGACACTATAATGATTTTCACATCTTGCTAAAATTTCTGGGGGTGGTTAGAGCGTTGGCCTTCAACGCGGCGGTCCGAATTTAATGGAGATCGGGTTTTTCAACCTGGGGTCGTCCCGTCCCCTACTTATGTGATTTGAGGAGACCGCGCAACTCAGCGCTTCGTCCTTCGGAAGGGACGTTAAGCAGTGGTGGTGCTCTTCGTTAAGATAAGCTAATACCGACACCGGGTTTGTGACGTCTTCATAAGTTTACGTTGCATTTAAATCTGTGGCATTATTATATAATTCACTGATTCTCATTAAAAAACCAAATCATTGCTGTTTTAATACATAAATTATCAATGCTCATAATTAAAATAGGTATAAAGTTATTTTTAAAAACGGTATATCGTGTTTTAAAATTATGATGTCATCATATGCATACGTATTTGGTTGAAATCAACTAAATTTTAAAATCAATGCAATTACAACGTAGAAAATAAACAAAAACTCCTTCACCGTAAACAGGAAGAGAATGCTTACATTCACGCTGCAGGTTGCTGGTAAACACCGTCGCAGGACCTAAGTCAAAAGGAGACACGCACACGCAGAAACACAAATTCTTCAAAAGGCTCTCTCTCACACACTCTACTCTAACCAAAACTTAAACTAGGCACCGATGTTTCGACTGCTAAGCTGTCACTACTGAAGATGAGAGCTTAGCTGTCGAAACATCGGTGTCTAGTTTAAGTATAGGTTAGAGCAGCGCTATCCAACTTGTCCATGTCAGCGTGCCAATTTTGTGCGTTCTTTGCACGAAGTGAACGCATATAGGGGAGGTCGTTTCCGCCCGTCCGTCCGTCCGCAAGTTAAAACTCGGAAAACGCTGGACGTATTTTGATAATTTGGTATTAGAGAGTTTTTCTAAAATTGATCGATCGATTTCAATTTTGGTCAAAATCGGACAACAATTACGGCCACTTTACATGATCTACATGTAGTTTACAATGTTCCTTAGTTTCAACTCGGGAACCGCTGGACGTATATTGATGAAATTCGGTACTGGGGAATTTTTCTAAACTTGGGTGTCCGATTCCCATATTGGTAAAAATCGGACAACAATTACGACCACTTTACATGAAGACCTACATGTAGTTTACAATGTTCCTTGGTTTCAACTCGGGAACCGCTGGACGTATTTTCATGAAATTTGTTATTGGGGAGTTTTACTATGCTTGGTCGTCCGATTTAAATTTTGGTTATAATCGGATTAAAATTACGACCACCTTACATGACCTACATGTAGTTTACAACGTACCTCGCTTCTTATTAAATACTCATCGCGATAAATATTGAGAACCTGTGAAATTTCAAAGAACGCATTTGGAAACTCTATACTCCTACATGGAGTACACCTTTCCAATCTTGTTTTTAACGCACGTGATAGCGGTCCAGGATATCAGAATTTTTTAATCAAAGAATGAATCGAGTTCGAGTATACTATGTGAGTGCCTTTTGAAATTTTTTTATATTTATACGCGTGCGTGTGTCTCCTTTTGACTTAAGTCCTGCGACGGTGTTTACCAGCAACCTGCAGCGTGAATGTATTCTCTTCCCGTTTACGGTGAAGGAGTTTTTGTTTATTTACAATTGTATTGTTTCACCGTGTCTCGCAACCCTCACTTTTCATGTTACAACTTAGATTTCCAGTTTGCTTTTAAAATCCTCGTACTCGTTTCCAAGGTAGCTGATAATTTTTATTGTTGAAAATCTCCCATTTTCGTTTAAAAACAAATTTCTACGCCGATTTGAATTATATCTTTCAACAAAGTAACACTTTGTATTTTCAGCCAGAGAAATTTTTCAGTCCTGAGATTTTATCTTAATTTTAACTAATTTAAAAATAAAATTTTTGTAAGCCCTTCACAGCTGTCCACGCTTTTCTTGTGCGGTATTTAAATGGAACAACGTGGTGTAAAATAACCTCTAAAAATAAAAAAACATTTTGAAAATCTCGATTTTTTCCGTTGCTTGTATTCAATGACCTATCATCCTACAAATTTCAGGTCTGTAGCCCTTGGAGATTGCTAGTCATGCTTTATGATTTAAAGAAATCACTGGCGAGAAAAAAGTTTGTATTTAATAGATCGTCAAATATTTTCTAAATGAAAGAAGTGATGGGCGGCATTTTTGCATTTTTGCTATCGTTTATTTCGCATATCAGTTTTGAGCAAAAGTTTCTAATTTGAATGTTTGGTATACTATTCATTGAAAAAGATTTATTTTCCTTTTAACTATTAGAGCTAATAATTGGACAGTAAGTTTTAGAAAGATATCATAATTAATATATAACCAAACTACTCACAAAACTATGCATATAACATCCACTCATAAGTCCATGTACTGAATATTTTGTCTCTGCTAATCTATTTAGGTACTTGAAAAATAACTTTTTACTCTGAAAAACATACTTCGACCACGATCCTTCTGCCCACCTAGCAAAGCACTATATTCATTTCTTATAATTTCTATAGAATTTCTCTTTCGTCCTATATCTTTATTGTAAAAATGCAGATATTTGCCCTTCGGAGGCTAGATATCGGCCAAACGATTTAAAGAAGTTTTAAATAATTTTATAGCGCTACATTTCACATCGAGAATCTCCACTGTATTGAATATATTCACTTACAGTGGCAATATGAGGAGAGATCGTCGAATTTGCTAACAAAAAAAGCAACACGAAAGCTTCATTTTCAACTGCCAGTCAATCTCCAAGGCAAAATCAAAGTTTTGAATGGTGATGCAAAATAGAGTTTAGAAGCGCCAAAGTATCAGTTATATGAGAGATAACTAATTTATACTTATTTTAGACTGTGCAAGTGATTTTAGAGTAAAAAGTGCACCATATTTATTTATTAATTTATCCTAAGAAGTTGAATGTAGGTTAACAGTCAAGGAACAAAAACTTTAACGACATATATATCCCAGAAGTTATAGATATACTTTAGTATCTCGTTAATATAAATATAGTATAACACTGATTATCCGTAGTAATAGGGACTTAAGTGGACACGGATAATACGCATTTAAAAAACCAAATTTGATTATGACTGTTAAATATCGTACAAATTAATATACGTAAAAACAGGCCGCATGCCAGAATTAAAAAGCTATCAATTAAACCATAAACTACGATAGTTAAGGTAGAATGAATTAGCAAAGAAATTAAAAAGTTTTGGCAGTGATTTCTTCTGATCAACAGATAACCTTTAAGTTTGAGCATAAATAAGATAAGATTAAAAACATTAATAAAGCATTCGCTCATGTTTAGTAAGTCAGCGAAATCTGTCTCATCTACATTTTTCATATTTAAGGAAAATTTCAATCTAGCTTCAGGAAGCACGGTCGCCCGGTTAGTCCGCCGCACTGCTACTCCGCACACGGATAATCGGGGATTCTACTGTATTACAAAACAATAATTACTATTATTCCTGGGGCTGGGCTCTAAGTTACCGCTGGGTTGCGGATGGGGGGCCTGTCTCTAGATATATAGGTTAGCTGCGAAATAAGCATGGCAACTCGACGAATAAACTGTGGTGGAAAATGAGCGTCATTATTACCAGGATGTAGTGGACAACCTTTTGGTAGGGATTGCCAAGGGAAAGGCTTTCGGTTATCAGCTCTCTCGGAATTAATCAACCTTAGATACACCTCTCCCGAAATCGGGCAGAGCTTGCCTGGGAGCCCAAAATCTTTGTAATTAACTAATTTTCAGCTTTACTAGTCTATTTACTTTATATTAAGTTGAGATTTTGGTATGAAGCGATAGTTAATGTATAAATATACTCTTTACACAGGACCATGGTGATTACTACCTCTGAAATGCCACCAAAGGGTCGCCTGATGTTTATTACAATTTAAACCAGTGGTTCTTAACCTTTTTAGCTCCTCGCACCCTTTGGTCTTTCAGAATATGCTTTAGCACCCCCGAAAAAATATCTTTGATTTACGCAAATGTTTCTTTCGAAGACATGAACATATAATCGTCTCATTTATAATGACTTGCGTTTATTCAAAGGCTGTGACAAATTAAATGACATTTCTCCAAAATGTTTTGTTGTATATTTTATTTTGTTTATATTTAAATTAATTTTTTTTATCTCTAGATCAACACCTCGCACCCCTAGAAACAGTGCCTCGCACCCCCTGGGGGTGCGTGCACCCCAGGTTAAGAACCACTGATTTAAACCAATCAAGAAAGATTCCCAATTGTTTTCGATTTCTTTTCAAAAGTAAATGGAGTTGGCGGAGAATTAAAGAAAATTGGAACGCTTGTGCTTTCAGTTCCAGTATTCAATGCAGCCTGCGAACTTGTGTTCAATGTTATCCATTAATTGTTGTGTAAAGGTAGAAACAAATTAAATGTGGATCATGTGAAAGCAAAAATTCAAGTATGCACCAATTTTAATTTAATTTAAAGATATGCATTCCTTTTTACCATCAAAACCAGATCTTTTTGAGAATGCTCAATATAGTTCAATACAAATTCAAATTAAATAAATGAAGTATGGCTTTTGATGCAATGCTATATTTAATATTTTGTTATTATTATTTATAGAATAATGTTAAAACAAAATTAAGGTTAAATATTCATAGGTTTTCTAAATAATAAATAAAACACGTTTTGTTGTTCTCATTAGCTGCTTTATAACCTACACACAATCTCACAATTAACTACTCATATGGTGAATATCTCTCAGAATCAGCCATTTTTAAGGTGGCAATCCTAACTTTAACAGTAATATAAAGATTAAATAATCATTATGTTTTCTAATAAGTAAATAAAACAATTTTATTGCTTAATTTAGTTGTTTTTCGACACAGAGAAAATTCTCCCGGATTCTCCCGGAATTTGCTACTCATGAGGTGGAAATCTCTTCGGAATCAACTACTCATAAGGTGGCAACCCTATAAATGCTCCATAAATCCAAAGACGATACTGTGACATGGCGAGCAGATGCCGCCACTAAATAAGCATCGACCTCCTGAGGAAGGAAAGCTGATCCGTTGGGATTGCACGCAGATGGAGGTTGAAACAATTGAAACAGTCGCATAACAGATACCTATGGGCGAAGATAGAAACCATCATGTCGGCTATAATTCTGCGATTTGGAATGCAAAGGAAAACTACCACATTATTAATGTCTAGTGAAGGAGTCAAATTTTGTCACGGTGGACTCCAACAGAATAAATATTCCAGAGGTAATCTCCCATTCGCATCTCCGAGAGGGGATAGCGAGAAGGAGACATGGGTTGAGTAAAGATCAAGAGCGAAGTACAAATGATGAAGACAAGAATATGGATTTTGAGGACAATTAGCAGACCAGGAAAAAAATTAAAGGAAAAAAAATCTGGATATTGTATGTTAAATCAGAAGTAGGACGGGAAAATCAAGGCGAGTTTGAAGGCAATTAATACATGGTGATATATACAAGGGGAAGTGGAAAAAAGTGTAGTGAGAATGGTAATGAGAAATGAAATAGCAATAAGTATAAAGAAGGTTATAGCAGTAAATAATAGAATGATGACAGTCAAAATTAATGTGGACACTGTGGATATGCTTCTGATGCATAGAGATATAAATGCCTTATACGTTCATAAAGAATAGGAATTAAATTAAGCAGATAAATGACATTTATGAATAAGAAGAAGCAGTAAAAATAAACTCCATAATAATGGGGGACTATAATTGCATTATTGGAGTAAGAGAAAATGCAAGTGTAGACGAAAACTTGGGAGGAAAAAATCAAAGAGAAGAAAAATGGTAAAATTTTGTGTTAAAAAAAATCTTGTTTCAGGATCACAAAAGTAGAGGCGTAGGAGACCAAATGAGGCATTAGACTATGCCTTAGTTAAAAAAAAACAAAAGTGAAAAAACTCTTCCAGGAATAGATATCGTTTCAGATCACAATTTCCTTGAAACTGATATAAACATCAAGTCAAAGAGAATATAGAAACTAAAACAGAAAAATGGATCATGGACAAGTAGAAGGAAAAGATGGACGTTTTCTGGAAACAAAAATAAGAAAGTTATCGATAACAAGGAACATGCTTGATAATATGGCAGAGAGACGCAAATGGAATAAAATATATAGTGAAAAGGGAAGAAACAATTGCAACTAAGCGAAGAGTCAAGAAGATTAACTGACAAGGCTAAGCGGAATTGGACAAATTAAAACTGCAAAGAAAGGGAAATGTTTCAGAAGGTTGGGAGATATATGTATTACAGTACAAGAGAAAATATTTGAAAAAATGTCGAGACACTAAAATTCTAGGGAGGCGTAATGCAGAATGGTTTAGAGATCTGTTTGCCATTAATTTTTCTTGCATAATAATGACGGGTTTTATCCTTATATAGTTTGTCGATTTTTCGTCATTCCGTTATCTCGGACGTTTTGATAATTCATTACAATACAAGCGCCTCTGATGGCGAATATTTTGAGAACGGGAAGTACGATTTCGATGATTGTTTCACAATATACCTACTGGATTCTACCTCTGGCACATTTCAATCATCATCGCCTATCATAAGATCATGGGTTCGATTCCAGAAGCGTTTACTTTCTCCATTTGACTAACGTGGGTATAAGTGTAGCATATTAATCATTTCCATTTTAAAATTACTTATAAACATGATACGAACTCAGGAATCAAACGGTTTTATGTATTAAAGAACATTTTTTTTAAGAGAGAATTTGAATTCAAGTCGAAATAGAAAAAAAATATCTATAGAATCAGAAAAAAGCTTTAGTTTTTAGGATTTTAGTAATCTATACTATAATTTCAAGTATCTGTTTGTTTGTTCACCTATACAAATCCACACGCTTGATATTAGAGCCACCAAGCTTGGTATGATATCTAAGTTGATCAAAAAGAAGAGCGTAGTCAGGTTTTAGGGACGAAATTTCAACCCCTCCCCCCAAGTTTTGCTCTCTGTTCGTATGTAATGCACTTTGAACAGCTATAACTCCGCCTTTTTTAGCTTCATGTCCAGCCAAATTTTGGATCTAGACTCACAATGATACAATGAATGGTTCCCAACCTGGGTGCCGCGAAACACTGGACCGCCGAAGCTGATTTTTAGGGGTGCCGCGATAAAATTAGTTTTGTAAATAAATCAACCATTTGGATGTGTTTACAGATAAATAGGGCATTAATTTTATCTCTAATAAATTTATTGATACCAAAAAATGGATATGTCCAAAGGTTTTAATTCTCGTTTGTAAAAATATATAAACATTGCTTTGAAGGCTGGGGTGCCGCGAAATTATGTTTATCTTTGAAAGGGTGCCGCGCCTCCAAAAAGGTTAGGAACCACTGGGATAAACTGTGGAACATTGAAACAATATTGTTATTTCCTGCGGCGAGCACATGAATTTCCGATAGCTAAAATTGAGAGTGAATGGAAGAACTTAATTATGACGGCTCATTTGAAAGCCTAAATCGCTCTGTCGTCGGGAAACATGAGTTTTGTATTTTCAGGTGGCCAGCACATGACTTTTCAATACCTAAAAGTGAGAGCGAACGAACGAACCTACGGTGAAGTGTAACCACTTATTTGAAAGCTTACGGTCACTTGTCTCGAGAGTATCGTGAGTTTGAATGAAAATATTAGTTAGTGATATGAGCATGAAAAATGCAAAGCTGTGAACCCTGGGAAAAGCTCGGGTAATTAGCTAGTGAGAAATATATGCTACAATGACAAGTCCAGATATAGCCGCATTTGAGAGTGTTTGTATATAGGGAACTAGAGTAAGTGCCCCTCAAAAATGACAGGACATGAATTTAAATGTACTCGAGTTAAATCATAATGTACTTTTTCGTAAGTGTATTAAGGATTGAGACAATAATAGAATCTCGGGTTTTGACGACAGCATGGCAGTTAACAGTTAAAAGGCAAAATATGTCAATTTAACGACAAATTGCGCTATTTCGAATTGATGGGATAATTCGACGATAAGAATAATAAACTTTATTTATTCTTCTTTCAAACAGTCTCGAAGATTGATGGTCATTTTTTATAATTTAAATTTACAAAACAATGAAAGCCTGCACGTCTAAAAATCGCTTTTTACATATGGTCTTACGGGAAATGGAAATTAACCCTGGAGGGCCTTTTTTCGGGACATTTTTTCGTCATTGACTTTAATTAATGATTGAAGCATTTCTGCCAAATTCAATCTTCTACCTCGTCGGGTTGTTTGTTAAAAACACGTTAAAAAGCGTTAGAATTGACTTAAAGAATTAGTGTTTATACGAAGGACTAGTATAATTGCCGATCAAAAATGACGGGTACTTATGAATGAAGAATAAATTGAAAATGAAAACATTTCTCTTTCTTCCTTCCTTCCATTTTCATCCCTCTCATTATAATATGTAGCCCTCTAATCGTGACAATTACAAAGATGGCGCGATGGAATTATAATCATAGTTAATTATTTATATAGATTTTCCCCTAGATCTTATGCTGCCGGTGGTGCATACTTCGTTACTCAGAACGACAGAATAAGTGCCTTGTATGATAGAGTCTAATGTTATGCATGCTTACTTCCTGCATGCGTTTTCCGTTCGTCGTTTGATTATTTAAGTGCATAGTTACCATTAAATAGCAGTTTCTTGCTTATCACACCATACGCATCCATGTCTTTGTGTTTGTTAAATGAGAAAAGAGAGAGGAGTTAGATTTCTCATTTAACATCAATTTCGCCGTAGTCTCCACCTTTACCTATCTTTGTGTTTCTATTCGTCCTTTTTTTATGTTATTATGTAAAATTTCAAATATATTACGCTGAGAAAGAGAGCTGCATTTTTGAAGGGAGAGAGGGAGGAGAATGAGAGATGGAAGGGAGAGGGGGAAATGGAGGGAGAAAGAGAGAAAGTGCGGGAGAAAGGGACTCTTCTTAATTTTAATACACTATTCATTTATTCCTGTCATTTTTGACGGGCAATTACTATAGTTCCTATAATAATCGCATTCCCAAGTGTTAAAACCGTTTTGCCGTTCCACCACTAGCTAATGGAAACCGTTATCCTTTCCATAACCCAAATCCGAACCCTTTCTCCCTATCTGCAATTGATGTTTAACTTTCGTTTTCCCTCCTTTCTTCATTGGGGTGCATCACGTTTTTGTGCAAAAGAACACTTGCTTTCCGTTTGATCAATCCTTTATTTTCGAGTCGTCATAAGTCAAACAGTACCTGTTTATTCACTGTCCACCTTATACATGAATGTTTATGTTTATTGATACTTATTAACATGAACAGCACTCATCTTACGTATACATATTACATTATTAGATAACATCACACTGAATCTACGAAAAATACGAAACTGGATGCTTTGTCAGTCGCCCTTCAACTTTTTACTGAATGTCTTTTAAGCCTTTTCGTCCTTAGTCTCGGCGGCATCGTTCGTTTCGTCGGCGACCTTGGGTTTAATAATCGGTATTTCAACATTCTTCTTAATTTCGACGATGGAGGAAGAATCCGCGGTTGCCGAATCCGCCACCACAGGCAGAGGCGAAACCGTGGACGACCCGAGAAAATCAAATCGGCGAGAATCGAACCGAGTCCCAACTGCCGAAGGGACGGAGTGTTCGGCCGAAGCGCTCCAGCTCGTCGGTCCTATTATGGCTCCACCGTTCGAAATCAGTGATCCCGTAGGAATGCCAGCGCCACCGGCATTGTTGCATACACCTTCGTGGCCGATGTCACCGTGTTCGGCGGCGAAGAGGGTCGAAACGTCGTGGAGAGAACTCGTACCGTGTTCTGTTGCTGCCACTCCCGAGCCGAGCCAGATGGGGTTGGAAACGGGTACCGAAAATGGCTTATGCACGTGGACAGGATGCGGAACGGGAACGGGGATCTTGCGTTCGTACGGGACGGGTACGGGTTTGATGACTTTGACGGGATAAGGTCTGTCGTATGGAATCGGCACGGGGTGTGGGACGGGGACAGGGTAAGGTTTCGCAACGTGAATGGGCACGAGGTATGGTACCGGTACTTTTATGGGGACTTGGACGGGATAATGCACGGTCTTCTCTACCGGGTAGGGTACCCTCTTCACCACGGGGACAGGGTAAGGTTTAGGGACCGGTATGGGGAAGGGCCTATCCACACGGATGTGGACGGGATATGGAACCTTCTTGACAACCGGGTAAGGGACAGGTTTCTCCACCGGATAGGGAACGGGCCTCACCACGGGATAGGGTATCTCCTTTATAACCGGATACGGTATCTCCTTGACGACAGGTACCGGGTAATGCTTGTCGACGGGAACTGGGTATGGCTGAGGGACTGGAACGGGAACGGGAACCGGTCGGTCGATTTTTACGAGAATGGGGTGCGGGACCGGGACGGGAACTGGCTTATGAATGACAGATTGTTGAGTCCCGTATTCCCACGGAGAGTCACCGTGAAAGAGAGTGCTGCCCTCGATGATGCCGCCGGAAAAAGCGCCTCCTGCCGTGTGCTCTAGAGTCGATAAGTCGACTGCTGATGGGTCCACGTGATCTCCGATGAAGCCACGCTTCGAGAAGGTGGGCCTGCCATCGGGTTTATCCTCCTCCTTTGCCAGTGTGCTGAGCACCAACAAAGTGATGCATATCTTAAATGTTTTTTAAAAAATTTATTCGTCGATAAAATTATACCACAATAATTTAACACTTCCTTCGTTTATCAAAGCAAACATTTCTGAAATATCGAGTTAGATAAATAGGAGATTCTTTTTTGCAACTTATGTAGTTTCATATTTTAACAATTATTTAACAGTGAAGAAAACAATGAAATACAGTGGGTTTCTGGAAGAAGTTTATCCTTTCTTTGCATTATACGTATTAATTCTTTAAATTGATGGAAATAAATTTGACTGTAATAGCAGTTTTACATGGATTTAGACGGAACTCCTTTCTTTTTCCCGATATTAGTAATCCCTCTATTCCTGCACGTCTTTTCATAACTCTCTTACATGATTTTACGACATGGTTTGTTGTGTATTATTTGCATTCAAATTGTATTCTACTTCTTAAAGAACTCAATATTTGATGCAACAAATTTCTGATAAATTACCGATCGATGACAAGTTAAATAAAAAAAGGTTCCCATTTAAAAAGTGAGTCGATTCAGGAAAATAAATAATAAACATTATATTTTCAATTTTATCCAAAAATAGTACAAACTTGCTTCATAATTTCCACCACATTATCATGGTGAAATGGAGACTCTGAATCCGGCCGCTATAATTTTTAAATAAAAATAAAAACTTTTTAGTTTGTAACTTATTCCGTGTTGACTTTCTACAGAGTTACACCATCTTTAGTAAAATACAAGTACATAATCCAGTGGTTCCCAACCGGTGTGTCGCGACACAATTATGTGTGGCGAAGAGCTGGGAGGTGTGTCGCCGAAAATGTTAATAACGGCTATATAAAACCTAAAGTAAGTTTTGCTAAGGAAAGTTTTCGTCTTTTTCGTGCATAATGCTTTGCAACAATAAAAACAATATTTAGGCTTAAACTCTTTATTGTTACACACTACTCCTCCTTTTTTCGTTGGACGGATTTTAGTGTTTAGTGTGTCGCACACGTGAGCAGCGAGCGTCATGTGTGGCGCGAAGGAAAAAAAGGTTGAGAACCGCTGGTATAATGTCTCAACTTGCGATACAGAATATTTCTTCCATCATTGAAATCACTACAAGTCTCAACAAGTGCAGGATATAATTGGCACACATTTTTCGCTGATATAGAGTAGAAACAAAATCCATCGATAAAAAAGCGAAAGAGGGGCAACATGGTTTAAAAATCTCTCCAATTTCTTACAATTCTTAGTGGGTTATATAATTTTTGGACAGAGAATTTTCGTTTTGACCCAAGAGGTTTGATTATACTTACCAGCGGCTTCATGTCTTTTCGGTTCCGTCCTCTTCCTCTTGAGTTTAATGGAGAGATCAGAAGTGGGTCCTCGGCTTGGTCTTTTATACGCTGCTTTGACCTACGGATGGACTGCGCCTCACCTCGTGTCTCTTCTCTCTTGCTTCCGCCATATTCGCAACTCTCATATTCTGACCTATTGCCTAACACTCCGACCGCCGACGGATTTTCCTTATCCGAATATTTTGTCTCGTTTTTTAACGCAGTTGTAACACTCGGTTTTGTATCTAGAGGGAGAAATATTTTTGGCATTAATTAGATCCATTTAGACTGAATTGCAACAATTAAAATTTTATTTTTGATTTTAGAGTTATTTTTGTCCCTTTAAAATTCACGTTTTGTTCCTCGTTCCTAATTAGAAGTAGACGGAAAGAAGTTACACAAACCTCATACAGTAATTGAAATTAAGATGGTACAAGATTATATATAAATAACTATTGAATTAAGATTTAAAATAAGAATCTACACAATTTGACTTAAAATTATTTCTATACGAGTTGGGAGGGAGTATCACTTGTTTAATTAATTTATCAGATCATGTGGATATTTTTAAGTACATTGGAAACAGTTTGACATGAAATTTAGGAACCGACACAAACATTTCGTGTTAAAAGATGTTATCCTAAAATTTTCATTTTTAATATATGGAAGTATTCACAGCTCCATGGTACAGGTCAATGATGGGGCGAATTTTCGCAACGAATAATGAAGTTAATTAATTGCATTACATTTATATATTTGGGTAATTTGTATCAGTCTCTAGCTCTTAGTTAAAAATTAATTAATTTATTAAACACTGAATTACATCGTTCGTTATAATATTTCTAGTCTTTGCTTTCTGGCAAAAAAACATTTTTCTCTACTACGTTTGGTTTGAGAAGGAAAGAAGGAGAGTGCGAAAACGGGCTCAACATACGTTTCGTGTAAACAAATATTTCGTGTCACCCGCTTTCATGTTTTGATTTCCACTGTCTTTTGTTTTTTGTTGTAACACAGAAAGCGCATACACTTTTAAAATAAAAACGCACT
Organism: Tanypteryx hageni; assembly: GCA_028673005.1. Classification (NCBI taxonomy): domain Eukaryota; kingdom Metazoa; phylum Arthropoda; class Insecta; order Odonata; family Petaluridae; genus Tanypteryx; species Tanypteryx hageni. Next base: position 222,097,586 of record CM054113.1, read on the forward strand.
TTTTGGAGTAATCTTTCCATCTCTCGATTTTCTCTTTGATTGTAAATCTTATATTTACTTATTCTTCAGAAATTTCTTGATAAATGGAATGTTTCTCGTCGCATGATACGCCACTTTCTCCGTTATTTCGAACAATCTAGCAATATTTATTCATTTGCAGATAATCCAAAAACAACCATCATAGGGCCCATTAAGATGAAATAGGTATTGCTAAATTATCTTGTGTTCACCATCATTATCACAGCTCTTCTTTCTACCTTTCGGCAGCTCTCCAATCCATTCCCAGTCCAATCTCCCTTTCCCCCTCGTAACTCTTTCCTTCTTTCCCAACATTCTTCCCCGAACCGACATTTTTTCCGCTCCTGTTTTCGTTACTTTTTACTGAAAACATAAAATTTCGGTTCGGATCCGGTTTCGCTCCAGGATTGATCCGGTTCGAGTCGTTTTTTTCGCTCTGCCTTTGATAATTTGGGAAATTTTCAAGAGGGTTCAAAATTAATCTGTATTAATTAATATTATTCTTCATTTAAATCAAATACATCTTCACTGCCGCAAGTTAAGATGACAAATATAGGCATCCGCCCTCTCCCAGCAAAACGTTGTATGAATTCCTTCCCTTCCGTTTTGTAATACTCATTTTGTGAACAGACCCTCTTATAATTCTCTGATGAAGACTGTTTTAAAGGAATTAAAATTTATGTTTTTCCTTTTTATTGCATATAAAAGTTATTATAAATCTTTCTTATTTATTTATTAATCTTCAATTTGATATAAAACTGCTGTTATTCAATCAAAAGTCAACATTGCTTTGGATTTACAAAGCCACTATTCATTCTTATAGTATATTATAATTATTTAATTCCTTATTTATATACTATTTAGTAATATTTTGGAAACTTATTAAACGTTTTTTAAATGTTTTTAAGTGAACTAAGGTGTTTTAAATTCGTACTAGATTTTTTTCTGAAATTTAAATTTTGGAAGCATAATATATGAGCACATTTTTTAATTTAGAGAAATAGCTCCAAGAGAAAATATGAATTGGAGCGTACTTGATTTGAAAATCATTCACCACAGTCTGCATATAAAGGATAAAAGTAAACATTTAAGTTACTAAAAATCATTAGATACGATAAAAAAACTTCAAGCTTATAGCCACACATGCGTCGCAGGTAATTAAGTGGAACTTTATGCACAAGATTCACAATTAATACGAATTTTGTTGATTTTAGAAATATTACACGAAATCAAGGTCTACTGGCTTAAATTCTTGAAATAAATAAGAATATCAATCTTTGACTATTCCTCATTTTCACGAAATTTCCTATAAATGTGATTGTTTTGTATTGATCTCATAAATTTTCGAAAAATTTTTTATCCGCCTTTTAATCTAAAAACTTGAAAACTGAAAGAATTACAACGACCAAACTTGACAAGACGTTCTTTTATATCTAAAGGAAGAAAAAGATACGTTTGAATCAGATTGTTAGGGCCCAAGTTCGATTTTAATTAATTTAATTAAAGTCATAAAGTGATCAAAAGTTTTAACACTCTAGAAAACAAAAAAAAATCGACATTCGTAATGCCTTGAATAAGAATATTTATAAAATACATTAATTTTTGTTTTTCGTTTTTTTGCAGTTATAAAAAATGATATTATAAGTTAAACCCTTTATCAGATAATTAAAATCGGAAGATTGAAATCTTAAAGTTATCACATGTTTATAACGACCCAGAAACCAAAAAGTCTACAGTCATTATGCCTCAAATTGAACATTTATATGTCAAAATAAATCAATCTATATAATAATAAAAACACACTGCACGGCAGAATATTCAAAACAGAGACAAAACCGATTAAATTGAATTGAATTAAATAAAACATCTTTTATTCGTAATTTCCCGGAAAGCGCCGGGTAATTCGGCTATTATAATAAGTTCAAAAAAGTGCTAACCTTTAACAAACGACAGTTCTTAGCACCAAAACACAACGATCCTTAATCCACAGATAGTAAGGAAAGACTAGCGGTAGGTGAGTGCAATTCATATGGAGAAAGAATTAGAGTTTATAAAATTGATGCGAACCAAAAAAGAGGAATTAAATAAATAACGGTTATCAGTTTCCGTTGGGGTTCGGTTCCACTCCAGCTAAAAATTAATTCCCTACACTTTGCTTTCCAATATCCCTTACGGCATTATCTTAAGGACCAATGCTGAACTGCTTCGAGGTGCAAAGACACTTGTACGGGATAAAAGAATATGATTGGTTTATTGCTCTCTGTCTTTACCCTCGACCAAATCCGATAATCCCTACACACTTTGGGACGTTTTCACGATATGATCGGCCGCCATCACCCGTTTGCCAAAAAGGTGGGAGACGCCTCTTGTGTCATCCGTGCGACAAGATCTGAGAATAATGGCCATGACTTAGGGGAACGTTTTAAAACACATTATTATAAGGTTTATTTAATTTTCTTTGTGAATTAATGGGTGGTTGTGTTATTACTGAATAATTTTCCAAGCTATAATTTGAAGGAGTACAAATATTAAATATTATACATTTTTTCACTTTAACTGATATATAAAGCTATTTTTATTGTTTTGCTATTTAGTTTTATTTTCTATTTGATATTGAAACAAAAGTTAAGATGAGTTTATACATATCCATGTAGAAAATTACATTGATATAAATGAATTTGTCATTTGAAGTTTTTAAAGTTGATGAATTTTGAATTCATATAATTATTACATACCACATAAATTAATATTTTTTATTTTATAGAAACTTGTAAAATTTATTAAAATAAAGGTTTATATTCGTCGCCGATTTTAAGAAATATAAAAGTCGAACACTACCAAGCCTAGTTATAGTTACATTAAAATCTATCTAAGTCAGAGTTTTTCAAAGTTCGGGCCGGGACCCAGTGGAGGGCCGTGTAACATATAAAATCGGCGGAATCACCCCAGGAATTTATTGATACACAAGCCACATTAAGATGTTGTCCTGTATAAAAATGTTATAAAATTGGATGTAAAATAGTATATTAATCATCCTTTATTACCAAAATATAATTTTAACGCAATACACAGTGATTGCATATATTTCAAAGCGAGACGTTGTTCTCCTATTTTCTGGGTCGCGGAGAAAAAATATTAGGAAACCATTTTCAAAGGAATAGATAAATGATTTGTTCAATTGCAATATGTCCTTGATATGAGGAATGAGAAAACACAAAACCAGCTTAACTAAATTATTTCTCTTATATTAATAATAAGTTATGACATAAGATTTCGATTTTTTTAGCTCTTAGTGATTGTAGGTAAGGAGAGAAACATTGGAGGCACTGCATTAATTGGGATTTATAATCTACTCATCCATGAATAAGTGAGATAATTTTTATAAATTTTGCGCGTTGAAGCAAGTGAAAGAAGTTAAGAAGTTTTTTTTTAGTTTTTCTCAGTATTTCTAAACATTATTTCATAAAATCTCGCCTCACGAAGAAATGCATTTCCAAAAACCTTAATTGTTAAGAGAAAGCTTGATTTAGTTATTTCATTAAGTAAATAGAGATTTTAAAAACAAACAATCTTAGAGTAAGACATGCAATAAACAAAAATTCTGGTTATGCTGCAATCTATAAAATTTATTAAATCTTTTATAAAGAAAAAATTCGTGCCTGAAATTTGATCATTTTCATTCCATCATAGATGACTCTATTTATACATTGATAAATCATTTTCGAGACTTGTATAATGGAATTCAACTTTCTTCGAGACGCAGGTGTTCAGGCACCATATGCAAAAGGGTTCCTCACTCTGCTTTCCTCTTGAAGTTGGAAGAATCGGAGGATTTGGAGAGAGAAGAGGAGCTAGACGATGAGAGTCCGGAAGACTTGGCGTCGACGGGTAGTTCGACGCTCTTGGATATGCTCACGGATGAGGTCGATTCGCCGCCGGACACGTCAGCGGAACCGCCCGAGGACAAGAGCTTCTCGTACTCGGCGGTACCTAAGTCGAACGAACCGTGGGCTCCAACCTGCGAAGCGAGCAGAGCGGATGAATCGCTGGTCGCGAAGGAAGAACCCCCGTTTACTAAAGACGATCCGTCGATGCCGAAGGATGCCCCGTTGGTGCCGAAGGATGCTCCGTTGGTGCCGAAGGATGCTCCGTTGGTGCTGAAGGAGCCACCGTTGGTGCCGAAGGGTGCTCCGTTGGTTCCGAAGGATGCTCCGTTGGTGCCGAAGGATGCTCCGTTGGTGCCGAAGGAGCCTCCGTTGCCGAAGTAATAAGCGCCGTTGGTGCCGGTGTTTGCAATAAGGGCAGAGTTATCAAAATGAGCGAATCCGTGATCGACCCCGGTCACTCCGGCAACTCCGGTTCCGACGACGAGGGGCGTGGGCAGGTGCACGCCGTGCGGCACGGCGACGGCGTAAGGTTTGGGAACATGGACGGGAACGGGATGAGGTATGGCGACTGGAACGGGGCGGTCCACGGGGACGGGGACGGCTTTAGGAACGTGGACCGGATAGGGTCTGTCGACGGGAAAGGGAACGGGATGATTAACCCTGACGGCGTAGGGTTTGAGTACTTCCACGGGTACGGGATGCGGGACGGGGACGTTGACCTTGATGTGTACGGGATACGGAACCCTCCTCTCGACGGGATAGGGGACTCTCCTCTCCACGGTGACGGGATAAGGCTTAGGAATGTGAACTGGGTATGGTCTGTCTACGGGAACGTGCACGGCGTACGGCACGGGTTTTTCGACGGGGTAAGGCACAGGCTTTTCGACCGGGTATGGGACCGGTTTCTCTACTGGGTAAGGGACCCTCCTCTCGACCGGGTATGGCACCGGCTTCTCTACGGTAACGGGGTAAGGCTTGGGTACGTGGACGGCGTAGGGTTTAGGGACGGGAACGTGAACGGGAACGGGTCGGTCCACGTGAACGGGGACGGGGTGAGGAACGGCCACCGGAACGGGCTTCTCGACGGCCACGGTTCTATCGATGATTCCTCCCGTTCCGATTATTCCTCCGGCTCCTACGATGCCGTGGTGACCTAGAGAGCTCTTAAACCCGTAGCCGTGTCCGTTGTAACCGAATCCGTTTCCGTAAATTAACCCAGAGCGGTAGAGTCCGCTCGAGATGCCGCCGTACTGTCCGTTTCCATAGAGTCCACTGCCTAGTAATTCCTTTCCGTACAATCCGCTCCCATGCAATCCGCTCCCGTACAATCCGCTCCCGTACAATCCGCTCCTGTGCAATCCGCCGCCGTACAATCCGCCGCCGTACAATCCGCTCCCATACAAGCCGCTTCCATACAATCCGCTCCCGTACAATCCGCTCCCGTACAATCCGCTCCTGTGCAATCCACCGCCGTACAATCCGCCGCCGTACAATCCGCCGCCGTACAATCCGCTCCCATACAAGTCGCTCCTATACAATCCGCTCCCGTGCAATCCATTTGCGTACAATCCACTGTAGAGGGTGGAGGCACCCGAGTCGTGGCTGAAGCTATGGTGGTTGAAGCCACGCTTCGTCACAGCGGCTTTATTCTCCTTCTTTGGTTCCTCCTCTTTCGCGAGCACACAAAGTGCCAACAAAGCTATGCATATCTGTGAAACAATTAATAAATTAAGTTAAAAGTTTTCAAATAGACATGGTAGATATGCAGTTTACTTCCGGTTTTCTTTAACTGGCGTTTTGTTTTACATCTATTCAGTGCAGCGATTATAAATGCAATAAAATTCGCGTTTCTGTATCTTATTTTTTCGAACAATTTAATGCCGCATTGCGGTTTCATCATTTTGAATTTTAATTTTGGGAAATGAAAATTCTTTGTCGCCGTCTCGTGATCTATTCTGTTTTGAAATTAACACAAATACAAATATCCATCTTGAATACTAAATAAGACGAGATTTCTCGAAATTTTAGAGAAAAATTTATTTTTGAGGGTGGCATTAACTTTTCAAGGGTGTGCTCGCGATACGATTTGGAGAGCTTTTGTGAAATAACACACCTTTATATGACCAATTATGTCTACTTACAAAAGTCTTCATGGTGTCCACACGCCGTCCTCAACTCAGGCGGACAACCGAGAGAAAATTCCTAATAGAGTGCTATAGACGGTAGCTTGAGGTGCTTTTATACGCCTCCGTCGCGACTTAAGGATGAGACACGCCTCTTTCTCGGCAGACGTCCCCGATCGGCCGCTACCCCTCCACTCTGCTCGCCTGACCTTTAGCCTCCTCTTGCGACATACAAACGCTCCTCCCGATTCTTTGCGGTGATGATGCTAACGTGGTGACCTTTGATTTCGTGGTCATTTTTATCTCATTCGCATATTTTTTACGATCAACCTGTTCCCGCGTCGTCCTCACTCTTAAGAGAAAATGATTCGCGCGTCCTCCTCCCGCCGCGTCTGAACCCCCGCCCGTCCGTCCCCGGCTCGCAAGCACATTAACATGGGAGAATCTTCGTTTGTCTAACATATGTAAATGCGGGAAAACCTCTTCGAAGCTGAATCGCCGTCTTTATTCGCCGGAGCTGTATGTATAGGGGGTAGTCACAAGCATAATTAAAACTAAAGGTTATATATGTTACAGGCCTGGAAATTGTGCAGAGTCGTTGAAATAGCGCAACATCGAGTCTGAAAAATAATTCTCTTGCAATATATTCCTCACCCAGTTAAAAGCGGATCTTTCCTCTCGTAGGAAAGGTCGATATCGTGAGTCACCTCGCGAGAGGGATGGAATTTATGGTTTGCATGTGCATTAGCCAAAACTTGAAACAATTTGATCCCTGGCAGAGCGAAATAATTAGGATCTGACAGCGTGGTTGGAAAATGGGGCTACAGAGAAAGACACGATCGCCGAAACTGACTTAAATATTCTTTTAAATATACCATCCTCTATGTAGTGAATACCTTTTATAAGAGAGAGGTAGGATTAAAAAGTTAAAATGATTTAAATGGAAGGCACCTAACTTCATCAAAAATGCAACTTTCTGCATGCTAGACAGTTAAAGGCGTGTGGTCTCTTGTCCTTAACCGATATAGAACTGGAAGTGATCATCGATTGATAATATACAGGATTAAATTTATTTCTAAACTGTAAAGATCGAAGCTGCCAAGGAAGCTTATTCCTAGCATAGACGCCATTTGTAATCGCATCTATGAGATACAGTCTTCGAGGGCTACTCTTATCCTTGTCCCTACCTATTGAGCTCACTAGCATGGGTGACCATACGAGAGGAAGATGCTTCAAGGTCTGTGGAACACTCAAGTCATTACGCCACGACGTAGTAGCGATCCAAAGAAGAATTCTCATTCCTAGAATCACGGAAAATCACCGTTTTTCTAATACAGTCAAACTCTGCTATAACGAGCGCCACGGGACCGTTTAGTTTTGCTCGTTATAGCCGTTAAACTTAATATCCGTGAAGACAAAAGCATGCATGCGTATGGTGAAATAAGACATAAGAAGTAAAAGTGAATATATAAACAAAGTTAATTTAGTAAATTTATGAAAAAACCTAAAAATGAAAATAAACTAGAAAATTTAAAGTAAACATACGTACATATAAAATTTACTCACAGCTGCATCCTTAATCACTCCCCTTTTTACAAAAATAACTTTTAATAGTAGCCTGTTTCATAGATTTCACTTTGAAGTCTCTTAAGTTTCCTCTTATTACACTTAGTGCACTAAAAACACCATCGGAAATGTCAATGTTTTAAAAAAAATCATTTAATGTTTCCACGGCATCCTGAGTAAGTTGGCACGGCTTTCGTCATGATTGTGTCTTCGACACATTCAACATTTTCTTCATCACTGTCTGCTGTGCTTTATACTGTCTCTATTATTTCACTCTCCGTAGGAATTCCTCTGGTAATCAAATCATCATCAACATGAACAAAATTGCCAATGTCATTTACATAGTCAAAATTCGCAATTCCATTTTCTTTAAGCCATTCTGATCTTCATCAACGTTATGGTTATCAATCGAAAATTCTCCCGATATTAAACCAGACTTTCGAAAACAGTTTATGATCGTTGTAGGTGAAACATGCATCTGTCATCAAATGAATTGCATCCAATACAGAGTCGTTGCCATCTAAACCTCTTTCCCTCCTTTCAATCAACAGCAGAACAAAAAATCGCTTGAAATGGCATTTAAAACTTTTAATTATCCCCATGTCCATTGGCTGCAAAAAAGAAGTCGCATTTGGAGGCAAAAACACCAGTTTTACATTGGATAACTCCTGCATATGTGGGTGCGCAGGACAGTTATCGACAAGGAGAAAAATGTTTCTATTTTTCCTCCGTAACTCGTTGTTCCACTGACTTACATATTGCTGAAAAATATTGGAAGTCATCCATGCCTTTTTATTAGCTGCATATTCAACGGGAAGCTTCTTTACATTATTGAAGCAACGCGGCTTTTGTGACTTACCAATAACAAAAAGTTTTTTTTTGTCAGTTCCATTTATGTTTGCGCACATTAAAACTGTTAAACGATTCTTAGGTCTTTTGCCACCAACACATTTGTCACCTTTGAATTTAAACGTTGCATCAGGCATCATGTTGTAAAACAGTCCAGTTTCGTCGGCATTGTAGATGTCTTCTTCTCTGTAACCTTTTCGACACTCCTCCCAAACACTTTTCACCCATTCACTTGCCGTTTTTGAATCTGCTGACAGGGCCTTTCGCATAAACAATGTTATGCCTATTTTAAAACGATAAAGCCACCCGTTATTGCATGTGAAGTTCTCGTGTCCTAACTGTTTTGCAAATTTATCTGTCTGTACCTTGATGGGGAAACCAGCATTTCTCTGCCTCTTAAACCACTCCAGAAGTGCTTGATCAACAGTACCCAAGTCATACTTCCTCATTTTCTTGTTCGTTGTTAGGTTGTTCTCTAGTGCAGATAAAATCGCTTCTTTGTTTTTCCATAAGGTTGAAACCGTAGACGACGATAAATTAAATTTTTTGCACACTTCAACATTTTTTTCACCACGTTCTAACTCTCGAATAATATCAACCTTTTCGCGAATAGACGAACACTTCCTTTTATGTACGGACATGATACTCGTTCAAGGGCAAAATCTCAACTGATTTTTGTGATCAACGCTACGCACTTTCTTTGCAAACTGTGAACATACCAATTCCAGGAAGAGTTAATGAGGAGATGGATTAAACGTGGGATTTCCCATCTTTACGTGGGAAAGGGTGTTGGGTGCATTCGGCTGAGCGACGGGGGCGGGCGCCATTGTACATGCCCTCAGCCCCTTACCCCCTTCCAATCACAACCTCCTGGCTGTAAAAGAGCTGGGGGTTGGGAGGAGAGGACAAAGGACCTCCGCGAGTTGGGAATTCTTGGTTTGGACGAAGGGGTTATTTTTTAACAACAACGCCGCGGTCTTTAACATCCCCGAGGGATAGGGTGTAGAGGCTGGACTCGAGAACACAAGGTTACATATCTTGGGACACTATGAGGATTGAAGGGGCAGACCGCCGCCGCGTTTGAGACAGTGAGAAGTGGTCAAAGTTTGCTCGATATATCCGTGAAGCGTGCTCGTTATATACGTGAAATATTTGTATTTAAATGCTCGTAAACTTATCTTGGAGGTAGTATTTGCTCACTATAGCCGTGACCTCGTTACAACCGTGTTCGTTATAAACGAGTTTGACTGTATATACTTTTTTTTGCATCGATTCAACGCGACTTCGATTCTCCTTCAACCAAAACAAACCACGCACTTTAATGCGCGCAACAGTTTAAAACTTCTCAAATCTCGATTTTAGCCTATTTTAAAATGATAATTAATACGCTAGAGTCAAAACTTTTTACTCATTAACAAACGTAATAAGAGAGTAAATGATAACATTGAATTCGTACTCCGTTATTTTTGTAGTGCTGAGCTTCAATCGCGTGTTCGCTCAAAGCGGAGTTTTTTTTAGTAAGATTTAGATTGCATAAAGACACTTAATACCCTTGATTTCTTGCACTTCTACCAAACCTGCGTTAATTTGTTTGAAGAAAGTTCAATGAAAACTCAAATTCTTCTCAATCCCTTAAACTTAATTTTAATTTATCGGTTGAGCTATATTTAGATGAGCGTTTTATGTGAGTTAATATCAACTTCTTTCTCATTTTCAAGTCAGGTTTCGCTGCAATGGCAATAGAACTAGAAACTCTTGTCATCAGCTTCCACACTGTCTGCTTCAAGGGATTTCTTCTCTGACCAAATGAATTGTTTGTCAGGAGAATATTTTTTGTTTTATAAATTTTCCTTTCAGTGCTACATCTTTATAATTAGTTATTCTTCCTCCATTTAGACTTGTCAGTGCACCCAAGAATGTAATTATTGCATTGCAATAAGGAACGATCAGCATTAAACATTTTGCGTCATTTATTTATTTTCAATATCTCTTCAACAGAACACCCCTGGCCCCTTACAAATAGATTTTTAATAGTAACAAAAAATCACAGAAATCTATACACAAACCAGGTTTATAACGTGCGACCTTAACATTTGGAGCAATGCACGCTAAGTACTAAGTCCGGTTTATTTGAACTAAATGGAACCAGGGCCGGACTGGGAACATGTTTAGGCCCAGGAAATATTGACCGAATAGGCCTTCTTGTTTCTTATTTTATAAACATACACTCAAAAATTTATATAATTATATATATATATATATATATATATATATATATATATATATATATATATATAGCCTTTATTTATTTTCATGAGATACAATAATTATGAAATGCAACAGGCTTATAGATACGTCATACAGAATATGAAATAGACCAAGAAAATTACACTTTAATTTAATAGTTATTATGTAATACTTTTGTGTCCTTAGATCTATTACATCTCCGTTTTTTTTATTTTACTTAAATATCTTTCTCGCATGACATTAACATAAATTCCGCCAAGTGAGATTGATTCAAACAGTTTCTAAGCCTATCCAAAATATAGTTCAGCTTCGAGAATGATCTCTCACAAGGCACTTGTGTTGAAGAGAGAGTTAAGACATATTTAAACGCCAAATATAAATTTGAATATGCTAAAGTGTGCGAGTTAAATTTTTGTAACACTGTGTTGCAGCAAACAACACAGTTTTTGCATGTTTTGCAATTTAGAGATGCAGTGGATTCTATATCTTCGTTTATTGCTTGCTCAATATTGCTTTCTACTAAAAATTCATCACTCAAACTCTGCTTAAAACTTTTCCATTTCCTTGCAAGTCCATCAATTCAGTTGGAAATTGTTCTTTTGTAATATTTTCATTAAATGTTTTAAGTAAAATACCTAAATATTCCAATGCCTTTTGTGGAATATTACTATTTATTATCATGATCTAAGCTATCGTTTAACAATGTGTATGCTAACTCTTTTGTGCTGCGATAACTAAGCCCGCATCTACCGATTAACTTGATTGTTTCAATTACTCTGAAAAATCTGTCGATTCACATTTGTAGCCTCGGACTTACGTTTTTCACATAGACTAAAATGTCTTTATTGTTGATCTTTAAAACGTGTGCTTCAGTATTATTTATGTGAAGCAAAGACACTTCGCAATTATTTGATATATATGTTTTACTTTTTTAAATATCATATCCACTTATACATATTGACTGCTCTGAATCTTTACTCAAAGCTAAGCAAAAAGAACAAAACAGGTCTTCGGCTTGTTCATTTAAAGACAACCAGCATCGACGTAAATCATCATTTCGAAAATATACCAAAGGACCACGTAAAGTATATTTTGAACGTAAATTTGGTTGTATCGGATGGAATTTCAAGAACTGAAGGTCGAATCAAGTATACATTTTTGTCACTTACTTCTTCCATTTTCGATGTTATAAATGGGCTACTAGTAGGGTTGCCAACTCGTGAGGAGTTGATTCCGGGAATTTTCCGCTCCATGAGTAGGGAATTTCGGGAGAATCCGGGAGGTTTCTCAAAGGTAAAAAACGCTTAAGCGAACCATGATATTTGTATTCTTATATTGATGAAAAAACATATAAGGAACAGTTGATCTTAATTTTATTTTTACTCTCTCCATATGCGTAGTACAGAGAAAGTATTGTTTTCGTGAAAAAATCGAGTTCGAGATATGAACTGAAATACACGGTCCCCTGAGCACGTTTTCACTACTTTCTCAATGATGTCTGTGTTATATGTGTGTGATAGTTTTTTCTGTGAGCGCTCTAAATCATAAACTAATGGTCAGAGTAACACAAAATTTATATTTGTAATTTTTATTATAATTTTTGGCTGTAATCGGTTAACGGGATTTGGGTGTTTACTGTTGTTATTGTTTCGTTTTTGGCAAATAACTATTTCAAATCATCATAAATATAGATGTTACGTATTATAAAATTCATATAAAATATTATTCTCTATAATTTTGTATTTAACATATTTTTGTAGAACGTATTGTTTATAAGATATTTAATTTTTTCGGAATTTCCTAATAAACCCGGCAACACGTCGGAGAAATAAAATATAACAGAATTTAACGGACAAGGAAAGGGTACAGCATTTTTTTATTAGCATTTTAAAACTATTTGCAATAATCGTACGAATTTAGCACTTGAAACATAGGACGCATGAATCATTGATTTAATTTTCCTATCATCGATTTTTGAATCCGTTTCGGTTATTTTCTGATAAAAATTTTTGTTCTTTATGATGAATTGCATTTTTGCGAATTTATTTTCTTTTTTATACGTAATTAAATAATATAATAATGCAATTTAATACTGTATAATTACGGAGAAAGTCAGATTTTTTATAGCACTGTATAGACGCTAGCCAACACCACATATTCAATCGATGTAAATCTATAAGTGCATGAGATCAACCCGGCCCCTTGGTAATGTTGTCAACCCTTCAACAATATTGTCAAGTATGCAACCCGAATGGCGATCACCTTTTTAAGTGAAAACGGGAGAAAAAGGTCTCAATCCGGGAGTTGGGAGAATCTCTGGAATCTTGTCCTATTCCAGGAGACTCCCAGCGAATCTGGGAGGGTTGGCAACCCTAGCCACTAGCACTGTGTGACATTTTCCACCGTAACCGTCGTTTCTAAATGCTTATCATCAAGTGATGGTAATGTTGACAACGCTATTTCATTCACTGAACGTTCTGATGGTGTGCTCGGAGCATATTCGAGTTTACTTGCAGAAGTAGATGCAGAAGCAGTAAATATGTTCCTAATCTTAAGGCATTTATCTGCTTTGATTTTCAAAAGAGATTTTTTTAATTTGTTTTTTTCCACCACCTTTTCTCTTGCCTAACATTGTGGCTAAGGCCTAAGGATAAGGAATAAATTATTTTTAACAAATCGAATACCGAAAATTATAATCAATTATCTTTTCTCTACATAGAAAAATAGTTCTTTTACAAATATAAAAAGAAAATTGTGCTTTCGATTATGGAAAATTATAAATAATTTACAAACCTAAATCCTTACTTTATATAAAGAACGTCTACTCTGTAGCTATGTATTATAGAACTGTAACATACCGGCGAACTGCAAGTTGCTCTGACGCAACGAGGGCCCGCAACACCCGCGGCTGCGGAGAGGGCCCACGAAAAGGAGAAGGACCCTAACCACTATTTTTTAAGTCAGTAAATTTTGTTCACAATTTTTGTTTTTAATGTCAATAAATTGCAACTGCAAGTTTGCTGGTGGGCCTTAGCTAAGTTGCTATGTCACTGACGGGTTGTCAAACGAACAGAAGATTGTTCACTGGATGTTACAGGACCGTCAACTAATCTATAATAAATTCTTTTTACATATTAATATAATAATAAAATCGATTGAATGGCCTTCGAAGGCCCACCGGGAAATTCCCGGTATCCCGGTGGGCCAGTCCTGCCCTGAATGGAACCCAAGAAAAATCAAGATACCAAAACGATTACCTAAAGGCAGATGGGACAGAGATATTGTGCCGTTCTTATGAGCACTTGGAGAAGGGATGCAGGTGATAGAGAAAACTACGTATAAGACATTGACCTATAAATGGATAAAATGAACTCGTGATGATGAGTATGACAATATATTTTTAGAACCTTTCCTTAAAAGAAAAAACGTGCTTATGTGATCTCTCTGTCTGACCTTTAATCTGTGGACAATCAACTTTTCTGTTTTAAGAGATGTTTGAAAAATTCTCTTTGAAATATCGATCTATGTATTTTACAACGATTGGATTTTCCAAGTAGTTCATACATATTCCATTTGGTAGCTTCAAATTTGGGAAACTCAAAATTTTGGTACGGTATTGTAGCCGCCAAACTACCTATACTGGTGATAGAGGAGTGAATTTTTCACTTATGTGTAGGTCTAGTGAGAATCTACATTCTGATCGTGCGGGTTGCTCTATCCTATAAGAGGAAGGCAGAAAATAGTGCTAAAAGTTTTAAAGAGATGTGCTTCCACCTCTTGTTTTAGCAAGGGTATCTTACTTGTTTACATATACAGGATGTATACAAATAATGTTACAAAATAAAATATCGATAATCTGAAAATATATCTTTTTTATGCCTCCTGTTTCAAATTTAAAAAATATTTGAGTTTTTTGCCCAATTTTCATAAGAATGTGATCATGCGCTTCATCTGTGCAGGTCCTGAAGGTCCATAACAGGATTAGTGTACATATTGTCTTTCAGAGGAATTAAATCAGAGGGTTGTGTTGGCTAAGGAATAGGCGTGCTCAGCCAACCCAGAAAATTCTCTATCAAGAATGTTTCTAACATAAAGACACTAATGTGGGGCACCTCAACTTGTTGAAACAAGCTGTTCAATTACGGTTCCTGAAGTTTTGATCACACAAATTGTGAAGTTACGTTGCACCTGAGTTGTTGATTTTGTCTCAATAAACCACTCCACACAATGTGCCTTCTGTTGTAGAGTCGCCATTTTGGAAGCAAAACAACAGCACTCACATAAGATATAGAACGCCGATTGTTAACAACAGATAAAAACTCCCAACCTTTTTCTGTGTACTCTAAAAACCACGTACAAATAATACGCTAGTTTACAAAATATAACTTTTAAATTTTATAACATTATTTTGTATACATCCTGTATTTTGGATGTATTTCATTGCACCTTGAGTCGTTTATAGCTAATACATTCCAATATAAAACCGCGGAAAATGTTTACCTCAATTTCATTGCTATGTATTGAATGCGGTTATTATGTAATATGAAGCTTATATTAGCTTTTGTATATAATGAGAGCAACATTACAGATTTTGAAATTAGCTGGAGTATAACATTTGTTTACAATTACTTGTAATTGAGATAAATCTCATAAATTTTGATCGCTAAAGTTTTCGAAGTCTCAAAACTATAATTCCTTTATCTCTACTCTTATTTCCATTAGTCATCTATTCTAATCCAACCCCATTAATAATTCTTCAGGTATTTCTTAAATCTTCTCTTAAGGGGTATCTTGACTTTTTATCAACTGACCATTGATTTGGCCAAAATTAATCGATTGTAAAAAATATAATTTTCCCTGTAAATTAATTATTCTTAACTATGTGTATGGCATAATGTTTGGAGGTATCTTTATTGTACGACGGGTCTTTATTGAGTGTTGTATTTAATGCATTACCAGGTTTCAGCAGCTTATGTAAGAAGAACATACAAAAACTGCAGCATTTATTTATATTTTTGTTTATTGCACAATACAGGGTTAGGCAAAATTATCATTCGCAAGATTTGGTGTTTGTCGGAAACGCAATATCTAGACGGAACCCAATATACGCCACAACAAAGCCACACATAATCTCGGTCAACATTTAAAAATGCAGTCGTAGGGGAGGGGATAAATTAGGAATCGAAACTCATGCAATCACTCGATCCTAAATATAGGGGGTGCCGGGGGAGGGGGGGGAGGGTAGTAGTTAGGACGCTGGCTGCTACTCGTCTGCTGCTTGAAATTCTGCGAAAGTAGGATTTTTTCTAAGGTCGCCTGGCCCTCTGTTTGTGTGGTTTGAGGAGACCGCGCAAAGTCAGCGTTCCGTCCTTAGGAAGGGACGTTAAGCCGAAAATTATTTTTCCTTTTATGGTGGTAGCCCTGCTTTTTAGATCCGCTTTAAACATGCTCATTTCGTTTTGACATTCTATACACATCAGGGCAGCTAGATTTGTAAAGAGCAATTACGATAGTAAACAAAGCGTAACATCATTAATAGAAAATCTGAAATGGGCATCGTTAGAGGAACGTAGGCTGCAGGCTAGAATTAAACTACTGGAAAAATTTATGTCGGAGGGACTAGCGAATGAGGTAGTAGGACTTATCAGAAGCCCGACGTATCTCGGAAGGCAGGACAGTGAGGATAAGATTCGCGAGATCGACTGTAGAACGGAGCGATATAGAGGATCGTTTTTCCCTAGGACGATAAGAGACCATAATAGAAAAAGATAACGTAGGAAAACTATGGACCCTTGGTGCACTGCACCCCCTGCCATCCACCAAAAAGGTGACTTGCAGGGTATAATGTAGATGTAGATGTACAAACGAAATTTCTTATTGAAATCGGTTCAACTAATACCTTCAAAATTCATAGTTACAGAAAAATTCTAACCTTGATATTGTGGTATACATTTTATGTATGATTCGCCCTGAAATGAGAGAAACCGCCTGCCTCTATTCCATTGTAGGAACGCCATCGATCCGAAATGATCGTGCATCCTGGCTTGACTTCACGATTAAGAGAATCAGAGTCTCCGCCTTCCGATCCTTGATACTTACAATGAACACCTCATTCATTTCCAAGGCAGTACCCTCCGAACATCCATTGCTGCTTTAGCGCCCGTCCAGCGTGGTTCTTTTGTCTCACAAACATCGATTCATCTACTTCAACTGTCGTGTTGGGCCCTCCAATTGCGAGCGTGTTTTGTTGGAGCTTCCAGCAGCATACCTCACGCATGTAGTTATTTCAGTCAACTACTGTGTTATTATTGGTACCTAATTCGCGCTTGCAGAATTCCACGGACGACTTTTAGTGAGCCCAGCTGTAGATGAAGAGGAGCGCATTTTTAATTGGAAGCCTCGACCTCTCGAACCAATTTCTTGCGCGAACTCCCTCATCCTGGCGACATGTTTGCTTCTTGCACCTTCAACGAATTTGTGATCCAAAGGTCAGAGTCATGTGGTGGCCTTTAACACAGGTTCGGATTGTTTGGATGATGCAACGTTTTTGAAAAATCACAGTCGCCGTTTCTTCGTTTGGATATTGCAACACCAACGTTCGGAAGTTCATCTTGCAGTATTTGAATCGACAATTGCTATTGAGTCTATTTACTTATTCACTGTTAAAAAGGGAATTTATTTATTTATCGTTTCCTTATTGACTCTCTTTTTAAAAATCGTTACATTTTGATTAGAAGGTAAAAACCCACCCAAAACCCAACTCAACCCACTAAATTAGAAACTCAATTTTAGTAATTACTCAACGATTAATTAATTAGTTAAATGAGTTGGTTTTATTCAGGTAGGGTGTTTCTTATTCTCTCATTCTGTGCAGGAGATCTAAGAAAGTTGAAATTTAGAAAATATGTTGGGGGCGGGGGGGGGGGGGAGATAACAGGAAAGTGCCATTTTATTCCCGTTGAATTTAAACGGGCATCTTCCTAGTATCAGATATTAACTAAAAGAAATAATATATACCCAATCTTATATTATATTACCGTAATCGTGGGCGAATGTTTTGACCGGTTTTACTGGTTGACTGGCCAGCCAATCAGAGATCAGGACATTGCTGTTTATATACCTTGATTACGTTATATGTTTACATAAATATATTGTATTACTGAAATATACCTTTCCAGAACTATTATTGTAGCAACAACTATAAACAAACTACTATTGTTGTTCGCGTAGCAACGAATATAAAAAAGTACGTTTTATTTAGTTCGGACTCATACGTACCGGAATCATTTCCATTAGTACGAATGATTATCTACATTACTATTCGTAAGAACGTCTATATCCCGTATGTATTTTCTCTTAATTTTTCTTTGTATCTTCCTTACTGTTTCATTTTCGTAATATCCGTCCGTTGCTAATTTATCTCTACTGGCATTTCCCGATAGAACCAAGAGCTCATCAAATCGGCAAACACATAAATAGTATCTTTTTAAAGTAAATTCCAAGTAATGGGTATAATGAGACGTTTCATATTTGCTATTTAGTATTCATTAGGATAGAGATTGATTGAATAGAATAGAACGAACTCAGCCTTCACAGCATAGCGGCGCCTCCATTCATTCAAAAATATGTTTTAAACACCAAAGGTCTACGTTTGCTGAAGAGAAATTCTGACCTAAGTTAAAACGAGTTCCTTTTTAATTTATGAAATGGCAATTAGTTATTATTTTCCTTAAAACCATTAGATATGTATATTTATTACTGCAAGATTTATTTAGAAAGATTTTTACTCCGAAATGTATATTTAAAACATAAATTAGCTAGAGAATTTTAATTACACAATTTTATGCCTTGTGTAAATTGAACTGAAGACTTTAAAAATCAAAATCGAGGTACTTTTCGACAGGATGAACCATCTAATAATAAGATAATGACAGATATATGGTTTAGTGGGGAGATTTTCCGAAATTTACGATTTCAAGGGATGTGAAAATACATTGCATTTTAATTCAATAATTCTACCTTTAAGTTATTTTGTGTTAATCTATACGTTAATTTTATCTTATTTAATAATTTATGCTTACTAGAGAGTCTGTGACGCTTCGCTGTCACATTAAGTTGGTTTTGATTTTTTTAAATAATTAATTTGATCAGAGACATATATTTGACAAAAGATGTAAACTTCTTTCTTCATAAATAGGACAGAAGATTCTATTTATTATTAACCTGTATTAGGATTAAGGATAAATATAATTTATTTTTATTTTATTTAATTTTTTAATTTTCCAAATGATGTGATAAATAAAAACAACTGACCTTGCTAAGTTCTTTTAAACTTCTTTCTTCGTAAATATTTCAGAATAAACAGGCTCAACTAGGCTCAACATAAAGACATAAATCAACGTAAATGTAAACAAACA
Source organism: Tanypteryx hageni (assembly GCA_028673005.1). NCBI lineage: Eukaryota > Metazoa > Arthropoda > Insecta > Odonata > Petaluridae > Tanypteryx > Tanypteryx hageni. The sequence continues at coordinate 222,116,693 of CM054113.1, forward strand.
AAATGACGTAATATCGTCAAGGGGCTCTATTTTAATCTTATACTGTTTAAAATGCTTTTCGTTTGACTTAAAGAAATTAATTTAATGAATTTTTTAAACGATGCTACAATAACGAATAAAATGGTTCTTTAATTCAAAGGAGAAAGGTTCACTTATTCTTCGAAGATGTTCGAAATCCATGTAAACAAACAAAATGACGTAATATCGTCAAGGGGCTCGCGAGTATACACCCAATATTGCCACTCGCTCAAAGGAGATGGCCATGGTAACTGACAATTCTCATTTTTAAAAGTCGCGTTTTTTCGTATTAAAAACGGATTTTCCGGGAAATTCGGACGTAATTGAATTTTAACGGTAACCAAAATGAACTTTTCTTTTTTCAACACAACCGTTTAGGTCCCGACTTCGTATCTTGATTATAACTAATTTTAAAATGCGATTTTATAATTCCCGAAACTGATTCCAATGCTTTTCTTATGAAGTGCAGGGGTGTCGCCAAACCCCCTAAAAAAGAAAGTATTTAACGTTTCCGGTTGAATTTAGTACTGTTAAAGAACAGGAAATTTCCGTATCTTTAAAAATTATAGACGACCAAAATAGTCCAATCAGCGGCGGAGATATAAGCTTCCCAATAGGCTATAACCAATCTACCAAAAGGTTCGCCTACGACTACGACGATTACAGTAATATAATATAAGATAATACGACACACTTAAAGAAAGGAATCAAAAACAATTTGAGGTGGTTGTGATGCTGTAGGTCGAATAGCAATAAAAAAATCGTCTTGAGACACATCAAAGCGTTCAAACAGAAAAAAACAAAGTAATTACGAAGACTCCAATAAAGAAGAAATATAATAATAGATGGTCTGTTTATCGTTCAAAAATTAGTAACATGTCCCGAAAAAACTTGAAATTTTTCCATATAATATACATATAATACAATTTATTTAGTAATTACTGTAAAGATCATCAGGATGGAGGCGATGGAGGCGCATCATCTCATCTGATCGTGCTTATCGATCGATCGTGCTTCTCCTTACGCTAATGCTTAACGGCAATAGCGGCATTCATTTAACTACTCCCCTATTTCTTTCGTTGCTCTGGCTGGTGTCGGAAAACTCCCCCAAGGGGAGGAAGTACATAATTCGCTGTGGCCCAGAGCAACAAGGGTTTTCCGAGTGAACCCAGGTTACACCCAGGGGTAAACCGCACGCCTCGCTGCGAGCGGAGCACCTGGGGGGCCATTGCACGGGCGAGCTCACTTTCTTCTCGCGGGGGGTGGCTAACTTGGCCCCACCTTCTCACCCGCTCGTACTTTCGTCACTTGGGCTAGGTGGCAGTTGGTAGGACGGGGGACCCCCCCCCAGGTACCCTAAAATAGTCCATAATGCCGCTAAATAGGTCTCCGCCGGCCAAAAAGGCTCCGACAACCTCTGGGGCAATACCTCCAAACATAGGAGAAGTCCTCTTTGGCCACGCTTTTAGTAAAAATAACGACTTAACCGACCAAGATAACGTCTCTCATTCTGACGATGGTCATTTAAGGATCTCTCAAGACGAGCAACCCACCCGAGAGCATAATAATTTTAGTAACGAACTTGACAAGGAAGTAAACCGGACAAACGGAGCCACCACCGCCGTGCATACCGCCAACAGGGGACTAACAAAGACCAAAGCCTTCACACCAGTGGAAGAGTCTATCAAGAAACGGAAAAGGCAGCAGGAAAGCGCTGCCGTCCCATTATCAAACAGGTACGACGCGCTCGTAGATCTTGAAACCGCCAAAGCAGAGATGGAAGCACCCAAGTCAGCCACCCCCAGGCGACAGTTACCTCCCATCATTGCTATATACGAAATAGCGAACTACAGGCTATTTCTTGAAGCCATAAGAGCCGCCTGCGCGGATACAAACTTTACCATCAAAAATTCCAAAGGAGTAACAAAACTCCAAGTTCAAACTGAAGACGACTTTAATAGCGTCCGCAGGATACTTGCGGCTGAAAAAGCCCAAACAAGTACATGGGCTACAAAAGAGGAGCAAACCCGACAATACTTCGTCCGGGGACTACACCGCATGGCTGACCTAGACTACATAAAGGAGGACCTTATAGCGGCAGGCATCCCGGTTACAAGGGTCCGGAACCTGGGCAAAACCACCGAAGAACCCTCTGACCGATATGCAATTACTGTCAGCGCCAGTATGAAACCGGAGGACGTCTGCAGCATCCGCAGTATAATCAAGAGCACGGTGCGCATTGAACCTTTTAAGTTTTCTCGACCCAGGATGTGCTACAGATGCAACCGCTTTGGTCACGGGTCCGACAAATGCACCGCGGCACCACGATGTTTTAAGTGCGCAGGGCCTCACCAAGGTTCTGACTGCAAAAAACCTGCTAACATACCAGCCAAGTGCTGCAACTGCAGCGGCGAACACACGGCATCATCTAGAACATGCCCTGAATACAAACGAGAACTCGCTAAATTCAGGGGCAAAAAGCCAATGCAAAAGCCCATCACCAGCGCAAATGGGCGACACAAGGCCCAAAGGCCACAGCCACCTACATGGAAGGAAGCTCCAACGCCAGCAGAGGCGGCCCGCAAGGCGTTACCGCACCAGCAAATGACATCGCCTGAGAGACAGAACCCCTGGGGAAACCGCATGGAAGCCCCGATCATTAGACCCAGGACCACGCAAAGGCCAAGTCTTGAGCCACCACTAAAACCTGCCCCATGGATAGAAGGACGAGTAGAAGCTGCCGGAACAGCATCACCACTCATTTCCATCATGACGGCACTTGCAGGCGTCGCGAGTGTACTTCAGGAGCAGCTGTCTGCCTTAACATCGCTCATTAACCAACTTATGACCCACCATGGCTGACAGAAGAACAGTAAAGAAAAATACAATCATTTGCACCTGGAATGCAAACGGGGGAATTAAGAACAAATCCCCTGAGCTTCTAAATTTCCTTCGCCACCACGACATAACGGTAGATCTGATCCAGGAGACGCACCTACGCCCTGTCACTAGGTGGAGCCTTCCCGGTTATAAAATATATAGACGAGATCGCGACGTACCCCGTGGCGCCAAACCAGCAGGGGGAACTGCCATTTTCATCAGAGAAAACGTGGCCGCATACGAAAACGTAATAGATACGGCCTCTCTTGAACAGACAACGGCCACCATCACCACAGACTAAGACTAACGTCCGCCTACCTTTGGCCGGGCGGGCTACTGATAACCAACGATTTCGACGCCATATTTGATACAGACAACCCAGCGATAGCGGCGGGCGACTACAACGCCACCCACCTAACATGGAACTCAACCACAATCAACTCCAATGGGAGGAAACTAAGGAAATGGGCTGACGACGTCGGAGCAACTATAGCGGCAACCTCCCAGCCCACTAGGCTAGCCCCGACCCTTGACATTGCGATATGCCGAGGCATCCGCACTTCCATCAACGTATATACGGCTGCCGCACTATCAAGCGACCATAACCCCGTATTAATATACCTGGGAATTAAACCCACCCCGCTGCCACCAAGGCTGAGAGCTAGGTTAGACTTGACTGACTGGAACAGGTATCGACTGCAGCTGACAAATGCACTACCAGTACTCAGGCAACCGGAAACCCCAGCCGAGCTAGATAACCTCGCTGCCATACTGAGTTGTGAAATGGAAGCGGCAACAAGGAACGCCACTCCATATAGAATCTCCCGTCAACCGGACCACCTCAACCTCCCGGAGGGAATCCTAAACTTTATAGCCCGCAAAAATAAGCTACGGCGCAAACACCAGAGGACAGGGGATCCACGGATATGGGACGAGGTTCGTTGGATGCAGAGGCAAATAGCCGCCGACATCAAGGACCATCGGACAAAGGCATGGCAAGATTTCGCGGCCACGCTCACCCAGGGAGACGGATCCGTATGGAGAGTGACTAAACATCTCCGTCGACCCCAAACGAGAGATGTCCCGCTACGCACACCATCAGGGGACGCGATTACCCCGCAAGAGAAAGCGGAGGCTCTGGCAACTCATCTACAAACGGTATTCACTCCAAACCCGCCAACAGTGAATGACCCAGAAGTTGCCATCACCATGGAGGACGACGGCCACAACCCGCCCGAATGCTCGGAGGCAGACCTACCCAGGGCACTAAAACAAATAAAGAAGAAAAAAGCCCCTGGCGCCGACGACATCCCGAACGAAGCAATCATTGCGATGCCGCGCTACGCCGGACAAGCATTCACCTACATAGCTAACGCAGCTATGAAGCTCGGCCACTTCCCGGACGCCTGGAAGAAAGCCAAAGTCATCTGCATACTGAAACAGGGTAAACCGCACACCAGCCCGGGGAGCTATAGGCCCATCTCCCTACTGTCGGGATTGGGCAAGCTACTTGAAAGGGTCATCCTCCCCCACTTGAAGCAGCATGCTTATGGCAACCACATCATACCCCCGGAACAATTTGGATTCCGCGAGGAGCACGCTACGACCCACCAACTGGTCCGCGTAACTGATTTTATCACTGAAGGCTTTAATCGACATGCACACACCGCCGCTGCTTTTCTAGACTTAGAAAAGGCTTTTGACAAAGTGTGGCATGCAGGCTTACACAGGAAGCTACAAGATCAAGCCTTTCCTACCTGGCTTCGGAAACTAATTCACTCCTACCTGACGGGTCGGACTTTTCACGTTAACTGGAGCAACGCACGGTCTCAGATAAAAGACATAAAAGCAGGGGTCCCCCAAGGCTCAGTCCTTGGCCCCCTACTCTTTAACCTATATACAGCAGATCTGCTCACGGCCCACGGGCACAACACGATACTGGGGATTTATGCGGACGACGTCGCGGTAATCTCACGTTCTACAAAAACCGTGAAAGCACAAGAGTATACCAAGAGAGCCCTCGACCAACTGACCTCCTGGTACGGGAAATGGCGGATGGGAGTTAACGCTGCCAAGTCTGAAGCCATAATTTTTACCAGAAAAATAAAACCACCAGCCGTCCCAAGACTCTCAGTGAATGGAAAATTAGTCGATTGGAAAAAGAAAGTCACCTACCTCGGGGTTACCCTTGACGGCAAACTGGACTTCCAGAAGCACGTCCTCAAACTAGCAAAGAAAGCCATTGCGGCAAAGGTCGCCCTCGCCCCCGTTTTGAAAACAGGCTCAATCCAACCAAGAGTCAAGGCCCAGTTATTTCAGGCGTGTATAAGACCTATACTCACGTACGCATCCCCGGCCTGGTCGGGAAGAGCCACATCAACAGATCGACTGGAAGTGGTCCAGAATGGATGCCTCCGATGGGCCCTGCGACCACCGCTCGGGACAACAAACGCCTACATCAGGGATGCCCTGGGGTTCACAACACTTAAAACCTGGATGGAAGAATCCAGCAAGACTTTTTATGACAGGTTGCCACATGCCTGCAACTCCATAATGGGCATCTCACTCTCTGTAAAGCCATGGGATGTGCACAAACGCCCGAGGGCTGGGACCGGGCGTGAGGAGGACCTCCCCTATCCCAAGAGGAGGAGAACCTAAAAACGGACGCAGACACCGTCCACCAGTCCGCAAATTCGGAACTTCGTACTAAACAAACTTAGTCCAAGCACTGCAAGCCGATAGGCAACGCTGTGCAAAGTCCTCCCCGAGGCAAAACTCATACAGCTGTCCCTGTCCCTGTAAAGATAAATATTTTCTTGAGCTAATGAATGGATATCAGTAAATGAAACTGAAATAATTATATATTTAAATATTAATAATAACGATATTTTAAAAGTGGTTCCATCAATTTCAACGGAAATACACGTTTTGAGGTCCCCTGAACACGTTTTAACCATTTTCTCGATGATGTCTCTCTCTCCCTGTGCGTGCGTGCGCGTGTGCATGTGTGTGTGTGTATGTGATAGCTTTTTTGTGGGTGCTATAACTCAAAAATTATTAATCAGGTCAACGCGAAATTTTATATTTATCATTTTTATGAAAGTCACAAGAACTGATTAGTTTTTGGTAAAAATCGGTCAACCGGAAGTGGGTGTCTACTCTTGTCACTTATCTGTTATTTTAAAACATTTGCTTTAATATTTGATAAATGTATCGGAATAAACGTTGTAGAAACTTAAATTTTCTACAACCTTTGTTTGAAACATTTTTCCATATAATGCATTGCTTAAGAGATATCTTATATTTTTAGCTGCCACCACCACGCCACCTACCGACGACTATTATTAACAATTGACGCTTAGTTACGTCTTGTTAGTAACGGTCCTTTTTATTTTCTTAATTGTTGGAGCTTTTGGGCTATATCCAATATCAGAAGGCTATGGTTTGAGTTGATTTCTGTTCTTTGTAGTCTAAAATTTTCTCGCAGTTTCTTAAAATATTTATTTTTATATAACCTATTAGGAATTTTTAGAAATATTACAGATATGGAGAAAGTCATGTGGTGGCCACATCAGATTTTTATATTTTCACTGGGAGACGATCAACTCCTACTTCTTTCTCACACCCTTTATAGCGTCTTTCATCTCACTAATATTCAATCAAGTTTATATTTTCTCGCTTCAAATCTTTCCCATGTATTTCCTCCATGTACCCTTTTGATCTTTTCTTCGCATTCTCCGGCTCAATGAACAGTTTGAAGTTTTTACCTTTCCTCGAGGCAATAGTATTCAATCTTTGTTTTCCATTATCTCCTCTACTGCCTCGCCTCTGCATTTCCTCCATGTCTAATAATACTCATTTTCTCCTCAACTCACGTTCATTCTCTCTTTTTTATTTCCCTTCGAATTTATTGTTTCATTCCCGATACATTCTCCTTCCTTATTCTGTATTAACCTGCTTCCACCTTATCATCTCTTCCATCTCTATAATTATGTATCCTGTGGCTTCTTTATTTTCCTAGAGATTTGCTCACGTATTTCCGCGTTTTCTATTGTAAATTCTTTCATAATCTCCCAGCTGTCCTCAAAAAAATATTTTCCTGCCAGCATTTTTTAAGGTTCGCCTAATAGCTTCCCGATACCTTTTCTTATCTCTTCCCCCGAGTACTTCTAAATTCTGTACTTTTACTTTCCTTTGCATTTCTAATTTATTCCGAGTTAATTATTAGCATTTTTCAATGAAAATCATGTCGACTTATCACGCTAGTGGCTTTAACATACGAAGAATAAATACCCTCCAGCATGCGCGGATCCAAGGGGGGGGGCGACCGCCCCTCCCTTGGATACTCTCTGGGATAAGAGAATAAGGAGGCTGTCAGTTGGCGGGATGGTTTCTTCAGTAGGCTTAGGTTATTGAATAGATTCTTTTTCGAAATTTTCCATGCTTCTTTTCTTTATTTCGCTGCAGACGTATTTTCATAGCAAAAAGGGTCTGTTGGAGATAGTGTCACCCTGGGCGGTGCTGAAACTTGCTAATTGGGGTGTTGGGGAGGAGAATGGGATTCTCAGAATTTTCAACGAATGGCGAGTGAAGGGGAAGGAACCTACCCACGTGGAACATTACCTTCGAATGCGCTCAATGTGCGCACTCCGGGCGCGTAGCCTTTTGGAGAACCCTCGCGCCGGGTGCAGTAAAGATAGTATCATATGAATCCTCTCTCTTTCGAACCGCGAGTAGGGGCGATGGCCATGTCAACGACCTACGCTATCGGCTAGGTGCCGGTAAAAGGATGAAACAAAGTTATCGGTTTATGCCTTGGTTCTTCTTCCACCCTCATTCACTGGTGTCGGTTCGTTTTGTTCATACGAATGGCTATAATTTGAGAAGCTTTTTAGATGTCTCTTCTTGGGTTTACCCAAAAGGACTACAATGATATTTCTAAATACACATTTTGGAATTTACCTCCCCCCCCCCCCCCCCCCGTTTGCTTAGAGTGCTTTCCCACTTCTGAGCTCTTCCATCTCCCAAAATCCTTTACAAGGGACCTTTCTCAATCTTGCGTTTTCCCGTCATTATTTTCAAGAGCTTACGAGCGTTTAAGATCATTCAGTCAGTGATTCGCTAGCGCGTGTCTGATAGTTTGCCGGAGAAGTGCTATAAGTTGCAAGTGTCGCAGAAGTATATAGTCGGTACAGACAATCAGGTTTTGCGTTTCATCGTGTCCCACAATTTAGCATTACAGCAGCAGTTCTACAAGTATTCAAAATACCATCACTTCAAGAGTGATTATTACTTCTTTGGAGATAGTCGACGAACATGCAGCGGAAGAATTCTACAATTATCTGTAAGTGATTTCTTACGAAATTTTTATTGTTTATTTTCTCTATATTCCAATTAAAAGCACTAAAAATGCAACAATCAATGTCTGATAAAAGTATTATTATTTTAAAAATTATCCCGTGGAATTTATCTTTAAAAGGGATTTTATATATTTAGTCATAGTATTATACTTGATTCAGCATTGAAGATGTATAGTTAAATTTTGTATATTATTAACGTGAATCATTATTTGAATATTTTCAGATATACCTTGATTAAAATGAAATCAAACAGACAAAAGCGCCAGAAAAAGTTGCATTTTTATCTCAATTCTTCAGAAAAAGAATCAATAATAAATTCGAGCAATCAAGAAGTGGAAGTTGCAGTGTCTACACTACTACCTGTCCTTGATAGCATGATGAGTCCAACCTGCTGGTTGGCGCCGTCGCATTACCAGCTTGGCTGTAAATGCGAAACAAATTTTTTTAAACGAGTTCTTTATCGGCTTTGGCCTCATACTCCTCACTACAAGCGAGGACGCTTGTTTGGAGGGAGGGCTTCCGGCGAATCAAGACTAGCAATGGGTCGCTTGTAGCGGTCCCACCACCTAGCCCTGATATCGCCCAACATCCGCACCTCGTCGTGCGGCGACAGTGCTGCCTTGAGGTAGAATTCCTTGGACATCCTCGGCAAGAGGATGTCCAGTGGTTCCACATTCCCGTCTAAATGCATCCGGTCGACATGGTCGTATCTGCCACGACCAAGTATCAACCGGACAGCATTGTTTTGCACTACTTGCAGCCTGTATAGGGTGGTCTTGGGCAACCTTGACCAGACCGGAGCTGCATAGGTGATGATGGGCCTCACGCAGCTCAGGTAGAGGCGTCTCTTGGTGTTGGCCGACAATACACCCGAGCGCAGAAACGGACGTATTCTGGCTAACGCCCCGAATGCCTTGCGGCGGACACTCTCGACTTAAGGCTTCCAGAGAAGCCTCCGATCCAGTACTACCCCCAGGTACTTGACCTCTGGTCTCCAAGGGATTACCTCCCCCATCACCGACAGGTCGACTCGAGGCGGCGCTCCCCTTCCGGGATGGAAGATGACGGCCGTGGTCTTGCTGGGATTAACCACAATACGCCATTGACGATACCAGGTGACCAGATTGTCGACGGCGTACTGCAAAGACTCTACTGCCTTGCGCTTTTGGAACGACCGCGACAGAAGCGCCGCGTCGTCTGCGTACAGGGCATAACTGGTGTTCCAACCAAAATCCCTGGGAGGATCTTGGGTGAAAATATTAAAGTGCATCGACCCCAGGACGGATCCCTGCGGGACGCGTGTGCAAATGCGTCGCAGTCCCGATCCGACCTGGAGCCAGAACACCCGGAACGTCCTGCTCTGCAGGTACGACTCTATGAGTCGTACAGCCCAAGATGGAGACTGGAGTCGAACCATCTTCAACAAGAGTGCAGAGTGCCACACGCGGTCGAAGGGCTTCGAGATGTCTAAGAACACCCCTGCGACCGCGTGATTCCTGTTGAAGGCATCGGTGATGAAGTGAGTCACCCTTCCCAGTTGGTGGGTAGTGGAGTGCCCTCATCGGAAACCAAACTGCTCTTTCGGGAGAACGTCTTTCTCCTGGAGAACTTCCTGCAGTGGCTTCTGGATGAGACGCTCAAGGATCTTACCGAAACCCGCCAGGAGCGAGATCGGCCGGATGTCTCCGGGGCCGACCTCCGTCCCTGGCTTCTTTGGAAGACAGATGATCCTTGCCCTCTTCCACGCAGACGGGAAATATGGAATCCCGACGCAACCGTTATAAACAGCGGTCAGGAATTCTACAGCAGCGACGGGAAGTTGTCGCAAGACGAGGTTCGGGATGTTGTCATCCCCGGGAGCCCTCCTCAGCTGGAGATGGCGAATCACCTTGATTATGTCGCCCTCCGAGAAATGAGGGAGCTCCTCGGCTAGCAAGGGACCACGGTCCAGCGTCCCTAGCACTCTGGCGATGTCTACCTACACCGCATCCGACTCGGTAGTAGCCGGGATCGGACGAAATACCCCCTCAAGATATTCCGCCAAGAGCCCAGCTTTCTCCTCCGGAGAGCTCGCGACGGTGTCCCCTTGAACTATCTGGGGATCGCGCCGCTGGGTACCGCATAGCCTCCTGCAGTTTTCCAGATGGACTGGTCCTCCAGGGAAAGCGTGGAGATATGTAGCTCCCACGCGTCCGAGCGTACTTCACGAAGCATGTCTTGGGCCGTCCTGTTGAGGCAGTCCAGCTGGATCCTGATCCTGATCCTGGATCCAGGGACTACCTGTCGACTCCTTGAAGAGAGATATATACGCTTATGAAGATAACAGTTCAGTTATTTTATCGGTTCATTCGGTAGATATCCTACATTATATTAGTGATAGTAGTGCAACGGTGAAGAATGATATCGGTATTTACCTTGGAGGAAAATTAGATAATTTAACAAAGAAATCACTTTTAGAAAATCCGTTTTGTCCAACTAAAATTATGTCTTTCCTTTTTCTGAGCATCAAAAGAACGGCAAAGTTGAAAAGAGATACCTCAATCAAACTCACTTAGATAGATTTACTTGGGTAGTATATTCTCCAATAAAGCAGGGAATTTACTGTAAATATTGTTCCTTGTTCGCTCCTACAACTGTTGGTTCAATTTAATGTAAAACTCAGACCGGAGTTTTAGTTTCAAAGTCACTTACTGCATTTTCAAAATTATTGGGTAAGGATGGTGTTCTTGAAAAACACCAAGGCAATGCTTATCATAATAGCTCTGTGGAATCGGCAAAAATGTTTTTAAGGAACTTTGGCAGGGCCCAAACTGAAGTTCAAAACATGTTAATTTCAGAGAGACTGAAGTAAGTTCAAGAGAATCGAAAGCCTCTTTTGACTATTATTGACACGATCATCACTCTAGGTAGACAAAATATTCCACTTCGAGGCCATAGCGATTTTTCAAACAGGCCTGAGAGCAGTGAAATCATTACGAAATAGGGAAAATTTCGCGCTATATTAAAATTACGTATCCGAGGTGGTGACCAGGATCTTGAAAATCATCTGAAATCCTCTTGTGCAAATTCCACATCCATTTCATAAATGACTCAGAACTTGATTATAAATTGTTGTGGCGATGAAATTTTGAAAAAAATCCTAAACTTTGTGAGGGAAGAAAAATATTATTCCATTTTATTTGACGAAACTACTGATATAACTATGGTGTCTCAATTAAGCCTTGTTATTAGGTATGTTTATGAAAATAAAATTAGGGAAGATTTCATTGGTTTTGTGGATTTGCACGATGAAAATTTCACATCAGGAATTAGACAAGACCTAGAACCTAAATTAGGGGGGAATGTGCTAGGAAAATCAGTTGTTCAGTTATTAGTAAAAAATAATCTTCATATGAAAAACTGTGTTGTTATTTGCACCGATAACTGCCGTGTCAAGGCTTCTGAGCAGCATGGTGTTGGTGCTTCAGAAATCCGTAAGGTTTTCTCCTCATGCGGTTAGAGTTCCTTGCCAAAGCCATTCATTGAACTTGACTTTGTCGAAATCGTCCGAAATTAGGACAATTAGAAAATGTTTTGAATTAATGGGCGAGGTTATTAATTTTTATCATTTGTCTGCTAAGAGAAGTTTTCTTTTAAAGAGAGAAATGGGTGGGGGATTAAGTAGCTTGTGCGATACACGCTGGGTAGAAAGGCATAATGCTTGTTTAATGTTTGAGAAAATTTTTCCACTATTACCAAGATATTGTAATTGTAATTGGGATGATAGGACATCTTCAACAAAGGCAGATTTACTCCTCAATAATCTCATGACAAGCGAATTCATTGTTTCAATGAAATGCATTACTTTTATTTTTTCCTTAACACTTCCGGTTAGTAAGTCATTACAAAAAGAATCGCTAGATCTGTATTCAACTATAAAATGCATTTAGGACATCATTTGCTTATTAGATTGCGAAAGGAAAAGGATTGATGAAGTATTTAATAGAATTTGGAAAAGCGCTAATGAATTTGCAGATATTTTGCAATTGAAGCTCATTAAGCCCTGGTATGCATCAAGACGAATAAACTGTTCGGAAACCGCTGAGGAATACTATCGATCAAGTTGAGTTAGATAATACTGCAACGTCATTATGGGAAAAATATTCTGACTTTTTGAATGTTTCCATTATTTCAAATTCGTTTACTATTTTTCTAAGCGAATTAATAATGTGGAAAACCAAATGGGAACGTGAATATAAGTGCATTAACATTAAAACTGGCATGAGTGCCTGTGAAGTTTTCAGTATGTGCGACGAGGAAATTTATCCAAATTATTTATCCAAATTGCAAAATTTCATTAAAAAATTTCCTCACTTCCTATAAGTGTTGCTAGCTCTGAACGCAGCTTTTCGGCTTTGCGACGATTAAAAACTTGGTTGCGGAACAGAATGAGTGAAGAAAAACTTGTGGGTTTGGCGTTACTCCATATACATCAAGATATTCATCTTGACCCGGAAGAGAGTTTAGATCGTTTTGCTAATTCTGGCAATCGACGACTTGATTTTTTATTGTGATTTTTTAAATAAAATGTTAAGAAGTGCTATACAAAGTTAATAAAATGTCACAGATACCCGATTTAAATATATTTTTTTCTTTTTTACATTATGCGAAACATAAGCCTTATACATCATTTTCGCAAAATATGGATTATTATAAGGGAGGTCAATGTATGCGTGGTTTTCAAAATATATTTCATCTAAAATAGGTTTTATGATAGAAAAAATGCTATAATATTATTTCTTGTGATAATCTCTTTAAAAAGTCCAAAATATAATGTTGACGGATATTGGGATTTGTATTTGAAAATTTTCCTATTTACGAGGAAAATAGTACTTAATCGCCCCCCTCCCCCCCTGGGAGGTTTCTAGATCCGCCCTTGTCCTCCAGGCAGAGAAGCGGCATGGCAATCAGACCGTATGTTATTGACATTTCAGATCATATTTTTCCTGAGGATATTATATCTTTCTGCTCGTTAAACTTGTGATGTATTTTATTGCTATTTGATTATAATATTCTTTACGAATATTCAACATCTTTACGCAGAAATAAATCTTTCTATACCTCACGAAAATAGGCTATTACGCACCCTCTTCCCACGCCACACCTTTTGATGTGATTTCGCGCAACATCCTTACGAACTTTCTCAATGGTGATTATAATTTCAACGATAAGGTCTCGTTGATCTTCTATAAAACCTGTTTCTGTGGCATTTAGATCTCAAAGAACCTTCGTTAAATTTTGCGCCTCTGTTTCAAAATATCCACTGTATTACGTGATGTCATTCCTACATCTCTAAGGCCCCACCTTAGAATATTTTACATGTTTTCAAACCGGCCAGAGTAGAAATTATTCTGATGTGTGTCTGCGAATTCACTTAAACCGTATTCGACCATTTTGTCCGCGCGATTTCTTGGTAGGAAACTGGTTTTTCACGAAAATTTCTTGCAGCTCTCTCAAGGTTACAATGAAATTATTTCAAAGTTTGCGAATCGGTTATATAATGAGCAGTGTAAATAACGATTACTCTACAGGAGCCATTGTTTTATGGTATATTAATGGATATTTTTCCGTAAAGAAAAAATCTCTTCCTAAAAATGGAAGCCATAAAAATATTAGGGCAATAAAACATAACAATTTTAGTTAATAGAAAAAATTTTATTAGTTTTATATCATAATAACAACATTTACTGTCACTGGTCAACATTTATGCCGAATATGACTCTCTCTTAACTTCATTGTGGGGCTTTTCGTGATAGTTTTAAAGAAACATTTCCTCGCCAAATCCTACATTCGATAAACAATTTTTCATCAATAAAGTTCTTTAATGAATGCTAATTATGTGATCTAATACATTAATTACTTGAATCTGACAAAGCTGTTTAGGCGCTGGAGGACTGCACGCAAACTGTTAAGGAGGCTCGATCTACGGCGATGCAGTTTCATGAACATATATTTTAGAAAGTTTAATTTTAAGCAACATATATTAATTACACTTCCATGTTATTGACAGCGATTTTGTTTTGTTTTTTTTTCTGGACTTCGGAATCATCTGGAATCGCTGTTTTTTAGTCCTCCGAATTTTCTGTTTTATTCGATACATTCGTGTATTATTACACGTGCTTGCGTGCATGTGCTCGTGTGTGCGTTTCTGTGCGCAAACGCGCCTATCTACGCGTGTGCTCGACTATGCATGCGTGCGTTTGCACGCTATTGTGTGCGTGCGTGTAGACTTGTCTGTATACGAACGTCCGTTCGGGTGCGTTTACATTCCAAGTGTTTGTGCGCGTTTGCGCCCGTGCGTGCCTGCGCACCAGTGCGCGTATTGCGATTTTGCACACTTCCGAGCTTGCGAATGTGCGCTAGTGCGCATCTTGTGCACCAATGCCTCCGTTCGCGTGTGTACCACATACGTGCGTGTGAGCGAGTGCACATGTTCCAGCCTAAGTACGTGTCCCAAGTAAGAAGGCTGTCCGTTAGCGTTCGTATCCTGAAATGTAAGAATATATCAGCGGGCATGCTCTTTTGTTCTACGGCTAAAATACCAAAAACGGATCGTGTTCGAATGATCCAAAAATCATTTTTTAGAACAAATGCATTTCTCGTCGTTAAAAATAAAACAAGTAATATCCATGCTTACATGTACTGTTTTTGCTGCATTATTACGGAGTTTTTATACGAAGCTATCGTATATTAATTTTGTAGTGTAGCTGTGTGCATGCGTGCGTCACACTGGTGTGGAAGTGGTAGATCCGGAAAAGGGGATAATCTGAAACTTGTAAGGTATGCAGAGAGAAAAGGTAAGGTACCAGGGAAGTATGAAAACCTTGGAATGTGGAGCAGTTATGAATTAATTAATATATTAAAATAGAAATTCTCCCATATTAAATACGTTGCATTCTTAAATTTTTTAGAGTAAAGGTACAAACTTTGACAGTTGTACAGCCGAAAGAGCGAAGTATATTATCATCGAATAGATAATCCATGAAGAATTTGCTGGAAAAACGGAAATTTTTCAATATCTTAACAATGAAAAAATCTGATGTCATGGAAGCGAGTCCAGTTCTCTTAAATGGCGTAATGCTTTTAAATAGGAAATGGAAGGAAAGAGAGATATCTTATTTTACGCCGTCAAATAAAGAAACAAGAAGAAAGATGGAAATATTTTTTATTGTTATTCTAGAACATAGTTCGATTCTTTTAATATAAAAATACACTTTTTTTAACTTCCATTTATGAAACAAAATATATTTTCTGCAAAAAATAATTTTTTAGTCCTTTTTAGTGTTTCATTTTATGAACGTGCTTGTTTTCGCTGTCTGTCCGTCTGTGCCATCAATTAAATTGAAATAGCAAGTAAACGGTAAGAGATATAATGCTGAAATTTTCAGGGCATATGTGTTTTATGATATTATTTATTTCACTACTAATGAAACTCTTTGTAGAAATCGGTGAGTGGCAGAGGGTCTCTTCAAAATATTCAAATTAAGATTTTGAGTAAATAGAAAGTTAATAACTGTCACTAGTTGTGTGACCTATTGATGCCATCTATGACACTGCAAAAGAATCGTTTTTGTAAAACCAGTGGGAGGCTGGGGGCGCCTCCAAAGTTTTCCAATGGAGACCTTCTTTGCAGAAATGGGAGAGCTTTTTAGTAATTTAGTATATCATAAGCCAATATGTATTATATTAGAAACCTATTATAGAGTATATAGAGTATGAATACACTTTTAAATTAATTAACGAATAAATTACTTTGTCAAATAATAATATTACTAAGTTGATAAGGAATTTTAAGTTTACAATTCTAAATAAAAATCAATACGCTTTTTCATACTGCGTTAGCAAATAAAACTCTCATTTTTCCTCCCATTTTCACCGTCACACCCAAATTGCAAGGAACGCTGCAACCAGCAGGTTAGTGATATTTTATGGAATACCACCATAATATTATTGTCGAAATGACGTAAATAACAACAGATATAATTTTATGATATATGTCCAATCCAATCGTGTAGCAATTTTTTCTGTTAAAATTTCTGACATGTCTTTACAATATATAAATAATTTTTAGTTGCTTTATATGCTTTTATTTTGTGATTAATTTCCGAGCTTGGCTGATTCGTGGTCAGCGTGTTTTATTCCCGATTCCAAGGTCTTGGGTTGAGGTACTGTATGCGCTTCCCAATATTATCATTGATATGCACATTTTTAAAGGCCGTTGGGCATTTATAAGCTAGTTAAAAATAAATAAAATTGAAAAATTGTCAAAAAGATGATTGATATACTTCAATGTAAACTTGAAATATAATAGGCATATAATAGTATTTGATATTATTCGATGGAATATTACTGTTCTGTATAGGACTATTTCATCTGGGAGGAAAGCATTTCAAAAATAATTTTATAAATACAAATAGATAATTTAAGATTGATAATAGGAAGATAATGAGGCAACTGATTTGAATGTTGCCGTTTTATATATCCCCCACTTTGTAATATTTTTTAGATAATTCAAAGTTAATATATTTTGCAAATGAACATAAAAATAAAAACAGAGTTTGAACAAAGATTAATAGTTACAAATACCTAACAGAAATAAACTTAGAAATCAAGCTGAAAAAAGCGCGAAGAAAGAGAGCTATAAATTTTTACGTAACTATAAAGTATTTTTTTAATTGCCGAGACTTCATTCATCTAATCGCTTCATTTTTGGTGATAATTTATTCGAGTAATAAAAATAAAATCTGAAGACTAAAATTCTGCTAGTAGAAAATTAAAGTCCAAAAATGTAGAGTTTTAAAATTATGCACCTGAAATTCCTCTGCCTAAATAATCGGTTTTTAAAATGTTGTAAGCCTCTGTTTATCGGGCCGCCATATAAACAACTGGCACCCATACGTCTTGTGCCCTAGAAACCTTGTCTATAAATGGGCTCGAACTTCCTAGTCTTGCGTGTGACAAAGGATCTGGTCATTATTACTTAAATAATCTTTCCTTTAAACGATTACCAAATATTATAAAATCTGTCTTAAAAGACAATTTTTCAAATAAAAAAGTGTTTGATAGAAAGTATAGATACTCAAGTAGCCATGGAAGAGTTACATCTGTTACGTTTCCGTCGTCAAGAGATTCTTAAAAAATCTCCAACTATTTTTATGTTTATAATTCCGAATGATTATATGTAATAGGATCGAAATTGAAACTGCGAAGGAAATTTGAGTACTTTTCCGTCATTGCATTTTCAAGCTAAGTTCATTTCCAAATACTATTCCAAATTTAGCTAGCAGAACGAGTCTTTATTATTTATTTACTCCTTTTGTATCCAGGAGTTTCGGCTTCCTCTTTGGCCGATAATGCTTTAGAAGGCACCATTGTAAAATGTATCCCCAATCCCCAATCACTGTAAATCTTATCAAAGATCAGCTGCTCTTTTCAAAGGATTCATTAAATTTTATCTTAACATTGAAATCAGCATAATATCTGGAGTTTTTCTTCTCGGGTATTCAGTTCATTCGCGACGCACTTATTTTTCCATCTACTACTATTCGCGGTGAGATCACCTTCGCTTTCAATGAGTTTTTCATAAAATCTAGGTGCTACTTCTGAAAGTATGTGCTCTAAAATCAGAGCACCTTTTCCTTGCATTGCATTTCGAAGGACCATATTTAACTTTCTCGACGCCATTTTTTATCATTTTTCTCTTCGGAAGCTGAAACCATATTGCTGCGACTTTTTATTATTTCATCCCTTTTCGTTCTCTATTCGCCGATATCTTATTGTCCACCACCGTTGGCAACATCAACTACTTCAATTTTGCCTCCATCTAATTTTCAGTTGTCACTAAATATTTTCTAAAGTACTTATAATTATCCTTCGCTTATTTTCGTCAAATTAACCGTAAAAGAAATTTTCAAGAATATTACAATATTAAAAATATTATTATATTATATAAAAAATTACTTGAAAATTATGATTTAAAGTAGATGAATTCAAGAACAGTTTTCTTGCGTAAACTTTGGCGAATGAAGGAATGACAAGCATTTTCCAGTTATTCACGTTGCTGTACATATACAAGTCTGACATCGCAAGAAAAAACACAGCATTGACTTAGATAAAACGAAACTTGGATTCTCAAGATTTTTAAACCGCGAATAATCTGTGTGCTGAATGATAAAAGCTTTCTAAATTTTTAAAACGTACTGAACCTAAAATTAATATTTGAGACTTATAGATTAAGAGAATATAGTTTGATAAGAATAATAAAGGTAAACTAATATTTTATTCATCTAAAGTATATTTTTATGCGTCCTTTGCACGAAGTAAACGCATAGAGGGGAGGTCCGTCCGTCCATCCGCATCTATTTCAATTTTGGTCAAAATCGGACAACAATGACAACCACTTTACATGAAGACCTAAAATGTTCCTTTGTTTCAACTTGGGAACCGCTGGACGTATTTTGATGAAATTTGGTATTGGGGAGTTTTGCTAAAATTGATAGACCGATTCCAATTTTGATAAAAATCGGACAACAATTACGGCCACTTTACATGACCTACATGCATTTTACAACGTACCTCGCTAGTTTCTCCTTAAATTCTCATCTGAGCGAAAAATATTGAGAACATTGTGAAATCTCAAAGAACGCATTTGGAAACTCTGTGTACTCCAACATGAAGTACACCTTTCCAATCTTGTTATTTAGTGTGTTTCTTGTGAAAGAAAGATATCTTTTGGTTTTAGAAGTCATATACAGCAATACCTCACTTTATGCGACGGATAGGTTCCTGAAAATTTCGCGCTAAGCGAAATTCGTTCCATTCGTTTCATTCTATTCTTTCCAATAGGTTTCATGGAAACGAAAATTTAAGTGTAATATTAATAAAAATACGCCGTTAACCTTTAAAAACACAAACACAGACGTGCGTGCGTGTGCCTTTGGCAGTCGTCACTCTTCAGAAAATAAAAGTAAGAGCTTCAAAATTTGGCAGCAACTTCAAGTTGATCGTGATAGTTGCAGTGACAAAAATAAATTGATCTCAAAATAGTTTTCCCTTTATCTTGGGGTACCTTCTAAATCTCTGCGCTCAATTGTCCTGCGTCTAAACCGCAGCGACCTTATGGCATATAGAAACTGGTGGTTAACGTTGGTTTTCGTTATATGATATCCTAGAAGCAATATTTAACCAAAGTGTCCATTTCCTTCCCAAGGGAGTGCTTTTCTCTAAAATCTGTGTGAAGAAATTTCTATACCATAATATTCATTTCCTAAAAATATTTATTAAAATAAGCCTGAGCGGGAGAGTTCGGCAAATTATTAATCATAAAATCGAATCAGACTTTACAGATGATAATAAAAGCTGAGAAGCAAGGATCTTGACGAGGAATTTATGAGAATTATATCCGCTCTTCCAATCATTATTCAGGATTCAGGCCAAAGGTGTTTGAGGAAGAAATGACTCGCGGAGAGTTTTAAAAGTAAATATTAAAAACATTGAATAAGAGAGTGAGGCTAGCGAAAGGAACAGAGAAAATAGAGGGAAAATAGAGCGCTATGCATTAAAGTGAAACAAAAGTGAAGTTTCTAGGATCATAAATCATAGATCAATACAGAAATGGATTAGCATGAGAGAGAGAGCGAGATTATATTAATTATTAAAATTCCAAAAAAATCAGTGCATGAGTTTAGATCAGTGGTTCTCAGAGAAAAGTTCGTCGTGGCCGTATCTGCGGCGACTTGCCCTGTTGTGGTGGTCGCATTATTAAATTTAATGTCTAAATGATATTTGTTATTCTACGTCAGGCAGCTAAGAAGTTTAACGAGATAAAATAACATAAGCAAATATTAATTATAAAAAATATGATATCACAGTATTCATCGCAGCCTGCATATTGATTATTGATATGTTTAAAATATAATCTTGCTGGCGGCTGCATGAAAGGTTTCTGGTGGCCGCACTTGAGAATCACTGGCTTATTGTTAGATAGCAATGGCGATCAAGCGTAGAGTTTGAATCAGTTTGCCTTTATCGGAAATAAAAAAGTGTGTAATATAAGAGTCAGAGAGAGAAGAAGTATGAAAAATTGGAGCTTCATTTTCTGACGCTATATGAAAAAGCGCGTTTTATTTATTGATGTTTATTTAGAACTGCAAACTTAAAATTCTTATTTATCAATATAATTATATGGCACAAAGTAATCCATTCAGTAATTGATGTAGAAACTTTAATTGTATATCTACAATCATTACCTCAATCTTAATTTGAAGATTTTTGAAGGCACCCACTGCCATACATAGTGTTTTCAAAAAAATTTCTTCTGCAGTGTTACAAAGGACATTAAAAGATCACACAAATATTAAAAGGTATTAACTTTCTATCTATAACCATTTGCTCAGAATCTTAATTTTTTAAATTTGATAGCACCCCCTACTGTCCAGCGATTTCCCCAAAAACATTCTTTGGCAGCTCAATAAGTGGCATCATGGAACACACACACACACTCTGCAAATTACAATCTTATATCTCATACCGTGTACTTGTTATTTTCATTTAACTAATTGCACAGACGGATAGACAGAGCGAATACATGCGCTGATAAAATGAAACGCGCTAAAAGGGTAATTAAAACAAGACAAGATACAATTAGGAGAGATTTTGAGAAAAAATATAAACTCGAGAGATTAGATTAGAGACAAAGAGGAAGAAAAAGAATAGTTAGGAATCCAACATTGAAAGGAGCCATGGAAAACAATTAGAAGTGTACACAGGTTTTTCACGGTACAAAAGTGCTTTTCCTCGAATTTGCCGTAGTATAATCGTATACTAATATACAATGTAAACGAATCATTATTTAAATAATATATTTTTCAACAATTAATCATGTATACTAATATTTATTTAAACAATGTATTTTTAAGCCATTAAGTTGTACAGCCAGTTGTTAAGCCAATTCTTCCCTGATATATGCGTACGGACGGACGGACGGACATCACGAAGATAATAGTGTTTTTCAGCAATGACGAAAAACACTAAAAAGGATTAAGGCTTTTAGTGCAGTGGTCCTCAGGCAAATTCGTCAGGCGACTCCTACGAGTACGTCCGGATGTTTAGTCGCCCTGACCTTCCAAGAATATTCGAAAGCCAAAAAAACACTCCAGTTTTCTCCATGCAGGTAGGGGGATGACGATGATAAATAAATTAATAATAAGAAAGTTTTTATTTGATTCTCTTTATAAATACAAGGTTAGCACTATAAATCATTTTATTTACAATTACGTATGTGTATGAAAAAGAGACAATATGAGGTGCATAGTTTAATTTTTTTAGTACTAATCACTAATGATATATAATTTTTTGTCTGTTCTATCACATAAAAATCTGATGTGGCCACCACATGACTTTCTCCATATTAATAATATTTCTAAAAATTCCTAATAGGTTATATAATAATATTTTAAGAAACTGCGAGAAAATTTTAGACTTTACAAAGAACAGGATTAAACTGAAACCATAGCCATCTGATATTGGATATAGCCACAAAGCTCCAACAATTAAGAAAATGAAAAGGAGCGTTACTAACAAGACTAAGCGTCAATTGTTAATAATAGTCGTCGGTAGGTGGCGTGGTGGTGGCAGCTAAAAATATAAGATATCTCTTAAACAATGCATTATATGAAAAATGTTTCAACCAAAGGTTTTAGAAAATTAACTTACCTAAAACCATTATTCCAGTATATTTTTACATATATCAAATATTAAAGCAAATATTTTGAAATATCGAATAAGTGGCAAGAGTAAACACCCACTTTCGGTTGACCGATTTTTACCAAAAACTAATCCATTGTCGTAACTTTTATAAAAATGTTAAATATAAAATTTCACGTTGACCTGATTAATAGTTTTTGAGCACCCACAAAAAAGCTATCGCACACACACAGATATCATCGAGAAAATGGTCAAAACGTGTTCAGGGGATCTCAAAATGGGTATTTCCGTCGAAATCTCTAAGTCGATTTTTTCATGAAAACAATACTTTCCCCTATACTACGGATAATATGGAAAAAGTAAAAATAACTCACTTGTAAAAAATGTTTTGGTACTTTGATAAGCTACAGAATTTTCTTTATTTTCTGAACGTAACATGACGATAGATTAAAATCTGAAGGACCCTTAAAACCAGGATAAACACTTGCCTTAGCAAAGAGTGCTTGCAACCCCCTTAAAATTCATCGCTTGAGAAACACCGTTTTAGTGGGATCTTTCTAATTGTTGAGGCGCGATCGCTTCAGTGTCACAGAAACAATCTTAAATTTAATTTTGGAGATATCACAACAAAGTTAAAACAAAACGAGACCTCGACTGCCTTTGCCATCGCATATACGAATTGAATTAAACTTCACCAAAGCTTGTTGTTCATGCTTATTTATCTGTATTTGGTTTTTCATTTCTTGATCGAGTAGGTAGATCTGAAACGACTTGATTTACAAAATTAACGAAAAAAAAACGATGCAAATAATTGCAAAACCATAAAAATTGAAAATTTTACATTTTACAAACAATAATGCGAATAATGGAATCAGGATGATTCATCAGGAATCTCGGTTTTCACTTCGTCGACTTAACGATTTGAGGGGGAGAAAACCCTTCACTTGTATTCTCCCTCACATGTCATGAATATGCGCTCAAGAGGACATGTGGAACTGCTATTTCGCCGTTTTTCGTTTCTTTACCCTACCAGTCCGTATTTTTTATTAAGGAAACTGTGGAAGAGGTTGGTGGACAGACCTCTACCAGAGGCTCAAATTTTCAAAAACCACTTTCTCCAGGTGTCCATTCGTGAACGCGAACTAACAAAACCACAGGAACCAAAGTGATTTCTACAAATAGCATTCGTCACGAGACGCGCCGAATAGCGCGGCGCTGTTCTTGTACACTAGATGAGGAAATAACGGCTGCGTGAAAATTTTGCTTCCCCTACAATCTGCCGGATTCTACGAGGAAACGTTTCTTTCACTAGACCGTGATATCCACGTTCCTCCTATCTGTCCCAGCAATACGCATTGCAATCGACTCTCAAACTTTTATCAGCAAGAGTTTTTGATTAATCCTTCTGCTATAATCGGTTTTCCATCTCGATTTAGCATCGGAAATTATCGCGCATTTTCCCGCTGCGCTGGCGAACGAAAACTGTGCCAAATTATTAAAATATATTTCACTTAGCCAATATTTTAGCCCGACGCGTAAGATAGATTCGTATAGCAACGTCCACGTTAAAAATGCCAAATTAAACATAAATTAAACGTAGTTCGACGTATTGTCTGATATTTTTCGATGGTTCGCACCTCGTCAAGTGGTTCTATATCCATATCAGCGGGATCTCGAAGAGACGACGTCACCTCTCGCCGTCAATCGTCTCACTGTCTCATCACGATATATCCAAACTTTTCGCCATCGATTTCGCGCACGCGCAGATCTTTCATCCGATCATTTCCGCGCTCGATCGGAGTTCGGATGTGAATCATAAGTGCGACTCGCTCTCTCGAGGGAAGCGAACCCTCGCCTCGCCAGGGCGCGTGCCGTTGCTGGCAGCAGTCGCCGCCCGACGGACGCCACGCGCGGGCCTAAGTTTGGCGTCGTGGCGCGTACTCGAGTTGAATTTGGCAGAGGGCCCGAAGGGAGGCGGCCGACGACAGATGCGTCCAGTTGGCGAAGAGAGACCGAAGAGGAAGGGATGGAGTGGAGAAGAGAGCGAACCACCTGCCTCCCACGTATCCCCGCCCTCTTCGCTTTCCCTCCCCCCTTCGCTTTCCCTCCCCCCTTCGCTTTCCCTCCCCACCTTCCACCTCACCCATTTCCCTACCCCTCCCCTTTCTCTCACCGCCCGCTCTCGCTCCCTCTCACTTTCGCTCCCCTTTTCCCCAAACTCCCCTCCAACACGCTTTTCCGATCTTGTTATTTCGCCTCTCAAAATAAGATTTGATCTCTTCGAGGAAATTTGATGCTAAAGCTGTCGTAATACCAAATTATCATCCAGTCGCCATCTCCAATTGAAATAATCGTATCGGCCCTTAGAAAAAAAACAACCGAATATATTTCATAAATACGAGTGATTTAGAATACGCGGTTCAAAACTACATATAATTATCAAACGAATTTTGCTATGCGTAAAACTGATTTTAAGGCATTTTGCTCCACTCTTCTCTCATAAATTGTGCTCTCAAAATTACACCTGCACCAAACGGGCAAGGATCAACTAAATTGTAGTAGTAACGTATTGTTAATTTTTATCTTTTTACGTAACATTGAAGGTTAGTAAGATAGAGGTTGCCGTTTTGTGTATTTATGTCTTTTCTATAGATGCGTAGTAAATATGTTTCCCGAATCGTCAGATGTCACTGAGTTCCATTGACTTTTATATTTGCATGCATGAAACGCTGAGTGGAATATCACTTGTCGGATATCCGAGACACTGTTTTATGACAGTAATTGCTCATTAATTCGCATTTCAATTTATAACGAAAACCCTATTTATTTATATTATAGTATATAAATCACCCATAAGGGCGCTTTTATCCTCGACAGTTCTGAGTTACTTGTAGTCTTTGAACAGCTAACACCATATTTTTACATAAGTTAATACATTTATTTATTCAATTCCATCCGAAAAATATCATGGACCAAATTACAAAGAATCTTAGCCTGATATTACTTTAATTTTCTTACCGATAAATTCATTGTAAACATCCTTTTATTGTGCTTAATAACGATTATTGGAACCTTACTATTGACGAAATCTCCAACCCGGAAAATTTTTGTGTCAAATATGTTTTCGAATCACAATTACATAGTGCAAACACCCGAGATTGTAGGATTTTCAATTATATTTCTTTACTTAGTCCTGATACCTAAATACTACTTAATTATTGCGAACAATGAACACTGCGATCCATGGAACCAGGAATAAGCTTACGCAGATGTACTGAAAATCATATAATTTATTTTGTCTTTTGTAAGAATGAAATTACTTCATCTTGATACGTGGGTTCAATTGGAGTTCGAAACTTTCATTACTACAGCTATGGAAAGGTGCCGAGTAATACCGTGTCCTTGCATATTTACTTCGATTGCTGATTCTAATGCTATCAGAAATATTTTAAACGTAAATAATTGAAGATAAATGAAGCACTATTTTTCGTTACAGTAGCTGATATAATAATGACATATTTTATTAGGCGCGTTTCGTTTCCAGTGTAAACGCCTATTAGCTCTGTCCGTCCGCATGTTTGTTCTCGGCTTCTACCGAACGGATTTTCATGAAACATGGTATTGAGGACTGATGGCCAATTAAATATTAGTTATATCGAAAATGTATTCAGATAAAATTTGTAGAATTCGTTTAATAAGATATTTCCTTTTCTATACATTTTTATAATGGGAGTAGCCGTTTTCAATAAAATCTAGCAAGAAAGTCGTAATTGTAAAACTTCATTGTTGACATTAAAAACAATCTTCCTAGTAAATAAGATCTGATATTATCATAACGTGTGGATAATCTACGAAGAAGAAAATAACGTAAACTTTAAACTTTATAAAATTTTGATTGTTTGATTGATTAAAACTGATTTATGTTCTAATCGGTAAATATAAATTAAACATTTTCCTATAATAATTTCTGATATATCGTTTTGCAGTATTTAGTCATTATTCTAAAATAAAGTAAATACGTTTATTAATGGACCAACTTAGGGGGAGGGAAGAAATATTTAGTCGACAAAGAGACACAATCGGGCAATGTAGTTTCGGTGTTTTATGGTAAGCGCTCGTTACATATATTCCCTCTCACGAAACGCGTCTATTTGTGATACAGTGTACACTTTCCTGACTTGTTGTATCTATAGCCTGAGACCCAATTCAATTTCAAATTATAACCAACTTTTAAGTTATGATTTAGAGGTTGTATTTCATCATCAATAATAATTCAAAATTTTATTCAGCACGCCGAATATAAATATCGTCAAAAAGATTTTAGCTACTAGTCATTAATGCATTTATTTTTTATGTATAAAATAATCTCGGAACTTTTACTGGAGGCTCTCCGCAGGCGAACTTTCAAGAATTATACATTATTAGAAGTAATTATTGAGATAATATGATAAAAATACTTTTAAACACTTCATAACTTTATTTTACAACTTTATTTTTATATAAATTTGGTAGTATATACAAATGATTGCATAAAAATGTATAAAAAATAAATGTTGGCGTATATCAGTTTCCCAGCGTAAATGAGTAGAAAAGTGGTCTGCATTTGCGTTTGGTGTGAAGCGATGCACAAGGAAATGTGTAGATGATGAGTTCATGAGAAATCTGCGAAAGAAGAGAAATAAAATCAATCACAATATTTGGTTGGAACTGGTGGTCTCAGCTATTGCGTCGTTAAATGACTGTTGCCGTTTAGGTTCTTACTTCGAAAGGGAGTGGTTTCCTTCACCATCCGTGGACTCCAGCGCCATAGCCGACTCCTCCTAAACCGTATCCGCCACTCCATCCATGTCCTCCTCCAATGCCGTATCCTCCACTCAATCCTTGTCCTCCTCCAATGCCGTATCCTCCACTCAATCCGTGTCCTCCTCCAATGCCGTATCCGCCACTCAATCCGTATCCTCCTCCCAAACCGTATCCTCCACTCCATCCATGTCCTCCTCCCAAACCGCCTCCGAGCGACCAACCGTGGCCGCCTCCCAGTCCGTATCCGTGGCCGTAAGACTTCGCGAAGATCGGAACAGGCTTATGGATGGGAACGGGATGGGGCACTGGGACTGCAATAGGCTTAGGCACCGGAACTGCGATGGGCTTGGGGACCGGGACGGCGACCGGGTGCGGAACGGCGATCTTGACGGGGACGTGGAACGGTACGGGTACGGGCCTCTCGATCGGTACTGGATAAGGCTTATCGACTGGAACGGGGTATGGCTTGGGCAAGTGAACGGGGTAAGGCTTCACCACGGGAACGGGAACGGGGTGAGGAACGGGAACGGGGATGTTCTTGTGGACGGGGACAGGAACGGGGTGCGGGACCGGGACAGGCACATGCTTTGTCACGGTGATGGTCTTGTGCACCGACGTCGCTCCGTGACCCAATCCTCCCCCGTAACCGTATCCTCCTCCGTAGCCGTATCCTCCTCCGTAGCCGATTCCGGAGCCGTAGGACAATCCCGAGCCGATGCCTAGGTGCGAGCTACCCAAACCAATCCCGTGGCCGTAAGACAATCCTGAGGAAAGTCCATATCCGCCTAAGGCTGCGCCGTGACCCAGACCAATACCAGAGCCATATCCCGAGCCTATTTTAATTCCGTGTCCCAGTCCGATGCCAGAGCTGTACCCTGACCCGATTCCAATTCCGTGTCCCAGTCCAATGCCAGAGCTGTACCCAGACCCGATTCCAATTCCGTGTCCCAGTCCTATGCCAGAGCTGTACCCTGACCCGATTCCAATTCCGTGCCCCTGTCCGATGCCAGAGCCGTATCCCAGGCCCAGGACCCCCCTCTTCTCCTGTTTCTTCGTTTCCTCCTCTGCCACCGAAAGGGCGGCGAGAGCTAGGAGGGCCAGACAGATCTACAACGAATACGGAATAGCAACATATACCTCATTATTTTCACGTCGGAATACTCACCAAAAATCTGCCATCAGATATTCGAGTAAGTATACGACAAAATTATTAATATAATCATTCACATCTTTTTGCCCTATTAAAATTATTCTGATCTATTTTGTTATATGGCCAAGTATACACTGTGGAATTAAGTGTATATCGATGAATATGAATGTATATCAATGAAATATTTATAAAAATATTATAATCAAATCGAAATCTTGGAGTGAATTTGATTAAGTCATCCTTCTTTATCTAATTGCAATGAACTATAGTTATTTCCTAATCTAATGAATTGAACGCGGTAAATATAGTCTTTAAAATAAAATAAATGTAAATTGTTTTGCGCCAAATCGGTAAACTCCATATAAATCAGAATAATAATGTGCCACAAGTCGTAAAATGAGCAATATGATATATATTTATATATAATTGTAATAGTTCACAAATAATTCTAACTTCAAATATAATAATTTGCCATTTTTCAGGTAATGTACTCAAACCTTTGCGCTATGGAAAATTTTTAAAGGTAAAAACCTATATTTTATGCATGGAAAATGACAAATATGTATGATAGTATCCGAGAGCAGGCAATATATAATTTGTTTGCCAATAACACGAAAATAAAATTTAATATATTATACAAGAGAAAAATTACTGCTCGGAATGATGATTTCGTTAGAATCGCGCTTTTAAATTGAAATCATTGTGTTGTGAATATTTACCTGGAACTTCATGATTCTTCCTTTCCTGCGTCTGTAGATACAGGAGACGAGAATGGGAGTGGGCTTATTCCCAAATCGTCTCGTACCTCTTATATATATACAGCCCCTCTTCGCCCCATCTCCACTTT
Organism: Tanypteryx hageni; assembly: GCA_028673005.1. NCBI lineage: Eukaryota > Metazoa > Arthropoda > Insecta > Odonata > Petaluridae > Tanypteryx > Tanypteryx hageni. The sequence goes on from CM054113.1 coordinate 222,145,494, forward strand.
CGCTGGAACCGCCCAGGGGTCTTAACCGCCCCTACCCGTCCTGGAGAACCTGACGCCGCTGCTGCATCAACCCCCGCCTCCTTTTCACCTTCAAACTCCCGCCTCTCTCACGCGCCCCGAAGAAACTGATTGGCAGGGAAAACACACGCATATACGCAAGAGGAGGGCAACCTGGTCTTGAGCAGCTCTTGAATATTTGCGGGTTGGATATTCACTTCTTACAGAAAGGCGGACGCTCCTCACTAGTTACTTTCACATACCACCGTTGAAGTCTCCGCTCATGGGCATCAATGATTCAAAATAAATTCGATGTCATCGTTCCGATATATCGGATATCGAGCACCTTATTATTTTTGTGAAGTAGGTTCATTGTTTGTTCGGTGTTCTATCCAAATCGTCCCGTTCGCATAGAAGCATACCTGTTTCTGTTATGAGGGTACGAATGCCTACCCATGTCTTAATCTTATCATCAGAATTATATTTGCTTTCCAAGGGCAGTGACTAAGCATTTATTCTGCTTTTAATCAAAGGAATACACTTAGAGTAATATTAAAAGACACATTTAATTCTACCCTTTTGAAACTGAACCAGAAATTCTACCAAATATATTTTGGTAATCTTTTCCACTTTATCTTCTAAATTTACTTATTAAACGTTTCTTAACTATATTGGCAAGTAACAACAGTATAGAGACAAATCAGTTTTTTTTTTACTTTTTCAGTGAAACAAAATATTTGTGTTCTTGTTTTCTATTTTGAAATTTAACCGCGGCGTTCAAGTTTTTGGATAATTGTGCCAGACAGTAAGCATATTTATATAAAACGGAGATTTTCTCAGAAGAAGATTAGCCAAAAAAATTTCAAATTCGTTTCCAATTAAATTGCATCTCTGATTGAGTGATTTAATACAAGTATTCCGCATTCTCTTCTTAGAAAAATTTCTAATACCAAATTGTATCGACGTGTGTCCAGTCATAGAGCGAGTGATGTGTGTTTAAACAGACGACAGACGGGTGAACTAAATGAAATTAATATGTGCTTTTTTATGAAGTAGTATTTGATTGCGTTGACTGCTATGTTCATTTTTGCGCTTTTTTTATTTCAAAGAAAAAAGATATGGTGATTTGAAATTACGGCAATTCAAATCATTTTTCCAACAAAGTTCAATTTTATACAACTAAAAATTGTTTTGCTTCAACTCTAGCCTTTTGCAGCGGTGTTGAATCGGTGATTTTCCTGGTGACACTGCACTGCTGATCCTGAAAAAGCTCGATGAAACTCGGGCGAAATGCCGATCCGGAAAATGCTCTCTGCGTATTATAAACCGGAAAGCCACCGCTCCGACGACTAAAAACATGTTTTCATATGTTTATTAATACAGAAATTTTGGGCTCTTAAAATTATTTTAGGTGATAAAAAATATCTGGGACTGAATTTATTTTGAGGAGTCATTATGACGTACTTAGGGACACAACTCTTCGGAATTCAGCCAATTTATCGTGTGTGTTGTTTCCGATAAATCACCTGCATGCAAGAAAGGTGATTTTATTTTTATCATAATTCCTTATGTTTGTAATTATATATGGATTTTTCAAACGTATATATTAACCGTAAATTATTTTCAAATTTTAAAAATTATTACGTTGTACAGTAAACTCACAAAATTCACAGTTTTTATCGTTGACTGGTGGATTCTATGCTCATCTATTTAACATTTGCAGCATATGAACTTGTATATGAGCAGATTTCACTCACTGCGACGTTATTAAGCCGTTGCTTTCAATACCTATGAAGTTATGTTTAATTTTCCCACGATATATATTTTCTTACGCTTTTTTTTCTGCGAAAATCGCCGTATTTTGCGTGTTTCCTTTTTTCTTTTAGCTTTCAAGTATAAATTTTGAAGTCTTACCTCATTTATCATCCTCGTGTGCACTTAATTGGATTGACAAGGAGATGACTTCTCTTAGGTGTATATATTTATGGCTTAGCGTGTCTTCTTAATGTTTTACGTTACTGTAACTGAGTTTTGCATTACAACATCCAGTCGCATCTCGCTGGTTAATCGAAATAGTTAAATGCAAAAGTGATATTGCAGTTTTTCTCGTATCATTATCATTCCTTATATGTTTATTTTTTATGAGTAATATTCAAATTGCACTTGTTTTAAATTCGTTCTTATCAGCCGTGGACCACTATCTGAAGAGCTCTGGGAGTGATCCACAAAATCTTTCTCTTCTCATAAGATTTTGATAAAATATTCGTGGATTTTAAATTTGCGATGATTTCCGGGAAAGTAATGCCCCCAAATATTAAGGACCTACTTCATTTTATATTATAAAATGATAATATGTATGCTATAAATTTTATTACATAATTTTTTGTCTATAAATAATTTCCTATTTTTATACGGAAACAGAAAAGGTCATTATCGCGATACTATAAGAGCACATGCCGAAGCGATTATCGCCTCTTCAGTTTTTAACAATATTATATGATTAAATGTTTAAGATTTTAATTCCATGTGACCAATACAAAGTATTCTTGTAGTTTTTCCGGTAAAATAGCAAACTGTATAGCGAGCAGATGTGATAAAAGCGAGACTCATTAGGAAATTTCTTTTACCAGCGAAAACTGCGCATTTTTTGTCGCCTTACCCGAATTATATGTGGCAGATTACTCAAGAGCGTTCAAAGCAACATCGGAGAAATAACCGGATTCAAAGCTGAATTGGGTCTGTGGCACATAGGCTGATCTCTCGCTAACATTTTGAATGACCTTTTTCCACAAAAAGATGAGCACTCACGCTTACAAAATATTCACTGACTGAGGAACAGAGATCACCTCAATCATTTATTTCATTCAAAAATTATTTAATTGTTCCTCATTAGGGAAATAAATATGTTATGGGGTTCCCGTGTGAAACCCCAAACATCATCATCGATTAATTTGAATGCCGTCAATGATGTGTAATTAGAGGATTAAGCGGCTCACCTCTGAATGATTGAAAGGCATGCGATAATTGCAAACCTACGTCGTAAAAATATGCCGTTGAAATGTACATAATCATCAATACAACCTACAAGCCCACAAACTCGGCGGGCTCCCTTCATTGTGCGAAATTGTTTTATGAAAATGTTTGGTTTTTCCCAGCTTTTAGCCATCAAAGACCGTTTTTTCCGACTAAAGCGCAAAAAATGGACATGGCCATTACTCGGATACGGCGCAAGAGAAAGGCTCGCAGAAAAAAACGTCTCAAATCGTGTGGGAAACATCAACTTAGCTTTCCCAGTTGCACTCTCAATTATAATCGATAAGAATCCGTTCCAGTGCCGCCAATCACGTTCCAGGGATCCAGGTTCGGGAGCATAGGCGCGAGAGAGGCACGGAAGGTGCACGTAGGGCGGGTCGGGTTAACGCTCTCTTAAGAAGCGGAAGTGCATGACCGGTCCACCCACCCATCATCTGGACGAGCGCTACGGCTGCCCCCCCCCCCCCCCCCGCCTCCCGTCTCATCCCCCTTCCCTCTCATCCATCCCTTCGAAGCTCTTTCTCTTTCGAAGAAGAAGAAAGAATGCGCCACCTTCCGCGAGCAGACCGGTCGGTCCACACCTCTCCCCGCCCCGCCCCTACCTCCGTCGCATCCCTCTCTCCCGCCACTCCCTCCGCCCCCGACGCATCCCTTTCTCCCGCCTCGCCCTCTCCTAGCGACGCGAGAGAGGGACGGACCCCGGGTAGCTTAGCAACTCCCCCGTACGTCACAGGGTAATATGCGACTTCTCTCGAACCCCGCTTTCTCTCTCTAGCGATTCTCAGCGTCGTCCGCTCTGTTATGGGACGTGTTTGCGTGTGTTTTCGTGTGTTTTCGTGTGTGCGAGGTGTAAAATTGGGTGCGGGGTGGTTTCCTTGCTCACGTCGCTTTCTTTGTGGCCCCACATAACGGCGCATCCCCCACCCCTTTCTTTTAAGCGCAACTCTCCTCCCCCTCCCGCTCTCCATTCTCGCTTCCTCCACCTCCGGTCTCTCCTCCGCCCTTCTCCACTTCCTTCCCATCACGTGCTCGCCCACTCTTTAATCCGTATCCCCCATCCAATGCCCCCCGCTGCCTCCTCCGGCCGCACCCTCCTCCTTGCATCCCAGCCTGCACTCCCAGCTTCTCCTCCCCCCTCTTCCTTCCCCACGACGATCTCGCTTCCTCCGCCTCGCCCACACCCTGGACGAAGTCTTTTCTCTTTCCGGCGAAGAAAGCGGTCGGATTCCGTATCTTTTTAAAAATAATAAATTATGTATACAACGGAGGTTGAGTCAGAGGAAGTAGACTCGACTAGGCTCTTTTGACATCAACGAGAGGTGACTCGCGGCGACGGAGAGAAAATGGACTGCGTGTCCCAATTTCCATAATGAATGCTAATGAAGACATAACCCTCGATCATCCGATCCCCATTAACGTAGATTGTAATAATTTCCTGGTATTCTCCGCATGTCGAGGTGCACGAGTGGAAGAGAAAAGAATGGCGACGCAATACGACTTTAATTCCTTCCTTAAAAATATTTATCCTTTTACTGTTGATATCTCGCCTTTTAAAAAGCATCCTACCAACTGCCTTTAGCGCCCTATGAGACGATATGGATATGCAAAGACTATAATGACAGACATCCATATACGAGCATTAACAATGAATTATTTTAGTAATGAACTGTACAAATCGTGAACGTTTCTCAGTTTATATGAATGCCTTCTAAACGCAGCCTCCAAAAAGTTAATAAAATATGCTAGTCGCTTAAGAGAGATATCATCAGGTCAACTTTTGAACTAATCTCGTAGTTTGTCGCAATTGATACTTCCTGCCCGTTGAACGACCAAAAGTAGCTTTTTAATGCAATTATTATTTGTCCGATGACATTCCTAAAGCACGTGCATTGTTCTAGTGATAACTCCTTGAATGATTCATTAATTGACGCAATAGCTAACTGATAGCTAACGTTTCATTAATTATGTTATCCTATCAAACGCAAGGTTAATTAATTAGTAAGATTACAATGAATGAATTTTAATGCATATACCATATGACTGCGTACAGGCGCCGCGGGCGAGAATGCACTCCAGCGCCCTCTTCAGCAATTTTGTCAAAAGATATGTTAAACTTGCATGTTAATTTTTCATTAGTCTATAAATATTGTAGCCAATGAACAATTTCAAAGGAAAGTCATTGAGATTCCAATCTGTTCCGCTGTGTAAGTTGCTAGTCAAATTTATTAACTTGCAAGTAATTTATAGATATATATTGGCGAAATAATTCCAGAACTTTGGCGCCCAGGGCAAACGTTCTGTTCGCCAATACCTCGGGCCAGCCAAGTCTACGTAATCGAAAACGATTAAATTTTACACATTTCCAATATATACTTAAGTTGAATTTTCAGTATTTGTCACTAATCACTTCTACAATATGTTAATGATACATTAAAATGTATCATAATTTATATTAAGACCTCCATTTCCAAAAAAAACCTTATGGTCTGAGAAAATACCAGTTTAAACTTAAATTGTAAATTGTGCATTGTCAAACCTCTATTAGTTTACAGATTTGCTGCGGATGGCAGCACAGTGCTGTGAAAAGTGAGACCGTTACCACGGAGCGGAAACTTCGTCAGTTTCTAGAGAGAAGGTATTCATTTCATCATATAATCATGTATTAGAAAATAACGTACATTTTAATGTACGATTTTAAAGCGAATCGTGTTGATAAATAATGTAACAAAATTATAAATTTTCATTTTAGTTATGAAATGTTTATTTAATATTGATGCATTGTTCAAAACTTTTTATGAAGACTGTTATTCTCAACTAATTTGTTTATTTTTAGCCTGGTAAAATTCTGCACAGAGATAAGAACATTATAACGTATTAAATCTGCTTCATACTAGCTAATGAAATAATTTAAATAAATTTTTAAGATTACCTAAACATTAGCGAATGCAGAATGCCTCTCCGTCAATAATTTTTAAAGAAGTGTCTTAAATTATAAACGCTAAAAAAACCTACGCGCCTTATGTAGCTTATGATAAGTAAGAAAAATTACTTCAACGTTTTCTTCTAAAAGTACCACCAAACGCCATAAAAAGATTATGAATTTGTTCCATCGTCAAATATGAAACTTCCACCATCCTATACGCTAAATACCGTTACAAAATATTTTATGAACTTAAGGCTATGTAGTTAGTAACATCAAAAATAAATAAATAAATGTGCTTTCATTATAAATACCTGCTTCTTACATAGATAGGATATAGGATATACGATATAAAACCTAAGGTACTTCTAGAAGTGCTACAGAGCTGAAATTTGGCATGAAGAGAGGTCATTGGAAAAATCCTAAATTCCATAAAAAATATATTTAAGGGGTATTTTTGACTCCAACCTTCGATTTTATAATCCCCATGAGAAAGCAATGAAAACGGCGCGGGGATTTATAAAATTGCATTTTTAAATTAGTCACAATTAAGATACAAAGTTCTCTGGATGAAAGATTGAAGTTTATTTTTCTTGAAGACAAATTCAAATCCATGCTGAATTTCCATGAAAATTCAATTTTAATCATAAAATTATGAAAAGTTTTTCGGTTTTCAACAAGGAAAAATATTAACTACCTTAGCAACGGCTCCAATGCTTTTCAATGGGAATTGAATTTCTGTAATAATTCAAGAGCATTGACTTAATGCTTTTAATGGGAATTAATGGACTATATTAGATAATATCGTTAATGTCAACCAACGCGGTAAACATATTGTGACGTCTTAATCCTATCACAAAATATTCCATTTATTTCTATATTATTATTATTTTAGTGTGATACATATTCACTATAGATAACTTGCCCTGGAGATCGCGTTGGTTTATTAACGAGATTAAATCTTGGTGTATGGTGATTTTTAGCGCCTGCAGTATGCAAGCACCGATAACTTGTATATATAATAATTACAACGAAATAATTTTTGACAAATTTGTGTAGTTAAACAATTTTTTGCTGCAAAAAACAATTTAATCACTTCTGAATTCTTTGCGTTAGTCATACACCTTTGCCTCATCTTCTTACTATCTTGATTTCTTATAAGTCATTATTTTGTAAGGATATCGTACCATAGGAATTATAAAGGTGCTACTACACCCATATTACCGTCATGACCTCTCCAAGTTTTTCTCTATCCTAATAGTTTTCGCAATCGAAGCTTTTGTATCACGGAGATGGCAAACGGAAAGGTCTTAGGGGAGAAAGGTCTTAGGGGAAAGGCGAAGGAAGAGGCCGGTTGGGATCCTAATGGCCGCCGAGGCGGGAGATATCACTATCCATATTTCCTATTTCCACGCGAAAGCGGAGAAGGGTGCAATCGCCACGAGCGAAGGACGCTCGCTCGCTCAAAAAAAAAGAGATTTGTACGTGTGTCGGAGTGCTTCTCGGCGGGTTAAGCGGAACGGCTAATGAGTTAGAGAGAAAGAGACGGGAGGTCGAGAGAAAGGGAGAGAGAGATAGAGAGAGATTGGGAAACACGGTGTGCGGTGGAGTCCTTATGTTAGTCGTTTGAGGGATCAGAGAAGGATGACTATGTGGAATGGTGGGCAGCAACAGAGGGAACGAAAGTGTCGGGAGAAAGGAGGTTGACGGGTTGGGAGAGGGCGGAGAGAGGAGAGAGAAGAAAGGAGGAAAATATGCGAGAGGAGGAAGACGGAGAGAAAGTGATGTGCGCGGAATGGGAGTAGAGAAAGAGAGAGATGGGTGGGGTCCTGTGAGAGAGAGAGTCTGGGAGGAGAAGAGACATAAAGAGAGACAATAGGAAGGCGGTATGAATGATGTGATGTGGATTTCCTCCTCGTTGGGCGTGTTCGCCTGCTGACTTAGTCATCCATCTCCAAGATAAATCAGTCGTTTAATCCGGTTACTATGTCGAACACGTAGAAGAAACAATTAATAGCGCATATCTTGCCGAACCTATGTTATTCGAACTTATACGATTTCACATTGACATAAATCGAATTAAATATTCCTTTTCGCTTAAATTCCTACGAGTTAAGTTCTATGGCTCGAATAAATTTTGTTGCTTCATTTAAGGTTCGGACGCAGTACAAAAATAAATAGCAATCGATGTTATTTGGGGAAAAAGCATACGCATTGAAAACAATATACGGAAATATCGGATTCTTTAACTTAGGAATTGTTCCTCTTCTGGCTATGTACTTATTTTTCATTTAATAGGAAATGATAATAAAACGCGCCTTTTCTTTAGCTAAAAAAATATTTTCACTCACTTAATTGTAGAAAACATTTGATATTTCATCTTTTTTAAGAAGCTGAAACAGATAACTTTCTCAACCAAAGGCTTCAGAGATACGCAATTATATTCATCGTATGTTAAATAATTCTTTATTCGTGATAAAGGCAAAATCGTGAATATCTTTAACGCTTGTGTGCATAGAACATCGGACGTGTGATATGGTTTAAGAAACGAAATTCCTAGAACGTCTGTCTGATGATCATATGAAAAATATCTCCAATCCTGAAGAAAGGTCCGAGCCATGGCACTCTTTGGCATTATTAAAGTAAATTTTAAAGGCCCTTTATTCTAGAATTAAGAGAAACTGGTGCAAAGTATGCTGGTTTATAAAGTATAATAAATATTTTCCTGACAAGAAAAGTTGAAAAGCTTCTCGTAGGTGCTACAAATGTTTATCTTATTCAAATATAAAAACTGTACCGAGAGCCTGAGAATTACAATGAATGAATATAAAGGCAGACACTGTCTTTCATTACGATAAAATAGATTTCCTAATACTTTTAGAATCACATACATTGAAATATATGCAATAAAGTTTGAATATTTTCATCTAGATTAATTCAAGTAATTTTTCCTTGAAAATATTAACATCGTCTTAAATTTATTTTTATTTCTATGATAAACATTTAGGACGACACATAAATTATTTATCTCTGTAGAAACCAAAGGGTCGAGTAAGATGAGACCACATTAGATTTAGCCATCGCTGAGGAGGCTAACTTTGCAGCTGAATTACATCGCTTACTCTGCTGTTGCGTGGCTACAGGAGTTAACCTAGGTCGTGTATTTGATTAAAGTCGTCTCGATTACTTTTGCTTTCATCACAAGTAAGACAAGTAGTGCTTTTAAGTTCATAAGGTTACCGAGCCGATAAACTCCCTAATGCGTGTTCTTTCTTCTGCGTTTCTTACAAATGAATGTGAAAAAGTTCTCCCGCCTCAACTTATTTGCATGAAATAAATGCCTTGACCTATCCCAAGGAAGTAAACTTTTAAAAAATCAATAAAAGAATTGGCAGTTACAAATATACAGTAAGAACCACTATAATGTGGAATCATCCTGTGGTGCTCGATGCCGTTACAAACAAGGAATTAATTCCCTTAATCTTTAAGTCTAATAAACGAAGGTGATTTCACAATTATCCGTAATCCGAATTTATTAGTTTCGTCCGATAACCGAGCGCAGCTAAGTAAAAGAGGCGTAGCGTCATAAGTTGCCCAAGGGGAGGCGAAGAGCGATTAGCGGGGAGGTGCGCAGGCGCGGCGATGATCGCTAACATTTCAGTAAAGCGAGTGGCGATTTAGAGAGAGGAGATCGGTCCACTCTCAAGAGAGAGAGGGAAAGGCGGTGAAGGGGAACGAGCGGCAGTGTCCGGTGAAAGGGCTCGGCATGCGATCTCACACTGCGAGGCAAAAAAAAAACGAAGCGGCGGGCGAAAGACATGCTAGCGAAGCGACTTTTGACCCAGTTCGCCTCACTCACTTTCGCATCGAGAGCGACCCTCTCCCTCTTTAACCTCCAGCGACAGCCCCTCCCGTCGCCTTCCAGCCAACTGGAGGATCTCTCCCTTCCTCTCCCGCGATCTCTCGAGCCATCCCTCTCACGGCCCTCTCCGACTCGTTTATATCCATCGCCTCGATCTCCTCCGTGACCGAATGCGGTCCTGAAGCAGCCCCCGGTCAGCCCCCCTCCCTCCCCGCCGTTCCCCCGCCTCTCCCTTTGCCAGCCTCCCTCCCCAGCCTCTCCCTTTGCCAGGCTCCCTCCCCCGCTGCCTCCCGATCATTCCCTCCTGCTTTCGTTTTCTCCGCTCGTTTTATCCACTCTCACTTTTATTCCGCCCGTCTGCTTAAAACGCCAATCATAATTCTCTCTGCGGGACCTCAATCTTCTCTTCATGAATCAGATCAAATTATATCGGAGCGTCTCCTGTCTTTCTTCCGTTGTCGCTGAAATCGATAAGCATTGTTTTTATTTTTCTGCGGTGACCAAAAATTGGTCGCGAGTGCTCGGCCTTTTATGCTTAGAATTTGTTGAAAACTGAGTTCTCCTCAGATCCTCAGATCAATTGTCAGAAGTCTTGAATCGGCTTGGCAATTTTTGGGTCACGATCATGGCCACGCGCAAACTAAAATTAACCTGATGCATCTTCCTTTTAGTATAAAGGAACATTTGGAAGAATTAATCTCCATAACTTCGATCTATGAAAATGGCCGCGAATTTAAGTTTAAGAGTGTGGAGCTATTTGCCTGGACACAAGCACATTAACGCATTTTTTCGTCCCATTTCAGATTTAGATGCTTTTAAGTTTTACGATATGATAAAAGGTAAAAATCATGTTTACCCCCAGTTTTATAAAAATCAATGAAAACTTTTTATAGTTTTGCTACGTGTATTTAAACATGTGATCCCAGTGTTTACGTATGGGCTTTCATTAGAAACTATTTAATTTCTACACATCGCCCGTTCTTCGATCATAGTGCCAATTATCTAGGCTGTTCTTCCGACAAGATTTCACATTTCTCACGACTGCTCCATATAATCTGAAAACATATCGATGTTTCCTGTATCCTAAATCATAGCTCGAGTGACTAGTCTTACATTTGCGTATTACAGAGATTTTGCTAATGCATAACATTTTATTCTCTAGTCAAAGATAAAAATATGCGATGAGATAAAATTCGTATTTAAGCTTTACAAATCTTCTATCACGATACCAAAGTCATTCATCTTGTCGAGTATATCGCTGACTCTGTATCATGATACAAGTTAAGATAAGTTGCTTTTAATGAAGATAAATGACTGAGGTTTTTTGCTGCATGATGAACCATTCAGCGTATTTTATTTATTTCTTTTTATTTTCATTTCTCTTACAAATTTCTTCTCTCGTAATCAGGGTCGCCCCTAAAGAGATGCGGGGCCCGGGGATAATCAGCTTTGGCGAGACCCTTTTAACATGTACCACCAAATTTAACTTAGGCTTTCATGCGGTGATGTCGAAGCACAGGTCTCACCAAAGTGCGGCGCCAGGAGCTGTCGCCTCGATTTTCGCTATCCTCATAATACATGGAAAAAATGAGTACTATTAGTAATTCTGGATTTAAAATAAAATACTACAGTTGAATATCGTTGTTACTAATGAGCAAAGAATTAAATAAAAATTTCGATATTTAATATGAATGTCTTTGCGAATAATACATTTAATGCTCGGTCAGCATTCTTAAGTAAGAATGCGGTACTCTCAGCAATTAATGCACCAGATGTCTAAGCATCATCAAAATTTGACGGAAGTATTTAGAGAAATATAAAGCTATTACATATGGCAACAAGGTGTTGAGGGAAGCCCAGCGAACACTCACCAAGTTGAGGACCAAGCTGGCAGGCTGCTGGGGGCGTCGAAGAGACACGTAAAACACACGAACACAAAAACACACGCAAGCTTATCGGGCCTAAGCCCTTCTTCAGCGAAAGAGTAACGTAAAGTGACACACTGGGCGGGGAATGACAGGGTGATGTGGGAAGGTTGATGATTGGAGGAGGTGGGGAGTAGGAGGGGTGGATAGCCAATAAAGAGGGAGTGTGATGAGGTAGAGTCCGAATAGTTACAAAGTAACAAAGCAACATTGTAAGGGGCTAATAGGGTTAGCGGAGGTTGAGGCCAGGCGGAGAGAAAGAGTCGAGAAGATGGATATGTGCTAGTTCCCAGTGTCGGAGAAGGGGGGCAGGAGTGTCATAGGGTAAAGCGCGAATAATCCTAACATTGTAGCAACTATTAAAGGGGACATTGTGGGTATTAGCATGTAATGCAACTGGGAGGGGGCGTCTGAGAGAAACGCTATTCCGGTGACCGTTCATTCGGATTTTTAACGGATTGCTGGTGAGGCCTACGTAAAACGCGGGACAAAGAGTGCAGGTAAGGAGGTAAATGACGTTACGGGTGGTGCAGTTGCTTCTGGAGGTGATGGGGTAGGTGATGTTGGTGGAGGGACTCGAGAAAGAAGATGATGGTAGGTGGATAGGGCAAGTGAGGCAGCGAGGTTTTCCGCAGGGGTGGGAACCTATTGCAAGAAGCGTGGTAGAAGTGGGAAGTTCCTTCCTCCACAAGATATTTCCCAAATTTGGGGGCCGGCGGAAGGAGAGGAGCGGAGGATTGGCAAAAAGGTTGATAAAGAGGGACTGATGGGAGGAAGAGGTAAGAATTGGGTGGGCAACATGAAGGATTGTTTTAAGAGCTTCGTGGATACCAGGATGGAAAAGTGTCGTAAGAGTGAGTGGAGGGGTAGATGCAGGAATAGTGGGTGTGTGAGGATGAGATCCAATGTGGGTAGGCGTCATCGCCCTATGGATCTGTTCGCGGACCAAGACTGGAGGGTAACCACGTTTGAGAAGAGCATCCTCGAGGACAGAGTAATACTCTAGAAGGGATGCTCTATCGGAACAAAGCCTCCATCCTCGACGAGCAAGGGCATAGGGGATAGAGGTTTTGGTATGAAGGGGATGGCAGCTATCAGAGTGGAGGTATTGGAGGCTGTTGGTGGGTTTGATGTGAACACAGGTGCGGATTTGGCTGTCTTGAAGGTAAAGATCGACATCCAGGAATGTGATGTGGGAGGTAGAGGATTGGTGGGTGAAGGACAGTGAAGGATGGGAGGAGAGACGCGAGAGAAAGGAAAGGAGAGAGTCAGGTCCATGCGTCCAAATGAGGAAGACATCGTCGATGTATCTCAGCCACAAAAGTGGTCTGAGTGGAACGTTGAGGAAGAGCCTTTCCCATTCTCCAAGGTAGCAATTGGCGTATGAAGGCGCCATTCGGGTGCCCATCGCAGTGCCTCTAATTTGAAGGTAGTGACGACCATCGAAAGAGAAGTTGTTCAATTTGAGCACCATTGCTGCCAAGTCTAATAAGAAATGGGAGGAAGGTCTTGCGTCGGGTGGTCTTGAGTCCAGGAGTTTACTAAGGGCAGAGAGTCCATCATCGTGGGGGATGTTTGTGTAGAGGGAACAGACATCGATAGTGGCCAAAATGGTATTGGGTGGGAGAGGAAAGGGGAGGTGTTTGAGACGTTTGAGAAAGTGGTTAGTGTCTTGGATGAAGGAAGGGAATTGACGAATGAGAGGTTGTAGGTGGGAGTCAACGAAGGCGGAGATGCGTTCTGTAGGGGAATTAAAACTGGCAACAATGGGGCGGCCGGGGATGTTGGGTTTATGGATTTTAGGGAGAAGGTAGAATGTGGGTGTGCGGGGTTTGTTGGGGATCATTAGAGCAATGGCGGAATCGGAAAGGCCTTCCTGTTTGCCTGAGGAATGAAGATAGGACGAAATTTGGTAGGAGTGGTGGTCTGTGGGGTTGGAAGTAAGGTGATGGTAAGAGGTTTCGTCAGAAAGTTGGCGCTCGGCTTCCTCGTTATATTTGGCGCGATCCATCACAACCGTGGTGGTGCCCTTGTCGGCAGGGAGGATGATGATATGGTCAAGATGTTTGAGTGTGGAAATGGCATGCCTTTCACGTCTGGTAAGATTATCTGTATGGTCGATAAGATCGGAAAAGTTAGGTTGGGAGATTCTGGAAAGGATATAATTGAGGTATTGTTCGACCGGGTGTAGGGAAGGAAGGGTGGGTGGAATGTATTGGGAAGGAGGTTTGAAGATGGAAAAGGTAGGTGGGAGGCCGGGAGGGAGTTTTGGGTTGGCAGAGGTGAGAGAGTCTTCTTTGGGAGGGTTAGTTTTTAGACGTAGTGTGCGGGCAAAGGACTGGACGTCGGCAAGGAGGCGAAAATGATCAAATTTGGTGGTGGGACAAAAGGAAAGGCCGCGTGAGAGGAGTTCATTCTCGGCTGGGGTAAGTACGTGGGAGGAAAGGTTCAAGACTTCATCTGGTTGGCAAGATGAAGAGGTGGTGGCAGGAGTGTGCGAAAAATATGAGCGCTTCAAAGGTTTGCGGGTTAGGAAAGTGTGGGTCTTTTTCAGGATATGAAGTGATGGTGGCGTTGGGAACCCCAGGAGGTCCGCAAGACAGGGAGTTTGACCGATGAGTGGCGGGGAAGGAGGTGGTTTGTTGACCTCGCCAGCTGTTATGAACGGAAGGGGAAGACCAAGTTTGAGGTGCCGGACGCAAAGCAGAGAGAGTTTACGGAGAAGTCTGTTGCGATGTGCGGTGATATCATTAGCCGCTTGAAGGAAAGCGGCACGAAGGTCGGATATGGATTGCGAAGAATGACGAAGATAAAGAACGAGAGATTTACAATTAGCGAAGTGGGAGTTAGAGAGGGTGGTATAATGGTGTATGGTGGAACGGATAATGTGGATAGAGGCGAGGTAATACGTGAGGGCTAGGGAAGCGCGGATAGGGGGAGGAAGACCTGAAAGAGGAATTCTGATGGTGAGGCATTTGGGGGTGAGTCCAAGTGCAAGGCAGGAGTTGAGGAATACAATATATATACAATATATATATATATATATATATTAACTAAAGGAAAAGAAAAGGTAGTGATGAGGGTATATATATATATATATATATAACAACCTACGGAAAAGGAAAGGTAAAATAGATATATGGATGTCAACAAGGTGTTGGGATGAGGAAACCCAGTGAGCACTCACCAATCAGACGACTTCAGGTTGGCGAGGCCCCGGGGATGTCGAAGCGACACACGTAAAATAACACAAAAACACAGAAACATCACAAACGTAAAGCTTTCGGAACTACTCCTTCTTCAGCTACATCCCAACACCTTGTTGACATCCATATATATATATATATATATATATATATATATATATATATATATATATATATATATATATATAAAGCATAAGGCACACGCAAGGACAGCAGAGGGTCCTGATATTAAAGGAGTAAATACAGCCACCCAAGAACATTATGAATAATCTGAGTCAGTTAGTTACTCTTAATTAAATTTCCTTCCAAGATGAAAAAGACAGGTTTTAATTATAACTAAAAAATAGAAAAATGGAATTCTTTAACAAAAACATTTCTACATGATAAGTCAGCGGAAACAAAATTATTTGCGTCCAAAGTGATGAGGAATAAGAAAGGGATGTGAACGCAATCGCTCGTTTTTCTCATTGTGAATAGGATTCCTGCGTGGGACCGCACGCAGAGCAAATGAGTTATTCTTTCCGGAGAAAGCAAAAAGTGAAAGTCACGCCTTTTTCAGTGTTTAGTTTTGATATTTTCTTCCGTAAAATTTAGAAAAAATATGGCCGCGTCGAAACGGCGCATCAGGAAGGAAAACGCGGCTCAGATCTTTTCTCTAAAATTTGTATTGTTTTCGCAATGGTTTCTAGTTTTACCTCTCATATGAAAAAGAAGGAATTTACTTTCTAATTAATCATCATTATTTTGCTCGGTAAAGTTCTAGCTGAGAGAATATAACCGTCGGAGATGAAGGTGCATTTTTTTAGATGAGGTCAAACAACACTCATTTTAATGTTTATTCGCGATTTGGTGTTCTCATATAGGGAACAAATTCTTCAATAATAGTAAGAGAATGTATCGGTTTTTGTATTGTAATAATATGGTGAAGACTGGGTTTCAAACAGTATTTAAATTCATGTGAACATTAATGCATTCGGTTAAATTACAGAGCGTGAAAATAATTGATTTTTAATCCAGTCTTATCAAAATAATGTTGGAGAAATGAAAGTGTTTTTAAAATCTGTTTTGGATCTTTTGGAAAACTTGTCAATGAATAATTAGCGTTAATTTTTCTTCTTTAAGGTAACACATTTTCAGTAAAATTTCAACAATAAAGGTAAAATGGGTAAGAAGATTTATTACAAAATATGAAATATATGAACAGAAACAAAATTCAACAAATATTTACATCATAATACTTCAAAAACAATATATTATAACAACATGACCAGTATATTTCCGAGAGATAAGGTTCTTGATTATGGAAGTAAAGAACACCAATCACAAGGCCTGCTCTTCATCCTGCAAAGATGAACAAGAATATTAACTTTACAAAAGAATTAGGTTCGGAGATAAAGTTTTTAAACATCAAATTATAGACAAACAGAAGTAATGATACACAATGATTTCACCTAACGCTTTATGCTTAGGTGCATAAAATTGTTATGCTAAAAATTACTAAAATATGATGAAAATTCTTAAGTTGTGAGTTCTTCAAAACGATCCTTGAAGTAATTTCAACTAAAACTAATTGGAATTGGTCATTAATGATTATATGAAAAAGCGCCAGCGAAATGCCGAGTCTGGCCTATATTTAACAATACTCTTCCTCATATTTGAAATATCATTCTTGCTGAAAATATAGAATTTTTTTTATTTTTTATTTAAAATTTAATTTCGATCAATGGAAAACTTTATGAAACTAGAATGTCGAAATTGCTTATTAAAACCCGACCTGGGAGAATTTAATGATTAGATAAAAATGAAGAGGTGACAGGGAACTATTGTATTATGTTATTGTTTATCCCAGAAAGAATCCCATATTATCAAAGTATTAGCATAGCTAAGGTAGATGTATGAATAGCGAATATTAAGTGCAAGAGGTGATTGGTAGATTGGCAATGTTCGACGGACTAGTCAATCTGCCAAGAACCGAAGAAAATATGTCATAAATTAAATAAGACTTGGCAAACCGTCAGGCATAAGTATGACTTCATAATGAATGAAAGTAAACAATATCCATATGCTGGATTAACGGCGAGGAAAAGAGGAAATAAGGAAGAGAGAGGGAGAAACGGAACGGGAGGGAGATGCAGAATGGGAGGCAGATACGGAACGGGAGGGAGATACGGAATGGTAGGGAGATACGGAATGGGAGGGAGATACGGAACGGGAGGGGCATACGGAACAGGAGGGAGATACGGAACGGGAGGGGCATACGGAACGGGAGGGAGATACGGAACGGAAGGGAGATACGGAACGGAAGGGAGATACGGAACGGGGGGGAGATACGAAACTGGAGGGAGATAAGGAACGGGAGGGAGATATGAAATGGGAGGGAGATACGGAATGGGAGGGAGAGGAGGGGATGAAGAGAGGAAAGAAAAGGCAAAACGCGATAGTGGCTGTGCGTTGACTCGCCGCGCCCCCCACCTAATAAAAGAACGCACTTACGCTCTTCCTCGCTCTTTCAGTGATGATGGTGGTGGTGAGGAGGTCCATGGTGATAGTATCTGGCCTTGAAGTGATGTACGGGCTTGTGGTGCACGTGAACTGGGACGTGAACGGGATAAGGCCTTGGCACCGGAACTGGGACGGGTTTCTCGATGTGAACGGGATAAGGCTTTTCCACAGGATAGGGAACCGGTTTCTCGACCGGGTAAGGGACCGGCTTCTCCACGGGAACCGCGACCGTCTTGATGACCGGGACCGCCACCGGATGCGGTATGTGCACCGCGAACGGCTGCGGCACGGGCACCTGCACGGGCACGGGATGAGGCACCGCGATCGGGATGTGCACGGGTACGGGATGCGGCACCGGCACGGGGATATGCTTCACCACGGGAACGGGCACGGGTTTGGTGATCTCGACGGTCTGCGCGACGGCGTGACCCGAACCGCCGTAGCCCCCGTAGTACCCGCCGCCGCCGCCGCCACCGCCGCCGCCGCCGCCGTAGTACCCGCCGCCGCCGCCGCCACCGCCGTAGTCGGCGCCACCGTAAGAGCCGTATCCGGAATGTCCGTAGGAGGAGGCCACTCCCCTCTTCTCGAGCTTCTTCTCTCCTTCGGAGTCTTCCTCTGCCCTCGAGAGCGCCAAGAGGGCGAGAACAACAAAAGCCTTCGGAGGGAAAGGATTAGCGATTAGACAAGTCGACGGAAACGTGCGAATTCATGGAGACTTGAAACCATACCACGAAAATACTTGTGGAAAAGTAAAGGAAATTTCTAGGAGTTTATGCTCTTGTCAACGGCTGAAGAGAGCTTTATACCTTCTGTATCGTTTACGCAGGAAATAAAAGATGAGTCATGGATTGGCTGGATTAAGCGGAAATTTACTCCCATGCCCTACTATAGATACGCAATGGACATATGCGTTCATGGAAGTTCAAAAATGTCAATTACTAATGTTAATGTTAATCTGCTATGTTTCATAATGTATGAATTTTAATCTGAGATTCTATTTGTTCATTTTTTGAGAGTGAGATGCGTAATATTATGATCACACACGCATACACACACACACACACACACACACACACACACATATATATATATATATATATATATATATATATATATATATATATATAGAAACTATTTCTCTAAGAAACTTTCAATTCAGCTTTAATGCAAAATAGAACAAGTAATATGTTCAAAATTTCATAAAAACAGAATTTTACAAATTAGTATTAAAAATAAAAATAATGTAATATAATTGGATTTACAGAACCTAGACTTTTTTAGGATATTTTTAAGTTTTTATAAAAATAAATCGCAATGTATTAATAAATACTAGCATACTTAAATAATAATCATGAATCTTGATATAAAAATCAATTGAAACTATTATTTAATGATGCCAACATTTCACTATAGCATTGAGGCTAAAGCAAAATTTCTTGTTTTACAAGTAATAGTACAATGCTTTTTCGATTAATTTACGTTCATGGAAGACATCCAAAAATTTTTGTTTCCAATTTCAACCAATGTATGTTGTTTAACTTTAAATTTAAATTATCACAATTACTGATGAAATTTATGCTTTGTTATTATGAATTATAATGTGCAGATTATACATTAAAAGTAATTTGGTTCTGAGAAATAACCGCACCTAAAATTTTATGACACATAAATGGCATACGCATTGTTGTAGATATTTCTACATTAGTTTTTAGTCGATTTTTTGAATAGCCAAAAGGGTATAATTCAATGTAAAATATCCTTTTTTACGTTGTTACTTTCTAATTAAGTGAATTGTCGCAAATTATTTCAAGGATACTCTCTTGGTACTTAGTTCGGTTAAACCCTGAAAGTCAAGGTCAGTGTCCAAATGACAATACCAACGAAAGGAACGATTTCCCTCAAATTCTTTTGGAGTCGAAAATACCGAGTCAGCGCGAGGGCGAGCTTCCTCCCTTCCGATCCCAAGGCCAACGGTTTCTCTTACCGTGAACTTCATCCTGCGATGGGTGCCGCGATGAGCCGAACGAGCGAGACAGGAGTGCGAGGAGGTGCGGAGGGCACTGGATGATGGGCCCCTGTTGCGGCCCCATTATATCTGTAGGGCCATCCACTTTCACCGCCCCTCCCCTCGATCCTCCTCCGAGGAATCTCTCAGGGTGAGTGCACTCGGCCGGCGGGGGTGGGAAAGGGGCGCAGCGGACGCGTCTTAGGGGGTGGGGAGGCAGGAGGCGGCGGGAGGAGAGTGGCAGCCGGGGGAGGGGAAAGGAAGATGAGAGAGGTGATTGGAATGGGAGACCCCAACCCGCCCCTTTCTCCTCATCCATCTCTTCTGCCCCGCCATTTCGGGAGTGGTCAGCGTTAAAAGATTTGTTCTCTCGGACACGATAACAGGATTGTGAGCACGACGATAGCGTTGTAGGAAATCGCCGTTATTATAGAGCAACGGTGGGCAGACATTTGAGTCTGCGAGCCGCACGTAGCATCCTCAAAAACATTAAGAGCCGCACTCAAGCGAGAACTGTGATAATGGGTTGAAAATGCAACACAACTAAGGAAAGAATTTATCAAAAAACTTGTTTATTCTTGAACAACTCCGAAAAATAAGTTGCATAGATTCGACGCATATTTAAACGTGCCTTCGGGAGGTTAAGATAAAGTTGATTCACGGAAAAGGTGGATAACATTCCCCCGCGAGCCGCACATTGGGTACAAAAGAGCCGCATGCGTCTCGCGGGTCGCACTTTAGCCATGTCTGTTATAGAGGCATCTTCTAAGGCGATCTCGAACGGAGGCTATCTCAGTACCCCCTAGCTCGCTCTCGCCTGATGATAACTCCTACGACCAAAAAACTTTTTAGAAAATCAGGTGCACTTTTCGGCGAAGTATCTACCGCCCTCTGTGGTGATTGAAGATTAAAAAAGAATTAGAGACACATCACTGATGAAGGTTGCTCTGTATCTCTGACGCCCGTCAGGTTTTCCGAACAGTTTATGGGTATTGGAGTTTTCGTCGCGAGCTGGATTTTAGTGATTAGAGGAAGTCGCTATTTCATTTTTAGAACTTAGTTAAGGAGGGAGACGGTATGAATTTGGATAATTTTCTTTTAACACGGATTCTCGGAGAAAAAAGGGTAATGAAGATGTTTCACGCAAAAGCGCAAAATGATATTTAGTATCAAGTAGGTCTATTTAAGGAAATGCGATTAAATCCAATTGTGATAAATTCAGTGACACAGATTTCAAGCGATATCTAATGTTTTATGCAACAGTCATTGCTTATAATACTAGTGCAGCATTTGTATATTGAAAGAATTTACTTATTTTTGGATCTAAAAGAATATCATTGATCTAAAGAATTTTCTCTTGTTAAATTTCATGCCTAGTGTGCGTGATTGCAGAGATTATAGATCATCGAAGCACGCACACCCATCTTAATGGGACTATTTCAATATCATATACTTTCTATTTCCTGTTACTGGACTAATAGTATTTAATGGCGCGGTGCATCTCAAAGGGCGAGCGAATCTGTAAAGTGGTCCACAGCAAGGGAAAGTTTGCGAGTAACCAATCAGAATAAAAGACCTATAACAATACGGTGAATGTTGTGAGTTCTCAATATAGTGGCGTGGTGTTTTTTTGCTGAGGTCAACTTTTATTTTATTTTTTATTTCTAACCCATTCCTTTTTCCTCAAGAAAGTTTAATTCGAACAATTCTCGCTTAAATAGTTAATGCTTCAGGTATTATAGTTAAAATTTCTTCCGGTGGCATGACACTTTTTAATCACTTTGGTGTGTTTACCGCACTAATTAATTTCTTCTTTGTTTTATTTTCCGGATTATTGCTTCTGATCAGAGACGTACCTGGGAAATATGGCGCCCATGGCAAAGTTTTAGGAAACGCTTTAGTTATGGAGAATATAATCGTTTCCTGCGTTTTTATAGAGTATAATATGATTTAATCATATATAAATTTAACATTTGAGTACTAAATTAATACTTTTTTATAGGAAAAAACATTTTGGCATTTTTGAAGGAACGTTTGGCTTCTTATGCATGCGGCGCTAATGGCAAATGCCACCTTTGCCATACCCCAGTTACGCCACTGTTTCTGATATCTATTTTTCAATCTAAACAGATTTGATAAACAATTAGTTAATCACAGTTTTATAAATACTGTATTTTGCGAAAAAGGTAAAATCGGTTAGCTTAAATATTTGGAAAGTCGGAAATGAAACCAATTGAAACCGGAATTTCCATTTAAGGTCAGGTTTCTGAGTCGTGCAAGTGACCTTTAATTCTTCACTAAAGGTCAGCCATGTGAAAAACTTCTTAGGATGGTCGCGAGAATGGGGTAAGTAAGTATTCAGAAGCAGTAGTAAAATTTATCACCCGAGAGAGTCATCTTTGTTTTTTCAATTTTTTACCTATAATTATAAAGTTGAGGGAGTTTAACATAGCAGTCAGACTGACCTAAATTCTATTAATGTTCATAGCATAAATTCTCCATCGGCATTTAAATATTTAAAAATTTCCTCAAATAAGAATTGTACTATTTGAGTAAATGGATCAGCTGATAACTAGCTTTATATAAAAATTGAAATTCAAAAATCTCCCCCAAATTTAGTTTTCGGGATTTTATTCGCCCTACATTGTAGTAACAAGGTTAGTTTACACTAATGAAAGGGACAGGTGAAGTGCCTAAATAATTTATAACAAGACGGTGTTTTTTAGCCATTCGAGAATGTGGAGAAGAACGCTTTTTCTTGGTTCACTTTCATTGTGGGAATAACTTTTGTATCAAGGTTTAACTCATAAGGTTATGGGAACCATATCGCCTTCCATTGTATGTGACATTTACAACATTGTTCGTGAGAAGAGCTTCAAAATTTTTTTTTCTGAGTAAAGAACTGAATACTGAAGATAATAATTATTCTTCCTATTGAATTCAGTTTTAGATGATATATTATGTAATAACCTAGCAGAAAAAGTGATTACATTTCATTTCTTGGATTATAAATCATACTTTAACAACATAAAGTGATACAAGCAACTAATAGTGCCATACAGCAGAGTAGATGTCATTCACATAATATATAAATACCTGTCCTTAGTAAACATTTGTTTATTAATCTTCTTATTGGCGTTTCACGAACACAGGAGTTAGTCATGCATTCATGTATTCTGATAAATAAAAGTTTGAATTCAATTTTAGCGTCTTCTATCTTTATAACCCGTCCTTTCTTTCCTCACAAACATAAAAAGATTGGCAATGTGGCTCAAAAGAGCTGTCTAGAGCTGTATTATAGCTGTAGCAGATACAAAATTTATGAGTAGATAGTTATAGTAATTCCATTTGTTGTTTCTTTCTACATTTCTGTCTGTCATTGGCCTTTTTTAACTAAATTGATTTAATAATTGAACCAAAATCTCAACAAAGACGAAAATTTCTTATTTCACATTAAACTGCACACTTTATTAAAAAAGAAAAATGGTAATAGGCAAGTGAATTGTTTTACGATAAAAACCATATATTTTGACTTAATAAAAATATGAACCCCACGGAAATCTAAGCATAATTATCTATACCTACTCTTTTCAAACATGGAAGATATAACCTAGATTTTACAACAAAATCATTTAGAAATTATTATAATATGAAGGTCATGGTGTAAATGAGACTGCGAGTGCTCTCCATGTTTTTGTTTTCCTTTCACTAAATCGCTTTGAAGCCTTTCTCCCATTCCGTGTGAATTCGAAAAACAAATTCAGCGCAACGCAACATGACTTACGGACATCTAAAACAGATGTGTCGCTCACGCTATTTTTTAAATTTTTTTATAAATTTCAACACATTGATAAAATATTTAATTTATGCGGGATAGTCTCAATCTTTAAAAATTATTTGAAACGAAGACTATTTATTTTCATTATTTGCGAAAACGTTACTTATTAATTTGCTAAAGAATCCATCCAAATTATCGCAACTGTGATTTGAAGTACATAATTCAAAATTTAAAGCGACGCTTTATTTAAAAATAAAATATGGAAAAATTTCGCCTCGCTTTAAATTTTCTTCACAAGAATAAAAGGAATCGCGGTTACTCGCGGAGTGGCGAAGATTCCAGTAATCTTCCAAACAAAAGCTTTTAGGAATCCTACAAGCCTACATGCCTTCCTGTGTGCATGTATGTATGTGCCACGGGCCAATGACGGCTGAAGAAAGTGTGTACACGCTCACGGTGTTCACCAAATAAGCCAAAGTTTGGTATATTTTTTCTTCTATTCGAACTGCAGGTCAGCGAGACATTCCTGTTTCTCATAAGTATCTGGTTTCGAGTCCAGGTGTATATTTCCTCCACTTACGGGATTTGCGTGTAAAATTGGGTTGGGACTTTCTCGAATCTTTATCTCCGAAACTTTAAGTTGTGATTATGCGCTGTCGTTTACCTTGTTGTGGAAAATGTCATCTGCCTGAATATGCTTTTAATCGATACCACACAGATATTTGAGAGAAAAATATGATCTTTCTAATTGTTGCTCACCAAAACAATTTTCTTAGCACCCGATGTAAACAAAATACTTAATGTTATGTTCGGGACTGCATTAAATTTTCGTCTCCGAAACTACAATTATGTGCTCCCACTGACTTTTTTGCGACAACTGCTGTCCTCTATCCGAGTAAATATTTAAATTGATCATATAGAAGATATGGGGAGAAAAATATTTTTTACTGTAGCAACAGATTTAATCAAAATAAGCTTCAGTTTGTGCCCGCATACCTGAATCGTTGGAGAGAAGAGTAGTATCCATTCATATTCGTAAGAACGTCTCCACATCATACAAGTGTATGCCATTTATCTTTCTTTTCTTCTCTTAATTAATTTTATTCTTGTTTTGCTTATTTTTGCGGGTACTTGCTATGGCAACGTGTAATACCTGTCTTTTTGCGATAGCAAGCACTGTAAAATATTTTAACCCATTATTACAAATAATCCGTAAAGCAATTAATTTATTATTTATTTTCACACTAACAGCAGACTCATTTGTTCAAACCAAAAATATTGTGTGTAGAGAAATAAATTCCTTTTTACTACAGAAACTTTTAAATGTGAGGTCACACGCTAATGACAACAAGTCGTAATTATGTGCTCAAGCTATTTTGTGACGAAATTTGTCGTATATTCCTATAAATAGTGTAATCGATGATATAAGAACTAGTGAGAGAAATGTTCTTTCTTAATTTTTTTTCTCCAATATAATCTTCTTATCAACCGATCTAAACAAAAGATCAGTATCTAGTACAGATCTAGTATCATTTTCGTAAGAGTGTCTCATTAAGTGTCTTTCTTCTCTCTCCTATCTTTCGATTTTTCTTTGCTTCTTTTCTCTATTTCCATGCTAGCAGAGTTGCTAGAGGCAGACAAGTTCACTTAATTATTACACAATTCTTACCCTCGTAATTAAAATATGGAAATCAGTGCTGGTCTATTTTTAAAAATTGCATGTTAAGATTAGATAAAAATGAGATAAGATCTCCAAACATGAATCGTTCTGCAGCTGAAAGAGTTAAGAATATTTTTAACACGAGATTCAAATCCGCGCCGAAACAGCATAAAAACTTGTTTAATCATAAAAAGGACATTTTTTTCTCTTCCAACAATAAAAAATATTAACTACCATGGCAATGAGTCCATTTCGTCTTAAACGTTCCGTGGAATAGTTGCAGAAAATCTCTTTCCAGGCATTCTGTCAAGTACATAGTTATTAACCCAAAACTGTTTTTCGTGTATAGAGGTTTTGAGAGCTTCGTATCGCGTAATCAAAGGCTTCTGCTTAAGTTAACCCATCTGCTCACTTTTTTAAATATAAATAATAAAATATATAAACGCGATAAATACATCATCGGTTGCAACAAAATGTAAGCTAATAATAAAATAATAATTTGCTTTTCCATGGAAAACATTCAAAATGAACAGTTGAATTTTTTTGCTAAGCGATTGTTTCTTTGTAAGCGAAATCGATGGTAATTCGGAAGTGGAAACTTTTACTTCCGTCCAAAAAAACCAGTGGAATTTCGGAGCTCTGAAAAGGGGAGCGAATATTTATTTCACGCCCTTCATTTTCCCTGCCCTCTTTCCCTGAGACGAAAACCAGCAAATCCAACTCTCCCTGCCTTCCACGCGCACACTCTTCTCCTCCCCTTCCTCTTCCCCTCCCTCCTCTCTCTCCCTCATTCCTCCACTCTCTCTATCTCTCTAACCCTCACCCCTCTCTCACTGAGGTTTTCCCATCACCGACCCTCCAACATTCCATCCTGCTTCTCTTGCTAAAAGAAACATACCCATGCATTTTATTTAACCTACTCTTCTTGCCACCTCCTTCGACGACTTTCAAACACTTTTCTCAGATCATCTTCGAAAGATTGTGCGAATGGTCCTTCGGATGAGCGCAGGAGCACGCATTAATGTTGAATCCTTGCTTGAAAACATATAGTTTGGAGCTGTTTTCCCAGAATGATATTCTGCTTCTTGGTGCGAGGATCGAACCCACGGCCTCGAATTCAAACTTTCGCCTTGTTTCAGCATCAGGTTTGGAATTTTATTAGAAGAAATTGTCGTCACGGGAATTATTGGAGCACAATTTGTGTCAGGAGTAACTGTAAGCGATTCTGGGAAAATATGCGTCCTACACATGCCTAACCAGATAGCTTACACCACGTTTGGTTTACTCTGAATTTTTCTCTTACACCCCATGTCTTCTTTCGGTGCATAACCGGTGAGATTTTATACTCTCATATAGCCTATTAAGAGTGTTCCTAACGTAGCCTATATAAGAAAAACTTCTCCAAAATATTATATGATAAATAATATAATATAATATAATATAATATAATATAATATAATTTAATATAATATAATATAATATAATATAATATAATATAATATAATATAATATAATATAATGGGGGTGCCGGTGGTGTAGTGGTTAGGACGCTGGCTGCTACTCGCCCGATGCTTGAAAGTCATCGGGTACGAATCCTGCACGAGTAGGATTTTTCTCAAGGTCATCCGGCCCCCTGTTTGCGTGGTTTGAGGAGACCGCGCAAATTCAGCTGTTCCGTCCTTCGGAAGGGACGTTAAGCCGTTGGCCCCCTTGGTGTTCTTCGCAAGAGCAGGCAAATGCCGGCACCGGGTTTCCCTCCTCCCTTCTGTGTGTGTGTCCGGTGTGGAAGGCAACGGGAAACCACCACACCGTGTATGTATATTCCCTAGTCAAAGCCAATTAATTAGTTAATTGGTAGGACCTGTCGTAAGACAGAACACAAATGAATGAATGAATAATATAATATAATATTATATATAATATAATATTATATAATATTATATTATATTATATAATATTATATTATATTATATTATATTATATTATATTATATTATATTATATTATATTATATTATATTATATTATATTATATTATATTATATTATATTATATTATATTATATTATATTATATTATATTATATTATATTATATATCATTATATATATATATATATATATCCAAATTATAGCTATATGAACGCTTGTATTTGATGTACACATCCGTGACATGGTCTGTCATATTTTAAAATTTCTCACACAGATGTCTCTGTCTCATTTTATAATCATGATTGGAAGTATCTTCGCAATCCGATGGATTATTTACTGCTATCGATTAAGTCATTCATTGCATTATATTATCTACATTACTAAATCTGAATTCATTTAACTCAAATATCATAGGGAAAAAAATCAAATTTTTGACTATCCGAGTTATAGGTGATAAAAGCGGGGTATGAATATTTAAAAACTATTCAAGTTTTAGACATTGTAATATTAGATATTTGACTGAGTGGCGGTGACCTGTTACCCAGCTGCTTTTTAATGTTTCTACGCTTGCAATTAATTGCTTCTACGAATTATTTTTTAAATTAAATACAGTTTTTTTATATAAAGAGTGCTTATTAATTTTAAAACAGTTCTCATTGTAACGAGTACTGGAAACCGAAGGTAATTAAGACAGCCATTTTTTTTAGTTCACAAGAAAAGATAAACGTCTCACCTTCATATCAATAATATTCATTACTACAAAAAAAGCAAACGGGTTCCATGTTAAATTAATGTATTGCCTTACATTTCAGTGCATATTCTCAAGAATGTGTAGTAATTCCACGAGTTTCTAATAATAAAGTTTTTTACTCGTAAACTGAACTAAAAAAATTAATATACGTGCTGCAATTTACATTTAAAGCGTACACATATCACTGGCTTGATACAGGCAAATGTTTGTTTCCAACCTACCGAAGCTTCAATCCAAAAATGTCTCGTTTTTATGAGCAAATACAGCGTAGGTATTTATATCGCTGCGAAATTCACGGTGACATTGCCTCCTCCGACTATGTACAAGATATAAGATTTAAAAGAGATTACACTTCATTGTATTTTTTCCATGGCGTACATCATCTTTTTCTATAGGAAATGTTAGCCCAGATGAAAAAACCACACAATTCTTAATCCGATTATACCGACATTTTCCTCCTTTCTCCTGCTCCTCCTTTCTTCTTTCCCTTCCCCTCTGCCTTATCTCCCATTACTCCCGCGCCGTTCCAAAATATAAGCCCCGCCTATACACGATGCATCCCTTTCCTATCGCACGTTTCTCCACCGCTCCTCTTCCGAGGTCCGGCTTTCTTTTCATTCAAAACTTCTGATGTCCTTATTGTTACTTGGGATAATGCGGCAAGACGAGGTTAAATTTGCACTAACAACCAACTACCCGGTGAAAATCCTAATTAAATAAGGTATTTTTAATCAATAACATTTCTACCAATTATTTAGGTCCTAATTTGGTCATTGTGGAAAAGTTGTATATTGCAATTTATATCATTTCTCCTTTCGGTCTTCAAAATGCACAAATATTACGTTTTGAAAAATTAATAATTTTCCCTCCGGTACCTAATTTACCCACTCAACCTACATTTTATAGATCAAGAATCTAAAACTGCCCACTTGAAGCATTTATGTGATCCGCGAAGTAAATTTTTTAATAATATGATATTACCCAAAACTGGAATGTATTTCTTACTATATGCTTCACTTAAATGTTTGTCAATAAACACTTCCAAAACACTTTATTACTCAGTTTCATTCAAAACACTCTTAACAGTTGGGGTGAAAAAGAATGTTCTTCCCGCTCCCTGCACATAGGTATTTGGCATTGTCCGTAGGATCTAACCTGCGCCATCAAATCTTGTATTATAGTAATTATTTGGGTTTAAGTCCGAATTGAAGTGGAAGGGTAGGGTGAATGTCCAGTGAATATGAAAAGGTTCGAGGACTGGGAAAGCCTCGCGGATTTGCTAGAGTGCCTTAATGCGGCCTGCGCACCAATCTGAGTTTGAGACCTCTGATCTAAATCATATGGCTTTCAAAAGTTGCACTCTGCAGCAAACATTTTCAGGCTATAAAATGCCAATTCATACGATACTTTTGTTGTATATGATAACATGCTTACAAATTTGGGTGTACAAATATTTGTTTTCAGCAGCGATATTAAAACTTGAGCTTATCCGGGAAAATTGTTCTAATTAACATCTTTAAAAATTCATAAATTAATCTCAATTAATTTGACAGCATTTTAGCTAGCCGTATTTTAAGACTCATCGCGACCCTTCGATACTGGGAAATACTAGGAAAACCCCCGATGTAGATCTAGCATGCAGTGAGTGTTTTTTAATAGAGAAAATGTGTTAGAATGGGGTCTGCAGGCATTCATAACTCGGTCACGGATTCTGGACGGTCGGATCGGAATTGCCTCGGTCCATTTATTCATCTCTTATTCCTTTCGTTCCGCGCCATTCAAACACGGCATCCGGAACAAGGCATCCTCTCCTTCCGATTGATGGAAAATTAATGAGCTCTTATAAAAATAATATTCTACTCTAGTGACTATTTATGCTAATAAATGTAATTCTTTCCCTTCATCTTAAAACCTGAAGAGATAAGAAATGCAATGATCCTTGCGCAATGGCGTATAGATCCTGCTAACCGTGGATATTATTAAATCCTTGTTCGAGGTATCACAACTTGAATTGTTTAGAGTGAAAATTGTATCTAGTACTACATAAATGGTGTTGTAATCGCATTATTATCGCATAAATAACAAAAACCCTGATAGAACTATACGATCCAGAAGGGTTAAGACTCTTAACAGTAATACATATCTATATTGTAACTTATATCCAATAGATTACGAGAATGAGTCCCACTGTATTTTCTTCTTCCCCACTGTGTCTCGACCTGTCCACCTAGGTAAGCTGGGATGCTGCGAAATACTTTGCTAAATAAACACATTTTATTAGCGATTTAGAAATTTTGAAATGTCATTAGGCCAATTTTTATTCATCTAGTACAGTGATGATACTGTCGTGCCAACTAATGAATGCGTGCAAACGTTGTGATACTTGTACATATGTAAAAATATAAAACCTTTTTTCGAGGTGAAGGTGAAACTAAATTTTTTTTATTTTTGAAAAGGTGCCTCGCTTGCATACATGTTGTGAAAAGTTGTTTCGTCCATTCCTCCGCTTCTCCTTTTCCTCTGAGTTTTAATGGCAAGTGAATTGCACATTAAGGGATGGAATTTTATTTGATTGGTTTTTCAAATCCTTCTTGTACTTATTATAGGTAATCTTTAATAAGTTTTATTATGTCTATCAACACTCCAAAAATGAATTATTCAAGGCCATTAGATTGATCTTTCTTATCAATGTATCTAGACAGAAAGTTAATGGTAGTATCCAGCGTTACGTTAAATCAAATAAACATTAGTGAATTATTTAATACTACTGAAATTTATCATCAAAAACTTGGCGTGTAAATATACATTTACTTAGATTCTACCTTTTTTACCTCCATCCTTCTCCTTCACCACCTCCAATCTCTGCATACTTTAGCGTAAGCCCTAAATACATATTAAAATAAAATAAAAATTTTTAATTAATTTAAAATTCCGATACAAATACATCAACTACTCTTTCTTTAAAATTTTATTCTATTGATAAAATGTTAATGCGAAATTACCCTTTTCAAACTATAATAGATCGTTGTCGAATGTCACTTCCAAGTAGCAACATAAATAAACAAACACCTAGATATTTTTTTGTTACAAATTGAAATATGATTACAATCCGACGTAATTAATTCAATTATTTCCTTAATTAAAATTTTATTTTAATTTTCACAACTTGCTTTTCGTAATTTCATAAATACAGCCCTTAACGAAAAAATTTTTACATTCCACAAAACCTGCCATTTTGATGCTCAAAACAAATTTTTGCACTATTCAACGTGTATTTGAATTTTGGCCTTAAGAAAACTTAATTTTATCCTTTTAGTCGATCTTGGATTAAATACCAGAATTTGTACTATAATTATAAGTAGACTTAGTAGTTTTCGACATTTATTTTTCTAAAAATTCTACGATTAAAATCGACGTTTATTTTTTCTAAAAATCGGCGACAAATATCGGCGTTTATTTTAATTCATTTTACTAGACTTGGTCGTTTATATTTCTTTAAAAGCGATGACTAATATCGTTCATTTTTTCTAAAAATCGAGTACGGATATCATCGTTTATTTCAACACGTTTTATCGATTTTTATCAATAAAAATTACATAAATTGGATTCTTCCAATTAAATTTTACTAAAACTTTATATATTAAAGTAAGACTTATCGCATGCCAGATTTTTTGTTTCTCTCTAAACTTTGGTGAACGTGTTGTTATTGACTTCGCGCACCAACCCGGAACAGCTAATTTTTCGGAATAAATCACAAGTAAATTTTACTCGTTAAATCGCGCCTTTATTCAAGAAATCGCGACCATTCAATAACATAACTAATGTGACGTAAATGTAATGTACAACCAAATACATATATGAATATTTGTAAGAAAACATCTTATCTTGTTGAGTGACAAACGATGATGAGTGTACCAAATGTCCAGAGTACGAACGTTGAACGATGCTACAGCATTGCGAGAAAAAATCGGAGAATCACTTGTGAGTACTTGTACTACCAAAAATAGAAATGTTATGACTGTGTGTTTTAAAATACTATAGGCCAGGGCTCCATAAATATACTCGTAGTAGTAGATTTTAACCTAAACAATCACGAAATGAGATATGGGCTAGTGGATTTTATCAAGCAGTGAGTTGGATTTAGTTACACTTTCGAGAACTGTTATAAGGATATCATTAATGAGGTCAGGCTCAACTCGGTGGAATTTACTCATATTAAAAAAAGAAGAACTTTGTATTTCCGCAAATTTTAATTTAAACACGACCGGTTTCACTGCGATCGTAGCATCATCAGGACCTGGTGATGCTACGATCGTAGTGAAACCGGTCGTGTTTAAATTAAAATTTGTGGAAATACAAAGTTCTTCTTTTTTAATATGTTATATGAACGTTTGGCGATCAGTATTAATTCAGTTTGGGAAAATCTTTCTTTTCGCATCTTGGAGGTTGTCCGCAGAAGTCATAAGACTTTTATGTAAAATGAGTATGGAGGCTGATCATATAGTGCAAGCGACCAAAGCGTAGGGATGATCAAATGTGGTCGAGATTAAAGACAGAGTTCAATAAACTGATCATTGTTTTGTGTCGTACCCGTGTCAGCTCAGTATGGATCCTTAAGACATAAGTGATCTTAGAAAGGGTATGGAATTCCGAATAAAGTGCCTGTCATGACAAATTCCGATTTTCTCTTTTGTTTTGGAAGTATGGTGCTAAAGTATATTAAATTTGATTGTGATCAAGCAAATTTAAAAATCCTGACTAATAATTTCATAGGAAATTTATTAGTGAAAAATCGACACTTATCGATGACAATTCATTTTCGACGATTTTGAAACCTTTACGAATTCAACGTTTATCGACACTTATCGATTTAAATTAAATCCTACCAAGCCTAATTATAAGTAATCTAAAAATACAAATCAAATATTAGGCTTGGTAGAATTATATTTAAATCGATAAATGTCGTTAAATATCGAATTTGTAAAAATTTCTAATTCGACGAGAAAAGAATTGCCGTAAATGTCTATTTTTCACCACTTATTTTTTACGAAATTATGCGACGTGATTTTTTAATTTCATTTACCACATTCACACAATTTATTTTTGCTTCAAAGATCCAAAATGGATAAGAAAATCGACATTTGTCATACCAGACGGCAACACTTCATTCGGTATTCCTTATACTTGGCTTTCTAAATTCCTTTATGTCATTGTTTCAAGGACCCATAATTAGCTGCCGCAAGGTCCAAAGGCACAGGTACGGTACAAAACAAAATAATCCGTTTATTGCACTCTGTTACTAATCTCGATCAAATTCGATAATTCCTACGCGCCTTGGAACATTATCACGATATGATCAGCCACCATATTCCATATATGTAAAAGTCGAGGAAAGCCTCTTGTGTCTTCTTCCGATCTTCTTCAAGTTTTTCCAAACTGAGAAATGAGTCCCTATAATATTTTCACAAACATACTGACATCAACTTTATATTTTTGGGAGTCATACCCGCAATCCATCCTCTACATTCATCATCGTTTGTTATTCAACTAGGATTTTTTCTTCAAGATATTCATTAGGTAGTATGTTATATTAACTTCGCATTAATTCTGCTATTGTATAGAGAAAATTTCGTTTAACGAGTAAAATAAACTTTCTGTTTTATTCCGGAAAATTTGCTGTACCAGATTAATGGTTGAAGTCAAAAACAGCACATCCACCAAAATTTTGAGAGCAAAAAACTATCAGGCATACGAGGTCTTTTTGTTACACACACACACACACACACACGCACACGCGCACACACGCGCGCACACACACACACGCACACACATATATATATATATATATATATATATATATATACAATTTTAGCAAAATTTTAGTAGAATGAATTCAATTTATATAATATTCTAGACAAAAATCAATGAAATGTATTTAAAAACGTCTAATTCGTTTTTGATTTCTGGAAAATATAAACTCAACATGTGGCTTTTTAAGAAATTTAAACGGCGACTACCAAGCCTTATAAAATGCATTAAAATATATATCGATTTTCGTATTTGATTTTTTGAAAAATAAACGTCGATTTTTAAGAAAAATTAACTTCGAAAACTAACAAGTCCCATGTTAACCAACTAGAGGAAAGAAACGTTCCTGGAATCAATACCATGATGTTACTCTAGGCGGCTTACTCTCAAATTTAATAGGGATAAAACCAAGTCCTGAAAGAATGTTTGAAATTGTTATAATATTTCTTGTATATTATACTCCCATATATCGCCATGCAGCCAAGATAATGGCAAAATGACAAACACTGGCAATTATAACGAGAGTTGCTAAAATCTAAACAGCAAAATTGAATATATTAATATGAATTTCATCTGATAAATTTTACCTAGAGAAGTTACTTTCCTGTAGTTGGCACCCCTATGGGTGATTCTCATTTGGCTGCGTAACTGTTAGTTTAAATATTAAAAAAGGGAATTGGAGACTACGGTGTACAGATTGGAATTAAAATTTAAAACTCCTGAACCGTAAATTAACCCAGAGTGCACTCACACGTCTTATTGACGTGTGAGTGCTCTCTGGGTTAATTTACGGTTCAGGAGTTTTAAATTTTAATTCCAGTTTAAATATTGACTATTATAAATAGCTACACGTCTGGAAAGTTGTACCAAATGTAAGATGAGAGCAGTTATAAGATTTATGAATGCAGATGTTAAACAGAATGGAACACAAATCGGAATGGTGGACGTTTGTAGTGAGAAACGTGTCTCATAAGAGTGTAGGAATCGCTCAAAATAAAAATGCAACCCATGATCGCGAATATACTGCTCGTCCTGGGCAGATTAACTGCATAGTCATGCCTGACAATATATCAGTTGATGAAAGGCTCATTCAAGAAATCCGGTGTATTAACCTGAATGTATTGAATAAAGTTTTCAATATAAGCCGTGGATTTGTTCATCACATAGTGGCGGATCGCCTCCCCCTTGGATCCGCCGATTGCCCTCCACTGGATGCATTCTTAAATCAATTCCTCTGCGCTGCAGAGTAGACCCATAGGAAAAAGGAAGAAAATTCTCTCAGTGGCAGGAATTTCCAGAATAAAAGGGTCTTAGGCAGTGGTAGATTCAAGAGGAGGGAGGAGCGATCGCATCCTGTCATCACATTGTCTGTGACGAGCTGGGTTCTGTAAAGTGCATGCAAGATAAGTCCCTCTTCACCTTAAAGATGAGCTGAAACAGCAACAACTTGATGCATGCTCTTTGCTGCCGGTTCGATATTAAGATTGTATGAGAATTTCATTATCATCTTCCTCAGAAACTTCTCCTTCTTTATCTCGCTATTATTATATTAATTCATTGACATCGTGTGGCAAAAATGGTGAAAACAATCTTGATTTTTTAAACGAACGAACTAAAGCATAGGGTATCGTTGGTATCTAAACAAGTCATGGGAGAAATTCTGAAGTTAGAATTTTTTGTGGGGACTCGATATTCCGTTATGACAAAAAGCATTGGGTATGAATAACAGCAGTGCACAATGTGTTCAAAATACGTTACGTAAATACGGCGTTTTAACATGTATGTTCGTGTGTGTGTGTAATTATAAGTTACCGAATGAAGACATCCTCCACACTTCCATCAACTTCCTCCCTCCTCCGAGCCAGCAATACGAATTTCACAAATGTATTTTCGGTCTTATTTTCCATCTAATGATGTTTCTTTGGGATCAATTTCTTCTCTCTTTGTGACTTTTTCGGTGCAATTATTGCGCCTTCTCTCATTTAGTGACTTCGGCGATTCTGTCTTGCTTATGCACTCAGTCAGGGGCGGATATAGGGCCAGGCAATCTAGACGACTGCCAAGGGCCTCGCGCCTCTGGGTGCCTCGCGCCTCTGGATGCCTCGCGCCTCTGGGGGCCACTCGTCTACAGCCGCGAGAGTTTTAAGCTACGTTTTCATGCAAGCGGTAATGGCGGCGCGGGCGGTGCAAACGAGGCGAAAGAAAACAGAGGCCGATTTCATGGACACTACTTGGCGCAGGCGGCAAATAATTGACTGCGCGGCACCGTGATTGTATTCTGAACCAACACTTCCGTTTTTTCGTATTTACTAGTCTTATAAATTTGTGAAATTGGATTGATAGCACATAACGTGACGTCAGTCTCAACTGACGGGTATCATTGAAAAAATAATTATATCTGAAGGTTCTCCTCAAAGATTTTGAGCTACGATCGACGTCGATCTCTATTGCACATATATATGTAAATAAATGAATAAGAATTTCATAGCCAGTTTTCCTCCATAAGACTTAGTCACATGTTTTCTGAATTCGCGAGTCGTGGACCCCGCAATCCACTGTCGCCTAGGGGCCTCGCACCCCCTAAGTCCGCGCCTCCACCCAGTCGCTTATTATGCAGCCTCTTCGAGTGACCCCTGCCATGCATTACTTCTTGTTTTCTGGCATGGTTTCCAGGGGCTGGACTGTTCTAGCATTCATGGGCAACGTTTCACACTAATAGGTTAAATAAATATGCGTTTCCTCCGAGCAAACTACATTTTATCTTTACCCTTCCTTTAATTTCTCTTAAATAGAGCAAAAGAGATTTGTTCCATAATAATACATTTTGTGACCTCCTCGACGTTAATCTTTTGAGGATGTGTATCCATCCGTAACCACCTGTCTTCCCAATGCTGGATCAATAAATTTCATTTTCTTCTTCCGATCTTCTATCAGGTCTTCATTCTGGTTTTCCGTAACTTGACATTAGCATAGCTATTGGAGAAATCTAAATCTGTTGGATTCCAGCCATAAGGCGGACCAAAAATTTTTGAAATTTAGACCGCTTCCCTTCACTGTCTCCCAAGATCATTGCCAGCATTCCACCTCTCCACATGTGACCTCTGTATCTTTTCTCGAATGGCAATCTCAAACATAGGATCAAAGGACTTTCTTCCTTTCCTCTCAGCCCTCTAAGGAACTGAACTCCTACTGTACCATTACAATTTGCATGTCGATGATGAGCTATGGGTTGTAATGAAGCGGTGCTTGAATTGATATTCGTCCAATCTCTCTCTCTCTCTCTCTCTCTCTCTCTCGAGAACGCCTGCGCCCGCATCCGATATCCATCTTCCCAGCTTGTTCAACGTTTGCTTCAAATAAGAATGCGCTGCCATAAAATGACCAATAAATACCGTCTGTGCATCCGTTCTCTTCTCCCTCCATCGTCCTTTCTCCTCCCAACTCCTTTCCCCTCCGGCATTGCCCTCCATCACTCGCTCTCTCCTCCCCTCCTTTCTCCTATCTCCTTCCCTCGCCCTTCACCCCTCCCCTATCGCTCTCTCCCTCCCACTTCTACCCATGAACCTGCTCTGATGGGCCTCTCAACGGATTGCATTCCTCGCCGTAAAATTTATTTCGTTAAAAATACGCATGTTAACTATTTCAAGTCTTTAAACTACTTTAGGAGAGATAATGTAAGGTTTCAAACAGTTTTAAGGTGTCGAACTCGCGACCCTTCCTTCACAAAGTGCGCCATTCTCAGTGCATTGACTCTACCGTAACAGGGTGAAAGCGCGAGGAAGTTTT
Organism: Tanypteryx hageni; assembly: GCA_028673005.1. Lineage (NCBI taxonomy): Eukaryota > Metazoa > Arthropoda > Insecta > Odonata > Petaluridae > Tanypteryx > Tanypteryx hageni. The sequence continues at coordinate 222,182,654 of CM054113.1, forward strand.
GGAGTCAGCAAAATGATTACGCTCATTATTATGAAATGTGGCCCACCATGTATTTCGAAGGTTTCTATTTGGACTCCCTGCAATTTGATTTTGAGGTTCCTCGTTTAAGAGATCTCGTGGCGGAATTTTATCTAATTTATTAATCTCATGCGGCTAACGAATGAAGAATCTTTTCTGTTAATTGCGGTCATTTGCCGAAATATTTTTCATTTTACGATCTCCTCACCTAAAATTGATGACTTATCATCGCATTGTCGTTTGACCTTGAGCCAATGACTGAATCGTCAAAACAAACTAATAGCGCTTCTTCGCGCCTATGTTAGTTTTCATAATAAACTATTAAATGTTACCATGAAAACATGTAATAATGGATATCTATATATTTTTTTAAATTTCTCACTCACGTAACACTTCAAAATAAAGGATATAAAACCTAAGGTACTTCAAGAAATGCTACAGAGCATTTGGAAGAAAGATGGGGTATAACCTCTTAGAAAAATCCGAAACTCCAGAAACACTTATATTTAAGGTGTCCAATGTCCAATTTTAAACAACCATAAGAAAAGCATTGAAAGCGGCGCAGGGCTTTATAAAATTGATTTTTTAAATTAGTCACAATTAAGACACAAAGTCGGGATATAAACCGTTCTCTGGATTAAAGATTGAAGTTAAATTTTTTGAAGAGAGAATTTGAATCCGAGCCGAATCAGCGTAAAAATTGTTTTTAATCAGAAAATAAGGGGATTTATTTTGTTATCTCACAATGAAAAAAGTCAACTACCATGGCAACGAGTCCAATGTTTTTAAATGGGAACTGGTAATCTGTATTGTAATAACAATACTTTTTAATGGAGAATTGATAGATTGCATTATGAACCCATTGATTTCAACTAACGAACTATACATTTGATGACGTCATAATTATAATACACGATATTAAATTAAATAAAAACTCATTACTCCTTTTAATTAAGGAGATTGATAATCTGTCCTTATATAATAAACTAGTAGAAGGTGCTTGCATACTACAAGCATTTCATCTCACCTTGAAAAAACATTAATTTTTCAGAGAGATATTTCATCATGAGCAAATCTTTCTCTAAATCATAAGATTTCTCCTTTGGACCGATTTTCGTTTTTTCATTATGGAACAATAATGAAGTAAATACATCACTAATTTTTGCAATTTTACAAATATTTTACTTTCTCCATTATGGGGTTACACATTTATACCAAATTTTAAAGTTGTGGCACTTCTAGAAGTGAAATAATATTTTTCTAATTGTTTAAATTTTTAACATTTCTAACGGCCGCAATAAGAATTTCATAGATATAATGAAATGTTTATTCGTTTAAATAGACTAAACTCTAAATAACTTGAAAATTTCAGCTCTCTAACTCGCCCCGTAATATCTAAACATTTACCTATTTGTTTAAACTTGAAGAATTTTTAACTGCCAGACCAATTAAAATATCAAAATTTGTATAAATTTTATTTCGTTTTTTTACAAATCCTACCTCTAAAAAAATTTCAGCTCCGCAGCACATTCGGAAATACATAAACCTTGAAAATTTGTTTAAACAATTGCGAATTTTTAGCGGCCGCATTGTTGAACTTTTTCAAGATTTTCGTTTTTTCTAGTGTGTTTTGCACAAAATCCTACCTAAGAAAAAATGTCGAATCTCCAGCTCATCTGGAAGTGCCTAAACGTTAGTAATGCCTTTGTCCTCCTACTCCTCTGTAAGGAACGTCTATATATAATGATAATTGTTTGGTTGGTTAACCTACGTAGATCAACGTTTAGTGTATTGTGCTAATTACACGGGGATACTGGGTTTGATCACAATGGAAGTACTTTTTAATTTAAAAAGGTATTTCATAAGCCAGCAGTAAAGATAAAAACAACAGAAAATTATTTTGTAAGATTCCCAATTTTGAAGTTGAGTAGCAACGGGTAGTTTGCGATGGAAATTTTAGGAAGATAAATTATGATGCGATATTATATTACTATAAAAATCAACATTTTTTCCACTTTGTTGATATTGCACCCACCTTCACATAGTATGAGACTTTCAAAATATTGCGTGATTAAAATAACGGTAGCTAAATGGATGTCTCACTTGATTTTGGACTGCTGAGGAGCGAAATTTCACTAAACACTTACAAAACATTCTTAAATATGATAACACAAATTTTACTGGATAAACCTATTTTGAAAAACAACTGAAATAGTTTTATATTATTTTTGAACGGATATATTACATCTGAAGTTAAGCGAAATGATGGAGTAGAAACTCACTTTTCCCAAAATTAACCATCTTGTCAAATATTTTTATATTAAATGAACGAAATAGTTTTCAAGTATAAAATAAGCGCCAAAAACAGATGTAATAAAAATATCATAATTCCGGTAAAATGTTTATTTCCTTTAATTTTATGATCACATGATATTAGAGAGACTTTTCAGGTATTTTTCTCTCTTTTTCTCATTTCTATATTCAATCGAAATTCCATAGAGACACTTCTCTTGCGCTAATTTTCATGTTTTTCATGATTGGAGCATAAAAGCTCAATAATTCTCCCACGCAGAATTAAGTTTCATCACCAACTTCTTGAAAATCCGAAAATTTAAGAATTTGTTCTATGTACAGGCTTACATTCGGGTTCATTGTTCCGGGTAGTTTTTTCCTCTGCTGAACTAACAGAGAAAGCTGACAGCACGTAACTAATTTCCCGTGGAAAAATGTCTTCCATTGCACGCGAACGGATATAAGGCAGGAATCCGTTGCATTTTTAACCCATATATGAAGAATGTGCATTTCGAGGGTGCGGAGCAAGAAACATAGGAGACCGTGAGAGGGTGGCGTGGGGTGGAACGGGATGGAGGAGGAGCGAAGGGGGAGGAAGCGAACAGGGAGGGAGGGGGATTGGAGGGGAAAGCTAGGGAACGCGAAAGTGATACCTTAAGACTGACCTAGTTATTCGCTCCCATTGACTCCTCGCCGACTGTGCGTGGACAGGATGGGCGAGAAACGGCCCCCGGAGGGACTGGGTGGAGGAGGGGAGAGGGAGGTGGAGCGGAGGAAGGAATGGGAACGGGAAGTGGAATGGGAAGAGGGAGTGAAAGAAACTAGGAAGGCGTCCCGAGAGACTTGGAGAGAGAGAGAGAAGAGATTGGATTTAGAAATTTTATTGAGGGATTGTACAGAAACGAGTGTTAGGTCGAGTGAGGGGGTCTGGGCGTAGGAAGAAGGGGGAGGGGATGACCGTAGGGGTGTTGGGTGTGGGGAAAATTTAGGGAGTGGAGCCGCGGTGAAATAGATTGCAGAGGTTTCAAGGAGAAACGGGGATTGCACATATCCTAGCATTATCAGAAAATGAACTCGGAGGCCAAATAAATGTGCGAGGCATATTTAATTCTAGGTACTTAGCTCTGTGCTCATCACTTGAGATAAGGAACTATCCATATGGAATGCACTGAAAATTCGGTTCCAATGACTGTCATTTCAACACCGGTGCGTAAGATAAAAATATATTCCCTAAAATAAATGTTTTAGCGCTGGGAGAGATGTTGTCTAAGCAGTGGTTCTCAAGCTTTTTCATCGTGCGTACCACCAACCATTTTGTCAAAAACTTTGGTTACTCCTTCTTCTACAGGAAGGGAATCGTTACGTCAACTACATTTAAATATTATATCAATCATAAATGGAAATTTTTAAGTAACTTAAATATTGCAGTAATATTGCTGAGAAAAAGTTTTATAATAATTATCTTCGAAACTTCGCGTCCCCCTTTGACGATCTTCACGTCCCACCGGTTGAGAATCACTGGTGTAATGCAATGGAAGGGAATTTAAAAATGAAATTTTGTTTATTTTGCATACATGAAACAAATCACATAAATTTTCCTAGTTTACACCAACTATTTTCATGCCAGTCGTTTGCTAAGAATAAACTACAAAAACAATTCTATGATTAAATTATTCTATCGGTGATATCATGCTTTATTACTCTATTTTTTCTAATTGAATATTTGCTGTTGCAAGTTAATTTCTAATTTAATAATCTCTGACATTTAAAATCAATTTTTAAGGGATTAATTTTTAAATCGTCTAAAGTAAAATAATTACCTTAGTAAAATATAAATAAAAATTTGGTTGCAATTTGAATAAATAATCCTAATTAACTTTTCAAATTTACTTTGAGATTAATTAATTATTACTTCGTAAATTTTATCGTTACGTTTTTATTGACTAGTCCACTATATGCTGATAAAAGAGAGATTTATCGAGCTCGTCTTATGGAGTACGGGGGCCTGTGCAAATCACATGGGCCCCTTGACCTTAACCATCGAATCAAACTAAGAATATTCTCAGAGTGGTATCGAATTATTATTTGCCTTAGCTAGGGTCGGCCCTAGCGCTAACCGCAAAAGCGGCGAATGAATGGGCCGTCGTTATGGGGGGGCTGGGAGGGCAGTCGTCCAGGGCCCCGCATCTATTGGGCTCCGCGCTTAAAGTTAGCTTATGAACTACTCTTACTTACTAGTCTTAGAAGACAGACGTAACGAGCGTGAAACGCGAAAAATTGCTCTATTATAGATGTTTGTTATAAGAAAGATATAATTTTTCTGAATATGGGATAGAGGGGGCCCTGAGGCTACCGCCTCGTCCTGGACCCCGCGGCTGCCGCCTCGCACTGGGCCTCGCGGATCCTGGAGACGGCCCTGCATGGACCCCTTCCTTTCCCCTTTTTCAAACAACCCTAACATTAAAGGCTTCCGAGCATCCCTCTCATTTTCTGATTGATAACTGGTTTTTCTGCACTCTTGGCTTTCTCCCGCAGTTGTCCTTCCTCTGCACGCACCTGCCACTCCACCGACTTCCATGGAAGGGCAAGGTCGGAGCACTCAATGCGAAGGGCAAGCAGCGGTTCCTTTCACTCTCTCCCTACGAGGAGACGATCCAGCTTCGGTCACGTGGCCAGCAGGGAGGGGCCTGGGCCACTTCTTTTTATTCCTAAGTCCACTTTCTCGATACAATTAAAAGCGAAAGGTTTCCATGTTTTCACTTGCCGACACTGTCACGTTTTGTATTCTTTAAAAATGAGCTTAGGCGAATTGGAAAAGCTCTCTCCGTCTACCTCTCCTTCCCTTCTTCACTCCCCTTCTCTTCCACTCTCCCTCTCCCCCTCCTTCCTCTTCCATCGTCCCACACCCTTCCTACCTAATTTTCCCCTCCTTACTCTTCCTGCGTTCCTCTTTCTCTCTCTCTCCCTTCATTCCTCACTTCCGTTCCCTCCCTCCTCCCCCTGCCTTCGTTTCTCCCGCGCTTCCTTTCTTCCGTGCTCTCCCTTCCACTTTTCCTACGTCCCTCTCTTTTCTTTCTCTCCCTCTCTCTACCGCTCTCTCCCTCCCACTGCATCCCTCCTCATCCACTTCTTTCTCAAAGCTTTCACTCATTTGTGTGTATGTTTTATGAATGGAAAGGAATCTTCTGGAACCGATGGAGTTGATAGGTTGATAAAGAAAAATAATAATCTTATTAATTTTCTTTATCAGATTTCTATATCATTCTAAAAGAAGAAAACTGCTGAATCATTAAATTCTGTCAATTTACAAAATACAATTAAATATTTTTATTTAATTATTTACTCAACCTTCAATATCTCAAGTAGACTAAAGCCAGGTGGCGACGACTGCTACAATATTGAACCCATAAATATCTTTGATTTGTACATTAATTAACATTCAAAAGTTACACATATTTATACAATATATGCATACAATAATAATGAATTTATCAATAAACAAACACAATAATATATAATTTAGAACTTATCCAATTTTTACTATTTTTATGGAGTTAAGAGATTTTTTTAAGCTCAAGATATGCCTTCACGGCTACCCTAACGGTTAAGGGGCTGATGAGGTCCCCGCCGTACTTCACCCCATCAAGCATTCCTTCACTTCCTCCAACTCCATCGTCATCTGCTATGAATACAATATTATCAAACTAACGTTATGGTTAAATCTTTTATATTTTTCAGTAAGTGTTTGAAGAGCTCTTCAGGTAACATGCTACAATCCCAGATTCCTCTATTAACCCTGGAGGACCCGCGGCGTACATTGTATTTTCTATCCAAATGCTGAAGAGCTTTATACATTGCGTCAAATAAATTAAAATTAAATTAATTTTTCTAACCATTTATTAATAAAATTGTCATTCACTTTTCCTTCAACATGAATTAGTATTCTGACATTTTTGAAGCAGCTGTTATAAACTGACGATACATGTTGATTGTATATAAGATTGTCAGTGGTGGATCCAGAAAAATTCAACAGGGGGCACGTAATAGAAAAAATGTATAAGTAGTATAATATGTTCCAGTAAATTTATACATTCTAACTGTACCCGGCGTAACATACGCCGTTCTAACAAATCTTAAGGGTTATTAATTGAAAATCAACGCATTTCATTTATTTATTCATCTTTTTCATTGTAAACAAAATTAACAATCTCGTTCTTCTCATATACAACATTTAATCAGACCAATGATCAAACTCTTGAGAGAGCAACATATAGTTGCCCGTGACTGAATACTGACATAAGCAGATTCTGTCACAAGTCTGTCCCTGTGACTTGTTGTTGTACATTGAAAAGGCTAAACGTATAGGAAAACCCCTTCTTTTGAATTTGAAAGGTATTTTGTATTAGATGGAATGAGAGGTATGCGCGATATGAGAAAAGTATTTAAGTTCAATGAATCTATTACACTGGCCTCTACGATGTGTCTTTGTAGACGCGTAATGGGGGACTGTCAAATATCGGGAATTACCAAAAATTTTATGAAGTTGTATTGTATGGTTATTGTTATAGGCAAATATAAAGTTTTTTTGTTAAACTTTTAACAGATATTTATTAAAAAAGCAATTTCAAACGGACGAGTTAATGCCGAACCCGATCACAACCGATTGGTAGCCGAAGTTTGCCGAGTGTTTAGTGACGTCAGTGCATGCTACAAGCATGTTAGCCGGTGCTAGCCGTGCTAGAAGCCATTGTGCCGATATAGAAGTGGATGCTTGAAAGACATAATTCTGTTGTTTTCCTCTATACTCCGTCTTAGAAGAAATATTGGTAGAAGTGCTGCACCTTCCTGCATTTATTTCGCTTTGTGTTTTGCAAAATGGCATATGAAGGGTTTTGTATAGCCAGATCTGATAATTTGCCCAGCGTTGATTTGTACATGTTTTTGCGGTACATTGGAAGTCCTAGGGAGCAATATTCAAATGTTTAAATGCGAGGAGTGAAGGCAGATAGGTTTGTATTACATTTAATTGATAAAACATGTTCGATGTAGCACTTTTATTTTCAATTATTGTAATAGTACTATTATTTCCACTGAAACGCAGAAGATAGATTGACGTCTCAAACAGCTTTCCCATATTAAATTAATAAAACAACTGTAGTTTAAACTAATATTATAGAATATTTATTTATGAGTTGTTTACCATGCTGTCTTAGTATCTAGTAAGTAAAATATAGTTAGATAAGTAAATAAAAGGTAATGGACGAGGCCGAAACTTCGTGGAACTCCACAATAAAATAACATGAACAATGATAGATAGTATTTTTTATTTATATTAAACTTTTGCTAATTTCCACAAAATATATGAAGTAAAACACGACCGGTTTCGGCGAATAATCACCATCATCTGCTTTTACAGAATCATCAGGTCAAATATTGACAGATATACAAAATTAATGTGAATAAACTTAGTTTCCGTGGATGAAGTTTGTTGTTTAAGGGGCGCCCTGCCTTAATTATTACCTATACTTGTGAAAAAACTGTAAAAGTGTTTGTAATAACTGCATGTCTCTTTTGTATATATCGCGAATTTCATCGTTGCTTTTATGGCTTTTTTCTCCCTTTGAGGTCAATGAGGAAAGACTGTTGGTAATGCTTTTGGATTTGTTAAACTGAAGTGAGAAGGAAAAATTTGTATTGTTAAAGGCAAGATTTGCCCTGAACACAAAATAAGATAAAGAGGTTATGAAGTGAGAGTAGTTGTAGATGAAGAAGAAGATTTAGTCACGTCTGTGGAGTGTCATGACTGCCCATATTTAGCAAAACATGGTCCTTCAAAATACCATGCTGTCGTGGATATTATGGGAACAAATTTATTAAAATATTTAAATTACAGAACTAACTTGATATGTAGCATTTGTAAAAGTATTTGCTTAACAACTTGGTACTTAAATATATGCACTGCAACAGTTATTATTTGCTTAATAAACCCATAGCCCAACGATTTCCGTAAGTTTGATCTTACGTATTTAGAATAGGTATATTACATTATGGAGGTTTTTAAAAAATATATATGCTAATCTTTGAAACATAAAAATGTAATTTACTCTTTCAACTTTCCCCAGAAATATATGCATCGTGTATATGTAATGCCGACATAAGTCATAAACTAAAATACAAAGCAATAAAATTACGTACATATAACTAGTACTTAGATTAAAATGATCTTCACAGACAAATGCAGTTGTACGTTCCGATATATCAAATGCGTATCTCCTCATGGCTTTCAACCACAATATTCTCCGCTTCTTATCTCTTCCCAAGGAGCTCGGTAGCGTGAAGAACAATTTTCTCGGGGTTTTAATCGTTGTATTTAAGCACTGAGGTACCAGAAAATACTTATAACCCTTCTTAAGTTCCATATTCTCCATTTTAGCTACGATATCAGGAAAAGCAACTGGACGAAGTATCAAAACCGCGTGCTTTCAGTACGATCGTAAGGCATGCGATGTCGTCACGTACCCCTTACTACTCTCTCTCCAACCAGGATGCCGTTTTCGCGGGATATTTAAAAGAGTTATTTTAAATATTTTTTGCATAATGAAGACGATTTAACAAAAAAATTATCACGGGAAGTAATTAAGTCAATTACAAAGAATTTAAAAAACATAATTAAATATTTTGACAGTCCCCCATTGTCAATCTTGTTTCATTGCAAATTCCCTGTGTTAGCATAAGATTCCGTATGATTACAGCACCTACTTTCAGTTTTAGCTCGTAAGGAGGCATTCCTGTTGGTATTAAGCTGTTGAGAAACTCTTCAGGGTATGCCAAATGGTCACTTGTAACATTCAAATGCCCAAGACCGGGTCACAAAGGACCCGAATTTAAATGTTATATAAATTATTTCAAGTAACAATTTTTTCCAGAGCTAACCTTCCAGTTAATTATTTATTGAGATATTTGGCACCAAATGAACCGTATTTGTGGTAAGAAAGAAATTTGATAAGGCGACATAAAAAAAATACAAATGGCTCATAATACAGCGGGGCGAGATGTAGGGTGAGGCCGAAGACGGCTGGGGGTCGAAGGCATCAAATTATGATAAACAATGGAAATGAAACATTACTTTTTATTGAATTATAAATCATCAACATATAGGTATTGTCACGCTGACCATGTGCGTCTTTTAAGCGGTTTTGCGGTTAGTATTAAGAAAAATGGGAATATATCGAAATCATTACCAACTTTATTAAATTAAACTTAAAATTATTGTTTTTTATATCTTATAAATAAAAAGGAAAGTTTGTCTGTCGACAACCTATAAAGATAGACCTTAGTTAAATCCAAAGTCGGGTGCAGCACATTTTTCAATTTGACATTAAAATACATAAATTTCGTCCCACGCCAAGCCGACTTGGACTGATTTATGCAAGAAGGATTAAAGGTTTTTATTATTTTCATCTATTTTCGTTTCCTATTACCTAAAGTTTGAAAAATTTATATTATCGCGAATGTAATGGAATAAAACCATGAATGAATTAAAGCCTGCTATGGGAATCTGATTGTTGTCTGGGATATCTTATCCATATTATGCATTGAAAGTTAGCTTAATTCATTCACTTAATATTTATTCAATACATTTTATTTTGAAAACTTAATATTTAGGAACTTTTCTTTTGTATTTAAATCAATTTATTATATTTTCCAATCGTATTTAATGTTATGTTCATAATTGAAATATAAATTTAAATTAATCGAACAAAATTCGCTTTGCAATATTATGTTTACAATATTTGTTATGACAACCTCGAAGAAGGATTTGATCTTCCAAACAAAGAAACTCCTAAGATACGAATAGAGAGATACGAAATAGAATATCCGACTGGATTTTACTGAGAAATAAAAACGGTGATATTTTATAGCATAACACCATTTTCTGTTTTTGTTTCTTTATTCTTAATTTTGTTCGTGTATATAGTTATTCCTCTTTCTTGGGCGTTTTTTACTGAAAATTTTTAAATTATAATTATGTCTGCTCTGCCTATATTTATATTCTAAATGTCGTACTTGCTACTACAGGGGAATGGCAGGTGTTGAATCTACAGAATTCTTATCGTATGGAATCAACAGAAAAATAGTCAACAGTAATTTAGAATGTCTAACATTACATTATACATTACATATTATAAAACATTTATTATGCAGGCAGAGCGGTAGCCAAACTACGGTTAGATTTCGGCAGGGCCGTTTCATGCGTCCCCAGATCAACCAACTCATAAATAACCAATGAAACTTTCAATGAAAAACACATCTGATTTGCTAATGTATTAATATATTGTAATGTGTTTTATTTGATGTACCAAGTAAACTGCAAAAATAAAATTATTTTCCCAGAACAAACATTTTTTGATTAAAAACATAAATGTTTTAATAAAAATAATTTTCAGTAAGGGTAGTTAAAATTACTTTAAATTACAAATAAATAATCACAATTTTGATGAAAAATGTTGATTTACATTAAGAATTTCATGGTGTAATTCAGTTACCCCCCTTGGTAGGATTGAGATGCAAAATATCTTGGTAGTCTGAGGGTTAACAGGAAATCCAGTAAATCTTATAAACATTACAAGCACATTTGTTCTAAAATATTACAAAAAATTAATTTTTACGAAGTCTCTCCTTTATGAATTTTGTCCCGCATGGACGCGCGGGTGAAAAATGCTCGCTCTCTGCTATCAGTCTCAGTACTCATAAACAACAGGTCGTAAGAACAACAAAACGCTCTAGAACTAACTGGTAGAGTCCAAGTGAAAGGTATTGGGGGTTCGACTGAAATAATGCCGAAGATTCAAAAGATTATCACGTATCTTTTTGCTTGGGTAGTTTTTACCAAGATGCGCGTCCTCCCGGGTTAAGAAAAGAATACTTGGCAATATTTGTTTTGTGAGGCCCCAATTTAATTTTAAACTCATGTCCGTTTTCCCCAATAAACTTTGACTTTTCTATCCTACTCAACAGATCTTCCCATGCTTTATTTTCGCCAAGTGCCTGGAATGTACACCCTAATCTATCATCCCTCCTCCTGTTTTGAATCGTTTCCCAACCCAGCATTTTCATCATTTCGGTGACACTATCTCCCTTGCTGAATCTTTCTAAGGTATATCTCGCTGCCGTTTTGTGTGCCTCCTCTAATTTCATTATATGCCCTATTTCCAGTGCTATTAATGAAAAACTGTCGATACTTTCTCTAACAGTTGATAGGGGAAAAACGCAACACAATGCAATTCACTCATAATAGTAATTTGATTTTCACCTTGATAGTGGATGCTCGCCGAGAGCCCTTCTTTTTGATTGGCACGTTCCGTACAATCTAAAGTTTTTGCACTTACGTGCTTTTTGGTTCAAGCGATTGCCGCTCGTCGCAGTGGCACTCCTGCTTCTGGTAGAGCACTGGTAACGGGTGTTGTTTTTCGCATTGTTCGGTCGTTGGCAAAACAGGGGAAGGCTTACTTGTCCCTTCTTCTCACCTGTTTTGTCGCCAACCTCTACTGTGGGGTCTGGTCTTCTGAGGCCAGTCTCCGTGCTTTTTCTTGGCCCTGAAGGGGGCTCAGATTTATAGCTCCAGTAGGAATTATTTCCTCATGGAAGGTGATCCGAAAGGGTCTGTTGTGACGGTTGCCCTTAAAGAAGGGAACCTCCAACTCGCCTCCTCTTGCTCGCGGTCGTCGTCGCTTTCCAGCGACTCCTCTTCCTTCGGTAGAATCACGCCGGCGGAGTACAGGGCGTTGTGCGCCAAGATGGCACCGGTTGCTGCTGCGCCGGTCGCCATCGAGGCCCTCCCCTCTACTTCGGCCCAGGGCCAAAGAGTCGATGCGTCTGTAGGCATTTGCGGGGTCACACAAGATACAAGGAGAGGCAAAAGAAGTCTGTATGGAAGTCGGTGCAGAAGAAGGCACAGAAGTCTGCACCGGCCCTCCTCAAATGAAGGCCCCCTCCCTCTGCAAAAGTGGACGCCTCCCGTCCCTACGTCGCAGTGGCTGGGGGCAAATCCAAGCCGACTCTGTCGGCTAGTGCCCTACTACCAGTTTAGCAGCCAGGTGCTGAATCGAGTAAGCAGTTGGACCCTCCCACTGCGGAGTTGTCCACCACTGCCCAAAAAACCCCTCTGCTGACTCCTGGTTCCGTCCTCAGACGGGAGGAGCCAGCCCCCCAGAAGCCCTCAGCCAACACTCTCCGCAAAAAAAGGCGCAGGGCAGCGAAGGAGAGGGAGCAGCAGGCGAAGCCCACAGAGGCTGTCGCCGTGGAGGGAGTGCCCCGCCACGGCACCTCCTACCAAGGCCAAGCCAGAGGCAGCTGAACGGGTGGCCGTTCGGTCCGCAGGGACCGACGAGGTGACCCCACCGAAACGACCGAGACTAGCATGCCGCAGAGCAGTGCATCAAAAGCCGTCCGGTCCGAGGAGGACCCCGACTTCTGGCGCACAATGGCGATGATTTGTGGGGCGTTAAGGAAATACATCTCCTCCACGTCCGGCCAACTCCTCTTCTCTCTCTCTTGGAGGAGTTGGTTAAGGAGCGCATCCCATCCTCCCATAATAAGGACTAGAGAATGCAGCATCCTGACGCAATGGAACGCCCGAGGTGTCAAGGAGTACACGGAAGAACTCCGGGCGTTCCTCCAAGAGAGGAACGCCATCGTCGCCGCTGTGAACGAGACACACCTCCGTCCGGCAGACGTACGGAAGATCCCTGGTTGGGCGATCTACCACTCAGAAAAGGTCGGCCAGGCCGCTACGGGACCAGGGCACGGTGGATCGGCACTGCTCCTCCACCGATCTGTGGAACATCGTTCCTATCCGGTGCGAAACTACAGATCGATGGAGATTGTATCCGCCGACATCAGGGCCTGTACCGAATGGATCAGGGTCTCCTCGGTGTATTATTCGCCGAGGAGGGCGTGGGATCCGGATGAGTTCATGGATGTCGTCGGGGATGGCCGCCCCTCGATCATCATCGGGGACTTGATGACAGCAACATCAGGGCGTCTCTGAGCATGCATTCCGTTTGCGATATGTCTGTCGACCATAATCTGACCCTGCTACTTCTGGGGAACTCGCCAGTGCGAGTACCACCCTCGCAGCGTCTGGATCTAGCTCGTGCCGACTGGCAGTACTTCCGTGAATTCATCGCGGAGAGGCTGCCGGTCGACCCAACACCGCCCAGGACGTGTGCGGAGGCGGACCGTATGGTCAGCATCCTCACTTCCATCGTCCAGCAGGCCATGGACGCTGCGATCCCGAAGGTGGTCGTAGCTGGGCGTATACGCATTGCCCTGCCTCGTGTCGTCAAAGAGACGATCACGCTGCGCAACAGCGTGCGGCGGAGGTGGCAGCGCCACCGTACGCTGAACCTCAGGATCCAGTTGGACTCCCTCAACAGGACGGTCCGAGACATGTTTTGAGACGTGCGCCAATCCCTGTGAGGCTATTATACAGCTCTAACTTGCAGTTTTCTACGCTCTCCATTCAGCGCTCGATTTAGTTCTTAAACTGACCGGATAACACAAAAACCCTAAGTACTCACACACTATTGAAGCTTAACTCCTTCAAAGTAGTTCCTCTGCTATTGAATTTCCCGATTCCATTGAGCTTGCCACTTGCGGAAGTATGCCTGAAATTCCTCCTTCGTATTTCCAATGACGTCCTCCATGTTGTCAATTCTCGTCCCTTTTAGTTTAACTTTCATTTTGGGGAAGATGAAAACGTCACAGGTGGCTAAATCGGGAGATTAGGGAGGATGTGGCACCACAGGGATATTGTTTTTGCTAGAAATTCAACAACAGACAGGGCGGTATGGGGGCGTGCATTGTCCCATTTTCTAGGCGTTTTATTCTAATCGTATCAGCAGTCGCGCTGAAACACTACAATAAAATATTGGATTGACGGCTTCTTCAAATGGAAGGCACTCATGGTGAACCAAGCCTTTTTGTTCGAAAAATGCCATCAACATGACCTGGCCATGTTTAAACTTGGAAAATCATCGGAATGTTGTTGCACGGCTCAAAACTTTATCACCAAATTCTGTTTACAGGAGTTCTTGTTTCTACAGCCGTTTTCTCCAGTTTAAGGCAAAACTTAATGCACACGCGTTGTCCTTTGCCATCAGCCATTATGAAATGCGGAACTGCACTGATACACACCCTCATTAACGTGTGTTACGAAAGACTGATTGCAAATACTGCGATGGTGATGTGCGCGTGACGTCACTGATGCACTAGTGTTACCACAACAGCCACGAATCTCCACCCCCCACGGAATTTTTAAAAAATTATTCTCAAAACTTTTTATATACCCTCGTACTTTTGCATTAGCTTATTCATAATCTTTCAGAGGAGTAATGTTTTGAAATTTCAATGCTACGATAGACCAAAATGCTGTTATAATGATTTGTCCAATCCTATATGATGCTGTTTATCCTCAAATTTTTAAACGCTGTTAAGATAACTTCACTGCGTCAAAAATCCTCACCATAAAATGTGTGTGCAACCGTTATCTCAGAATGTTTTCATTGCTAGAATACTAAAATTTCCTATCGGTAATAATGTCGCCACTTTTAAGCGTGCATATTCAAAATAAAAAACAAAACTTTAAATCAATAATTCTTTAATTTTATCAGATCTCCATGTACATGAACCAGGTAATTCACTGCTTTATATCCTAACTTCGGCCCTACCAAGAGCCGTAACCCTGCTTCGAAGAGGCCGATCCGAACTGCGACTTGCTCACGGGCACGGTCTGGATGTGCTGCGACTGCTGGGAGAGCGTGGCCGCCGCAGCCGCTGCAGCCTTGGCCGCGTAGCTCCTCTGCTCCGCTGCCTCCCGCACCGCCTCCTTTGCCGCGCTCACGACCGCTATCTCCCTGGCGGATGCCGCGGCAGCCGCGGCGGCGGCATAGCGTTGCTGGGCAACGGCGAGCTCGATGCGTTTGCGCAGTGCCACGAGGTCCAAAGCCGTGGTTGCGTGGGCGGGCGAGACAGGCGTCAGGGATCTAGAGGCCCAGGGACCAGAGGGGACGGGGACGGCGGAAACGGGCGGCAGCCAAGGAGCGGGAGAGACGTCGAAGGAAGCGGGGATAGGGAGAGAAGGAAACGGAGGAGGATGAACGAACCAATCTGCGGGCACTCCCACACCCACCACGCCTCTTTTGGCTTTGGTCACCTCCTCTGCTGCGACGGCCGAGGCCACGAGGAGAAGAACGCACTGAAAAAGTAAGGGAAAATGTTATTGGCGTAGAGTCAAGAAGAAGGGAAGAAGAACGGAAGAAGAACGGAAGAAGAACGGAAGAAGAAACGGAAGAGTAAAGGAAAAGAATTCGAGATGAGAGCAAAATACTATAAAAGTAATGGAAGGTAAGGAAGAGAGGTAGGAAGCCGGAAGAGGTGAGGGATAGAATGAGAGGAGGTGGGAAGAAAGAGGGAAGAGGGGATGGAGAGGTTTTAAACAAGGTAAGGATCGAAGATAGAATACAAGAATGGGGAAGAAGATATATGGAAGGTTGGAGAGAGAGAGGAGAAAGGGAATGGGAAAGGAAGAGAGAAGGGAAGAAGAAAGAGAGAAAGGGAAGAAGAAAGAGACATGGAATGGGATATGCAGGGAATAAGAGAGTAAGGGTGAGAAAGGCGGAGAGGCTAAATATCACAAGAGGACATTATGGAAAACAAATAGTGAATTTCAAAATCTGTTCCCTCAGAATATCTGGGATATCCCTCGAATGCTTTGATTCGAAATAATGATATTTTTCTGCTCAAAGGGTTATTCCAAAAGTTAATATTATTTCTGAGCCCTTTTCTTTGCTACAAACTAAGGCACGAGTACAGGAAAGGCGATGCACTCAAATGAAGTTATTTCGAAGGAAACTTGTGATACTTCTGGCGGTTTTAAAGGTTATAGCGCAAATACAAATGGAAAAATCGCTTACCAAGAAAGACTGCATGGTTTCTTGGTGTGGAGAGGATCGCAATGGACGAATGTGATGCCCAGTGCTCCGATGCGAGCGGTATATATACAAAATCGGACGCCATCCGCTCAATTGTATGTCACGTCCATTTCCGCTGTCTCGCGTTAATCGCAGCGAACTCTGACCCCGTCCCTTTGAGAGGCGATTCACAATTTCGGAGGGGGCGTGCCATCTGCCCCAAATGTCTCCCGGAATCGTGACGATATCCTAGGACTGCGTGACTTTCTGTGATTAGGTGACGCGCGCGGAAGCCGATGAGAGTGTCCACAGAGGAGACCTCTGCCCAGAAAGGGTTTCCTCGAACACGGCGTCGAGTCGCCTCCATCACGCCTCGCTCTGCTCCGCAATTTTGCGCGTTTCACTTCCTTCCGATTTCATAAACCCACCAAATATTTCGATGCTTTCAAATTAAAATTCAATCGTATAAATTTTTGGGCTGAGGAAACAGAAATAACGCAATACTAGAGAAATTTCTGTTTACGCAAGTTTCCGCATCGCTTCTTTACGCTGGGAAAAACAAATTGCACCTCCAATATTCGATCGTTTAATGAATAGCGCTTTATTGAAACCAGTTCTACGGACTAACTCTCTAAAAAAATTATTTATATCAAAATATCCTTTCTATTAATCTTACATCCTCAAATTAATTACATCGCTTTAATTAAAAACATAATACAATTAAATATATTCATTTCTAAAATCTACTTTCAGTGCAGTATTGATCAGCTCATCGTAGTTTTCTTCATCGCCAGTAGCAATTATTCTGTTACCTCATACATGACAAGAAAAATCAGAATTAAAGTTGAAATCGCTAAGCAAAATGTCTTCTCTTAGAAATCTTATTCAAATGCAATGGGTGGATGCTTTGTATTGAGTTATCAACATTTATTTAAGTTTTCTCGATAGCAAGAAGGCAAAATAATTATCGTTACATCGAAACTCTTTTAATTTTGATTTTATTTACTATGATTTACTGTAAACAATACTAAGATAAAATAAAAGCTTATGAACGATATTTTTTAACTATTTCATGCCACTTAGACGAATAAGATAGTAATTTCATGTACTTTATTTATACATCCATCGAAAGTTTTGAAAATACATACAACATTAAATATTAGTAGATGACCTAGAGATTTGATTCAACACATTAAAATCCAACACCCCGTATAGGACTAAAGATAAGGATATTTGAAATCCATTTTCAGGAGTCATACTTCCTCACTTTGGGCTTACATGGAGCAATTTAAGAATACCGCCAATGAACTGGCGATGACAGACACACATTTTTCTTTTGACTTTTTAGTTCGGTTTTTAAATTGTTAAAGGAAAATGTTTCGAATAAAATTTGAATCAATTTTATTTTTTTATTTTTTCTTATAAATTAAGAGATTTTCAGTTTTAATTTCCAACTATATTAAAATATATTTTGATTAGTATTTAAGAAATATAAATTTTGTTGACTTTCTAAATGTTGTAAAAATTAATAATGAAATTATAAGCTAAAGAAATATTTTTACCATATATTTTAATTTATTTGATTGTAAGGTGGTAACGATCTCAATCTATTGAGTTCTTCCAAAGCTCTCTCCAAGACCAATTTCTTCAATTTTACTTCCTTCCAAAGTGCGTAATCAGCTAATGTCAACATGTGTTTGTCCTTGTATTCTTACCAAGACTCACAACAGCCTTATCCACATTGTTTCATTTTAGTTTATGATTAGTTTATGCCCAGCAAAGGATAAATGGTAGCATTCTTCTTTCAGCTTTTGCATTACCAAATTTTGCATGGAATTGTAAATAAATTGGTTCGATCAAATACTTCTCGACATCGTCTTCAAAATCGACTTCAACAGTTGAAATATCACGACTGTGAATTTGACTTCGGAAATGAAACAAAATCAATGAAAACTTGTTTTAATGAATATTTATTTATTTTCTTTACCATCGTCTTTTATATCATTACCAAGATATTGTATCACCTCAAAATAGTGTCTACATTTCGCAAATTTGTGGGCCGGTGCGATGCAAATTTTTAAAACCAGTCAATCAACTCACCATGAAGACATTTTTACCTAAAAAACGTCCAATTTCCGCGTTTTAAACAAATTTGTGGCACGATTCGACGCGTATTCGAAAATCGACGGGAGTAATATATTTTTTTATTCATTTAGGCGTCCTTTATATTAAATCCCAAAATCGTACGATTATTGTTAGTAATTTTAAAATACAAATAAAAAATACGCTGCACCCATCCCATGTTATTCAAACAGAGGAAAGAAACGGCCCTGGAATCTAACTCTGGTTGTTATATAACAGATATACATGCAAGGGGTCTGTATAAGATCACAAGATACCAAATTTGAATATGATAGCTACTACGGAATTCCAAATATAATGTGTTGAAAACAAACAAAAGATGTGAAGTTAAGTTGTTTAAAAAGATTGTTTTTTAGACTATCTTCACAAGCGAAGCATTATAGGCACGTCTCGTCCGTCTGTCTGTCATGACTTTCATCTCCTGAATCATTGGACGGATTTTAATTAAGCATAAGACATCCTTATTAAAATTTCTCATTGAATTGTAATTTTGAACTGCACACGTCACTAAGAACTTTCAATTTATATAAGCACTTAAATAAACTTTACTCATATATCGTTAAATGGCATCCGTCAAGCAACTATTAAATACCATATTTTTATTTCCTATACTATTATTTATTTATTTATTCACACACAAAAGCCTATTACAAAATATTATAAACATTATTAAAAATAGTAGTAAAGTACTTGAGATATTATTCTCTTAAGAAAACACAGAGGTATTAAAATACAAATCATTTGAATATAAAAAATTTGAAGTATAAACTATAAGGAATACAGAATTACAAAAATAATTCGTATAGAAATCTCTCATCAAATATCAGCCAACAAATATATGATACATATAGAAAAATATATATGGATATTATAAATATGTATATGTATATGTAAAATAAAAAGGTTCACATACATTGTTAACACATTAATTCAAGATGGACATATATATATATATATGCATACACACATACATATATATATACACATATATACCCACACATATAATTATAGCTATATAATTTACAAAAATATGCCAGTTTATATTTATCCAAGCATTCACTCTCGTAAAACCCTATACAACAATGCTTTTAATATTGCTCTTCACATAACTTTTAAAAGATGAAAATAATCAATTAAAATATTTTTTAACACTTAAAAATAACCGTGCTAATATTTCAGTCAAATAATATCATTAACATTATATGATCGGTGAGGTATAGATTTAGAGCACAGAATTCGAGAAAATCCCAAGCATAACATCATATATTTTGTTTACATCGTTCGATAAGTCTATTATATCGGAAAGCAACAAATAAAAAAACCTCATTTTTCTCTCAATCTATTATAAGATCTGTAAGGCGTACATTTAAAAAATCATTCGAATAAAGGACAACATATACCAACCACAAAAAGTCCGCGAAGCCATATAATTAAGACTTATAGTTTCGAAGATCTTTTGATATCGTTTTATACCTATTTCTCATAAACGACGCCTTTGAAATATCAGTGTATTCCATTAATAGAGTATAGTTTTCTTCTTGTTCTGTAATGTATAGCACATTCCACAATTTTCTCTTTAAATTTTTTAACTTTATGAGTTTTGGTGACCTATTTACGACGCACAGAAAATTCTGTGGCAGTAATTGCCTTTACCTTCTTTCCGTCATTATTTTCCTCTCCCTTCTTTCTGAATAATAAATATTCACACAGATCGTCTCAGCATTCTCCTTTCTCCATCTCTCTCTCCCATTCTTACCTTGTTTATTCTCTCTCCTACGTCTCCTCCTCTCCAAGTTTTCATCATATTATTCTCCATTTTCCCAATTCGCTTTCCTCCCTATGCACTTTTCCCTCTCTCCCTCCCTCCCTCCACCTTTCTCATACCTTCCATTCTTCTCCCTCACTCCCTGCCTACTCTCCTCCTCCCTTCCAAATGCTACTCTCGTTTAAATGACTCCCATCCTTCCAAATGCTACCTCTCACATTTTTATTAACGCAGCACTTAACAATATTAGATCAATATTCTAAATTAAATATTTACAGCATAGAGTATGTACACAGACAAGTATTCAATTTTTCATTTAATTAAATATCAATTCCTAGGACAAAACGCATTTCTGCATCCCACCGATATGAGAAAATGAAAGCGTGTTCATAGGGAAAGTACACGGAAATCTTTCTCAGAACTGGATATAAGCTATAGATTGCGTCGCCGTTAGTAATAGAGTGCCAAAATCGTAACTCCAAAATTCAAGTTAATTAACCTGAGCCTAAAATAAAATCCATCGCGCATTACGTACTTCATGATTAAATTTTCTCTCCAAGTGTCGTCATTCATATTTCAGGCAAGAGAATTCTTGGGACCGAAATTAATATCTTTGGGCCTTCTGTTCTTCCTCCTCGGAGATATCTCCCAAGCACCCCCTCTCCCATACTCCATTCCCATCCTTCTCTGTCCATCCTCTCCAGCTCTCAAACGTGCTTCGGCCATTATTAAATAGGCTTCCCTTTAGCTGTTGAATGGGCGGAAGAGGAAAGACATCGTGCTTCGATTTTGAAATCTGAGGTGTCTTCTATTTTGGCGCGCGGCTTATTTGGAAACATCTTTTCGCAATCTCGTTCCTATTGTTTATAAGTGCAATTCCTTCGTTTTCTCTTTGCCATAAATAGAATATTGTCTTTTGATTTTCTTGTGTAGTAAAGTGGGAGAGTTTACACAGCCATTCGGCAACTGTCTCGAATTCCAGCAGAGCTTCTGCGACAAGGAAATGTGAATGTGGAACTCGCAAATTTCGTCAATGTCCGTGTATTTTGTCCCAAAAAACCGTGTGTAGAGCGGTCCTTCGAAAAATTCCCAAGTCTGGGAATCAGGAACATCGATCTCTCATTAATTTTTATTATTTATCTCTTGTTTCGATGAAAGTTACATAATATATAATTAAATGTCACTATCTATCAAAACGTGTAATACACTCTTCATCTGAACTCTAAAATTATACAGAAATTTGTCCTTTCTACCCGAAATAATAGTAATGAGCATAACCTCCTATGATTTCACTGGTACTAGAAACATTGAATTTCGTCAGAAAATATTGTATTGATTAATATTTTAATACTTATTAAGTTATAAATCCTATCGATACGATAATAATCATTATCCAGGAATTTTTGCTTAATGCTTGAAATGAAGGATTTCCTGAACTATGTATGGCTCCAATATATGTTCATCCCAACCAAGTTCGAATATATTTTAGGCTGAACCATAATTTATATTGGCGATAAAATCAAATATTTACTATAAAGCAAGACAATTTTCTTAATAAAAATTCAACTTTCATTTCTATATAAATACTAATCCTTTTATTATTTCTTATTATAATAACACTGGCAGATGTACCCGGCTACCCGGCACTGTATTTATTTTGTTGATGGTTAAAATAACATAACTGAAAAAGAAGTCCGAGAACAAAATAAAACACAGATACTGGAGACTGTCTGAAAATAATCTAAAATAGTAATATATCATCATACTTTACCTTTCGTTTATAATACTTCCTTGTAAATAATATTTGTTGTTTTTCCTCCAGGTGCTAGGATGGTTAAGTTACGCGGGCTAAAATCTAAAATAAAAATCTAACCTGGATTTATTTCTCAACTTTGGCACAAATGTAACACTCAAAAGGACAGGTGCACTCTGGGGGTTACCACTTTTTTTAAAAATCCAAAATTTTCTGCCGGCAATACACACGGGTGAACCATACAATCAAACTTATTTGCCATTAATTAAGTTGCAATCTATTACGTTTGAGGTTGCTACAACAATAATTTCAATGCTTTATAAAAAACACGAAGCGAATAACGTAATTATTTCGTCTATTTGAAGTTTTCATCATCATCATCATGATGCTGTCCGAAGACAGGTTTTAGCTGAGTCGCTGCCTCCATTTCTCTCACTCTGTAGAAGCCTCTATTATACCTCTATAAGTATTATATTCCTGTTTTATATTCTCTAATATTCCTATACTTTTCTCCCTCTTCCTCTTCTTCCGCTAATTTTGCCTTCTAAGATCGTCCTTTGTAAACACTGTCTTCTCAATATGTGCCCTATCCAATTTGCTTTTCTTTTCCTGATTGTTTTTATTAGCATCCTTTCTTCTCCCACCATTTCTAATACTTCTTCATTTCTCTTCCTCACTGTCATTTCACTTTCATCCTCCTCCTCCATACCCACATCTCAAAACTTTCTAAATATTTTTCCTCCTTTCTCCTTACCATCCACGTCTCTGCACCATAAAGAGCTACGCTCCATATATAGCATTTTGCTAATTTCTTCCTTGTTTCCAAATTTATTTTCCTGCTTGTGAGAAGCTCCTTCTTCTCGTTAAATTTTGATTTTGCCATTGCAATCCTACTTCTGATATCCTGTGTACTACTTCCATCCTGCGCTAAAATACTGCCAAGATATTTGAAACTACTTACTTGTTCCAATTTTTGGCCATTTACCATTATATTTAATTCTTTATGTTCCTTTGAAGCCATCATGACTTTCGTTTTTTCGGCATTGAATAGACGCTAATTCAATCGGAGGCAACAATGCGGGTCGCCTTGGCAACACCCGGAAAGAGTACGAAAAAGCGATAACATTTCGAAAATAAATGCGTATTTCTGTCAAATTCCTCCGTATAACATCTAATCATTGCCAAAATAAAATATTTCATAGTTTTATCCGTCAAATAAAGCAAAAATGAAGAAAATTGGTCGATATTTACGTATTTTGGTGAATGAAAGAAAAATCTTGCACCTTGAAAAATCGAAAATCCCGTGTAAACTTATGGGAAAATATAATTGTCTCCTGGAGTCGAATCCGGGACCTTTTCCTAAATATTTGATTTTTCTATTGATCATATTATGGGGATTTAATGATTGTGAAAATTTTAGCTCGTTAGACATAGTAGATCCGAAGATATTAAGCGAGAAATATTTTAAGGAAACGGCAGACTCCCAGCCATCCAGACAGGTTGAGTTTTAGGTAGAGAAGATTAAAATGAGATCCTCGCGTAAGTAATAATGTTTAGAATATCTCATCAGGATGATTAAGCATTAGAAAAATTCGAGAGATAGTGGATGAGATAATACGAAAGGAAGTAAGGGATTCGACGATTTTCAGATGTAATGTACATTATTTGTTGAGTTGTGATAAATGGACTCCTTTCTGATTATTTTTTATAATCTCATTTGCTCTAATTGGCTTTCCAAAGATTGTATTAAATTTTTAAGGACCGCAAATGACAATCAGACCGAAAGAATATTGAGAATTTCTGAAAAGCTTAAACAACGCTCTACCCTAAAATCATCATTTCGGATTGCGTCCGTTAGAACACGTGCTTCTCCGTTAGTCTTCTCACTCATCTGTTGGACACGCGGGGTGAAATTGATCCCCCTTCAGGATAAAACTTTCAAAATACTAACTTTGAAAATTCATTAAGATTAACCACTTTAGTATATAAAATAAAGATAATGTGAAATATTGAGTACTTTTTGGATAAGTGTTTAAATGTAACAGCTTGGAAATAGGAATTGTTTAAAACATCTCAACAAGTAAGATGCCACTGCTAAAGTATGGTGAGGTCGGTAAGAATGCTTTCTTTAAAATGTCTAGGGTTCTGGTTTCCCTCCCCCTTATGGGAGGGGACAACTCGCACAGCTGGAATGTACATCATCACCAGACCCTCCTCCCATCCCTGAAAATGGACAATGGAATCTTATAAAACATAAACGAGAAATCCGAGGCCGAGACACAGGGAAATGACGTCAAAATCCAAGACTGTACCGGAATTTTTGGCATGTTTAGTTACCCTATACTAGCGTTACACTGCGTAGGTGTAGGAAGCTCCAAAGTAGCACTCATTCGTCGACCTTAAGGCTTTGGCGCCTGGTGCGGTGCTTCACCGCACAGCAATGATTGGCGATGTCTTTCGATGAAGTAATAATACACGTCTTTCACGCGTCAGCCGAGAACGCGTCCTTTGACCTCACGCTCTAAGTCACTTCCGTGAGAATCTTTACAGCGGAGAGAATAGCTCTCTCGCAAAGAGAGAGAGAAGCGTCCAAAACAGAAGATCGCGTACGTGCGAAGGTTGAGGGTCTCCTTAGACACGATCCTGAAAATACTCCTGCTCAGCCGAACATCTCCTCATAGAAGATCTTGTTTAATTATAGATCAGTTTCTTTGCTATTGTAACAATACTCGTAACGGCATTACATTATATATTGATTTTAGTGATTTTTACATATATGTGCTAATAAAATAATCGGGCCTCTATGAGTGGGTATAAAGTTGGCTCATTCTATATGCTGTATTCATTTCCTTTGCGAGACTCTTATATGGGTCACTTCCATTCGAACTTCCGATATATATATATATATATATATATATATATATATATATATATATATATATATATATGTATATATATATATATATATATATATATATATATATATATAGCATAAAAATGAAATTACCATATACCTATCATTAAATAAAACGCGTATGGCAGGAGACTGCTCTCTCCTCAACCAGATTAAAAGGCGGCCATCGATTGGTACGATGTAGGATAAAATTCAATTGTAAATCGTCAAGGCGAAAGCTAACAAGGAAACCTAAGCATAAGCGCTAATAAAGCAAAAAGAAGAATTTTGGCTTGAACCCCGAAATCGATTCAATGCACACTCATGTTTCAAAGTATTCCAACAATTTGAGAGGCGTCGCTTTCGCGGCGGATTGAATTTTAACTTCCTATCTACGTGAATGTTATGTCCGTCGGTGAATTTGTTATCCTGTCGTGACGCCACCTCAGCCTTCAGGGTTTATTATTGTATAAAATACGACGTATTCTTGCGTATCGATCGGAGTTAATAAAGAGTATGCTGCGCCTTGCACGATCGTTTGAAAATACTATTATAATTCGCCATTTTTAACAGTCATTCTTGCATCGTGATGATAGAGTAAGCAGGCCCATGGATTTTTTTTTGTTCAAGATAGGGGTTTTTGGGGGAGAGATGAAGCAAAATCTCTTTGTAATTTGTTGTAATTGTAGAAGTACGAGTGGAATTACGAATGTCGAATAGATGATTTCATCGGTTATATCAAATTTCCCGGTTCGACCGTATTTGTTACATAACGGAAATAGCGAAAGTGACAAGGCACAACTCTCAAAAACAGTCGA
The DNA here is from genome assembly GCA_028673005.1 of Tanypteryx hageni. NCBI lineage: Eukaryota > Metazoa > Arthropoda > Insecta > Odonata > Petaluridae > Tanypteryx > Tanypteryx hageni. The sequence continues at coordinate 222,208,308 of CM054113.1, forward strand.
GATATATGCGTTTAAAAAGTAAAAAAAACACTTTTGCAGAGCTTCATCTTCCATTACTTGTTAGCATTCTGCGTATATTTCACGTTAAACACCGGCTTAAGAAGTCGGTTTGGCTGACGAAATGCACGAGATTGTATCTTTTTTTTATAATTCATTGAGTTAAATTGTTGTTGCAGCCATCATAATTTAGTTTCACTTCGTTTTTATGTGAACCTCATTTTCACAGACGAGTCGTAGGTAATTGCAAGATAAATTAATCTCCGAACTATTAATGACTGCTCGGTTAAACATGTAGATTTCTGACTGTACTTTGCAAACGTTTTTGCGGGTTTAATTTACTTAATTGCGCACGCAACATTTGGAAAATAAAAGGAATACGAATTATCAACGAGGAAGAAATGAACGTAAATGTACATATGTACGTTTATGTGGTGGTGGTTGTTGTTGTTGTTATTGTTTTTGTTTTTGTGATTGTTGTTGTTTAAGTCTTCAAATGAGTTTGTAGAAATAGTGATATTGCATAAGTATGTTTTCCTCATTACATTGTTATCGACGGTGTACCCGATTTCAAGAAAATCAAACTAGAATGTTGTAATTCACTTTGAACTTAAAAGATTTTTCCCGTTCTTCATTGTTGTCAGCGAAAACAATCTACGTGACAACTGTAGTCAACAATATCTGCAGTGAATACCCTATCATATATATAAATATTATTGCTTAATGTAACAATATCTGCAGTGAATACCCTATCTATCATATATATAAATATTATTGCTTAATGTCTGTCCGTCCGTCACCCTTTTTATCTCTTTAACAGTTTGTCATAAAAATGTAGTAAACCCCATTTTATTTCTGCCAACTAGGAGACCAAGGGAAAACTATTTTCGTTTCCGGAAGTGTCACGGATTCGACTCCGGGAGACGATTATATTTTCCCACCTCTTTACACAAGAGTTTCGATTTTTCAAGGTGCAAAGTTTATTTCCTTCATTCATTAAAATACGTACATATGGACCAAATTTCTCCGTTTTTTGCTTTATTCGACGGCTAAAACTATATAATATCTCATTCTTGCGATGTTAAGATGTTATATGGAAGAAATTGTCAGAAACACGGGTTTCTTTTCGAAGTTTTATGGCTTTTTCGCACTCTTTCCGGGTGCTGCCGAGACGACCCACATTGTTACCTCTGATTCAATTACCTTCGATTAAGCTTTCAAATACAAGAAAGAACTGTGTTATTCACTTGCGCTGTTTATGAAGCATTGAAATTATAGTTCTAGGAACGTCAAACTTAATAGATTTCAACGTTAATTATTGAAGGTTATTATTATTATTATTATTATTATTATTCAGTACACTGCATGTGGACTGGGCATTTTTAGCGTTTGACCAAAAGAAAAAAATCTTCTTTCTTTATTTCAATACTTGAATGTTAGGTACTTTTTTCGTAAGGGAGAAGTAATTAAGATTGCACATATGAATTATAAAAACAAACATGAAATTCAAAATGTCATTTGTTTAATTTTATGAGGAAAAATGAGCTATTATTACTTTTAAACATGCAGATTTCTGACACTTTGCAAACATTTTTGCGGGTAACATTGGTAATAATAAATAAATAAACGAGAAGATATTTAGAATAAAATGACAATTAATGAATCAGATACCTATTTATCAATGGAGAAAAATTACAATATATACATAAAATCTGATGTTGCCACCACATGACTTTCTCCATACCTGTAATCTTTTATATATAATTACTCATTGTCTGTCCGTCAGTTTGTCCTAGGGTTACCAGATGTCCGGCAAAAGGAGGACATGTCCTCCTTTTTCGCTTTCTGTCATCTGTGCTCCCGGCATTTCAAATTTTAGGATTTTGTCCGGCTTTTTCGAGAAAGTGAGACTGTGGCGCCCTTGTTTCTTCATTTGGAACTCTTGGTTAGGTAAATCAGCTGCAGTACGCTGATGGGCTGCCATGATAAAAACATATATAAACGGTAGAAGCGATAAACATTTAATGGCGAACAGCTGCGTAAGTAAGCGTTTCGCGGCTTACACTGCAGGAGCGCCTCTTGTATTCATATGTACATTTAAAGTTAATTTGTAACAAAAGTGTGTGCGTGCAATGTTGATTCAGAAATGAAACACTCCCTTTGTTCTTGCCATATCGTTTAGCTCCGAAGTGCACCGCGCTTCTTTTTTTTAAAGTAACTTTGTAAATAATATGTATGCTCCCAGCGTTAATTTTCAAATGAGGCACTTGATTTGTCTTTGAAAAATCGTTTAACTCTGAAGTGTACCGTTTATATAGATTTTTGGTTTTAATAAGCGATTCGTTTAACGACAAAATCGTTTAAAGCGAACTCTTTCAATGCGAGGGAGACCTGTAACAGTAACTTTTGGATGCTTCTCAGTTCTCAGTTAGCTAGTGCAGTAAAACATCCAATCCTTTCTTGTTCCCATTTTAGTTGAAAAAAGATCCTCAAACTGAATTACTGTGGTACGTATGTTACTGCTATGTAGATAACTGAAAATTACGATATTTATATATCTAATATGATTACTAACGAGTAAAATAATTTCTTTTATTTTTGAAAAGTGGTGACTCTTAAACCTTCCAGAAACTCATTAAAAATGGCATCACTTAAAAGGAAGTGTAAATTCTCCAGTAACCTAAAATCAAAGTTTCCTTGTTTCGATATTGGGCATAATTAAACTGAGGCGAGGTGTTCTGTTTGTGACTGTTACATTTCATAAGGGATACTTTGATTTGGAGCGTTACATTCAAAGTGAGAAACGTAGAAAAACGGTACGAATTTCGTCTTCGTGTGGAAAAGTGACATCCTTCTGGGCAGTGTGTAGTTTTCTCGTCCTTCTTTTCGAAGGCCTTATCCGCATTTGTATCCTATTGGATCTTCTGCGGTGGACGGGAGCATCATCCGTGGTAATTCCTCCGCGGGATGAGCCAACCTAAGGCTCCTTTAGCGCCTCCTCCTTTTCAGGGGAGGCTGGTCAGTCGTGAGGCCAGTTGAGGCTCGGGGGCGTTTGAACAGGTCCCAGGGACGGGCGGCGGTGTCAGCAAGCTCCCGAACGGTTTCAGGAGTTTTCCCGGAGAGGAAAACGACGGGCCGTTTCCTGCATCCTTTCGACAAGCGGCGTTGTCTCAGTCAGCATATAGAGCACCTCGTTGGTGGTGTTCCATCCGAGCCGGAGTATGGAGCGGAGGCAGCTCCGTTCTGCCTCGGCCAAGCGTTGACAGGAGGCTCCGGAGAGGTATCCACTCCAGGCCGGTGACGCGTAGATAAGTGCCGGGTAGATCACCGAGCGGTAGAGCATGGAGTTTTCTCTTCAGGGAAACGAGGTCGGAGCGCAGGATTGGTGTGAGTCGCATGCGGGTGGAGATGGCCTTGTAGGCCAGCTTGGTCGTATGCTTCTTGAATGTGAGGTGTCTGTCGAAGGTAACTCCGAGGTAACAGAGGTCCTCCTGCCATTCCACCTCGGTGTAGTCCACCAGGATTCCATCGGGTTCTCTCCGTGGTCCGGGCGAGAAGAGAATAGCCTGGGTCTTGGCCGGGTTGATGGCCACGTGCCATTGGTTGTACCAGTCCAGGAGCGTGTCGGTTGCTGCCTACAGGTAGCGGGCCGCCATCGATGTTTTAGTAGACCGGGCAATGACCGCTGCGTCGTCAGCATACAATGCCAGCATGGTGTTCCAGCCAAAGTCCTTCAGAATATCTGCAGTGTAGATGTTGAACAACTGAGGTCCGAGAACGGATCCTTGTGGAACACCAGCGGCTACCGCGTGCCATGGAGAGAGGATCTGCTGCCAGGATACTCGGAATTTCCTCCCATGCAGGTAGGAGCGGACCAGTTGGACGATCCAGGCCGGGTAGTGGAAGAAGGCGAGTTTGTAGAGAAGCCCCTCGTGCCACACTCTGTCGAATGCCTTTTGAACATCGAAGAAAATGGCCGCTGCACAGCAGTTGCGGTTGAAGGCCTCAGAGACAAACTCGCAAACCCGTGTGAGCTGGTGGACGGTGGCGTGTTCGCTCCGGAAGCCGAACTGCTGCGGTGGCAAGATGTTGTGTTCTTCTGTATGTCGCCAGAGGTACGGCAGGACAAGCCTCTCCAGCAGTTTCCCCATTCCATCCAAGAGGGATATAGGACGGAAGTTCTCCTGCGCCCTGGATTTACCGGGTTTTGGAATGCAGATCACTCTTGCCAGTTTGCACTGGCTTGGGAAGTGGCCATGCTTGATCGCCGCGTTGTAGACTGCCAGCAGATGGGGGATGAAACTGTTTGGGAGACGGCAAAGGACCTCGTTGGTGATGCCATCTTCTCCAGGTGCTTTTTTAAGTCGGAGAGACAGCAGGGCAGGAGATAGCTGGTCGTGGGTGAGAGCGGGAACCGGCTCGTCCGCGTCTTCCTGCGCTGGGGTTGAAGCCGCGTCAGGAATGCCAGGTCCGTCGTTGGGCCGAAAAGTGGTCTCCAAATAGGCGGCAAGGTGGTTGGCTTTCTCGTCCGGAGTGCAGGCAAACCCTTGCGGGGTCTTCAGCGGAGGGTCTGGGTTGCGAAGACGTTTCGCAAGTCGCCATAATGAGCCGTCCTCGTAGGAGAGGGAGGCCATCTTCCGGTCCCACATCTCGCTGCAAAAGGCTCGGATCTCGTCCTGGATGTGGCGACTCATCGCCTTGATCTGTCGCTTTTGGTCGGGGCAGCCGTTGTTTTGGTGCTTCCTCCTGAGCCTGTTCCTCGCTCGAATGTGCTGCAGGATGTTTCGAGGCAAATCCATGAAGTCAGGCCGTCGGCGATGGTTCCGCGGGACAGATTCAGCGACCGCATCCGTAAGTTTTTCGGTCAGGAAAGTGACGTACTCTTCAATGCCTGTCGGAGTGGTGAGTGCAGGAGGTTCTCCAGGGAGCGAGTCCACCAGATGTCGGTGAAAAGCAGCCCAATCAGCTTTCCGGAGGTCTAGGAAGGAAGAAGGAGTAGGGAGCAGGACCGGGCGTGCTCCAATGTATGCGATCACCGGGTAATGGTCACTCGTCAGACATGGGACCATGTAGATGTTGATTGACTGACGAACGCCAGACGCGAGGAAGATGTCCAGGAAGGAGCCAGATCCGGTCAGGGGTGCCCGAGTGGGGGAAGTCGGGGCGATGGTCTTGACGCCGTTGGTGTCAGCCCATCTGCGGAGAAGCTCGCCGTTCCGGTTGGCTGCTGGGGAATTCCATGACTCATGTTTCGCGTTGTAGTCACCCCCTGCTACGAGTGGAATGCCCGGAGATAGTAGATGGTGAAAGTCCTCCGCATAAAATTTCCGTTTGGGTGCCAGGTAGCATGAGGCCAAACGAATGTTGCCCGAGGATGTGGTGATAACAGCCGCAGTAGCCTCAAGCGTCCGCATCGCAGGCAGGATGATCTCATAGGCCGAGATGTCTTCCCGGACCAAGATAGCTGTTCCACCCGCCGGCCTAGAGGGCAAGTCCCTGTCCTTCCTGTAGATGCGGTAGCCTGGAATACTCCACCGCCAGTTTGACCGCAGGTGTGTCTCTTGCATGAAAGCGACGTCGACGTTCCTTCCCCGGAGAAACGCCAGAAGCTCAGGTGTCTTTGCTCTGATGCCACCATTGGCATTCCACGAGCTGAGGACGAGGGCAGGCGTTGCGCGATTAGGGGTGAATGGGCTGCGCAAGACCGGAAAGCTGGGCAATAACTTGCCCAAGGGCCGTGAGCTGTTGTTGCAGCACCGTCGTGGGGGACTGCAGCGTTTCAAAAAGCGTTGTCAGGGCTGGCGCCAGGAGATACAAGGCCGAGAGTGGTTCAGCAACAGGCGCAGGGCGCGGCTGACGGGTCCGGCGGCGGAGAGGGACGTTAAGCTCCTCAACCGATTCGGTGCGCGGAGCAGCTGCAGGCTGGAGCGGGGGAAAGTCCAGGCTTTTCCGCGGATGCGGTAGCTGCTGAGGACGACGAGGGGCGTTGCCTCTGCCCCAATCATTGGTGATGCCGAGAGTCGGGATCGGTGCAGGAGCAGCAACTGGTCTCAGAAGATCAGGATCAGCTTCCGGAGCAGCTTTCTCGAGCGGTGGGGGTGGACCGAAGCGCCTGCGATGTTCCCTTGCATAAACAGGGCAGGAACGGAAGTAGGCCGCATGCTGACCGCCGCAGTTGCAGCAGGTTGGAGTCCCATCCTCCTTGGACTTGCTGCTATTCCGACCCTCATGGGGGCCGGCACACCTGTAGCATCTGGGCGCGGCTGTGCAGAAGACCGAACTGTGGCCGAAACGGTTGCATTTAAAACACATTTTCGGCTCGTCGTATCGGTAGCGCTGGATGCGCACTTTAGAATTTCCCAAAGACGTCCAGCGCAGAAAGTCCTTCGGGTCCCAGTCTGCGGTGGCAGCGCGCGTGGCAATGACGAAGACGCCAAGTGGGGATCCGTCGGCCTTGCGGATCTGTCTGACTTTGATGACTGGTACCCGTGCATCCTCCAAAAGCTACTTCAGGTAGTTGTCATCTGTCTTAGGGTGTAGTCCGCGAGCAGTGAAGCTGAGGGTCCGTTCGTCACGAGCACTCCAAGTGGAGTACTGGGCCTGCACGCCATCCAGCATCAGTCGGACGGAAGCATAGTCCTCGAAGGTAGTAAGCTGGAGCCGGGTATGATTCCTCCTGGAGGTAACTTGATAGGAATGGTCCTTAGTAGCTCCGTTGATGGCAGAAATAAATTTCCGGAAATCCGCCAGCTCGTATACCAGGATAGCTGGCGGCTTCGGTGGGCCTGGCGGGCTGGCGTTGGTCGTAGCTGCAGGAATAGGAGCAGTATCAGAGGAAGAGGGTCCAGGAGCGATGTCCGTGGCGGCATCAGCAAGCAACGGGGCGTATCGATTGGCCGTGCAAACCGCAGGAGCCCGGGTCCGCAGCTGATTGGCAATGGACCCGGCAGCAGTGGTGAAGGCCTTCCTTGTCTTCTTCCGGCGAGGAATGCGGAAGGAGCCCGTGTCCATTCTTTCGGAGACGTCCGAGTCAGCCTCAGTGGTGCCTTCATCCATGGAAGGGACAGCAGAACCGGGCTTGAGTGAGGTCGGGAGGCTCTAGGTAGAGCCAGCAGAGTCTTGGTCCTGTGGCGGGCCGTTGTCGGAGGCCGATTTATGGCCCTGTAAAGGGCCGTTTTTTGGTCCTGGCAATGAATCTGCATTCATTGTTGCAGAGGACGTGGAAAAGAGAATGCGCCGGATGGCGCCAGGAAGGTCTCCGGGAGAACCGGTCTGAAGTGCCAGCCGGGTGGCAGGATCGGCGCCGAAGGAGTTAGCTCCTTTAGCCTCAATGCTGGGAGGTCCGATTTGAAAAAATCAAACAACCGGCGAAACGAAAATCAGCAGTAAGAGATATCCACCAAATTACAGCAGTAGGCTATCTCACGGCACATCCTTCTGTATCCAAAAAAATTCGTTCAATAAAAAAGCACGCGCCGTTGAGGGAACCATGGCCTTCCACACGGTGAAACATCATCAGTCTTTCAAATCTATGGACTGCACTGCGTCTGTTAAGAGAATTATTTAAAGACTCGGAAACTGCTCTCAACACAACATGCGCAAGAACGAAACCTGAAGCAATAGTGAATAAAGTGATCGCTCCACATACTATCGATTTGATTTTGAAGACAATGAGTGAAATATCTCGTTTCGGAGTTGCAACGGATGCCAGCAATCAAGGCCCTCTTAAGATCTTCCCAATCTTTGTGCTGTATTTTGATTTGAAAGAGGTTGGAATACAAACAAAAGTACTTGAATTAACTGCTACTCGATGAAACCTCGAAGACCATATCAAAGTATGTGTTGACGACTCTGGAGAGATTTGGTTAATCAATGAAGTGTGTAACAATGAAAACTTAAATTTTGGAGGTGTGAATAGAAGGAAGGGAAATAATGTTTTCTCATGCCTTAGGGAGGTGCTGAATAGGAAAATTTTTGGTATCGGGTGTTCTGCTCATATTCTCCGTAACTATATTCAACATGGTGCAGATGTGTTAAAAATTGGTGCAGAATCTCTCGTTTTCAAGATATTTAATTATTTTTTTGTATATACTGTTCGAACTGAGGCATTGAAAGAAATTTGTGAATTCATAGAAATTAACTATCAACCACTGTTATCTTCAACTAAAACCAGATGGCTTAGTTTAGCACCAGCTTTAGAAAGACTATTGAAGTTGTTTTCTGCTCTAAAACAGTATTTGCTGTCCCTTACTCGACCCCCAATACTGATAAAAACATTTTTTGAAAGTGAAATTTCTGAACTGTACCTTCGTTTCTTGATCCCGCTTACGTCTGCTTTCCAAAGCAAAATTGAGGCCGTAGAAAGAGAAAATAACTGTTTTAGAAATTGTCGCTTTGCTTAAAACAGCATTAGTTTCTTTAAAAATAAGGATTCAGGAAATGTTTTTGCCATTATCAGTCAGGGAAATTATTGAAACTTACAGGCAAAGGGTATGGGTGAAGAATGTCGGAGTTTTGTTAAAAAACGGAGCTTGTTTATCAAGAATGCATTCTTTATTTAGAAAAGTGGATAAATCAATCTGAGGAATTTGAATGTTTTGAGTGGATGGAATTAAAGAACAAAAATTTCTGATATGAAGATATGATACCGTGTTTGAGTTATCTCAAGGAAAAGGAAATTATTATTGACGACGAGAAGTTACTTGATCAATATAACAATCTTAAGTTATTCATAGAAAACAAAGACGATCGATTCTTTGATGCTCCTTTTCATGAGCAGTGGAGCTCATTTTTTAGAAGCTGCAATAATAGACTGTAATTCTGAGCTTTTAAAAATATGCGAATTTGTTTTTTGCATTCAAGGACATAATGCAAACATAGAAAGCCATTTCTCCAATAAATGAACAGTGGACCCCGGAAAGAAATAGATTGTCCGTGAAAACAATAAAGGGAATTATTACGATCTAGTGTAATATGAAAAACTTTCCTTGTAAAGATTTCCATTCTTACCTTCTTAAGAATTAAGATCTTCTTAAAATGATCATTTCTTCTGAGAAGTGTATTAATGAATAAAATTCATTCTTATTACACTAAATAAGCTTTTTGAGTATTTTTGTTGTTTCTATTAGTAACTTGGTGCATTAATTTGTTGCTCCTTCACCTTTTTTACTGTCCATTTTCCTCGGAAGTGAATGTCCGGCTTTTTACTCCTTTATCCTCCATTTTTTCCGCGTATGTCCTCCATTCTACCTTTGGGCATCCGGTAACCCCAGTCTGTCCATTTCTCCGTCCGTCTGTCCGTCCCCGCCTTTATCTCTTGAACGATTTGTCATATCTTAGAGAAATGCTATTATGGCTTTTTCGTATTCTTTCCGAGTGTTTGCCGAGGCGACCCACATGGTTGCCTCCAATTAAATTATTTATTATTATTATTTATTATCTATTTAGCCTTCAAATAGACGAAAGAATAAAGGAATTCGTTACGCGTTTTTCGTAGCAACGTCTATCTTAATAGATTGCAACGTTAATTATTGCAGATTATTATTATTCAGTAAACTGCGTGTAAACTGTGGACATTTTTAACGATTGACTAAAAGAAAAAATCTTTCTTTATTTCAAAACAGGAATGTAATATTTTTCGTAAGGGAGAAGAAAATAAAATTGCAACTATAAATTAGAAAAACAAGCATGAAAGTCAAATGTCAGTTGTCTATTTTTTTAAGGAGAAATGAGCTATTATTACTTTTAATACGTGCTATTATGACAGATTTTTAAGGCGTTGTGATGGGCTTGTGTTGAAAAGTTAAAGCTTTCTAGATTTTGCTCATGCGGAATTTGTTAATCAATTCTTAGAGCCACACATAACCTAGACAACTCTCTTGAGGGAAATATTATCGTAGCATCGCAAAAAGTTCAACTGAAACCAAAATGTAAAATAAATGATAAATTTTTCCCACTAACAAAATGCAAAAAATTATAAAAATCTTTGGAGATAAAATTAGCACTTTCGTGATTCGAACGATAGACCTCTGTTTTAGTCAGGCAGGCATGCTACCTTGCTGTTATCTAACCTATGAATTTATAATATACAGCGCATTTATGTAATTGAGTGGCCGACAAACCTTTTCCACGATATCATCTGCTTTAAAAAGAAATAATTTCGAAATTATCCCTTCGCAATTTTTATATGAATATCGCTACTATCACTGTACTGTAATTAGTCTTATCTTTTATTGTTAAGTACTAAAATCGACCAAAATAAGCTTTGCGATCGACTTGTCGATCGCGGTCGCTGGTTGTCGGCCCCTGGTGTAATTTTTTAACAGATTCGCTTGAGAGAGCATGGATCGAGAACCTCTCGCAGAGTTGAGCCCAGCCGATATAGGAAAAATAGTGGGTATGCTTGTGGCTGGGCATATCGTACGTGAATTATAGGAAGAAATGTACGTGAATAGGAGTACTGTTTACTACTGGGCTAAGCGTTTCAGAGAAGGAGACAGTTCCCTTAAAAGAAAATCATGAAGTGGACGGCCAAGGTGCACGTCTCGTCAAGAAGACCAGTCTGTAATTCAGAAGGCGGTGGTAAACCCGTTGACGGTGGGAGGAGTAACTTCTATTAGAAGAAGTTGGGCAATGGAGTGTAGCTACTCCACAATCAGGCGTCGCCTCCACAAGACAGCCAAGAAACCCTTATTCATAGAAAACCATCCTATTGCACGGCTGCAGTTTGCCCATTCATTTGTCTATATGAAAGATGCATACTGGGATGTTACTATATTCAACAACAAAAAAACTTTTCGTTGCGATCAAAATAGATAAGTTCAACTCTGGCGCTCTCGAAATTCAAGGTAGTTACACAATAAATATAAAGGTTACGTCTTATTTATATTAGGAGAATATGCAAAATTTGTGCTACTTTTGATGTTTTTATTTACAGGTATCACCCACAAAGGGGTTTTTTCAGCAAAATTAATACCTAGAGATCCTTCCATGAACACCTCACTCGCCCGACCTGAACACTATAGAAAATCTCTGAGGTATCATTATTGAAGAATGATCGCCTTTACATGAAAGGACTGAAGAAGCATTGGAGGCCCACGTAAGGGATGTATGGAACTTTTTGGGAAGGCGACCATCCCTTTTCCAAAACTTGGTGGGATCCATGGGGCGACGACTCCAGAGTGTTTTGGACAGCAAAGGAAACCACACACGTTATTGAAATTGCATATACTTATATAAAAAACGATTTTCAAGATACCATATTGTTTTTAGGTTAATTTATGTGATTAATTGTTGGTTATTTCCTCTATTATTTTCTATTTTCTTGAACACTAAGGACATATTTAGTTGAAATCTGTAAAATGATTATCGTGCCTTTGCTCAATAAAGTGTGATCAGCCGTGTTGCGGGAAAACAATCAGACATAGTTCGGAGATTGATTTATCTTGCAATCACCTACGACTCGTCTGTGAAAATGAGGTTCACATAAAAACGAAGTGAAACGAAATGATGATGGCTGCAACAACAATTTAACTCAAAGAATTATAAAAAAGATACAATCTCGTGCATTTTATCAGTCAAACCGACTTCTTACGCCGGTGTTTAACGTGAAATATACGCAGAATGCTAACAAGTAGCAAATAATGGAAGATGAAGCTCTGCAAAAGGGTTTTTTTACTTTTTAAACGCATATATCTCGACTGTTTTTGAGAGTTGTACCTTGTCACTTTCGCTATTTCCGTTATGTAACAAATACTGTCGAACCGGGAAATTTGATATAACCGATGAAATCATCTATTCGAAATTCGTAAATCCACTCGTACTTCTACAATTACAACTAATTACGCAGCGAGTTTGCTTCAGCCCTCTCCAAACAACCCCTAACTTGGACAACAATTCCATGGGCCTACTTACTCTATCATCACGATGCAACAATGACTGTTAACAATCGCGAATTATGATACATAGTACGTTCAAACGATCGTGCAAGGCGCAGCATACTCTTTATTAACTCCGGTCGATACGCAAGAATACGTCGTATTTTATACAATAATAAACCCTGAAGGCTGAGGTGGCGTCACGACAGGATTACAAATTCACCGACTGACATAACATTCACGTAGATAGGAAGTTAAAATTCAATCCGCCGCGAAAGCGACGCCTCTCAAATTGTTGGAATGCTTTTGAAAATGTTTGCACAAAAACAGTGCTCCACAATTAATTTGCCGCGAAAAAATTCTTGGTGTGCCGTGGAATATTTGGTATTTTTAAGCTACGGCTGCAGAAAAATCTTTTAATGAAAATCGATATTTTATTGTCGAATTTCTTATAATTTCAGTTACTTGAAATTACAAAAGATTTACTTCTCAGATGGAATATCAGTAATTTTCATTGACCTGCAGCTATACGTTCTGTAGACTTTAGTGTGAGAGGATATATATTGTTACATATTGTGAAGACTGTTGTACTCTTTCTCAATATTCCTGATTACAAATATTCTCTTACATACCGTATATAGGAAACAAGAGCGCTTAGTCCAACAACCTCGAATTCATATCTGTTTTGGGTAATGTGCTCTACACAGTTTTTGAGTAGTAAGTAATGATATTACGATACTGAAACAGTAAATGTTTCTAGAGTCTTCCCCTATAGATTACAAAAATTAAAGAGGGTTTTTTATGCCAGCTTACCTTTAAGGTATGGGCAGTTACAAAGGAATCATTGTAACTGATTAAAACAGCTGCGTAGTTTTATTATCTAAATTGTATTTCAGTTATTATCTTACTAGTTTATTTACTCGTATCAAAGATGAAAGATTGAAAATATAAAAAATCAAAATTTCTTTCTTCAGTGAAGGAATATTTTGGGATCATTTGAGAACTTCTGTGGTTACCTTCAATCATTCCTCCAATATCAACATTCGAGAATAGCCCATCAACGTGTATGGTGAGAAAGAAATAATAATTCTACATCCACGACTAAATCTGCGCGTCAGAGTACTGAAAGAGATGGACCTATAAGTAAAAAGTCAAAGACATTTATTAGGCAATATAACGAAGAATACACGGCCTACTGATTTTCGTGGTTTGGAGATGCATCATCACTAAAACCAGAGTGGTTTATTTGTAGAGAAAAACTATCAAACGAAGTTATTGTACCACGCAAATTAAAGCGTCACCTTTTTAATAAATACCATTCTTATCTCGGTAAGAATATTGGTAATTTTAAATGGTTACGGGAGCATAACTATAAGCAAAGCGCCTTAATGAATACTTGTGTTAAAGCTTCAGTCAGAGCTAAAATGTTGCTTAGTTAATTGCCAAAGCGAAAAACACATACCATCAGAGAAACATTTTAGCAGCGTGCCATTATAGGAGTCGAAGCAGTACAGGAGGTAAGCAGACTAACGCTTTCTGGCAAAACCATCGGGAGACTTATTGATGGCATGTCGGGTGAATTGAAGCAACTTTGAGAGAGGACCAGGGAAATTATCCCTCCAAGCCGATGAGCCAACAGAGCACAATTCAACGCTATGGTGCGCTTTTTTCGGTGAGGGTTGTATTAAAGATCATTATCTCAACATGCAACAACCGATTAAATATTTCGCGTTACAGTTGAATATCTAAAAATCAAAGGGATTCAATGAAAGATTTCGCTCGCGTTTGAACGGATGGAGCAGCTGCAATGACAATTACTGTTGACTGTAAAAATTAAAACTCAATCGTTCAAATCATAGATTGTTTCCTAAACAGCCAACCGGAAAAATTAAAGTTAGTATTTGATGTAGCCGTGAATATCATTTACTTTGTTAAATCAAGATCTCATAATTCTCGCCTTTTTAAAGTAGTTTTGAGGATATAGGGGCAAATCATCAATCCCTAATTCCTCACAATGAGATTCGCTAGCTCTCACGAGGAAAGCTCTTGTCAAGAATTTTTGAGTTGAGAGGGCAGGTACAGTCATTTCTTACTACACAACTAATCGAAATATGTAAGGATATTACAAGATAACTGCTTGATAGAAAAACTTACATGCAAGCCTGATATCTTCAAGAATCTTAACGAATTAAATATGCAAATTCATGAACGTGAAGAGAACATGCTTACATGTATGAACAAGCTAAATTGATTCTAATCGAAAGTTTAACTTTGGAAAAAAGAAATCAAAAGTGGGCCATTGTAGATATTGAAAGGCGTCAACAGAATACATCCTGAAAAGAAGCTGCTGACTGTGATTGTTGAACATTTGGAAATTAATAATAATAACTTTAAACACAACTTCAACTTAACTAGAATAGAGCACTGGTTTCGTCATCCTTTGGTTTCATCTGCGGAAACAGCAATGAAGGAGTATTTTTGCAATGATACCAGAGGAATTTACAGTCCTAGGGAACGATGAACTCTCAAACTGATGTTCAATGTGATACCTCTAGACAAATTTTTGTTGCATGTGAAGAATGAATATACAACCATTGCTAATCGTGCCAGTGATGTGCTGTTTCCGTTTGCAACGACAAATCTATGTGAATTGATTTTTTCAAAATTGACTCTTCAATGATCGACGTGGGCGGGAACGAATGGAACCCCATTCAACTTGATACGAAACGAAGTCCATAGCGTTCCCGTTAAAAAAACAGATAAGAATATTCTGGTTACTAGCGCTCCCTTTGTTAAAAAATTCCAATTGAGCACTGCTTTTATTAGGAAGAATAAGAGGTCATATCTAAAGTACTTGGACCAGGAACTTTCAGTAGATTTTTCCAGCATAGAGTCCTTCTGTTAAGAAAAAGATTATTATTTTATCTTTTTGTTGTTGACTAGTAGTGATAAACATGCTCTAGACAATTCGTACGTGAAATTCAGTTTGGTGTGCCTCGATGACTGAATAAGACCGAAAGTGTGCCATGAGATATAAAAGGTTGCGGAATACTGTACTGGAAGAGCAAAAAGAGGAATCAAAGTTCATATAGGTACTCATAGAAACCGCACTAGAAATAGGAGGAACTGTTAAAGTTGACCCCGATAAAAAGTTATCTGAAACAACAGACTGATGATGAATAATAGAAGGAGAATGAAAATGAATAATGACCCATTTCGAAGAACTAAACAAAACAAGTGATTCCATCAAAGAAGATGTGAAGAAATATAATTATGAATTTATCGAGAAAACTATAAAAAAACAATAGAATATTGTAAGATCCACTCATTCCCATACTATTTTAATGGGAAAAAGAAAACCTCCTGGAATCAAACTTGGAACCTTGAGATAGGATGCCCTGGAATTTCCCCTGGATGAAAGTGTATCCCATGCAAAATTGGCTGCGCTCTCTTTCTCTCGTAGTGTCGGAACGCATAGTGAACAGACATAGGTACTCTTCTTTATATATTTGATATAAAGATATTAGATAAAACTTGGGGCCCGTTGCAGTATTTCCTGCAAATATTTTGGGAACTTTGGGTGAAGTGGCCCAATGCGATAGTTCCTATGACAAAAAATTGTCACGCAGGGTGTTATTGGTTGAACCACTTTCATTGCCCCTAATCATGATAATCATATAGTTCACACCATTTTCAGAACCAAAAACACAGATCTACATAATTTAGTCTAACACTTACCGGTACACAACAGTTTTTGCTTTGTTCACTATTTCTGATGGTACAGCAAATCATATGTTCTGTAGTTTATTTAACATCAAGTAATCACTATAAATGCACCGACCACGCGTCATAGATCTTGCTTAATTACCAAAAGAATTTATCACAAACATTATCAATATAGTAATTTGCATTAAACTACCAAATAAAATTTGCAAACGAAATGATATTTTCAAAGTAAGTGTGAAATATCTTCCTATTTGAATTAAGCTGTCCATTATTACAATGCATTGGAGTCGTTTCTGACTTCAAGTTTCTTCGCTACGCGTTTCATTTGTTTTATATTTTACACAAAACTTTTCACAAATTTTCAATCGGTTATTGTCCTTGATCCGTTTGTTTCATTGTAAGCTTAGTGTAAATGCACTTGAAAGCCCGAGTCCAACAATGCAAAAATCTGATATCAACAATACCAGCAATGTTAGGAAACTCCTTTTTGAAATATTGAAAAATCGGAGAAAATCTCATCTAAACTTAAAATATGAGCAAACGCGAATTAAACAACAGAATCGAAGGTAATAAAAAGAATCTTCATTTTTCTTTCTACGTGAAATAGTATAAATGTCGAATGAAAGTCTGGAAGATTCGCACCGAGTATTCAGACGAAAGATTTGTCGAAATCGAGCCGACCGTTCTTGATTTATTTGCGTTTATGCTGTGGGGTGACGTCACTCGAGACTTAATCTGTTTTTATTCTTCATGCGTTTTATTGTAAGCTTAGTGCTAATGCACTTGAAGCTCGAGTCTTACAATGCAAGAATTCGAAAATAACAATGCCGGAAACCCTAGTAACCTCCATTTTGAAATGTCGAAAAACCGGAGAAAATCGAATATAAACTTAAAATATGAGCAAACACGAATTAAACAACAGAATCGGTGGTAAGAATAAGAATCTTCATTTATTTCTGCGATTCAAATTCTCGATTATAAGATATTTTAAAAGATCAAATTATTAAGGTTTACACGTGGTATTCTAGCCGATTACGCGTTAATCAAATGCAAACACGAAAACTATCCTGGTATCGAACCCATGCCATGCCTTAAAACCTGCAAGAGTTCGCGCCGAGTATTCAGGCGAAAGATTCTTCAAAATCGAAGAGGCAGTTCTCGATTTATTTGCGTTCATGCCGGAAGGTGACGTCACTCGAGGTTTCAAACGCAGGCAGGCAGGGACGCACGCAGAGACACAGCGGTTATAATATCTCTACCATAAATATTTTGAAGAATTTGTATGTTTGTTTGTGCATTTATAACACAACAACTACATAACGTAGAAGCATGATAAAGGTGCCATTTTAACCTTTATAAAACGTTAAGCAAAATGGGATGGTTTTTAAAGAGATTTCACTACATTTTTCATTTTTTAAATGTTTTTCTCTTTTGATTATTCCCATTTAAATAACATGGGAATGAGCGTACTGTTGGATTAACAATCTATTTGACAACCGTTATAAACATTACCTAACATTAACTAAAAGAAATAATATATACCTAATATAAACTAAGTAGGGAAGAAAGAAACACTAACGTTATTCACAGAAGGGCAATCGCCAAAAAAATGATAAATCTGGCTAATTATTTCAAAAGGTATGTGGAAGACAGTTTTAATGTGCAATTTTTGTACCTTCGTTCTTTAAAAACTTCTTATGTATTCTGCATATTCTCTATGCTTAGTAGACAGCAAAATATGTATTTCATTAACATGGAAAATGAATAAATGAAAGATATCTCAGAAAGTAAAATAAGAAAACTTCTCTAACAATTCTTTAATTAATTAATTTAATTTAACATTTATAATCGTTAACTCTTTGTCCCTTGTGCATCTATATGTACGTTTTGCTTTCCTTTCAACTGGACATTTGTATGGATCAATTAAGCTATTTATACTTATTAGATTATAATACATACAAGTAAGACCCACAAAATCAATAAGTTGATTACGCTTGTGTGCTCGCTGATTAATGAATCAATCAAAAGTCTTTTTAAATTCATATCACTGTGATTATTCCTGTTTATGGAATGGAATTAATTTGAATCATATCATTTAAATGTAAAAGTCTATAAGACGAGAAATTTGGTGCCATACATATTTTGCGTCCGTGAGAGAACCACCCATCAAGGGACAATCATCCGTGTTTTTTTTTTCAATCAACAATAAAGTTTATTTCCCTTTATTCATATTTGATATGTTTGTTTGCATTTTTCGGGTCATCCTCTGAATTTTTATTTGAAAAACACAATAGGCATATTCTTTTTGTTTCTCTCTCTTTTTAAAATGTGACGTCATATTAAATAAGTTGCACCTATCCATTGCTGAAGGCTATATTATTTTTAAGAATATTTCGTCTAATTAGATGTTAATTTTTACCCAAGTTAAACAATTACTGGATATAACCTTTGCATTGATATCTGTATCAGACTTTTAACTTTCAATATGCCTAGAGAGTTTTTCAAATAAAAATTCAGAGGATGACCCGAAAAATGCAAACAAACATATCAAATATGAATAAAGGGAAATAAACTATATTGTTGATTGAAAAAAAACCACGGATGATTGTCCCTTCATGGGTGGTTCTCTCACGGACGCAAAATATGAATGGCACCAAATATCTCGTCTTATCGACTTTTACTTTTAAATGATATGATTCAAATTATTTCCGTTCCATAAACAGGAATAATCACAGTGATATAAATTTAAATAGACCTTTGATCGATTCATTAATCAGCGAGCACACAGACATAATCAACTTAGGGTCGTCCTATTGGATGCTTGGTATTAATTAATTAATTAGTATTGATTTACTAGAACTTAGTAAATATGTTTTCGTTATAACAATTGAAAACTTCAAAATTTGCATTTTGGTTTTGTCATATTAATAAACTTTATGATTATCATATTCCGCAATACTTGTACTCATTCTGTTACTTACTGATTCTCTTAATGATAAAAATAATTCTTTCTAGAGGGCAACTTACGATTTGTTAGAAAATTGGATTTCTCTGCTCCTTTTAAAAAAAATGCAGAAAAAATAATACAAACTTCATTGTATTTTGTAAAATTACAATATACATATTGTCTGTAGTTTTTGATGAAATATGTTTTTTCCAAAATTATTTTATTTTCGTTTTGCTTAGTCAAATACTGCTATTGATTTTTTCATTTCTTTTATTAGTTTTGATTTTAATACTTTGTTCGATCAATAGTATCTATTGTGTAGGTATTCAAATTCGTTTTTTTTTCGACAGATGTAACCAAATTTCTTTTTGGATTCCCAAAAACTTCCAATTCCTGTATAGTCACGAAATGAACCTAACAAATAATATATTTGGTTCTATCGCATACCTTTTATCTACACATATACCTATAAAATATATTATAATTTGCTGTATCATTCTAACACGTATAAAATTTATTGCATACTACGTTATTGCAGCTATAATTAATTAATATTTGTACTTAAATGCTTTTTTTTTAATGTATAGCTCAATTTTTATGATCTTGCACTAGAAAATAATATTGAAAAAAAATTACCTTCTTCATTATGCCAACAAGTTCAATGAACTTTACCAACGTTTTTCTTTCATTCATGAGACATAAAAGCCAAAAGAAATCACATCATAGTAAATACGTTCAATTGGAAAATAAAATTACGAATCAGTTACAGGGCAATAATTGACCTCATTGATTTATCTTTAAGTGTAAACATTTCCTGGTGTAGCTGAGAGGTCTTTGGCTTTTGATATCCACAGAAACTACCACTCACAGCTCGTTCGATGGAATCTGAAAGTTCTACGAAGAACGATTGCCTAAGACAAGGAAATTCATATCCTGTTGCCAATTTACTGGACATTTTTTCATAGAAGTTTTTAAAATTTTGATTTTTATCATATGTTTTGTTATTTCAAAAACGCACAAGTTAAAAAATATCCGATAAATACAGTGATGTACACTTCTTACTTATAAATTGCAATTATTACTTATATTCACTGTCTCCTAAGGTTACCTATTAATTAACCTCTATTTATGGGAGTGGAAAGAAACTTTTTGGTCTGGAAGTTTTTACATCGACAAATCTGGAAAAATGAAGGCAATGTAATGTGTTTCATTTACACAGAATATATTTTTGTACAAAACATTCAAATATATACAAAAGGAACGAATGAAACATTTATGCAAAAACGTCAATTAAACAGAGTGATAAACCGAATTAAAGATATGGATGAAAAGATGATAACCGGTCTCGATGCGAATAAATGAAAGTTCTTGCACTCCAATTATATCCCTCACTCACTCCATTCACTCCCTCTCTCTCGCTCAAATCGCTATCTCCGGGAAAATGAAAGTTAACCTCCATTACTCAAGACGAATACCCTCCCCTCAAGTAAGCGGCCGCCGCCCCAACCTGCCTTCCTCCGCCCCTCAAACCCTCTCTCTTGACGGCCAACGCCGAGGATTTGTCCGCCAACTGGTTACCTCCGAATCCTACGAGTACTTGGTTGCCCCCCGAAATGCCCTTTTGTGGTTGCGCCACCGGCCCGCCTTGGTAAACGAATGGCTGCTGGAAGATGGGACGTGCAGAGAGGAGTTCTTGCTGAGATGGCTGCAGGTACTGCTGCTGCCCTGGCTGCACGTATTGCTGCTGCGCCTGCTGCAGATATTGCTGCTGTTGTTGTTGCACGTACTGCTGCTGTGACGGCTGGAAGTACTGCTGCTGCAGGCCGGCCTGGCTCTGCTTCACCTCCTGCGAGGCCTGGAACTTAGGACTCTCGGGCTGCAATGCGAGCTGAGGCGGCGGCTGGGCTTGCTGCTGCACGGCTTGGATTTGGTGCTGGGGATATTGAGGCTGTTGCGTCAACTGCTGCAAATACTGAGGCAACTGAAAAAATGGCTGCTGGGGCGCAAACTGCTGTTGCAGAGCCGCAATTTGCTGCTGATCCGCGATCTGCTGCTTCGGCTGAGGGGCGAGTACGTACTGTTGTCGGTAGACCGGCTGCTGCAATTGCTCTGGAATTTTCACTTGGGACTTTTGTAATTGCTGCGCCTGTTGTAGTTGTTGCTGCTGTATCTGTTGGTACTGCAGCTGAGGTTGGATGGCTTGTTGAGGAGGGAGTTTAGCGTTTCCGTTCTGGCCAAAGAGGGCAGACGAAGGCAAGGCATAAGCTCCTTGGAGCGACGCGGTCGCGGGGAAGCCGGCGGGGACACCTGTCCCTGCGCCCCGGAAGGGTCCGAAAGAAAACGACCCCGTGGAAGGGATCCCGTGACCTGCAGCGTGGCTGTATAGGCCATGGAACGGGGCAACCGAAAACGGAGAGGGCTGTTGGCCGAGGGCCTCGAGCAGGGCGAGCTGCTCCCGCTGCCCCAAATACAGCTGTGGGTGCGCAGCCGCTCCCTGTAGTGCCGCAGAGTAGTCGGGGACTCCCTGTTGTCCAAACTGGAAAAACTGCTGCGGCAGGAAACTACCCTGCGGAACCTGCAGCGGCTCCTTGAATGGGGCTTGAGATGCCACTTCTGTCTTTTGGCTCTCCTGAGTCTTCTTGTTATTGTCGTTTTCGATGTCCTCGAGACGGATTTTTTGAACAGGTTTCCCCGCACAGGCAAAGTTCAACAGCTGGCACACCAACAGCACCCAAACCCATGCCCTCCACTGTTGAAACATATTAAATAAATATTTGACTTCTGAATTAGAGTCCAAGCTAATATTTAAGGGGCTCCATTTCAATTGATCTCAAATGATAAACTGTAAAGTTAATAAATAGACTAGAAGCAACGCCTTTAATAATTTGTGGATTTAGTGTAAACATTAGTACACTGAAAACTATCGGTTTGTTTTAATTACTTTTTAAAAACGATAAATCATCCTTATTCTTTGGATCACGCTACATATTAATTTTGAATTTAAAAAAATAATTATGAAACGTACTAAATGGTTGTCGTAATTAATCATAAATGATCCTCCATAGTTAATTTAATAATACAGTTTATTTTAATGCCATTGATTAAAATAAAGCTCCTAAATGGGTATTAATTATAAGTTGGGGCTTAAGAAAACGTAATATATAATTTACGATAAAAAGTTATTCTAAATAGTAGTTTGTTAGATTCAATCAGAAAATGTGAACTGATCATAATAGTGTTTGAACTGTTTAAACGAATACGAATGATAATTGTTTTTCCCAGAAATCGTTGAATTGATAAAGATAAATCCGGCTGATAATATGCATAAATGAGCTTTTATTCACCAAGATAATTTTTACATTATTATGCGTTTTTTGCATGAAGTGAACGTATATAAGGGAGGTCGATTACATCCGTCCGTCCGTCCGCATGTTAAAAATCGAAAACCGCTTCATGTATTGCAATGAAATTCGATATTGTGGCATTATGCTAAAATTGGTCAACCGATTTCAATTTCAGTCAAAATCGAACAACAATGATGACCACTTTACATAAAGACCTACAATGTTCTTTTGTTTCAACTCGGAAACCACTAAACATATTTTGATGAAATTTGGTATTAGGGAGTTTTGCTAAAATCGGTCGACTGATTCCAATTTTGGTTAAAATCGGACAACAATGACGACCTCTTTACATGAAAACCTACATGTAGTTTACAAAGTTCCTTTGTTTCAACTCGGGAACCGCTTGACATATTGTAATGAAATTTGTTATTGGGGAGTTTTGTTAAAACTAATGGACCGATTCCAATTTTGGTTAAAATCGGACAATAATTACGACTACTTTGCATGAAGACCTACATGTATTTTACAATGTACCTCGCTTGCTTCTCGTTATGTCGTATTCTCATCTGAGCGAAAAATATTGAGAACATTGTGAAATCTCAAAGAACGCATTAGGAAACTCTGTGTACTTCGACATGGAGTACACCTTTCCAATCTTGTTATGTATTGTTACAGAGGGAAAGACGAGAAGAATGAGACTATCGCAATCAAATGAATATCGATTTATGAAGTAATCATTATAGAGACGGTAGTTGTGTACAGTGTTGTCAATCTGAGGAATTTTCCGCTAGATCTAGCTTATTTCTTTGATCACCAGAGGTACAAAAATCTTACAAATCTGCTAAGCGGAATTTCTGGGTTATTTTATAAATTAATTTGGAGGATTTTGTTCGCGTGTTTTTTAGCAGCTGGAAACACTGGTTGTGTACGATAAATACCCTTAAGAATTATAAATGAATTGAAAGATATTTACAGCATTAGGGGAGGAAAGATGAGATTTGTGTTAGAGGAAAGAAAACAACGTACCGTTGGTGCCATGGTTGGTCAATCTCCTTTCATCCACTAGTCACGCGAGTGGTTAAACCGTTCCCTTCGAATTTGAGGCGGCAATGTGAGCGAGTGGCATGGTGGTGCTGTCCCTATATATATGTACGAGTATGCACGAGGCGCAGAGAGAGAGAGGGAAGGAAGGAGACAGGAAAGGAAGAGCGACCCCCGCCCTCCTCCTCCTCCCTTCTCCTCCACCGCCCTTCCTCCACCTTCCCTGCCATCGACCTCCGCCGCCTTCCAGCTACGGCTATCCCCGACGGAGCCACCCTCGCTCCTACGCGAAACGGGTGTACTCTTTAAAAGTCACCCTTCGCTTTCCTTTCGACGAGACGAAAGGGGTGGGAGACGCACTCCTCCCTTTTAAACGGGGATGCGCCGAAATGCTTTGCGATTCGTCCCACGCCCTCTCGATCAATTCCCCTAAGAGACATTTGCATCCTGAATTGGCGTCGCCAGAATGATCGGGGAATCCGCTGCTATATTTTTTTATTTCTAGATCGTTCGTACGGCCCGCTATTCTCTGCGCGTCTCTTGCGTGCACCTTAGATGGCGCTGCGACCCGTGGCGCCCCCTTCTCCCGTCTCCGCCCCCCTCTCTCACTCCCTCCCTCCTCCTACATATCTTCTCTATTTATGACCATCACTTTCACCTTGTCCGCCTCTCGATTTTCTTCGCATTAACTCTCTGAAGATTCCTTCAAAATTGCGTCAGTTTTTTGCTTCCGATTTTTGAGAAAAAATTTAACGACGATTTCCTCTCTTTCCATTATGAAGGCAATTGTTTGCTTTCGTTCTTTCCCTCTCTCTCTCTCCATCTTGCATTTCCCATTCCTCTCCCTCTTCCTTCTTGACTCCCTTTCGACACCCCTACCCCCATTTCCTCCTAGTTCCTCCTTTTAGACGTTTACTTATCCACCAATTAAGATCTCTCACTTTTACTGCTCCGTCAGCTATTCGTTCCGATTACTTTAATCATACCCTTCATTTTTCTTGCTTCATTGAATTTTTTGTTGTTTACGTTCCCTTATACCTATTATAATCGTCTTTTTCCGTTTACTCGTCGACTCAACACTCGACTTTGCTGTCATTTCCTCGCATTTCCCTTCGAATCCTTGAGTGGTACGCGTTCGATTTTCTACTTTCCCTTTCTCTTCCGTTCAAAACTACTCATTTCGCATCCTTTCCATTTTCCCATTCTCCAGTCAGATTTTCAATAGCCAATCCGTTCCCATTTTCTTGGGCGTCACATACACATTTCTTCCTATTCTTCTCTATTCTTAATTACATCTCTTTCCGCCTTACACAAACGCGCACACCCTCTTCTCAAACACACCGTTTCCATTCAGGGAATTTCGTTTCTTGATTAGCCTAAAAATGAACTTTCGTAAATACAATAGAGCGATGAAACGCTTATTATTTCATTATTGTTATTATTACTCGCCTACAACCTCCCATCGCGTCACTTTCTCTTCCTTCTATAGTGTTTTTTCTTGCAGCCGCTGATGCTGATTTTTTATCGCTCATCCAAATCTTTTATTGCCTATAGATGTCTTCATCAGAAGTGAGGGTGTATTGTGTAATCTTTCCATTTTTTTTATTCCGTGACAAATGAACTTAAATCTGGAATACTGCTGTAATCACTGCAATAATATAAAATCTTCCTTTTCTGTAGTTTTTTAGTCTTATTTCCTGTTGACAATCTCACAAGAAATTAAAATCACGGTTACTGCTACGCTGGCAACAAAACGGGGATGCACTGAGTATATATTTCTCTAAGTAAATTAATTTTTTCCTGTTCCTTTCGTTCCCGTCTGAATAGTTGTTGCAATTTCCACCACCACTCCACCCTCCCACGCCCTCGGGTCAGGCGACTGTAGTTTTTTACCAGGGCTCTCGTTTCCTCTCACTCGCTCCTAGCCAATCATCTACCCCTTGCCCTCCTCTCCCTCCCGTTCCTCCAACATTCATCCCTCCCTCCTCATTCTCCCTCCCTCCCTCCTCTTCCTCCCTCCCTCTTCTCCCTCCCTCCTCCCTCCCTCCCTCCTCCCTCCCTCCTCCCTCTCTCCTCCCTCCCTCCTTCCTCCCTTCCTCTTTTTCCTCCCTTCTTTTCCTCCCCCCTTCCTCTCTCTACTCCCTCCCTCCTCTCTCTACTCCCTCCCTCGTCTCCCTACTCTCTCCCTCCTTGCCCTACTCCCTCCCTCCTCTCTCTACTCCCTCCCTCCTCTCCCTACTCCCTCCCTCCTCTCCCTACTCCCTCCTTTCTCTCTCTACTCCCTCCCTCCTCTCCCTACTCCCTCCCTCCTCTCCCTACTCCCTCCCTCCTCTCCCTACTCCCTCCTCTTCCTCCCTCCCTCCTCTTCCTCCCTCCCTCCTCTTCCTCCCTCCCTCCTCTCCATACTCCCTCCCTCCCTACTCTTCCTCCCTCCTCTCCTTCCCGTTCCTCCAACATTCATCCATCCCTTTCATTATCCCTCCATCCCCTTTCCCCTCCTCAATGTTGTTGTCACCACTCCTTTCGGATATTCGTTGAACAGTCATAAGTGCGGCATGAAGGAACCAATTGAGTCCTTTCTTCAATACACTCATGAAATTTACGGTCCAATTCAACACCTGAAATGAATAATACATTCTCTGAGTCATCTCTTATGAAAACGCCTATGCTATCGACTTGAATATTTTTGCATCATCATAATTATACCGTCTTATATTACTGTCAGCTAAGGTAAATTGCGTAATAGTTCATTTTGATCTTATGAGGATGATAGCAATACTGCCTTAAGAATTAAACATATTATAATTCGACTGACCTACTTTCAAAAACCTCTTTTGAGAAAATTTTTTATGAGGCAAACGAATAACAACCGTTTCGTTCATTGGCATCCTATTTTTAGGGCGAGGCAGTTTGGAAATATATCTTGGGGAAGAATTGATATTTTAATCATCTCTTGAAACTTGCTAATTAAGAGCATACCTTTTAATGGGCTAATTAAATATATAATGATGAAATTTTGTAGCGCAAAATGGCGAATTTGATGGGCTACCGAGAAACCAATTTTATCTAGAGTAAAATAAGTTTAATTTCCTTGGAAATACCAATAAATAAATAATTGTATATTGTGTGTATTTGTGATATTTAATCAAATTTTATTTTAGCGAATGGCAAAATACTTCAACTCATACACTGCAAAAATAGGCATTTATGAATTCCTATATTTTTGTTTGGTTTACATAACGACGAAGGTCTTGATTTGCAGATACAGTTGGATACAGTCGGTTTAGCATATGAGATTTAGCGAAATTATGTGCACTGCATTGGAATGCTTACAACATGGTAAATATTGCGTTGTTATTTTCTGCCATTGTTGAAAATTATTTTATCTACAATAAATGTAACGATAGAATTCGTAGTCAATGTCCCTTTTGAATTGACTATTTTACCGAAGCAGTAGTAAATGAAATTACGTGCTTCTAAAAATTCATTTATTGAAATAATTGGTTGATCGTTGAAATTAAAATTAGAAATCGTATTCTTTTTCTACAAAAATATATACGTGGGTGAAAGTAGGTTTAAAAAGTGAAACTTAGAGAAATTGTGTCCGTTGCATTGGAATATCTTCAAAACGATAAATGTTACGTTATTTACTCCAATTCTTGTAGTTAAAGGCTTAGGTATACTATCGTATTCCCCACTCTCGAGGTATATTAAATACATAGAATCGGTATATACATAGCAACATTTATTTTAAAAGTTTGGGGAGTACGATAGTATACCTGTTTTTAGTTAAATTTTAAACGAGTCACTCAGATTTACGTTTTCATGATAACAAAATAATTGAATTAAATAGTTGATTCTAGAGCCTTAATTAAGGAGATTGCTGAAGAAATACCAGAATAAATTAGAAGACGTCAAACCTGAGTGCAAACGAGGAACTGTAGTTAATATTTAAGTGACGCATGAACCAACAAAAAATGTTTAATGACATAATTAAATACAACCAAAATTGCGTTGATGTAAATACCAACTGTTTTACAAGATTGCACATTCTAGGAACCATCAATTTATTAGGCCTATTGCATCACGATCATAATTTTTTTGTAACACAGCCATTAAAAAAAAGAATTAGATAACCATGAGTATACTACTATGATAATTCTCTTCGAATGAGTCGTTTGAATAAAATTCTTTGATTTTTTAACATTTTTACATCTACATGTCACCCTGCAATTCACCAATCTGGTGGGTGGCAGTGCACCCCGCACTGCACCGAGGTCTACCTAACAGTTATTACTAACAGATTTGTTTTTCCTGTTATGGTCTCGTATTGTTCTCGGAAAGAATGAGGCTCTATAACGCTCCGTCCTACAATGGATCTCACGTATCTTATCGTTTCTACTTATGTACGTTGGCGCCTCAATTATTCCCACTACCGCCTCTGCTAGACATTCTGATCTGTATATCTAATCATGCATAAAAATGGTTTAAATGTCAGGAAACAACTCTGCGTATTGTATCGAATGAAAAATTTAATTAATGTAAATGCATACAATAAATAGAATAGTACAGAAAATTAAGTTTTAAGGAAATAATCAAAACAAATCAATGTTGCTCCAGTTTATCGATAGAACAATTCCGGATTTAGGTTTACTCTCCTGAATATTGACTTTTCATCCTAGCGCCTCTGCAGGTTGCTCAAACTCGTAATCTGTAGAATATTTTAATTATCTACACCCAATTTATCGATATAAAATTCAAACCGCGTAAAATTTAATAGCTTAATTTGACGTGGAAGGCCAACAATTTAGCCACTCCACCACCGCTACTCCCTAATAAATTAATAGTTTTATAAATTTATTATTAATGATTCGGATAAAATTACGGGAGGTTTATAATATCTATCAATATGAAAAGACTAAAAAACAATTTATTGCCTTTTATTTGCCATGAAACCCTGAAGAAATAAATTGTTCATACTCCATGATGGATAAATTCCACAGAATAACGCCTCAACTACGGATTTTAGTTATCAATTCAAAATGTTTTGCAGAAAAGGACTATAAAATGATGCGAAAACATCCGCGTTCTGAAACGGGAGAATTAGTCGGCTACGATACTTCAATAGCTGAATATCTGCACAGCAGATATTCAGCATGCTGGGATTTTTCTCCTGTTTCCAAATTATTTCGAGACTACAGCTAGTTAATTGCTGCTTCAAAATATCGCAGTTTTAAGAGTAAAGGATTTTTATCGCTGGTTGGATCACGGGTTGAATTGATCTATTCTGTATGAGAAGGATAAGATATTTCAGTTGGAAAATTTTAAGCACACAACAGCTGGATTTCTTAAAAGAAACTATAACGCGAGATATAGATATTAGAGAAATGAAGTTAGGTATCTTTAGAAGAACTCCGAGAAGGTAATATATGAGAGAATTACGGAAAATTTTGTGCACTTGAGCTCTTTGCCGCCCACCAATCTAATCTCATTGATTAAAATTTTAAAATTTAGATGTATATAGATATGTTTTAATTTAAAATGTTTGAAGTCATGAAATTTATTAGGTTATCATTTCTTGTTTATCTTCCGTTACGAACGTAAAGCCCTAGATGATAAAATATTTAGATTCAATTTATACAAATTGCACAATCGCATTTAATTGTCAGCATTAAAAGCTTTAAAAAATTACTCCGTCTACTAATTTCATATTGTAAGATGGCAGTGAAATTTAATACCCTCTAGAAAACGTCCGTGACTACCTATTACAAATATTTGAAAATTATTTTCCGCGCAGAAGAATGGCCAGCGATCTCTAGCGGAGTGTATATGAACTAAATGAAAAAAAGAACGCATTCCTTTCGAGCTTTGTACTTGTGTCCATGATAATGCCGGCGGACCACGCTCGGCCTGTTGAGTTTCATCATCAAAGGAAAAATTATAGAAACAATAAATTTTGTCCTTTCCTCTCAATTCAAATAATAGGTAAATACATTTAGAGCGTATCAGGTAAGAATGGCCTCCAACCCAACCGCTTATTTTCCCTCAATTACTCTTAAATATTATATTTTAGACAAGGAGTGGCCCGCAGTGAGTGCGAAAGTGGGCTATGAGGCTCCCGAACCGAAATGTTCGGATATCACTGCGTTAGCATACTGATAAAGATGAATCTTAAAGTATTAAGTTATTTTGCCAATTAAATAAAAGAAAGTTCATAGTAAAACATCTCATTGCAAGGGGGATAAAATGAGACAAAGATATTGTTTCTGCACTACAACAAATATTATCCTTAGAAAACGTAAGATTCCTTCTTCTCTTTTTTAAGGTGCTAATTCTAACAAATGTCAATTTTTTATATTTTGATGATAGTACATAAGATATTTTTTCTCATCACCCTCTTCTAGATACTTAATGTCTCATTTTATATATTTTAATTTTGGTGATATTATTGTCCTTTATTTGATAAAATTCCTGTCATCGGAGCCTTTATTTTCTGAATGCCTTTTTATTAACTCTAGTTTTCACCGAATATCATCTATGATATTTTTCCATTGCGTTTTAAGCGCTTGTGAATTGCTTAGGCAGAAATGCCCTTTGATAGGATTTCACGTCTAATTTTCAAAGGGAGTGCATAAAGCTTAAATAGGAACTTCGTGCCGAGAAAAAACTATTCAGTTAATATTTTAGACTTTATTTACACAACAATAACATAAAAAGTGAGGAAATATAATAATAATAATCACAAAGTTTTAGGGCCAACATGGGGCCACCTGAGGTGAAGGGTGAGAGGAAGGATAGGGTGCGGTGGGGAGGGAAGTGGTTCGAAGCTCTCTCTTTCTCTCTGCCAATCCCGTGGCTATGCCATTAGGTCAGTCGTTTGCTTCTCGTCCAGCGAAGAAAGTCTGAAAGGAAATAAACGAGCTAAATTTAGAATACCTCGTGTTGCTCAGTGTGTTTGCAAAGATGGAAACTGGAACATTTTATTAGTTTTAATCATACATGAAAAGTAAGCTAACGTTTTCTCATGGATTTTGATTGTTTTTTGGGAGGTTATAATTCACAAAGGTCATGGAAATTCTTAAGGATAAAGTATCACCAAGTAATAGTCGTGGGGTGCTCAATATAAAATATTCATTAATGACGAACCCTTGAATGTGGAAACATGCTTAGCAAGTATAAAGTTTACGTTGACAAGTCCTCTCTAGAATATTTACCAGTGCCCCTCCTCCGTATCCCCTTCCCCCCCCCCCCCCCTTCCCTACTCCCCGCGTCTCGCTGAGGAAAAAATTGGGCTCTCGTATAAATTTTATTCCTACGCCTGTATTTACTATTTCGATTTTTCTACCCCACATTTTGTTCGCCTCACTCTCCCGCCTGATTGTGATGGCATTTGTTTTTAAAGAAATACCATTTAAATTTGAGGTAATATTCATCGCCTGTTTTCTGCGAGTAAAAGCGTATTAACCTCTATACGAAGTAATCCTATAAACGCAGCAATTCAACATGGACTCCGAGAGTCATTTTATGACGAAGCGTTAGCTAGTGGTTTTTTTGTTTTTTTTCCTCACCATGCATAAACCGGTCGGTCGATCACCCTTGCTGGCGCACGGAGCTCGTTTTCGAGCCATACTTCCCGTTCGAGACACCCGCGCTCAAGGCCGGGGTCGATGGCGCTGCCGAGGCGTGGCCCTCTCCGACGACCAAGCCCTCCGAAGAAGGCTGCGCGTAACTCGGCTGAAATTGGTGCTCCGCGGCTCCGCCGTATGGCAGGACGTAGGCCACCGCGTCTCCCCTCGGTTCGACCCCCGTGGGCGCCTTGCCTCCGTACGCGAGAATCTGCTGCACGCCCTGCAGAGGATATTGGCGATTGGCTAGGTACGCCCGGTAGTCGGCGGGGAGGCCTCCCAGATGCAGGGCCTGTTGCGCCGGGACGTGCTGCGGGACGTAGTACTGCGGGGCGGCCGCGTGCTGAGACCCTAAGTAGAAGGCCGCCCCCGGGTGAGCACCGTACTGCGCCCCGAGTAAGGACGGATGTCCCGGTTGTATGTAGTACTGTCCTCCCAGATACGCCTGGGCCAACGCGGCCTGAGGATGGAGGTATTGGCTGCCGACCACCGCCCTCTGCGCAGATGGAGCCACTGCTCCTTGTGGGTATATGTATTGGTATTGAGGCTGGATGTACTGTCCGGCGAAGGCCGCGGCCTGCTTCTGCTGCGGCGCCTGTCTGTACACGTATTGCAGCTGTTGCTGGGCGTACGGGGTAACGGCGGCTGCAGACAGCTTTTGCTGCGTCGTCTGCGGATAGACGTACTGGAAGGCTTGTTGTGGAAGTACCTGCTGCTGCTGTAGTTGTTGTTGCTGCTGCTGTAGTTGTTGTTGCTGCTGCTGTAGTTGTTGTTGCTGTTGCTGATAGGCTTGTGACGTGGTCACATCTTTGTCGGAACCTCTCTTCTCCTTGTCCTTAGAGGCGGTGGTCTCCGCAGATGCAAGCGCAACCGCGGCAGCCACGATGACCTTCGCAAAGAATATGATTGTTCGCTCAATTAAAACACGATCGTTTGACCGAATAAGTTTTCCATGGGATTACGCTATTTTGTTTGGTTAGCTCATTGAAACGTTTCATCATAATGTAATTGAGTAATCAAGAGGAAGCTGAATTGCAATTTACCCCATTAAAGATCACTGCAAATTTATGCCCCGGAATACTTTTGAAATGGGAATTTGCAATTTTTAATTACAAAGATTCCATCATTGTCGATTATCTTAAGTAACATTGAGCTTTCTCTGTTCGTCTTAAATAATACTATAAAATACGGCATATTTTAATGAAGAAGCTTAAAATCATGGATGATACTTCTCCTATAACACTAAGTAGTGGGGAAGATCGAAAAGTTTTACTATTTTATTGAACAGATCTAAGTGCCTTAAATTACTTTTGTTAATTTCGCCATAAATTCTCTCTGCGCAAAAGAGCGAAACAATTACCTGGAAGATGGCTCGGTCACCATATTACAAGTGCTCAAAACCCATTATCACATTTCTTTCGAACCCAACTCACCGCAATCTTCAACGCCGCCGACATTCCAGGGCAATGGTTCTCTCGTCTCAGATATCGCTCCTTCCGCCAATGCGAATGGATCTGCTTAGCCGGGAAGATGCGCCCGCTCGCTATATATAGTGGGGCGGCATCCTCGCTTTCATCGAATCCGCGCCATCTCATCCTCCGGGCCACTTTCTTCTAAACGCCCCCCGACTTCCTCTCTCCCTATCCCCACAACCCACTCTCTTCCTCTTCTCCGCCCCACCTAAGTCTCCGCCCCTTTCTCTCCCTTCCCTTCCTTCTCTCCCTCACTAACCTGCATCCGCCGCTATGGAGACACTCTCACCGTGGACAACTAACCCGTAGAAACTCCATCTACCGAGTCGACCTCAGTCTTGATCATTAGTCTGGAAATTTAACTGATATTCGCCTTCAACTGAAGTAAGGTGCTTAAAAATCATAGCCATTAAGAGGCATATTTTTAAGCTGTTCCGTTTTGCATTTCTTCTTCGTGTTAAGAAATTTAACAACAATTTAAAGATTGCATTTGTTTTATTACTTCTTTGGTCATAAATTATGTCAAAGCTTGTGCATTTTTAAGATGTCCATTGTTTAATTTTGATTTCATTCACATCATTTTACTATTGTTCTGGAATTAACATTTATATTTCATAATTTAATTTCGTAATTTAATTATTTCAATTATCTGTGTTTCATAGCATTCCTGCATAACTTTTGCGCAAAAAAGAATATAATAAGGAATGTTTACTGTGTATATTCCTGTATTATATACTTATAAATATATTTTTTGCTTATTTCATATTTTCTCCGCTTTTTTAGTGTAAAATTTTTCAAAAAATTTAGAGAAATGCTAGAAACTATCTCGAGCGTTCCTGAGCGCCGAGATAGTTTCCCTATCGCCAAAGATACCCCAAAAAGATTCTGCATAATTAATTAATAATCAATTTCTCTATTAATTCAAACTTGTCTTTTTCAGTGTTTATGTTTGTTCGTTTTCTTTCCCTTTTTCAGCATTTATTAATGTCTTAAATGTATAACATAGTCTATCGCTCTCAAAAACCAAAAATTTCTTCCCTTAGATTCAGGTTTCTCCTACGAGACGCTTAATCGCGATTCAACAGACCGTAGAGAGCTCTTCCTCAAAAACGAATGCGCCCAGCGGCTTAATCTCTCCCGTCCTACCTCCTTCCATCTCTCTCCCTACTTCCCTCTCCATTCGTCTCTCTACCTCTTTCCCATCAAACGCAGATATCAATGGTCTACATAAGTGAGTGGGCCAAAAAACCTTCCTCTCTATTTCGGATTCTTTCTCTTCCTTAGCCTTGAGAAACAAAAAAAAATATTTTATCTGAATGACTGGATACGGGGATTAGAAGAAGAAAAGAAAATGTTTCTATTGTATCTGAGAGGGGGTATTAGTTACCGCCACGGGAACCGAGGGAAACTCTTTGAGTACGTGTGACAAACAGAGAGAGAGAGAGAGAAAGAGATGTAAGGCGAAGGTGAAGGACGAAGGAGAGAGGGGCAAAGAGAGTATGTTGCGCGAGGTGATGAACTTGCGGAATGCCTTTTGAGATTCTCTGTTAACCCGGCTCACCATGTCACGGATTACATTGGAATGAACCTGAAGGTATTTCATAAGGTATGTACATAATCGCTACCTTCACAAAAATGACTGAGTGAATCTAAATTGCGGTGGGTCACGAAATTCGTGAAATCGAACTGCCAAGTGTAAAATGAGTAAGCCTGAAACTTCACCTCTATGGTTCCTAAATTGATAGAAGGGTACTTAACGCTAATAATCCTTAAAGAAACAGTTTTATCGACGATAAAAGAATATCTATTTGCAATTCGAAGACTAAGAAAAACCTACAAAGCATTTGCGTTAAAAATTTATATTTTTACGGTCGCAACATCGGAGCACCATGACTCCACTCTTTTTTGTTTTAGAATCCATTTTCACAACCTTTCCTTCCTTATTTTGTTGCTTTTAATGTTCCACATTTTTCATTTACCAAAATCTTATATTCTCTTCGAGATTTTTAATGCAGTTTTGACGCACTTTATATATTTTGATTTCATTTTCTTTTCCTTTGTTCCTGTAAGTGGAGCATTTTGTTTTTCTGATTCTGGTCCTATGTTCCATCAAATGGACCATCACTTTTCACTCTTCCATATATATTCCCACCATCTGTATTGTATTGGCCTGGCTTACTTTAAGGAGATATTTTATTAATACGGTTGTATCATTTCCTACACATGTGATTGGAGTTGTTATAGAAGACTGACAAGTTTGAGAATTCGTAGAAAATTTAAATAAAATCTTTGAAATTAGAAAAATATTTACCGGAAAAGTCATGAGCTGTTTTACAAGTAGGGTTCTACAGAACGACTTCCTAACCGTGTCGTTAATTGAAATACTAAAGTAAGATTTTTTTATTTTACGTGAAAAAACATTAAACTTTTTGAATTTACTTATCGCCAACTTATGCTTGTTTACATCTAAATAGGAGGGATATGGGGTTGCAGTTACTTAGGGCTTGCAGCCTAAGGCCCGCGAGAGCATTTTATGTGGCCCACGAAGCTACGAAAATGAAATTTTCCAATTTTATTAATTAAATTATGATCGTAAAAACCTTTCCTATGAAGTTTAACTGTAATAAATTATTTACAATACTGTGGTACCACAGAATCTCTAGGTAATGTTCGAGGTAATTATTTATCCGACCGCAGAAGCACTTGCAACTTCCAATGCGGACAGCTGAAACATTCCCGACTACGAATGTCGTCCTTCATGCAGAAAAAGCTGTCGACCCATGACTTTGAAAATGTTCCTTTCAGAGGTCGTTCCACAACACAATTTTCGAATATTATAGTTCACCCATACCAAATCAGATGGCGTACGCCTGCACTTTTATTCCATGCGTACCTAAGATTTGTATTATTCAATAGGATAATAACTAAATTCCATGCAAGGGAAATATGCGGAACTGCTGTATTGATGAAACGCGCGATAAATCTTGATAGGTACCTAAAATAATTATTCCAGAAGAGATTCGCCACTCAATAAAATATATTAGTGAAAAAAAAACTAAAATTTGTTCATATTTATAGTATAAAATCATGTTTAGTACATTTTAGATTCGTGAAAAATACATGTAACTGATTAAATATCTTACAATTTCAATCTTAATATAGAAAATGACCACAATATTTTATATTATAATGCTCACACAACTAGTTTATCTTCCTTATTGCAGTGATAATAATTGTAGCATATTATAGAGATGCGTCACGCCGGAGTGGAAGTGACAGATCCGGAATAGGTGAGAATATGAAACTTGGCAGGTACGGAGATAAAACATAAAAGCATCAAAAAATATATATAAATCTTGAATTGTGGGATATTTCTGAATTAATTAATTTTTCAAATAAAAATATTCTCATAAGAAATATCTACATTGCATCGAATTTTATAGCCATAACATTGCTATATTTAAGTATTATAGTTGGAATTGAGATACTAACTCGAGACTTGAGCAGCTGAGTGGCCGAAAAAACTAATCTATTTCTCCCGAAGAGAGAAACCAAATCCACGGCGAGTTAGATTGAAAATTCCTTTGATGCAAAAAATGGGAATATTTCGAAATTTTAGCGATTAGAAATTTTGGTACCATGGAAACGATTCCGATTCTTTTAAATGGAAATGGGAGGAAGTGATATATAGTAAGAGAGAGAATTTTTAAAAAATCACATTTTATACCGTGAAATAAAGAAACGAGATGAAAGATGGAAAGTTATTTTTATTGCGATTTCATAAGCTGATACGATTATATGAATATCATAAAATACTCAATTATATCTCTCTGTCTACTAAAAATTTCTTCCTCCCTAAGTTAGTGCTTTAGTAAACGTATTACGTAAATTCAATGATTATATACTGCAAAACGATATACCATAAATGGTACCGGGGAAATGTTAAATTTTTATTTACCGATTTATTATCTAATCAGTTGTAATTAGTTAATTGAAAATTATTTTAAATATACCTCAATTGAGTTAAGTAATTGTAATATTTACGTTTACGTTCTTTTCTTCGTCGCAAATAATCCAGTTCTTTCCTCTCACAATGTGCTTCATGCATGCGTAAGGGAATTAAATGTATTTTCGTAATCGTGGCAGATCTTTTATACTTCAATTACGGCATTTGTTTGCGTTGAAACCAATTAGGTATCCATGCATGAAGCTTTCTAAGCTCAGAGCAAATTACGACTATATTGTTTGATTTTCTAGTTAAAGGCTACTACTAAGATAAAAATGCACAAAAATAATTTGTTATGTTATTTCTTAAACTATTATTAAAAAACTTTTCGGTATGACTTAATTTATACGAGATATGAGGAAAAGTTCGTTTTCTGTTTTCGGTAAAGTGGCATCCCCGATTGGACTTTGTAAACCATTTTTTCATTTTCTTATTGCATTTACCAAAGTTCTTAAAAATCCGTTTGGTAAAAACCGAGAACAAACATGCGTACTGACGGACGGACAGAACGAAGATAATAAGCATTACGTTGGAAATAAAACGCGGCAAATAAATTGCTATGTATGGAGTATAGATTTGTATGGGGCAGAAACATGGACGCTATGGAAAAATTATATAAAACTAGTGGTACCCGCAAAAAATTTTGCGAAGTCAGTCAGAAATCTGCATGTTTATAAGTAATAATAGCCCATTTATACTTATAAAATTAGACAACTGATATTTTGAATGTCGTGTTTGTATTTATAATTTATATATGCAATTATAATTGTCTCTCCCATACGAAAATGTCACATTCCAGTATTGAAATAAAGGAAGAAGACTTTTTTCTTTTGGTCAACCGTTAAAATCCCCACAGCCCACACGCAGTTTACTGAATAATAATAATCTTTACTTATTAACGTTGGAATCTATTAAGTTTGACATTACTACAACTATAATTTCGATGCTTCATAAACAGCGCGAAGCGAATAACACAGTTCTTTGTCAATTTGAAGGCTTAATAGATGCTAATTCAATCGGAGGCAACAATGCGGGTCGCCTTGGCAACACCCGGAAAGAGTACGAAAAAGCATTAAAATTTCGAAAAGAAATGTATGTTTCTGAAAAATTACTCCGAATAACATCAAATGCAATAATAAGATAATGTGTAGTTTTAGCCGTCGAATAAAGTAAAAACGGAGAAATTCGGTCCATATTTACGTATTTTAACGAATGAAAGAAATAAACCTTGCACCTTGAAAAATCGAAACTCCTGTGTAAACATATGGAAGAATATAATTGCCTCATGGAGTCGAATCCGGGACACTTCTGTAAACGAAAATAGTTTTCTCGGGGTCTCCTTTTTGGCAGAAATAAAATGGCGTTTACAGCCTTTCTCTATGACAAACTGTTCAAGAGATAAAAGGTGGAACGGATGGACAGACAGACGGACGTACAGATATTGAGTAATTATATATAAAGATGTATAATTGGAAGGCTTCAAAATGTGAGCATGGAGAAGAACTATGATGATAAAATGGACAGATTGGATAAAATACGAGGAAGTACTAAGAAGAATAGGTGAGAAGCGGCGAATTATTACAAAGGCTATAAAAAATAGGAAGGTGAACTGAATTGGACATTACCTGAAGAAAGATAGAGAGCGTGATTAAAGAGGCGTTCGAAGGAAAATTGCAACGGAAAAGAGAAAGAGGTAGGAAAAGGTTTCAGCTACTTTATGACTTGAAAGGGAATAAGAGATATCAAGACATGAAGAAGACTGCGGAAAATACGATTACCCTGATAACTATGTATGTTTAACCAAGAATTATCACGGACCTGTTTAAGGACAGATTAGATATGATGACATCTTATATCATCATCCGCCCTTTTCAATTCAGTGATGGAGTTAGGTGTCCCACAGAAACCTCCAGTTCTCCCTATCAATTGCCTCTCTCCTCCAAATTGGCCCTAAGAAGTTCACGATCTCTCTGCCCTATCTGCCTTTCGGTCTTCTTTTAGATCTCTTGATGTTTTTGGGATCCATTCTATGACACCAAACGTCCAACGCCGATCATTTCTTATAGCAATATGACGTGCTCACTGCCACGTTAGCGCCTTTACTCTTCTAATTAAGTCAAAGACCCCCGTCTTCTTTCTTACACAGTCGTTCCTTTTGCGGTTTCTTCGGGTGATCCCCAGCATACAACTTTCCATGCTCATCTGTGTTGTTTGCAGGCGCTGGGTTATTCTGGAATTCATGGTCCATGTTTCGCATCCATAGGTAAGAACTGGCAGAAAACATGGGTCATATAATCTTCTTTCTACATTCTTACAAAGAACACGCCATCTTCTTTCTCCTGTTGATTTCTCCAAGAAATAATCCGTAAGTAGTGATGAGTAGACCCAAGTAAACGTGCCTTGTTACTCCTTCAAGTTCTGCTTTGTTGATAGATATCTTCTCAGGAACTGTGAAGGAGTTGTACATGACCTTTGTTTTATTAAGATTAATTTTAAGACCACCTTCTCAGTTATCCTGCTCCAGCTCCTCAGTTCTTCTACGGAGCTCTTCTGAACTTCCTACAAATTCAGATATTCTCCATTTACCTTTATACTTCTTTCTTCCCAGTCTAGCGTTTTGCATTCCTTCTCTAGAACTGCAGTTAATAATTTAGGAGACATGGTATCTCCATGTCTCACTCCCTTTTTGGTCTTAAAGGCATTTGTTTCTCCATGCAGCTGAACAGACGATGTCGGGTTTCTGTTGGTATTCTTGATTAAAGTAATGTATGTTTCATCGACCCCTTTCTGTCTCTTCGGTGGATTTTACACAGAAGAAATCTATGGGTTGGGCAAAATCAAGTTGCTTATGATGACGATGGTGAGATTCTTCCTGAATATTCTGGAGATTGCCAGGAGCAGACTGATTGGCTGATAGTTATTCAAATCTTCCTTGTAATCTTTCCTGTGAAAAGGCATGATGCTTGCTGGGCTCCACGTATCTGGAATATTTCTCTCCTTTAAGCAAGACGTAAAAATCTTGAAGAGGATCTTGTTCATACTGTTACCTGTTGCCTTGAATATTTCTGCTGTGATACAATCAATTTCAGATGCTTTTCCATTCTTCGTGCTTTTGATTGCATGTCTCACTTCTTCTGGAAGAATATCTGGAATCTCTTTGGTGGCTATGTTTCCTTCTTCATTTATTTCCTCATTGGTAAAAGGATCTTTATATAGTTTCGTGTAGAATTCTTTTACTCGTTTCCGAATTAACTTCCTGCTATGGATAATCGAGCCATCTTCTAACATCGATGCCACCAGCTGTCTCTTACCAATCGATAGATGCTGTTTCATTTTGTTATAGCTTCTATCTATAGTTTTCTCGATTAATTCATAATTATATTTCTTCACATCTTCTTTGATGGACTTCCAAATAGTTTTGTTTAGTTCTGCGAAGTGGATCGTTCCCTTAGGGTCATTAGTCATCTTCATTTCCCTTCTTTTCTTCATCAGCAGTGTAGTTTTTTCAGATAATTTTTATCTGACTTATTTTTAACCGTTTCGCTTATTTCTAGTGCGGTTTCTCTAGGTACTTCCGGTAACTTTAATTCCGCTTTTTTGTCTTCTAGTACACTGAATCGATTACAGAACTCAAGCTGAAATTCTTCTTTTCTCTCTTTTTGCACTTGTGCGTTGACGATAGGCTTAGGTTTCCCTACCAGCTTTCGTCTTTCCAACTTATAATTAAGTTATATCCTGCATTGTACTAATCTATGGTTGCTTTCAGTCGATTGAAGACGGAACAGTCTTATATCACATGTCTATTATTATCTGGTATACAGTCAATTTCGTTTTTTGTCCCATTGGGTCCCTTACAGGTCCATTTTCTGTTGCGGCTCTTCTTATAAAAGATGTTCATTTTGTAGGGACTGATGCGTTCGGCGAAGTCTACATGTCGGTCTCCTCTTTCGTTTCTGTCTCCTTATCCTCATGCTCCAACTGCACAATCGTCCTTTCGTTTTCTATCTTTGCGTTGAAATTATTAATGACCACTTTTAGATTGCAGGTTCCTTTGTCATGCAGTTCTCCTATTTCTTGATAGAAATGTTCCGCTTCCTCATCCGAATATGTTGAAGTTGGCTCATAGACTTGGACTATTTGCAGTTGATACCAATTATTTATTTGAAGCACTAGTCCTGCTGCTCGCTCGGATGAACTTTCTATTTCCACTATGTTGTTTTACAATTTTTTGTTGAGGATAAATCCAACTCCTCCTGTTCTTCCCGTGTCAGTTCTCTTGTAATGAAAAATATGGCCACTCTTCAGTTTCAGCGGCCCTTCTCTCCTTCTTCTTACCTAATTAAGCTCTAAAATGTCCCACTTGAACTTCTCCAGGTCTTCTTGAATATCTTGATGTTTATCTTCACAGGACAAAGTCCAGCAGATGAAGGTAGATAGGTTGAGGTTAATGGAATTGCGTAAGGGTGAGAATGAGTGACAGCGGGTGTTTTATCTCCGAGGGTCTTAGTAACTGCTGTTCATGATCACTGCCAGTCAGGAACGATCCAGCCTCTGGAGAATGAGGGCCGTTTTTATGGATACAAATATCATGGCCTTGTTATAGGAGGTCTTGGGCTATAAAACACCACGTCGGCCCAGAGCGGGTTGATAAGTTCCTCTTTCACTTCTGTCGGAGATACTACTGTAGAATTTCAAAGCTTCGTTTAACCTGCCAGGGCCTGAGGATAGGGCTGTGCTTCACTTTTTAGCCCCCGTTTGCACCCTTCCGCCGAACTTGAGGCAATTGGTAGGGATATATAAGATCACGGCATATTCAGATCACACACATCACTCAATCAGGACTGAAAATCTTTAATTATATTAAAATATACGGTTGAAATTTCATAATTGAGTCGTATCACTCCCTAGGAAATAATTTCATTAAATTCGTTATTAGAAAAATAAATAAATAAATACAGTGAGATGTTACAAAGTTGTCGTCGTGTCCCTCTGTCAGTGCTTTAACTCTACTAGAATGAAATTTCAATTTGAAGCCACAGCGTAACTTTTTGACTTCACCTAGGGACCTTAGGGGTCAAACGGTTACGTTCTTTCATCCCATATGGAGTTTACGGTTCCACTCTGGTTCGATGTTCCGCTTGAAGCTTTTCAAAATTATTTATTTTTTCTGAGTTGTACATCAATTTAAAATCATATATTCATTGTATAGGGGAATAACTCCCCGATAAAATCGAGACAACTCTCCCATTTTTGTGGAAAAGGTGCCGTGTTGACTGCAGAAGTGGACTGGAGAGAAAATGACAGAATTTGAAATCCCTTCTACTAAAAGCTTTTTCAAATCTTGACGCTTAGAATACATACAGTTACAATTTTGTATATTAGATCATACGCTTTAAATTAGTGATATTTAACATTAAACTGACATTGGTAGAGTTATAGTGTCTATCTCCTTAGGGTCGCGGGTTCGAATACTGCCGGGGGCATGATTGTGTGAGATCGTCGTCGTTATCGCTCTAATGCCCATTATAAGAGACGAGACCGGAAACGACTCATTACAACATAGCTAAAATAAATATATAGGAACTTTCCCTCGAAACATAAGTCATAAGTATGTGACTCAACTCGTAGCTTTCTGAGTGACTATAGCACACCGCCCTTCAATCAGCACAACAGATGGCTAAATTTTGAAATACAGCGAATGGATCATCTCTCTCGGAATCACATTACACATTTATATGATTTTAGAAGCTCTTAATGTCGTATCCTCTGAATACACGCATTAAGGTATGTGTTACTATATATTTAAATGCAAAATTTCCTATCGCTTTAGCATAGAACTAGAATCATATTTATCCGAAGCTAAATAAAATAAGACAGATCGCTTTCGGTGCTGCGCCATTGAAAAAAACTTACGTCGCAGTTTTATTGGCAATTCTAACATTTTATCCGTATAACTGGAATAAAGTAGTGTTTTTCCACCGTGATTTCTATTTAAAAAGTAATTTTATATAGCATATTCACTAACCTCTTTTCTCGACATTTAGATGTTTCATTTATTGAAATATGTTGAGTCAGTCATTTTCTACGATCTCGGAAAATATAATATAATCATTTAAAACAAATCATCTCCCCTTCATCATTTGCTTTTATATTAAAAATTATTTTTCGAGAAGTGGGGGAAGAATTGCAGAGCAAACTACACAAGGCTCTATTTTCTCGTTTTAGGATTATGACGTCATCAGGTAACTCTTTTTTCACTTCAGTACTTCATTTTAAGCTCCTTAAAACTGTCGTGTCTCGTGAAATTGTGTTGTGTTGTGTTAATAAGAAATAGGGATTTTATGTTCTTGGATCTCATATTCTGAACATTTTTTTAGAATACTATTTTGACCGGTATTTAAATACGTAAAATAATATCGTATTTACTAGCATAATCCCGTAAAATCTAGTTTAGTATTTACAATATTAAATAAAAATATTACTAAATCGTATTTCTTGTAATTTATTTATCCATCTCAGGCCCAGAATAAGTATAAGAAGTGGCATAACAAATAAATGCCTTTAGTTTAGCGGATTAAAAGGAACATGATGATGTCATGGATTGGGTAATCAGTCGCCACGGCCCGCTGACGCAACATATATGTTCGTCCAATTTTATTTTTTGGAATTCCTTACTGATTTTACTTTTAATACATAATAATGACATTTTGCATATTTTTCATGTATATATCTGCCATATAACAAAAATTTCAAAGCGGGAAGACGGGATTGTCATGTGTTTTAGAGGTGGTCCCGAAAGTGGACTCGTTGTCATGGCAGTTTTATTTTCCATTGTTAAAAATCAGGAGAAAATCCTATTTTTTTACACTTGTTCGCTCTTATTCGACATGGGTTTGAATTCTATTTTTTTATATAAATCTTTGCCTTTCAACAATATAAATTTTTATTTCTCGATGTCCTATTATAACTTGCACTGATTTTAAAAGGCACATTTATAATTCCCTGCACCGATTTATGGAGGGAAGAAATAAAACTAAAGGGTCAGAAAGTGACACCGATTATTCCCCAACTGCTAATTATAGATCCACCACATTTATAACATCTTTAAATCTAATAGAGGCTTGAAAATTTGGCTTCTCCAGGGTGCAAGATTTTAGAGATATTGTCCGTACAGACAGACGGCAGGACGTACGAACAGACAAACTCAACACAAGCGATATTTTTCAGAAAAAGCGCTAAATAGGATCGCTGTGAATAAATGATGTTTATCGAAATGGCGGCGTGCATATTTCTTCACCAGTGCGCCATTTTCAACATTGCAAAATAATTTGGTCCTTTAAAGTAAACAAGCGCTTTATTGTATTAATTAAGTTTTAGTAATATAGAGGAAACTCTTTGCAACCATATAAATTCTATTAGAGTTTATATTCAATGAGCATAACGTATCAAGTGTGCTGTCTCCAACCCTAGACCAGTGTCTAGGTTGCTCGCGAACCCCCAATTGTTGGAAGCGCTGCTAAGCTGGAGCCGATATGTGCCGGTTTTCAGGAACTGGTAATTAAATTCTGAAAAGTTTTAGAACCGTTTGTTAAACTTGTTACAATATCTTGTGAACTCCGATGAAAAATTAAACTGGCCTTCAGAGTCCAAATCTACGAAAACCAAGGACTAACTATTGGTATTAATTAAATAAGTTACTTACATAATTACTTGTAAGTTATCTATTTTTTAACAATAAGTAAATGCTTTCACTAAATTTTTTTTGTACTAAGCAGGATAATAATAATAATAAAATGTTTATTTTTCAATTTCCCGCATTGCATTCCAGCTCACTGACGAGTCCTTCGCATTTGTCTGGCAAGGCCGTCAGTTCCCAGCACGGGCAGCATTTGGCAAGAAAATAAATAAGGCTCAAGGTCAAACATTACAAAGAGTTGGAATCTACCTGCGTGATCCAGCTTTCACACAAGGCCAACTATATTTGCACTCCGCAAAATATTCGGTTCTAAGTTGCAGCATAATCATAAAAAGACAAAACCATTGTGTACAAAAAGTTCATGAGAAACTTTTGTTGATTTAAATTGTTTTTGTCATGAAAATATTTTTAAAATAACTTTCTAATAACGCTCTATTAACTACTTACACACACACGCAGTGAAACATCGATATATCATTCCCCGAATCATCCTTTTCCCGGATGTATACCTTGTATATTTCCTACAAAAGCTCCATATAATAAAAATTAAATTATATCGCATTCATCGCTCATCTAAGAATCATTTTCTCGCGTCTGTCGCTTGGAAATTTTTGGTCCTGTTTTAAAATTTATCTCAACTGATCGTTATTTTCTTCTCTTCTGCAAGTTTCCATTTCAGTAATGTGGTCTCTAACAACTATTCTTAATTCCTTAATAATATAAATTAATAAAAGTGAATTATAACATTTTAAGGACAATTTCTGAAAGTGAAATAATCGTTCTTTCTACAGAATCAATTCACTTTGCTTGAATCTTAGAAAGATAAATTATACATCGTCTCTTTTAGATTTATATTTATTTCATCATGTCGTATTACGTAAAATAACTATGGCACAAATTTAGGAAGTTTAGAAACTATCTCATATTAAAAAGTCTATATTTAATAACAGAAGTTTTTAATCTAATCAATTCATCTAGTCTATCCCGATATCGGTCTCTTTAATTCTTTCTTAAATATTTGAGTGTCCTGTTTCCGTGGAGGTATAACCTCCCCCCGAGAGCTAAAATGAAGGTTTCTGAGAGGCCTAATCTTAATTTAATTCAGGTATAGTAAAGGGTAGGTGCGATTACAGTTATCATTTCAGCTTAGATATGGTAGCTGACTAAGTCCGTGCCATATGAAACCTCTAATCGTCATATTGGAGTGTTTG
Source organism: Tanypteryx hageni (assembly GCA_028673005.1). Lineage (NCBI taxonomy): Eukaryota > Metazoa > Arthropoda > Insecta > Odonata > Petaluridae > Tanypteryx > Tanypteryx hageni. Next base: position 222,253,249 of record CM054113.1, read on the forward strand.
GCCAATATGTAACGTGCCTTTTTCAATGATTTATATAATAGATACAGAAAGAAACTAGGAATAATAAATTGCATCTGAGATATGGTTGCCAGACTTCCCGTATTATATGGGAGTGGAATTTTATTAATAAAGGGAAACAGAACAATGAGGCTGAATGCAGACTTAGCGGATGTTTTATAGCATTGCTCACGGAGGACGGTGGGACATTTTCACATTTCTATGAAAAGGCATAAATTAAGTGTATCTACTGTGGCAGAATGTTTGAAAACAATTGATAGTTTTTTACTGAAGAAGGATTTCAAAGAAGATTTCTACAGACGCGAGTAACCACAACGCAGAAAACATTTTCCCATTAGTAACTCAGTATTTTACTCGTGAGAAAGGTACGCAAGTGAAAATTTTACCTGTAAATTCCTTACCCAATGAAAAATCCTTTACTATTGCTCAGTTTTGCAGGGAAATTCTAGAAAAATTCCATATTACACTATCAAAATTTGTCGCTTTCTGCTGTGATAACTCGAATACTAACAACTTTGATGGACATCTTTGGAAAGGAACGAACAATGTTTTCATGAGATTAAAACTAGCATGAATGGAAATTTGAAGGGAATAGGTTGCCCAGCACATGTACTACACAATACAATGCTGTCTACATCTGACGTTCTCTCCACTGATATTGAGGTGTTAGTTATGAAACGTTTCGCATTTCAGCATCTACACTGTGCAAACAGAGAGTCTTAAAAGACTTTTGTAATACTTTTGGCATTGAATATCAATCAATCCTCTCACGCTCAAAAATACGCTGGCTTTCGTTATCTAATGCAGTAGACAGGAATCTAAAGCTGTATGCCGCGTTGAAAGCATACTTTCTATCTGAGTAAAACATTCCTAAAAACCTGGAAATATTTTTCAATGATCCATTGAGCGATGCGTATCTTTACTTGATTTACAGTCTGATGAGTATTTTCAATAGAAAAAATCATGCAAATTGAATGAGGAGAAAAAGTGTTATCAAAGTATTAACAATTTTACAGGAGACCGCAGAATGTGTGAAAGAAAAAATGGTGTCGATTATTTGTAGGAATAATGTTTCTGAATACATGAAAAGAAAGTTCTTGACAGGAGTAAAAATTTTTCTATCAGACTTGTTATGATTATCTTATTAAATGGACTTCACCTCTGAAGCCCTTAAATACTTTCGCGTGGATGTCACTTATTAAAGTCCCAACATGGGAAAAACTAGAAGAAACCTGTACCTGCCTCAACGAAAGAGGACTAAGAGTAAATGATACTCTGTTGTTTAATTTAATAATTTATTAAGAATTAAATTAAAAATTAATTATTCTATAAGATGATTTAAATAGAGCGTGACGCTCGTTGCAATTTACAATTTAATTTGTGACGTAGAGAAAATAATCTATGCCAATACTTAGTTTTTTCAGCAGAACATATTTTTTATGTGGTACATATTGATTCCCTTTTAAAGGCTGTTAAATGATTGTGATAATTACTGACGCCCATTTGAGCCATCTCACGGACTCGACGATTTTCTAAGTGCACTGGCTCTGTGGCTTTAGCATTTCTGCTAATTACGGCATTTGTTTATCGCTCTCTTCCTAGATCGCCATTTACACTTCCTTCATCGATACTAATAACACTGACAATGAGATAAAAGTGCTTTTCGATTCCACTGCATCCAGACAAATGTTTGTTGTTCTTACTCGATCTTATATAAATCTCCAAGATCTCTAATAGCATGCATATAAGCTGTTTTGAGGTAGGTACATATTTATCTGTATCTCAAAAGATAATTTTCTTAATTAAATTAGGTCATTAGGTTTATAAAAATAATTAAAATAAAAGAGTAAATAAACAAAGATTTAGTATAACTTATGAAGGCAGCAGTTGAGCACTGGGCAGCTTTTCCTGCTAGTAATCACTAAATATGCGAACACCTTTTGCAACAACTCAACATTTTGGGAAGAAAGTCAAGAGGTTAACTCATCAGATTTTAATGACAAGCTCAACAAATTAAGAAGAAGAATAGCAATGAATAAATCATTAACTAATACAATGCTATCTCAAATGAACGTTAATTGATTCATCAAGGCGTATAATTTATCACCCAACTCATTATCATCGATTGTTAAGCAAGTGTTATTAGGTTTGCATAAGATTTAGGATACAAATTGAAATACATAATCGAATGTGTATCAACTAGATCCTTGATCAAATTTGCCCCCAAGATTTCTAGCTAACGTTATGACTGTTAGATTTTTTGACGCAGTTGCACACTTGTGTTTGTAATCAATCAAGTCAACGAGCCTTCTATATTGGAGGGTATCTTTTGTGGACTAACTAATTAATGAGGGGCAATGTGCTGAGAGCATATGAGCTCTAGCAGGCCATTAACGATGCTTTTTAATTTATTGAAATGTTGTATTTCTGATTAAATATTTTAGGTAATAGATTGAAAAGAATTTGGTAGAAAAAGAAGTCGTTTAAATTCCAGCAATTGAATTTTAATGAACAAATTAAAAGCTACTAGTAATTAAAAACTTGGGAAAATATGCTATTGTACAAGTAATATCGGGGCTACAAAAAATTGGCTAGCAGATTTATGTAATTATTATTCATTTATATTTATTATTTACGTAATGTAAGTGATAGATACAATATAAAATGTTTTATAAATAGTAACTTCAGAATATTTTTCGTTGTGTTTACCTCACTTACGAATTGTTCGAGTTTCAACGAAATAATATATATATGTAGTAATTATACATTTGGTTCTAGTTCGATTTTAGTTTAGTTACGGACCAACTGAAAACCGGAATTTCGTAATTTGGCACATTTCGGTTCATTAATGTTTTCTTATTTTACTGGGTCACATAAAAAATATGTACTGAAGTTTCTTTATCAAAAAGTCTTTATGAAATAAAGAAAGCAAGTTCATATTTTTACTAAACTTATTTTCTTGTTTTTCTTTAAGTTCGACTGAATGGCTATCCAGCGTTTAACTTTATAATACTCCGCGAGGTAATGAGATAAAATAATTTTAAAGATATTAATACCAAATTAATACTTGAAAAATCATGTATTAAAAATAAATTTGAAGTGATAGTTATGGGATCTGGTTAATTTTTCTGAAATAATTAATTTCCTTATTCGCGGTATTAATATCGAACAAAGTTTTTTCTAGGAAATATCTTGTGCTTAATTAAAAATGAAGTTTTCAAGGACGTATGATAACTACACACGTCATAACAGTTAATAATTTCATCATAAAAGATAATTTTAATAGATAATAAAACATGTTGCACGCCGTGCATTTCTCACATCTTAACTGCACTGGCACATGGAGAATTTCGGTTATTCACGAGAAAGAAAAGACATCATGCATATCGACTGTCGAAAGGCACTTTCCCTCTGCATTAGCATATAAAGAGGGAAATATGGAGTCGTCCAACTGTGTCTGAATAATCGGCTTTTGCTGAGGAGACGTGTTCCAGGCAGTCCCTAGGCCGCCGAGTCACCCCTCCCTCTCCCTCTTCCCCTTCCTCTCCCTCCCTCCCCTCTCTTCCCATCCCTTCTCTCACCTCTTCCTCTCTATCCTCCCTCCTCTCCCTGCCGTCTCTCCCTCCCACTCACCTCTCCATCTCCCTCTTCCCCTCCCTCTCCCCCTCCTTCTCCTCCTCTTCCTCCCTTTTCCCCATCCATTCCTCAACCCACTTCTCAGCTCTCCCAACCGCGAGGACCTGACCTCAGCCTTGACCAACGAAGAACGATATTCGATATTTCCAAGCACGTTACACTTCCCACGCCATTTGAAAGGAGATCTCTACAGTTCACCCCTCGTGCGAATGAATGCTCCTCCCCTTCAAAATGACTCCTATGACCGGAAAAACGGTTTCATTTTTGAACCTCTTCCAGCTTTTAACTTCGCGACTATTCTTTATTCCTGCATCCGGTGACTACCTGGTATATCCGCAAGGGTGACGTAATCCGTTTGCTTCTATGATTCGTCGAAATGAAGGCACGACTTGGACGGTATGATTGAACCAATTTGATCATTCATCGTAGATGAATGATTAACTTTTTATCCACGCGATATAAATCGCGTGTCTGTTCTCGCGTACATTATTTTGAAATCTTTCTGTAATGAATTTCCCATCCATCGGAAACGGATTTGAACTCGATGCCTTGACGACAAAGAAAACCTAGTAAAGATGCAGAATTGGATTTCAAATGCGGTAGTAATATTATTTAAATATGTTTCATGAAAATATAAACAGTTCGGGATGCTATTCAATATTTCCTTTTTCTACCTTGCGAAGTGAAACTTGGAAAATTAAATTAAAGAAATCTCCTTTTTTACGACCTGCTGATTCTCTCTTGCCTACGCGCAATGGGTATCTAAGAGGTACTGCAATGAAAATCTGGTCAGTTTCAAAAAACACAGGAAGAAAGGTATTACCTACCTTTTCCTATAAAAAAAATTTCCTTCGTATGTTTCTCTATTAAGTTTATCCAGAGCCGGTGAGAGTATTTGTGGCGCCAGGAGCAAAACAATTTTAAGCGCCTTTTTAAAGAGTTTATTTTATTGAAAAACATAATTTATTATTTAAATTTAACAAAGGAAACCGTAATTAATAAATTATTTAAATTAACAAGTTGAGGACCGCGCACGGAAATCTCCGTTTTCGTAACGCGCGAAACAAAAACAATTTTAGCCCCATCTATGAATAAATAGTAAAATATTTTGATACAGTTCTCTTTATCAACGATTCAAAAGCTATGTAAGCATACATTTTTAAGATAAATCTTTTATCGGCCGAGAATTTATGCTTTAAAGACAGCTGTCATTTCTTGTTTGCCGTGCTTTGTTTTATTTTAATTGCTTTAAAATTTTAAAAACTTTCTTCAGTGACGAATTTTTACATAAAAGTAAGATTGATATATTTTTATTCACGTACGTTATGATTCGCGACATGGGCAATTAAGACAAAAATATTATCGACGGCAAAGGACTTTATGGTGAACTGAAATTTTTTTCTGATCTTTTAAAAAATTAAGCCAAATTGCTTCCACTACAAGCTTTGAACTTCATCCATAAAAGCAATTTTCAGAACGTGTTGCCAAACACATGGGTTGGATTACGTGTGTATTTAACAATTCCCGTGACAATTGCTAGTGGTGAAAGAAGTTTTTTCAAATTGAAACTGATCAAAACCTATTTGAGATAAACAACCACTCAAGGACGGTTAAACGGACTAGCGACAATTTCAATTGAGCAAAATGTTGTTTCAAAATTAGATGCATCAAAATTAATTTCCACATTCGCCGAGGGGAAAGCAAAAAAGAAGTTTTTCAGTTATTTTTACAATGAATAGTAAAAAACATTTTTTTTACATATTTGATTTTTTTGCATCTTTCAAAGTTTAGACGCCCTGGGCTAAATCTCCCAGTTGCCCTCCTTTAACACGGCGCTGAATTTACCACTGTGGCGACATTCACATATAATGCAAATAACTGGGTCCAGATGACTTCATTCAAACGGTTCATTTTAATAGGATATGGTCTGGACGTATAAACTATTTAATTGATAATTAATAGGAGGCCAATTAGTATTTGGTTAGGATCCGAATTCCGCCTTCCTGATAGGTTAAGAAGCATCTTCAAAATATTTACTTGATTCTCAAATGCCCACAAATAGAAAACTTACCTTTTAATTTCACCATCAAGTTATCAACAATGTCACAGAATGGACTTCCAAATGAAAATCGTTTGAATGAAAATGTCTTCACACTCCATTTGAGTAGCTATAGGTAACTTTTCCTCGTGTTCTTATTTATCCGAATCGACAGTTATTATAACATGATGTATTACGAGTGAATCTTTGACAAGTCACGGTTGTTTTTACAATTACAATGGATTCCTTTAAAATGTTTTTACAGTCTTTGTGTGTTTGGTAACATCGCTCTAAATAAATAGTAGCTAACATACATAAAAATTTTCTATAATTAAAAGAGGATAAAAATGCGTTTACTAAACTTACCTGTATCATTTAGTTGGACTCCCTGGGGTAAAAAATTAAAAAATCTCCTAATTCGCACTTTATTTATCTCTGAATTAAAGATACTGCGATATTACTCTGCACTATAAACCTGGAAAAATAAAGGCATTCTTCTCCTTTCTAAATTTATTCATTTTTCTTTCTAATGTAGAGATAAAAAGAGATTATTAATCAATTGAACGACTGATATTAATCAGAATCATCCATCCATACTTGGACGTCACAGCAGGAATGCTTTTTTGACTTTAACGCGTTTATATGACCATTCGAACATGAGGCAAATGCGGTTCGAAAATACTTCGCCATCCGTAGTGCACAGTGAAAGTATGTGACGGTTATCGCCCCAGGTTTTTCAATTGTTTCCGCATTGGTGAAATATCGCAGCAATAATACGGTTTCTCTCAAAAGCAACCATAGTAGTATTTTTGTTGTTCCGTTGAAAATTGTCCTTCTGTGTGTGGGAAGTTAGAAAAATAAAACAAAAAACAAGTTTTATGATATCACCATTCGATTTTTCTCTCATATTTATCTTGAATTGCACGGCATTTGATAAATAATGATAAAATGAGAAAAACTGTTGGAATTTTTTATTTCCTACTTATAATTTTTAAGCAATCAGCGGTACGAATGCCCTTATTATGAAAAGTTCCGCGCCAGACTTGCAATTCCAATGCTAGAGACGAGCGATGCGGACGCTTCTTTCGATCGTCGATCTCCACGAAAAATCGCGCTTCCGTCTCTCCACGCATTTTCGCCGAAATTCACGACATTCGATCCCCTTTTTGAAAGTTGCCTAAGGACATAATTAGCATAGAAAACACTCTAAATTGAGCATCTAGTGAGCCTATTCACTATTAAACTATGTATAAAGATATTGCTGAAGAAAGGAAATTTAAAAAATAAAATACAAAGGAAAATAATGATTATCCTTTGACGGGAAAAAGTTATTATACTTTAAAAGGAAAAATTATTATACTTTGAAGGGGAAAAAGATCATATAAAACGTGCAAGAAATAACAATAATGATGATGATGATAATGATATATTAATAACAAAACAACAAATAATAATATACACATAAAAAGATAAAATATTTGCCAAAACGATGAAAAGGTCCATTTGTGCGTATACGTAGTATATTGCGTAGGTATAAGTTTAAGCATGACGTTTAGAATTACACTAAGGTACAGATCAGAGTAAATTTATGGAAGCCGTGTAAATCAAGAATGCTGTCAATGAGGTAAACCGTCAACAACAACAGCTGGGAATTGCACCTACTCGTAGCCATTGCTACTTCCCTCCTTTTCGGGAATGCTTTTAGCCTGCATAAAGATTCTAGAAATTAGCATACATATCCATTGATCCCATATGCCGAGGAATTTTAGCTTCGTCATGCGATGATTCCCCGTAAACACGACGTAAACGTAAAGATACGACGCGGGCAATAAATCCAAGCGTCGGAGGCGAACATTCACTCACGAACGATGTCGTTCCATTTCCGCGAGATCACCGGTTAGTCTCGAACCTTCGACCGAGCGCCTCAAATCCTATAATATCTCCAACCCAATGGGTGATTGAACGTTTTTCCGGTAGATACTCATTCTGAGAGCGATTGGGAAATGTTAAGTATTCTTCTATTGGATAGGGCAAGACCGCGAAAGTGTCGTTCAATTTTCGATGAGAAACCTTATGGCTAATGAGATTATCGATTTTAATATTTCACATGAAAGTCGCTTTAACCACGCGTTGATGTTGAAATTAAACGAAACCAAACTGGTGCAAAAAAGTCGTCTTTTGGAATGTTGTTTGTTACTTAATCGCCTTCTCTGCTTTTTCGTAATGCTATTAGTTTTCTATCAGTTGTAACCTATTAGTTCCCAGGTAATTTTATTCGTGGCTAATGTAATATTTCAAGTAGATGAACCGGTTCATTAAAAAAATTAATTTGTTCTCATGATAAATTTGTATATGTAACATGGATGCCACAGTTGACCGAATTAGGACGATAAACTAATATTTTTGGTTTTCATCAATAAGCCATAAGGGGGTGATACATTTTTATCGCTTTAAAGTGAATAAACTAACTAAAAGCTATCAATAAACTCTATATAATAAGGGATTTATAATCCTTTCTCTTGCAGAATTTCAAGCAAGAAGTTCCGATCGTGAACAAAACTTTTACCCAAAAGTATGCTCTCATTATCTGCGGTCTGTTTAGCGGGAATAAAAATGCCTAATAATAATTTAATTATAGTTTCGATAAATTGGCAATTGTGTTTCCTTATACGAAAACATCATTTTTTATACTGATCGCCTACCTTTTGCTGAATCACGTCGTTGGTCCGGCATTAAAAAAGTTGAATTGCGGCACTCCGTTGACTCGATTTCACTCGCGCCAGTGAAAAAGTAATTTGAACTCAATAGCATGACTAACCTGAATGTAGCGGAAAGGAGTTACAATGTTCTTGAAATTATTTTTTGAAAACTCTTTCCGATGAGAAAGTTTTAAAACCCTCGTGTTTTTGTCCTAGTTAATATTTAGCTAATTGATCTAACAATTGTTTCTTTGTGAAAGAGAGGAACTGTTGGGTTACTTAAACAGCTCAAAAAAAGTTTTAAAAGAAACCTTTCTTTTACATCTACTTCTCGTTGACGGGCAAAGTGAAATCATGCTGTTCATCGTTTTTACAAACCCGCATCGCAAAAACCTCACGTATTTCTTATACACGCACTAATTTGTCGCAGAAAGTTTTAAATGTATATGTATTTAATTTGTCAAATTTCGTGTGTTACGCTTGGATAATCACCTAGGTACGCCCGACAAGCGATCCAAGAACGCCACCGAACCACAGTGGCAACATTGGGAAACACCACTCCGCACGCTTCTGAAATGATCTCCCTTAAGCGGAAATCGCTCCATTCTTGCGGTCGGAGCGGCTGCGGTGGGAGCGAACCCATTGCATTGTAAGTTGGACCAAAAAGGCCGTTCTTTAGAGAAAAACTGGTAAATGGACTTTCATTTTAATGAGTGTCTTTTAAATTGACGACACGAGTGGACTGAAGAGAAGGGAATGAGAAAGTGATTGAATGGAAAACAGGTGGCTCTGGGACTGGGGCTGAGAAAGGGAGAGAGAGCATGGGAGTGTGCGGGAATGAGAGTAAGATGGCCGAGTAGGGGAGGACGGCGCCAACGGGTTGCAGAGGCTGGAGTAGGTGTGGATGATAGGGCGAGGCGGGCCGAGTGAAAGGAAGAGGAAGGTGCGGGTTGTGCGGAGAGATCGAAGCGAAAGAGGTGTACATTAGACGTCAATAGGAGGAACTGGGTCACACTCCGCAGATACTGGAGGAGTTGATGGTAGAAAGCGACATTTCCGGCGAAATCCAAAATATACGCATTAGGCACCCGGTGTGGGATAGAATACCTAATTATCAAATAGCCTAACCAGTTATAACTTATATTTTGCATACATTTCAAAGTTTTTCAGAACTGAGCCTCTCGTTGAATGTGCTATGTCAATCGCCACGAAAAAAGATTTATTATGGTAAATGTATGGAATTCCAAAGTTTTTATAATGAATAAAAAATTAAATTATTTGATTCTCTGGATATACATTGTTATTTCGTTGAATACACCTGAACAATTATCCTACGGATTATGTTCTTGTTAACCTGAAATAACATAATCATTAAAGTATGTTAATATCCAACAAAAATGTTTTTTTTCACGTCTTGAATTAAGATTTCATTCGGAAAAGCTGAAAATTTGCAATAAAATTGTTGAAAAATCAATATATAGAGATTTTTCTTTCTTAATAAAAAGTTTTAGTTTATTTTTTGTGTTAAATTCTAAGTTTAAGCGCAAATATGTGTAATATAGTCAATCTGAGAAAAAGATTCTAGCAAACATAATTCTAAAATTTTCTATTTTTTATGTATGGAAATCAAATTTTATTTTCCGATTTTTCACATATCCTAGATTAAAACGTGGTGAACAATGTTTTTCAAATCCATTACATTAGAAGTTCGTTCGAAAATAGGGCGCGCGTTTTCTTATCTACGTTATCATTGGAATTTGTTTGGTCGCGAGTGTTCTCAAGCGTTTTATTGCTCTCGTAGCAAACAAATCTTATAATCAAATGATTTTAATAAAAACACGCATCAAATAATTATAAATTTTATTCATGTACACGGTACAAAGACTATTTACAATTAAAAATAATGAATACAGTCTCAATAAAACATCGGAGATTTTAACGCGCGCATCCGTTTCGAATGAAGTCCTGTAACGCGTGTCTATACTTGAGCGGCGACCTCGCTTCCTCTCGTCCTTCTAAGCGACCTCATCACTCCAGAGTAGGCTCTTTCTCTAGTTTTGACAGTTTGGCGCCTCTCTCGACGTATTCGATCGCCTCAAACGCAATCGTCTGCAGGATCCATCGCATCTCCTAGGAGCGAACGTCTTTTGTACGAGCTCTCCCACTGCCTTTCATTTACGGATTTATGGGACGGAAACCGGAAGGAGTTATCAGGTGTCCTCCGCTGGCGAAGCTCGAATAAGAGTAGGAGCCGGCTGGCGCTTTATCCGATTGCAGACCGTAAGACGGCTCCGCCGAGTATTGGACGGCCACCGGCTGAGGCGCTGCGTACGGAATCGCCGTCGGCTGCGGCACCTCGGGGAGTACTTGTGCCGGGGCCGGTTGGAAGAGGTCCTGAGAAGCGGATGAACCGTAGTAGGCTCCCAAAGGAGCCTGCTGGCCCTGTCCGTAAGACTGGAACGTGCTAATGGTGGGTTGGGGGGAGGGGAGTTGCTGTCGCGCGGGTTGGGGATACGCCCTGATCGTGTTGCCGTAGTTCAAGGCGATGGGTTGCCTTAGGTAATCTTGAATCTGCCGCTCGTACTCTCGGTACTGCGGAAGTTGGGCGTAGAGCTGGTTGCTCTGCAGAGTGGCCGGGTCTTGGCGGGGAGGAGGCGCGCCGTAGGCGGGGTGGCCGAAGTTCTGTTGAGCGACGGCGGCGGCGGCGGCGAGGGCCAGTTGCGCCGGTTTCTGCTGGGGGGCGACCTGCGGGGGAATTCGCGAATACCCTCCTCCGAATCCAGAGAGACCGAAGCCGCCGTGCTGTCCAAGATAGGCGGATTGGTAACCGGTGAAGAACTGGTCGGAGGGGACGGCAATGGGCTGCGGTGCTGGTTGGTTAGCCGACAGGATCGCTTGCAAGTTGTAGGTCGAACTGGTGTCTTGAGACTGCGGCTTTGCAAACGCCTCGGGTCCTATTCCTCTCTTGGACGTGGATTTCTCGGCCAAAGCTAGACCCACGCAAAATATCAGCACCTGAGAGGTTAGAAGAAATGCGTGGATCGCCGCGCGCAATGCGAAGTAAAGAAGGAAATTGGTCGAAGGTCATGAACTAAAAAAGTATTCCAATATTCGTCATCGTAAAATATGTCAAATTCTTTTGGTTGAAGAGCATTTTTAAACCTGCTAATATTTTTTTCAAAATATTCAAATTAATAATTATTTAAATTTATATTGAGTGACATAAGGATAACGATTAAAAATGGTTAACTGCACATAAATATCATAACATACGTATTGGAGGAGCTATTCACGTATTCGCGCGTTATATCAGAGGAAATTTTAAAAAATAACTAAGCATGGCTAAAAAGTCCATTTACTGTTGATACGAATGGAAAGACGTCGACAAAACATTATATCCATCATGAACTCACCGCGATCCTCATATTGACGGCGGATGTGGTATTGACCCACGGCGGGCGAAGGTATGAGAATTGTGAGGCGAGCAAGAGGACACTCAAAGCACTTATATGCGTAGCGACGGAAACTTTCGCTGCGTTCTCGAAAGAGGGCACTGAGCGTCAAGTGTGAAGCAGGAGAGCGAGTAAATGGAAGGGATGGGGGAAGTGAAAGGAAAAGGAAGCCTGCTTCCAGACCCAACCCAAGCGCCGCCGTCAAGCCAAGGCGAAGCGATACAGGATTTCGAACTCGCCGAACGTAACCGTCCAATAAGCGGGAGAGGAAGAGGACGGAAACTAGAGCATGGGAGGTTGAATAATGGGCCACTTGACTGACAGCATTTCAGAGAACCGTACGGCGAGTCCCACGACCCCTTCTTCCGTATAAACAAAAGACTTTGCACACCCACGCGACTCCTTTCTCTTATGTCTCCTCCCTCCATTTCCCTCTTTCTACGTTTTTTCCCAAAATTTCACTGTCCTTTTCACTCCTCGAGGGGAAGTCCACTCTAATTTCATCCTATTAAGTCATATTTTATTTCATTGCCATTCTAATCTCGACTAATCAACTTGAAGCCTTATTTGGCTGAGTTAACTTGGAAAAATTATGCGCGACATTAAGTTTTTACTCGTGATTATTTTTACATTTAAAAAACATCAACAAAAACGATTCTTAAGCCATGAGAAATAAGTATGAATAATTTAAACTTTTAAAGATGTTATATTTTACATATGCGATATTCATTTATTATTAACTGGTTGTTCTACTTTAATTAAATTCTTCCATTTTCAACACCATTTTACACCTTCTGTAACATTTTCAAATAAAAACAGACATTAAACCTTGCATGTAAACAAAAGAAATTTCAAAATGACTTGGCACACAATGGGCCGATTTCCGTGGCATACTATAAGACCCATAGATCAACTCTCTCTCTCCCTCTCTCTCCCCCCCTCTTCTCTAACACCATGCTCCTATCCCTCCCTAGCGCCCATATGCTCTCTCTCCCCTTCCCTTCTAGTCCGCGTCCTCTCTATCACCGACTCTTATTTGCATTGCCCCTCATCTGCATGCTTCCCTCCCCGCCCCATCTCCTGCATCCTCTACTCTTTTCCTCTCCCCCTATCCCCGCCTGCCTCCTCATCCGATTTTCCCATCTCACCCCCTGACCCCTCAACCTACGCTTATTAATCCCGTCTAAGCGGTATTCCGTTCTACTTGGTTCATTTCACCACTCACATTTTCACCACTCCAGGTATTACTGTTTTCTACCTTTGCCTAGTTTTCCTCTCCTGTATTTTTTAAATTGAGCTTTCTCTCTTCTCCCTGGAAGAAAATAATTACATCGGTTTCCCCGAGCAATTGCTCGAAAATTACAATTCGATGTATTAGGGTGCAACTACGCGTTTCCCTTGATTAAATATATCGCCCTATTTGCTCCCATCTGAGAGGGTAGAGAAATCTTAGGAAACCAAGCGTGCTTTATTTTTAGGCAATTGCGCCTTTACCCATTAGAGGCAGAAACCATCCCGTGTAAAAATTGCTTGTCGTTGAAAAGGGGTTAATGTGGTAAACGATCTCTGCTTTTTCCGGAAAATTTTGTATTCCTGCGCTTGCGCGTGAAAACTTTCTAGCAATATCGCACATCATTCCCATTATGCGATCGGATGGTTACCACGTTGGTCTAGAGAACCAGTAAGCGTAGCGATATCGATGAATGCGATCTATCGAAACAAAAGGGAACACCGGGAGTCGAAAACGGATCGTCTGCCGGGACAGATTGCTTCGCAGCCCAGTGGGAAACAATTGGAGCCTTTCGTCTCATTCTGAAAGGAGCTTCCGTTCCCTGGAAATCAACCTCCTAAGACAATCCATTTTTTTTTAAATAAACACGTTATTCGACATGGTGAATAATATTTATAGCAAGCGGTCAAAATATTGTTCCTTGGCTTTTAAAGTAGATTAAATTACAAAATACTTTCGCAGTGTGCCAGCGAGCATCGATCGAAGACGACGTCAAATGTTTCTCGATCGCCGTGATTCGACCACTCGTATTGCTCGCAACCCTCTCATGGAAACCAATGCAAAAGGCCGAGCGGGTGTAGCAACTATTTCAGGTATGTGATTCATGCGAAAACTCCCAGTTCCTCGTTCACGGGCGTCCTTGCGAACGACATCTGCCATCCTATACTGTCGGTCGCATATGTTCGTTACTCTGGGCTCCATCCAACTTGCCTCTACCTAAAACTAACTACCAAGGAAATGCACTGTTTTTAATGAATTGAAACCGTTATCATTTATATCAACAGCGTCTAGGAAACGGATCGCGTAACATATATGTAGTTTTATTACCAAGAGTTTTCGTTCCACTGTGTCCTATGATCCTTAAAGTAATTGTGATCTCCCAATGTTTTCTCTGTTTAATCAATTTTTCTATCGACACTAACACCCTTGATTATTTATTAAAGTCCTGTAACTCGTTTATTTCTACTACTGCACACTGCGTAAGGGGAAGATTAATTCCATAAACGTAGCTCACTTGAATTGCAAAAGAAAACAACACCGGTTCAATATACGTACTTTACAGACAACATTAATAATTCTAGCGTAATTGCTCGTCAAATATGACGGATATGTGCAGATTAAGTATTAAAATTAAAGTACACCCCATTCTTTTTCCTTTCATTCTTCATTCCTCCCATTCTCCCTCATTTCTCCCTCCCTCTCTCTCTCTCTTCTATTCTTCCTCCCTATTATTCTCCCTCTCTACCTCCTATTCTCCCTCTCCCCCTCCTATTCTTCCCATCCTCCCTCGTGCTTCCTCCCGTTCTCCTCCCTTTTCCCTTCCATTCTCTCGCGTTCTCTCCTTACTATCCTCTCAAAAATGTAGTGATCTCTCTCAGCGTGATATAAGTTGATGCAAGTAATGCATAAAAGATGAATATTTATTTGTTAAATATTACTCTAGTCAACTTTTATATGGCCAAATTTATTCTCTCTGGAACATAATTTAATGTAAATTATATATTTTTTCATTTTTCAGCCCATTTTCAAATAGTATTAAATTACAATTTATAAATTTTATTCTTCCTCTTTTAGTCAATAATTAGAAAACTTACCTTTCGTGGAAATGTAGGTACTCAAAATCTTTTTTTTTAATTCAGCAATCTGTATATCTCATTAGCACATTATTAATGAACAATAAAATATTTATTATGTCCGTTACCTTCGTATTGTTTATCGTAACCAAGGTATTGTATAAACTTCAGAATAGCGTCGAAATTTCGTGAATTTGTGAAGAGATGCGACGCATGATTTTAATCCCAATTAATCACAAGAAATTACACGAAACCAGCCACAATGCAAATCACCTACGATGAAAGAATTTCACGTAAAAATAAGTCCAATTTTTGCGTTAAAAACTAATTTGTAGACCGATTCGACGCGTATTCAAAAATTGACGGCTATAAAATGAAATATCGTTCTTTAAGGCGTTCGTTGTATTAACTCTCGAATTCATACGATAATTTTTAGTAATTTTAATATGCAAATGATTAACGTGATGCACTCATCCCCGTATTAATCAAATGGAGAAAATAAACACTCCTGTAATCGAACCCATGACCTCAATGTGAACGGTGAGCAGAGTAATATTTAAAAGTAGTTCTGCCTTGTAATTTCTGAAAGTGTGACCGAAAAAGAATGGCAAGTTTTTGAGTTATGAGATTTTTTGTTATTCTCGCAGTTGATCGACCTGCTATCTTACAGCGTGACCGGATTTCATAGCTCATTATTTAAATAGACTAGCGTAATTGCCCGTCAAATATAACGGGATTATCATAAAAGTATTTCAAATATATAAGATTTCGATATGAAAAATCAGTAAGATATGCTATGATCTGGTTTGACTTTCATGCACAATCAAATCAGTGTTTTTGAAAGTTATCTTTTTTTAATTATGCTGTTTAAGTAATTATTAGTAGAGAGGCCAAATGATTATCCAAATATTTGCTGAAAGTAAGAGGAAAATCGAAATAATAAGATATAATGCATAAAGAATTAGCTGAAATTTACTTGAAATATTTGAGCAAATTATAAGTTATTTAAAACGTATAGAATTTAACTTAATAAATGAATTATTTTACTCTTATTAACTCGTAAAAACAGGATATAATGTGAATGAATTGTCAATTTACTATCAAAGGAAAATTGTGTAGTAACTTACTTACTATTAACTAAATACTTACATGAACTGCAACGGGTTTTAACTATACTTTAAGATCGCACTTTTCTTTTAACTATATTAGTTTTGAAATTTTCTAGGAAAATCACTTTAGTTAAAGAAATTTAAATAAAAGTCATAAAATGTTATTTGTTCAGTCCTATTTGAAATTCGGTTCGAAATATTTGCTATATTATCAGTTAAAGAAATTCATTGAAAATTACGTGACCTATATCTAGTTTTATGAATTCCCACCATTTGGCAATGGCGCATGATTCAACAGTATAACATTTTTACATTAAATTATAATTTATTATTGTTATTTTTGTACTGCAGCTTTAATCCTATACTCTTTCTCTTTCTCCATTTCTGCTCATTCCCATTCTCTTTTCCTTCCTCCCTCTTATTACTTAATAGATTCAGTAAATAAGTTATACCCATGTATAAAAGTATGGCCCGTGTTAAAGCACTAAATAGGTGCATTTATTATGAGGCCAAGAATAGAATTCAACAATTGAGACAATGCGTAATTATAATGGTAAAACTTTACAATACAATACATAAAATAGTAAATGTTAATGCAAACATCGTTTGCATAATTAAGGAATGGGGAACTAAAATTCAGGGCTTATGGTGCACTCGGAGTAATTCCTATTTTAATAAAACTGCTCGATTACGCCAAATATTCTTGAAAAAGCAGTCTGCCTTGACGATGGATTCGCACTTGAGATACACCCACTAGCACAACCCTGACTAAAATTGTTCAATGGTTTCTTTAGGTGGTAGTTAAAATTCCGTGTGAACCTCTTCTCCGAGTAACACATTTGAGAAATTTTGGTGCACCGGCAGCGCGGGGCCTCGAAAAATAAAAGTCATTTCCTACTTAAAAGAAAACTTTCCCGAGCGAAGCTGGGTAACTCCAGCTAGTTATAAATAATTCGGGTGTCTTGTCTCTCATACTAAAGCATCCAAGGCACACTTTTCTTACACATATAGTATAAGGACGACAATACAATCTCGAGGTTTAACAATGACACGGTCGGCAAGACAACGTATCTTTAAAAAGCTGAAAATTTTCCAATGAATGTGATTTAAACGTATAACTTGAGCGATTTCGAACCAAAGGCAAAAGTCGATGATAAGAATAAGAATCTATGGTTATTTTTCTTTAAAATGTTTTCCATCTAAAGATCGTAGGTCAATTACTTCTAATATATTTTTGCAAAAGAAAAAATCCTGCAAGTGAAAAATGGTATTTTTAAGTGTTCTCTTATAGAGATTTCTATAAAGCGTTCCGGCGGACGGACCAACGGACGGACGGACAGAATAAGTATATTATGTATATAATTTCTATCGTTGCAACAATTGGACTCAGCAAAGTTTTTAACATCAACGTTTTCAAATGAATGTCAATTAAAATAATGCATTAATTTTTTATACAAACCATTTACTTTTTATCAGCCGGATAAAGATGCCTTTGTCGAAGGAGTCACCTGGATCGGATTTTCATGCTGGATGTCCAATACTCCGCATTTATTACATTTCCACATGAAACGAACGGATCAAGTATTCATGAATTATGTTCCAATACATTCCAATACATATATAATATCATGAATTTAAAATGACCAGTTACTTTCTTTCTAAACGTAAATAAGAACATCACTAATACCTTTAACGTTGGTTTGATTTTAGTACTTATGATCATTGTTATTTTCCGCAAAAGTATAATGGTACTCGCTTGATATTCTAGGATAGAGCCTGATGCTCGCTCGATATACCAGAATACAACTCGGTGCTCGCCACATGGAGGTTGGAAACCCTTGCTATAAGTATTTTTATTATCAATACACTACGAAATAGAATTGGAATAAAAGTAAAATTCTTTTAAAAATTAATATTTTTTGCTATTCTTCTCTAAAATGTCGACCCTTGTAAATCTCTTAGTGTGCCGCTTTTGGCCCGTGTGCTATACACTGCCCTTCTCTCTTCTTATACATTTCACCTTTCATAATCTTTACCTTTCGTATAATTATGTTGTCTTATCGCCATGAAACGCTTCGGTATATTCTAAAATTAACTAGAATGAAAATGTGTACTCCATTTCGGAAAGGCGTTCTTTAAGATTTATATTACCTTGTCAAAAAAGGTAAATATTAATGTTTTAGTATAATGACTAAACACTGCATATCAATATATCGGAAATAATGTCAAGGAAATATTGAATTTTTGATTTGCCAATTTATTTTCTAATCAGTTGTAATTAATAAAAAATTATTGAAAACATACCTCACTTGCGTTAAGTTATGTGCAAAAAAGGAAAATAAGGCCAAAGTGCAATGTATACCCCCTTCGAAAGAAATGTTTTATCAACGGTAACTATGCTATTGTTTATTTATTTCATTTTTATTATATTTCCGTTTCGACGCGTTTCTTCTATTCAATTAGAACTTCTTCAGGCTAACTTGGGTTGAGTTGTGTTGTTCGATACAAATCGGGGGTCACGTGAGCGATTCTCAAAAAACACGCCACGAAAATATCATTTTCATTCGAAACGCTTCTAATCAGAATTTGCTTATTTATGGTGGGCATGGTAATTTATGAAATAAGTGTCCATTCGTGGGACTATTTTGAGGGGGGGGATATATTTCACTTCCTCCGAAAATAAACACGTTCATTTCTTGGTTCGCTTACCAAATGCGGTAGGCGCACGAAAGGAAATTAAACGTATTTGTGATAGACCTGGTTTACAATAGTCGCTATGAAGATTGTTTTTGTTGACAACAATTAAAAACGCGGAAATTTTTACAAGTTCATAGTAAATTTTGAGATTCTCGTTTGATTTTATTGAAAACGGCTGTTCGTTCGATAAAAATGTACCGAACAAAATAGTTCCACTAGTTTCGAAATGTTTGTTTGAAGACTTTTTTATATAAGTAATATTTTACGAGATATGGGTTTATTTTTTGTCACGAGTAAAGTGGTACTCCCAATTAGGCTACGTGAACAATTTATATCATTTTCTTATTTTATTATCCCTTAAGTCCTAAATTCCGAATTTCATGAACATCCACCCAGTAGTTTCGGAGATGAAACATGCGGACGGACGGAGGGAGGAGGCGTACCCGTAAGTGGCTCCGTTACTATAGCTACGCAGTTTAATAACACCTAAAATTGGTAAAAAGTAGATAGTAAAACTAAGTTTTCTTCTTTTTTTTATCTACTATTATTTTACTATTATTATTACTATTTTATTACTATTATCTATTATTTTTGCTAAAACTACGCATAAATATTGTCTTTTTCAGATTTTTTGTATGAATCATAGTATTATTGCTACATGAGTTACTTTTACAGAAATATTAGTAATTAACTGCTAATTATATAGTATTGAACAATATTCTATACACAGTCACGCAATACACGCAAAAGTAAAAAAATATTACTTCGTAATCGATAAATAATATACTGAAATTGCAATAAAAAACTTAATTATGATTTGTACATCTAGACTTCTGGTTATTGGGAAACTCTTTTATGTTGTGCTTTGGAGTTACGGAGAGTAACTCGTAATTTTTAAAAAGCTTTTCCGCTCTCTTTATTTTCTTTTCCTGAAATACAGCAAACTCTCTGTTAATTACCGCAGATTATCCGTCTCTTGGTTTATTCTTGCGTTATTACCATTTTCTAATGTTTTTTAACCGCAACGAGAACTCTGCAATCGTGTAGTGTTGGTAAGCGGTGTCTGAAACATTCAAGCTCTGTTTATGTACGAACACATCATACGTTCATACGTATTTTACAGGAATATTTCGCGTTAAACGCAGAGCCAAACGATCTCTCGCTGATACTTTCTGCCAAGTTTATCTTTTATCAGTTATTTTTGCTCAAGAAGCAGCGAGAGAAAAATGAGACGTTCTGATATTCTCAAGCGTTGAGAAATGCTTGCTGGGCAGACGGTAAATCGTGCAGATTTAAATTGCATTAAAAATCATCTGATGATGTTAAGATCTTAGCGAAACCGGTAGTGTTTTATTAAGTGGTTTTCGTGGAAGATGCGTTATTGAATTTCATTTGTACTATGAGTCAATTCCACTAGTGGAGCCTAAATTTATTAGTGATATTTAATTGTTAGGGACAAATAATACAACAAACAATGTAAAAATTCCACTATAAAAATAGTGAAAATTTGACATAATTTGTTGTTTTATATTTTCCGAAGTGTGGAATTTCACAAAATTAAGGCTTCCATTATGCATTATATTAATTATGTTAGTTGAATATGGAAGTTTTCGGGCTCTACCTCCGACATTGCTCTTAATAATAAAAAATGACAACTATTTGATCAATACATTTACTCGCCGACAGTTCGAGAGATTTAAGATCCTAAAGGAAACAATATTTATTGTCAAACGATAGCGTTGGAGTTTAATGTTTATAGTTAATAGGTCAAAATCATGATTACACTGTAAAGTTATATATATATATATATATATATATATATATATATAACAACTTACGGAAAAGGAAAGGTAAAATGAATATATGGATGTCAACAAGGTGTTGGGATGAGGAAACCCAGTGAGCACTCACCAATCAGAGGACTTCAGGTTGGCGAGGCCCCGGGGATGTCGAAGCGACACACGTAAAATAACACAAAAACACAGAAACATCACAAACGTAAAGCTTTCGGAACTACTCCTTCTTCAGCTACAGAGAGAGAACTGTTCTCTCTCTGTAGCTGAAGAAGGAGTAGTTCCGAAAGCTTTACGTTTGTGATGTTTCTGTGTTTTTGTGTTATTTTACGTGTGTCGCTTCGACATCCCCGGGGCCTCGCCAACCTGAAGTCGTCTGATTGGTGAGTGCTCACTGGGTTTCCTCATCCCAACACCTTGTTGACATCCATATATATATATATATATATATATATATATATATATTTATTTATTTATTTATTTATTTATTTAGTATATTTAGTAGTAGTATTTAGTAGCTTCGTTTGTCTTTCATTATCCATTTTTATCAAAAGCTAGGCCAATTGGGAGGAACTCTCTTTTGCGAAAATATCTTCTCCGGTTTGAAAAACTTAATCCGAGTTGAAGTCATCATAGTTTAATTTATATAAACCTGAATTTCGGAGAGACTATTTCCTGTGAAAGGCAACCTGTACCAAGTGAAATATTTGGGCTATCTCGTAGTATCGGAAAATAGTTTTTGTTAATATATTCTTACACGTATTATCAAGAATTTTTAATTCAAATTGGCAGTTATGAAAATTACCGACAGTGATTAACTTTATTTAAAGAAATAACCGGGTGGTGGAAAGGGGAATATTCAATAATCTATGAAGAATAGAAAGGAAGGCAGAATTTTTCTCAGAAAAAATTATAATTGCGTGGTTTGTGAAAGTAGCATTTCTATATATTGAAAAGGAAGTTAAACCGATATCGATACAGGTGTATAGTCTTGGGAAAGTAGATTTCTGCAAAATATTTGTCCTCCATTATTGTAAACTGCGCACCATCAGAACGTGTATGTACTAATAACACATTTTTAATGTGTTTTTCAGCCTTTTTGCTTTGGCGACACACTTTTTAAATGATCCAGCTCCCGCGACACACCATGAAATAAAAAATCAATTTTCTTCGTTAAAACATAATAAAAATACTTAAAAATACTTATTTAAAAATAAAACATCATAAATATAGCAAAAAATAACTAAATGATTTATTATGCATAAGAAAGACGATAGCTCTCCTTAACAAAATTTACTTTATGTTTAATATAGCCGTTATTAACATTTTCGGCGACACACCTCCCAGATTTTCGCGACACATCATTGTGTCGCGACACACCGGTTGAGAACCACTGCGTTAAAGTATAATCCAAAGGTGGCAGATATTGTTACTGATGATGAAGTTGTTACTTTGATAAATACTTTTCTTTCCTAAAACCTCAGCACTCTTGCCTCCATCGGGTTTCTGGACGAGTACATCCTATGCCTTAAGGGTTTGACGAATTCTTCTTGCCATTTGAAACTGATATGACTGAATAGATTGAAGGGCTTAAGATTCACAGGAGACTATGAAGAGATGCTGGAGGAAATTTATTCAATATTTAGTATTATTATACGAAAACAATTAGTTCCCCTGGATATTTGGTCATTATTGAATTATAAATTTTTCATTTCTAGGTCTTTATCATGGCTTTTACCGCAAATAAAATTAAGCCAGTGGTGCCCACAAAAACTTTTTCGAAGTCAGTCAGAAATTTGCATGTTTAAAAGTCATCTTGGAGAGGAAGATAATGATGCACAATAATAATTTTCAAGTTTTTATTTTATAAATGCTTTAAAATTGTTTCTTTTTATTGAAATATATGCATTTTTTACATACAATCAATTCAACCATTTATTTTATTATTTACTCGTGAATTATTACTAACAAATTTGTTGTACTTCACAATGTGTTATTTTTCATCGTCCTATATATACTATATATTATATAGTAAGCTAATTTTGTTAGTAACGAAATCTGAAGAATCTGATTAGCTGCCGAAAAGCCAATTATATCATGAGGAAGTTTAACCTAATTTGCCTTGAAAAAATGCTATAAATAAATAAAATGTTAAATTTGTTTAATTTTAATATTTTAATCGCTATTTAATTTTAACAAATGATAAAATATATCAATCTATATGCCGCACCACAATCAGAATTTAGCATACATTTTATCACATAGTAACTATGTACAAAAAAAATAAATAAATAAGCATATAGGATATGGATTTAAAAGGATTGCTGTTTAAAGTTCTTCGTTATTACATTTTATCACATGGTAACTAATAGGAACACACAATTACGTGAATTTTATATTTATTGCTTACTTTTTAAAGTTGGTTTCAATTTTAACTTAACACTTAATTCACGCATACCCGTCATATTTGAAAAATTCATGCATAGCTACCTAATTGTTATCAACGTAAATTGTCTTTTTGTTGGCAGTTGGATTATCTACAGCGAAGAAAAGAACATAAACGTAAATATTACAACTACTGAACTAAAGTGAGGTATGTTTTAAATAATTTTCGATAGTTTGGTTGATTAAGACTGATTAGAAAATAAATCACTTAACAGAGACTGAATATTTCACTGGAATCATTTCTAATATAGCGTTTTGCAGTATTTAATCATTAAAAGTACGTGATATGTTTATTGCCTCATCAACTAATAGGAGAGAAGAAATTTTTAATAATAATAATTCTTAGTGTGGTGTTATTTGGTTTATAAAGGAATATGCGTAAGGAATGCGTGCATTGAATGCTTTAATACGAGAGAGAGAGATAAGGAGAGAGACAAAATTAAATGTTACAAAGATTAAAAATAATTTTTGGAGTATAAGAATTGTATAGCGTAATGTATTTCTTTGTCAAACAATTTCTGTTCGCCCAAAACTATTTTAACTCTCTGAAACACACAATTATGTGAATTTTATATTTATTGCTTACTTTTTAGTGCATATAAAAGTTGGTTTCGTTAATTATTATTTCAGTTTTAACTTAACACTTAATTCACGCATATCTGACGGGCAATTACGCTAGTTTATTAATAATATCCTATATTCTCCTTATAAAATTAGACAATTGGCATTTTGACTGTGATTTTTGTTTCTATATGTGCAATTTTAATTGCTTCTTCATCGCGAAAAAGGTAATATTCCAGTGTTGAAATAAAGAAAGAAGATTTTTTGTTTTGGTCAATCATTAAAAACGTCCACAGTCCACACGCAGTTTACAGAATAATAATTATCTGATTTTTTTTATCATTGCAATCTATAAAGTTTGACATTGCTACAACTATAGTTTTGATGCTTCATAACACGTAGCAAATAACGCAATTATTTCGTTTATTTGCAGGCTTAATAGTCGCTAATTGAATCGGAGGCAATACTACGGGTCGCCTTGGCAACACCCGGAAAGAGTATGAAAAAGCGATAAAATTTCGAATAGAAATGCGTATTTCTGACACATTATTCCGTGTAAGATCTAAACATCGCAAGAGCAAGATATTTTACAATTTTAGCCGTCGAATAAAGCAAAAACGGAGAAAATTGGTCCATGTTTACGTATTTTGATGAATAAAGGTCCCTATGACAAACTGTTCAAGAGATAAAAGGGGGACGGATGGACAGACGGACAGACATTGAATAATTATATATAAAAGTTAGTGGATAGATCTTATCTTCAATCTATTCTATAAAGTAGTTTATTTAAATCAAAACTATGGTTTTGCTAAATTTTAAGATTAGTAAAATTCGTTTGAAATCGGTGGAACTTTATGTTAGTCACTTCTTTCAACTCTTTTTCGTCAATTCTTATCTTACATCCCTTGAAAAAAGCCTTATTTTTCAAATATCCATCAACAACCCGGCCATATACTCAGCTGCTCATGGGCATAGTGCCAGTGCCCTACGTAGTTCTTATTTTTAGTAAATGTTGTTATATCATTGGCGAAGTGAAAAATGCAAGGCAATCTTTGTTCAAATGCATTTAAAACAATTTTTAGTTTTTAAAACATTTCGTCTCAGTATACTTTTTTCAGTTTGAGAGAGCTCGTATCTCCTTGACATACTACTTTGCTAATTTGGTGTCTCTTTTCTTCTGACTGAGGGAGTTCGCGTCATAAATATTCTATTTCTTGAATAATTTCTTCTTTGAATACATATCTTCTCTCTTTAAGATAATGCCACTGTTTTCATTTTTCTTAGTTTTTTACCTTCTAAAACTTCATATATTAGTTCGTATATTAGCCTTTTGGAATTTTCTGATCGTTTAAATTAATCTTTTGCTCTTAATTTTCTATTATTTCAAAAGATCTCTTCTTTCCTTTACCACCCCTTTCATTCCTCAGCAATTTATTTTTATTTTCAAAGATAACTTATAACCCATTCTTTAGTTTTTTAGATGGTTTGCCCTATATT
Organism: Tanypteryx hageni; assembly: GCA_028673005.1. Lineage (NCBI taxonomy): Eukaryota > Metazoa > Arthropoda > Insecta > Odonata > Petaluridae > Tanypteryx > Tanypteryx hageni. The sequence goes on from CM054113.1 coordinate 222,278,278, forward strand.
CCTAGTTATTATAAATTTTGTGATTGAGAGGTCAAATGTAATGTATTGTAATTTTATTGAAGTTTTTCTTACTCTCAATATTTACCTTTTGTATGATTTATTAATCCTAAAACCTTTTTACTTTAAAGTTTTACGTTGTCTCTCAGAATTTGGTCGTATTATTATTTTTATTTTTTCAGTGTGGTGCGATCTTCTACGGCCGCGACATTTTCAATGAATGTGAAGTCATGTTACATATTTCAACTTTGGAATTATTCCAGATAAATTTTCGTTTCAAGTTCTATGTTAAAAAGGAATTATTATGGAAATTTGTTTTCTCCGCGATGTTGATGGACATATTTCGAAATTGGTCTCTCGTTCCATACGTGAACTTGTCTTACAATGTTTCGTAAACCTGCTGTGCTCCAATTCGGTCGTTGAAATCTCCCAATTCGATTCGGATGTGCTGTTAGGTTTAACTTTTGGATTGGTGTAACTCTTATTATAATTTATCAAAATAACTACATATTGGTTCATGTGCCACAAATCTTGCTAATTTGAACTTATTTCTAAATTATATTACTTTTCGCAATACTATCAAATTTATTATAAAATTTCGAAAAAATACTCTTACGATTAATTCCACTACATTAGTGCGTCCATTATTTGAATGATCTCATAAGAAAAGGCGATTGATCTTTAGATCGATGAGGCCTGCAAAAATTCTTGATAACTAGATAGGGCAAACTACGCCCCATGCTCTCTTCTCAACTTCTTCCTGGTTTCCTTGAAGAATTTTCATGATGCAAATAAACCTGAAATTGAGTTCAGGTCCACTGAACGTGTATTACCAACAACTAGTATTTGTTTTACGAAACACTTCTGAGGTAAGGAGCAAGTCTGTCTTTCGATAATGAAGACCTATATTTGTCATTATCAAGGAAGCTTCAGTCAGATATTTTGCCTGGAATAACTTTCACTTTAGAATGACCTCTTGTTCTAGCATCGTAACCTTATATGAATATTCAGCTTTACCTCCGTCTACAGTTATTTTTCTTAATGAAACGGTGTAAAATATTTGTAGAAATGACTAACCAAATGTATAAGTAAATAAAAAAATGTATTTGTTAAGAAAAGTATGCATTCAAAAATGTATAATCTAGCTCAGCGGTTTCCAAACTTTTTCAATTGTCGAATCCCTTGAGATAACCTATTTCTCGTTGCGAACCCCTTGGATTGACCCTTTATCATCGAAAACCTCTCGAGTTGTAACAGTTTTGGCGGCAAACCCTTTATTATAATGGAGAGTAAAATTTGTGAAAGCAAATCTTTTTGAACTCGTTTAATTCATGAAAAATAAAAAATTTATATAGCACATAATATCTAAAAGTTTACAATAAAAACAGAATATTTGATATTGTCATTGGTTTCCAGTTAATACCGTGTAAAATTCAAATTAGAAAAAATTGAAAATAAAACCATGAAATCAAAATATTGGTAAGAACTGTAGAACCAAGAAAGTGAAACAGATGCCATTACTAAATTTTTCCCACGAGCCCCTCAGATTTATTTCGCGAACCCCAAGAGGTACGCGAACCACCGGTTGGGAAACGCTGATCTAGCTCATCTTTCTAGTGGAACCTAATGGGTGACGAAGAAAACTCCTGCTTAAAATTAGTGGCCAGTAAATTAATACTGAGGACGGTGTCTTTGTAGCTGAAATGCGCATCTTGTTTACCGTGCTTTGATTATTGAAATTTGGTCTTACACACAAATAAACCTATTCCTATATTTTATGATTTTATTTACTCTGTTAAAATTATCCTTTAGCTATATCCCAAGTTGCATGATGGCATATATTATCAATTAACACTGACTACTTAGTCGCCATATTATTGCTGTTAAATTGACATTCAGCGTTTATAAGTACCACAAATGTTGTAATTCTGCAGACTTCATTTTTATCACGAAACTCGCGTCTTTAGTAAGCACTATTCCTCCCGATCTGCTGCATCTGTAATATTATAAACATAATTACTGATCGAAACTAATTGGCACTTCGAGTCACCGTTTTCAACAGGCAACCGTGCAAAGAGGCGTTGAGATTTTTTTAGCTGGAATGAAAAGACTCCAATATTACTGAAAGCATTTCTTAAGAGACTTCAAGGAAATTTTGGATATGGAGCAGTTCAAACAAAACTCCTGCATCGCTCAATCGGTCGCTCATTTTCGTTTCGTCCAATAAATTGCATCGAAATGTAGTCACTTGATACTTTCTCTAAAATTTCGAAATTAACAGCTACTTAATTGTTGAACCTCAGCAAAAATTTTCAGGGGTATTTATACAACTCCGGTATAAAGTAGATAATACTAATAAGAAACGTGCAACTTGCAGACATCGAAAACGGCTTCGAATTTATTCTTCTACGTAAAAAGCGGAAAATATCTCCGAACTTTTGAAAACATAAAGACTCAAAGCAGAAACAGATCCAGAAAATCCGCAAGGGAGAGGGTGTGGCGATCGCCCACTCACCGTCTTGTATACGCCACGCCATTTGGCCCTTAATTCTGAAAATCACGACCAATCGCAGAATTTTTCTATACCTTGGCCTATGAATCTAATCAAGGATTTAAGAAAGCATTCAATGAAGGGCAATCCAAGGGCTCAAAAGTCTCCATTGCGACCTAAACATATAGGATCGTTGAAATATGAAAGAGTACTTTTAATGAAAGAATTTTGTCTTGCATTTAAACAAATTATAGTGAGTTTTCAAAATTTATTTAGAACGCAAACAAAAAATATGTATCACAATGTTGTGTAATGTTTAAATCATAGTGATGCTTCCGCAGCGAATTTGAACTCCCATACCATACTCTGCTCCCATTTTATCCCAAGAGAATTTTCGATCTTTCTGCCTCCGAATAATTCAATATCGTTCACCGTGAAAGCAATCCCAGCCGTTCCACTCTGTCACTTCCTTGGGCTGCCTCCTCTTACCCCTTCCCCCGTGGGACCCATTTGCCCTCTCTCCCTACGCTCCTTTTCTTTGCCCCGGAGCGAGAAAATTGAGCGGTAGCGGGGTGGACGTCCTTAGGGCCCGATTCGCATCATGATCGTGTTTTCTCCTCGAACGTGATACCACATCACTCATTCCTTCTCTCGGGTACTTTGTTCCACATCCTGTATTTTACTAACGTGGTTGGAACGCGTGTTCGCAAAATTTGACTTTCCTTCGGTGTTTAGTACACGTCTTGGTTTTCTGCAATTCCGATTTGTTAAACAAAAACAAACAGAATTTTTCAGGAGTTCGTAGGCTTCGCCATGATGCTAGTCATTGCTCACGAGGGATTAATGAAAAGAGGACGATTTTATTGAATGTATTTTATTGAGGAATTATCACATTACAAATGAGGAAAATGAGTTTGATGAAACTGAGCGATAGATGACTTTAATGTAGATGATGATGACATTATGCTCGAGAGAAATGAATTTTCTTACGGCGGATTATGCAATACGCTAATGGCAATGTTTGTATTGGCTATTTTGAGCGATGCCAATTAAAGGAACACCGACTTTTAATACTTTTTCATCCAGATTACGCTTCCTTTCGTTCTGGAAGCAGATCTCCGGGCATAAGCGATGATGCTTCACCAAAGCGGGTCTCATCCGGAATATCCGGACTTGGCGCCGCCGTATCCTCCGTCCCCGTATCCCTGCGATGCCGCGCCGCCGTATGAGCCTCCGTACGAGCCGCCGAGAGCCGCGTTGCTGTAGCTGGTCGCCTGGTTGGAATAGGAGGAAGAAACTCCGCCCGCGCCGACAACTGCTTTGGATGCGGTGGATGCTGGGATAGCGGATGTCGTGAGCACAGGCGATGGCCGGAAGTGAGAGGTCCCAGAGTATCCCAAGCCACCTTGGTTACCGAGGCTTAGAGCTGGAGAAAAGAGCGAGAGCTGGTTTCCGACGCCCCCTCCGATCAGATCGGCGCCCCCGTGACCCCCCAGGAGCCCCGAGGACAGGCCTCCGTAGCCGAGACCGGCGTGCGAACGGAGGATCCCCCCAGAACCGCCCCCGTAACCCCCGTAGCTTCCCAAAGCGCCCAGCCCAGCACCGCCTCCGTATCCTCCCAATCCAGCCACGGACCCGTAGCCTGCGTTACCTCCGTAGCCTGCGTTACCTCCGTAGCCTGCGTTACCTCCGTATCCTCCGTAACCTCCCAGCCCTCCCAGACCTCCCAGACCTCCCAGTCCTCCTCCGTATCCTCCTCCGTATCCTCCTCCGTATCCCCCCCCGTATCCTCCCCCGTATCCTCCCCCGTATCCTCCCCCGTATCCTCCTCCGTATCCTCCCCCTTGACCCAGTCCAATGCCTCCGTATCCTTGCCCTATACCGATTCCTCCGTAACCGAGCCCTGCGTTTCCGATGCCGTGGCCTAAAGCTACTGGGGATATGAGCCCGTGAGCGAGACCTGCGCCTCCCAGTCCCCCAAGGTGCGTCTGCGCGCCTATGCCCTGTCCTAGGAGTAGGCGCCCACTCGTCAATCCGGCGTAAGACCCGAGGCCTCCTCCGTAAGCTCCTCCGCCTCCCTGGTATGCTACTCCACCGCCTCCTCCAAAGGATCCCGATCCGGCCCCGTATGACGCAGCTGCGCCACCGTAAGATCCTGAGCTGCTACCATAGTTGACCGGAACGGTGGTTCTCTTGTCCTTGACCGATGTCTCCTCGGCTTGGTCTTCGGCGGTTACGCCCGCCAACAGCGACGCTGTCAATAAGATAGCCTGTAAAACAAAAGGCGTTGTTTGTTTCATTGTGCTAGTAGACGCGAACTATGATGAAAATTGGATTTCGCAGCGGTTAGTTATGAGCGCAATAGCAACCATGGTTACATTTTTAAATGCTAACTTGCATGAGAAGTAGAGTTTTATTACAATCTATGTATCACTTTTTAAATATCGAGATACGATGTATTTACAATTGCATGATCATTACTCTGCCCCAACCTTAGACAAACTATTCTTACTACTGAATTAATAATCTATTTTTGGGCTATCGAACCTACCAGAAACTTCATACTTTCAAGATTCGGGCAGACGGAGAGAAATGAAAGATCTCTTTAAAGCACGGCACTCCTCGATGCCTTTGAGATCGAATGAAGTTCAAGAGCATCCACGGGTAGTTATATAGTGAGAGCACCCACGATCAGGGGTCGCCTTTCTCATCCGACCGACGCTCTCCCCTCCGCCCTCTACCCTCCCCCACCCCTTCCTCCGTGCGGTCATCTAGTCCGAGAGCCTTCGCAGCAGCAGAAGAGAAAGAAGCGTCTATGACTCCTCGCCTTTCCCCGACCGTCATTCGGCAGGCCGACGCGCATCCGCCGCCTCTTTCTTTCTTCGCCCCTTTCCCTCGCCCACTCTCCCTCTCATCCAGCCCCCGAACCACTTTGCTTGCCTCCGCCCGACGAAAGTCCCGCGACCTCGTTTCCGCGCCGTTCGCATCTCCTCCTGGAAGCATCCCCCGCGTCCCCTTCGCCCCGCGGCTTTCTTCTCGCGAGAGAAGGGCACCCCGCCCTTTCCCCTCGCCCCCCTTCGCACCCTTTGGGCCGCCCTCTCCTGCCCCCTCGCACCCTTTCGTCCCACCTCCTTTCGCCTGCTGCACCCACCGTGGGGTTTCCCCCTCCGAGAGGGGCTGTCGCCCCTTTCAGAAAGATGCCGAGGTCGTTCTCGCTTCGCTGAGATGTACGCAGTCACGCCTCGGCCGCATTCCATCCACGAAATTGAACGGAAACTGAAATCTGGTTCGGAAGCCTTTAATAACGTGAAACGAAAAGTTTTTGTTTGGAAAAAATGGAACTTCGACGTGTCATTTCGCGGCTAATTCCGATCCGCAAAACATTCCTCATGTTCTTCAAACGGCCACGGCGGTAAAAATGGCTTTCATTTTTTATCGATTTCGAAAACATCTTCATCTTAAATTAAAGTTATTTTGATTTACGTCGGTGTTCCTAAGTTGGAGGGTAAATACAAATCTCGCATTATTCTTTCTTATATTATTTCTTAGCAACCCTCCTCCGTGTATTTTATAGTTTCAATTTGTTTGTATACCTACCATTCATCGAGATTGTCTAACGTGACGTTTTCTGAGCACCATGAGACATTTCTTGTCTGAATTTCTCTTATTCCCGAAGAGAAATTATCAAATGTTGACATTTGGAACGTGCAAGGGTATTTTATGGAAAGTTTCTTTTTCCGTCAGAGAAATTTTGTACGCCGGTTACAGAAAAAAACTGGATTTGAAGGAGACGAGTTTTCACTCGTGTGTGTTGTCTGTTGGGGTTTGCCGACCTTGGAACTTGTCGACTGTATCGATGGATTTCCGTCCGCCGCACTTCCGACCGCTAAGTGTCACTTCCCGGGAATTTTTTACGCGCAACGCTGCCACTACTGATGTGCATTAAGGTTAAGAGTGACGTCGGTGTGGCCCACATTATATTATCAGTATTAAATATCAACCTCTGCTGGAAAAACGAAAGATATATTATTTTTAAATAAACAATGTAACCTATCTGGAATTTAAAATGTTTTCAATAAAGACACGATCGGTAGTCTTTCTTTTTTTCATGGATCCATGACTATTATTATTTTAACTGGATTATGTTGAGTATTTGGAAGCATGCTTGAACGTATCAATAGCTTCTTAATACAAAAATTATTTATTGCGCTTTTGACCTTGGTAGAGGGGTATAGAGTGCCAGTAGTTCCCAGTGCTAGGGTCACGGGTCCGAACCTGCAGAGTGCATGGGCGTATGTGTTCGTCTTTGTTATCGTTGCTGTGTTCATTGTAAAAGACGGTAAGGTGATGTTTAACAGCTAGTAAAAAATAAAAAATTAATGACCCAATTAAAAGATACAGACAATATTTTGAATGTGATGAAATCGTATAAATACGAACATTGTTTATTTCTTATGCATTAAAAAAATATCCGTCAAGTATATCTCCTCCCGTGAGCATAATAATAAAGACTATAACAAATTATGCACTAAGAAAATATAACAGCTAATCAGCCTGCTCTTGAAATATGGTTATGGTAAAACACAGCATATATATAGTCATGACTAAACATAAATATTTACCTACATTGTACTTTCCATATTTCTAAATGCGTCGTTTAAATTATTTTGGAGCTTTGGCAACACTTGGAAATCATTCTTTATTTTTCTGACCTGAAAGTGGTACTCGAGACCAGCGTTTCCCAAACCTTTTGACTGACGCCACCATTAAAACGAAAAAATATTTCGCACACTATACATAAATCATTGAAAACATTCAGAAATAAACTAAACTCAAGATTGCATAAAAACTGTCACAACAGTACTTACGCAGTGGGAAGGGAGAGCCCGCGTATTCCTGGGGTTTTATAAAATGGTTGCTGTATCTTTTCGCCGAGGATAACTGCAAATGGATATAGAATACAGTCGTGCTGGGAAAGGATTTTATCTACCCCCAAGTACATTTTAAAGCGATGTTGAAATTGATGAAACTTGTATTAAAATAAATAATCCATGTTTATTAGGTTAAAAGTCACAGCTTAGACGTTTTTTCAGATTTATGACGTTATTCTTAGTCATAACATCGCAACGTTTGATTCCCAGGTCATGCATGAAAGACGAAGTAAGAAAAAAATATATAATGTTTAACACTTTCTAGTACAGCTTCTAAACGGTTCTTAAAATTCAATTGTCGTGGCCCCGTGGAATATCATACGTCCCCTTTCTGACTGAAAATAATAAAAGCAAAAAAGTTTCATACAAATGTCTTCATTTTGCAGAATTATTAATAATTTTTACAACGTCGTATTTCCTAAAATTCCCTAATAAAAATTCATTATTCGTGAAAATTTTATATACATCTAAAATAATTATGCGACCCCTAGTTTGTGAAACACCGCTCTAGACCAGAGCTTCGCTACTGCGGCACATCAATGTGCCGTGAGGAAGGCACTGGTGTGCCGCAGATTCCGGGGATTTTTAATTTTCGTTACGGCGTTTGCAACAGAAAATTCGCATATGAGATTAGTTTCGCCAATCATTTGCACAGTTTGATTAGGATTATAATAAATACCACACGCGCAATCAAACTTCATATTTATTTGTTTGTAATACCGTTTGCTCTGATATTAATTAAACCAAAGGAACCCCCGTATAACCGTCTGATATTTTAATTTTCACATTTACGTCCTCAATTCAGTATGATAGCTTTGGATATCTTTTGGCTAAGGGCTAAAGAAGAATTTCCTTTAATAGCTGAATATACAATATATCTGTTGATTCAACTTTCAACGACATTGATGCAAATTAAGCTTTTCGTGAATATTTCTTATTAAAAATAATGAAAAACATTTAAAGAACCTAGCTGAAGAACTTAGTGTTGCCCTTCCTACTACTATGTAAAAAAATGGGAGTCTTTGCTCCAAAAGACAATGAAGATCTATATGTAATGTGTGTAATTTATTTACAGGGAAATTATTCAGTCAACATGGTATTATTTTGAAAATCATTAATATCGAATATATTTATGAATTTTATTTGTCTTACGCTTATATTTTCTTTGAAAATGTTTAGTTAGTGAAATTAAGTAGAAATGGTTTATGAGCCGCGATGATTAAGCATGAATGAAGGTGTGCCGTAGAGCAAAAAGTTTGAAAAGCTGCTCTGCTGTAGACACTTCGCTACTCCAATGATGTCGACCTTCCTACTCCAATCACGCTGTAACGTTGTTTTATGTCGTATTATAGCTATTAGCGGAAATGAACCTGAAACTTGCCAATTTCCAACCTCGTAGGAATAAATAACAGGTTGCTCCTCAATTATACTAAACTCTTTCCAGAAATTCTAATAATATAGACCACTATCTTATTTTCGATATTGGCAACTCTGTAAAATGAATGTTCCGCGAAATTATACAAGTCCGAATAATACAATTCTTTCAATGGCTCAACATATAAACCTTGTTTTATAACATGCAATTCTGCTGCGAATTCATAGCAGGTAAATACTTATGGTTAAAGTGATTTCAAATCCTAGTTGTCATTTGCGAGAGTGACATGCTGAAAAGTACGAAACAATTTTTCTAGTTATTTAAGGACTGTTATCACAATGTTCTTTAGTTTTATGTCCACTCTAGGCTGTCTTAATTGAAGATCAAGGTCATATACAATTGTTTAATCCATCTAGTACCCTAGAACTCACGACTCATTTTGATATGATATGACACAACCCAGAAATTCACGTTAAAAAGCTGCTTCGTCTCGGATGGGAATGACGTCGAACGGCACACGGACTGCAGGTGTAGCGATCGTCTCCTCCATTAAGAAAACATTCGCCGCCGTTCGCACCACGAAAGGGAACTCGCGTCAAAAGGATTGTCTGCGGCCTTGCTTCGGGAGAGCTGTTGCCCCAACGACTATTTCACCGGAAAAACTCGAGTCTCGAGAAAAATGCGCGAAGCAGCGCTATTTCTGAACCACTCAGATCAACTAGGAATATGTACGATCTTTCCGGAGTCTAAATACCTAAAATCTTTTCTGATGCTTCTATAACTTTTATCCAGTTACACAACTCGTGGACAAGTTTTTGCTAGCGCGCCACTTTTCAAAGTATCTTCCGCTTTCGTTAATCAGCACTTTGCGGCAACCAAGAGATTTGAATCTCCTTCGAAAAAGGTGCTAATTTCCAATTTTTCATTTATGATTCGAATGGCGGGAAATAGTCGTGCTACAAATTGTAACTTTAGTTTCCTATCTATTTGCTGAAAAGAACTCGTTCGAAAGACTGTTTGATGTATTGGTTTTATTATGGTTTCATTAACAGATAATAAATAAAGCCCCTAAAATCATTCGAGAAAAATAAATTTCCCAGAAATCTATTAGCAAACACAGCTTTGGAGTTTCAATCATTTTAAGAATACCCCCTTTGTCAAATTCTTATATTTCTATACCTGAGCGGTTCGAATTTCGCAAAGTAAAACTATGCATGCTGTGGCGTCATTATTCATGAAATTTGAATCACGCTTAAACGCGTTTATTTTTGCAAGAGTTCTTTCTTGTAAGGTCATCAGAACAGAACGCGCCGCAAGTAGAAAAAAAATAACTTCCCGTTGGCCTTCCAGTTTCCCCTGTGACTCACGATAGTGCGCGAACCCTTGACCTATCGCATCCGGTGACACATTTTCCATACGCTACTGCAATTGGCGCTTCGAATCGGAATCGAGATTCTCCGTCTTGATTCAGTGGCGTCCATCCTCATGTATGCACTCTCGCGCCGACAATTTAGTTTTGTTTATAAGTTACGATTCGATGTGCAATTTCGATTTCCAAGACGAATTTGCAAGCATCGACTAGCTCATAAACTGTGATGTCATTTTTTTTAATCGAAGCCACAATTTTCATTTTAGCATTCTCTTAACCCAGAAAATGTGGCTGACACGATTTTCCATGTAAAACAAGAATAAAATATATTTCGAAATATTTCGAAATAGTTCGAAAAGTAAAAAGTATTCAATGCGAGATGGGTGCCAGAGAAAAGAAGTGAGATTTTAAGGTTCGAATAAAAAATGAACCAGTAAAATTAAGCGAAGTCGCGGAGAAGTCGACGCTAGAACGAACTCTAGGGGAGTGCAGAATTAAGACCCCCGCAAAGAATAAATAAAAGGTGCTTTAGGTAGAGAGAGAGAAAGGGAAGAAGGCGAGGAATAGACGGCGATGCAGAGATAGAGAAAGGGATGCAGAGAGAGAGTGGGAGAACCTCTCAGACAAGTCTGTAAGAAAACATCGAGCGAAATAAATCGGAGCGATCGTAAAATTTTGGTGTGCATTAAGAGGATATGAGCATGAGTTGCCACATAGCAGACGGTTCGCGGGGATTTCCGTGTTTTCTCTTCCAGCCGTTGTGGGCGGATAATGGAAATCTCGGCTTTTGTTGAACCAGTCTCATGCTTTTTACTACATTCGTCGACACTTTCTCAGACTTGACTCTTTTTCCGTGATGTAGAAATTTTTTTGCCTGTTATTGGTTACTGTGGAATATTTTCTCCCTGTTACCCCTTCGATATTATATAACACTGTCGTTGGAGTCGATCTTTGCAGCGGTGAAGCAGTTTCTTATTGAATTCGGTTACGTCTTGCATGATTACCCCTTCATCCCTATTCTTCCGTTGTCCTTTTGAAGGAATTATCCTGCACGGAAGTGACTTCAAATTAAGGGAGGAGTTCCACAGTTAGTAACACCTTTTTCACGACGTGGGAAAATGTTCACTGCCTTGAGCCTATACAAAGTAACCCATTCCTTCAAAGGGATCTTTGTAACCTTGGAAGATTACGTCAAGGTTAGGGAAAATTATTGTCTCCGAAATTAGAATGTGTGAGTATAATGAAAATGGGATTTCGTAGTTTCGCGCTTTTTAAAAATTATTTCTTTTTTTGCGAGACCCTGACGAATTCATGGTGCATATCGACATTCTTGATGTTATACCTTAAGGCAGCGTTTCCCAAAGTGTGGTCCGCGGCCCGGTACCGGTCCTTGGGAAAAAAAATGCCGGTCTTCAGAAAATATTCAAATAATCGCGCTATCATATTACGTCTATGTATACAGCTGTAACAAATTAAATGGACTCTTCTTTATGTGTTTGTGCACTCGTTCGTAAGTCTAAAGCCGTCGATAAATTGCGTAAATTAAACGCGCCGGAATTTGCTGTGATCCGAACACGTTGTTTTAAATGGATTGCAACACATTGAGATGAAATTCTGTTCCGGTAGAAAATAATGAGAATAGGGGGCGAGGAAAGGATGGAAGTGCAGGTGAGGGGGGAGAGGATAGAGCAGGTGGAACAGTACAGGTATCTTGGTACGTTGTTGACAGAGGACTGGAAATGTGAGAAGGAAATTAAGATGAGCATAGGTTTGGCAAAGGAAGCGTTCAATAGAAAAAGGAAGCTATTTAACAGCAAGATGGATTTGGGATTGAGGAAGAGATTGGTAAAGTGTTATGTTTGGAGTGTGATGCTATATGGGTCGGAGACATGGACATTGAAGAAGAGAGACAGTGAGAGGGTGGAGGCATTTGAAATGTGGGTGTGGAGGAGGATGCTGAAGGTTAAATGGACTGACAGGATTACAAATGTGGAAGTGCTAAGAAGAGTAGAAGAGGAAAGGAGTTTGATGGTCACGATAGTGACTAGGAAAAAGAAATGGATGGGACATGTTTTGAGAAGAGAGGGATTACTAAAGGATGTTATCGAAGGAACGGTGGAGGGAAGAAAGAAAAGAGGAAGAAGAAGAATTAAAATGTTGGATATTCTAAGGGACGGAGGAGGGTATGGGGAGATGAAGAGAAGGGCACAGGATAGATAAAGGTGGAGGAGGAGCACCTGCAGATATGCAAAACACTATTTATTAGAAAATAAAACGCGACATGTAGCTATTTTTGGAATAATCACTTTTTGTGTCAGATACTTTGTAGCAGAATAAAAACGACGCGCTTATTCTGCCACGTAAATTCTGCCCAGTATGTCGCCATCCTAATTGCATATATTAGTAGGGTAAATGCTGCCAGTGAGTCAAATCGACGGATTGGCAGTGACGCCTGAAGTACGTCATTCAGTTGATTTGCAACGTTCGTAGTAGGTAGGTATATGGAAGAAGAAGAACAGGAAGTTAAGCTTCAACCATTTTGCGTTTGCCTATAGATGTCTCAGTATATTGCAACAGCAGCGATCGTATTAGTTATGCAGTGAACAAGTCCGCGACGAGGACTTCATCAGCAGATTCCCCTGGCCACCCCTAAAGCAGAATGCCGTCACCACCGTTTTCCAAGGTAGGACAAGAACTTTGGATATTAAATGTTTGTTAATAGACGAAATGTTTGTCCATATTTAAAAAAAAACAATAATTATTTTCACAACTCTCACTATCTCGATTATCTATTGCTAGCGGTCACCTCATCGCCTCTTCCTAGCAGGTGAGTGTATAATATTGAATGCAAATTTCAATTCGTCCAAGCTAACACTGCCACTGATTTAGATGAGTATTAACAAATATTAATTGTGTGTTCTAGTTCGTTTAAAGCTTTTATACCACTGAAGTTGATTTTGGTATATGCTGTGTGTGTGCGACGTAGCAGTATCGTGCACATCTATTTATTTTTTTTTTATTTATATTATTATATATTTTTATTTCTTTTCTAATTTATTATGTTTATTGTTAATATAATAGCCAGTTATTTTCAAGGAAATACCCTTTCATCTTAAGTATGGATAAATGGCTCAAGAGAAACAAAACCAGCAACAATTCTAGTGATATGCAGCCTTGTACAAGTAAAGGTATAGAAAATAACAGTAAAAATCGTTCAAGCAATGTGCAGCTTAGCCGTGACGACAAGAAAGCCAGAACTACTTGAACTCAGAAGTATTTTGACGAATATTTGTTTGGTTTTATTAGCGCTGGTAACGAAAATCAGTTGCCATTATGCGTCATCTGTCATACTAAGTTATCGAATGAGTGCATGAAACCATCTAAACTTAAACGACATTTGGAATGCAAACATCCAGAATTTTCCAGTAAACCAATAGATTTTTCGTAAATTATAAGGAACAATTAAACTCTCTATGAGTTCATTCAATGGAAAACTTGGTTTTGGCTTCATATGAAGTTTCAAAACTAATAGCTAAGACAGGTTACCCACATAATGTTTGTGAGAAGTTATTACTCCCTGCACAGAAAATTATTACAACCCGTGTTTATGGCAGAAATCAAGAAAGTCTATTGCCTTTATCCATCAATACAGTGAAACGTAGAATTGAGGCTATGGCAAAAAATATTGAGGAAACTCTCGTGCATCGAATACAGAATTGTCAGTTTTTTCATTAAAAGTGGATGAAATCACAGATATAGCAGGCGATTTCAATTTGATGTGCTTTGTAAGATATGATTTCAAAGGCTCCATTCAAGAAGATTTTATTTTTTGTAAACCACTTCCAACAAGGACAACGGCTGAAGAAATCTTGAAGCTTAACAATGATTTTATCGTTCAAAATAGCATTGGCAGGGTAAATGTTGGACTGAGCAGCGATGGAGCCCGGGTAATGTCAGGTTGCCATATTGGGCTTTTCCAGAGAATTCGAGTAATAGTAATAGTGTATGGGTGCATGGTTTTATTCACAGAGAGGCTCTAGCCGTGAAATTTATGCCCTCACTTTTGTGTTCAACTATTCAAGAATATGTGAAATTTATAAATTATATTAAATCTCGTCCGTTGAATTCCAGAATCTTGACTGCTTTGTGTAAAGAATTAGGAAGTGAACATGAGCATCTACTTTTACACTGTGAATCGCGATGTTTATCAAAAGGAAACGTTTTGAAACGACTTATTGAAATGAAAGATGAAATTCTATGGTTTTTAGAACAGCATCCTCCATCGGCAAGAGATGTTATATATGCATTTAAAGACAGATTTCGTGAATTTGATTGGTCAACAAAGGTACCTACTTATGAGATATATTTTGTGCCTTAAATGAGTTAATATTAAGGTACCAGGGCACCAACAAAAATATTTTTAAAGTTCAGGAAAAAGTTGATGCAACAATTAAAAAACCTCGTTTGTGGACACAACGAGTTGAAAAGGGAAATTTTAAGTCTTTCTGTAGTTTATCTGAATTACTAGAGAATTATACCAAAGTAAATAACTTAGATGCACTTTCCGTAACAATAAAAGAACATCTCCTGGGGCTAACATCAAACTTAAATGAATATTTTCCCCAAATTTACGGCAGTAAAATGTAAATTAGGAACCCATTCACTGTTAACATAGAAAATGAAGAAATATTACAATTAAATGAAACGGAGGTGGATTCACCAATTGAACTTTCTTGTGATACTGCATTGAAACACAATTTTGATAACCTCTCCTTGATCAATTTTAGGCTGAGTTGCCGAAATGAATACGCACATTTATCTGAGAAAGCGGTCAGATTCCTAATGCCTTTTGTTTCAATATATAAGTGAGAAACTGGATTCTCTACTTTGGTTTTCTTAAAAACCAAGTATAGGAATAGATTGGATGTCGAGCCAGACCTGAGGGTAAAATTGACTTCTTTTCCTCATGACATTGAGTTGTTATGTAATAACAAACAACATTATCCTTCACATTAGCATGTTCTCTTTTCCTTTATTCCTCATTTTGTAAGATCGATATCGCTAATTCCTAATGTTGTAAAGTTACATAAAAAGTGGAATTTAATAAATCAATAAACAATGGAATTTGATTTCTTTCATTTATTTTATGGTTTTATAAATATGCACCTGTAATGCATTAAATTCTTTATTTAATGTGCATTGCATTGGACGTGCAAGCAAAGTAGTTCCATCCGTGACTGGTTAGTTGGGAATTTGTTGTACGTATGTACTATGGTGGGCCGCAAAAAATTATTATTAAAATAACCGGTCCCCAGCTCTGAAAAGTTTGGGAAATGCTGCCATAAAGAAAATAATTTATCTTGTTGTTCTTTCATAATTTATAAAATTAACCAATATAGTAGCAACCATTATAAACGTTACATTCTCTGAAGATGAAATTTGTTTCGTGTTTTTGGAAATGATATCTTCGGCATAACAAGTGAATTTCAAGTAAAGCATGGTAACAGAAAAGGATAAAATATTAACTTCCGTGATGAAGTTCACTTGAAAATATAATTTTAAAATAGAAACGTTATTGCGCATTAGCTATAGTATTTCATTTACAGAGTCTATTTGAAAGATTCTAATATCAGGGAGTAATTGAAATTTACAAGTAAGGTAGGCAGCGTTTAAGAACGCAGAATCCGAAATTTTGGAGGCAAGAAAAAGAAAAAATATGATTCAGACAGATAGCTTAAAATAAACCATTAATAATCGATCGAACTGTGACGAAAAGGATCGAAAAAATAGTTTATTTCCAAAGAATTACATAGAATAATGAAATTTACCAGCCCATAAAAATGGAATGAATTTGGAGTAGTATTTCGACCAGATTACCAAGACATTAACATTCAGATTGAATAGGAACAATCTTAATCATGTGAGTGTAATGTTTTTTCCCTATGGTTTTTATGGATTTCATTGACATGTTAGCCTACTTTCCAAAATGGAAATAGGCTTATAGTTTCGTCGTTATGTCTGTCCGTCTGTCTATCTGCCCCCCCTATTAAATTTTGAACCAATAGACCGATTTTCATGACACTTGGTGGAAATCTCTTTCTACTAAGGCCGAGCTCCCAAGGATAGTTTTTGTTGCGAATACACCACATTTTCGAACTTTGCGTGCTTGCGGTTGGCGAATTTGCACATCGCGACAAAAGTTTTTATGACCATTACTCCTCTTTCGCGCCGATTATTTGCATTTTGCGTTACCCGTTTGCAATGCCAACAACCGGATTTTCTTCTACTTTTTTGTTTCGAAGTTGAGTTTAAACTTTGGCGCCCTAGAATGATCAACATTAGCAGTTTTCGAAGTAAACAAATGTGTTAACTCTCGACTTAATTATTTTGCAACTCAGTTTGTACTTCACCGCCAACGCCGCTATTTTCGACGTGAAACTTTAGTTTAAAAATTA
The DNA here is from genome assembly GCA_028673005.1 of Tanypteryx hageni. Lineage (NCBI taxonomy): Eukaryota > Metazoa > Arthropoda > Insecta > Odonata > Petaluridae > Tanypteryx > Tanypteryx hageni. The sequence goes on from CM054113.1 coordinate 222,294,896, forward strand.
AAGAAATGCCATAATTTAGAATGTGAGGTTTTCATTTACTATTATCTTTGTATTTCGAACGTAATTTAGAGAAATGTTATTTTGTTTAGTTAGGTTTTCATTTTTTATTACGAATTTTTAATGTAAATCTAAGAATTGCTGTCATCTTATAACGTAAGATTTTCAGCCGCGTACCTATATTGATCGCAATTACTAAAAGAAATATTGCCACTTGCATGCTTCGTTTTTATTTTTTGTGACGTATTTTGAACAATTAAAAGAAATGTTATTACTTTCATACGCTAGGTTTTGATTTCCTGTTACGCATTTCGAACGTAATTAATAAAATAAATGTTACCACTATTAACGCTAGTGTTTTTTTGTGGCTTGGAAATGTTTGTTGCAGAACCCAAGAATATATCTGTGCATAATGTACTCAGCATTTCATTTAAGCAGTTCATCAATTTAAATTAAAGGACTTCCTTGGAATAAACAAAAAAAATCGAAAATCGCATGCGAAAATGCGCTAGAAGTAAATTCTGAAGTGCCGAAAGAAGTGTAATTGCTTTGTAATTGTGAGTTTTCATTTGCTATTACGCGTTTTGAAGCTAATTAAAAGACTTTTTCACATTATGACGCTAGGTTTTTGTGATTGTTAAGTTCTCTTTTATTTTCTGTTAAACTGCATTATTTATGATAAAAAAGTGAATTTCGTAGGTTGACTAGGAACCATACTCCCATAATAACATTACGTCTTATGGGAAAATAATACTTGCACTTTGCGAATTTGCATTTCGCGTCAGTTTTCCGGAACCAATTATTCGCGAAGTTCAAAAAGGTGGTGTATTTAATCACGGGTTCGATTCCAGGAACTATCCTTCCCATTTCATTTACATGGGAAATATGAAATCAATCGTGCAGATTAATTTTCTCTTGCACATTAAAATATCATAGAATTGTAATATCGGAGCGAGTTTCGTACTATTCTCTGGAGAAAGGAATGGATATTCTACTTTTTATCGTAGAATTTTGCTTGTCGATTGTATTTCTTAGAATTTCGCGTAAATACAAGCGTTTTTTGCAGTTTTTAGGCGTTCTTTATCAGCGAAGCTGTAATAGCGGAACGCTTTATGGGCACGTCTGGTCCGTCCGTCCGTCCGTCCGTCGTAACTTTCATCTCCTAAACCGCTGGACGGATTTTAATTTAATTAGGTATGAGTGATCTTTATTAAAATTTATCGCCCAATTGTGATTTTCAACTGAATCCGTCAATTAGAACTTCCACTTTACATAGTTAATTTAATAAACTTATATTCGTATCTCATTCGTATCTCGTTAAATGGCATCAGTCAAGCAACAACGAAATACCAAACTTTTTTCTCCCTAGCTCTTATATGATCTGTAAGGTATAAAATTTATTCGGATAGAGAACAACATTTACTACAAGATCGTCCAGAGACCACATAATTACAACTTATAGTTTTGGAGATAAAAAATCGAGAAATCCCGAGCAAAACATCGCATATTTTGTTTACATCGATCGCGCAGACGGTTCTCTCAGCAGACAACAATTAAAACTCCCTATATTTCTCTCCCATTCCCTTATATTATCTGTTAGGTATAGGTTAAAAAATTTACTTGGATAGAGAACAACATTTACTACAAGATAGTCCCCAAGACTAGTTTCGGGGATAAAAATTCGAGAATTACCTAATTTTTCGATACCGTTCCATACGTATTTCCTATTAAGAAAGCCTTTGAAATCTCTGTGTATTCCATTTATGGAGTATACTTTTCCATCTTGTTATCACTCATATTCTGTATGCCTGTGGTTCCCAAAATGCGTGCCGCAGCTGATTTTTAGGGGTGCCACGAAAAACATGATTTTGTAAATTAATCATCGAATTGGATGTTTTGACGGGTAATTAGAGGAATAATTTTTCCTCTAATGAATTAATTGCAGTGTAGTACGAACAAATGAATGTGTGCAAAGGTTTTAATACCCATATGTAAAAAATATAAAAACGTTGTTTTAATGCGGGGATGCCGCGAAATTCTATTGAAAGGGTGCCGCGCCTGCAAAAAGTATGGGAACCACTGCTGTATGCTATAAGTAATAATATAACTTAAACTTTTTAGAAATAAAAATGGAACCATCCATCGGAAGAAAAGAAAATAAAGCTCACAAACGCGCTCCACGCGTTTGAAACAGTATAGAACTGACTTAAAATGCGAAAAGGCGTTAGGCACGTTTCTAACGATTTCGTTAAGTTTGTGGTGAACGCATTCGGCGCGGCGTTAACGCTCGGAGGGCTAATCAAAGCTTATTCTTAAATATAGCTATAGTTCTCGTTTATTTTTTAAATAATGAATTTTATTTTATGTATTAATTATTTAATTAATTATATTCCAAAATTGAGACTTTTCCCTTAAAGATGAAAGGTTTTTTAACCCCTCAACGCCGTCCGACGTGTCATTACGTCGAGCGGAAACTTCACATGCCGCCGTCCGACGTGTTAGTACGTCGAGCGTCATTGATAGTTTTATTTATTTATTGCCGCGCTGGGAATTATTCGATCTTAAAAACCTTGGCCTATTTTAAAAGAAGAACTTTTGGTTTTAATAATTATATTTTATTCATTAATTTTTATTGCATTTCCTATTTTTTATAAAGAGTTGAAATATTGTGAATACTTTTTCTGTAGCCACGCGATTCCTTCCTTACGAATATACACACAACGTAATATCTCGGCTTCTATTGAATAAAAAGGGCCAGTTTTTATGACTTCTGTAATGATTATGAATAACGACAAAGTAACTGAAGCATACATAAAAATTAGGAAATGCCTTTTTAAAAAATAGCAATCGCAACATTTTATCTAGAATTTTCAGTAGGGACATGAAAGAGTTGACCTGCGGAAAGGTTTTTTCCTAATTGGTTTAGAGGGGTACATGTAGCAGATAAAATGTTCAGAATAGTTTCAATTTCTCTTTGAAGAAGGTTTCATGCCAATAACTTCTATAGTTTTCACGATATTGATTATTATAGGAAAGCGCGATCACGCGCTGGATAGATAACGGATTGGCGTGCAAATGGCTTCTCTTCGGCAAAGAGTCTCTATTTATTTCAAGCGAGCGTAAAAGTTATAGTTTTAAAAATATCATGTTTTGCGTAAATTATAAAAATATTTCATAAAAATCCAATAAAAAGGTGAATAGTTATGAGTTTTTATATTTTTTGCAATTTTCGCGCATGCATCGCCAAAACAATCTCCTTCGGCATCTAGGGTGGGATTTGCATAAACGTCCTCCGAGCGGGGTTAAATCAGTATTTATGCTCTGGCTCGGTTGAAAAGTACTAATAAACTACTTTAGTAAAGGTTACAGAGAAGCCTTAGCAAAACCACAAAAACCCCGTTGGTCACATTTAAAAGTCAAATAGACAAAACATTGCTAACAACTGACAAGGAAATAAGGTAATTTAGATTATTAAAATATATTGAGTAGTCTCTTTAGTATACTATAATCTCACAATTAACGAACACAATGGGATCCTAAAAAATTTTTCGTAAATCGAAAGTTCATTAATCGGGAGCGATTATCCCATACATATAGTGTTCAAATAAAGGGATACGATCTGAAACAAAAATTGTGATCTCAAATGTGCGTGAAAATGGCGACAACATATGTGAAAATTCTTTCTACAGTTGGACTTTTTAATAATTTATCATTTAGTGGTTATGGTGTTACTTTCCATAAGTAGAAGAGGGTAGTGGGAGAGTTTATAATCCATAATTATGGGCTAATAATGCAGAAGAACGCTTTAATCGAGGAAAAAATTTACTTTACGACTGTGCTATAGCACAACGAAACGGTATTGAAGAGACCGTGGGGAGAGATGCCATTCACTCTTATGAAAGCCTAGTTGGTGATATTCGTCGCAAGAGCTTTGTATGTAATACACTGTACATATGTAAAATGCTATGAAAATTTTAAGTTTTTACATGCTCTAAAGAATACAATACTTACCTATTTATGTATTTAAAATGCGTTTCCTTTCAGACATTTCTCGGTTGTTATAGCGGTGTACTATATGTAAAAATAAAAGTACTGTGCGATAAATATCAAGTTAAGTATTATCTATGCTAGCTCGACAAGAAAATACCTCAGTAGCAACAAAGTAATTTTACAGAAAATGTACATAAATACCGTGTTGTATATCTATTTATAATATGAGTTATATACATAAATTTCGGAAATATGTATTACATTCCCATCCATTTAACTGTCAAATGATGGTGTTCGATGGGGTTGCTGAAATTGAGTTCCTGATTTTCAGTATTTCTTTTCATCCGGCACATGTCTGCATGCATGAAATTTAATGTCAACAATTTCCTTCGTGTTATACTGGTATCGATGTTTATTAATGGCAAAACAGCAAAAATTCGTGTTTCTTGCTAATTATGGTACGCTGCCGAATTAGAAACAAACGGTTGTTTGTGGCGTAGCATAAGAGATTCAATAGGCAGGGCCGGCTTAATGGCGGTGCCAATGGTGCAACTGTACCGGGCCTCGAAAATTAACAAGCGTAATTGTTCGCTGTTAACTGGAAATATACCTAGTTATCCGATAACGATCAAGTTGATTGATTGACTTGGATAGGATTTATAATGCATTAGATTACAGCAGAGTCGAGGTAATCCGAGGTAAACGGGATCTGAGCCAACTCGGATTATTGAAAATTAGCATCGTACGGAATGATTAAATACAACGTTGTAAAAATAAAAGATATGTATTTAAATATATTTATTATTAAAAACAATTGCAAAGGAAATTTAATCGTCCTTGGGAAATAACACATAATAATAAAACACACACATAATAAATTAAGGATGAAAAAACCATCGAAAGTCTTTTGTTTCTTTGCCATACGTCTCTTTTTCGTGGAGGTCTCTGAGAACAAGACTTCGGATTAAGCGGAGCTCGGATTATCGAGACTCTACAGCACTTATGCTTAGGAATGGGGAACGAAGGAAATGGCGACTAAATCCGAGGATAAAGAACTCTCGATGTAAACCGAGGTGAATACAAATGATTGATCTGATGAGATTTCATAGCCGTCGGGAACATTCTTTCCAGCTCTTCAGAGCAATAAAGTTAATTGATCGGGTTACATAAGATACAGAATATAAAAGTTGTTTTCGCTGTTAAATACGAGATTAATTTATATAGATAACACAATATTAAACTTCAACATTGCCGTTGAATGAGCGGAGATGGTGGAAGGGTTATAGAGAATTTGGGAAGTTGAAAGAGAAAACTAATTGTTTTGCATTGACGTAGTGATTTAAAGTTTCTCTTTTGAATAATTATTTTTTCTACTTCTATTCATAAGTTTTTAAATATTAAAGTCATGAACTCTTAGTTTTCTGTTTACATTTATTTTGAAATAATACAACCAAGTCAAAATACTGAAAAAAACATATCAACGATGAATTTGATGTCATTCAACCCACTTCGCTTTCTCCTTTAATATCGTTTCAATGAAATGAGTGAAAATCCGACGTGGAGCAAAGATTGTCGAACACCTAAATAGCAAGTAACCGTTAATTCTCGGAGCAAAAAGAAATCAACATTCAATTGCGTATTACTGTAACCTTTTGGCAGCAACTTGGCCATTAGTGTGCACATGTGCGTACGCTTTTGTGCGTGTGCGTGCGTGTGAGCGGCTTGCGTGCGCGCGAGTGATTGGAAGAGAGTGCCTTCCTTCCCTCGGGGGCACAATTTCTCACGGAGGGAGAAAGTCAACAAGTGAACGGCGAAAAACAGAGCGCATTAACGTCCGACGCGGAAAGTTTTCCTATCGTATTCGACAGTAGTCCAAAAATAGGGCAATAGACACGGGAGCGGACAAAAACGTAAAAAATGGTCCTCTCAACTGGAGTTTTCCTTGGAATGTAGAAAGGATTTTGAGCTGCACTTGCTTCGATCTCGCGAGTTGCGTGAGGATCTCAAAAAGTCGCACGCATTTCGTCGAGACAATGTCGACATCCCTCCACGCGGACGAATGAGAGTGAAAATGCGCGTGTGCCAGCCGCATCCGGTGCCCCGGGCTAACCTCGAAAAAACAACATGCTTACAAATTTCCACATGCTATGAGTGCGTGTTTCTGTGAGCACTCCAGAATCACAAAAATTTCAAATGAGGTCACTCTGTAAGTTGGAATAAACGATTAAATGGAACTCGTCTGTTGAATGTAGCGCGTGGAATAAAAAATAAAAATACCTGCAAGGAGTAATTAGAGCGGAGGAGCTGTTAAAGAAGTAACTAGTCCTGAATGGAATGAGCTACCGTCGAAGCAATAGCGTGATTGCGTTGAAGCATAATACGGCGGCAATCAAGTGGGCGAATATAGGCTGGGGATGATGTTACGTCAACGCGTGGAGGGAGCGTGAAGGTGTAGAGGTGTGGGAGGGGAGGTTTTGATGTTAACCAGTCGGTTGGTACCAAGAGACACAGCGATCGGTTCGAGAGAGAGGACAGAGATCAGGACCGATGTATGTAGTGGAATGACGTCAGGAATTAATACTTTTCTATTCCGTATGGCGGGGAAAGCAACAAGGAGCAAAGGGAAACGTGCTCAAAATGCATTATAAACAGTGAAGATTCATCATCATAGGTAGTCTGTCCGTAGACAGGCCCGTGATTATTCATGGTTAAGTGAAGAATATTTCGATGAAAAATCAGTGCCATGGGAGGAACGACGTAGATTTAGGAAAAATAGAAGGTTCTCTTGGTTTTCTTGGTTATAAATGCTAAAAGAATTTTGACAAATAACCTGTATGATGACGAGAAATAGAGCAATTCACAAAAAGTAGTAGGGACAGGTGCACGCGGTATGATCAAGGACATGAGAGAAATGAGGGAAGGAACTCGATACCACGGAGATGCGTTCTGGAAGGAGTTCGTGAAAATGCGGGAAAAGGAGGCGATTGGTGAGGAATGGTTTTCGCCGCCGCGGCGACCGCAAGCAATTAAAAACAAATAACTGTCATCGTTGTTGCTCGATCGGTGCGGAGAATGACTGTAGAGGTTCCGATAAACTGGGGGTCTTTTCGAGAGTGATCGCCCTCGAGGCGAAATTTTCCCCAATTTCATCATCACGCCGTTACATTATTCCGCGGAGCGGAAAGACGGGACGCGACCACAAGCGGCCAGGGAAATAGCAGACCGTATGAAGGAGAAGGAGATGAGCAAGATCCTCTTTCCTTTGCTTCGGATCCGAGGGGAAAAGGTCGCTTGCCTCCACCCCTCGCCGCCGCCCCACAATGCCCTTTGTCGCACGAACACCTCCGTCGGATGCAGGTCGGTCGTTGGCCCGACGCCCTACATTGGCCCTCCCTCTCTACTTCGACCCGCCTCGCCTTCAGGCCTCCTCCCCTGCTAATGCCGAGACCGGAAGATCGGCCGCTCGTGCGAAAGAGGTTTCGTCCGTTGGATTTCCTCCTTTCGCCTTAAAAGCCTCGCCGTTCCGAAATAAGTCCTGCGCTCGCTCGGCATCTCGCGCTCGTTTAATGCCACGCACTTGCGTCTCCCTCAGCGGCAGCGAAAACGTGGAGGGGGCGCCATCCGCACGCTCCCGTCTCCCTCGGAGACAGCTCGTACGTGAACGCGTTCGCCGTCCTTATCGCCAGAACAGCTCCGATGCGCTCGTTCGCGTACGCCTCGCTTACGATCCCGCACCGCGTAGAAAACGGGTCGTGAACCGATTCCCTCCGCGTAGCCTTCCATGGTGCTTCCGGAGTCTCTTTTTCGCTTTCGAAAACGCCGCCTCGGATCCGCTGGACGCGGGCGACCTTTCACTGCAGTTATGACGTTCCTTTATTTGTTTTCGGCGGCCATTGCCCCGAAAATATAGAGGAGATTTTAGTTATTCCCGAAGTCCTGCTCTGTTTCCAGAAAGGGTTTCTTTGGGCGTTCCTCATCGAGGACATCCGTTCGTGAGAAGTTGATACCAACTTGGCTGGAATGACCTCAGCGCGAGAAATACCCGATTTTGAAGCGGGAGAATTAGTCTGCCTCAGTAATTCAGTGGTTTATAACCGCCCGACTAGTGGATGACCTGGGTTTGATTCCCGGTCTAGGCAAAAATTTTCTCCGACTTTTTCAGAAATCTAAATTTCTTGATAATAATAATAACCGAGTTTCAAGGATAGATAAAAGTATCTGAATGTGTAAAAAATAACCTTCAGTCCGATACTGATTGCTGAATTCATGAGCCGAAAATAATGAACGCAAATTGAAAGTCTTAGTTCTAATGCTTGAATTTGTCAATCATTTTGAATAACGTGTTTTTCTATTGCTATGCATTTGCCTTTATTGCCAGGTTGATGACAGTTGGCCATTGGGTTGCTAGTGATTATCACATGCTCATCTTGAGCAAGTTGATGAAGTTCAAGCGTGTTTGGAACCCACTTTTATTATTTCGAACATTTTTACACACCGAAATTCAAGTATTTCTACATTTTGGTATTTGTTGTTTCATCTATCTCAGGTTCTTTTACTTTCATAAATATTTTTTCCGAATATATTTTTATTTATAATCCGTGAATTTGTTGAGTAAAATATATTTTAAAATACAAAATTGGAATTGAATGATTAATGTGGATAACGTTAATCTGTCATTCAAGTCATTCACGAATAATTCTCCTCTTGGGCATTTGATATCTCGGAAATCGTGCCGCGTATTCCTCATAAAACCTTATTTATTTGAAATGAGAATCCTCTCTCCACACGATTGCTACTTTTATTTTGTTTACTGAAAAATGGTTCAATTTTTTGATCAGTTGAATAAAGAAAGTGCTTTTCGGACGACTCTAAGTGTTTCAAACTATCCCCGATACGGAGAAACTTGACTCATAAAACCATTACTTCTATATTTTATTTGTAAGACATTTAGAGAGAAGATGATAGATTCCAAAGGGGAAGGTATCTAATTCTGACTTTTACAATGAATGACGTTAGGTTTGACGATTATTTAAGCTGAATGTATAATATTTATTAATATTTGTAAAATCGATAGGTAATTCATATCCAAATTGATATCATTCCATATTTTACCGAAGTAAGGCATGATTTTCTTATGTTATAATGTTCTCATTATCTCGTGGGTTTCATCGTTTCACTGGAATGAAATTATATTCAAGCGCGTCTAACGATTATTGAATTAATTTATAAAGTAGAAAATAAAAAGTCAATTAACAGAAAGAAATGCTTAACAGTACACTATATTCTAGCTAATAAGAATTTTTAACTTAGTGAAATGTTTATGAGACTGATTGGATGTCCAATTCATTTTCTCTCGTAAAAATAACTTACACAATAATATCTGACATAAAGGAAATACATGAGGTCATTATAACTTTGACCAGAATGCCCATCGCGTGCATCTGTTCTCAGTTCGAGAGTGAGCTCTTCTTTCTCAGGACACTCCCGAATACTCTCGGTAATTGTGAATTATTAAAACGTTTAACTTAAATGGTCACAGGAGGCTTAATAGTACACTTAGTGGACTGACTATATACGAACTTTCAAATGACTGATCGGGCTGTATTTTTGTATCAAAATAACGTTTAGATTTCATAAGTAATATCTAGTGACACCTCTACTATTGGAAAATATAAGTATATGTATGTTGTAAAGACATTAGTTAGATGAGTGTGATATTATTTCGTGGGACCTTGTTTGGGGACCCTGGATTAAAATATCAGATAGTATGGAAATCAAGTGGGTTAAGCGTGAGATTTGTATAAGTTTTTTAATGGAAGTGATTCCGACGCTTATAGCATTTGTGAATTCCGACGCTGGATGCCCCAATATAAATTGCATTATATAGATTCGTAAAAATTGTCATATCTCTTGAGATATCAATGGAAAATATTCAATGAGGAGGATTTTTAAGTAAAAGCGATGAAATTACGCCATATAATGGCTTTTACGAAAAGATATTTTTTCACTTTGTAAATGGGACCAAAACTTACAATTAGAGATGATCACGACAAGTTCCTTTACCTCCCCTTCTTACGATCCCCTCCAAAGAGGGAAAATAGGTATTACACTTTCTTCAGTCCCACTTCTGTCGGACAAACAATGACCTTCCATTGACAGTTATTGCGTGGAGAAGTTGACCGAACACAACTGAGTCGTAAACATTTCGATATCATAAGTCACGAAAAAAATTTTATCCCTACGTTGCCTGTTCTCAAGGGAAAGACATCCTACCGTAGCGCCTGGATCGAGTCAGTATATGCAATAGCTTAAAACCGCGGTATTCAACCTGGGGTACGCGTTTCCCTGTGGATAGGCGAGATCTTCCCAAGGGGTACGCAAATATATTAAAGCAGAGGGTTCATATTTTCCCGCAGTACCTACTTCCCCACTCGACAACTGGCATCACCATGTTCCATCTATTTCTCATATGCCTTGAATTTATCTTCCTTTTTATCAGTTTCTTTTGGTTAAATAAACCGACGCGAAGAAATTTTAGTAGAAATTCCACTTTATTCGTGGTAAAGTAAGCTTATGATAATTAAATAGAGAAAGGAGATAGAAAAACAGACACTCGATGGGTGATTACGATTAACAATAGGAAAAGACGATGTGGGAGAGGGGAGAAAGAGTTAAGAGGAGAATTCTGCAGTAATTAATGCAATTATTCAATTATTACGGATTGGTTACGAAGTTTGAATAAAGGGAAGCGGTAAACTATAGGGAAAGAGTAACTCCTTATACACCATGGGGTACGAATTACTTCAAAAATGTTTTAAATGATACGCCGAAAAAAAAGGTTGAATATCACTACTTCACCTGTGGTACATGCATAGTAGGTACTACAAGGCGTTAAAAGGATGGAGAGAAATAAAAAGTCTCTTTGCCTCAAGAACGGTTTATTTCGATCGTGTGTGTGATCTATGATATTGATTATAATAAGTACACTTTTCAGAGCAATGTGCCGGTTGTCTTTCACCTAAATTGTCTATCAATCCATTACCATCTTCGTGAGCCGAAGATTTGACTCTGGTGACTATAAACATGCATTCCATATTAGCATCTCCATTTTCAACTTTTGCCAAAATCTCATGTATTTATGAAAACATGTTCAAAGTTACACCTTACGTAAACTGCATATATTTGGCTTAGAATGAGATTTAGTTCTGCAACACGGCCAACAATGTTATAAAATAACTAAATAGAATTGTATTTTATCTATAATTGTTCGTTTTTGCACAAGATAGTCGCATAATAACTTCTTCTTTGACAATAATTCTCCATAAAGATCGTATCTTTGCTATGTACCATTTTCACAGTCAGTAAGTAAAATATTCATCTTCAGCTGCATCCCATTACAGAATGAGTCAGCGAGCCCTCGGTATACTAGCAGATATTAATAGAACCAATAATATATTTTTGCTTAATTAAAGAAATAACCATACACAATTTCCACATTAATTTCTTGAATGCGAGCGGTTTCGCCGTATTGCTAGATCATCAGTAGTATTGCGAAACCTGTCACAATGAAAAAAATAGTGTGTAAATTGCGTATAGTTACATTTTTAAGTAATAATGATTTACACAAAGTAACACCTGAGTTTGCAGAATTCATAGTTTTGATTGTTATCAGGAAATTTAAACCTAGACCATTAATGTCATCTGCATTATTAATTGAAATAAATGCAACCTGGTGTGACCATATGGTCATGCTAGGCTTTTTAGGGTCAATTAGAAAGAAAGAATAACATAACTAATCAATTTATATTAAAAGGGCTTTCATAATTGGCCTGTTTTTTCTGTTTGGTAGAGGATAAAGCAAAACTACGCGCTTGATTGCAATCGTGTAGAAGGGTGATTGAAATTCCTTTCTCACATTACTCCACTTTTTAAAATCTCTCGTCCAATATTTGTTGAAACGTAGAGCGAATTTCTGTAACAAATGACCTATTGAAATACCAGTAGTTTTCCTGCGGTTTTTTCAGGTCACGCTTGCTTCACGATCTGTTTCGTCGAGTGAATAGGTATTTATTTTTTCCTTTCGTTCCGTTATAGGATTTTACCGTTGAGCGTTAATATTTTCATTCAAATATCATTCCAAGAGAATTATGCAGTTGATGTCAGGAGTGGATGAACTTGCTTTAGTAAATGCTGCCCAAAATTTCACTATCGTATTCTTTGGTAAACCGTGCAGGAGACCTGATTAGCGCAAACACAAGCTGGACACTTTTGCGATTGTACCCACTGATAATTGTTGCCTTTGGATACATCACGCTTTAGGCAGGAGGTTTGCTGAATATATTCCAATTATGTATTGGCAAATAAAATTCATTCTAAAATAAATGATAACTACTTAATACAGAAGAACACAACCAGTGGCGTAACTAGGAGCAGAAGGACCCTGGACAAAATATTGTTGGTGGTCTCTCTATCCCTATCCCGTCAAAAACAAATGCATATGTTCACCCACTGTAAAGCCTATCAAGTTGCACTTAGGTATTAGTCAATTGCAATGATTAAGCTAAAGAATTACACTCTACAAAAATAACGATTTACTGGAAAGTCATTCAGAAATTAGGATAAAGAAGAGAAATCGCTAAAAAAATCTCAATTTCTTCTATATTTGGAAAAATTCGGGACCTCCCGGCCAAGGGCCCGTGGCAGTTGGCCACTCCCGCCACCCTATTGTAACGCCACTGCACACAACACAATGAAACGGAAAAGCATCGTGCACCACGCGCGTCGACTCGAACATCTCTGACGTATAGCGAGGAATCACTGCATGTGACAAATGTTGATTGAAATTCGATAAAGATGTATGCACAACAATTAATATAAAATACGTAAGTAAATAAAATATTTAAAGAATATCAGAAATTTATATGAAATATTTTTTCTGAAATCAATTAAACTAAACGTTTGATAAAACTTCCATTCCATACGATTTGATTAACGCAGGGTATTTTTTAAATTACTTATTTGTTGAGGATGGTTAAGGGCAAAGGATAGTATAATTTTATTAATTAGGGAGGCTAGAAGATAATTCAGTAGAAGATGCTATTTGTAATTTAGACCCTATATATTATCCAGACTTGGAAGTTCGAGGAAAGAGAAATTTCACGGAAACGTAAATTCCGAGAAAATATAACAATATTCTTACGGATCAATCACCGGGACCAAAAGAAAAAAGCGTATAATTGAAGAAAACATAATAATAAATAATAAAAAATTGAAAAATCGAAGTTTCACTGTAACTGGGACGCGAGGGGGATATGAAATATCCTACGATGTACACCACCCGCGGTTGAATGTGCACCCTTAGCCTTTCAATCTTTGAATCCTACGATAGAGCGTTTCATGTCGTCCGTGCATTATGAATTCTTATGGGAGAATCGCTATCCCATGTTATTTATTTCCCTATACTGCTCATTCTCAGCGTTGTCGATTCTTGCAAAATCCAGATTTTCGTCGTTTTTGGCATAATTACTCACTTAAACACCCAATGAAGGATGGGAAAGTAAAAAAATGAGTAATAAAATGAACTAAATACTTTTTAAACCGAAAAATCGCCGTTATTGCATGGCTAAACAGTAGTTCCCGCGTTTTCATCGAAACTTCTGAGTTTCTTCCTCCGCATTCATTTTTGAACAGCCAAATCTCGCTGTCTATTGGTTGAAATCACACGAAAATATTTCTGTAGCTTTCGCAAGTGTTCCATAAGCCACGCATACAATTAATTAAAAGGAACACGTAAAGCAATTCATTGTTATTGAAAATTAAATAAAACCGAACGAGGCCCTCACATTCTGCATCAGTGCACGAAATTTTCACTCTCTTGCTAACTTACGTACTATTAGGAATAAGTGGATAATATATGTGAATGAAATGGTGAGAAACGTTTAAAGTTATTTTTGAAAGTGGAATGAACTCAATATCTTCATTGATTTTCGATATATGAGCATATAATTAAAATCCACTAAAATGTTAAAAGTTTGTGTCACTAATTTCAACTTAAAAGTAAATAAACAAAAGGTTGTAACAAAAGATTAATTTAAACATATTTTTAAGAGTCACTTATTTTCCCGTTTCGATTTCGGGGCACTCCCTAGCGTAATGTGTTGCGTAATGGCGTCAACTTTTTCACATATATCTATCGGCACGTCTGGCATTTCGGACACGTATCTTTGAAGGGTATCCAAAGTTTTAAAAATATCCTCCTTAGATGGAAATGGAACATCCAACCTATCATCGACGTTGTCTTCATCGTCTTCTTCGTCGCCATCACTCGGAATGGTTTCCGATTAGTTGAGCGTCGGATCACACAAAACCGACGTAGCCAAGCCATTATCGAAGGAAACGAAGTCTTCAAAACTGATAGACCCCAATATATTGCTGTAAATTACTTCCTTCACTTCTGTACCTTCGAACACTTCTGCCGGCTGCGAAGATATCCCGTTTTTCTTAATAAAATTGGCGATGGCCACGCCGGTGATAAGGCCCGACATGCATCTAAAATAGTTTTCGTAAATCATCCTGCGAACACCCATTTGCAATTTGCACCAAGCATGACGGCAATAGTTTTTCTGTAGTGGCTATTTAAATTTTAAATGATGCCCTGGTCGATTTGCTGGAGGGCTCTGGTTGTGTTCGGCGGCAAATACAACCACCCAACATTGGGCGAATTTATCTGAGCCACATGGTGAGCAGAACAGTGGTCTGGGATAAAAAAATTATACGATTTTGCACCGCAATACGCCTTTGCATTCTTATTTTTTTAACTTTTGAATAGGTCTCTAGTCATCCACGCCTTTTTGTTATGTTCGTAAATTATCTGCAAATGATCACGATTAATACCTTTGGAACAGCATGGCTTGGCGTATTTTCCGATAATTACAAGTTTTTCTTTATCTGACCCATCCATATTGGTACAGAGCACGGCGGTGAGACGCTCCTTACTACGTTTGCCGCCGTGACATTTTTCGCCTCGGAGAGTCAAAGTACAATCGATCAATATGTTGAAAAATTACCCTTTCATCCATATTATAAATGTCCATGGGCGCATATTTCTTCAAAACATGTCTATAACTTTGCAGCCAGGCCGTCACTTAGAGGAAGCTCTTCATTAATTTTTTGGGCATCGCCACAAACTGCGAGGAAAACAATATTGTGGCGTTTTTTTAATCCAACCACCAATTAAACGCTTTAAAACCCTCAATGTTCAAAAAGTTCGCAAGACTCTTTGCTTTTTCAATAAGCATCGGGCTTGTCACGGGTATATCACCGTTTGTACTTGTAAGAAAAATCGAACAATTTTTCTTCGAGGTCCTCGTTTTTCGCAGTTCGTGAACGCTGGCGTGTAACACTCCCTTTAAATTTATAAAAACTTTCTTCATTCTTCACCCGAGTATTTTAAATTGTAGATAAAGACGAGTTCGGAATCCCATACTTTGATGCCAGTTTTTCTTTCGATTTGGACTTCTTGTCAATGTCTTGCAGGGTAAATAAAAAAATTTCTAACAACAAATTTAAATATAGTCTCTCTCGCAATTATTAAACAAAGAATGTCACTTAAGCCAGTGACAAAGGGATGATGAAAAAATACAATCGAATACGAAAACAAGCAACTAAGCAAAGGAATATTGGACGCGTTTTCCGCGCAAAACTCGAAAAACATAACCCCGGAAGGCAGACACCCAAGGGAATCTGATAAGGCGTGGGCAAGAGTGGACAGAAACAAACGCGTGCGGGGGATGAACCGAGGAGAGGGGAACCGAGGGAGGGGAAGAACCGATGGAGGGATGGACCAAATTCGGCGAAAATACCCAACGCCCCGTCGACATGCTCACTATCGCACGATGTTTGTAAACAAGCCGCCATGGCACCGGACATATTTTCGTAAATTTGATTTCGTTTCTTTTTCTTAAGTTTTATTTCGATTCATGTCGACAAAAATGCATTGACACATTGATTGCATTGATACATTGAGTATCGGGCTAAAAATTATTTCGAATTACGAATTATAGAGATTTTCGTATTAGTGAAACACATTTATATGGAATTGGCTTTTTCGGACCTTTATGTGTTCAGACTTTATATATATATATATATTGGTCCTCAACTCCTAAACTTGGTAAGTGTCCGCTGGGCTTCCCTCAACACCTTGTTGCCACCCTCATCACTACCTTTTCTTTTCCTTTAGTTAATATATATATATATATGATATGTGTGTATGTAAGTATGTATGTATCATTATATATAGACGTTCTTTACAGAGGAGGATATAACACACACATATATATATATACATACTAGTAAAAGGTGCTTACATTCTTCAAGCATATCATCTCGCCTTGAAAAAACATTCATTTCAGACAGATATTTCATCATTACTAATATTTTTTTAATTCTCAAGATTTCACCTCTGCAGCGATTTTCGTTTTTTCCTTATGTAAAAACAATAGATTAAAACAATCCCCAAATTTTGCAATTTTAAGAATTTTATACTTTCTCCATTATGGGGTACTAATGTTACACATTTCTGCCAAATTTTAAAGTTGTAGTATTTCTAGAAGTGAAATAATATTTTTTTATTGTTTAAATTTTAAACATTTTTTACGGCCGCCGCAATATATTTATGGAGAAATTCAAATGTTTATTTGTGCAAATGCACTACTATGTAAATAACTTCAAAATTTCAGCATCCTAGCTCATCCCGTAGTAGCTAAACAGTTATCTACCACCATTGTCCTGGCATCATCACTACATACATCAAAATATTTTCCCCATTGAATCGCATGTTTTTGCATAAAATTGTTGATGCAGTAGAATATTTCTTCACCAGTAGCATCACTTTGCAAATATTCACACAGAAGCAGGTCTTCTTCGATAGATATATCAATCCTCTGATGGACAAATACAAGCAATATCAAAAGCCCTGATATGTCAGTGGACTTATCTAGCTGCAATGAATACCATCACAGATTTGCAGTTGGAAAACCAGCTCTTCTTCAATGCCAACAGCAAGATCCTTAATTCTACGTGCAATAGTATTGTTTGAGAACTGTACTGTCTATTTTTTTACTGCATTGTTCATCAAACATGCACATTACTATATCTTTCGTGCAAGGCTTAATAAGCGATTCTCCAATCGTGTGCGCTTCTCCAGCTGGCGCTATACAGTAACTTACTTTGTATGATGCCTCTGTTGCGCTTTCATTGTCTGACTTGGCAATTCTATACATCGAGAGTTTACTATTTTCAAGTGAATCAAGGTGTCGGTCAAAAAAACTTACATCTTTGTCTTTATATGCAGCATGGTTAGTTTCAAAATGCTTTCAAAGCTTAGCAGGGGCTAAAGAACTGTTAGATAATGTTTTGTTGCCCAACACACACTGATCATCAGGAGCATCTTTATTTCCATTGGAAGTAAATCCAAAAGACAAATAACTTTCATCGTACTTTCTTTTTGGTTTCTTACTACCTGATGCTAATTTGTTGGAATTGGACATTAATTGTTTCATCTTGGACAGCTCATCTCTCGATTTTCCACAAACAAAAGGTTCATCTTCACTTTGAAGTACTCCAACTTTTTGCTTGTTTGATTCAGACCAGAAGACTCAGATTTTCGTTTAAAACTTCCTTCTTTCAGCCACAGATCTATGGGGAACAAGTTTGTGTAGTATAATTGTTTAACCGGTTCCAGCTCAAATTTTTTTCTGTAGGAATAAAAAATTATTTTTACACATTTTGTAATAATATAGTCTAAAAATTTATAATAATCTAGTTTTACAAGCTTTTCATTATTTGGCTCAAGTATAAACAAGTGTAGCCATATGGCAACATTCATATTTACTCACCTTGTAAGTAATGTAATTATATAAATGCTTTAAATCAGACAATAATTTTTTTAAATGTGATATATTCCACAGAGAAATATTTTTAAATGAGGTCTAGATGGGATATGGAGCAATCATCAAATAGACGACATAAATCAATTAGTTGGTAAATGCTGCCTATGCATTGGTGCACAGATCAAACGTCATGTGTTAATGCATCAGGTGATCTCTCATGCGACTTCCTGACATTCTCGGGTATGGCACATTATTTCTTAAAGGAAAATCATCGCATGATAATAAGAACAACTATATAAATATATTTAGTATTTTTCTTGCATACACGTATATTTTTAAAAAATAAATTTTAGAAGAAAAAATATTGCTAGGATCTATTTTTTTTGCGGAACACCTATTAACATCTCACGGAACACTAGTGTTCCATGGAATAGTTTGGGAAATGCTGCATTAGAGGATGAAATTCACAGAGGTTGGTTTTAACAAGATGGAGGTAAGGAACTTTCCTTACTCTTTGGGACCATATTGTTTCCAAGCAATTATGACTATCTTGACCCCCAGATCTGACCTGCCCGGACTGTCCTTTGTTGAAACATTAAAAAAGTAAACATTACAAAAGTGAGCACCATGCTATTGATGAACTAATGGCAAGGATGACAGATATCATTGAGAGCATCATTTATGAAATGCCACAGTGCATGTGGGAAAACATGCTGCGGAAAGCACATTTATATATGATGGTCCCTTTCCTCTTTTAATTCAAGATTTTTAAATACCGTAAATACCCACGTATAATGCGCACTTATTTTTCGAAATATTTGAGTTAAAAATTAGGATGTGTTATACGAGGGTACATAATCTTCCTATTTTCATTTGACCACATATTTCCACAATTTCGGCACATTAATTACTGCCCAGGTATCCTCATAATTTTATTGGTGATTTTTATGAAAAGTAAGATAGATAATAGTTAAAATTTATTAACTAATTCTATAGACATACATTAATTAGATATGAAAAGAATGAATTCAGTATTTATTCATTTTAAAAGCCAAGAAATTCTTCATCACTGGACCATTCTTCTTCTATGTTGTTATCGGAATCATCATCTTGTGCATGATATCACCCTACACCGGCATCCGGCCTGGTGGTGAGGGTACCGGTACTACTTACAATTAGAAACAATGGCAGCTGATGCCTTTGAGTACATTGGCAGTTGATGCTTCCTGTAGAACTAAATCAAGTTATCGTTCCCTACTTTTCTCTCAGCATTCATATGTGGTTTATTCTTGATTCTTAGAGTCTGTAGTTAATTATGGTTATTTGCTATCATTTTTACGTGTTCCAGAGTGTTCTAATAAGACTAAAACTGAAGGTTGGGCGAACCGGTCCACCTCAGGCGACATAGGATTATCGTCATTCCTTCAATTTATTAGCTCAAACAATGTCATATGCCATACTATGAAATTAATATAATTGGATTATTGTGTATATCCTAATATCACCTTGTAAGTAAACAGAGTATGTAATGATTGAGTTAGCTGACGTTCTTTTGGAACGTCATTCAAAAATTTCGTTTTGCACTTTCGTTATGTTACCAATACATAATACCTATAATTCGATCATTGCTTTAGACCGCGTTACACCGTCTACTTTATTCTGGAATGGTAACGCTAAAAAAAATCTATTCGTGTTATACGCAGGTATATAGAAAAATCATAGATTACGAGGCTGAAAACCCCCCTGCGCATTATACGAGGGTGCGCATAATACGCAGGTATTTACAGTAAACATTTTTGAGTATCACCAAACTTGAATCACAAAAAATTGTCAAGTTTCTATCTGATTAATATCTTGAGGTATTGTTATTTTTCATGGTTCTCAAACAAAAAATCATCCTGTATCTTGAAAATAATTTTCAAAATTATTCCCAACTTTACAGCTAATGCCTGCCTGCTTAGAATCTTATGATCATATCATTCCATCAATTTAAAACAAATTGGCGCTCGAGATTGCTGTTTTGAGCACTCCTGTTTTAGGTACACCCAACACAATCTGTGCTATCATAATCTATCATCAAGGCCAAAAATTCCTTTCCATGAACTTTGAGATATCTTACTTTAGAATGATAATAAGATAATGATACTTTCATTTAAAAAATATTTTAGCAAAAATTGTACAGAATATTTTTGCAGTTGTACTCCAAAATTCTATCACAAATAATGAAGATATACTATCTTGCTGTTTGACATTTTTGACATTCTGTAAATTTTTGTTAGTTCTCCACCAATGGGATCCAATTAAAATAGGGCCCTCCCTGTCTCAGTATCAATGTATAAAAAAATTTCAATAATTATGTGTTCTTTGCAAGAAGTGAACACGCAGAGGGGAGCATTTCCATCCGTCCGCATGTTAAAACTTGGAAACCGTTGGATGTATTTCGATGAAATTTGGTTTTGGGGAGTTTTGCTAAAATTGGTCAAACAATTTCCATTTTGGTCAAAATCGGACAACAATGACAACCACTTTACATGAAGACCTATAATGTTCCTTTGTTTCTGGTTAAAATCGGACAATAATAACAACAACTTTACATAAGAACACATGTATTTTACAATGTACCATGCTTGCTTCTCATTAAATACTCATCCGAGTGAAAAATATTGAGAACATTGTAAAATCTCAAAGAACGCATTTGGAATCTCTGTGTACTCCATGTTGGAGTATGCCTTTCCAATCTTGTTACTCTGGGCAAAGGAGAGAGAAAATAGTTCATCACTGTGACACACCATGACAAATTTAAAACAACATTTAACATTTAGTTAAGAAATTACTTGAAAATAAAACTCACAATCATGGATGATGATGATTAATGCAATGATCAAATTAATTTGTAACAGAAGCTAGTTCAAAAGTTTTAGAAATTTTCTTTTCTTGTCATTTAAAAATACTATTGCAGTAGCTATATACAAAAATTAAAACAATTTTTCATGCCTTATGCATCAGTAATATTTATATTATAATACATGTTTCATGACAAATGTTCTATCAATATGACACATCTCTATTAAATAACAAAAATTTCATTTAAAAATATAATTTACATAAACATCAGATTGTTTAGTATTCCTGTATGTATAACAGAAATAACATTTTAGACAGGCACTTAAGAGTAACCTTTAAGGCATTCTCATAAAAAGTATAAAACATTAGTTTGAGCTATGCTTAAGAATTTAAATTCTTTGATAGCACAAAACTTGAAAAAGAAAATACAACATTCTGCCAGAACTGAATCATATAAATTATAAACAGTGCAAAACCCTGAAATTTATACTTAAATCTATAACAAAGCAACAAAAATAATATAATTTACTCTTCCATTAATCAAACTGATATTTATTCCAAACTTCTTCAAAAAGATCCCTGCAGTTAATGTTCACTTGTAGTTTGGCACACAATAAGAATACACCAGAGAGCTTTCGATGAAGGGAGTAGATTTCTTCAGGTGGAGGACAAAGTCTTTCAGTAACTATAGTGGGGATGAGACGTTGGAGACGAAGTGTAGTGTCCTGAGCTGCAAAGTCAAATCCTCCAGTTCCAAATACTTCTCCAAGAATCATCACAGCATCCACATGAGCAGCTTCCATTGCCTATACACAAGCAAGACATAATCAAACACTCATTAATTACTGTTAATGTATCAATAGAAACAATTATTACAAGTTCAAGCATCTATCCTTGAACCTACAGCCAAGAGAACCAGCAGTGTGTATTGTTTTGGAAATTCTCAGTATTATATATATATATATATATATATATATATATATATATATATATATATATATATGTATATATATATATATATATATTTATATGGCAATTTTTATCTAATACCTGCTTTAACCCTCACAGATTTTACTTAGACTTATGTATAAAATTTCTAAACTATATATATATATATATATATATATATATATATATATATATATATAGTTTAGAAATTTTATACATATACATATAATTAAATTTCTAAACTATATATATATATATATATATATATATATATATATATATATATATAACAACTTACGGAAAAGGAAAGGTAAAATGAATATATGGATGTCAACAAGGTGTTGGGATGAGGAAACCCAGTGAGCACTCACCAATCAGACGACTTCAGGTTGGCGAGGCCCTGGGGATGTCGAAGCGGCACACGTAAAATAACACAAAAACACAGAAACATCACAAACATAAAGCTTTCGGAACTACTCCTTCTTCCTTCATCCCAACACCTTGTTGACATCCATATATATATATATATATATATATATATATATATATATATATATATATATATATATATATATATATATATATATATATAGTTTAGAAATTTTATACATAAGTCTAAGTAAAATCTGTGAGGGTTAAAGCAGGTATTAGATGAAAACTGCCAAAGCCAAAAATTACTTAATACTATTTGATTTCATTGTTCGTGTGAATATTACTCTTTTAGACTGAAACTCTAAGATACAGATGGAAAGGATTTTTTATCAAACATTTTGTATTACTGAGTGTATTTTGAACATGTAAAAGATGGAAAGAAAATTATTTTCTCAATGAATGCGATTGAATGGCCTTAGATATTTTCGATGTTATCTGCCTTGGCAGAACATGTGGGGTGCCATAACCCTCTTCTCAGAAAGTCGTTGCCTTTCATGGCATCTCACAGGGAAAATCAGGATGCAAGGACTAGTGAGACTTGGAGGAATTTGAAAAGAATGAAGGCAGTCTGCAGTGGAAACTTGAATTGTATTGGTGTTTTAAAATAGAGAGTTGTTACAAAATCCAAGAGGCATTTTTAATTATTCTAAACAGAACAAAATACCAGAAATCAAATGATTGCTAGTAACCTCGTATCCAGACACTTGGCCAAAAATGTCATACCATGTATTGTAGTTCTATAATCAAGTTAATTATTGCATGATAACTAACATAAAGAACCTCAGTCTTAATATCGAATTACATAAAAAAAGAAGCAGTGGTGGCTCGTGTATAGGCACTGCGGAACTGCAGCACCCCCTATTTCCACTTGATATTATCGATAACATTTAATATAATGAGTCCTTTTTTCTTTAATTCTTTCTTTATTTTTGTAGTACAATATATATTCCTTAAGCTTAATGTCAGTACTTCAGTAGCCATCCCCCAGTTTATGAAAAAGATACAAAAATCTTTGTATGGAACTGTGCGCTTCACAGTGTCAGCGACGTGGTGTTTGACTGTTGTGCGCATGCGCACATAGGAGGGGAGGTGGGGAGGAAGGCGGGACTGCCAGGTAGAGAGAGCACTGTTGCTCTCGCTGTGCCGGCTCTGGCGTGATGGTGGAAGGAAGTTTTTTTTACTTAGCGTGTGTTGTGCTTAAAAACCGTGTACCATATTCTTGAATGTGATAAAGTGTAGAAGAGTGTAGAATTAGATTATTATTCTGCTTCCAGCTATTCTATTTGATTCATTTTTTTTCGGTTCTTTTATTTAACAGAAAACTTTAACCATGGCCTTGCATCCCCAAGAAATAAGTTCTGTGACTGTAAGTGAACTTCAACAGCTTAAGTTTTCACAGCTATCTCTCCATGAGAAAGTTACAGTTAAGAAAAGAGGTCCTTCAACACCTGATATTCTAATATCTCAGCCAGGCAAAAGCAACAACAAGAAATATATTCGTAGCTTTAATTCTGAATGGTACCAACGGAAAAGTTGGCTTTGCGGCTGTGAAGTAAAAAATGCACTGTTTTGCTTCCCGTGTTTGCTGTTTGGAGGTGATGTACCGTGGACAAAAGATGGTTTTAGAAATATAAACAAAATGAAAGAAAAAACTGAAAAGCATGAGAAGTCAAAGAAGCACGTTGATAATGTTGTTTCACTGTCACTTTTAGGAACCGTAAGTATTAAGGAGAAACTTAGTGAGGCATACAGACTTTCAATCAATGAGCATAATATAAAAGTTAAAAAGAACCGTGAAATTTTGCCCAAAATAATAGACTGCATTTACTTTTGTGGAAACTTTGAAACTCCCTTACGTGGACATGATGAAAAAGACGATTCAGTAAATCCAGGGGTATTTAGAGGATTAGTAAATTTTGCATCTAAATTAGATTCAGATTTGAAGAATCACTTAGAAACCAGTGCAGTCTTCAAAGGTGTTTCTAAGACCATTCAGAATGAGATACTTGACTGCCTGCTACAAATATACCATGAGGAGATAAGGACGGAAATTAGAAAAGCTTCCTTTGTAGCTGTCATGGCTGATGACACAACAGATGTTTCGGAACACACTCAAATGGTCCTTGTTCTACGGTACGTATTCAATGAAGAAATATTTGAGCGTTTTTGGGGATTCTTTATTCCAGAAAATCAAACTGCAGATGGCATATCAAAACGTATTTTAGAACAATTGGACATAATCCTTCAAGGAAATGGACAAAAACTGATAGCTCAGACATTTGATGGTGCAAATGTCATGAAAGGCAAAAAAGCAGGAGTTCAAGCAAAAATAAAAGCAGTTTATAGTAATGCACATTTCATTCACTGTTATGCACATCAACTTAATTTAATAATGAGAAATGCAGCAAGTATTACACGAAACGCAAAAATATTTTTCTCTAACATTCTGGCTATTCCAACATTCTTCTCAAGATCACCACAACGTGTGTCCATTCTCAAGAAACATATGGACGTCAGCATTCCACGTCCATCCTCTACAAGGTGGAATTTCAACATACGGACCATAAACAGAGTTCATGAAAATTTGCAACCTTTAAAAAACTGCCTTACTGAAATTCAGTCAACATCAAATGCAGATCCAACCATTGCAGAAGCAACAGGAATTTTAAAATACCTGAATGATGATAATTTCAAGTTTTGGTTAGAGCTTTTTCATCAGATTATGCCTCATGTTGAAATAATTTACAACCAAATTCAATCTCGAGAAATTAGTGTGTTTAAAGTTAATGAATATATAACAAATTTCAAAACTGCTATTTTAGAATTGAGAAACTCAAAGTACTGGGAGAATCCTTCAAAGACACTCATGGCAGAAGCTAAGGAAGTGTGTGACTATATATGTGTTGATATAATGGACAGATATTCTTCCACTAAACACTTAGTAGCTGCTAAATTGTTCAACAAGAAATGCTTCACTAGATTTAAGAATGAACATCCCACAAAAGAGATAGTACTGATCACTGAAGCTTATCCCATGATTGACAAAGAAAAGCTTGAAACTGAACTAAAAGTATTCTATTGTAGGACTGATATTCATGAATATTGCAAATTAATTGAGCTGCTGAAATTTATCTTGGAAAATAATCTAGGTGATGTTTTTAGTGAAATTACGAAACTGATAAAAATCCTCTTGACAATTCCCATGACTACATCAGAGGCAGAGCGCTGCTTTTCAACATTGAAAAGAAAAAAAACTTTTTTAAGAAGCACTATGAATTCGGAAAGACTAAATGCGCTTGCAGTACTTTCAATGGAGAAAAATTTCCTCAATTGTCATCCAGAGATCAAGGAGAAAATTATTGAACTTTTTGGGCAAATTAAAACAAGAAGATTGGATTTCATTTTTAAATGAATAGATCAAGCTTGAACTGTAACAATTTAAGTTAAAGTAAGTAAAAAATGTTTGGTTTTTTTGTTAAGATTTTATCTAGTTCCTGAATAAATTTTCTTTTTATACATGTTTTTTTCCTTTTACACAATTTTAAAACAAAGGCTAAAAATTTTCTGGAGCAGCACCCCCACTAATTTTAGCTACGAGACGCCACTGAAAAGAAGCCTTTGATTCAATGCTGCTGTAACTAAGTAAGCATTTTTATTTTAGATAACAACAGATATGAAAAAAGAAAACAGGAATATATCATTATTCCTGGGTAATACAATATGTCATCCAAGATTTCAATAATCTAATGTATGACTAGTTTTTTCCAGCAAGCAAAACGTCAGTGCTACAAGCATAGAGCAATAAAACAAGATGAAAAAATATACTCCATAAATGGAATACATAGAGATTTGAAAGGCATTCTTAATGGGAAATATGTATGAAACAATATTGAAAGATTGGGTGATTCTCGAATTTTTATCTCCGAAACTATAACTTTTAATTATGTGGTCTCATGGACTTTCTTGTAGTAAATGTTGTTCTCTATCCAAATAATTTTTTTAAATCTATACCTTACAGATGATGTAAGAGCTAGGGAAGGAAAAGCAAGTTATTTTATTGTTGCTTAATGGAAGCCATTTAACAAGATATAAGCATAAGTTTATTAAAGTAATTATCGTATTTACCTGAATCCAAGACGAGCTTTTTTTCCCAAATTTCAGCTTGCAAAAATCAGGGGTTGTCTTAAATTCGAGTATGAAATCGTATACCATCAATACATCGTGGTCAATCAATCAAACATCAATTCATCATGCTTCAGTTCGTGGTGCGTTAATTCGTCACACACCAATACATCGCACGACAAACTCATCGTGCGTCAATACATCGCTAGACAAATTCGTCGCGTGACAAATTGGAAGGCAAGAGACCATGACTGGTTTACAGCAGGAGGATACACTTTTGGTTGGGTTTCACCCCTTGCCATACACCATCAAATGTCTCGCAAAATTCTGGTATTAACGAAATATAAAGAAAAATTATTTTGTGGAAAAGTGTCTCCCACTGCCATTCACCAGTCACAGTATATCGCGACGAATTTGTCGCAATGTGAATTGATGAGCTATGAGTTTATCATGCGATGTATTGACACGCGACGAATTGATGCGCAACTAACTAACCACGACGAATTTACCCGCAACGAACTGACCACAACGAGATATCATAGAACCGTAGGAAGTATAATTACACATTCTATAGATGTTTTTAAACAAACGAAACACATGATAAAATAATTGTATCTACTGAAATTTTTCATTGCAAACTTACACTCCGAATTCAATTAATAAAGTCTTAATTTAAAAAATATTTAAAATTTTTTTCAAACAAAAATTTGAAACAAACCATTTCAATTAATGAATAAACTAGTATATCTAAACTGAATATGTTCGACATATACACCAAATAGTCAGTGAGAAATTAGGTCCTAAAATCTTTTTTCTGTTTTGACAGTCTGCTAAAAGGGGAGTCGTCTTAGATTCGAGGTCATCTTGGATTCCGGTAAATACAGTATGTAAAGCGGAAGTTATAATTGACAGATTCAGTTCAAAATCACAATTGGGGGGTAAATTTTAATAAAGATCCTTTGTAATTAATTTAATTAAAATCGGTCCAGCAGTTTAGGAGATGGAAGTTATGACCGACGGATGGATGAGATGAGCCCATAAGGCATTCTGCTACTACTGCTTCGCTGTTAAAGAACGCCAAAAAACATTTAAAATGATAATAGAAAACTAGCCGACCTGTTCAACACTTCATGTCTAAAAAGGTGAGTTAAGTGTTAGGGAATGAAGCTGAATTAAATTACTTTCACTCACTTCAATAAATGAGCTAAACTAACTTTTATTTATAGTTTTTTCCACTTACATTTTCATTTTCTCATATATGTAGTATGCAGAGGAAGTACTGTAACCATAAAAAAATCAACAGATTTTTTAAAAAATAAACATTTTAGGTGTTTCTGAACCCAAAAAAAAGTGGTTTTTGCCATGTGTCTATGCATTACTTTAAAGCCTAAATGGTTAAACAAAATCCAGAATAGAATCTATGATGAGACAAGCAATATGTTGTCACAATAAAGGCTAGTCTAGTCCGTTCAATTTTCACAAAATGTTGGTTTATTCAAAAATGGCTCTAACGATTTGGATTGAAATTCATGAAACAGATTGATCAAAATGGTTATGTACGATACAAAAAGAGTTGCAAAAGGAAAAGGACTAGCTGGTTGTACATATCATTATTACATATGCATTACATTTATTAGGAATCAAAATTTCATCTTGCACTTAAGTTTAAGTAAGTACGATCTGCAAAGAGTGTGACGTGTGCGGCAAACTCTGACAGCCTGGTTAACAGGACTGCCAAGTGCATGCAGGGCACATTTAGCTTCGCAAGTTTTGAAGCAATTATTTCTGTTTTAGATCAGGGGTTCGCAACGTTTTTCCATCGAGTGCCACTCTTTACCAATATTTACTATCTGTGGCCCTGTTCGTGTGCCTTCCTTCAAATAATTTTGTGCTTAACGCTTACAAAAAGGTGATTCTCATATTTTAATAACATAATGCAGCATCAATACAATATGAAATAAGTGAAATGAAAGTAGAGTTCTTTTATGTAAATATTTTTGTAATTCTTTTTTGAAATATCATGGCATGTAAAATCTCTTTGCATGCCATCTTTCAGCACACGTGCCATAGGTTGCCGACCTCTGTTTTAGATCATCCCTATTTACTTTCAGGAATTAAGTTTATCTAAAAACATTATATTTAACTGCTATCATGCCATAATACTTTTTTAAATGTTGCCAGATATGGATTTAATCATGGCTGGAAATGATACACATCGTGGCCCTTCCTATATGTTTTGGTGATCCAAATTACTTTTTCTCTGAAAAATGCTCTAAAAAATCAGTGTGCATCTTATAGCCTGGTGTGTCTTATAGCCCAAAAAATACAGCAAATCATTATCATTGTTTGTATTATATTAAAAGTTGATTTAACCCTTTTGCTGCCATGTGCGACTAAAGTCGAATGAGGATCGTGAGCCTTCCGCTGCCATATTCGATTTTAGTCCACAACCTTAGAAAAATTTCTACCACCTGCTGCCACATTCTACAATATAGAAATGGCATGGTTCATCCAAATATTTTGCCTCTGGTCTGTTTTTATTTTAATCAAGAAGCATTACTTTTTTTTATTGTTCTTCAAACCAATACCGAGTAAATTATAGTGTTTTTATGCTGCAATTATTGTTTACATGTATAATACTTTTATTTATTTCAAAACTTTTGTGGTTTTCATGTATTTTTTGTGTGTGAGACCTAAAATAGCTTCCTCATATTTATACTGTATCATCTCAAACATTATTTTATATGTAGATTTCTCGTAAAATAAATGTAGAACATCATTAGCACATTGCATACTGGATGTTCTGGAAGGATATATTTACTATATCTTTCAAACAATATACTCCTGATACTCAAGCTGCCTGAAAATCTGCCTCGAGTCTTTTCTCGCGACGTTTATTCATTTTTTTTCGCGTCTTCTACTTAGTCACTCGATGACTCACTCAGGTCCTCCCGATGCATAGCTGAAACTTTTGCTTTCTCAAGCAGAAAGATCTTGAGCCTATGTTTACTAAATGCAATAAAAGTTTTATACACACCAATTGCACTGAAAAGCTGATGAGTCATAACGCAAACTTGGCTGAACATTTTCTTGTTTTTCTCAAGTTAGTGCTAAGAAAATATTACTTGAAATAAAAAAACGGATATTTTCGCGATCGGCAGGCATCACATGACCTGAAACTGGACTTCACTAGATCTGACATTAATCATTAATGTACCTAACTCAAATATCCTTACAAATTATTTTGACATTCCATATGTTATAATTGTTTCCTAACTTAATTTTAGCTCTACTGAGAAGTTATTAAATCCTAATTATTTACATGTGTCTCACTTAGATGTAGCCAATTAAAACCATACATTTTATGACTTTATTTCAGTTATAACATTTTCCCCTGATATTTATAAAATTAGAAAAAATGGCTGAGCAGAGTAGAAAAAGGAAAAATCGAAGAAGATATTGCTGAATAGCTTTCTGAGAGTATCTGTAAAAATTGCTCGATAATGCCAGTGTACTATGAAAGGGAAACGGGATTGCCGATGTAATCAAACTAATTACTTTTGTAAACCTCCACTCTGTGTTATACCCTGTTACCAAAATACCATACAATGAAACACTATAATGAATATTGCAAATGTTCTAATAGGTCAGATAAAATAAAGTGCTAAGTAATGTATTAAGTGACATGAAATTTTAAAATTTTTATAGGTTAGTCCATTTTTTTTTAAAGTTACATAATAAAATATTGAAAAAATTAGTTTTCCAAGTCCATGAGTGCAGGTGCAAACAGGAATAACACATTTTAAGCTAAGAAGAAAAAAATTTATTTCTTCATTTAATTGAGTACTTGCCAGACAAAGTCACCAATTTAATTTGGCAGCCAAAGGGTTAAGTCACATATCTAGTTTGCCAGAGTAAGTAGGCTTTGGTGAAATTAGGTAATGCAACGAATATTAACACCTAAAAAATTTCCAAAAAATTAACACATTTGTTGATATGTAAACAAAACAAAAACAAAATTAAACATAGCAAGGGTATTTGTTTCCTATTTATAAGCATTGGACTCACATTGACAGCAACAATGTGATTATGTTGTCATATCATTTATTATTTCTCATTGTTAGAGCCATGAAAAATGGGCAGTTTTTAAGCTTCAAAATGTATTTTCGCAATTATTCGGCATGGATTCTAATTCTCTCTTCAAACAAAATGAACTTGTGCTTTCAGGCATATGATCATCTAAGTCCTAAGTTCAGAGCTTGATTGTAACTAATTTTTAAATGCAAATTAAAAATATACTGCATTCATTCCCATGTTACTCAAACAAAAAAATTAAAAGAGAAAAACTTTTTAAATATTAAACCGGTCAATCAAAGCAGTTTCAAAACCTTACCACACCACCATACTCTTTATTGCAGTTAAAATGACACCTCCCACATGATCTATGATCTGTAGTTGTTGAGTCATAGAATTACACACACACATGCATGCAAGCAAGCAAGAAACTGGCTTATATATATATTAGATTGGTTTTGAAATAACCCATCACAAGTAGGGACACATGGAATCAGATTTGAAAGTTAAAATTAAGGCTTTGGATGCATTATCTCTTCTAACTCATTCATTGTACTGCATTCAAGAAACATGTATCCAAAAGCATTTTTAAAACTGCAGTTTTCATTAAGATAAGTTAGTGATTTTAAAGAACTATCTAATGATGGCAACTTTATCGAAATAATGAAACAATATTTCAACTTCAATTCACAAATTACATATCAGTGTTTATTAAGTTACAACTATTACAAAATAATAGACCACCTATTTGCACATTCTCAAATAATTATATGGAAAGGCCATTACTCTCCTGCCTCATATTTTAAATACATTAATTCTTATAATCCTAAATACTCACTTTGGACTCATATCCAGTAAGGAAACCCATTTCCTGTGATATACTCAAAACATCATCTCTCTTACCATCAGCTGCTGCTTTTATCACTTGGATATACTTGTCCATAAATGCTTTCTCATAAGATCTGGTAGCACCAAAGTCCAATAAGGCCAACTGAAATCAAAATAATAGGCCATATGAGCTCCTATACAAATTATAGGGATAGTTTTTATTTCAGTCTCAAATAGTTGCTATCAATGTCTTAACCCTTAGACCAGTGGTGGCCAAATTTTTCTAATCACAGGCCACATCAATGGCCTTATAAGTGAAACTCAAGTCTAAATAAGGTTTTCATGGCTAACATTTCATTATTTAAAGTTTTATTATAAAAAATTTCAAAAAATGTATGAATTTGTGTGTTAAATTTTTCAAATTGCTTTTTCGCCCTGCCTTAGACACTCAAGTTGCCGGCTTCCCTTGGTTGCTTTAAATGCTCAACCTGCCAATATATCAGCTCTTGCTTTAAACCTGTTTAAAAAACTTCATATTATGTGTTTTGCGTTATAATTGCTACCAAGTCAAAGATAATATATTAGTTTATATTTATTATTAAAATGGTAGCCTTTTTTATGACTCAAGTATTTTTGCTAAGCAAATTTATTTGTTTGTCTTTTCTCTGCGCCCGTCTGACGCAACACATTGGTGGCGAGTTGCCATTCAAACAATGATTCGCGTTTCACGTCTGTAGATAACGCACACTTAGTTGCACCTCCACTAGCCTTTCATTATCATTGCCTGTCTCTGCATTTTCATCGCAATGTTATTGATTGAAAGCTGATACATCATATGTAACAAAATGCCTACTGAAGTCTTCTGAGGAATTCTTTGGATTTTTTTATTTTTCTCCCGTATATCAATCTCGCTCGCTGGTAACGTAACCTACAGGTTATCTTTGTCAGTGGTCTTCGCATAATCATTGTATATCAGTTATCACATTGTTATAATTTTGCATATGCATATATTTTCCATTGTTTCCCCTCGCAGCTGAGAAATATTTCATCTTTTTGTTTGCTTTGGAGACCTTTTATTGGTATTATAAAATTTGCTGACGGTAGCAGATATAAATTCCGAAAATCTCAGAAATTCATTATAGCAGACCCTTCACAAAAAATCATGAAAATTGAACATGAAATTGTGGATTATTTAGACAGTGTGTCAGATGACAGTGAATTGATCTTTTCCCCAGAAAGTGATTTTGGATCCAAAAGTAACATTGACTGTGTCCCAGAAATAACAGACAGCGAGGGTGAATCCGACTCAGTGGTTGAGGGATGGAAAGACAAGGAAGAATCAGAACAACCTCATCACATACATCATCTCTTCCAGGAAATAGTTGGTCCAAAACATGTGCCTCCATCAGATGCTCCTGCTATTGCATATTTTTACCTGTTTTTTACGGAGTCCCTATTACCGTATTTAATCGATTGTAAGCCGACTTTTTTTTACCTTTTCACCATCTCAGAAATTGCCACTCGTCTTAGAATCGGTGTCAAATAAAATAGTAATTGAATTTATTTCTTCAGTTACATTATAATGCAAGATATAAGCGTTTTAAAGAATACGCAAACTATCTACTATAAAGAAGAATAAAAATGACCGAATAACTAAGACGAAATAAATTACGTAAATAATAAGAGGCGCGTCAAAGTTGTAATAATTGTGGTGGCAGTGCACGTATTCGTAGGCTTTCACACTCCTCCACTAACTAAAATATTTCATTGTAGTGTCACCAACTTGACGTATTTTCCGCTAAATCTAGCTTTTTATCTAGATACCGTCTGGGGATTAGGAAAATGTAAGATAGGGGATAGCGGATTTTTCGACTTAATTTTCACCAAATTGATGTTTCAGGTTTTTTTTAAATAAATAATTTTATCGTTAAATGTAACAAAATAA
The DNA here is from genome assembly GCA_028673005.1 of Tanypteryx hageni. NCBI lineage: Eukaryota > Metazoa > Arthropoda > Insecta > Odonata > Petaluridae > Tanypteryx > Tanypteryx hageni. The sequence continues at coordinate 222,327,965 of CM054113.1, forward strand.
GTACTTACAAGTTTATAATGTTAAACATGCGACGATTTCTCCCGTTTTTTCAATTAAATAACGGACGCATCATTCATCAAATAAATAGTATTCTTAAACTACCTTCCTCGTATTTTATAGTCATTGCCACTCTCCACTCATTACATTGATAAAGCTATTAAGTATTCTTTCAATACTGTTTCAAATTCGCAAACATACATCATGTATACAAACTCCGGTGTTGGCAACACTGTTTACGTGTCTTGTGAGTGTGTCCTGTGATTCCCGAGTGAAATATTTCGTTTCGTTGTGAACAAGTGTAAACTTCTTATTTCTTAGCGAGTTTTTCGGTTTTTAATTACCCCATGATGGGACGAACGCATTACTCTGCGAACTTTAAGAGGAACGTTATTGCCTATGCAGAAGAGACATCTAATCTTGCAGCACAACGGCGCTTTGGGATTGATGAATCAAATGTTAGACGCTGGAGGAGAGATAAAGAGAAGTTACTTAAGTGTTCAAGCAAAAGAAAAACATTTGGAGGCCCCAAGCAAGGACGTTACCATGAATTGGAGGAGATCCTTAATAACTTTGTGATTGATCAACGAAATAACTGTTTGCCAGTGAACTCCGAGATTATACAAACAAAAGCTCGTGAAATTGCTCGAGAACATAAAATTAGTAGAAGTGAGTGTAAATTTAGTCGGCACTGGGTACAGCTGTTTATGAAACGATGGGGACTTGTTCTTCGTCGTCGTTCATCAATCGCCCAAAAACTACCAGCTGATTACGAAGAGAAACTAATTTCCTTTCAACTCGCTCGATGGCACAGAAGATGACGTTTTGTGGGATGAGGAGAGTGAAAAAGAGTCGTCGTGTGAAGATATATTTTAGTAAAAAAATATGTTAATGTTGTTGCAATTTCTGTTTTTAATCTTTATTTAATTACGAACTGAAAATCCGCCACATTCATACTTGTTGGAATATCGAGATAAATAGTCCTAATTGACCAAAAATATTTTTTTTCCTTGCGTGGACTTGTGAAAAGTGGGGGTCGGCTTAGAATCAGTGTCGGCTTATAATCGATTAAATACGGTAGCCGTTCAAAGGACCTGGGAAACTGCAGTCGAGACTATCGTATGTAGTAAATATAATTGAGCATTTAGTGGCTTTCAGTGAGGGAATAAAGAGCAAAAGTGGGTGTTCAAAAACTAAATTGGAATAAAGAAGTCAATTGTTGTGTTTGCAGCACAAAGGGTAAAAGAAGAAGATCAAGGACTGTCTGCAGTAGATGCAATAAAGGCTTACATGGGGAGTGTTTGGCCAAGCACAAATGCTGAGGCAATGAGAAGTGCTTTTCACATAATATTCTATATCTCTTGTATAAATTAGTATATTATCACTATCACTGAACAGAGAGTGAAGTACGAATGAAGATGAGAAAAATGTTGGAACCATAATAAAGGACCGTAGCAATTAGGAGCACTATTTTAAAAATTTTCAAAAATTAAAATTTTAGTTCTGGGATGCCAACCGCACTATATCGAAAATGCATTAAAAACATGCACTGAGGCATACCTGTACATGTAAATAATGTGACACTTGGTATTGCATTTAGTCCACTCGATTGTCACAACCTGGAGTAATAGAGCTATATAACTAAAATTCAGTAATGCATACATATTTGGAAAATCCTAACATTGGACCTCCTAAGACTTAGAAGGCACCATATGAATAGACATACTTGATAATACAACTACAGTAGATCATCAATTACTCAGCAATTGATTATTCGGCAAAAGTTGTAATTTGGCATTCACCAGAGAATTGCATCAAAGGCAGTATCAGTTCAGCGATATCACGAGGTGCCAAAACATTTCAGGATGATTGCCAGTAGTACAGTAGGATCTGGGTTATACATAACCTAGTTATACATAATACAGGTATCTCCTGATTTAAGTGAGAGATGTGTTTCTGGAAATCGCCGTAAAGTGAAAATGCATAAATCAAAAATATCCTTCCCATTCAAAATAATGTAATAGGCATTGTTAACATTCGTAAGCAGATGTGTTCTACTTATAAACATCTTTAAATTTGATTTAATGAGTGTCTTAACCCCTCAAACGTGCACAACGATATATGGCATCCTGTGCAGCATCCACATTTACAATTCCTTAATTTTTTGTGCATTGAGTTTCTGCCATAAATCACATGTTTTGAAGCTCCTTCCTATACAAATATATTCTCTTCGCCCATCTCAATGAATATATTTGCGAGGCCTTTCCCCCATATAGTTGTTGACATCTAACAGTGCACCACTTTCTAGAAGAAAACCCCTCTTCCGGAGAAAAAAGTGGATTCAAGCGCATTGTTTGCTCAAAGAGGGTAATAAGAAAAGAAACATTCTACAGCTGCATGAACTCCCATGAAAGTCTGCTCTCTCGTACGATGTAATGAATGGTATCACCGCATGGACAATAAACGGACAAGAATCTATGGAATATTTAATATATAGTAAATCTATTAATAGTGCATACTGTGCACATAACAAATCACGTTAATGCATTGCTGTATACATTGAAAAATGGTTGTAAGAATAAAATAGCATATATACGAAAATGCATAAGCCAAACATGCGTAAATTGAGGGATATCTATATAACATTTTTGTACAGTAAACAAATTCAAAACACTAACAACATATACACAGCACACAAAAACACAATGTTGTAAAAGAATGTTCAAAAATAAGTTGTTATCTACTGTATATATATTGAGGTGTCATATAAGTTAAAATCAAGTCTAAACAAGTATTTATGGTTAATATTTCTATATATATAAAGTTTTATTATCAAAATTTTCATAAAAATGTATGAATTTGTTAAATTTTTCAGATTGCTTCTTCTTCATCGATTCACAGGTGGCACAAAAACCCTTCATGGGACACATATGGCCTGCAGGCCGTATGTTGTGCACCACTGTTCTAAATAAGCATGTGATTGAATATCTTCTGTCACAAGATAAAACTACAGAAAATACTTTCTATATTTCAGTTAATTACAATGAAAATTTTATAGAAAGTAATTTCTTGGAATTTGCATAAAACAAGGCACATGTCTTATTTTGGAATACTGAGATTCAAGCAAATACAATATTAATTCAAAAGTGTAATAAAAACAGAAAAAAGTTATTACACACCTTCTTACTTCTTGCATCATAAAAGAAATTGGCCCAGTTTGGATCTGTCTGCATATAATAAAAACAGAACAATTCTTTGAGACAGAGGCGCATAATTAATAAGCACACATGCTCTCTAGTGGACTGATCTAGCTCAATGCATTTATCAATAGGAATTCCGTGTACTAATTCAGTTGTGTACACTTGTTTTGTACTCAGTTCATCTGAAAAGAAGAAAAGCTAAAGTGAAATTTCTCTATAATGTTATTTACACTATACAAAATAACACTGCAATGGTCATAACTAAAACTTAAACCAAAACATATTTTTTCAGACACAACACTATATAATTTTACTAAAGCTAAATAAAATAACACAACAAATACTCTTAAATTAATCTTAAAAATACAAAAGTAACCCTAATACCCTTAATAAACTAAATAATTAAGAGTACATTAGGTTAGGATGTGAAAGAAATTCAATAAAAATGCTGGAAATTATATGTCGTACATCAATTGTGGCTCAAAGATGAATGAAATAAAAGAGAACAGAAGCTACATGCTACATCAATATCTTAAAATATAATTAAAGGATGAAGCACTGAAAATTAAACTATTACAAATCAATTATCTATAAAAGAATGAACAAGAAAAGTGGCTGAAAATTCATCATTTATAAACTGCTTCCAAAACATAGGAATGCTTAAGGGACATTAACTAAAAGCCATAGCTGAATCCACAAATAACTTAAACCTTCTGTTAACATTTATCATTCTCATGGCATGCCACGTTGTGAAATTCAATATTTTCATACAAACAGAAGTCACACATATTGCAACACAAGTCCTTATTAGCTATAAAAGGAATGTTTTCTCATATTTTCCTATTGATTTTGGTTATCAAACTGACAAACATCTGCTTATATCCCTGCTTGATGGAATAAATTTGCCATAAATGCTTAATTTGTCAGAACTACTTATATTTTTTAGATATTTCAATTTAGTAAGTCATTTCTTTTCATCTAATTCATTATTATTCAATTTAATAAAAAAGGATATTGATTCATCACCTATAACTGTTGGCACCACATACTCAGGATATGGCTTCAGCAACTCCTGGAATTTTTTTGCGCATTCCGCCTCTCTCTCATAGTCCACTTCCCAAGCAAGCTCTCTCTTGGCTACTTTCACCACATTGTCAATGAACATGCCTGATAAAATAGAAGGCTTTTAACAAGGTTCATATCAAAAGTACATAATAACGAACTATGGACTGACTTCAACAAATGATTCAGGTAACTTCTATCCATTATTTTTAAAATCACAGTACAGTCAGTCCTCCATTTACACAGTATCTTAGTATCTTTATAAACAGTTACACTTATGAATGGTCAGGTAAATGCAACCCCTTTTCTTTGCACACAGTACCAATTTACTTTTACATGGAGCAGCCTCACAGACTTCATTGTCTCCGACATAACACACCCCTTTCAGTGTTATCTGGTATTCACCACCACTTAAGTAATATGAAAAACTTCTTAGTGTTAGTCATGTTTATATTCTATGTATACACTCCTCTCTCCTCATATCCTAAGCTGCTGATTTTGTAAACATTTAGAGAAAATTGAAATTGACCCGAGTTTGTGCATGAATATGGTTGCTAAGAAGCATATGGAGTTTTTTTGTGAATCTGAATGCTACAGTAATTCAGAATATTTTCACAGGCATTTCAGTTTAAAGTGGTAAATGAAGTAATTGTGATTTAGAGGGGAAAAACGTGACTGTCTTCTTCCTTTTTCAGCTCTAATAATGGATTTAAAGCACAAAAGAAGTCTTTGATCATTGTCAGGTATTAGGCTTTTCAATCTACCATTGCCACAAAATGTTTTACTGCGGCATCTAAAGCACACACAATGTGTAGTCAATTAATGTTACAAGTTTTTCAATATTTGAAGTTTTTCTTGTTATCGCCCTAAACAAGTGTTTATCATGAGTTCAGAGAGAAAAGATAAGTGATGCTCTGGCTGTGAAGAGACAAAAGAAATCTCTGATTGCCTCAAAAAGAGGAAATTTATGGATAGACTTGCTAAGGGTGAAGGCTCAACATCTGTGGCTCGAGTTTTGGCGCTCAATGAGGCGACCATACACACAATAAATAGAAATGATAAGAAGTTCAAGTGTTGCTGAAAGTGCACCAAAAGGCACAAAAATATCATTTTATACTAGTGACACTACCACACAAAAGTGACCCTTCTCATCTGTAGAAATGCATCATGAGATCTCAGGGCAAAGACAATGATGGCTTACCGAACCATGAATCCCCATGCACTGAAAGGCAAGGATAAATCAGAAACTGTAGGAACAACATGCAACTATGAAAACAAAGCATGGTTTCCCCTTGTATGATATAATATACCATATTTACTAGCATAATTGCCTCTATCTCAAAATTGCCCTACTCGAATTATGAGGAAATGAAAGATTATTTTTTTGCACCGCATAATTTCTGCTCTTTTACTTTGACAATTCGTTTCTTTTGTCAAGTCTGTATCTCATTTAAAACAAATTTATAAACAACAACTTCACTCTTACCATGCAGAAAAAGTATTTTAAATCACTCTGTAACAACTCTGCCATTCCTTTACTTTGACATGATGGTTGTCATTGTTTATACTGCATGACTCCCTTAACCCTTAAACTGCACAATATATATGAGTCTGCCTACTGCTATGCGCAAAAAATTTAAGTTCATATTTTTTAAAAAATAGGGAAAATACATTAAAAGATAAATTATTATAAAGATATTCTCTTAAATATGTCATTTATTTGTCCTCGTCTATAATACGTAATTGTATATTTAACTAAATTTAAAATTAAAATTTATAAAAATAAAGCAAATTAAAATTAAAATAAATATTAAGGAATATAAAATAATTAAATAAATTCAAGATATAACTATAAAACTCTAGTTTTGAAACAAAAAACAGAATGAAAACAAAATTCGTGAGCCTTTACATCTACCCAGCCCTGCATGCAGGAATGGAGCGAAAGCGACTCTGTTTCGATGCACTGTGCTGCATATTTATTTGTTTTGGTAACTATGTAGTTCACTAAACTCATATTGAAGAATGCCTCAAAGTAGTCTAGTACATTGTCATAATCAGGAATCGCAGAATTATTGCTATCAAACTGCAGTTGACTTGGTGCAAAGTCTCTTCCGTTTGTCCATGAAAATACAACATTCAAATCTCCTAATGTTACTTCTTCTTCCTCTTCATAGTCATCCTCACTAGTGTGTTCCCCCTCAGAACTCAAAAAGAAAATATTCTCCCCACTAAGCTCATCGAGAGAGGAAAGTGCAACTTTTCTCTGACGGCTGCTCTGTGACGTCAACGCAGTTCCTTCTTCAGGCATGGCTGGACCAAAAATAAAATAAAATATGGAGGAGACAAGACTATGCGGGCCTAAGAAGGTACCCAAGAACTTCTCTAAAAAATTTGAAGTAACCATCAATTCAAACAACGGTGGGAAAGAAGCAATCGTATATATACGATGGGAGCAGTTTAAGGGTTAAAGGCATTGTTAAATTTCAGTAAAATAAATATACTATTATAAACCTGTTTTTGCATGGACTAAATTCCAGTAAATGTTTTAACTTGCATCATCAGTTCTGAAAAGGCCACTTTCTAACTACTGTATCTGCCCAAATATAAGCCAATGTTTTTTGCCAAAATCTATCATGAAAAAATCACCCCTCAGCTTAAATGCAAATTCGAGAAAAAATTTGGGGTTAGGGTTAAGTCTTATAGTCACCCATAGATGGCAGCATGTCTCTCATTGCTGTCGCATTCAAATGATAGTACATATTATACAAATTTGACTAGCATTTAATGTTCTTGTGAAACTCGACATAGCAGCAGGGTTTGAAACAAAGGGGTGGGCATCCCTGACAAGCAGGGCAAAAAATTTCGTATCCTTCCTGAACCCTGTGGATTTACAATCTATACATTTTCTTTGTGGGATGCGTTTCCATTTATCATCAATTTCGTATGTCTCAGGATAATGCCTCGACAATCCAAGGGTCCTTGAGGGTTGGCTGGGAGAAGGACATGGGATGGTTTCAGAATAGGCTGGACAAAGGAGGGATTTTATGACAGAAATACGGAGATCATATATGGGAATTTTGGGATGGGTGTTCCAGTAAAGGAAATAGCTATTCACCATGACGAGGTGAAGAATATGGATCCCCAGTTTCTTATTCCATTTTAGAGTCTTACGCTCGATCGGGTAATAAGACATCATTTTATCACAATGATCAATGCCACCCACTGACTCGTTATAATGAGCAATGGCCTCCGGTTTGGAGGTGACACTACCTCCTCGCCGGCGACAGACATCGACCATATTGCTTCCGAATTCAGAACTGATCGTCAGAACATCCCGTTTATCTTTCCATTTTTTTTTAAACATACGCAAGCATAGCTTTGTCAGAGGCTACTATTCTCTCGATATTAAAAAATTGCAATGGTCATCATGATGGGTAATGCTCTAACTAAGATGTAAAAATCCTAAGACTGGTATAAAACTCTTAGGTACTTCTAGAAGGGCTAGAAATCTGAAATTTGCGTGTAGGTAGGTCGAGTGGTCACAACCAATGAGAAAAATAGAAAGTCACAAAAAAGTTAATATTTAAGTAGTCTCTTTAAATTTCAAAACCCCCAAAAAAAGCATTGCATTCTAAAAATGCTTTTTAAAATTACATAAAATTGGGATTCAAATTCAGGAAAAGAACAGTTGCCTAGCTAAAGTAATGGAGTCCTTAATTTATTAACCCTTTTGCCTCCATCAAGTGGTATATGTGAAAAATGCCAGGACTTTTTGATGAATATGTACGTTTTCGGATAGAAATTTATATAAAAGTTAATATTAATATTCTGAAGCTAAATTTTATTATTTATTCTCTTTAAACATGCAGGATATAGAATACAATTTAATTATGTTGTTTTCACTGCATTTAAGTTTAGAAAAATATTTTATTCATAAGTTTAATTATATGCAGGATATAGAATACAATTTAATTATGTTGTTTTCACTGCATTTAAGTTTAGAAAAATATTTTATTCATAAGTTTAATTATATAAAATATCAACTTTTGCATTTAGATTATAAAAATTGTGCATAGAAAATTATTGTCGTTAGTAATTTTGTTAACATTAGTCATTGCTATTAGTTTTTAACCTGAAAACAAATTTTTATGCTCGTGGCATAATTTTTGCAATAATTACACTTAATTTAATTAAACATTGCGCCCATCACCCACACACATTTTATCACGTGCACTTATGTTCCGGAAAGCATACACCATGAAGACCCTTCTCGCACTTTGAACACATTGTACGGGTCCTTTTTCGCTTCTCTTTCTCTGTTTCACTTATTTTGCTGCACAACCAACAGTCCTCATTTTTTCCAGGCAATGTTTTTAGTGATTTCTTGTCATCTCTCACTGGTTCCTCTGGTTTCCCAGCTTTGTTATTTTTCTCTAGGAGCCACTCATTTCCAAGATCCTCAACAATACTAATTGTAAAACACAAACAAGACATATCTTTTTTCTCAGAAGGGAGGTTTTATTTGTAAATTATGCAACTGTTGAGGATCATCCGCAAAAATATGTAGAAGCACTTTTTTTCCAGTATTTCACAGTCCGTCTTTTGTCGAGGTAGGTGTACAGCAGCATATCTGATGTGTCGATTCCTCCCATGTAATCATTATACGATTGTATAATGGATGGTTTCACTACCTCTTTATTCTGACCTCTACATTTAAGGGGACGTTTACTATTTTCTGCTTTGGATTTGGTGGATAATAAGATGACTGGAAAACGTTGTGACTTCTTCTCCAGAATGGCAGCAGCAAGAATAGGGAAATATTTCTTCTCTAGTACAGCAAATCTCTTTGTAAATTCTTTGGGTAGAAATTTCCTGTTTCTACGAATGGTACCAGTAACATAAGTGCTTAGCTCATACAAGTGTTTCGCAAGTGGTACGGACGTAAAAAAATTATCCATGAAAATGTGATAACCTTTTGTAAGATGATTCCCCATTTTCAATAATCTCATGACTACTGTATATCCCAAGCCATTCTTTTGGATTTCAGTTTTATCTGCATCACTTTTTGCTCCTCTGTATATGAAGAATGCCAAACAATAGTTCACGACGGAGTCACACAACATCCAAAATTTTATCCCCCACCGATGGTGATGCTTATTGGGTAGATACTGCAAGAGTTGTGCATGGTTCTTGGTTCCAACCAAGCTCTCATCAACACTCAACTGTGCATGGGGAGTGTAGTGATGTCTGAACAAAATATTGGCATAATCAATGAGTGGTTGGATTTCGGCACATGGGTCACATCCAGGTTCCCCGGGTCGAGCAAGATTTTTTGTATCGGCTAGGTGGAAGAATATTAGGATCAGCTGGAAACGGTGTCTTGGAAACATTTCACGGAACCATGGGAGACACTGGGATATGTGAGTAAACCAGTATGATTCTATTGTTGGCCGCCTATTTACACCCATATTCACTATGCATGCGATGAACCCTTTCAGTTCAGGTAACGTTACATTTATCCAATTTCGTGCACGAGATTCCGGGGATAGATTTTCACATGACGTAAGAAAAAGTTTTGCGTAAGCAATCGTTTTTTTAACCAGTGTACTCAGAAGAGCATTAGTAAAAAATAAATAAAAGTAACAAATAGGGGCTGCAGTATGAGGGGATGCGTGTTTTGGTCCTGGCAGTTATCATTGTTCTCAAATACTTCTTCCCAACCATCTTCATTGGAATCAAGTAGATTTAGATAGAGGAGAACTCTATCTAAATCTTCAGACACAGAACTCTCGGAGGAAGATACTCTTCCTTTTCGTGAGGAAGTAAGGCCAGCAGGACGGATAAGAGATTCATCACTGCTTGATGATCTAATGTCTTCATCATCTGTATCTGATGGCAACTCGCTGTCACTCTCAGATGATGCAAATACATACTATATTTTTTGTAAAGTAAATATTTGGCCTATGATGAATATTAATGAATAAATAATAAAGCTAAAATATTAAATTTAGCAGTACCCATATTTTGTTACCTGTTCTTTTGTTTTTAAATGCTATTGGATATTTTCTTTCATTTCTCAGGGCTATGCATATGAATCATTAAGAATAGTTAGCAATTTATATTATTTTCATTATCCATTAAAAGAAGCTCCTATTAGTTTTACTTGGCTATTGTAGTTGTTGCTATAGCCATTGTAATGTTTAAATGCATGTTAAAACCTCATTCATGGAATCTATTAAAATTACATACATTAATGACACTTTTAATGCTCAACTGTTTGAATTATGGTAAAACTTGACATGAAACATGTTTTATTATAAAAATGCAATTTCTTAAGGCAATGTAAATGCTAATTTCACTGGAAATAGACTTGGATTAAAAATTATCTTTGTGAGGTCGCTATTGCTTTATTTGACCTTTTGTGAAAATGAAAATGAATTAAATTACGTCATTATTTAACAACACAAAATTATTAATTGGAGTAATATTTCAAATGTTAACAACTAAACCATTTCCCACTCTATTCTTCGATCTCCAATAATAATTTCAAGGCCATGCATGCATGCCTGGCATATTTCAGCAAAAAACCGAAAATTTACTTTTTGTCAAAAAATGGTGAAAGTATTTGGGGGGGTCGGCTTCTATTCGGGCAGGAAAAACTGCATATTTGTCCCACCCTTGTTTCAGTGTGAAAAAATCATATGAAAAAACGTGGCAATTACGTGAGTAAATACAGTAATTGTATCATTAAATTAGCCTCTAAGCATAGAATTTACATGAAAAATGAAAATATAATTTTAAAATATTAGTTTTTTAAAAGAAACCGATCTTAGCGAACAGCTCGTGAATCTTAATCGTTCAGCCAAGGTTCATCTCTTCTAGATTGTAGGACCAACTTATTGTGGGTATTACCAGTTTCATATTTGTTATTGTTTTCAAAAGGCATCATTGCCATTGATTTGGGAATACTTAATCATAACAAGTGAGAAGTGACTAGTGCATAACGTCCATAATGCACGAAATTTCACGCTTTTCAGCTTTCCGCTGTCATTGTAATGTGCAAAATGCATAAAAATATTTCAGATTTGCTAACCGAGTCCTCTTTCCCCATCAAAACTTTTAAGGGATGGGAGTTTTTTTTTTCGAAAAACCAGGAAAAAACATCAGAAACAGGTGTAAGAAGAGGCCAACACTCATGTCTAAAATATTATCGTTTTTATCTGCAATCTTTTAAAGACTTCCATTCAAATAGGTTGTCCTCACTCAACACTCTCGATCCTGCCAATGCAAGGATAACTTTTTTACAGGTAAACAAACGTCTCGGCCTTCGTCTATTGTTGAAGTTTTATCACCGAAACGTTATAAGCGAGAGATATCACGATTTATGTGTTGGCTGGCGACCAACGCTTTTCATGTGTGACACTTGACGCCTTTGCAGCTTGTTATTTTGAAAAGACGTCAGCCGGCAATTTCGTTCGACTCTCCCATTCCAAGTTTCAACAACAATCACGATTTCGTTCCTTTTTACGGAAATTCCTTAAAAGTGCAATGGAAACACGAAAAAATGTTACCAACACCTGTCTTTAATGCGTTTCTAAAAACGTAAAAATTCCTATTCCTATTTGATTAATAGAGCTAGCTTGGAAAATCGCGGGGCTCAGGGCGATTTAAAAACTTTTAATAAATAATGCAACTTTTTCTCTCATTTTGAGTGTTTGATATTTTAATATATTAATAATAATAATAATATTTTAATGGTACACATAAATGACTTTTAGTTACCCAGAATGTTTTATACATAATCACGATTTTTTTAAGAATACCACATCAATTGGAAGTTGCTGTGCCAAATGTGCTCGTATTTCAAATTCTGACTTAGGTGACACCAAATCAGATTCTTCCCTCCCAGAGTAACTACTTTCATCACTCATAAACTAGCACAACTTTAACAATGCCCAGACTTTAAATTTCAAGAAAAATTGTTATGAAAAAGCTGGGTATTACATAAGCAGTGCAGTAAAAGAGAGCGAGCTACACTGGCAAATATATAAAATATAAGCGAAGGAAATTCTCCAAAGCCAGTCAAACTGATAAAACCCGGTTATAAACTGGGTTTTATCAGTTTGACTGGCTTTGGAGAATTTCATTCGCTTATATTTTACATAAGCAAATACGTTGTGCGGAAAAATTTTACAGAATGAAGGCAGGTATTTGAAGTTGAATGTATTGCATTGAAAACCTCCCTCTATATCAAAAACAGCCTAGAGAGAATTTGAAGTGTTTATTTATTTCCTTAATACGTCAGCAAAAAGGTGGTACTGGCAGTGATGAATTGAGTTAGAAATATTGTTTATATATATAAGGCAAAGAATAAGGGTCCTAATGTAGATCCTTGGGGACAACCACGGGAGACATTTTTCCAGTGAATTTTTATCCAAGATTGATACCATTTGGTAACGATTTTGAAAATAGGATTTCATCCATTTCAAAGAGCTAAGAGAGAAGTCCATTTTAGCAAGTTTGGCAAGTAATATTCCACTGTCAATGGAGTCAAACGCTTTAGAGAAATCTAATAGTATGAGAATTGTAGCTTTTTTGTTATCGAAATTTGCCCGAATATCATGTGACTTTGACCAATGCAGTACGAAATCCAGATTGGTAGGGATGAAGGAGCTCACATTCATTTAGATATTCATATATTTGTTTATGTGCTAGCTTTTCAATAACTTTGGATAGCGTTGGTAGGATGCTTATAGGGCAAAAGTCCTGCGGAGTTGTTGGATTAGCTATTGTAGAGATGGGTCGCAGTAAAGCATGTTTCCAGGCATTGGAAAAGTAACAACTAGAGAAGGAGCAATTAATTATATGTGTAATGGTCAGTGTCAAGATATGTATCAAATTATGGAACATAGATCCATCAGTGGCTGAGACAAGAAAAACTGAAGGCCTATGAATACTTTCTAATAGAGGAAAAAATGTCAGAGATAGTTGAATTTCTTTGATTTACTGAAAATATACAGTATATATCTGAATATAAGACGAGGTTTTGTTCTCATTTTTATGGCTGAAAATCGCTAGTCGTCTTATAATCGCGCGGTGTGTAATAGTGTGACTGACAGAGAAGCCGAAGGCAGAGATAGGCATATGACATTGTTTTTACAATTACGACTTATGTATAAACGCTTTCTGAGTAAATGAGGTAGTTTCACATTTTTTAAATAAATTTTTATCTTATCCAGTTTTTTTACCTAATTACGAATCTGAAGTCATATCGAAAGTTATATCAAATCGAGGAAAGGCAAATAATTAAAAAATCGATACTTGGGGACGTCACAGATCGTGCCGAGATGCTGACTGAGGGCCAAACAAATAAGGATAAATACATTATATCTCTGACAATTACATTAAAAAAACGATATTAATTATAAACCATTAATGCATAGTATATGATTTTTAGGTCACTTTAATTGATTTTGTTTTTTAAATATAGCAGAGCTGAAGAAAAGTCGTAAAAAATACATGTTTTTTTCCTATGTGCAAAAACACGAGTTTCTCAGCAGCCAATATATTGGTTTGGCATCTCCATTAAGTTCTTATTGCTGCCGTTAAAACTTTTTTAAAATTTAAACAATTGCATAAATATGATTTCACTTCTAGATGTGCTATAACTTTAAAACATGGCAGAAATAGAAATATACGAGTTGTCGCTAAAAAATCACTATATATCAAAATCAAATTCGTAAATAAACCAACGCGACCTCCAGGGCAACAGCACTTCAGTCATGTGGAGCACATATGTATCAGATAATAAATTCCATGAGTAATAGCAGTATATTTATCATTTTCCATGAAATTAAGGCAACACTGTAATTTCCAAATTCTCTGGCAATCAGTTTCGTCGCTCAGATCGCCCTGCATGAGCAATAAGAATAATCATCATTAAATTTATGGGAAAATTAGGATATTTTGTCTTAAGATTATGCCATCATCATCCATGCCTTTAGCACGTATTTTATTTAAAAACAATCACGAAATAGGTGTGATGCCATTATATTTAACAATTGAAAAGAGTTAAAATTTCTCGTGAAACTACAAAACACAACATTAAAATCCTTTTCACATTTTATACCACTGAGGAGGCCATTATCAGAAATCAAAAACAGGTACCAAATTATTTATACAAAATTTCAATTCTATATTATTTATTTACATGACTGGTTTCAGTATGAAATCGTTGTATTCGGATGTGCCCACTAAGTATTCGAAAAGGTTTGAGATAGAAGATAAAAGCAGGTAGTTGGAAGAGGAGAGGGTGGGAAGAAGGGGCGATGGATTTTTGCAGTAAATGCAGTGTTCGGGTAAGAACCAGGGAGAGGGAAGTGGGGATGACTGCGGTGTTTCCCACTGGAGATAAATATCTATTGTGAATGACCAGGTCGGGCATGGAATGAGCAGACGAAGGGAAGGAACAAAAACGGGTATATCTTCTTCTTTTCAGAACGAAACGTCAAAAAGGGGAGAGTGGGAAGGAAAGAAACATATGTTGTATGCATGTACAATAAAGCAGCTGTTGGATCCAACAAATTCCAATGCACTGAGTCTTTCTTTCTTTTTTCTCACTATGTAACTCTTTTAGAGAAATATCCGAAGTGTGTGAATGCTCATTAATGTGTTTCCATCTATTTCTGGTACTCAAAGGTTTAAAGTGTTGAAAAGTTGTTATAGAGTAAATATAAATAAAACAAAGCTAAACAGGTTAAAAAAATTTCAATCCGTAGCGATACAGCAATAGATAGGCAAAACCACACGGTAGACCCAATGTTCTATCCGGTGGCAGATGACTGGAATTCCAGTCATTATTTTTTAAATCCATTTTTGGTATTTTTCACCAAATTCTAGTAAACCAACGTTTATTGTACCAAAACCTAATGGAAAATGTTGAAAACTAGATTCAGCCACCAGCAAGAAATTCTGAATTTCAGTGCCGCATTGAAAGTGTTAATGCATCAAGAGAGACAGAATGTCGCTTTATATTCGGGACAATATGGTATATACCATATACATATATATATAATTTAAATTTTAAGTGAAATATCTAATTGACATTTAAATATTCACTGAATAAGAAGATTTTAGGACACATTTTTCTGACAAAAAAGTATATCTTATGCACCAGAAAATTTGAGTGTATTAAAACATTTGGAAAACTATGCAAAATGGCAATTTATTTTAATTTTTATAAGCTCACTGCATTCTCCATAATTTGATTAATTCTTAATGACAGATCTGTTAAGAAATTGTTCTGGCATTACCATGTTTCCGAGTAAACGAGTTAAATTAAAACACTTGAAAATAATTAAAGATTTGCCCAACATCTTACCATCAGGAAATATCTTCCATACTTTGAGGACAGAGACTAAATTGTCAATATCACTATCAATTCCCTGAGCAACACCAGGGTACTGAATCTTCATTGCCACTTGCCTTCCATCGTGCAGTGTAGCCAAATGGACCTGTCCAATAGAAGCAGCAGCAAATGGAGTTTCCTCAAAAGATGCTACCTTAGATTCCCAATCTGGACCAAATTCTTGAGTCATCACTTTCTAAAAGAAATGAGAATAATTTTTAAATTCTTACATTTTTTGAAGTTTCATCCTAGAAGCTTCCATGGCATATTCACATTTATAAATGAAATAATTATATATATAATATCCTAATTCTGTCAATCCATCAGAATGCTGCTTTGATTCATATTGAGTGAAATTTGAAGCTCGATTAACGTGTTTAACACTCAGCTGTTACGATCTTTTAACGTGCTTTTAACAAATTTCCTGACTAGGAAAAAGATTGAAATTTGGTAAGAATGCTTGATTCGTATATTACAAGGCACTGACAAAAAAGTCTGAAAAAAAGATCCTAGATTCAACTCCAGGAGATAATTTCTATTTCCCATAAGATAACACATAAAAATCGATTTTTTTACTTGCAGGTTTTTACTCTTTTGGAAATTAAAATTAGAAAGAATTGCCCTACGATCTTTGAACCTAGACCATTTTAAAGAAAAATAAATAATGTTTCTTATGTCATCATCAAATTTTGCCTACAATTTGAAATCACATTAGTTATAAATTCAAATCATATTTATTGGAAAAATTTAAGCTTTTTAACGATATGTTGCCTTGCCGACCGTGTCATTTTTAAAACTCGAGATTGTATTGTTGTCTCAATCCTTATACTATATGCATAAGGAAAGCATGCTTGAATGCTTTAATACAAGAGAAAGGAGAGAGAGGAAGAAAAGAAAAAGAGAGGGGGAGAGGGAGGGAGACAGAGAAGGGAGAGATAGATAGATAATGGCCTTCATTAGGGCGAGATTGAGACTAGGAAGTCCATTTTTTCAGAGAAGGAGAGAAGGGGAGAGAGAGGGAGAATGGGAGGGAGGAGGATTGATTGATTGATTGATATGATAGTTATTTAGGGCGAGATTGAGACTAAGAAGTCCCAGCTTCCACCTGAGCCCTAAGAGGATGGGAGAGAGAAAAGAATGAAGAATGGGAAGTGCCTTAAATTTAATACCTTATCCGCTCATACCCATCATATCTGACAGGTAATTATGCTAGTAAATACATATAAGACAATATTTAGCATTTGTGCCAATTTGCCAAAGCTAATGGAATGTAGGTAAAGTTTTAACAAAGGAAAAAGAGGAGAAACAATGAAGCATAGATATTCCAAAAAATATTTTATGAAAAAAGAAACATTAAAATGACATTTAATTGAGTACTTCATAATATTTCCACCAATTTCACGAGCACCATTCAGAGGCCTCCCTTTTGAAGCATCACGGATACATTCTAAGAAAAATGAGACCATCATGAAAGTTACCTTGAGATTTCCCAAGGGGAAACTCTTATGATGATTAGCACATTCCGAGCATAAAATTACTGCTGACTCAATTATTTAAGTGTACATATAAATGCAATGGAAAACATAATTGGATGTTTACAGATTTTTCTTGGAGTTTTTCCATGAAATATAACACCATAACTAAATTAAAGTGTAAAGAAAAGCATAAAAAGGTATAAGGAGCACCCACATCATTAGCCAATACAATGGAACAGGCACTATGAGAGTGGTGCATCAGCATATTTTTAGAGACCTTATTTCATCCATTCTTTAATAAGAATTTTTATACATTGAAATGATGGTCATTATTTTAAGTGCTTCACCTTGACCTGCCAGATAGGCATAAAGTCAGCTGCTTGGCGAACTCTCTCAAAAGCACTTTGTAATTCGGGGCTAACAATATTGTTATCTTGAATGCTTAAAATTTGCCCAATTTTTAGAGCAGCACCTGTAATGAATAAATCAACAATTCTGTAAACTTCACACCACCAAATGATTACATTTTCACTATTATAATTTGATTTTATAGCGTTTCTTTTCATTCTCAATTTTAAGAAATAAAACAAGATAATAAATTCTAGCTATTAAAAGATTCTTTGACAGTCAATTATGATTTCCCTGTGTTCATAGCCCTATCAGTTGCTCTGCAAGCTATACTTTAATAAAGTTTAAAGAGACAAGGAAATGCTCTATAAATTGAATGCACAACTCACTGCAGTGCAGACAGATGAGATGAATATCCTGAATTATATATATATGTTACAGTAAAGGTACGTAATTGGAAAATGTGTACATTTACCGGTAAATGTGCACATTTACCACCAAGCTCAGTAAATGTAAGTTTCAGTTTCCAGAAATATGTATTATCCGTACATTTCCCGGTAAATGTGCACTTTTACCGATGTGCCTTGGTAAATGTGGAAATAGGTAAGTAAGAATGAGAAATGCTACACTTCAATAATTACGTTAATTTATAATAAAAATTATCAAGGGTACAGCTCCACTGGTATATACGAGGGTGAGTCAAATGAAAACCTTAAAATTGCGATGTATATTCAAGAATCTATTGTGTGCAGTTGTAGGCAGAGTGAGTCATCAGCAATGATTCAATGCATGTCCTGTAGGTGGCAGAGCTAATTACATGGACTGCATGACGTCAAAATAGCAGTGCCAAAATGGCAGCCCTGTTGGAAACATGCACAAAGGAGGAGCAGCGTTCTGTCATCCGATTTTTTGTTAGTGAAGGTGTGAAACCAATAGAAATTCATCGCAGAATGAATGTTCAATATGGTAGTGCGTGTTTATCACTTCAGCAGGTTTATGAGTGGACTAGGAAGTATGGAAATGGCATGTGTTCTGTGGCAGATGCACCTCGACCGGGCCAGGCACACAGGGTGGTGACGCCAGAAGCAATCGCGGAGGCTGAACACATCATAAGGGAAAATCGTCGCATTACAGTGAATGAAATAATGTTGGGCATCAGTCATGGTTCAGCTCACCATATCATCCACAATGTGCTTCATTTCTACAAAGTGTCTGCAAGGTGGGTGCCTAGGCAATTGATGCACGAACAGAAAGAAAGACATGTTGATGCCTGTCAAGAGCTTTTGCGACGCTATGAAACAGAAGATGATGCCTTCCTAGAGCGGACTGCGACTAGAGACGAAAGCTGTGTCCACTACTTGCAGCCAGAAACAAAGAGGGCAAGCAAAGAGTGGCACCATTCATCCTCACCAAAACCCAAAAAATTCCGCAGGCAGTCTGCAGGAAAGGTGATGTTGACACTGTCCTGGGATAACCAGGGTCCAATCTCAGAGTACTACATGCCCATGGGGACCATAGTAACCAGTGCCACATATTGTGATTTCCTTAGAAATCATCTGAAACAAGCAATCAGATCAAAACGACGTGGACTGCTGAGCACTGGTGTCTTGTTGCAGCATGACAATACACAGCCACATACTGCCTGTACAACAGCTGTGACCATCGAGGATCTGCGTTTAGAGTGTCTTCCTCATCTACCATACACGCCAGACTACCAAATCTTCGGGCCACTCAAAGAGGCAATGGGTGGAAAGACTTTCCACTCCGATGAAGAAATGCTAGAGATGGTGCATGGGTGGCTGTGCACGCGACCGAAAGAATTTTTTAAAAGTGGAATCCAGGCACAAGTTAAGCGCTGGAAGACATGCATTGATCACAATGGAGACTATGTTGAAAAGTGACAATGCTGTACTAAACCCATCTACAATAAAAAAAATTTTAAATGATTTAAGGTTTTCATTTGACTCCCCCTTGTATTAAGATGAATGCTTCCCAACTTAAGGGGGGAACACAGTGAGCATGAGGAGGAACCAAAAACACTTCGACTAACATACCCAACCCGGTGGGGCCGAGTAAAATTTGCCTTCATGTTCAAATTTAGTTTAGTTGTGCACATTTACCATGAAATTTACACATTTACTGGACAATGCACATTTACCATACTTCTAGACTGCAACAGATGTTCGTGATGCCATCAAGTTGTGGCCTGTGTTGCGAAGTTTATCCACATTTACCATTGTCTCTAGGTAAATGTGTACATTTCCCCAATCCAATCGGTAAAAGTATGTTATACTTACATTTACCGAACTTGGTGGTAAATGTGCACATTAACTGGGAAATGTACACATTTACCGGACTACGCACATTTACCGTGACATATATATGTTGTCAGACAAGCTAAGGAGGCAATGATTGTTCCCAAAACCTTCATCATCAAAATATTTCGTATTCTAATTGTTGATAACTTTGCATCGCTAACATAGAGTACAATAAATAACTATTAAATGAGTACAATGAAATAATGCATTTACTAAGGCATTCCAAATTGGAAAAGCTAGGGAAAAATTGAATTTCCAGGATATCAATTATCCTTCTGTAAATGTCAACAAATTAAGATTTAACATTTTAAGAGTTATAATATTACTTAACAACAGAATAGTATCAACTTTTGCATGATTCTTATGTTATATAAGAATATTATCCTGGCATTATTTAAACAGAAAATCCAAGGTAAGAAAATAAGAAAATATTTATTATACAAGGAGAGAGAAATAAACATACCTCTGACTTTACACAGTGTATTGACGATCCTTTCTGCATTAGCTTGTGTCAAAAAT
The DNA here is from genome assembly GCA_028673005.1 of Tanypteryx hageni. Classification (NCBI taxonomy): domain Eukaryota; kingdom Metazoa; phylum Arthropoda; class Insecta; order Odonata; family Petaluridae; genus Tanypteryx; species Tanypteryx hageni. The sequence goes on from CM054113.1 coordinate 222,348,291, forward strand.
AGACTAGCAGCAGAAGGAACCAACTTCTCTGAATTAACTGCTGTGGAAGACTGATGATTTTTACTAATCGTCCTCTCTAGAGTTCTTCGTGCCAGTTCAGCTGCAGTGCCAAATCCAAGACCAGCTGCAAGTCCCCCAAAGGAGATTAGACGTGCAAAGCGACTAGCTGGTACACGACGTTGGCGGGCTCTAGAGCTTAATTGTTGTTGTTGGACTTTGGGAGAAATTGCAACAGTTTCCTAATTGTGGAATAAGGGAAAATGCATATAGTACCTATTTAGAATTTTAATGCAAAAAGAAATTTTTTGATCAAAGATCGTTTCACAAATCCATATGATCAATGTAAAGCAAAAATGATTTTCCCAAATTCTCTCCTATTTAAATACTAAATAAAAAATTAAAATAAATGAATAAAAATTTTAATAGCTTTTTAAAGAAATGGTTTGTATTAATGATTTGAGAAAGTGCAGATATACAGTTTGCAATGTTTTCCATTCTCTCGCCATAATAATATCTCTCCCAACACCTTCTGACTGTCACTTATGCAATAGACTGCAAAAAATCTGGAAAACAACCAGATAACACACAATCATTAAAAAAAGAGAGGCACAGGATTCATTTGTTTTTCTTTCATGGAAAACTTCCAAAAAGAAACTACAATACAGTAATGGAATTTATTGGAAAGAAATAAATTTGATAAATCAGGGGGTATAAGTGTGCGTGTTTCCTGTCTCTTCAATGCCCCCAGCAGCCTGCCCACTTGGTGTCCGCTGGGCTTCCTTCAACACCCTGTTGCCACCCTCATCACCTTTTCTTTTCCTTAAGTTAATATATATATATATATATATGGATGTCAACAAGGTGTTGGGATGAGGAGTTCTCTCTCTGTAGCTGAAGAAGGAGTAGTTCCGAAAGCTTTACGTTTGTGATGTTTCTGTGTTTTTGTGTTATTTTACGTGTGTCGCTTCGACATCCCCGGGGCCTCGCCAACCTGAAGTCGTCTGATTGGTGAGTGCTCACTGGGTTTCCTCATCCCAACACCTTGTTGACATCCATATATTCATTTTACCTTTCCTTTTCCGTAAGTTGTTATATATATATATATATATATATATATATATATATATATATATATATATATATATATATATATATATATGACAAAAGTAATGATTGGATCATTTGTTATGTTTTATAGTCCATAGCTTGAGCTTCTGTTACTGATACTCAACCTCGGAATAATGGCAGTATGCTGACTGAAGAATGGTCAAGTTTTAGCACCGCAATGAGTCTATTCCCAAGAGATGTCCAATAAATTTAACATGAAAATACTGAACCTTATCCAAAGAAACTCATTTTAACAAAAATATCAAATCTGACATATTCTCATCAATAATACTGAAGAAAGTGGTGAAATTTTCGTTTCCTTAAAGTTAAAATATATACACTTATCCTACCTCCACAGCATTAATTACCTTGCCTTGTTCGATGCCTGGATCTGAAGACCAAGAAACTTCAGGATTGGTCAAATCGAGCGTATGCGATGACCGAGGTCGAATATTTTGTTTCTCCATGTTTCCTTTTATTTCTTCATTGTACATAAGGTCATTTTTACCTGTATTCACTGCCGAAAAATGTATTACTTCTATTGAGGTAGTAGGCCTATTCCAGTTCTTATTCATATCAGTGACATAGGTTGTACTACCTCTAGAAACTCCTTTTTCAGGACTACTTTCATTTATAACTTCATTCGCGGAGAGGGAATATCCTCTTCCTGCAACATTCAATTTTCTCTTAGAAATACTCTTAATTTTGCTCACAGATAAGCGAAAAATCACTAATAAAAAATTCATCACCTGAGGTATAACGTGATAACTCTTTAATTCCAGCAAGTACAGCGGATGACCTACCAATACTTTCATTTATGACTTTCTTCGTGGTATTCTGCCAAAAATTATTAACACCTTAAGCTTCCTCATAGTTATAGAATATATTACATTCTTTTGGTTAATGTACATACCTTCACAATGGTAGGATCATCAAGAATTTTTTTCCCCGTATTAACGGAGAAATTGCATAACTCCGCATTTATATTTCTAATGCTTGATGTCAACCAAATTTGTTTTAAACTGGATTCTTGTAAATGGATGCCTGCTTTGATAACACTTTCTAGACCTTTCATTACACTTATTAGATCACTTCGCAACGGTAGAGACATCACTCCAAAGTGAGTCTAATTCATGTAATGATACACAAATATATGTTATGATTTTACGACAAGGATACGACGGTTATCCCATGTCGTGCCATCATGGTATGTTTAGTCAGCAGAGCAACCAACTGTATAAATTTTCGCCTTTTCAGCACTACCAATTTCAATATAGTGCGTTGCATCTTCTATTTCTTTTTAGATCGTAATACCTCGAACTTTATTCATTAATCGAATTATTTAACTATATAGAATTTAAATTATTTTAGTTTTAATTGTTCAAAACTCCTGTGAAAATAAAGTCAACATATTATAGTAAACTTTCGCATGGTCAACCTGCCTCTCGACGTCATAAGATGTCTTCGCAAACGATTTTAAGGATGCACGACAAAATTCATCGCCGTAGCGGTCACATCACATTTGTTTACAAGGGATATTTGCTAGTATGGGGAGGGTACATGGTAACATGATAACATTTTATCTTAATTTTCTTTAAATTTTGACTTTTTTAATTAATATTTTGGGATTTTTAACTTTGTCGTCTCTACGTACCTGTCATTCGATTCGTATATCAACATTTTAATTGATGTAAGTACTATAATTTCCTCATGGATTATTCAGGAAAACGTTCAGGAAACATTCTCTACTCGAGCAACGTGCGATTATCACGACACAGATGAATTATGGGCTTATGACATTCACACTGAAATTTGGTATGTTTTTATTTTCTTAGATGGAGATTGAAATGATTTTTCATAATGGTCATAAATCTTACCTATTGAAAAATTGTAGGTCTCGTATAACAACGAAAGGAGACACGCCTCCTAGAAATTCTGGAGCATGTGGTGTTGTACATGACGACTTTCTATATGTTTTTGGAGGTAAAAAAATGTGTATAACGCTGTCAACAGCTGTGCATCAGCAGTTAATTTTATCTTGTTCTTTATTATTTATTGTAGGATATCATGGTGTGAGCGACAATCTTATTGTAGAAGGAAATAGTAATCAACTCCATCGGCTCGACTTAACTACGATGACTTGGAAACAGATGTTTCCTAAAGGTTTAGCTCCTACACCTTGTGACAAACTAGTTGGATGGGTTTACAATGGAAAGTAAGCAACTAAAAACAGAGTGTTACTAAATAGAATTACATCGTTTATTTTATGGCATGTGTAAAGTAGTAGGAGAAGAAATCACAGTATGATTACACTCGGAGGCCATATTTAAACATTATTTTCATATTGCTTTCTATTATAATTAACGTTCGTTCAATATAATTTACAGTTTTGTCTAAAAATTTGCTTTAGTTAATATAAAATTCAAAGAGATTTTAAAGTTAATCTTAATTCTACTGCATGCTTGGCAAAAGATGCATACAGCCTGATAAAGATTTCGGTTCGTTTTTTAAACGAAGTAATCACTCGGAAATATGATTTGGTTGGAATATATGCAATTGTTTTGGTAAATTAATTTTGACCACAAATTGCATTGGGCTCATAAAATAACTAAATGAGTATACATGTCACAACATCAGGCGCCTTGTTTTATAAAATGTTATAAACATTTTGCTAATTTTCTTCAAATTAGTAAAATATTTCTACAAAACCTTGACATTTTGTGTGATAACATATTCTGCTTTTGGTAACTTCAAATAGGTATAACCTATAATAAAAAATTTCAATATTTATTATTTTGTACTGAAATTAACATAGCACATTTTCCACTATATATATTCTATATTTATATATAATACCAACTGTCTTATCAATTCATGCAATGGCGACATTTTTTAAGCAAAATATATTAACATCAAGAATAGTTGTAGAAGGTAGACTTTTATTCATAAGTAGGAAAAGACTTTATTCCTGTTAGTTTGGCTACATCTTCATTTGATCTTCTAAATGTCACCACTTCCTGCTCCACATTTACTCCAGAACAAAAATAGACAAATTAATCCTTTACCCGAATCAAGTATTTTTAGTATAAATGAGTTGTTCATTCTTTTTGTGTATTTACATAGAATTGTTTGGCACAACTTTGTAATCAGTATTATTTGCTTAACTACCAAATGCACATTTGATTTTGTTTATTTTTACTTAGTTGAGTTTGAGTTTTCCTTCATTGTCTTATTAACATTCCATTGGGATAAGGTTAGCCTTTTGTTTTTATAACATTTTATTGAAATAAAAATCACTTTCAAGTGATTGTGTCGGACTTTATACATCAGAAGCAATGATTAAATAGTACTGAAGTTAACTTTTTGTATACGTCAGCTCATTAATTATAAATAATTAAAACTTAACAGGTTCCCATTAGCTTTTAACTGATTGGCAGTAAAACTTTGTGTAATTGGTTGTTATATATAGATAGATGCCTTTATTCCTTATATAACATAGGCGAGTTACTTAGTTAAAGTGCATTATACTCACAATTAAATTATGATTTATGGAAATTGTTGCTTAATAGTTCCCAAAAATCCAGTCTAGTAAAGGGACCATACTGCCCTTAGAGCCAAAATTGAGTCTGAGTGAACTAATGTGAGCTGACAATCTTCTCTTCTGATTTTTAATTTCTACACATTATCTTCTGTCCATGATCTTCCCTAAGGAAGTCCTAACTTTGTCAAACTCTGCTGATCAAAATCTGTGTTAAAAATTAATCACTTCAGTAGAAGTTAATTTACTTCAGGATAGTTAATTGAACATCATCAGGCAAACAATTTTATTAAATTGTTTGAAAAGATTAAATTAGCTCATTATTGGCTATAATACTTGGCATAAACTTTCTTATATCCATAAACTCCTAATCCATATGATTATGTCACTGTTTATCTTGATACATATTAACATTTGGAAAATAATTTCCTGCAGTTCGTCTTGTAGAAACAGTGCTGCTTATAGATGTTCACTCAATGAATTTATGAGTGGATATAGGGAAGAAGATAGCTTCTTCCTGTTCATTTTGTGAATCTTAAAAGTACCCAAGTCAAAATGGTATATATTTCATTCAAAAACTAATTATCATAAAATTCCTAAATATAAAACCTTTTCATATCATTTCTAATTCCTATATTGCTCCATGATTATCTCACCCATGCTTTCTCTTCCACTTGCTTGCTATAAATTGGAGATATGCACTTTTTGAACTGGTGGACTGCATGAAGTCTTTTGACAACCTGTTTGAGACTCCTGCTCTACAGTCATGCATAGACAGCAGGCTACCAACAGACAGAATTGCTAAAACGACTTTTTTGGACTCATGGACACCTAAAAACTGCATATTCACCAAAATGTCAGTCAAATATCACAACACACTATTTATTTTGGATATTACTAAGAAAAATTTGTTGCATAAATATGTTGTAATATTTAGAGATCAAGTGATTGAGCAGTTGGGTGAGTTTCAATTGCTAAGATTCCCAATTAGAAGTTGTATTGAGAGGAGAACCATGCTCTTCAAAAAATGAGAAGATGCTGATTGGAAGAAGTGAACAGAAGCAGCTATTGATAAAAGGACAAGCATGTCAACTTTATATGTAAGAACATAATTTCACTCTTTAAAATTGTGACTGTCTTAATAATTCAAATTTTATATAATATGATATTAATTGTATCACTGCTCATAATCTCATGAAAATTGTATATAATCCCATGCATATAGAAAATATAATTGCTCAATAGTCAACATCCAATCTTCTTTTGCAATCCTAATGCTAATATCATAGTTAACTAGTGGTTTTCAACATTAATTATTTCATAACAAAAACAAAAATCTTACTTTTCCACAATATATTTTTCACATGCCCAGTTTCACCACGATACAGCATCATCTGGTGATGGGAGAGGGGGTATAAGGATACCACTTTATTATTTGCCAAACATTTAATAGACGATAAACATATACAGTGGAACCTCGGTCTACGAACGACTCTGTTTACGAACAATTCGGTTTACGAACAATTCAGTTTACGAACAATTCGGTTTACGAACAAAAATCCCGACGAAAAAATGCTTCGGTTTGCGAACAGAATTTCGGCTTACAAACAGGCAGTCACTTGCTCCACGGACTGAGATCTCGGCGCGCCGCTGCGCAAAACCCCGGAGAGACGCACCGGCGCTGGCGCCGTTGAGTCTGAGAAATGAGAGGGTATTAGTTTCGCGGTAGCGTTCGCTCAGGATAGACTGCTGCTCGAGTGAGTCTTATATTGTTTTTGTATACGTGTTGCTATTGTTTCCAAGTTTAATTTACACTTAATTAAATTATCTTTTTAGACCACCATGAAGCCAAAGAATGATAAAAGTAAATTGAAAAGAAATAAAAAAACGATAGAGGTGAAAAAAGAAATTATATCTAAATATGAAAATGATGTTCGTGTCTCGGATCTTGCTACGCAATTCGGTATGGCGAAATCATCGATCTGTACTATACTAAAAAAAGAGAGACGATCAAGAAAGCTGATGTCGTGAAAGGAGTAAAAGTTATTAGTAAACAAAGACCACAATTGATTGACGAAGTGGAGAAATTGCTGTTGATTTGGATAAATGAGAAACAGTTACCTGGTGATAGTGTTTCTGAAGCTCTTAATTTGTGCAAAAGCGAAATGATTACATGATGACCTGTTAATAACAAACCCTGGTACGAGTACTTATACTGAGCTGTTCAAAGCTAGCCGAGGATGATTTGAGAAGTTTAAGAAGAGAACTGGAATACATAATGTAATTAGGCATGGAGAGACTGCAAGCTCAGACCAAGAAGCTGCTAAGAAATATGTACAAGAATTTAATGACTATGTAAAAGCTGAGAGTTTTCTTCCCCAGCAAGTATTCAACTGTGATGAAACTGGCCTATTTTGGAAAAAATTACCAAATGGGACCTACATCACTCAGGAAGAAAAGACTTTGCCTGGACATAAGCTAATGAAGGACCGGCTGACTCTTTTACTATGTGGAAATGCAAGTGGGGACTTCAAGGTCAAGCCATTGCTTGTCTACCACTCTGAGAATCCGAGGGTGTTTAAGAAAAATAATGTAATGAAAAGTAAACTGTCTGTTATGTAGAGGGCTAATAGTAAGGCTTGGGTAGCCAGGAAACTGTTCATTGAGTGGATCCATGAAGCCTTTGCCCCAAGTGTGAGAAAATACCTCCAAGAAAACGAATTGCCACTAAAATGCCTTCTTGTGATGGACAGTGTTATGTTATGGACAATGTCATCCTCCAGGCTTGCAAGACGAGTTGGTTGAGGAGTTTGGTTTTATCACAGTGAAGTTCCTGCCTCCTAACACGACTCCTCTAATCCAGCCTATGGACCAGCAGATCATTTCAAACTTTAAGAAACTGCACATCAAGGAATTATTTCAAAGGTGTTTCGAAGTAACCACTGACACAGAATTAACACTCAGAGAATTCTGGAAAAAATATTTGAATATTCTCTATTTTTTAAGTTTCATTGACAAAGCCTGGGGGCTAGTGACTCACAGAACTATGAAATCAGCCTGGAGGAAATTGTGGCCAGACTGTATATCTGGCATTGAGGGCTATGAGACTGAGTCTGTTGATATTGTTGATGATATTGTGTCTATAGGCAATAGGATTGGATTAGAAGTTGATAATGTTGATGTGGAGGAGCTTGTGGAGGACCACAGCAATGAACTCACTACGGATGAACTGGAACAGCTTCTTAATGAGCAGCAATAGACGGTGACAGAGGAAATATTATTTTCAGAGACTGATGAATGAATAGAAGATGTTCCTAGGTCCTCGATCCACGAAATGTGTGCGAAATGGAGTGAGGTGCAAAGTTTTGTGGAAAGATATCACCCTGATAAAACTTTATCAAATCGCGTTATAAATCTGTTCAATGATAATGTCATGTCTCATTTCCGCAACATTATAAAAAGCAAGAAGAAACAAATCTCATTGGATAGGTTTTTAGTGTGACAGAAACCTGATGAACTTCAAGCATCCGATGTTTTCATGGTAGGGGACTCCCCTTCCAAACAATAACACTTTACTATTTTGTAAGATAAGTTGAAATAAAGTTTGTTTTTACATTTATTCTTTTTGTTTTATTACTTCCAATTCCTTTTCAGTTAAAACTATGAATTTTCATTGTTTTGTGTAGGATTTCAAGCATGAAGTAGAAAATAAAGATAATAAAGGGCCATTTTCTTGGGGTCTTGAACGGATTAATCCATTTTACATTGATTCTTATGGGAATAATTGTTTCGGTTTACGAACAGTTTTACGGAACGAATTAAGTTCGTAAACCGAGGTTCCACTGTAAGTCATTTTGTGCCAGAAATTCTTAGTTACCCAAAGAACGAAAACTGGAGCAATTTTAAATTGTAAATTCGTCAAGTACCAAGTTGGTGAATGAATATGTTTTTCCTAACCATTCCCTCCTCAACTGTGTTATCTTCCCCTTAATCACTTTTGAGTACTATGGCCACGCTCACCCAGATGATTGTTCCTTTCTCGTGGTAAAAATAATTATTTTTTTTATATCATTTAAGCATTATTTTCCACAATTTCGTGCCCTTACTAAATGTATGAGTAAAATTATAAATAAAAGAAGAATTGATATATTTTTCATTAAGATTATATTAATTTTCAATAACAATGTTAAATACTCGAATACACATTTCTAAAAAATAAAACACAAGAAAAAATGTGGAAATTGCTATAAAAGTATAATAAAGCTAAAAATTTAATTGTAAAATTTCAATATGGTGAGAAGATTGGTACATAACAAATGTAACACTCTTGTCTGCTGGTGAATCGGCACTTCCCTCTCAATCATATGTGTCTCTAATTTGACTGCCCATGAACAAAAAATATCTGTGATAACATGTTATGTAAATTCTAATACTTTTATGAAGGTATACTGTTCCCGAAAGTCGTAACTTGTATAAAAAATTAGAGCATGTTTATTCTCGAGGTGAGGGATTCGCTCACCACATGACCAATGGCAGGTTAAGTGATTGTAATGAAAGTTTTATTGTAACACCAACTTGTTTTTTTTTCTTTTTATTGCAAAAATTTGAAAACTGGGTCTTACCTCTATCTTCTAACTAATGCTATTTATGGAGCAGCATGTAAAATTCCTGTGATGGTCTTGTAAAAACTGTAAAATTAAATTTTTAACGTTCAAGTTAATCTATATGTTTAGTACCTGCTTTCATTATGCAGATGAACTGACAAAAATAAAAAAGCAATGTTTTTTGACATTTTCTCTTATTTGGCACATGAGAAAGATTCCATACATTAAAGTATATAAATAACTATTACATGCTTACATAAATGTACCCAATTCCTAAAATTATCTATAAGTTTGCCACCTGAAGGAAAACTTATTAGGCAGTGTATCTTTCAGGTTGTACTTCTTTGGTGGCTTTGGACCTGCACCAGATATCTGGGCTCAAATACCATTTGAATTTGTACCAGATCAATCACTAGAGAGCCACCTCCAAAGGGGTTGGAACAATCAGTTGGTGTCACTGGATGTTAGGTTTTGTCGGGAGTATGTGTCAAGGGAAGAAGAAAAAGAACTTCATTGGGAATGGCCTTCTACTACTGGAGTTATACCTTGCCCACGAGCAGCTCATGCAGCCGACCTCTGTGGTTCAAGATTATACTTGTTTGGTGGTCGTTTTAGGCACAGCAGAATGAATGATCTGCACTGCTTGGACATGGAAACAATGCACTGGAGTGGAGAGTAAGTTTTGTATAGATTCATGTATGAAGGGTTTATTTACTGTCTTGAGCCCATCTAGGGATTGGGACAGTACAGCATCGTAGGGGAGTAAGATCTCTCCCTCTCTCAAAGCTTGTGAGATGATTTGGGCCTGTGAGATCAAAACGTCTTACATTCATTTGTATGTAGTATTATTTTCATCTGACCCTCTGGTTGGCCAAGGTTGCTTTCACAATAACTTTATCTGAAAGACGTGAGCAACCAATTTGTAGACTTTATAGCTTCCCCTTTTCTTCTCAAATTATAAGTACATATGTATTAAAGATAGGAAAAAATATACAGTTGGATAATAATAATATAATATGGTGGATCAATGAAAGGTATTGTGTTGCAGGGAAGTGAAGATTTTTGTGCGAGTTGTAGATTTTGATTTTTCCCAAAAAATTATATCTTTAGAAAAGTGCTAAGGAGAAACATTATATGGATCAAAATACATTTGTCCCTCAAATTGTATGTTTTTCTTGAACAAGTTTTGGTTTAGCACTTTTCTTTTCAGAAAACTACCTCAAATTGCAAGGCCATCAATTTTGCTTTTGCATTGTTTTTAAATGGTCTTTGAGCATTAAAAAGCAAAATGTGGTATTTCAGAAATTATAAGAAAAGATAAAGGAAGCAGTGCTGAAATAAGTTGGACTAAATTATTGCGCATTGACCTCGAGACAACCCAAATGTTCATCATACATTCCTATGGAAAAATCTATCCCTCTTTGCACAGTTTTGCTTTACATCCAGGGATGGATTTGCCATATGGTCTGCTGGGTTTTTCCCCAGTGAGCCATTGCCCTTTTAGGGCTCATCAGCTGGTTAACTAACAGTGACAGATGCAGCAGGAGGTAGTTGGGCCGATGACGTGGGGCTGGTTGCATTAAGGCGCAGTAGATTTTTTTCTCTCAGTCCATCCCTGTTGACATGGTATTATTCAGGAATGCATGTGCAGTGCAAATTGAGGTAATAAGTACAACTGATTGATGATTGAATGAACAAAATCATTCTGTATCATCCACAAACTTGCTCTTTAATTCATGTAACAGAAGTAGAGATTTCTTAAAACATTGGGAATCAGATCAGTAGATGCCCAAAAGACTGAGTTTGTTTCAGTGCTTACATCACTGAACAGCAAAACTTTCATTGGAAAAACTTACGTCGTGATATTTTCAAAGCAAACTGTTCATGACCCACCAGACCTGATTCCAACCTTAAATTTTATTTTAGACATTTCAAATTTTATGTACACCATATTTTTTAACTTCGCGTGCTTGTGGTTCGCGAATTTGGACTTAGCAACAAAATTTTTTATGACCATTACTTGTGTTCGCGCATATTACTTGCATTTCGCGTCATGTGTTTACGATGCCAACAAGTTGAACTCCCTCTACTTTTTTGTTTCTAAGTTCATTTTAAACTTTAGCACCCTAGAAAAGGACATTATTATTATATTATATTTATAATGCTCATTATTAGCAGTTTTCAAAGTAAACAAATGTGATAACCATCGACTTAATTCTTTTGTAGCTCAGTTGAAACCGCACTGCCAATGGCACTATTTTCGATAACAGTTGAAGGTACTGGCATCTAGCGGCCAAATTAGAAATTATTGGCTAATGGAAAAGCATCCTGCACATTTACACAACTTTTACGAGTATGAAATTGAAAATATTCATTCTTCGCATATGAGGTTGCTGGTTTTTGACCGAAATATTTAATGATTTAATACTATTATCTTTGTATTTTGAATGTAATTTAAGGAACTGTGTTTTGTTAGGTATTCATTGTTTATTACGAATTTTTAATGTAAATCTAAGAATTGCTATCATCTTGTAACGTAAGATTTTTTGCAGCATATTTTGAATGTGATTACTAAAATAAATGTTATAACTTGATTACGCTAGGTTTTGATTTTCTGTTATGCATTTCTAACATAATTAGTAAAAGAAATGGAACCACTTTTTAATGCTAGTGTTTTTTTTGCGACTTGGAAATGTTTGTTGCAGAATCCAGGAAAACATTCGTGCATGATGTACTCAGCATTCCATTTCAATAGTTCAATTTAAATAAAACCATTTCCATAGAATGAACAAAAGAAGATCGAAAATCACATGCGAAATTTTGTGGAGGTAAACTGTACAAGTGTGGAAGGAAGTGTAATTAATCACTTTGTTATGCTGGGTTTTCATTTGCTATTACGCTTTTTGAAGGCAATTAAAAGTATTTTTTACTTTATAATGCTAGGTTTTTCATCTATGGTTATGTTTTCTTTTATTTTCTGTTAAACTGCATTATTTATGATAAAAAAGTGAATTTTTTAGGTTGGCTGGGATCCACTCTCTCGTAATAACATGGGGTGTTATGGGAAAAAAGCACTTGCACTTCGCGAATTTGCATTTTGTGTCAGTTTTCTAGAACCAATAATTCACAAAGTCCAAAAAGGTGTTGTATTAAAAAGCACCCTATTTACCCGAATCAAAAACTGTCAAAACAAAAAAAGATTTGATGACCCAATTTCTCACTGAATGTATTTGGTATATATTTCGAACACACACATTCAGTATAGGTATATTAGTTCGTTCATTAATTGAAATGGTTTGTTACAAATTTTCGTTTGAGAAAAACCGAAATTTTCAATTGTATTTTTTTAAATTAATACTGTATTAATTGAAATCCAGATCATGAGTTTACAATGAAAAATTTCGGTATCTACAACTATTTTATCTTGTTTCATTTGTTTAAAAAACCATCGATTAAATGCGTAACCATACTTCCTACGGTTCTGTAACTCGTTGCGGTCAGTTCGTCATGTGTCAATTCAATGCAATCAGTTTGTCGCTCATCAATACTTCACACGACAAACTCATCGTGTATCGATTGGTTGCTCAAAATATTCACCACGAGACAAATTGGAAGACGAGACACCATGACATGTATGGCAGGGGGAGACACTTTCCCACAACAAAACTTTTCTCTATATTTCAGTAATACCAGAATGAATTGCAATTCTCTTTGCAAATTACGCATGGTGAGACACATTGGATGGTGTATGGCATGGAGTGACTCCCAACCCAACAAGTGTGTTCCCTAGCTGTACACCAGCCATGGTGTCTCTACTTCCAATTTTTCTCGTGCCGAATTTGTAGAGCATTGAATTCACGCGTGATGATTTGACGCACGATTAAATGACACAAGATGAATTGATTGCCATGTATTGACAGTATACCACTTCATACTCAAATTTAAGATGACCCTCGATTTTTGTAAGCTGAAATTTTTAAAAAACCTCGTCTTGGATTCGGGTAAATACAGTATATAAAACCTCATAGTGCTAGCTGAGGAGGGACTGTAACTTAACACCACACTTCAACTTATACAATATCAAACTAATCATGTTTTACTGTTAAAAGTAAAGTACTCCTTTATCCAAACAATTAGAGGGTTACAATACCCAATGCATTTCGCCCACAAGGTGGGCATCTTCAGGGGCAAAACCTGTCGACGAGACAGGTTTTGCCCCTGAAGATGCCCACCTTGTGGGCGAAATGCATTGGGTATTGCAACCCTCTAATTGTTTGACTAAAGGAGTACTTTATTTTTAATAATCTGAGCCAAAGTTATTGAGCTACCAATGATATGTTTTACTGTAGTTATCATTGTAAAGTAATTATATATTATTTGTTTTACAGCCTAAAAAAATTGCATCAAGTGAATCCAGAGGGTCGCTCATGGCATAGCTTGACCTTTGTTAGAGAGGGAAAAGCTATTCTTTATGGAGGGTTTAATCAGCATGACACTATTTTGAGTAAGTCTCAAACTTATTGCTATAATACTTTCCTGATGTTAAGTAGTGATTCTTCCATGGGATAGTTACTGCTCTTATTTTTGTTATTAAACTGGCTTGGTTAGGTCATTGTATGTGAATAGAAATTTCTTTTTCTATGTAATTTATCTTCTGACTCTCTCTCTCTCTCCCATTCTCATTAGTATTTCCAAAACACAATTTGTCTATAATCTGACATCTGAAACTCTTGTCCAATTTAATTATATCATTGTACCCTTTCCCATGAATCTATGTTTCAATCTTTATGTTTTGTAACTTTTTTGCTGTAATTATTTTTGCATACAAGTAATCCCTCTTTTGCTATAACTTTTCATATTGAGAGAGCCACAGTAAAGTGATAAAATTTAATAATAGTAAAATGAAAACAAAGTTATTTAGGTTGTTGGAGCCATTTCCATTCCAGGAATCTATTATCTCATACCCAGTAGCAGTACCGTAACTAGGGTATGGCGAAGGTGGCATTAGCCATAGGTGTCGCTTGCAAAAGGTACCCTACTTTCCAACAAAAAATGCCAAAAGTTTATTTCCCATAAATAAGTATTAATTTAATACTCTAATATTTAAGTTATTGTTAATAAAACGCTAATATTCTTTATGGAAATGTACGAAAAATCATTCTACATAAACAAGGTGTTGCCATAGGCGTTATATCTCCCAGTTATGCCTCTGCCCTGTGGTATCCTGAGATTTGTATGTCTCTGATCGTAACCAGGATCTGCCTGACCTCCACACTTATATAGACTCTCAATGCAAAAGAAGAAGGAAGCAGCCATTCACAATCACACGGGTTGTGGCGGTAGAGTGGCTAGAGCATTGGTCTTGCACATAGTGGTCCCAGGTTCAAATCTGGCTAAGGTCAGATATTTAGCCTACTTTCCAGAATGGAAATAGGCTTATAGTATCTTTGTTGTGTCTGTCTGTCCATCTGTCCCCTCCTATTAACTTTTGAATCAATAGACCAATTTTCATGGCACTTGGTGGAAATCTCTTGTTACCATGGCCGAGCTGCTGAGGGTAGTTTTTGTTGCAAAGATTAAAAGTCCCGGGTTTGATTCCAGGAACTATCCTTTCCATATGATTTACATGGGAAATCTGAAATCTATCGTGCAGGGTAATTTTCTCTTGCACATTAAAATATCTTAGAATTGTAATATCGGAGCAGAGTTAGTACCATTTTCTGAGGAAAGGAATGGAGATTCTAATTTTTATTGTAGAACTTTTCTTATCAATCATATTTCTTTGAATATTGCATAAATACTGGGGTTTTTACAGTTTTTATCACTTATTACAAGTGTTGCCATTGCAAAGACTATTGTTGGACTCGGATTCAGTATAGTACAGGTGTCTCAAACTCGGTACATTTCTGCGGCCCACAAAGTAAGTTAGTTTACACTAGCGGCCAAAACTCAAATGTATATCTTATAAAATATTTCACGTAAATCTAAGAAATTTAAGAAGTATACCCACTCCCCGACTAACACGAATTCTATCAACACGATTTTGGTTTAACACGATTTTTAAAGTAGGGCTGATTTTTGGCTAACATGACTGATCGTTTCATTAACATAATTTCTCCATGACTTCTCTACGATCATGAAAAAGGTCTAGAAAACGGAAAGAAACTTTAGCCCTGCTCTTCATTAATTGTGGTTACAATGAGCCCATTATTGTAACATCTGATCCAGAGGACGAATTTGACAATTTCTATGAGCCTGATGCAGAAAGTGAGGGATTTCATGGTTTTTAAACTGCAATCTAGAAAAATGCCATTCTTGAATGTTTTTAAAATCTCCTTTGTCCATTTCTGTAATAATCTATAAATCGCATGTTATCTTTTGAAAAATTATTTCATGTATTAAAACAAAAATATTTAATTCTTAGTTATTTACTGTTTAAAATTATCATTTTACAAATCTTCTAAATAATGTCTGCCAAACAAATGGTGAACAGTTGAACAGCTGATTCAAAATGGCAGTCATCTACATTGAAAAATATGCTGGAGTTTATAGAACATATTTTATTGGTGATGAGAGTAAGAAACAAGAAAAGTTATATTGCTTTACCAAAAACTAGATTTACTTGAGCACTATGAGAGCAATGAACAAACGTGATATCGTTCATCATACAGGTCTTAATGAAGCAACACTATGAACCATCCGTGTTATCATTGTTTCTTTTCTGTAAAGATGAGTTATATTTATGAAATATACGTAAACAAATAAAAAACACAAAGCATTAACCAAAATATAATCACAATAAAAGAATAAATTTAAAAATATGTCAAACCAGGTTAGGATGCTGGAACACATCCCCCCCATATTTACATTATTTCTTATGAGAAATTCGTGTCTGCCTAACACGATTTCACCTTACACGATTTTTTTTAAGAATGCATCTATCGTGTTAGTCAGAGACTGGGTGTATGTTCATTCCGCTGCCAGCTTGTTTCTTGCGGCCCTTGACCCCAAATCTAGTATTCTTGTATTGAATGGGTTTAAGGCCGCACTATAAGGTTGGGGGCGATTTCTTTCTTTGTGGAAGGGGAGAGTGACAGTCCAAAGAATATGAAACGGTGTGAAGACTTGGAAAGTATGCGGCCCGCAGACTTGGTATGGTGCCTTAATATGGCCTGCAAGTTCGGTGGTGAACGTTCATGCGGCCTACACACTGAAGTGAGTTTGAGACCCCCAGTCTAGTGCATACACATGTTATTTCTGCAATACAAATACCCATGATCAATTTATTTTTCTGTTCAAATATATTTGTAATACAGGTTTCTCTCTCTTTATGTGGGGGTTGCGTTCTAGGAAAGTGAGGCATAAAGCGAATTCGCATAAACAGAACCCATATTTACATGTGAAAGATAGAGATATGTTCCACAAACAATCCTAACTCCCCTCCAAGATGCTTTTCTTTCGCTCCATAACGACTTCTTATGCGCTAATACAAAATTATAACAATTAACACTAAATTATACTTGCCGATAAAAGGAAGCAGACAAGCACAAGTGGTGGCTGTTGTGAGTGACATAATAGTGGAGGTTTAAAGTGCTGGAGGTTGTCTTGGTCCAACGCAAGTTCCGCGGGCAAGAAGACAAAACTTCTCAAATGTGCTCAAACAGTATCACATGAAATCTCCATCTCATCTCCACTCCACAATATCCATTCCACTTTCATCCCTTTTACTCTAGAACTAATACACACAGCATAAGAGGCAATGAGAGACTGAATGGTTGCCTTGTGGTGTAGTGGAGAACTTTCTTTCATTTATATTGCACTGGCCACGTAAATGCATAAGAGTGAATCAAAGATGCATAAAAAGAAATTCTGGTAGCAATAAGTATGTTGCATAATAGCAAATTCACATAAGAGCAAACCTGCATAAAGAGAGGGAAGCCTGTATTTTACTAGGGGGGCTCAAGCCTACGGCCTCACCTTTGTAGGCAGCCAAATGCATTTCCCTTGCGATCCCACAATGTAGCAGTTAAATATCGATTCGAAACAATGTTCTACTCTTCTTTCCACAACATTAACCTCATACAAAGTCATTTTTTCATCAAACCAAGGACATCAGGTTCTCAAAAGATACCCTCTCCTCGTCACGATACATCACAAAATTTCTACCCCCCCCCCTTCTCCCTAGAGCGTGACGTAATTTATGGATGATCCCTTTGGCAAAAACACGGTTCTTTTAAATAAGAGCCATTTGAAATGCGTCAATACGTCTGCCTTTAACCCTGCAGTACTCGCATTAATTTTTCAACTGCCAGTACTCGTGTGGGGTGCTCCTGACCCCCTACAGATTTTTTTGTTATAAAATAGCACTATTATTCAATTAATTCTTTACTTTATTATATTTATAGTCATTTATAAGTGAATTTTGAGAAGTTTCAAATATTTTTTTATTATTAATCTATTTTGAAAAGAAACTACACTTTCATGAATATTTTCGGATTTAATTCTGGGATCTCCAAGTACAGGAAATAACACTATATGATGACGATCATTGAAGAAATTATTGAGAGGCAAACTCAAATTATGTAAGATAACAAAGGTTCTGCACAAAGAAAAAAAGCGCTGATTTCCGTAACGTACAATGCAGCACTTTCTTAGAAAATGAGACGAAACTGTCTCATTTTACATTATTCTCTCGTAATACTAAAAGTATTATAAAATAGTTAAACGATACGATACTCTCGGAGACACTGCTGCTGCCGACCACAAATCAAATAGCAAACACTGGATAAATATCACGAAACGTACTAACAATTATATTGCAGTGACATAATACAAAACACAAATATAGTACAATACTTATTAGAAATGTCCACTTGAATCACAAATGATATGCCAAAGAGTTCGACTCGCAGATCACCTTTCCCACAGCTGCGTTCGCTCCGCCGTCTTCGCTCTCTCTCCACGTCTTATCTCGCTCTTCCCCTCTCCTTCACTGCTTCCGCTCATGGCGACGTTGTCGGCTCGCAACTAACGCCGTTTGCAGTCAGGTGCCGGTAGATTGCGTTCCACTCGCGAACGCTAATTGGTTCTACCCGCGATCTACTAGAGTCCTCTTCCGGGCTAATGTCTGTTGCTATAAAAGCAGGATTCCCACGAAAAAGGGTGCGTCGCAGGCAGGGGTCGTCATTTGCTGGAGTTCGCCATTGGAAAGATTTCGAACACAAAAACTTCTGGCGAACACGAAAAACTTATGGGGAACTCTAAAAACTGTCAAAAGTAGGAAAATGCTGCAACTTTCTTAGAAAAAACGTCCAAACTCAAAGGAATATCACACAAAACTGAAAATTTTTAGCAGAAAAGGTTCCAAACACGTCATTTCAGCTACTGAAGGATCAGGGTCATAAAAGACTAAAGGAAAGGAGTCCTGTCATAAAACGTATGCATGGGAAGCCCGCAGCACCCCACGCGAGAACTGCAGGGTTAAAGTGTACTAATACAGGACAGTGGTGTCAACTGTGAAATGGGCTGACCTCAGACCCAGGAGGAGTGGGGAGGAGCTGCGTGGTAGAGTTGTGCACTGACTTTAGTAAAGCATCTGACAAAAACACGATTCCTTTTATTATATAGAGAGATTAAAATAAGATAAAACTCCTTCAGCCATAAAAATGTTTCAGGTTCGTGAACCCAATGCATTACGCCCACTAAGTGGACATCTTCAGGAGGTTAGCTCTTTCTACGACAGTGACACAAGGTCAAAATTGAACACCTAATTATCAGGTTGTGTCTGTTGGTCTGTCCTGCATTTTTCTTCTCCGAAACTATTGAGCAAATTTTCATGAAATTTAGTACTAAGGACTTCTTGGCAAGAGCACTAAGACAGTGATGTAAATAGCTCATATAACCTAATCAGGAGTGCCACTTTACTGGGAACAAAAAATGAATTTCCTTTCTTATCTCCAAAAAGTCTTCAAACAATATTTGTAGAACTGAGAAAATAAAGTAAAACTCCTATAGCCAAAAAAAAGGATTAACAAACCTAATGCATTTCACCCACAAAAAGTTATTGAGCTAATATACAATTTGTAGAACTAGTTAAGTGAAATATTTCTTTATACATTTAGTATATACACTACTAGTAGCCCTTTTCAAGAAAATGAAGTAATAAATTCGTAATTCACTTTGAACTAGAAAATGTTTTACATGGTTTTATAATTATTGTCAACAAAAACATTCTTCGTAGCAATAATACATTTAATTTCCTTCTGTGCCCATGCAGCATTTAGTAAGTGAAAGGAAATAGATTATCTACAACAAAGAAATGAACAAATGTTTATTTTCCTTTTGTGCCCATAAAGCATTTTATAAGTGAAAAGAAATGGATAATTAATGATGAAGAAATGAACATGAACATAAAGATTATATTACAGCTACCTAACTCAAGTGAAGTATGTTTTAAATAATTTTTGATTTATTAATTACCACTGATTATAAAATGAATTGGTAAATCAAAAATTCAATATTTCCTTGGTATTATTTCCGATATATCATTATTCAGTTTTAATCATTATACTAAGCCATTGATATTTATCTTTTTTGACTTGATTACATAATTCATAAAGAATGCTTCTGCCTTGCATGTATGCACACATCTTACCTCTCTTGTTTTTATAGAAAAAAGGTACTGGTAAGGTAATTTTTTTGAAAAAACCTTATCACTCTTTGGTCTGAATTTATATGCCCAGTATCCCTGGTTTTGAGCATCACACACCAAAGACAGTAGTTCACGTAACTGAAAATAACTCAGTAAATATTTATCATAGCTTGTTTAAACTTTTAGGAATATTTACTAATTAATATATTATTGTTAACCAACTTTCCTACTTTGAGATGGTTTTAGTTTTATCTTATACTCGATTTTCCTACTGGTATTCCAAAAATCATCCTATCGTCAAAGAAAAATGATAATTTTCCAGCACTCTACATCTTAAAGTCTGCGAAAAGACTTGATCAACTACAACATACCATGTCATCACAGAAGAAAATCAAATTTGCCCAAAATGATGACAACCTCTTGGCTGTTTCATCTATATCGTCGCTTGGTTCACCTGTAGTCATAACAGGCTGGCTTAATTGAGAACATTGTTTTTCAGTATTTATAGAGAAGGGAACTTATACGAGAGAAAAGAGAACTGTTTAGAGTGAGGGGAAAAAGACCCAATGCAAAAAAGTTGTCCATAGCTCTCCAACAGAGAAAAAAGAAATCGTATTATATACAGGCGCTTTAGGCCAGGATGTCAAATTGGGTTCAGGCACTTTTGGCCGAGGAGGGTTAAAATGTCAAAATTTTCTAATTTTTTTATTCTTTTTACTGTTCTAGGAAAATGACAGAAAGAATATAATGAAAATAAACATACTGCAGCTGCAAATTTCATAAGGGGTTCCAAATTTGAATCATATTCTCATTTTCTTTTTTAATGAAATAATTTATATAATTGTAACTTTTCATACATTTTTAAAGAAAATATGTTGATTAGGAGAATTGTATAGAGATGGCACAAATAAAAAATCAGTACAGTATACCTTGCACAAACTTTCTCATGTACAGATGCATCTTACACTCTTTCCTGACTGAAAGGAACTTATACTGCTACAAAAATAACAAAACCGCAGAAATAACTTTACCATGCCTAAATGTCAGTTGTTATAAGGATTGGCAGAGTTACAAAGGTATTGGAGCATTGTTGCTGGCTAAAGATTGTTGAGAGAACTGGAAAGAACTGGGTGTAAAACTCTGTATTATAATTTCGCTGAATGCTATACAGTTATTTTTTGAGAAATGTGACTTATGCAGTCCATTGCAACTAGGAAGGCTCAACTTTGTGGAAAGATTCCATAGTGTAAATAAAATTAATTTTGTACATTATATGGTATTGTTTATGACTCCAAGCTCTATAACTGAGTGACTTTTAATCAAAATCGTAAAAGCAATTTTTAATAAATTGATTTTATGAAAATCAAGTAGAATAAACTACCCTGATAGAGGTGAGCCTATGAAATCAATGCTAAGACAAACTTTATTTTGGCACAAACAAACAGAAGTGAAATGAAAGGTACATGAAGTGGACAAAGTCACTTGTGTTTACACAGTAACTAGGCAGTAGTGACCTCTGGCCATATGTGTATCTCCCAGGCAACATGTGACTTTCTACTTTGCCAGCATTGCTTGAGACCAATATATTGTGAGAGATTGGGTATTTTAGGCTGCTGCATAGTTACGCAGTGATCCACTCTAATTATTTTCAGTTGCACTAGATGCATTGTGCCTCTTTTCCAGCCTCTATGTACTTCAACTTTTATTTATAAAAATACTGATTTTTTGGCATATAAGACACACTTTTTCCAAAAAAATTACTCCCAAAATCAACCTGAGCTTTATATGCCAAAGATAAGATTATTACTGTTCTCAATACTGACATTAACAAGCACATCCCCAAAATGGGATAATTGACAGTCATTCATCGCAAAACATTAAAATATACATTATTAATAATTATTGGTAAAACATTTGTTAATATATACAGTACAGTAATACCTTATGCAACGTGAATTCCAAGGCATTTTCATTATTGCGCTTTATTACATGTCTGCTCGCAGTAATTACAATTTCGGTGCATTTTTTATGTTAGTCATATGTTTTTGTTCCTAATAGACCTGTTGAATAGCACAATTAATGCTGTGGAACATTTTAATTGTGGTAGATGTAATAAAATTTTGTAAATATCATTATGTGTATTGATATGCAATGTCTACAAGAATGAAGAGATATGCCTACACTATTATTACCTATAAGCTTCAGGCGATTCAATATGCAAAAACATACAGAAACCAAGTAGCAGCACATCATTTCTGTCCACCTCACACAGAGAAAAGATCCGTGAATGGAGAAAACAAGGAAAAAAAGAAGATGACAGGATAAGAGCAAGATAGTCTATGTACAGTTGGTCTTAAATGGCCACAACTAGAAGAGGAGGAAGTGATGGATAGTAGAACAGTGGAAGTTTGGTATTGCTGTATTGATCAAAATCATTATGTACGAGGCAAAAAGAATTGCAGAAGAAAAAGGACTAGTTGCACGTACATATCATCATTACCTATGCATTCCATTTATTATTTATCCCATTAAATTAAAATATCATCTTGCACTTAAGTTTAAGTAAGTACTATCGGTGAAGAGTACACCCACTCCCCACTTTAATGCTGTCCCGATTAACGCTGTTCTGCATTTACACTGAAAATAATTTAATACCTTTTTCCGAATTGCATTCACGCGTTCCAGATTAATGCTCTTCAAAATTTCTTGTGTAATTTACGAAGTCCACTGCGCAGCACTTCTACACATTTACAACACACAAGACGTCAGTATTTGCAGTTGATTGATGGTTCTGTGTACACTTGTCGATGTTTTTGTTGGTCAAAATATAGAGTGAACTTTGTTATTATAATTTCCCCTTAAATAAAAAGACCATGAGTGATAATGGTCGGTCAGAGTAGAAAAAGAGAAAAAACTCAACTCTAGAGGTTAAATTAGATTTTATGGTGACTAAAAGCTGGAGAGCACCAGCATTTGTTTGTTTTTTTGTTTATTGCTCCTCTTTGATTCTTCAGTTTTTAAAAATGTAATATAAAGTTATTTGAAGTCTTCCTTTATTTAGTCTCATTCCATGTTCCTGTATTTATCAATCACGTGATAATTCTTTAATGAATCGATATTTCTTTATCGAAACGTAGTAAGGTTTCGATCATTTCAATATACAATTTTGTTTTTGTCTTATCGGTATGAGCATCAGTGTAAACTGCAAAACTCAGTTGATGATGAACAGTAAAACTTTACATGAAATGTGAATAATTATAAAAATGCAATTCTTAAGGCAATGTAAATGCTAATTTCATTGGAAATAGATTTAAATAAAAAATTATCTTGGCAAGGTCACTGTTACTTTCTTTGACCTTTTGTAAAAATGAAGATGAATGAAATTATCGTCACTAAATGTGGAACAGTATTCAACAACTAAACCATTTCCCAGTCTTTTCTTCAATCTCAAATAATGTATTCTAGGCCATGCATGCATGCCCAGCACACTTCAGCATAAAAATCTACAAAATTTACTTTTTTGCAAAAAAGGTGGAAATTTTTGGGGGGTCGGCTTCTATTTGAGCAGATACGGTAATAGTCTTCAATAAAGGCAACATATGCTATAAATAAAAATATTTCCTGAAACCAGCAGATTTGTCAAGGTAAAAAACTTTTCGTCGACAGCTGGTCACAAACAAAGTGTTGGTTTTAGCCAGTGCAAAGGCAAACTTCCCACAATGAGGCCAAAATCCCATGAGTAGGTAAGATCCCACAATAGGGAGAATTTCAACAAAGATTGAATAAGAAAGAAAAACGAACGATGTTCAAGAAAAATAGTTTTTCGTGATGTGCCTACGATGTCGACGAAAACTTCCTCGAAGTTTCTTGCCTATACGTATTTCAGCCACCAGGAGACCATCTTCAGGGTCAAGTGTAGTGACTCGAATTGAGTGAGGATGTTCAGTCACGGGTCTCTTTTATACCCGATCATTTGAGGTGTGGGGAGGGGGGGGGCGGGGTTTTGGAGGGGGTGGAAGGCCACGTGGATTGGGTGAGGGTAGTACAGGGACAAGTTTAAAGAGTGTGCAATCATTGTTTCCAGTTTCAAGATTTAACTTCGAGTGTTGGTGTTTGTGGATTTCAAGACTTTCTGTGGCATCTAACTTAAAATTAATTTGGGCATCCTTTAAGCAAGGTTAGGTTTTCTATATTTATTCAGTGGTTTCTTTCATTATCATTTATCAGCCAGCAAAGCTCACACTTTCATTTTCAAAGGCAACAGATGATTTTTTGAATCTGGAATATAAAAACGAATAAAAAAATTGTTGACATCCTGAGTCAGTATCACTTATCAGCAAAAGGTTTTAAAAGAATACCAAGGTTGCCCAAAATTTTTCTGTGAGGGGCCACACTTCAAATTTTTCCCAACCCCTGGTTATGTGAGCAAATTTTAGAAAGCTAAGTCAGAATCATCCAGCTATTGTTTAGTATGGTGCCATTTAAAGCATTAAAACGATTTAAAGTCACCATCTTTTCACACTAGGCCACAACTGTTCCTTGTGGACAGTTTATGCTGTTATTATTTTATAAAAATATTTAAACATTTTAAAAAATGTATTGAAAAACAGATTTTTTTAATAGGTTGCTATTATTACATCATGCAAAAAATTATTTTTACATTAATGTTATGTTTGGCATTGTTTTTGCTTGGAATAAATCATTGTCTGCATGCATAACAGCATTTTTCCATAATTCACTGTTTCCGCATGTCTAGTTGATACCATTATGAAATAATATATATAATATTAATATATATATATATATATATATATATATTATATATATTATATCTGTATATATTATACATATATATATATATATATTATATATGTATATATTATACATATATATATATATATATATATATATATATATATATATAGACTTAAGGAAATGAAAAGGTAGTGATAAGGGTGGCAACAAGGTGTTGAAGGAAGCCCAGCGGAGACCAAGTTGGCAGGCTGCTCGGGGCGTCGAAGAGACACGTTAAACACATGAACACAAAAACAAAAAACACGCAAGCTTATCGGGCCTATGCCCTTCTTCAGCGATAGAGTAAATTAGAGTTATATATATATATAAATTTTCCGAATACTCAGAGTGAGTCTCATATGGAATGAATACGAGTGAATTAACTAAAACGCACATGCAGCTTGCAACTCAAGACTTGCCTCATATCTGTACAATGTTCCAAAATTTAGTCAACCAACAGAATGCAACATTTTATACGAGTACTATTGTAGGCTATGAAGTGTCAGTCGGTGGTCAACCCTGGAACGGTGAATACGTGTCGATTTTTTTGCTACAGTCTGTTGAAAACTTTACCCTTTTAATAATTAAAAATGAGTGGGAAAAGAAAAGCAAGCAGTAGTGAAGTCAATGATTCTGCTAATAATGAAGGTGTATCACATTAGATATGAAATTTGAGGTTTTGTGGTGGTCCAGTGTTCGTGAAAAGTTAAATGTGGTATCTAAGGCTATAGGCCTTCCCCCTTTTGCTCTGTGCACCATTCACAAGAATAAGGATTTAATTAGGGAAAGTACGCAATCTTTTGCAAATTCAATGGAAATACGTGCTTTGCTTAATGAATATTCACTTAACGAATGATTTTTGCAGTACTCATCCCATTCGTTAAGCAGGGTATTGCTGTAATATGGTTGAATAACATAGTATAATCAGATTTTTGACTTCTGAAGGTGTTTCTCTGGTAAACATCTACATTCGTATGGTAGCACAGTATGGCAATGCTTGGATGAATTGCAGAAACATATACGAGTGGATTCAAAGGTTTACAGAAGGTCGGGAAAGTGTCCATGAAGAACAGGGTTCAAGCAAATCTGTTGAAGTCTCCACTCGACAGATTCAATATCATATTGAACAAATGATTCGAGAAAATCTACGGGTAAATATTGGGAAGTTGCAGAGACATTTTCGGTTAGTGTTGGGACAGTTCATTCAATCATTCGCAATTACCAAAAAACGTGCAAGATGGGTACCGAGAATGATATGGGCTGAGCATAAGGCTGAAAGACTCGGAATATGCCAATTACTGAAAAATCGCTATTCAATTAAAAATGAGGCTTTTCTTACTCGTATTATGACTTGCGATTAAACTTGGGTTCACCATTTTGAGCCTGAGTCAAAGAGAAAGCATCTAGTGGAAACACCCAAGATCACCAGCGAAAAAGAAATTCAAAACAAGATTGTCAGCAGGTAAGGTTATGCTTACGATTTTTTGGGGCATGGTAGGACCTATCTATTGCGATTATCTGGAGGACCAAAAACCATCAATGGGCAGTATTATTCCAATCTGTTGAAGAATAAAATCAAGTCTGCTTTACTCCGCAAACATTCTGGACTTCAAAGAAAAGGCATTGTTTTGCTACAGGATAACACCCGTCCTCACAGTTCTCAATTAACACAACAGGCAATTGTTGAAGTGGGCTGGGAAGTACTGCCTCATCCTGCCTATAGCCCAGACTTATCAACATGTGATTTTCATTTGTTTGAACCCATGAAAGAAGTCTATGTGGGAAGCATTTTGCAGATAATGATGAAGTCAAATTTTTTTTACAAGTTTGGCTGCGACGCCAAGACAAAGAATTCTTTACCACTGAGATACGATGCCTGATAAAAAGATAGGACAAGTTCATAAATGTTAAGGAAGACTATATTTAAAAATAATCTAAGTTTTGTGATTTTTCAATAAACCATTTTTTAGATAACAGCTTTGTGTCTTATTCAATTACCCTTGCATGTTGTTAGTTTTGTAAAAAAATGTTTGTATCTGCTTAATGGTTCTTTCTTTTCTTTTACTTTTATTCATGGCAATATGGAAAGCATCTTCTTATTCATTATCATATTATTTCTGCACAAAATTCATTTAATTTATTTGCTGTAGGAAAGTGATTTTTCATTGTGTAACCTACCATAAACAAAGGCCACTGTTTTCTCTGCAGGTGGCAGCGCTCGTTCGACTTTCTTGAGCTGACTTTGCAATGGGTATATTCAGGTACTTCTGGCATACAAGATTTAGGTCAACTTTATGCAACTTTTATTTAAAAAATAGACTGGCAAATATGTTAGTTGTTTATAAGTTTGTTTTTCTACTTGTTAGAAGATTGCTGGCTACTGGAGGTTCCATCTATGAATTGGGTTATGCTGTGTTCTGAGAAACCACGACTATGGCACAGGGCTCAATTTCTAAGCACGGGAGATTTACTCATTATAGGAGGTCACAAAGATAGTATAACAGACCCTGGAAAAGTAAGTATCTTTAAATTGCCGTGATTATTTTTCAAAAACTTTGAAAATATAGTTGTAAATATTAATTTGTTTTAATACACTTCATAAATCATGGCATTTTCTTTCATTTTTAAATACTTGCATTGTTGTTTTTCATAATAAAAGGCTGTGTGACTTAATTATGAAATGTCTACAAGCTACAAATGTTGTTCTTAATATTTGCCTTACTATTATTCTTAATGCTTAAATAAACTTTTCCTTTTAACTTTAATTACTATAATCAATGGAAAATCATGCACAATGAGATTCATTAGCATAAAACATTACAAGAGCAAAAAACACTTCACTATTGATGTACAAGCACACCTTACCATATGCACAAGTCAGCGCTCCATCCTTCAGAAGGGATGTTAAGCAGTTGTGCAGAGGTGCTCTTCATAAAGAGTAGACTATTGCCTGCACCAGGTTTCCCTCGTGTGTCCAGTGTGGAAGGAGTAATGGCTATAATAATCCAAGAGGTTGATTAGCCAGAAATTCCATACAAACAAACACTTTACCATAAGCGGGGCTTATATTAATAGTCCGGCAAACCTTTCAATCATAAACTACAAGTAAATAAATTAACAGAAAAAAAGGAGTTTGGTTCCCTCATCTGCAAGAATGCACTATAAGCATAATTTTTTTTTACCATTCTGGTTCTTGGTTTTTAGCATCTGGCAATGCTGCAATGATTTAAAGTGTGAAATCTCAGTCCAGGCTAGTGTATTGGACAATTACCCGACTAGCAACCAATAGGCAGTTTCCTCACAGCTCGATTGGACTGTTCAGAAAAAAATTACGGACTTTTTTAAGAAGCACACATTAATTCATGGTTTCTTTCTTTATAATTATTTTGTTATATGTATCCATCATTCTGACATTTTGGCTAAAGTGCAATTTATTCCCCTTGACTGTGTCACCGCAAATGACTATGGCCAAATACAGAACTACATCCTACAGTAATATGTTCTTGTATGAATAAACACTGTTTGCACATCAAAAAACTTTTCCTTTTTATTCCAATAAAACCTTCTGTTAATATAGATTTTGGTTGGGTTGTTGTTGCATCTTCACTTTATATCAATATATTACTTATACTATTTCTAAATTTTTACGAGTTCCTTTTCCTACTATGATTACAATGATGACTTAAGGATACGTGAAAGAGAGCAAATGCCTGTGTATTATCTTTTCAAACATGGTGGATAATAGAGGAAGGATTGAGATTGGTCGATAGTTTGTGACATTACGTTTTCTTTTATTTTCAGTTAAACTGCATTATTTATGGTAAAGAAGCCAATATTTTAGGTTGACTGGGAACCGTACTCCCCATTTAATACATTGCGTCTTATGGGAAAATAGGAATTGCACTTCACGAATTTGCAGTTTGCGTAAGTTTTCTGGAAGTAATTATTCATGAAGTTCAACAAGGTGGTGTATATGAAAGTAGGGGTTTGACTTATATGGCGAGTATATGCCTATTCATGCACTTTTGGGGTTAAAAAAACTTAAATTGACTTATATGCAGGATCTACCTATACGCCGCGATATACTATATGCAAAACCACAAAAAGTGAGGTATACCAGTTTTATTTGCCTGTTTTGATCTTTTTTGCCTAAATAATTTCACTGTGTGAAAAGGTGTCAAAATCACAGAGCTACCATATTTATCCAAGTGGGAGTCTAAGGACAAAGTTCAGTGATAAAGATAGTGAGAGTGAGAACAATGATGAAGAGAGCATAGAGGGTGATTATGAGTATGATATTCAAGAAAATTATGGTACCCAATAAAAATATTTGCTAATTTTGTAGAATTTTTAATTTTTGCAGGAATCATTTGTAGTCTTGGAATCGGGTAAATATGGTAATTTTATTAACCCTTAGTCATGTGATGCCAGTATGACCCCAAGCAATGTATTTTCGTCAATATCAAAAGAAATTTACTTCCTATCTATACCTAACTTGCAATATCTTTGCCGTTAACTTTCTTCATGGTGTTTTAGTGTTTTATATTATTTTTGGATTAGTTGATTTTGATATTTTTAATATTTTATGCGCAATATACGTACAATAAATACCGAGACAATAAAAGAATTTTAATTTGCGATTTTGATGGAAATCCACTTTCTAGGTACCCGAGTCCAAAAAAGTTGTTTTTGCAATGTCATCTGTCACCTTTTTCCCACACTGGGGCCTGAACAGTTGCACACAATATAATAAAATCTCATATTTTCGTGTAACAACATCTGAGATATGTTGATATGTGACATATATGGCAAAAATTGAGGGTAGTCTTGTCAATTTTCATAAAAAGTTGATTTTTCTCAAAAACAGCTTGAGGGATTTCAATTAGAATTTTATCTGTATAGAGCAGGGATCCTCACACACAAGCATGGGATCTACGTATCCCTTTCCACTTGCGTGGTAATCGACCGTACACCTTCAATATTAAAAATTCCTTGGAGCGGAGGGGAGAAGGGGTGGCTGAAATAGATTGGAGAATGCTCAAGCTGGAGGATGGTGGTGGTCCTTTTTATCCAGTTTATTTTGCCTCTTTTCTTAACGTGATCTACAGGCAACAAATTATCAAAAAACCATTTAAAATATTTTTTATTTATATCTATTAAAAATTATATGAAAAACATCTTCTGTGCAATATAAATTATTTAATTAAATCCATTACACAGTATTAAGTAGACATGGATGATTTGCACTGCATGGCATCAGCAAACTGTAGAAACTTTGAATTACACCTGCTTATTGCTAGCCGCTTACAGTTGTCCAAGTTATTAAAGTAGACAGATGCTCAGATTTTATTATTCTCATGCTGGATAATGCTGACTTTCAAAGATACATGGAACCAAAAAATGCTGTTATATTCGTATCCCTACTTTTAGTGGGCATATGCTGCATACACCATCACACTGAACCTTCCTTTTCACTGCTAAAAATTCTTTCAAGTGGGGCAACTAACTTTCAGAGATCTACCTAAAACGAGTTGGTGATCGACAGTCAATTGCAATCAATGTCTTGAGCACTCCTGGTATAGAGTGATATCATGAACAATACGACATAAACCGTATATTTTTAAAAATATTTTTATTGTGTACAGTGGCATTATGATAACGAATTTTATGTCCAGCTACCACACAGCTCTCTCTCTCTCTCTCTGAATCTAAACAGTCACCCAATATGTTTTTCACACGGGATTGAGTAGAGAATTGAAAGAGTGTAACCATTGTTGTGTGTTTAATAAAACTAGGTATAGCGGAAAATTATTGTAATTTACATATCTATGATTTTTATTATTTTTTCTTTTCTACAACAATCCAAATTGTTACTTATCATTTGCATAAGGTATTTTTCTCAATTTATTTAGTACTGGACAGTAAAACTGAATACTGCCGTAATTTCTGGCATCCATAAAATAACTCTAAAAAGCTATAATCCATTCCTTTCGTGCTAGCTCTCTCATGATAAAACTTCTGCTCCACAAACTTTACCTGTAGGTGGCCCCACTTCCGTCCTCTCCTTACCATAAACTGATCTTAGTCTCCTTCGGTGGAACCATTTTTCCTCTTTTTGGTAGCAACCGGGTGTTCCCTCCCTTTGGCTGAACAGACAAAATGGTCATATATCCCCAGCATTCCCTATCCACAATAAAAGATGTCACAAACAGACTGATGTAGCTGCCATCATTGGTTTCATCCTGTATAAACAAAATGTTCAAAATGAAATGATGAGGCAGAATTTCTTTAAAATACTATCTGCAATAAAAAAGAACAACAGATTCCGAGATCCCAGAGTCACTTTATACCAAGAGATCTCAGAAAGCCCATTCACAGTCAGTGGTGGAGGACTTGCAGGACCTTCCAAAGGAAGATGCAAATTTTGCCCTAGAACAATCAAGATTCATTTCGGTGTGCCAATTGTGGGGCTTTTATTTGCGAAGAGCATATACTATTATTGTGGGTACAGGGGAAGTGATTAAAAATGAAAAAAAATTTCTTGTTATAAATGTTATTTTAATCAATATTTCACAAAGAATTATTAATAAATAATTGGATTATTGTGTAAAAGTGATTTTATTTCCAATGTGATGAAAATCAATATTTTCTTTCTAAAATTTACAAATCAGTTTGGGGTCGCATTGGCCCCACACGATGATGATGACAAATTTTTTTCATGCATCTAACTAAGGGTTAAATGCGTTTATTTTTAGAGGTGCATTTTCATTATCTGTTGAAACTCAATAACTCTCTAAAAGCTTTTGATACTACATTAGTATAACTGTTAATTTGCTTACAAGCTTGATAAATGTACACATTGGGAATCATTATGCATCTGACAAACTTTTGCGATTCTGTCTGTCGTTTTACTTACTTTTTATTGTTCCAGGATCATGCTGACGAACTATTGGTTATGAACTTTTCTCCAAAGTCTTTATTAAGGTGAGATTTTTACAATAATTCACCAGTGTGTTGACATTTTGTATCCATGGCATAAATCGTTGATTCAAGTAATTTCTTTTCTCTTGCTACTTCATCGAACCTTCACAGGTTATTTTGCCTTTTGTATATATATATAAATCATTTTCCTAAAGCATTAAGAATCTCTCCTTAACTTGGGGATAAATTATCTGTGATTTTTTATCTTCTCATTTATTGTTCTTGTATTATTTTATTTGTGTATTAAGTTATTATCACCGTTGAAAGATACCACAATGCTCCATAGTTTAGAGAAGGTACTAAACTGATGTCATCTCTACCAATATCAGTTGCTTTTTAAGGTTTTTTTTCTTTCTGAATTTTCTCTCATGCATTTATTAACCATATAAACATAGAGACATTGTATTGTTGCTCCAATTGAGATTACAGAATGTACTAATCTTTTGTTGTAAATTTTTTCCTACTTGTAGAATGCAAAATATACAGTAAACCCTACACATTCGTGAGGGTTACATTCCTGTAAACCCTCGCAAATGTGGAATTCGCAGATGTTGAGACCATAATTCATTGGAAAAAATGGGGTTAGGGTCATGGCATGACAAAACATAGGGAGTGAAAAGGTAAATACATAAGAACATACACAAAAATCAGTAAATAATAATATTCTGTATAATAATATGGTGGTGAAGTAAATCTGAATCCTCCAAAGAGGGCAATAGAGGAGGGTTTAGGCTGGCCGAGGCAAGAGGGTTTGGGCTGAAAAAACCAGGTGATGGTCATCTGTTTTGCTGTTTTCTGCAGTTCCTTTAGAGTTTCAAGGTAGAGGTGGGATGCAGCCTCATTCTCCCTCTTAAATTTGAGTCTCCTCTCCCTTACAGGATCACATTCCACCACTTTGTTGATAAATGCCTGCTGCAGTCGCATTATTTCAGTCAGAACTTTTAGGTTGAGAGTAGACCTTGCAGCAACCTCTTCCTCATTGTTGTCCTCATTTATGAGCTCATTTAGCTCCTCTTCAGTCAAATCCCTGTTGTGTGACTCACAGCACTGTAGCAAGGGGGGGGGGGGGTGAAGTGGGCAACCATCCCGGGCGACAGACGGCAAATTGGCCTTCCATATAAAAATTGTCCGTGAAGTGTCAGAAGGGAAATGTACTTCTTGTTATCTGCACTGAAAGGTGCCTTTCACCTCTGATATTTTTCAAGGTATTGAAAAATTATGAACCCAAAACTTTTTTTGGTTCACATAAAGGCACAAATGAAAGGTTGAACTTCCCCACTGCTCTCTACCTCCATTTTCAAATTCTCACACATCTGCCACACGTCCACGGGTCCAAAGGAGCTGGTACAAAACATAAGGCACACTACCCCGACCTTGTTCGATTACCCTTGAGGGCCTCGGGTTGTCCCCTAGTCCATTTACGATGCAAGAGGCACCCTTTTGTCTATTTTAAGATAATATCTACTGCCTTCCTCCATGAGCCATTTTAGAATTGTTATATTTGCCGATGCTCATTTAGCAGTTGTCGGAAAAGCACGTTCTCTGCTAAAGGATGCTAGTTTCTCCTTCCGATTTCATAAATTCGATTTAAAAAGTTTTCATTATATGAACAGTTTTCAAGCATCATTTCTTATCTATACTCACAGCAAAAAATGTCCTATAATGATGCAATAGGATACAAATACATAAACAAAGACAAATGAGCGTCACATGTCTTCAACAGTCGTATTGCAAATATGCATCACCACTCTTCAATTTGTTAACTCTCTCCCTAACAAGATATTTTTAGTGCTTTGTTTCCATTATCAGGTTTTGTTATACCTATGTACTTAGAATTACATATCTACGTAAGAAAAGGGCATCATACAGTAAAATTTTTAATTGAAAATTTATATTTTTGCAGGATTTTATTTGCATTATAGCAAGGCGAAGACCGATAATTAATATAAGGGGGGCCAAAACTAGCCCCCTTATTTGGGTGAACTATGAAAGTATTAAATTTCATTATCGAATCATATCTAGCCATAGATACAATTGTAACTTAACTCGAATGGCATTTCGAAAAATTGAACAAGATATCCTCTAACTTTGAATTCTTGAGTGGCCACTCCATTTCAAAAATGGAACATAGTGTATTAAAGAAATGAGCAACCAACGTTGCTGTGCAATATAGCAATGATCTAGACATAGAAATAGTTTCAGAGATTTTAAGTCTCAAATTTCAAGCCCCATTATTACTCCAAGATGGTCATAAAGCAACACATCTAGATATTCTACAAATGATTTTGATGGGGTTTTGTTGATGCCTATCCTAATGTAGAGATTGCTCTGAGAATTTTTTTAACACTTCCTGTGACTGTTGCATCATGTGAGCATAACTTCAGCATATTGAAGTTAGTTAAAAATTAAATATGGTCTACCATGGCCCAAGAACGATTGGCAAATTTATCAATTTTATCTATTGAACATGAAATAGCCAACACCCTAAAATGTGATGATTTAATAAACAATTTTGCAACTCTCAAAGCCAGGAAAGTATGTATGTGAATTTGATATGCTTATTTTTGTCATTCAAAATGCAATATTATTAATTATAGTACAATTGACATTTCAGGGTTAGGCACAGGTCAATTTTGCAACTATTGCTCACTTTTTTTAAGCTTTGGTCACTATTTTGGGGAAAGACACTTTTTTCACTTTAGGTTTTGTAAGATTCCTTAATACAACTTCTCTAGTGATGATCCAGGCCTCTATGCCTTCTTAGGGGACACTTAACAGAAATCTGGCTTATCATGTTAATATTGATCACGGTAATGTTATAGCGGATTGTATTTTTTCTATTTAAATTGAGTTTTTGTATCACTTGTAGCTCTAATAATGATAATAATTATTATTAGGCGTTCATTACTTAAAAGTAAAAAAGAACGCCTTATGGTCAGGTCATGTCCGTCTGTCTGCAAGTTTATTCGAAAACTATCCGGCAGATTTTCATGAAATTTGGTACTAAGAATTTTTAAGACAAAAGAGTAAGAAAATAGTCTAAATGGTTCACATAACCAAATCAGAGGTGCCACTATAAAAGAAACAAATAAAAAAATTTCTCATCTCGTAAAATATTAGTCATACTAAAAAGGTTTTCAAATAAAATTTGTAGAACTAATAAAATGAAATATTTCTTTTAAATACAGTTTTGGCGTAAAAGTAATTGTTTTCAAGAAAATCTTAAAAAACATTGTATTTCCATTATAACTCATAAAATATTAGTCATACCAAAAAGTCTTCAAATAAAATTTGTAGAACTAATTAAATGTAATATTTCTTTTCATATGCATTCTTATCAGAATACTAGCTGTTTTTAAGAAAATCTAACAAAATTGTAATTTACTTTAAACTTTGAAAACCTCTTGCGTGGTATTGTAGTCAGCGAAAATAATTTTCTTAGCAACCGATGTAAACAAGATCTTTTATAAATAAATGAATGCATTAATTTTTTCTCGCACACACAGCATTTAGTGAATGAAAGGAAATGCATTATGTATGACAGAGAAATTAAACTAAATTGCTTTATTTTCGTTTCGTGAGCAGACAGAATTTTGTTAGTGTAAAGAAATAGATAATTTACGAAGAAGGATTGAATGTGAGCGTAAAGATTACATTACTCTTTAACTCAAGTGAGGTATGGAAAGAAGGGTGCTGTATTTTGGCCGCATCCCATGCGCCAAAGTTTCTTGCTACGGTCCTGGTGACTCGATCAGCTCCTCCACCTCTTGTGGCTGCATATCTTCAGAGCCTTCTCCTCCAACTTGATGCACCAACTGAGCGATATCTTGAAGATCATCACTAATGGAAGGGAACCCAGTGAATTCATTGACTATTTCTGTCCATAGTTTCTTCCAACAGACATTGATGGTAGATGGCTTGATCTTGTTTAGCAACTCGTGAATGTCAATGATGCAGTCCGCGATGTGGCCAGATGCGATGCTGAACGGACTTTATGCCGAACGGCCACTATGCCAAACAAATGTTATGCCAACAGGGCATTATGTGGACAGGATGGTATAGGTGGGGAATGTTAACAAGCGATTTATAGATAACTTCACGGAGAATTTATACCACCAGTAGCATATAATATCGTAAGGGATTTATAATCCGCCGGAATATATAAAAAAATTGAACAGGTGGATTGAGCCGTCAGAAGTATAAACAATTGAATGGGTAATGTGAACTGCCAGTATTGTAAACTACTGAATGGTTAACGTGAATCACAAGAAGTATAAGCAATTGCATGGATGGAACCATTGGAAGTATAAAGAACTGAACAGGTGGATTGAACCAAGGGAATTATAAAGTTATGAATAGGCAACTTGAACCATCAAAAGTATAAACAATTTAACGGGTACACTGTACTGCCAGACATATCAACAACTGAAGGTGTAACTTGTACCATCAGTAGAATATGATATTGTTCAGTTAATTTTAACCACCAGAACTATAGTAGTCAGTAGTATCAACAATTGAAGAGGTAAAGTGTACAACCCGAAATTTGAAAGAGTATGTGTACAGCATTACTTATAAACAATTTAATGTGTAATCTGTAGCCCTAGACATAAACAACTGAATGGGTCAATTATATTCGCCGTATTATGAACAATTGAACGGGTAAATTACACTAGCTGTATTATGAACAATTGAATGGGTAAATTATACTAGCTGTATTATGAACAATTGAATGGGTAAATTATACTAGCTGTATTATGAACAATTGAACTGGTAAATTATACTAGCTGTATTATGAACAATTGAATGGGTAATGCAAACTACAGTAATTACACTGAGAAACAAGGTTTGTGGTTCTGAAAATAGAATATGTGGTCCTGATTTAGTTTGTAATGCAGATTACGAATCTGTTTTTAAAATTTTCCTATCACGTATATATTTTGAGATATGACACTTCCAATTATAGTGAACAAATCCCGGAAAGACCATATTCTAGACAAAAGAAGATTCAATACAAACAAAATCATTTGTTACCTTTTTTTGTCTTTGCAAGTGTTATTCTGTTTTTTCAGTAGTAGCTGAAGGTGTTAAAGAGCCAAACAGCATGTTTCCTAAATATGCTAATGCGGCCTACAGTTTTTGTTTTGTTTGTGGAGTATTTACTGTGAAGCATCAGAGAAGGTGCTTTACTCCTCTTATCATAAAAGCTTATCAATTGTACTTTTATTCTATGGAAGAGTGTCTGTGCTATTGCAATGATGTAAATGCTTTAACAGCATCACTGAGGCACAAACACAAAACAGGTTTATTTACCCCCTTTACATATCAAATTAGGACTCATGTAGAATTTTGTAAAAGGTATGGATAAAAATGGCAGAGGATTTCTACATCTTAAGGAAAAATTTACAAAAATCACCAATGCAAAGATTAAGGAAGGAATATTTGTGGGTCCCTAAATACGTGAACTCATGGACGCTGACGGATTCAATACAGTGTTCGAAGGAAAAGAAAAACGGCATGGGCATGTTTCAAAGCAGTTGTCATGAACTTTTTAGGAAACAACAAAGCACCAAACGATCAAAACTTGGTTAATAAAATGCTGGAAGCAAACCATGACATGGGGTGTAACATGTCACTTAAAATTCATTTCCTTCACTCCCATCTGGACTTCTTTCCTGAGAATTTTGGAGCTGTGAGTGACGAGCACAGCGAGCGGTTCCATTAGGACATTCCAACATTGGAAAAACAATACCAAGGCAGATGGAACACTAATATTCTTGGTGATTATTATTGGTTATTAATTAAGAAATCTCCTGGTACATCATACAAAGAAAATTGTCTGCTAAATCTTTAACCTAGCATGTATTTACATGTATTTTGCTGAATTTGTACGACTAAAACACAATACCGTATTTACCCGAAAGGAAGACGAGGTTTTTTCACAAAAATGCCATTAAAACTGTTAGGCATCGTCTTAAAACAACGTATAAGGATTTAAGGTGAGAATACACCCCTATTTTAAATGCACCATGAAACACCCAGATGTCAAGTATATGTCCGTTAAAATATTTATTATTGCATAAAGTAATACATCATATTTAATTAATTACTACAATACTTTAAAAATTTAAGGTCAAAGTTCTTAAAATTGCTCCCACAGACCAAGGGTTCTACTTCAGCAGTAGGGAAGTGTTTAGAGCTGGGTAGGTAATCGCGTGACAAGTTGAATAGAATGACTACAGCTGGGCGATTCCGTGCGTAATATGAAACACAAAGTCATGTAGGCACCAATTAAGGTGTCTAGTAATACAATGTAAACAAGACTGATACAATTTAAATGTGTCTACTACAATTTAAACATGATGCTTTGCGTTTGGTATGCCAACGGCAGACGAAGTGGATGTGAGTTTCAGAGTAGAAAATTTACGAGAGCACTTTAGTACACGCTTTAAAGTTTTAAAGTGAAATAGTGACAAGTTATTATTTATAACTTTTAAATAAGATACCCCAAACAAATGGCAGATCGCGTAGAGAAAAAAGGAACTGTGGTAAGAGGGAATATATCGAAAGGAATTAGACGAAATTACGACAGAAATTTTAAGTTAATGGTGGTGCACTATGCTGAAGAAACAAATAATTATGTGGCAGGGAGGAAATACAATGTGACTGAAGCAAATGTGTGAAGGTGGAAGCAAGCAAAAGAGAAACTTGAAGGTGCTAACTCATCATGGAGATCATTTTGCGGACCAAAATGAGGCCGATTTCATGCATTAGAAGAGGAAATTGCAAACTTCGTGCATATTCAAAGAATGGATGGTAAACCGGTGGTGCGGGATATCATTAAATTGAAAGCCCAAGAATTAGCACGATCGCAAAACATTCCACACCAAGAATTTAAGGCTAGTAATGGATGGTGTGTCCAAATGATGCATCGTAATGGTTTTATCCTGCGGTGAAGAACTTCACTTAACCTTCCGACTTCACGGACAAACTAATAACTTTCCAGAGGCATGTAATTCGGTTGCGGAAAAGTCACAATTACCTTCTGAGTCAAATGGGTAATGCAGATGAGACACCCATTTACTTCGACATGCCATCCAATTACACAGTCAACGAAAAAGGTGCAAAAAATGTCATCATAAAAACTTCTGGGAATGCAAAACTGCGCATTACTGTAATGCTGTCTGTATTAGCAGACGGAACAAAGTTGCCACCGTATGTTATTTTAAAATGCAAAAGAGTGCCTAAGGAAGTACTACCAAATGGAATAATTGTTAAATGTCAAGGCCAAGGATGGATGTCAGCTGATTTAATGAAGGATTGGCTAAGCATAGTGTGGAATAGACGACCTTGGGCACTTTTAAGGCAGAGAGAAATGTTTGTCTTACTTATATGCGTTCAAAGGCCACCTTACAGAGGAAGTTCAAAATACCCTTCATGGTATGAATACTGTCCTTGTAGTTATACCAGGAGGTATGACATCACAAATTCAAGTGCTAGATGTTGTAGTGATGAAGCCCTTTAAGGATTACATAAAGTCATTTTATTCAAAATGGCTTTTGGCAGGGGACCATGCATTAACTCCTACAGGGAAAATTAAGAAACCCAGTATATGACTTTGTAATTGGATCATTGCAGCATGGAAAAAAATAGATCCCCATAGTATCTCAAGAGGGTTCAAGAAATGCTGCATATCAAAGTCCATGAACGGTATGGAAGACGACTTGTTTGAATTTGAATAAGTTGTGATGAATGAACAGGACAGCAAGAATAAGGGAAGGAAACAGAGGAGAGGGATATGTAAGTGATAAATTTAGTTTTTTTATTCATCATCTTAATGTTAGCTTGTTATACATATATGTAAAAGTTTTTTGTAAGTAAACCTAATTTTTTTAGGGTTCGTCTTAAATTCAAGGTCGTCTTCTTTTCGGGTAAATACTGTATATTCCCCTAATATAAAAATACATTTTTCTCCATATCTAGACATGCTATGCAAATTCTGACTACAGATTGAAACTCAGTGGGCCGAAATCGTTTAGGATAACCTCATTCTATGCAAGAACCAGACAAAAAGTTTCAATTTGTTCTCCAGTGTTATTAGCAGCAGAAAGGGAAATTTTTATCTCCACAAGTAAAATCCAACATAGGCAATATATGTCTATCGACTGAGAAAAACATACATAATAACACCCAAGGAATTAACCAATATAAAATGACATGGTGGCCGAAGGGTAGAGGTGAAAAGGGGCGGAGGAAATCATAATGAAACTTAGGTAATATCTACTTACTGGGAATTACATACAGATTATAATATAAAAGAAAATATAACTTTGTAGTGGTATGGTGAGAAAGGGGAGTGGACCCAATTAAAAACAATATCTTTGAAAAAGTTACGCAAGTGAAAGATTGGACTACCCCTTATAGTGGTCTTATTAATTGTCACTGTCATCTTTAAATATGGTACATGAACTACTATGTTCATTTCTCCCCCAACTCCCTTTTCCTTTTTCTCCTTCTCTAAAATGTTTAGGTGATTGTCTTATATATCATAATTGGTTCTCCTACAATTTGTCATGCATCAATTTATCGCAAGACACATTCATCACAAATTCAGGAATCTTTGAGGAAATAGAAAATATATTTCTGTTATTTTCAGGAGTAGTAGAGGGAACAGGATTACTCTTTGTGTATTAATATTGCGAGCCATTGTGGTCGATGTATGGCAGGAGTTGAATATTTACAGCAAAATATTTTTCTTATTCTCAGGAATGTTATTCCACTGTATTAATATTGCTCTCCCTCATTGCCGGTGTATGACAGCAGGAAAATATTTTCCCAACAAAATGTTTTTCTGTTGTTTTCAGGGATATTAGAGAGAATAGGATTCCACTATATGTATTAATATTTTTCCAACAAAATATTTTTGTTATTTTCAGGAATATTTGAGAGAATAGAATTCCACTTTATGTATTAATATTGCTAGCCATCATGGTCTGTGTATGGCAGAGATGAACATTTTTCTGATCCGTTAGCTATCTGGCATGTGCTCATACTGTCATATAATAATCAATATCGTGAAAACTATTGAAGTTACTGGCATGCAACCTTCTTCATATATAAACTTAAACTATTCTGAACATTTCATTAACTGCATGTACCCCTCTAAACCAGTTACGAAAGAAGTTTAACAAAGATCAACTTTTTCATGTCTCAGCTGAAAATTTTAGATGTGTTACAATTGTTATTTTTTTAAAAGGTAGTTCATAACAGAATGTACTAACAGAACATGAGTAAAATTCACCTCATGTGAATGGGAGTAAAAAAATCTTTATGTTTGATAGATTGAATTGCTAACATTAGTATAATTTACCCGTTCAATTGTTCATAATACAGCTAGTATAATTGACCCATTCAGTTGTTTATACATCTAGTGCTACAGATTACACATTAAATTGCTTATATGTAATGCTGTACACATACCCTTTCAAATTTTTATACTTCCAGTTGTACACTTTACCTCTTCAATTGTTTATTCTACTGACTACTATAGTTCTGGTGGTTAAAATTAACTGTACAATATCATATTCCACTGGTGGTACAAATTACACCTTCAATTGTTGGTATGTCTGGTCCACCTGTTCAGTTCTTTATACTTCCAATGGTTCCATTGTTTATACTTCTTGTGATTAATGGTAACCATTCAGTAGTTTACAATACTGGCAGTTCATATTACCCATTCAATTGTTTATACTTCCAATGGCTCAATCCACGTGTTCAATTGTTTATATATTATGATGGATTACATATCTCTTACAATATTATATGCTACTGGTGATATAAATATCCCATGAAATTGTTAATAAATCGCTTGTTAACATTCCCCACCTATCCCATCCTGTCCGCATAATGCCCTGTTAGCATAACGTCCATTCGGCATAAAGTCAGAGGCATACTGTTCATTGGCATACCATCCAAGTACTGTCTGCGATGTTGAACATCTTCCAATTGATGGTAACATCGAGTGTTGTCTTCCTGGATTGCATCCAAAATGTGCTTGAAGGTGCGTCTGTGCAGTAGGCTTTGAAAGTTGCAATGACACCTTGATCTAAGGCAACGTTTCTCAACCTTTTTTCCTTTGCGACACACATGACGCTTGCTGCTCACATGCGCAACACACTTAACACTACAATCCATCCGACTGAAAAAGGAGTAGTAGTATGTAGCAATAAAGAGTTTAAGCCTAAGTATTGTTTTTATTGTTGCAAAACATTATGCATGAGAATGACAAGAACTCTCCTTAACAAAATTTACTTTGTTTTATATAGCCAGTATTAACATTTTCAGTGACACACCCCTCAGCTCTTCACGACACAGTAGTTGAGAACCAATGATCTAAGGGTTGGATGAGAGAGGTTGTATAAGGAGGCAGGAAAACCACCTCTATGTTGGGATGTGTGAACTGAATGTCAACTGGATGTCCAGGAGCATTATCAATGAGGAAGACTTTGAAAGATTGACTTGAAGGTTCTTGAATTCCAAGTGTTTTTCTACTTCACAGATGAAACAGTCATGGAACCACTCCAAAAATAATGCTGCAGTTACCCATGCCTTCTTGTTTGCATGCCAAAATACGGGCATCTGATTCTTGTTCTTGCCCTTCAGCGCACAGGGTTTCAAGGAGTGATACAACCGCATAGACCTCACCATGTCGGTCCACAAAGCATTAGTGCAGATGAGAAGGGATAAACAGTCCTTTGCTGCCTTAAAGCTAGAGGCAGTCTGTTCCCTTTTCGAAAGAAATGTTCTTTTGGGCAGCATTTTTTTCCTAAAACAACCCAGTCTCATCAGCGTTGAAGACCTGTTGCAGCACATACCTCTTCTCCTCAATAAGCTTACATAGTTCCTCGGGATACCTCTGCTCTGTCTAATGGTCTGCTGATGCCGACTCACCAAACTAGCTTCACATTGTGCAAGCTGTACCTGTTCTTGAATTTTTCAAACTATCCCTTCCTGGCTTGTAAATCACTAGATTGCCCTTAGTCCTCATTCCTTGGTCCCTAAAGTGATGAAATAGCCTCTTTGGCTTAGCATGAATGATAGAGCCACTTGGAGGAATTTTCTTCTGGGTTTGGTCCTCAATCCACAGATTGTGCTTTTTCCATTTGTTCTCTTGTTTTACCTCACACTTGTGACACCATTTTTGCACTTATTGGAACACTACCTGCAACACAATCCCTTATTGCCTTTTCATTTTTCTTCATTGACCTTAGTGTAGAAGACTCGTTTATTCCAAAATGTTGGCCAACTGCAGACACTCTCACCTGTAACCAGTGTGTCTAACACTCAATTTCTCACTTAAGTGCATCACTTTCATCCACCTTTTTGGAGTAGAAGCACTTGTAGCAACTTGCTTTATCTTAGGCATGATTAAGGATGAGTAAGGGCAAATAAACCAAATAAATTACAAAATCGAGAAGCAATGTGTGGTGAGGTCTTTACCCTGTGGGGGTCACTGAGACACTGAGGGCTGAGACTGAAATAGGAGAGAGGGAAGCAGTGCACACCT
Source organism: Tanypteryx hageni (assembly GCA_028673005.1). Classification (NCBI taxonomy): domain Eukaryota; kingdom Metazoa; phylum Arthropoda; class Insecta; order Odonata; family Petaluridae; genus Tanypteryx; species Tanypteryx hageni. The sequence goes on from CM054113.1 coordinate 222,391,529, forward strand.
ACGTGGCTGTGTACCAGTGTAGCAGGCTACCATCTTGCTGCAAACTCGTGTATTTGCAAGGGCAAGGGGTCACAAATTTAGAGTAGGTGTACATGGAATATATCGTGAATTTGCGAATTTCTCAAATGATGAAGTCGTGAATGTGGAGGGTTTACTGTATTCATCATTTATTATGAGGATTTACTTTCAAACATTTTAACCTTATTCAGAAAAGTCTCTGTATTTAGAAATACTGAATTTTTATTATAGCCTTTTGTTATGTCACTGAAAGAAAAAGCTTCATATCAGCTACCTAACATTTTTAACATAAGATTACTTTTTGTTTCTATTAATATTTATTTTAGTTGATAGAGTCTTCATTATGTTTTAATTTAGCTTTCTGTCATTGGGTATATTTGAATCTCTCCGGCAGGCTGTGCCTTGATGAGGTGCTTAAGCATCAAAAGGAACTCTCCTGTAGTTGGCGCTGTTTGCCTGAAACCCTACAAGCAATATTACGCCTTCGAGTGGAGCAGTGTTCTCAAAGATAGTGGTTATATAGGAATTATATTTCATTTTAGAGTGTGGATACAGTTTTTTCAAGTGTTCTCATTGAGTGTAAGCAAAATCGGACTTAAGCATTCACATTTGGAGTTCACAAACAATGATTTATAATTGCAGTGTTTTTATGATACAAAAAATATAGGAAATGGTTTGATAGTTACTAACATTCAAACTATTTGGAAGGATTGCATTCTGAAAAGACAATGTAATATAGTGACATTTTTTTCTTGAGCGTCATATTTCAACAATTATATTCTTCCTGATATTTATTAGTTTTATTATTTATTGGTTAAACTTGTTAATTCATCCTATGTATTTATTTGATGGGTCAACTATCAACTTCATTTATTTATCATCCTCAGCTGAAATTAATGGCAGGTGGTGCTATGTGTCCTGCTTAACTATGTATCAAAAACATTTTTTCATCAAAACAAAAAAAAACTATCAGTTTGACCAAATGATTTTACTTAAAGTTATTCATAACATGAAAAAAGAGATTGAAATAGTCAACATTTTGACATGTACATATAATCCCCTTTTCCTTGTAAAAAATATCAGAAATTATATGAAAAAATTGAATTGTAGAGTGTATTGAATGCTGAAGTATCTCATAAAGCTGCTGTACCATACTCTTTTTAATTTAATTTTTGGTCTGGCATTGTATTTATGTAAATTCTTGAGACAATTGTTGAATGTTATTATAATTCTAACCTATTATTTTAAGATTATTCATGTTGTATATATCTTCTCATGAAATGTTTTTCTACAAAAGTGATTTTTGTAGCTTTCAAAGTTTATTTCAAATATATAAATTGATATTAAGTTCAAAGCAATAAATTAAATTAGCATTGGATTGAAATATATTCAACTTCATCATTTAGCTAACCTGTAAAATGGAAATTCATTCATTGAATTTTATTATCCCAATTAAAAGTTCTTTATGGTAAATATTAACATAGGATACCTTCAGGTTCACATTTTTTTGATAAAAGCATAAGTAAATACCGTCCATGATTATTTTATAATGAGAATTACGTACAGGCAGTACACAGTTTTAAGTCACCCTGCCTTCCTGGAAACTCCGCCGAAGAGTGGACTATAAGAAAACGAGTCCCGTTTTCCCTTAGACTTGCATATTATAGTGGACAAATTGCATTCCAAGGACCTAACACCCAAGATTTTCAAAATATAACTGAAAATGTTCTATTCAATCAAATATATATGAAGTATTTATTTATATATGTTAAAACATTTTAAAAGATTGTTTGCTAGTTATATAAATCCTTAAAACAGCCTCTCAAATGTGCTAAACAAAGGAAATCAGATTTTGATGTTTACCAGGCCATGTCTGGCTAACTAGTGCTCGCTATGTTTAACGCTCGCCACCTGGGTTTTAAAAAATGACGTGTTATCTCAATGTGGTCATTTTTTACCTCAGCACACAAAGTCTTTCTTCCATCAGTATAAAAAATTTATCTTGCATTTTTATTATTCATAATAATGAATAATAGTTTTACAATCGAGGAAAACACATTTACATTACACCACCTTTTTGAAATTTGTGAATAATTCTAGAAAACTGACGAGAAATGCAAATTCATGATGTGCAAGTCCTATTTTCCTATAAGACACAATGTAAAATAGGAGTACGGTTCCGAGTCAACCTAAAAAATTCAATTTTTATCATAAATAATGCAGCGTAACAGAAAATAAAAGAAAACGTAACAGCAAATAAAAACCTAGCATCATAAAGTGAAAAAATACTTTTAATTACTTTCAAAACGCATAATAGCAAAAGAAATTCCAGCATTACAAAGCAATAACTCTTCTTTCAGAAATTGTACAGTTTATCACCAGCACATTTTCGCATGCCGTTTTCAATCTTCTTTTGTTCATTTCAAGGAAATACTTTAAATTGATGAACTACTGAAATATGTTGATTACGTGATGCACAGATATTTTCTTGGGTTCTGTCACAAATATTTCTAAGCCGCAAAAAAAACACTAGCATTATAATGTGATAATTTCTTTTATTAATTATATGCAAAATGCATAACAGAAAATCCAAATCTAGCATAAGAAAGTGATTACGAAAATAAAAACAGGCAATATGGTAGCATTTCTTTTATCAATCGCGTTCTAAATATGTGGCAGAAAATGTTACGTTTACAAGATGATAGCAATTATTAGATTTACATTAAAAATTTGTAATAAAAAATTAAAATCAAACAAAATAACATTTCCTTAAATTACGTTCAAAATATGTACATACAAAGATAATAGCAAGTGAAAACCTTACATTCCAAAATGATGTTGTTTCTTGAAATTCTAAACTAAATAAAAATAAACATAATTTAAAATACTGGCATTGGCGGTGAAGTTCAAACTGACCTACAAAATAATTAAGTTGCGAGTTATCACGTTTGTTTACATCAAAAACTGCTAATAATGAGCATTATAAATATAATATAATGTTCTTTTCTAGGGCACCAAAGTTTAAACTGAACCTCGAAACAAAAAATGTAGATGGAGTTCACGCTTGTCATCGCAAACACAGATGCAAAATGCAAATAATCAGCTTGAAACAGAAGTAATGGTCAAAAAATATTGTCATGAAGTGCAAATTCGCGAACCGCAATCACGCCAAGTTCAAAAAGGTGGTGTATAGTAAAAAAAAGCAGGGGTCCTAAAACAGATCCCTGTGGAACTCCATTTACAGCTGTAAATTTTGATGAATATATGTATCCATTTGTTGATAATAGTCTAACTACATTCACATGATTTGTTAGATATGATTTGATTAGGTTGTTTGCTCTTCCTCTTATTTTCATAATTTTCAAGTTTTTTAGTAGTATTTCAAAATTATGCAATCAAAAGAAAGGTCGAGAAAGAAACCAATGTTGTGGTTCCCTTTGTCAATGTCAGTAATAACTTTTTCAAGAAATTAATTGCTGCTGAAATGATAGATTTTCCTTTTGTAAAGCCATGCTGAGAGCTACAAATAACATCATGGAATTTCAAAAAAGACAAAAGTCAAAGATTTTTGAGAAGCAGTACAGTAATGCAATTGGCCTGTAATTATCCAAGGACATCCTTTCCCTTTTTTTAAGAATTGGATTTATTATGGTAATTTTGAGTGTATCAGGAAAAGTACCTTCCTCAAAGGATTTGTTAATAATGTTAGCTATAAGTGGTACAATACTTACAGCACGTTTTAATGGCAATAATTGTGATACCATCATACCTAACATTTCTTTGTTTTAATGCTTTCTATTATATTAATAATTTCTGCTTCATTTGTTGGCATGAGAAAAATGTTGTGAGGTATTCTGTCCATCAAAAAATATTTGTTGCAAGTGTTACTACAAAGGTTTTGTGAGATATTGGCAGCTTCTTTGATGAAAAAGTTATTTAGTTGGTTTGTAATATCTTTTGGATCCTTAATGGAGATCCCATCAACATTAATTTCAGATCAAGAAGAAATTGGGGTTTCCTTTTGCCTTACTTGAATAATTATATTCTATATACTTTTAAATGGACAGATAGGATGAAAAATGATGAAGTGCTACGAAGTGTAGGAGAGAAATAAATGATTATACAGAATATTAGAAACAGGAAGGCAAACTGGGTTGGCATTACCTGAGGAGAAAGAGTATGATTAAAGATGTGCTAGAAGGAAAACTAGATGGAAAAAAGGAAAGAGGTAGGAAAAGGTTTCAGTTGATAGATGATTTGAAATGGAAAGAGGATTATCAAGATATGAAGAGGACAGCAGAAAATAGGAGTATATGGAGAACCAGGTTTAACCATGAATCATCACGGACCTGTCTACGGACAGACTACCTATGATGATGATGATACTTTTACTAATATTAGTAGACTTTGCAATGTAACTATCATTACTCTTTTTTAGTCTGTATAACTAGTTTGTCATAGTGTCTTTTGAAATTTGTGAAAGCAGATTTACTGTTGCTATCTCTATTTAATAAATATTCTATTTCTATTCGGCATAATGTAGCCCTTGCTTTTCTAATGATGCTCTTAACCCATTAGTGCATAATGTTTGAATCAACTATTTTTACCAAATTTTCGATGTTTTGTGATTAGTATGAATGGTTTAACATGTTTTTGCACATTTTTAATTTTTAAATACAATACTCTCGAAAATATAGCCCGTCCGATAAATCGGATGCTATGCACTTGGGTCACTAGTGTAGTCTACATTTATCATTGAATGAAATAAAGCATAGAATATAATATGCTTTTACAAATATTTATTGTAGAAACATTTGAGACAAAAATTTGGTTACATCATTATTTCATATGATATGGAGCGAAACATTTTGGATCGAGGCCAATGTTGCATTTGCTGCAAATGAACTTGGATTTACCTTTGCAGCGAGCACAACATCTCTTGGTCTCATTAGGTATTGGCCAGTGGTTGTACCCATCAAATCGTATATCAAGAATGGGATCTGGTGCACATTTACCCTGATGTGCAGATTTTCCATATTTTTTTCAAAAGCGTTAGGGCAAGCGACCTTCTAAAGTTCAAAAGGGTATAAGAATTTTGAATAGTTACTCTATGATAGAGAAGTCATGGACTTCAATTTTGGACTTTTTCTCTCTCGACCATCTGGAAACCGATCCAATAGATAGCCTATTTGTGGCTACAGTTACAATGCTGTTATCCTTCCTCCTCACCAGAAGTGCATCACCATAGCTTCTATAATCATATTTCCCCCTCTCATCCGTTTTCATGATGGATTTGGTTTTGAGCTGGCAGTTCTCCATTCTGTTCTCTAGCACAGATACCAATAGAAGCAAGATTTCAGTTTTACTGATGTGAAATAATTATCAAAAAACCTTTGTCCTCCATTCTTAGGAATCTCCGCAGCATTTATTAGTGAAAGGACAACATCTCCACCCAGTCCAAATTGTCACGTTTTATCTATTTCTTTGCCTGTATACACTTGGAAGGTGACCATGTACCCAGAACTGGAACAAAGGGCCCAATTCTTGAAGCCAAAAGCGAATTGGCTTTCCCCTAATGAATTTCTTCGCATAATGCTTTCCATAATATGGTATCATATTTTCATTGACAAATAAATTTTCATCTAGCCTGCTGTGTTTCCTGAATGTAGCTTCAAGCATACTCAGTAATGGTCTGAGTTTGAATAACCTATCGCTTCCATTATGAAGTGTGTTATCATTCAAATGAAAATGTCGAAGGATTGCCTCAAATCAATTACATCGGATACTCTCTGACAATAAAATTGAAACATCCCTCTTCCTGGACCAAAACAAACGTTTGTAAGGATATTTGGCATGCTCAGACATCAATATACCACCAATAAATACCCATAGTTCATCCCTTGTCATCCCAAGTGTAACATTTTTCTGCCCCACATAGAGGTTGGTTTGTTTACAAATGTGATCCAAGAGATCATTTGCGAAAAACAAACTGAAAAAATCCAATGGACTTTCGCATGCAAGTGTGTCTGTAGATGGAGGAATTACATTACAGTTCACATTGATATCAAAAGAAGGTTTTTCCATTTTGCTACTTTGTATTGTACAGCACTGGAGTTATCATCAAGCTGATCAACTATGTTAGAACTTTTGGATGAAGTATCACAAACTAATATTTTCTTGGGAGGAGGAACAATGAATAAGGCATCTGGTGGAACACTACAAGAGGGATACAATGGGACACTGCTTGAGGCATCAATCAAAGTCTCCTGTGAAACAACCTGATTTTCCTCTTGATCAGACTTGACTGTTAGTACCTCAGCATCATGCTCAACATCAGATTTGTCGCTGTCCTCATTCGTGTCCATTCCTTCATTTGGAGGTTCAACATATATAAGTTGCTTCTTCTCTTCATCATTCTCCAAAACAGCTAATATTTCATTCACACTCAGCCTAAAACAGTAATGTAATTCACGGTAAATAATACATTTTCTAAACTTTCAAGAAATTTACACCGAATTGTTCTATAATAAATACATATGTACATAAACATTACTCGTATTATTGCTGTATTTAAAGAAACAGTTGTCAGATTTGAAATGCAATTTGAGCTCTATCTGTAGTTGAAAATTACGCAAAAAAAGCTGAAAACAGTGAATATAACTGCATTAGAGATATAATGACTGCCCACGGTGCATAGTGCCTGATTTATCAGATGGAAAAATAAAAACGATGATTTAGCAAAATAAAAACAGGAAATCAAAAATTGCCATGCATTAAATCAAACCTTAATATCTTAGGGAAACAATGAAAATAAAACTATTTCTCCGAATCATAGCATGTAAAAATGAAAAAATATTTACGCACCCAGTGTGACTCAGCGCATATTTCTCAGCCGACATCTCGGAGTAAAAAGCATGCTGCACACTTGAGATCACGAGAAAATAAGGAATGCTGATAACAGCATCGTAGCACATTCAAGGAGTCGTGCTTAAGTATTTAATAAAGTTCACATGACAGAAAAAAATACTTTGTAAGCGTCCAATTAATCAGACGCTATACACTAATGGGTTAATCCAGGTGCATCTTTTAACTGATTTGTTCCATTTTTTGACAGAAATGATTGGACAGCTCTGATTGAACCAGTATGAAAATGTTCCAACAAATTTGTTATATTTATTATTGGTCATTTTTTTGTTAGTCACACTAAGCCAGTTTTCATTCTCTAATAAGATTTGGAGTAATGCTAAGTTTTCTTTTTTATAATTGTTCACTTTAATTGGAATAAAAGTTGGTGAATTGTCAAAATTATATTTTATGTCAATATTGATTTTAACCGCTAATTGATCACCTAGTAAGGAATTAACAGTTTTTGATGAATACATTGAAGGTTGCAAACTCCTGAATTTTTAAAAAATCAAATATATTTTTAATATTGCTAATGGTTTGAAATTTGATTTCTGGTTTATCTTTGTGGGTCACATAAGAGTACTAGACTCATTGGATCCAAAATATTGTTATAAGTTCTTAAATAGTACAAAATGAACCCCTCTGATAATTCAAAGATTAATAAGAAAATGAAATTTGACGATTAAAATTTTTTTTTTGTACATTTTTCATGTATCCATTAAAACAACCTCTGATACTACTTCCACATCTAACAGCTTTATCTGTACATTCTCTGTCACTGAGGAATAGAAGATTGGTCATGCAGCAACAAACTGAGGCTACTCTTTCAGTCACTTCAGTAATTGTAGATGGACATGATCAAAATGAAAAATACAGTAAAAATATAAATTCTGTTCCCAAGCTATGGACATCAATAGATAAAAAGTCCTACTGGGTTGAGAAATGTCCATGTGCATGTTAAAACAAGGAATATGGTTTCATCAAATCAACCCATGTATATACATGGTTCAAGATGGATTTGCTGAAACTAGACAACCCAGGCTGTTTAAGCAGCAGTTATTCAATAGGGAGGTTGCAGATCATGAATGGCTTTTCTATTCATTGTCACAGGGAAGAGTATATTATTTTGCTTGTAAATTACTTTCATATTCTAATTCTGCATTTATCACTGGATTTTATGACTGGAAGCATGGATCAAAAAACACTTCAGAGCATGAAGGAACCTAGGAAATGCATGATGATGTACTGTATTCACCAAAATGTATCTGGGTATATAAACACAGAAATTCAGTTTAACAATGAACGTCAATATTAGAAATAAATGCTAGAATAAATAATAATAAATAGTGTTCTGCATATCTGCAGGTTCAGGTGCTCCTCCTCCACCTTTTTCTATACTGTGCCCTTCTCTTCATCTCCCCATACCCTCCTCCCTCCCTTAGAATATCCAACATTTTAATTCTTCCTCTTTTCTTTCTTCCCTCCACCGTTCCTTTGATAACATCCTTCAGTAATCCTTCTCTTCTCAAAACAAGTCCTATCCATTTCTTTTTCTTAGTCACTATCGTATCCATCAAACTCCTTTCCTCTTCTACTCTTCTTAGCACTTCCACATTTGTAATCCTGTCAGTCCATTTAACCTTCAGCATCCTCCTCCACACCCACATTTCATATGCCTCCAACCTCTCCCTATCTCTCTTCTTCAATGTCCATGTCTCCGACCCATATAGCATCACATTCCAAACATAACACTTTACCAATCTCTTCCTCAATTCCAAATCCATCTTGCTGTTAAATAGCTTCCTTTTTCTATTGAACGCTTCCTTTGCCAAACCTATTCTCATCTTAATTTCCTTCTCACATTTCCAGTCCTCTGTCAACAACGTACCAAGATACCTGTACTGTTCCACCTGCTCCATCCTCTCCCCCCTCACCTGCACTTTCATCCTTTCCTCGCCCCCTATTCTCATTACTTTCGTTTTCTTTCCATTTATTCTCAACTCATATCTGTCTTCCACGCTCACTAGATTCTGTAGCATCTGCCTCAAGTCTTCTGTCCTCTCAGCAAACAGTATCATGTCGTCAGCAAACCTAATTGACGCTGTAATTCTTCCTCCAATGCTTACTCCTGTGCTCGGCTCCCACCACTCCTTTATCATTTCTTCAGTATAGATGTTAAACAGGGTTGGTGACAAACAGCAGCCCTGTCTAACTCCTCTCCCAATCTCGAACCACTCCGTCCTACTTTTCTCTATCCTCATGGCCGCCTCCTGTCTCATGTATAGATTCCTTATCAACCTTCTGTCTCTCCAATCTACTTTCTTCTCCCTCAATATCTCCATCATTCTTTCCCACCTCACACAGTCGAAAGCCTTCTCCAAGTCCACAAAGCACAGACTGATACCCTTGTCCCATTCTAAATACCTTTCTCCAATCGTCCTTACCACCCCTATGGCATCCCTCGTACCCATTCCTTTCCTAAATCCAAATTGTTCTTCTGCTACATTCTCTTCCATTACCCTCGTCAGCCTTCTATTCATCACTCTCAACATTATCTTGGCCATGTGAGCTATCAGACTAATAGTTCTATGCTCCCCGCACTTCTTTGCCCCTTTCTTTCTAGGTAGTGGTATCATTTCCATTCTGACAAACTCCTCCAGCCACTCCCCACTCTCATATATTGCATTGCACAAGTTGGTCACCTCTTCAATGCCTTCGTCTTGCAGACACTTAAACAGTTCCACAGGTATCCCATCTACTCCTGCCGCCTTTCCCTCCCTCATTTCTTTCATAGCTGCCACTACTTCCTCCCTCAGTATTGCCTCCCCCATCTCCTCCCTATCCACTTCCCCTTCTTCCTCAATTTCCAGCTCTGCCGGCTTTTCCTTCGTCTTATACAACTCCTCCATGTATTCTTTCCACCTGCACATAACCTCCCTTTCCTCCTTCAGTATCCTACCTTTAACCTCCCTTTCTGCCTTCAGTATCCTACCATCCTTGCTCTCAATTTAATAATAGCATTCATTTAATTTATAGGGTCAAGTGGACTTCCTTTTTGAGAAGAAAATCAAACTATTGATTCAGTAAAAGATGAGCATTATGGAGCTGCTTAGTCAATTTGGTCCATTTTAATGTGAATGCTTACAGAAGTATGGCAATGCTGAAAAATGAAACCCATCATAACTGTCTCTCACAATTTGTAATGAATTTACTGAAACAATGGGAGCTAATGTGTTGGTTGCTATTGTCTCTGAAATACAAAAAGCAAAGTATATTTTAATTTCTGTTGATTCAACCCCAAATGTGTCACATATTGACCAATGTGAGGGATGTGCAGACCCTGATCAACTCCAAGGAGGATTCGTAGTCACTGGTAGAATTGAGGATGAGGAAAACAATGAGAGTCTTGAAAGTGAAGATGCAGGAGCTGATGATTTTTCAGCTGAAATAAACTCGACTGCATTGGGTCATACAAAAGCAAAAGGAAGAATAACATCTCTGCCGAAAATAAGAAAGTATGAGATATGTGATCTACCTGCTACTCTTGTGGTTTCAGGTGATATGCAGTATTCATCTGCAATGCCTATGTAAAAGAAATCATATCCTTTTATCAGGTGTTTATACATGAAGACTTTGCCACTGAGATTGTGAAGCATAGCATTAAATATGCCGTCTAAAATAATAATCCAAATTTCCAGATCTCTGTTGCTGACACAGTTTTTTGGAGTACTTTATCTGACTCGATACGTACCTCTACCAAAAAATAATAATCCAAATTTCCAGATCTCTGTTGCTGACACAGTTTTTTGGAGTACTTTATCTGACTCGATACGTACCTCTACCAAAAAACTGCGTCAGCCATGTGTGCCGAGTTCAGTGACCTTGAAGCACCCCTGTGCTGAATACTTTCTCTAGGAGCTCCGCGTCTATGTTCTTTCATTCGTCTTTTAGTCTCTTTATATTTTAAAAGTTATTTTGTCAATCATTTACATTCATATTGATTATTAACCATCTCGAAAAAATATTTTCATCATTTTTGTTGATTCTTTTTATTAATAGCAAAAGAAAACGAAAGAATCCAAACGCAACTAAAAAAACTTGGTTTGAGAACGGGATGTATTACGTATGAGAGTTGACACAGAACTGAAGATATTTCTGGCTTTTTTCCGTCTGTTTTAGGGCATAGGGGGTGAGAAAAGTGATGGCCAAGGGACGAAAAAGGTTTTATGCAGGTGCAAAAACCCCGGGGAAACGAAGTAGAAGCAGCCTTTTTCATCGTCCAAGGTTAGACTAAAAACAGCTTGAAAATATATGTCAACCCTTAAAACATCTGTTAGTACCACAAAAATCCACAGCACTTCGTTAGCATCGATACGACTGAACGCATTTTGAGCAGCGAACGGAAAAGTTTGAAATGCATATATGCGTTGTTAGCAGTCAAGGCACTGTTCTGCCCGCCCGCATATATGCGTCGATAGGAGTAGCGGCTGTGCGCTACCTCAACGCATATATGCATCGATAGCAGCAAAAGGGTTAAATATAATGTGTTTTTCATCTATAGCTCCAATAGCATTTGGAAAATTCCATCTAAATTCAAACTGATCAGCTTTTGCTTTCCAATTCTCTTCATTTTCCGGAAACTGAAAAATAATAAATAAATTTTTGAATGTGATCAGACTTGACATTTTAAAAAAATTCTTTAACTTTCTGTTTTCAGGTAAGCAAAAGACCCAATGAAGATTCCAATCTCTCCACAGATCTCCAGGAGGAGTTAAGCTCTTACATTTTTATATCTGCGAATGGCATGGAAGGATTTTCTAATTCTGATCCCATGTCCTCCCTTTCTATTCACACCACTACCCACCCTTTGTCAAATCCTTCCACACCCTCTCCTTCTTTTCCCACAACTTCTACTTCCTATGAACCAATATCCCTTTCCATTCCACCTCGACCTGCTAATTCAACTTCAGCCACCTCCTCATCTATAACTTCGCCCTCAACATCAAGAAAACAGGCCCGACAAGTGGGAAGTGCAGAAGATGTATTTCTACAGAAGCTTACTTCTGCAGTGGAAAAAATGCTGGAGATGAATTTTCAAAATTTGGTGAGTACGTCGCTGCCATGATAAGAGGATTAAAAACAAAAAAGGCAGCGACAGCTCACCACTGAAATACAGCTGATAATTAATCAAATGTATGATGAGGAAGAAGAGGAAGACATTTGAGGATTTCCATAAATAAACTTTTTTAAAATATTTTATTTTGATTTACTCTCTAAATCCCTATATGGTTGCAGAAGCTTATCTCATAACATAGATACTGTATGTTCTTCTTACTACTGGTTTATGTACATTATACATGCATTATTTTGCCTCATTTAAAAATTATACCGAGTATTAATGTCGAGTCTGCTGGAAAGGTTTTCCATTAGGTATGTTTTTATATTGGATCAAGTTGAATGGAAAACTTATGATTTCAGTCTCCAACAGGACTTCTTATTTTGTGTACACATGCAGTAATAGTACACACATAGTATTCAAAAGGGAACTAACTGAACCACTGTCCACTTTCGAGAGTTTTGTAAATACCTGCCTTTGTCATCTTATAAAATCACAAGTAGCTCCATTTCTCGCCACTGTATCGGTTCTTTTCCACAGAAATAATAATATATATAATAACAATAATAATTTTTATTCATCCTGGAGATTTCATACAAATATAGGACAAGTCATGCACAATAAAAAATGCATATCGACATTTAGGAATAAACAACTCTGCAACTGAGTAAGAATATGAAATTTATCTATCTAAATAGGACAAGTCAAAAATACAACAAGATGTTCAATATTACAAAATGTGCATATAGAAATTAAACACAGTTTAACAATTTACACTAGCAATGTAATGGTAACGTCACAAAGTGAAGTAATAACCTTCATAGGCAGATTACATTTAGTATAACATAAAAGTAAATGCCAGAAATACTTGCCTTCAAATAATCTTCCAATAAGCACTGGTATATTGCTCTGCACACCTCTGGTATTATTAATGAGATGGTGTTCTTTGGAATTCTTGTTGAGAACATTAAACTACTATAACTTTCTCCAGTGGCCAGAAATCTCAAAGTGAGTGCCAATCTGATTTCAGGTGAAATTGACTCCCTCATTACAGTATTTTTCTTCGATATCAAACTTTTCACTTTTGACAGAAGTAAATTGAAAGTACTTTCCTTCATCCTCAGAAAGCTTTTAAATAAAAATGGATCCTCTGCAAATAACTCTCGGAAGAGTAAAGAAAATACAGTTTCTGCATTATCTTCTTGCCTTCGTCTTATCCATTCACGAACCCACAATTTTTTTCCGCTTCTCTCCTTTTTTTCTTTCTTATATGATATAGACCTGCAGCTGCAGCAGCTAAAATCACTTGAGCTCTTTGCATTACGATCCACAGAGTTTAACATGAAAGTAAACAGATGTCGACTGTGATTGATGTAAGTTTGAATAATGTAACTTGTGGTAGTGTGAACACAAGTGTCATTAAAGTGACTGATGCATATTTGAATGATGTAAGTGAAGGAAGCAAGTGAGGGATCGTGTGAACAGGGCTTTACATGAATTTTTTAAGAACGCATCTATCATGTTAGTCAGGGACTGGATTTATTTTGTAAATACAAGTTAAAGTTCACTGAAAAGCTTTCTTATTTCTTTCTGTATTAGATGCGGAAGTAATGGCAGTTAAACCAGAATAGCGTAATGGGCGATTTTGGATTTGTAATAATAAAAATTATAATTAAATTTTTTAATGCATTTTTATTTGAAATCGGACTTAAATATCATCTAACTATCGTGTACAAATCTAGTCTGAAAATTTCGTCTCTATTTTATCTGATCTCAGAACATTGGTTGGACAGACGGATGGAAGGACAAACCGAATAAATAAGACTGTTAAAAAAACTCTTTAAAACATTAAAAGGAACAAAATGTTTCCCAATTTATCCAAAACCTCGAGCTAGATCTGTCCTTGGGGGTGAGGGCGCCGATTGCATGGTTCGCCTAGGGCGCCAGTTGCTGGCAGCTAGTCTACGCCAGCGGTGCCCAAACTACGGCCCGCGAAGGATTTTTGTGCGGCCCGCGATACACTTAAGGCGAAAAATCAATTCGAAAAATTTAACACAAATTCCTACATTTTTTGAAAATTTTCATAATAAAACTTTAAATATTGAAATGTCAGCCATGAAAACCTTATTTTTACACGATTTTCTCTTATATGGTACCTCAAAATATATAGAAAATTTCCGATTTAAACTCTAATCCGGCCCGCCGAAGAATTGGCAACTTCCACCCCTGCTACACAAAAATACATCTAGGAAGAAAACAAAATGTGTATATAAATTTATAGGGCTGGGAGTAGGATAAATAATAAGATTTTAATTAATTTTTGCGATTGCCTTTGCCAAGCACGGACATGTTTTCTACTTTTCTCCATACATAATACCCTTTCCGTTATTCACAAATTATAATTTAAGTCTATAGCTAACTCATTGGGTTTATGTAAATTTTTAAAAATTACGTGGTTGTTTATATAGATATATAAAACCAGATGAATTACTTTGCATGACCCGATGATGCTAATCTCCTGTTTAGTTTCTTTGTAAATAGTTCCTTTTTAGGCTTTTTATTAATGACAAATCGACATAAAAGTTCAACATATCTTTATCTAAATATCTAGATACTAGTAAGTAAATCAAATGGTTGGCTATGGTATATTAGAATAATAATATTACAATACAATTCTTAATGATTTGCAAAGCTCTTTTTGACTCGTTTGAAATTTGTTGTTGGTATGGTCGTATGGTTGACTATCGATATCCCGGATATAACACATCGTATGCAACTTCAAGCTGATATGGAAACCATCAGTTTCTTGAAGTTGCTCGAGTATTTATTCTGGTGTTGTGGTGCAGGTTGTGTCTGCAGACAAAATCCGTAATCATTTAATATTAAACATAACCGGTGCCTATTGATAGAATTTTGTTTTTCGGACCCTTAAATTATATATTAATTAAAATTTTACTAAATGTTTTAAAATTTTTATTGCTACGTTTTTCTTATCTGCTAGCTAAGTCAATAACAATGATAAACCTATAAATTAGCGGAAGTCCGATTTAAAATCTCTCATTTGTATTTGAAATTATGCAATAGTTTTTACCTTTTAATTTCATAAAATGTTATGCCTCAGGTTATGTAGGCTTTCGAATACTGTTTTGAAAGTTAATCATAACGTCATAACAAACTATGCATCTTTGCCATCTTCTCGGCCATGGTATCAATTGCAGAGAGACTTCTGTTTTAATAGAGAAACTAATTTTATTCTGTTAAATAGTAATAGATTAGTCGCTAAAGTGAAATGCGTTTCTGCGTTTCATACATCAAAAAGTTACAATGCAATTCCCCCCATTTTAGTAGCTATTTTAAGGCCTTTAGCAAATATAGTAGCGGTTTTAGTTGGTCGAGGAATTAGAAAATGGTGGCATTCCCTGACACCAAGCAAAAGGAAACAGATATTTGACAATTTAAAAAAAAACCGGTATAAATTTCTTGGTAAGTAATTACCGATCATATTAAATCGGTTCTATATGCGCTTAAAATTTATTGAATGAACAGTTGCCGTAACAAGGAATGTCATTTATATTACATGAAACGACTGAAAATAACAACGAAACGTATCGTCTTTTTTACCGTAGGAGGTGCAACGGCTTTCTCTTTGGCTGGGTACTGTTATTATGAGTTACATCTTGTCGAAGCGCCTATAACTAAGAGGAAAAGATTCATATTGTTCACTAAAAACGAATTGCTACAATTAGCGGATATACAGCGCAATCTCGTAAGTTGACTTTATCGTGTTATATATCTGGGGAAATAATCCGTCCCTAAGTTTTGTCATTAAACATTTTATGCCTAAACCTCATTGCCAAATTCTATCTCGTAAATACAAGCTTATTATTGAATGAAAACGCTAGTTTTCGAATTGTGTTCTCGGCGTCTATTGCTGGTAACGACAAATGTAGAATTGAGCAATGCCTGATTCTAAAAATATTTCTTATTCGGTCTACGAAAATGTTGAACAGAGCCACTGATTTGTTTCAATCGGTTGAACAACTTATGCTGTCTAAGTCAATGTCATCAGAAAGTGGATGACAAATGACAGCATTTTTTTAGCCTCCTGAGCCACCTTTTTTTAAATAATTAGTCGTGATGTTTAGGTATCTACATAAAACCTATTTAAGTTTATGAACCGATTTTATATATAATATTCTATTATCACTAAAATCCATAACCTCAAAAGTTTTAAAGCTGACAAAATATTGAAAAACAGTACTCAACTTGTTAGCGTTAGCCAACCATATAAAAATCTCTAATAGAAATATTGGTTTCTACATAACTTGGTTACTTTTTATGAAAGTTTGTAAAACTAAATTATGAAATATTTATTTAAAGACTATTTTGCTGATTGTTGAAGCAGAAGATAAATGTTTTTTATATAATTTTAAAATGTTTTTCTTAACTATGAAATTATATTAGTTTGTGATGACTTACTGTTTGGCATCAAATACATTTATATACAGCACAGTACTTGTAATGGAAATTTTATTGGATTCCTTTTTAATTTAGTGGAAATTTTAAATTTTACTTGAATTAGTTTTCTTTATACCAGCGTTACTCAACCACTGGTGGGATCTAAAGTTTCAAAAACAATTATTATAAAGCTTTTTCTCAGCATAATTATTGCAATATGTGATAATAATAATAAATTTATTAATCCAAAGATCGAATATTACATCGATGTAGGACAAGTCATGTATATAGTATAACACAAAAATCATTGTCATGTAGTAAAATTCGAGATATTCATTAATGGAATAAAACCGTTTGCTCTGTAAGAACGTCCTTAATTTTTTATGAAATGTGGAAATTCCTTGGATAGCTTTGAAGTCACCAGGTAATTTGTTAAACAAGAGAAGCCCCATTGAATTGGGGCCCAAGACAGCTGCTCTTGTTCATACAAAGTTTCTGTGAAGGGCATTAAGTTACCTCGTACCATGATGGTGAACATTAGAGTTTTTTTCATATAGGGATAAATTTGTCTTAGCATGAAGTAACATTACAAATATATATATAAACATGGCACTGGTAAAATATTAAGCTTTTTAAACGGGACGACATGGCGTATCATGTCTCTCATTTGCAATAAGGCGAATTGCTCTCTTTTGAATTTTAAAAATAACATCAGCATGAGGGGAAGAGCCCCAAAACAGAATACTATACAAAAGATGCAAGTAAAATTCACCATAATATAAAATAATCAAAACATCTAAAGATATGCTATATTTAATACTCCTAATAAGATAGCAGATAGAACTAAACTTGCTACTCGGATTACTAGTGTGTACATCCCATGAAATATGAGTGTCGATTGAAATACCCAAGAATTTTGTGCTTTGGACCCGAGGGATTAATTTTCCCCCTATGTCACTGGATATGTTATTACAAAATTTATTTTTGTTTGCAAAATACATCAGTTGAGACTTTTCCACATTCAGCTTTAAGAAGTTATTTTTACACCAACTGTTTAAGAGCTGAGCTACAAGTTTACCATTATTTTCCAGACTATCAATGCTGGAAGATGTAAGAATGACATTGGTGTCATCTGTATAGGGTTAGCACCTGTTAGTCTGAATCCTGTCAGGGAGATCATTTATTTAAATAAGAAATAGTATAGGGCCTAGGACGGAACCCTGGGGAATGCCCTGAGTTGCAACTTTACCAGGAGAAACATATCTTAAGCCATTATTCTTTATTACTACATGCTGCATTCTTTCCTGGAGATAAGATTCAATCCAATCATAGGGTGTACCCAGAATTCCAAAACTAGCAAGCTTTTGCAGGAGTAACTGGTAAGTCAAATGCTTTAGAAAAGTCAAAAAACATTCCAAGGACTTCTATTTTGTTATCCAGTGCAGATAGTATATGATCAATTACCCGAAAGGTGGCAGTAGAAGTTGACTTATGTTGCCTGAAGCCATGCTGAAAGGAGGATATGAGCTGGTGTGATTCAAGATATGAAACAAGTCATTTGTAAAAAGCCTTTTCAAAAATTTTTCCAAATTGATTTATCATTGATATGGGTTGATAAGAGTTCATATCATGGATACTTCCTTTGCTCTTATACAGAGGAATGATTTTCTTAAGAGGTGCTGGAAAAATTCCTAGCCGTAATGATTCATTTATGAGGAACGAAAGGGGTAGCTTAATATAGTTAAATGAATGATTTATGATGATGTTGGGTATTTCATCTATGCCAGCACTATATTTGGATCCAAGGTTCTGAAAAATATTTTTGAGTTCAGGTTCCGTGCATGGAGACAGAAATAAGGACTTACAGGTACTAGGAATGTTTGAGGAGGCATCCAAGGTTAATAGATTTGTAGAAACAGATTGATGAGCAAAGAAATTAATAAAATCGGAAGCCAGCTGGGAGAAGTCAGAGATAGGATTACCTGAAGGATCCTTGAGTTTGAGTAAAGATTAAGACCAACCCTGATTTTTCGATTCATTTATAATTTTCCAGATTATCTTTGATTTATTGTCAGCATTCATAATTCTGTCATTATTAAAGGAACTTTTTGCAGAACAAATAATTTTTCGGTACTGTTTTTTTAATATTGAGTATTCTGCTTTGACTTCCGCATTATTGTTGGTTTTGCAAAAATTGGTAAGTTCTTTGATATACAAGGACATCTGTCGGATTTCATCTGTGATCCATCGTTTACGAGATTGCGATTTATGCCTTTTCTTGGGAATGCTATGTTGAAGTAATACAGGAATCTATTGTAGAAATTACTAAAACTTTCATCGAAATAATTAGCATCATAAACATCACATCATTGCTCTTATCCAAGGTACTTTAAAAACTGAAGAATGTTTGAATTATGAAAGGAGCGGCTAGGGCATGCCTCAACTGGTGGCATTTGAAAGGAAAAACTGCAACAATAGGAAAGTGGTCAGAGAGGTCTGACATAATTACTCTGGTTGTCACTACGTTAAAATCATAATTGGAAATAATGTTATCAAGTAAGGTTGAGGTATGATTAGTTTTGCGAGTAGGCTCATAATTATGAATCACTAAATTATAAGATTGCAGAAGGTTGAGGAATTCATTTTTGTTGCTGCTATGGGACAGTAGGTCAAGATTAAAATCACCAGTGATAATCAGAGATGGGTTGGGAGTTGAATTATGGAGAGAATTTAAAAGACTGTCAAGTTTGAGTAGGAAAACCTGAAAGCTTCCCAAAGGTGCCCTATAGAGGGTACAAAGAATAAACGAAAAATCATTGACAGTTAAACTTACAACAGCACATTCAAATTCACGCTCTTCTATAAGTTGGTGAGAAGGAACCACAGTAGTAACAAGTGCTAGGTTCTCCTTGGCAAGTATCATAACACCACCATTTTTAAGCTAGAACAACAAAATACATTGACAATATTATAACCTAGAAGTCTAAAAGAAGTTAGGTCATCATGAGCAAGCCAGTGTTCACATAAGCATAAAATGTCAGGTTGGTGCATATCTATCAGGATTTCTAAATCTAAAATCTTATTTTAGACACATTGACATTTAAATGCATAACAGAGAGAGGGCAAGAATGCTGCATATTTGAAACCTGTAGATCAGAAACTAGTGGGGAAATATCTTCCACAACATGTGAATGCCCAATTAATTTGTCTTGGGCTTCGCAATGCTGTTTTTTGAGCGAGTTACAATTTGGTCACTATTGACATCACTTTTGGAGGAAACTGCAACATTTGAGATAGTAACTGAAGCATTAGTGGTGCTATTACTGGCTATCGATTTATTTACATGAGATTTACGGATAATAAAACGTCTAACGCAAACATCGCTGGGCCAATTCTCGCCTTTATGTAGATCATCTGCTCTGATTTTGAAGGTTGAACTGTTTACACTTGTAGATAACTTATCACAGGTAAAGGTATGACCCTTGTATTTGGAATTTAGGAAGTTCAAAATAATATCACTTGAAACTTTGTTACTAACTCGACTTAAGTGAATCCATGCACGTTTTGGAGTACCCAAAAATTCATTTAATTCTTTGTTGGAGCCCTGTATGCCTGCGGTGAACCTGGGACTTTGTTGTTTGCTCCGCTGAATCCTTGTAAAACCATCTTCATCGAGGGGAGGCTCACTAAAATGAGGAGTGGGTTCACGAGAATCACTAGAAATTCCTCATATTTAGAACATTTGGGGTTCTTGGCCACTTTTGCAAAAGAATCGCAAAACTTAACTGTTGGAGTAGCAACAACAGGTGGATTGGGAACACGGGGAAAAACGTGGGGTACACACGTAGTTTCACTTCCATCGGAAATATCCACTTTGTCAAGGGATTCTGATGAATAATTGCTTGAAGCAACCTGCTTGCTTTCCACCAAGGATAGCCGTGTGTTGACTTCATCCAGTACACGTAGAATGTTGACTATTGATGCGTCAACAAGATTGCCCTTGCTAGATGCGTTGTTTTGAAGCATGCTGCACAAGTCACATTTCCAAAAAATTGAGTTGTGGCACTTAACAACCGTGAATTCACTATCAGTAAGATCAGTACACTTTTTGTGAAAAACTAAGCTGCAGATACCACCACAAGTTAAGGATTCGTGGCTGAAAAGCAATTCCTTACAGGAGCAGCATCGCGACAAACCATTAGAGTCCGCCATCTTGACTATTATATCCTTGAAAAATTTCATGGATGATTAATATAATTTTTATGTAAAAAAATCCACTTCTTGGAAAAGGGGGTTTTGTTTTTGTCATGTTGGAACCCACATTTTTTGACCAAATGGTGAAACATAAGATGCACTGCTTTAATACTTCTTTGTTATTCATTGTGAATCTTGAAGAAGCAGAAAACTTCCTCTTTTATTTAATAATCATTTGGAACACATTCACTCAAATTTATTTAACTGAACCTTAAATTTGAATGCTTAGATTAAAAGATCCATTGCCCAATTTAAAATAATGTCCTTATGCTTGGAAAATTAAAAGATAAGCCTATGGGTTTTATTTAAATCTATATTTTTCCTTATACTGGTATACATAAATGAAGTAATACTTGTTTTTTTAATTCATCCCTACAAGTTGTTAGAGGACTACAGCAAGCAGTTGGTTCCTCCAAATCATTACCTTTACCAAAGAGTTGCTTTAGTAACAAGTCAACTTCTTCGAAAGAATGGAGATATACCTGGAGTGCAAGATGGTCCATGGACTATTAATCTGATTCATGATTCTAACCAGAGAAATGCTTTTGTCCTTCCGGTAGGTGAATTATTTCATGAAAAAATCTGTTTATTAAGATTATTAGAATTATTTGTTTAATGTACCGTTTGTGCCGGCGTATAAGTCGGCCTCGATTTTTCGGATTGTAAATACACCACTAGACATATTCGCTGTATAAGTTGACCCCCCACTTTTTCACTAAAAAAAACTTAAAATGAAAAATACGAGGAATTTTATGGTTTTTAATTTAAGAAAGATCAGTCATATACCATATTGCCATCTATTGGCAGAATGTATTTCTACTTATCCTTCGTTCCTGTAATTGCAAATAGATCGTTTATATTTATATAGATTCAGTAATAAAAACAAAAGTTAAAATTTTTATTTTTATTAACTATTGTAAATTATTATCTTATATCTTCTAAAATAAATGCCAGAATATGTAAACAATGGAGCAGCTGATTCAAAATGGAGATTACCTACACCGTAAGATCAAATGTTTTCGTAAATATCGATGTTTTTAATCTGTTATTTAAGGATCACATTTTATATTCAGCGTATAAGTCGACTTTAAGTTTTCGGAATTTATTTAGCTTCAAAGGTCGACTTGAACCTGGGTCTTCCACTTGCCGGGCAGATATTCTACCACTAAACTATCGTAGCAGATCAATTTTCTCGTTTCTGAATGGGGATGTTTTCTTGGTTGGGACTTTTTTCTTGTTTCAAATTATTCCCGACTTTACAGATAATGCCTGTCTGCATAGAATCTTCAGATCACTTTATTCTATCAATTTCTTGCTTGGCAATCTCACTATTTGAGAGGAAGGAGTTTTCTTCGGTGTATCTCTTTGAGGACATCCGTTGGGACAGTTTGATACTAGTTTGGCTAGTTCCGTCCCATCCAAGAAAACATCCGCGTTCAGAAACGAGAAAATTGATCTGCTACGATAGTTTAGTGGTAGAATATCTGCCCGGCAAGTGGAAGACCCAGGTTCAATTCCCGGTCATAGCAACTTTTTTCTTGTTTCAAAATTATTTCCAACATTACAGCTTATGCCTGTATGCATAGGATATTCAGATCGCTTTATTCCATCAATTCAAAGAGGTAGTTTTGAGAATTTTTTCGATCGGGGAATATGCCATAGACCTGAATTAAAAGTATACTGCATCCATGTACATACTAGAAAAATATCATTTAGATTTAATAAATTATATTTAATAACAACTCCTTCAAGCAAATATTTGAAATTGCATGCCTCAGAAGTTGAGATAAGGTGGGCGGTTATGGACTGTAGTTTGGGAAGCCCCAGTCTAAATTTATTTACCGTATATGCCAACATATAAGTTGACCTTTGAAGCTAAATAAATTCCGAAAACTTAAAGTCGACTTATACGCTGAATATAAAATGTGATCCTTAAATAACAGATTAAAAACATCGATATTTACGAAAACATATGATCTTATGGTGTAGGTAATCTCCATTTTGAATCAGCTGCTCCATTGTTTACATATTCTGGCATTTATTTTAGAAGATATAAGATAATAATTTACAGTAGTTAATAAAAATAAAAATTTTAACTTTTGTTTTTATTACTGAATCTATATAAATATAAACGATCTATTTGCAATTACAGGAACGAAGGATAAGTAGAAATACATTATTATTCCTTACCTCTTTGAAATTTATACATGGCCCATTCAGCTATATTAAAAGCCATATGTGGCCTGTGTAGTGGTATATAATGCCTCATGTGGCTCTTGAGCGAAAAGTTTGGTGACCCTGATTTATGCCAATAACCACTTCAGAATCAGAACTATTTTGATAATTTAAGTATGAAAAATGTCTAGGCTTGCTTGCAGTTGAAGTAATTAATGGTATCTTTTAATGAAAAATAATTAAATCTAATTTTAGTGAAAAAAATTATTAGATTGATAACAAAATAGACAATGAAAATTTTTAACAGTGATTCCCAGTCAAAATGTTTTTGTTTGATTTTTTAAGATACATATATTTAGTATAAAATAAAATTTTCTGCAAATAAAAGATATTTATAGCAATTTGAAATTAATATTACATTTAAATTTATTGGTTGGATGGGTTCATGATGAGGTTGACTGCCTTAAAAAGTGGTCATGAATGCATGAAGTTTGGGAACTGCTGCTTTAACTTATATCTTATTCAAATACTAAACTACTTCATATTCATTTTCTATAAAGATTTTGAATGCATGTAAAAGTTATAGATGTTCTCTTTGTTAATTCATTTACAGAATAAGAGTATATTTGTTTTCACTGGAATGCTTGAAGTATGCAGTAATGACGATCAACTAGCTATGATTCTTGCACATGAAATATCCCATGTCTTACTATCTCATATGGTAAGTTTAACTAATACTATGGTGAAATTATTTATGCATTTTCATTTGGAAACTCATTATTAGAGTAGAATATTTCAACTATTTCTCACAAATAGCATTTTTAGAATTTCATACAAAAGTCACAGTCATAGCTGTGGTGACAGACACAGTTGAAAATTAAAGTTATGTATGCAAAACTTAACATTTAATTTAGATTTTGTATGTTTGTAAACAGCAATGTAAGACTTAATATCTAATGTTATTATAATGATATTTGTTTTATTAACAGTAAAATTAACAATGATTAAGCATAATTGTTATTCTGAGGATGAGAAAATTTATGATTCTAAATTATTTATAAAAGATTTACTGTAAATTGTAGTCTTTAACATATATATTCCTAAAACTGTTGTTAATTCTATTGTTAAAAGCTCAAAATTATTAATCAACATGTTATCTGTGTTTATGTTAAGTACCATATTTTTCCGATTATAAGATGCATTTTTTTCTTATAGACTGATGGTAAGATTATTACTGTATTTAGTGGTGACACTTCCCCAAAATGAAATAATTGGCAGTCATTTGTTGCAAAAACATTAAAATTTACATTATTATTGATTAATATTGAAAAATTGTTAATATATACAGCAAAACCTTGTGCAACATGAATTCTGATGACATTTTCATTATTGCACTGTATTACTGTCCGCTCACAGTAATTACAATTTTGGTGCGTTTGCAATGTTTGTTGTAATGTTTAATTCCTAATGAGTCTGTTGAATAGTGCGATCAATACTACAGAACATTAAAATTCCAATAAATGTCATAAACATTTTATAAATACCTAGGATAAATACATGTATTGAGATCCCAGTGGCTACAAGAGTAAAAAGATATGTCTACACTATTAGCTTTAAGCTTCAGGTGATTCAGTATGCAAAAACACACACAAAACTAGCAGCAGAACATCACTTCTGTGCATGCCCCACAGAAAAAATGATCTGTGAATGGAGAAAACAGGAGAAAAAACCGAAGGTGATAGGAAAAGAGAAACATTGCTTTTGTGAGCTTAATCCTAATTGGCCGCAACTAGAGGATAAAGTGAAACAAGTTAGGAAAGTGTACAGTGTATTACAAATAGATGCATTTCTTACGATGCAGTGTTTGAAACTAAATGATATAATTCGAACGAATGCACACTGTAAAACTACTAAACACCAAGAACCAATTGTCTCTCCATCTACTAAAAATTTCTTTTCCAACTAAGTTGATGCATTAATAAATGTATTTCCATAATTTTAATGACTTAATACTGCAAAACTATATATCAGAATTGATACCAGGGAAATATTAAATGTTTATTTGCCCATCTATTTTTTCTAATCAGTTGTAACTAATCAAATAATCAAAAATTATTTAGAACATATCTCATTTCAGTTAACTATTCTAATATTTACATTTGTGTTATTTTCTTCGTTGTATATAATGCATTTCCTTTCACTTACAAAATGCTGCATGCACACGTAATGAAATTCCATGTATTTTTGTAATTATAGCAGATCTTATTTACTTCAGTAACCAATAAGATTGTTTTTGTTGACAACAATTAGGTAGCTATGCAAGAAATTTTGTAAGTTCAAAGTGAATTATGACTTTCTTGATCGATTTTGTGGATAACGACTACTCCTACGATAAAAATGTGTAGAAATAGAAATACTCTATGTTACTAGTTCTACAAGTTTATTTGAAAACTACTTAGATATGACAAACAATTTACAAGATATGATGTACCAGTAAAGTGGTACCCTTGATTGGCCTACGTGATTCATTTTTGTGATTTTCTTATTGTCTTTGAAATATAAGCGAAGGAAATTCTCCAAAGCCAGTCAAACTGATAAAACCCGGTTAAAAGGCTGGATAAAAACAGATGAACCCGGATAAAAACTCAATACGTATTTCGGTTACAAAGTAACCATCATCAGGGGTTAAAAAAAGGGGGAGGGGGGCTTGAGAGAGGGCGACTGAAACCAAGTCAGTGGCACGCTCTCAAGTGGGTGCCCAGGGCTGTGTGTGTGTATTTATACCTTGTTGGTGGGCAGGGGGGGGAGGGAGGGGGGGAGGGGTTAGTAGAACAGAGAAAGTAGGTATTGCTGTATCGATCAAAATGGTTATGTAAAAGGCAAAAAGAATTGCAGAAGAAAAAGGGGATCTTGTGTGTTATACGTTCGGTTCTTCCAAACAAATTCAGCAAATAATAATCTTTTTTAACCCTTTATGTACCAGCAGTGCTTACAAGTACCACTGTTGTTGAATGTAAATATTTACACTGTATTTGAATTTTTAGTGCTGATGTTTATAGGCTTTAATTTGTTTAAGTATAGTAGTACTACCAATAAGTGACAGGATTACCTTAACTGTATTCTTTTGATGCCATATAGTTTTTCTTTAGTGTGTGTCATCTCGTCAGCCATTATTGTGTGCATGGATTTACATTCGTCGATGTTTGCTCTTATTTAACTGAAAATCTTCTAGGTAGGTAGTATCTTAGAATTTTTTTGTGATTTATTAAAGTGTAGTTATTGATTAGAAATCATATTCAACCATAGGCCTACCCAGGATTTTTATTTGTGGGGGGGGGGGCAAAATGGTAAACACTCATTTCCATGTGTGCATACTTACATTTTTATATGTAAACATGCACTCACATGCATGTATTCATAAACAAAAATTTATATAGACAGTGGTGTATTTGGGCTTTTGGAGGCCCGAGGTGCAAAAATTTTCAGGCCCCCTTCAGAATGAAACTCATTGAGTTAGTGTATGAAAATACACATTTTTAATAACACATTTAATATCCTGTTGATAAAATATATTTTAATTTTAAAATTACAACATTTGTACCATTACAGCCAAAAGAAAATACGTCGATTTAAAAATAAAAAACAAAAAATAAATTGTCATAAAACAAGAAATACGAGGTCCCCAGCTAGTGCCTATGCATAAATCCGCCTCTACATATAGGCATTCATAAAAACATATAAAGTGAAAAACAATGTTGGTTACAAATTTATTTAACTGTTATTTAGAGCATACATTCTCAGTTTCTCGTAGAAATATGAAGATTAACATTTAATAGGAATATAAATATTTTGATTTTTCAAAACACAAAATTAATATTTATAGATTTTTTACTAAAACATAAAATAAAAATGATTTAATTGGGTAACACAATTACAATTTTATATCTAATCTTGTCTTTTTTTGTAATTCATCTAATATGTCTTTGGGGAGAAATTCCATTTCCTTATAAATGTTGAGGAGCGCTAAACCATTCAGTCTTTCCTGTCCCATGGAATTACGCAAGTAAGTTTTGAATCATCTTAACGTTGAAAATTTTCTCTCTGCTGTGCTAGTTGATACCGGCAGAGTTGCAAATATTTTTAATAAATAATGAATGTTTGGATATATATTTTGATTGCATTAATGCTTCTAAAGCATTTGTAGGAGGTATCCTGTTTTTGTACAGTTTTTGCCAAAGCTTTAGTTCACTCTCTAAGACTGAATCGTAAACATCCAGGGAATAAAATTTTGCCAAAGTTGACAGGCTACCTACATCTTATGTAGTGCTACATCCTTTTGGAAGGAAGCACATGAAGAATTTTAAAATACTTATATGAGCCAAGAATCTCGTCTCTAATTGTCACAAGAGAATCCAAAAATGGCATAAACATAGATCGCCAGTAATAAACTTCTGCTAATTCAGTAGGAATATTATTTCTATTTCTTTGATATTTCGATATCCTCGGTATTGTAATTTCAACCCCAAAATCTCCTACTTTATCTGCTACCTCTTTGAAAATATTTGCAAAGGTTGTATCAGCGTTTTCTCAGATACTTTTTAGAGCAGATGTTACATCTTCAACAAGATGTATTATGGAAATTAAGTCACTGTTTTCTCTTTGCAATACTCTACTTAATGGTAGCATATAACTGTACAGTTTTTGTATACTATACTAAGACACCAAAAATTTTCCTTGGAATATTGTATTCTGAAGAATCTGTGATGTCTTTGTCATTCCAATCACTTATTTCATTGAGCTTTAAGTAAATTGCATCTAAAAGTTCCACCATTACCATGACAGAATCATGTTGCTCTATCCATCTAGTGGGACACATCTGCTTCAATTGTAGATGCTTACAATTGGGAATACACTTGCTAATTTTTTATATTATATTTAATTGCTTTGGAGAGTTAAAAGATGTGTATGTTTTTTCAATACTTCCTAAGCAATTTCTTATATCCTGATTATTTGCACTGTTTCCAATGGCTAAATTTAAACAGTGCAAGGTGCAATGTACATATAATGCTTGTGGGAGCTGTCGTTGTATATGTGTCGGAACACCTTCAAATTTGCTACTCATGGAAGCAGCACCATCATACCCTTGATCTCGAAGGTAGGAAATGTCAATACCAAATTTTGGTAAACTATCTATAATCATAGAAGCCAAACCTTTTCCACTACTGTCAGTGCCAAAAGTTTGAGTTTGAGGCTCTCCTCTCCCTCGCTCGCTTTCAACAGATATAAAAATCACTATAAAATATTACGATCATTTCCATCTTATGAAATTAATTTATTCATAATGCAGAGCCCAAGACAAAGCCAACAGTGTGCGTTTGCATGTCTCACAGCCTTATAGTTGAGGAGATATCACGGTTTTATAAATTGAATAAAAATTTGTAAACAAATTAACCTAGAGATTTGATGTTTTGCACGCGTAATAATAAGACAATGACTCACATCCTATTGAAATGTAACTGTTTGTCGATAGGTATTCTTTTGTCTGTCATTATGTCATGTAGGTTTTCGTAAGAACATAATGAATTTGAATGATGTAAGGCTTTTTCATGAGCTTCAAACGTTTCAACTGCATGTTTTCAATTATTGTACCCACTTGATGCGAGTTGACCTAAAGGTTGGGATTTACTTTTACCAATTTCTTTTGGTGCGAATAAGCAAACATATTTACAAAAATATACATCTAATCTCAAATAAGCAAGCCACTCATATCTGTGCAACCATTGCAATTGAAATTTTCTTTTCATTCCATTTTTTCAGTCATATAAGGAAATGGAAAAAGATCATCTGGTTTCCATAAATTCTGTATTAAATCCACTTTTTCTTCATTTGTAAGTAAGCTCTTGTAAGCCGCAATATCCGATTTAATTAATGTTCCAGTAGTGTTATTTGATGCAGTCTGCAAGTTTTCACCTGCCTGTTTTCCGATTTTGGTTTTTTGGTCCTATTCCCAACTTTCTTTTATCACCCATTACCCCTGTAAATATTTTTTTAATAAATTATTTCTTATAATTGTAATACTTAGCACAAGCAAAATTAATGCTATTGACTTAAAACTTTTAATTATACAATGTTAAGTGAACTTTTACCTTGTAAATGTAGTGGTCAAATGAGACTAACACTTTTTTCAATGAATAAGAACAGGGCGATTCTGTGGAAACGTGACACCTGGACACAGCTTACTGAAAATATGCACAAATTTTAACCTTTGAAATATATAATAGTTATATTTTCAAATAAAAATTTCCAGTATTTATCTTTCAACAGTAATATGGCCTGACATATTCGCGGGCAGAATAATAAATAATTGAAACTCATATTATCATAAAAAATAATTTGGCGTGTAGTATATGTAATAAAAATAATCAATATAGAAAGATTTTTCCAGGCTTCGAACCCAGCATTTGAAAATTTGTTTTAAAATCAGAAAACAGAACAGACAGAAGCAGAAAATGCAGTCAAATTTTTTAGAACAAGCTAGCCAACGACAATCGACAAATTCACCATTTAAAAGTTTCCGAGTGTACAATGATACAGAAAAATGCCTATTACTCTCATTCACAGGAAAATAAAGTTACTAACCCAATTTGGACCTTTATCAATTACAAAGAGTAGCTGATTATTATTCAGAGGTACTGGCCACAGATCAATATCACTCCAGCCAATTCCAAATGGTTCTGACTTTTCAAACCAAGTTTCTGTTAAGGATATAGATGAAACTGATGTGATTATTGGTGGTTCTACAAACAGTGTTGTTTCAATGTGTTCTTCTAATAAATATAATTACGGGTAAATTTTATTAAAGTTTTTATAAGTTTACTTCAAATTACTTGATCAAAATCATTCAATTACATTACGATAGGGCTTTCAGTCTCCTAAAGGACATTATTATTAACAACGAAAAATAAACAAAATTCCACATCATAAAATAATTAGCTTACCAAATACCTGCTAATTGGGTCCTGTAGAAAGTGGTCGTTTTGGAAAAGTAGCTGGGAAAAAGAATTTGTCGGCAACCAAGAACTTCCGAAGCTGTTCTAATGTTGATATCAAACCATGAAAATTAATAATTTCGGAAGAATATCTTGATCACCTTTGCATATTTTCAAACGAATTATCCAGTGTTCAGTGTAAACGAAGCATACGAACTTGAACTATTGATGTTGTTTCAAAGAGAATCCAAATGAGACTAATCCTCGGAAATAGCTTCCCTCTTTCAAGAAGGGCTTGGAAACATTCCTACATCTGGATACTATTAAAGGGGCCATTTCCTTTTACCCATTCTTGGGGAGAAAAGAGAAAGACCCTAATAAGGGACCTTAAGCGACCCGAGGCTCTCTCCCTCCTACAGTCACTGTTCGGTTGGAATATGGAAAGGAGGCAGTAAGATAAGCATGAAAGAATGTGTGAGAAAAAAATGCTTTGGAATTTTGTGAAGAGAAAGTGAGGCAGAGTTAATTATAATTCCATTCACTCGATCACTGTTATTTTTATTCTTTGTGCCGTGATTATCTTACCCAAGTACTAGCAGCAGCCTCTGTAACTGGTGGCTCCCTTGGAATTGGCGGCCCTAGGCAGCTGCCTAGCTGGCCTATGCAAAGTCTAGCCCTGCCAGTAACTAATAAGAAATAGTAGTATTGGAAAAACAATGTTATTGGATATTTTGAGTTAAATGTCAATGTGAACATTGGGAACCTTCAGATTTTATGGGAGATAAGTTATTTTAAGAGCAATATTTGTCACAAAAATTCTTAAAACATCGTGTAAATGTTCGTCAGAAAATTAGATTTTACGAATGTCATTTATAAGAACTTTTTCATGAAAATGTAATTGCATCCAAATATGGTAATCATTTGTGAGACAAATCGGCTAATTTTTGGAAAGTTTTGTGGCATATAGAATCAAATAAAATTTCACTAAATCATTTGCTTCATATGAAGTTTTACTTTCTCCATATATGTAGCATAGAGAAAGTATTGTTGCCTTTTTGATTTCTGTCCAATATATCTAAATTTCAAATGCAGTGTTTAAGCCACCAATACAGTTTATAAGCCACCAATACTGTTTTTAAGCCAGACACCTCCTTTCGTGAAAGTAGAGTTAATACCAAGTTTTATTTCGTATATAAGATATTCTTTGGTATTGAAACCCCTACTACAAATATATGCTTCTCAAACTTGGCCTACTTGTACTGAAGATTTTCTTTTCCGACTAACCATGCGGAAAACTGCAGCTAGACATGATATTTCTAAACTGAACATTTTGTATAAAATTTAATTCTAATATATGAAATCTGAAACTTTCAAAATTTATTAATCGAGTTTAGTATAAATTGTTTACAAATTTTTTAATAAACATCTTAATTGCAAATAACTTAAATTAGGGCAAACTTAAACTGTTCAATAACTTTTGTAAAAGGTAAGATAGAAAATATTTAACCATTTTTAAAATTTCAGAAAATAATAAGGAAAAACTTGTAGGAATTAGAATTTCCATAAGATGGTTGAACAATTTATACTACAATAAAAATGAAGGAAGTGTAAAATATGCTCGAGAACACAAATTACTCTTATATTATATTCACCATTGTCAAAATAAGTTTCATATATAATTAAAGGCCACTTTCAGATATAATTAAAGCTGAAAATTTCAGATATAAATAAAGGCCTCTTTCTTCGCCGTTGTCTCCAAAGACTCGTTACAATTTTTAAGAGAAATATTGACATCATCACTCGAGGTTTAGAACCAGGAATTCCCGTTCCTGGTTCCCAGGAATTTACTTGATAGTTCTTGTTCTCGATTCCTGGGAAAATTTTTAATGATTCCCGGGAATTGTTCATTGTGCCAAGTCAAGATTTTCCAGAATTGTCTTCATAGCTGTTTTTTAGATATTCCTCTGAATTTCAGCTATCGAAATTAGTTTGATTTTTTTACTTTATGCATGTTGTACCAATAGAATTTCTGATGAAAACTAAATTTTTCAGTGAATTCAGCTATTTACCTATAGTAACTGTGTGATTAGGAGTTTGAAATTAAGGATTAGGTTGTGTTTCTCACTATTGATTCAATTTTAATGGAACGCTAATACAATGTCAAAATGGCTTCTTCTTGCGCCCATGAATGTCGCTAGTAAAAAAAAGGTCCAAAAGTAATGGTTGCATGAATCTGAAACTAGGCACTGACCTTCCCCTCCTATTCTTTTTCCTTCTCCCCTCTCTCCTCCCCCAATCGACCAAATTAGCTACTCTGACCAAGTGAATTATACATATATAAACTAGAGAGATGCCCGTTGAAATTCAACAGGAAAGTTTTTTATTAAATTTCGTGAATAGATGTGACGCGAAGCTATCATCCTAATCAATGGTACACAACTGCACAAAACCGGCAACAATGCAAATCATTAAGAATACATCAAATTCTCGCATTAAAAGCTTGATCTGTTAATCGATTCGACGTGTATTAAAAAATCTATGGCAGGAAAACAAACTTCTGTTATTTAGGTGGACATTGTTCCATGTCTCGAACTCCTACAATGATTCTGTGATTTTAATATGCGCATAATTAATGTTCTACATTCAAATGTATTCCTTTTCCCATATAATGCAATGAATGTTGTTTAAATTGGTTGCCTAAATCCTATTTCAAAACATAAATTGCCCAAATTTATTTTTTGGGAGGGCACGGTGCCCCCCCCCCTCCCCTCCGTTCGCCACTGTATTCAACTAGACATTTGTTATGGTTTATGTTTTTCATGCAAAATGTATTTAATGTATTAATAATTTTCTATAACAAATAAGTTTTGGCTAATCTTATATATCAGGATATATTTATTAAAACAGGATTAAGCTTAAGAATAATATTTATAAAAAAATATAATTATTTAAAAATTTGGTACATAAAGGGTTAATAAACTTTATTGAATAATCTCAAGACTTGTGAACAACAGAAACAACAGTTTTAACTCTTCCCGGGTTGGGTTAAGTGGTTGTGGATTGGATTGGATTCATTCTATTTCCTTCCCTGGGTGAGGCTAAGTGGTTGGGAGTTGGATTCATTCTATTTCCTCCCCCCTTGGTTGGGATTGGATTACTTCTATTTCCTTTCCCCAGGTTGTGTTAAGTGGTTGGGGATTGGATTACTTCTATTTCCTCCTCCTGGGTTGGGTTAAGTGGTTGGGGTTGGATTCATTCTATTTCCTCTCCCGGGTTGCGAGTTGAATTACTTCTATTTTCTCCCCCTGGGTTGGGCGAAGTGGTTGGAGGTAAACAAAATGCCAAAACTAAATATTTTGAAGAACAGAAGATCTGAAAAAGGACTAGTTGAGCATACATATCATTATTACGTATGCATTTAATTTATTAGGAGTTAAAATCTCATCTTCCACTTAAGTTTAAATAAGTACTTTTGGTAAGGGGTGCGACGTGTGCAGTGCACATACGAAACATTTTATTCATTTTCCTGAATAAACCCCCTCTCCTGTTTTCTCCACACCTCCCTCACCGACCTTTGCCCATTTCCTATGTATACGTGTAGTGTCCTTATTCTTGACCTGATGATGACTAAGTGTTAGTCGAAACCGGTCGTCTGTTTTGTGCGAGTTATTAAAGTAGATTCTTTATGAAACATTTTATTCATTTTCCATAATTATTTATGTTTTAGATCATCCCTATTTACTTTCATGAATTAAGTTTATCTAAAATGTAATACAGTCAAACTCATTTATAATGAGATCTCGGCTATTGCGAGCAAACAGAGAAGAGTTTGATGAAAATGATGTATTATATGAGCAACATTTTATGGTTAAAGCGATCATGGTAGTTGAGAGCATCATGGGTATACCGAGCAAATATTTAAACCATTATAATGAGCAGTGGCTATACTGCCATACAAGAGACTAAGATCTAATATTACCATGCCCGTATATGACATTCTCTCCCTTATCTCTTTCCATATCCTCTGCCGATAGCAATTGCAAACCCTTTTAAAGATATTGACAGTTGACATACATAGAGAGTTTGGTTCGATTTCTGTTCTCAGAACCTCATTAAGTAAGGTACACCACCCACGAAGAGCGTAGTCCTCATTCGAATCGAAATAGAGCAGCCCCTATGCTCTGGGTGAACTACCTGTACCTGTACATTGTTTGAGCACTTTGTTTTCTCTCCCCAATCTCTTGATCCTGTCTTTTATCTCTTCCCTAATGTTACAGATTCTCAGAAGACCGAGGGAGAGAAACTAGCCAATGAAATTTTACTGTAACAGTATGAAACATTCAGCTTTCAAATTCAGTCAAAATGAAAAATTCAGTGCAACTCGAAATCTTTGAGGGTGAGCACGTCTTCTTAAAACTTAGGACAAAAACTTAGTGAAAAGATTGGAATTTTTTCAACATTTTTGATTCTGTAGTTTAGGTTTTTGGTTGCGGGATGTGGTAACATAAAAACTTATTAAGTGAACGCGCTCTTTTATTGAAGTAGGCAATACATTACTAAAGGAGTCGTACGACACGTGGCCAATGGACAGATGCTGTAACGTAAGTGGAAGCGGCAGCAAGAGGCTGATGAAGCTTACTAATACACTCAGCACAACCGGCTGTCTTTCCGGCCACACTCTTGCGCTCATATCCTGTAGCAGCTGATTCCGGAACTATTTGAGACAATTGAATCTCACTGGCCGCTACACCACCCCTCTGGCAGTCTCTAGGCCGGATCTAAGTCCGATACGTAGAGAGGTGACGTGGGAAATGGACTTTTCGGCCGGAGCGAGTCGTCTGTTGTGGCTCAGGTGGTATACTTCCGACAGGCAAACTCCGTTTGCTGCCAGACAAGGATGGTGGCGGTGCTGCCGGTAGGTTGGCGCCAGTTGTAGATGGTGGTGGTGCTGCCGGTTGGTTGGCGCCAGTTGTAGATGGTGGTGGCGCCTGCGGTATGCTCACATCATCGGCAAGGATGTATGCTGGTTTGAGACGATCGAGCGATACCGTCACGTCCTTGTCTCTTACTCGGACCACGTACTGCTTCGGCGCTGTCCGGATCACCTGGTATGGTCCCTCATATGGTGGCTCCAGGGAAGACCTCACTGCGTCGCGGCGTACAAAAACATTGGTCGATGACGCCAAGTCTCGGTGCACGAAGACAGCTCTGGCTCCGTGGTGGGCGCTCGGTACGGGACGTAATTGCTGCATGCGCCTCCGAAGCTGGGCGGCAAAATCCGCAGTGTATTCCTTGGAATTTGTCGTGGAGTTAAGAAAGTCGCCTGGTAGACGGATGGGCTCCCCATAAACCATCTCTGCTGGCGTCGAGCGGATGTCCTCCTTCCATGCGGCCCGTATCCCCAACAGGACCGCCGGGAGAGCATCCGTCCATCAGTCGTCGCTGTGGCACATAATTGCTGCCTTGAGTTGCCGGTGGAACCTTTCGACCATGCCGTTGGCGGCAGGGTGGTAGGCCGTCGTCCGCACTCGCTGCACACCTGTAAAAACAGACAAGCTGCGAAAGAGAGAGGACTCAAACTGGCGGCCCTGGTCGGTTGTTACTCGCAGGGGCGCCCCAAAACGGGAGATCCATCCGCGGAAGAATTCTCGGGCGACTGTCTCAGCCGTTGCGTCGGGCATCGGGAAGGCCTCCGGCCATCTACTGAAGCGGTCCACGCACGTTAAGCAGTATCGCTGATCAGCAGAGGGAGGTAAAGGACCTATGATGTCCAGGTGCACATGCTCGAACCGTGCTGTCGGGCTGGTGAAGGTCCCGATGGGTGCCGTCGTATGGCGGTACACCTTGGCTCGCTGGCACGGTAGGCAACTGCGTGCCCAAGTCCGGCAATCTTTCCGGATCGAGGGCCACACAAAACGTTGGGCGAGCAACTTAGCGGAAGCTTTGATCCCAGGGTGAGACAGCTGATGCACCGAGTCGAAAGCTTGCTTGCGAAACGGCTCCGTTAGAAATGGACGGACGTTCGCTGTGGACACATCGCAATATATTTCCGCCTCTGTGTCCGGAATGCGCATCTTCTTCAGGTCCAACGCGCAACCGGAGGCGAGTAGGTTCATCAGTTCCTCGTCATGTAATTGAGAGCGTCCCAGTGCCTCGTAATCCAAGGCGGTGGAGACCGCCTCGACGCGAGATAGGGCGTCGGCGACCACGTTATCACTGCCTGAAATGTGGCGGATATCCGTGGAAAATTGGGCAATAAAGTCAAAATGCCGAATTTGCCTCGGCGAACACTTATCCACCTTTTGTTTGAAGGCGTAAATTAATGGCTTGTGGTCCGTATATATTGAAAAGTCTCTTCCCTCAATCATGTGCCGGAAGTGACGCACAGCTTTATACACCGCTAACAATTCCCGGTCGTAAGGGCTATAATTCCGTTCGGCTTGGGAGAGCATTTTGGTGAAAAACGCTAGCGGCTGCCAACCGTCTCTCGAACGCTGCTGTAAAGCGGCACCCATAGTGAAATCCGAGGCGTCGGTAAAAATAGCAAGGGGCACTGTAGGGTCGGGGTGGGCAAGTAACGCCGCTTGAGAAAGGCTCTGCTTGCACCCTTCGAAGGCGCGCTCGAGTTCCGGCGTCCAACACACGGGGTCGTTACCCTTACTTTTCGGGCCTTGCATCACGCCATGTAACGGCGCCTGAAGGGCGGCTGCGTTTGGCATGAACTCCTTTAAAAGTTTACCATCCCAAGAAAACGCCTTAAAGCTTTCACGGTGGTAGGCTTCGGGAAGTTAAAAACCGCGTCAACTTTTTCAGGGGGAGGAGATATTCCTTCGCCGGAAACGATATACCCTAAAAATGTCACTTCAGGTCGACCAAAAGTACACTTTGCGGAGTCCCCTCTCTTCGGAACAAGGTGGAGCGGGGAAGACCAGCTGCTCTCCGATGGCCTCGCAGTGCCAAGACGCAGCATCGCCTCGAACTCTCTCTTAGCCACCGCGAACCTATCCGGTGCCAGGCGTCGCGGCTTCGAAGAAACTGGAGGTCCGGGAGTGGTGCGTATGTAATGCACCGTGGTATGTGCTGGGGCCTTCGGTGCTCCTGCCGGACGCGTAACCTCCGGGTAAAGTTCCAAAAGATGATGGAATCTGCAGTCCGTGCCACCGAGAATTGATTTGATGTGGCCCCGTGTCACGCACCACCTTACCGTCGGCATGGAGCGTCGTCGTGCCGTCGACGAGACGCTGGTGCCTCATATCGACTAATAGTCCGTAAAAGCGGAGAAAATCGGCACCGATGATGGGTTTTGAGACGTCCGCCACCACGAAACGCCACGAAAAGTCACGGCGCAGTCCGAAATTTAACGTCAGCGTCGTCCACCCGTACGTCGAAATTACGGTATTGTTCGCCGCAAACAACTCGTATGCCGATTTAGCCCTAGGCCCTTTCACCATAGCTCGTGGGAAAACACACAAATCGGACCCTGTGTCCACCAGAAATCTCCACTTGGTTGCCGAATCAGTCACAAAAAGGCGGCACGCTTTCGGGCAATCATCGGTGGCCGCGTCTACCGACTGCCCTCGCCGTTTACCGGGACGATGAAAGGGCACGGCATGGTGCATTTACGGGCGTCGTTGCCAAACCTCCGGTGGTACCAACACAAACCCCCGGCCCGACCGCCGTGAGGGGAGTTCGCGCGGGAATTTGAGCGGGATTGGCTTCGAGACCTACCGCGATATCGCGTCGCCGGTCGCCTGGCAGACAGGGCGGCGACTTGCGCTGTCAACTCCTCCACTCGCTGTAATAAAGTGACCACCATGGGGTCTGGGGTGAGGTTGGCGACGTGAGGACGTGGTGAAACCTCGTTCACCTTATCAGCGATGACTGCCAACGCGGCAAGGTCGAGTCCGTCGTGGGCCGTCAAAATGGCGTGCATATGCTGCGGTAGATGATTCAGCCACAACGATCGCATCAACTCGTCGGGAACGGAGGCGCCAGCCAAATTAGACAGGTGCCTGAGGAACTGAGATGGCTTCCTGTCGCCCATCTCTTCATGCTCGAGGAGCTGCCGTAGCCTCTGCTGTTCCGACACCGAGAGCCGTCGTATGAGTTCTTCCTTAATTCGCTCATATTTATTCTCTGCCGGGGGGTTCTTAATTATGTCCTTCACCTCCTGTGCGTAGCGGTTGTCGAGTTGGCTGCTAACATACCAAAATTTGGTGCTGTCCTGTGTAATACCACACAAATTAAATTGTCATTCCAGCTGGGCGAACCAGAGTGCCGGATCTTCTGTCCAAAATGGAGAAACGCGCATCGTCACGCGGCCAACATTGGGGCTCCCGTTGTCAACCATAACACTCGCGGTGAAGAAAAATAAATACAACAGCAAGCACGAGGGGACGCTATGGTAGCGCACTACACGAAAACTTAAAAACCACGTGGCCGTAACCTATCACCCGAAGATCACATTGGGGTCACCACTTTGGTTGCAGGACGTGGTAACATAAAAACTTATTAAGTGAACACGCTCTTTTATTGAAGTAGGCAATACATTAATAAAGGAGTCGTACGACACTTGGCCAATGGACAGATGCTGTAACGTAAGTGGAAGCGGCAGCAAGAGGCTGATGAAGCTTACTAATACACTCAGCACAACCGACTGTCTTTCCGGCCACACTCTTGTGCTCATATCCTGTAGCGGCTGATTCCGGAACTGTTTGAGACAATTGAATCTCACTGGCCGCTACAGGTTGTTTTGTGCTGTGTAAAATTCAGTTCTTTTTTGTTACATTGAAATGGCAGGGGAGAAAAGAAAAAATTTGACTCAGCGAGAAAGTAAATGTTATTTGTGAGTTAGAGAATGGAGCAAGCTATGCATCCATTTGCAAAAAGTTAAAACTTAACTCGTCAACTGTTTCGACCATTTGGAAAAATCTGGAAAGCATTGCTAGTGCCTTCGAAAAACACGTCATAGCGAAAAAGTTGTATGTGATAAAAGAGATATAGATAATGGTCTTTTGAGTTGGTTTAAATTGCAAAGAAATTTCAATATTCCTATTAGTGGAGCTTTATTGAAACTTCAAGCTGAAAAATTGACTCATCAACTAGAATATTCAGATTTTGTTTGCAATAATGGGTGGCTTGACAGATTCAAAAAAGAAATAATATTGTTTATGGTAAGATAAGTGGTGGAGCTAGTGATGTAAACAAAGAAATGGGTGATGGCTGGATTGAAA
This sequence comes from Tanypteryx hageni, assembly GCA_028673005.1. Classification (NCBI taxonomy): domain Eukaryota; kingdom Metazoa; phylum Arthropoda; class Insecta; order Odonata; family Petaluridae; genus Tanypteryx; species Tanypteryx hageni. Next base: position 222,430,678 of record CM054113.1, read on the forward strand.
ATGTATGGCCAAAAATAAGAAAAGATTTTTGTGAGAGTGACATTTTTAATGCTGATGAAGCCAATGTGTTTTATAGATTGACCCCAGACATGACCAACAGGTTTAAAGGTGAAAAGTGCATAGGTGGAAAACTATCCAAAGATCGACTGAATGTTCTGATTTGTTCAAATATGAGTGGGACTGAAAAAAGAAATCTCTTAGTAATAGGCAAATCAAAGAATAATAGATGTTTTAAAAACATTAAAAACTTTCCAGTAAAATACCGAGCTAACAGAAAAGCCTGGATGACATCATCTATTTTTGAAGAAGTGCATAACTGGGACTTACAAGGAGAGGCTATGACCTTCGGGTCAGATTTTGATGAGATGCGACCTTATGATTCTACTTCGAAAATAAGGAGACCCATGTCTCAGGGTTTTTGTGAATGGGTCCTTGGGTTCGAGAAATCAACCTCTAAAATATGCAAAAACATCGCATGCAACTTAATTAGCTTCATAGTCGAATTGTTGATAGGAAAGGGAATGACTGAGCGGATAGCGTACCTAGATCCTACAGCATAGACCCGGAATCGATCCCAAATGTATTTCTGTTAAAATCTCATAACCGATTTTATCATGAAAACAATACTTTTCCCTCTACTACATTTGGAGAAAGTAAAAATTTTACCTTGTAGAGTAACAAATGACTATGAATGCAGAAAAAATCCCAGAATGAATATATGGAATTATGCTTCTTCGACAGTAATGCAAAAGAAACTAAGCTCTGGGGACACTCTCGAAGGAAGGATTATATAAATTTTATGACTGTGCTTTTGAAAAATTCCATAAGAACATTTGATGCTCGGTAGTCATTTTTAATTATGGTAAAACCTTTCTTTTTGGTTCTTGGAGGTGGTCAGCAGATCTTATCGCACAAAAGACACAATCGACATCTCCTGACTTTTCAGTAAATGGAGTCCAAAGTGCATAGGGATTATTGGATTCGATCAAGGGTAAAGACAGAGCATGATAAACCGATCATATTGTATTGTCCCTTAACTCTATCCTTGGATCCCCGGGCAGTGACATTAGAATGGAAAGTGTAATAAATTCTGAATGTTGTGTGATCGTTTGGTATGACAACTGTTGAATTCTATTCCATTTTGGATATTTGGTGGTAAAATATATCAAGTTAGTGTGGCAAAGAAAATTAAAAAATCATGATACATAAATTTGTGGAGAATGTAGTGTTGAAAAATCAACACTTATTGAGGACAATTCATTTTCATTGAATATAAAAGTTTTTAAAATTCAATGTTTATCGACATTTATCGATTTATATCAAATCCTACCAAGCTTACATATAAGGCATTGTTTTAATTACAGTGGTTTGTTTTAAGCAGTGATTGGCTTTAGTTTTATTCCAAATGTTCTCTCTATCTTCGCAATTTTAAAAAGTTAGGTTTTGACTAGATACTTTGTAAATAAAATCTTTTTAATAAATTTTAAATTAGTCATAACAAAGTATTATAGTGGGGCATATCACATTTAGTAGCCACAAACCATTTGAATAAAATTGGTCACAGAGTGAATTGGATTTTATCTAAAATCAACTCTTTATCTTTCAGAAATGTTAATTTAAACATATTGTAATTATGGATTTTATTGGCAAGAAATCACACAGATAACAAATCCAAATTTTAAAAAAATATCTTCTAATGAGGAAAAGGTTATTAAAATTTACAACTGCTGTGGATGTTTATATTTTGTTACCATTCATTCCAGTTTACAATGCATCCATTAATGGTGGCCTCACTCAGTCAAGTTAAACATATAAAATATTTTCCAGACAATTATTTTATGGTTTTGTATACTGTAACTGGTTAGTTGATGAATATTACCCATAAGACTTTTTCATCTTATCTAAAAATCCTAGATCGAAAAATTATTTTTTTCTTTTCATTTAGATCAAATGTTGTATAGAGTTTTTAAAAGCTATAGCCAGGGTAAGAATTTTCATATGCCTATTATTAATCATGTTTTATTTAAATAATCCACACTTGAAGAATATCATTTATATGTTTCTATAATATAAAAGATAAAATTGCTAGCTCATTTTCAAAAATGTAACAAATGAACTATTGTTATTCTGTCACCAGTCCATCTGTAGGCTTCCAACTTTATTCTCTTAAGAGATAGATGAAAAATACTTTTTTGGTTGGATAGGTCCTAATTATATAATACAATTCCTCCATTAGTTTTAATTTCCAATGTTAGAGAGCACTAAATTTGAAAAATGAGTAAATTTAAACTAATATTATAAACAGATATATAGATTGATTTGATATTTAGGTGGTAGTGTATGATAGTGATTTAATAAATGATTCATTAAAATCTATGGAATTAAGTATATTCCAGCCAAGTTTTATAGAAATTTTAGTACAGTTTATTTTCTTCAAAAATGAGCATTCCATATTCGCCAGGGGTAATTGGACATTTTGTTTTTTATATTATCTTATTTCAACCTGAACTAATTTTATCCTAAATTAATGTGTTAAATAAAAACATTCTTCATGTTAAATGTTAATCTTAATTCTTATGCATATAATAATGAAAAACAACTCATTTTTAGGAAGAAAATTTAAGTAAAACTCATATCATGCAAATGATACTGCTCATACCAGTGCTTTTATTTTGGGCAATTTTACCAAACGAAGGAGCAATTTTGTCACACTGGTTAACTAACAGAGTGACTCACTTGATGTTTGATCTGCCATTCAGCCGCAACATTGAAAGAGAAGCAGATGAAGTTGGTTTACAAATGATAGCCAAGGTTTGTTTTATTTATGAACAAGGCATTTGTGTGTGTGTCACAGTTATGTATGAATCGATTGTTGTTACTTATCAGGCCTGTTATGATGTGCGAGAAGCAAGCAAGTTATGGGATAAAATGGACAAACTAGCATCAGAAAAAGATGACGATAAAGCTGTTGAATGGCTCTCAACTCATCCGAGTTTTGTTAACAGGAAAAACCACATGGATGAGCAAATACCATTAGCCATACGTTTGAGGGCAGATTGCAAGGTGAGAGGTCTCTTATCAAAATGCAGTTTTCTCTTAATCATTGAACTGAATGCAATAATAATTTTCTTTTCAGTGTCCACCCTTGACTGATTTTAGAGTATGAAAAAGATTCAGAAAAATCCAAATTAAGTCGGCTCTTTTGAGCTTCTCCATAGCTTTTTGAAAAATATTTTTAATATTTTTTATTTGAACCTGAAAAGAGTAAAGGTTTGTATGTCAATTTTAAAGAAAGATTTTACCACAAATGTTAACTAAAATAAATTATTTATTGGTCTTGTTGATCCCACAGTTTTTTACTTCTTTATCATCCCTTTATTTTCTTTAACCTCTTTTCATTACTCATTTGAGTTACGAGCCTCGTAATATTTTGATCTACCTTAAGCCTTATGCTCTATTTTTACTTTTGCTTCCTAATTTTTCATGTTTTTAAGTATGAAATCTTTCACTGGTTTTTTAAAGTTGTTTTAGGTAAATACTTCTTATATCTGTGGCTTAGTTGATTGGAGTTTGGTGAGATAAAGGAATCCAAACTTTCATAGTGATATAAAAAATGTAGCCTCATTGTGAATCCAAGAAATGCTTTTTTCTTTGATAATGGAACTTGTAGCTTTGATTACTGATAATCCCGTATATCTAAATTTTATTTTGATGTGACTTCTTTCCAATATATGATGAGATGGCCTTTTTTATTAAATCTTTTGTTGAAATGATTAGTAACTAGGATGAAGATTTTCATTGGCAAAGATAATTTATCATTTTGGTCCTCTTTGGTCTGAAGGGAAATCCATTGGTGTGCATACTGAAATTTCCTGATGGCCGCACTTGAGAATAACTGCCCTAAAACGCTTAATCTGAACATTTTTCTACATTACATAAAAAATGCTTCCCATTACCTCCACGTCTCTCCCATGCCATTGTGCATCTCTCGCGGATATTAAGCCATATAAATCAACCTCAATCCCTCAATGTTCATTTTACTAAGGATGTTCATAGCCTACGGAATGATAAGAAAGTCCTCTGAAAATATCATGAGTTATAGTTAGAAAATTATGCTTCCCTAGCAATATGGTTACACTCAATGCGTCATATGGAATGGCTGTGGTGGAGTGGTTAGAGCATTGGCCTTCCACGCAGCAGTCCCATGCTCAAATTCGGCAGAGGTCAGATTTTTAAACCTGGGATTGGCCTGCCCCCTACTTGTGTAGTTTGAGGTGACCGTGCAAACCAGCATTCTCTCTTTCGGAAGGAACATTTAAGCAGGTGGTCCCCTTGGTGCTCATTGTAAAGAAGAGGCTAGAGCCAGCACCGGGTTTCCCTCCTCCCTTGTGTGTGTATTCGTTGTGGAAGGAGTTATGTCTATAATAATCCAAGAGGTTGATTAGCCATAAATACAAACCAACCAATCGATAAGTCAAACCCAACTAAATGCAGCCTAACTTTAGGAAATGAGGTAAATCTAATGACAAGTCTTGATTGTACTTTGCTGAAATGGAAACGGATTGGTTGGCTTCAGAAATGCATTTTATTATAAGCAAAAGGGGCAAACAAATAAATGCACTGATTATAGAATATGAACTTTAATGTAACAAAACTTAAAATATCCATATACAAATTCATGGAAAATTGTAGCCGTATATCCAACCACTCATCCAAGAGGGCAATGTGGGTTGTTGCAATTCAATCATTGTTGATTATCTGCTGGTTAATGGAATCAGATGCAAAGCTTCAAGATTCAATTTGAATTCGAATCGGATTTAAAGATTCGGTATTGTACATTTCGAATCGGCAGACAATATATCGACCAATAAAAGTTTGATATGTTCTAATTAACCCTTTGAGTGCCAGGCAATTTTCTTATAGCTATGCCGAAATTGCCAGGCGATTTTTGTTGAATTTACAGCAGTGTAGGAAAAAATTGTATCTCCCTCAATTTTCAAGGTATCTTTTTTCAATTTTTACAGAACATTTAGTACATATAGCTTTCTATCTAGAACAGGAATTAAGGACTACCGTAAATACCCGCGTATAATGCGCACTTTTTTCGAAATATTTGAGTTAAAAATTAGGATGCGTGTTATGCGAGGGTACATAATCTTCCTATTTTTATTTGACCCCATATTTTCACAATTTCGGCACATTAATTACTACCCGGGTATCCACATAATTTTATTGGTGATTAATGAATTCAGTATTTATTCATTTTAAAAGCCAAGAAATTCTTCGTCACTGGACCACTCTTCTTCGATGTTGTTATCGGAATCGTCATCTTATGCATGACGTCACCCTACACCGGCGCCCGGCCTGGTGGTGAGGTACTTGTACTACTTACACTTAGAAACAATGGCAGCTGATGCCTTTGAGTATGCTGGGAGTTGATGCTTCTTGTAGATTTAAATCAAGTTATCGTTCCCTACTTTTCTCTCAGCATTCATACGTGGTTTATTCTTGATTCTTCGAGTCTGTAGTTAATTATGGTTATTTGCTATCGTTTTTACGTGCTCCAGAGTGTTCTAATAAGGTTAAAACTGAAGGTTGGGAGAACCCGTCCACCTTAGGCGTGACTAAAACGTATGTAAAAAACTTCGACAAAGGATTATCGTCATTCCTTCAATTTATTAGCTCAAACAATGTCATATGCCATACTATGAAATTAATATAATTGGATTATTGTGTATATCCTAATATCACCTTGTAAATAAACAGAGTATGTAATGATTGAGTTAGCTGATGTTCTTTTGGAACGTTATTCGAAAATTTCATTTAACACTTTTGTTATGTTACCAATATATAGTACCAATAATTCAATCATTGCTTTAGACCACCTTACACCATCTACTTTATTCTGGAATGGTAACGCAAAAAAATCTGTTCGTGCTATACGCGGGTATATAGAAAAATCATAGATTACGAGGCTGTAAACCCCCCTGCGCGTTATACATGGGTGTGCATTATACATGGGTGCGCATTATACACAGGTATTTATGGTAGATATCATACTACTAGAGTAAAAGGAATGTTTAACATTAAAATTACCTTTTTAGAAAAACAAAATTTACGTTTGAAATTAGAAATGTTAAAAAAATTACTTTACTCTTAGGGAGGGTGATGGTCCCTCAGGTGGAGGAAATACCCCTGGAACCCATCTAGTAGCGTCTGTACCCCATGTTAGGGGCGGCCTCTCTGGACAGCGGAAGGCAACGGGAAACCACCACTGGAATTATCCCATGTTATGGTGCGGAGGAGTTAGAAATATCATGGATTCTTCGCAAATTAAATATTCCGGATTTAAAATAGTCTCCCGATCGGATCTCCGAGGGAGACAGTTTACGAAGAGTCTAGAGAATAAAGCGAAGTCAGAGGAAGGAGGAAGATTAAGGTTAGGGACCTGGAATGTAAGGAAGTTATTAAGAGCTGGAAAATTGGAAAATCTCAAGAGAGAGATGGAGATAAACAAGATGGACATTATTGGGATAAGCGAGGTGAGATGGGAGGGAAATGGTGAGTTGAGGAGTGACAATACCAAGTTATACTACTCTGGGAATACCAGGGGGAGAAACGGGGTAGGAATGATAGTTAATAAGAAGATTGAACCGAGTGTTACCAGGATCATTTATGACAGTGATTGAATTATTGAACTGAAATTAAATGCTAAACCAAAAAACATGCTAGTCATCCAAGTGTACATGCCAACCGGCGACCATGATGTGGGGAAGAGGAGGAAGTGTATGAGAGAATAAGTGCCATACTGGACCAGGAAGGAAAGGGATGCTGTAAAATTGTGATGAGAGACTGGAATGCGAGTGTGGGAGGGACGAGCCGATGGAGTTGTGGGGCAGTTCGGGCTGAGACAGAGAAACAAAAGGGGAGACAGACTTATTGAGTTTTGCAAGGAGAGGAACATGATAATAACCAACACCTGGTATAAGAATCATAAGAGAAGGCTATATATATGGAAATCGCCAGGTGACATGTACAGGAAACAGATCGACTATATATTGGTAGAAGGAAGGTATAAGAACGGAGTGAAAAGAGTGTGTGGGCTCCCAGGAGCAGACATAGCAAGCGACCACGTGCTGCTAATGGTGGAAATGAAGATCAACATGAAAGGAGTTAGAAAAACAAAGATGGCTAAGAAATGGAATCTAGAGAAACTGATATAAAGGCAGAAAGAGGAAATTGGTTATGATATGGCAAACCAGATGAAGAGAGGAAATACACAGAACAAAGGAGTAGAGGAAAAATGGAAGAGAATTAAGAATGGAATAATAAATGTAGGGAAAAGGGAAATAGGATACAGGAAAGGCAAGAGAGCTAAGAAACCCTGGGTAACAGGGGAAATGATAGCAAAGATGGAGGAGAGAAGGAGATACAAGGATGTAAACACAGAGGAGGGGAGAAGGAACTACAGGCGGTTGAACAATGAACTGAGGAGGGAGACGGAAAGGGCGAAGGAAAAGTGGCCGGAGGAGGAGTGCAAGGAGATACAAGAGCTCGAGAAGAGGGGAAGGTACGACCTAGCGTATCAGAAGGTCAAGAATATTACTTGTGATGGACAGAGATCTGGAGGAGGAGGCTCAAAAGAAATTGAGAGTAAGGAAGGTAGAATACTGAAGGAGGAAAGGGAGGTTATGTGCAGGTGGAAAGAATACATGGAGGAGGTTTATAAGACGAAGGAAAAGCTGGCAGAGCTGGAAATTGAGGAAGAAGGAGAAGTGGATAGGGAGGAGATGGGGGAGGCAATACTGAGGGAGGAAGTAGTGGCAGCTATGAAAGAAATGAGGGAGGGAAAGGCGGCAGGAGTAGACGGGATACATGTGGAACTGTTTAAGTGTCTGCAAGACGAAGGCATTGAAGAGGTGACCAACTTGTGCAATGCAATATATGAGAGTGGGGAGTGGCTGGAGGAGTTTGTCAGAACGGAAATGATACCACTACTTAAAAAGAAAGGAGCAAAGAAGTGCGGGGAGCATAGAACTATTAGTCTGATAGCTCACACGGCCAAGATAATGTTGAGAGTGATGAATAGAAGGCTGACGAGGGTAATGGAAAAGAATGTAGCAGAAGAACAATTTGGATTTAGGAAAGGAATGGGTACGAGGGATGCCATAGGGGTGGTAAGGACGATTGGAGAAAGGTATTTAGAATGGGACAAGGGTATCAGTCTGTACTTTGTGGACTTGGAGAAGGCTTTCGACTGTGTGAGGTAGGAAAGAATGATGGAGATATTGAGGGAGAAGAAAGTAGATTGGAGAGACAGAAGGTTGATAAGGAATCTATGCATGAGACAGGAGGCGGCCATGAGGATAGGGGAAAGCAGGACGGAGTGGTTCGAGATTGGGAGAGGAGTTAGACAGGGCTGCTGTTTGTCACCAACCCTGTTTAACATCTATACTGAAGAAATGATAAAGGAGTGTTGGGAGATGAGCACAGGAGTAAGCATTGGAGGAAGAATTACAGCGTCAATAAGGTTTGCTGACGACATGATACTGTTTGCTGAGAGGACGGAAGATTTGAGGGAGATGCTACAGAATCTGGTGAGCGTGGAGGAAAGATATGGGTTGAGAATGAATGGAAAGAAAACAAGAGTAATGAGAATAGGGGGCGAGGAATGGATGGAAGTGCAGATGAGGGGGGAGAGGATAGAGCAGGTGGAACAGTACAGGTATCTTGGTACGTTGTTGACAGAGAACTGGAAATGTGAGAAGGAAATTAAGATGAGAATAGGTTTGGCAAAGGAAGCGTTCAATAGAAAAAGGAAGCTATTTAATAGCAAGATGGATTTGGGATTGAGGAAGAGATTGGTAAAGTGTTATGTTTGGAGTGTGATGCTATATGGATCAGAGACATGGACATTGAAGAAGAGAGACAGGGAGAGGGTGGAGGCATATGAAATGTGGGTGTGGAGGAGGATGCTGAAGGTTAAATGGACTTACAGGATTACAAATATGGAAGTGCTTAGAAGAGATTGATGGACACGATTTTGAAAAATAAAATGTTTTATGCAACACTAACACACATAATTTATACACACTTGTTCCTCTACATCTTAACATTTGTGCTTACAGTTTAATTGATACTAATTACCTATATTCAATAGTTATTGTATCGGATTCTAATGCTCGAATTTTATGCCTTGTTATATAGCATATTTACATATAAGCAAAGTGTGAACAAATAAATAATTCCCATTTCCAATAGTACTTCTGTGACAGTAACAGGCCTCCACTGACTAAATCTAGCATTGGGTGATATTTGCTGTTATGAGCCAAGAAACGGATTTGCATATCTTATAGTTTCATTTACTATTAGATTCCAAAGGGAAAGAGTGAAAAACAGGTAGAAATATGGAATAAGTATGGCATCATGGGGTGGGGCATGTTTCGGACAAGGTGTTTTAAGTAATAAAGGAAAGGGCAGGAATGGTGTGTAATGGTATGCTTAAATTTCTTTATATACCAGAATTTGTTTATTATTGTAGATATCATTATCACGTTCCTCATTGTCAACAACACTTTCAGTTAGAACTGCAATACGAAGCCTATGATGGACAATAATGTCACTATTGTCACTTTCTGCATCTGAAATTATAAAACGAGGTTCAAAACTTGTTTTGGGAGTTTACATTTCATTTCCAGAATCAACATAATCATCGTCACCAAGAGTATTTATATAATCCACTATATCTTCATAATTGCCAAACACTTCCCTTGACGTTGACGCAATTTTAATTATTATGGGTTGCAAAAACTAGGTCAAGTTCAAAAGCGCATAAAATCAAAAAAACTAATGAGATGAAAACTAGCGGCAGGCTCTGAAACTATACTCTTCCTTGTCATAGGCAGACTGTCATAAGATACCATCTGATTTTTTAAACGAATGACTCACAAAAAGAAGCGTCGTCAAAAATGGACGGAATGTCCACACTTCTGGAGAAAATACACCAATATACAAAGCAATCCGTGATAGACCACGATAGTGACCCATTATTTTACGGGAAAGAGAACAGTAGATCCTACCCATTTTTGGCAAAATTTGGGAGAGATTTGTTGGCAATTCAGGCTACAAACACTTTATCAGAACAGGTAAATTAGGTGGATGGCATAATGTTATCCGACTTGCAATATTATCTGTCTAACCATAATACCGAGACTTTGATATGAGCAATGAAGAAAAAAGGTCTATTATTTAAAATTTTAAAGAATCTTACCTTTGTATGTTTTATTTTAAATAAAATGTACCTTTCCTTGTAATTTTTTATTATTTCAACCTATTGCTAATTATTATGCTATGTATATTTGATCACAAAGCCTAGTACAGTTTTTCTGATACAGCGTGACAAAAACATCCCACCACCATGAGGATTGTGTTGTGTAGTGTTTCTAAGTGACTGTTTTTGGTGTTTTTTAAGATTCTCAACATAAAACAGAAAAAAACAACAACTGGATAGCTAACTAAAGAGTGATTAGAAATAAAACACTTCAGCCTTGAGAGACATAAATGTAAAAAAATTGCATGATTTGAGATTCGAATACTTTACGACAATTTGATTCGAGATTTGATTCGTTCCATAATTTGAGATTCGCAGGGCCCAACTGAGGAGTCACAGGATGTCCGACCACTAGTTATAGTTCCACCTCTCGAATATGGTATGGTAAATTTGTCATTTAAGTGAAATTATGATGCTCAACTGTAGAAAATTGCAGAATCTGATTATGCATAGTATAATTTTCTAAAAATTCAGGAAAATGATTTGTTGTTAGAGGAACCCAAAAGTTTTGGCACTAAGCTTTTTTATCACTTTCTAAACATACAAGGTCATATTTCGTCTTCTACTGATCCAATAATGACAAATGTTTTTGTTATGCCTCGTGAAAGATTGTGTATACTGATTACACAAGTGATAAATATATAATATTAATCAAATGCATTAAAAAACTAATAAAATTATTCTTTCTCCTATTTTTCTGGAGATATGTAAAAGTCGGTCTGCAAAAAACTTTTCCCCTAACAGTTTTCAAGTTCATCAAGCGAGCAAAATGTACAGAAATGTTGAAATTAAACTTTAGAATAGACTCCATTCCAAAAACATTTTTAGTTCTCATGATTTATATTCACAGATAATTTCTTAAGTTTACAAAGAATACTATTTTTCATTTCTATACTGAAGATTTGTTAACAATATTAATTATTCTAATTCATTTTGTTGTATTTATATTCTTAAACTGCTATCCTAAAGAATAGGCACTTTGTCTACTTAAATGATTAATACTGTATATACTCGTGTATAGTTCGAGTTTTTAAGACCAAATTTTTGTGCAAAAAATTGGGGGTCGAACTATACAGGAGTAATACTTTTGAGGGTTTAAAATCTCAGATCTAAAAAATTATCTTTTTAAAAATATCATAATAAAAATCAAGATATTTTTGGTCACCCACCTCACTGACTTAACTTCTATGATATAGCTCCAAAACTACCTATTTACCTTTAATTTTATCGATTTTCATTAGAACTATGTTGTGTTTTTCATTTTTTTCTTTTTCGAAGACTTATATACCTGTCCTGTATTATCTTGAAATTCTGATTTGATTGCGACCCAGTAGTATTTTTCATTATTTTTTTATACGTTCTGTGGTGGGTTATAGTGCATTTTAACCAAAATTCGTAATGTAACCATTATACTGACCTTTTGTCATCGTAATGTTGTCACGTGTATACTAAAGCCTGTCTCATATTCACCGTAAAGCCTGTCTCTTATTCACCGATTGTTTTCTTGATTTCTATGCATATCTTTCTTGCATCTTATAACAACAGATGAGTTGGAATGAATTATATCGAAAGTGTCATTCACGACGTTACTTTATGGAACAATAACAACTTGGATAAAAATAGGTTTACGATGTTTACAGTTTATTATTAGTATAGTATTATTATGATACTAAAAGCTGTTGAAAACCAAGATCGTTCTATATACCTTGATTGTGAGCTTCGAGATATCAAAACAAAAAATGTCGATCCTGACAGAAATCTATGGTAAAAGAGTAAGTAGAAGCTAGGGTCGAATTATACACGAGATATATGAAAAAATCTAATTTTTTCGCTGAGAAATTGGAAGTCGAACTATACACGAGTATATACGGTAATTCTCTGCAAATAAGACATTTCCTGATAACAAAACCACACCTGAGTGTGGAAAGTCACTGCATGCAGCCAGATGACCTCATCAAAAATTGGGATTAAATACGCAGCAGTGTTGCGATCCTATTTCAGATGGCTGAAAATTCTCATCCAGGTGGTCATCTAATACTATTTACATTGGATGCATTGCCTGCGTTTTTCCCATCCGAACTCGGATCAGAAAAAATGCCAAATTGTCCCATGTCAAATCGGTTGAACCAAACTGTCCTTAAAGGGGTCTTTACACCGAGTCGATTGCTATGCGCATGTCAATGTATGGTAACTGATGTACACATTTTTCTGTGGAAGTCCTCCCACCAAGGGCATTGAGGTGACATACACACAATGACATCCATTATATTGCCAGACAAAGTGATATGAGTGTCAGTTGGATGCGTTGAGTACTAGCAAACAGAAGGAACCTGAATGCTGGTGGAGGTTTTCGGGTTTCGCTGCGTTGGCGGCATTCCTGGCTCTCGACGTTTCGCAGACGTTGCAGTCTGCATCTTCAGGAGATGAAGTGAGATCCGATGGTAGGGATCTGACTTTTATATTCACTCGTGCCTTCCTAGTTTAACCGTTGTCCATCGCTGATTGGCTCGTTCGAGTTGCTGTCCCTTTCTCTTTGGAGGTTGCTCCAACGTATTTTTCCTCCCTTTCACTTTTCCGTTGGAAGAGTCGCTTCCATGTTGCGCTGATGCGCAAACCGTCGTCCCGGTTGAAATTGACCGGATGCTTTTCGATCTCAATAGCTTCGCGAATTAACCTTGGAAAATATCGATCTTCTTTCACGAGCAATTTCGTTTCTTCGAGCGTGATTTTATGTCCCGGGCCGGAGGTGAAGTGCTCCGCAAGATCTGTATATGGAGCGTTTCGAGTCTAAGGCGCTATCATCATGTGGTCCTCGTCCTTCATGCTGGCTGCGTTACGTGGATGACACATTCGTCATTTGGCCCCAAGAGAAAGGGACAGCAACTCGAACGAGCCAATCAGCGATGGACAACGGTTAAACTAGGAAGGCACGAGTGAATATAAAAGTCAGATCCCTACCATCGGATCTCACTTCATCTCCTGAAGATGCAGACTGCAACGTCTGCGAAACGTCGAGAGCCAGGAATGCCGCCAACGCAGCGAAACCCGAAAACCTCCACCAGCATTCAGCAACGCTGCGAAAGCCTTCAACTCAGAAGGAACCTTTTCATTTTGCACTATGGACATCAATGAAGAAAAACTTAAAATGGAGGTATGTTTGCCACACTATTCTACTGTACATTCAAATGTTTAAGTACGGTGTAAAAAGTATTTTTTTGACAGCCTATCAGCTTGATCTTCTATTATGTTAATTTAAAGTTCAGAAAAAATTAAGGCAAGATTGACATTTTGACAGGTACAGCCAAGGCCTTCCCTCTATGATAAGGCAATAAATTCATATAAGAAAATAAACAAGAAAATTTGTGGAAGGAAGTGGCAACTGTTCTGGGATGTGGTAAGTAAAATAAGAAGTTCTAATAATACCAATTTTATTCAAGTTTTCTGCTGAACAATCTAAAAATTTACAGTTTCAATATTTTAAATTATTTCATTTTGAAAAGGAAGCTTGCCTGCTGGTGAGATGAACCAATCAAATTCATTACGAATTCCCATTGCTTGAGTGGTAGGCCTTGCAAATCATCCTCCAATATTTCTGTTAAACACTCCTTTGTTCTTGTAAATATACAACCAAGTCAGCTTGTGGATTCGTACCGAATGAGGAATTATGCTGGGTACAACACAACAGTTATTAACATTGCTAAATTTATGGAAACGTCCATTCATTTCACCAGAATTCTCCAAACTTGAGCAGTAATGCCAAAAGTATTTTCGACAACCCTTCTATACTCGGTTCCACCCTGAGAAGACAGTATTGCACTTATGGCATCCGCAGTTGCCAAACTTCCCATGAATTAGAGCCAGTGGCTATCCCTTTACACTTATTGCTTGATCCAGATAATTTCACAACAATTTAAATATTTTCAAACTACCTACAACAAAAAAATAATTTATAGGATATGCTGACTCGAAAACAAAAACACAGTTAATGGAGTGTAATAACCAACTTTGAAAAATCATGCTATGCCATTGCAATTGAAACACTTCACTTTTTCACCGCAGTTATTATATTAACACAATATATATATCACCAACAATCTGCAATGTGCACTGAATCATATAATTACACATCAAACAACCACTTGCTATGAACTCTCGTGCAAAACTTTCATCGGATCCCTTGGTAAAATTCTTCAACACCTCCTGTCGGGTTAGTCCCATCCTTTCATCATAAAACACGTTTTACAGAGGAACCAAAAAGCTGGCACCTATTGGCCATCTCTCTTAGAAACATATGGGTGCAAACCTCTCATCTGTTCACTAAAGGTCATAAACTCCCTGTTGAGGATTTCCAAACGAATTTGGGTCTGTGTTTACTTCCAATGAAGCCTCTTTCTTCATAGCATGAGAGGTTTTTTTCTGTCTTATTTCTTCAAGGTATTTTTTGAGGCTTCTAAACTGCATTGTGAAGTATTGTATTTTTAGTTGCCCATATATACGGAGTTTACATAATTATCCCTTGGTTATAGTAATAGTTGCATTCTTTAAAACATGACATATTGCAAAAATTCGTTAAGCAAGGGAGTTTTCCCACAGTAAAAAGCTAAAACAAGATTTTATGAACCCTGAACAAGGTCTTACACAGTGGTGTACCCTGATCATTTGTGTTGGGCATACGGTTAAGATAAAAAAGTTTATGCAACCAACACTGCATCAGGCAATATCTAATTGTAAGCTACTAGTAAAATGGCAGCTGCCATCTTGTAGATTCTTTGCGAATTATGTCAACATAAATAGTATTTTTCATGTGAGGTGGCGTAGTATTTCTTCCATAAATTTAGGACACCGCTAACTTTTTATAACGGCCTTATTATTCTAAATCAGTTATGCGCAGTCCCTGGTACTAGAGGCCTGCATACCCGCAGTTTACCCGACCCGTGGGTACCAGCAGCAAAGGTGTCGGGTCGGGTATAGAGTGCTTCCATGCAGGTAAGGGTCAGGTTCGGGCACAAAAGGCACCGGTGCGGGTAAAGAGCGAGTACGAAAACTAGTTTTTATTCCAACTCAATTTGCCTCGCCAATGTAGGCACAGGAACTTTTCACATGCCTTTTACTGCTGGTAATGCCCACCCTCACGGTCAGAAGTAGCGTTATATAGGAAGATACAAATTTGAAATTTATGCAGGTCGGCAGATCGCAGGCTTTGTGCATCATGTGTCACGAAAAGTGTCTGACGAAAAAAATGATTCCTTTTATTGTATAAATAGATACAAAGTTGCAATTGGCAAGCGATTGTCGATTACGTTTAGTAGAAGAGAATGTAGGGAGGGGAGTGAGAGAGAGTGAATAGGAGAATTATGTAGTACAATGCAATTATGACGGATTGGTTTGTGCGAGAACTCTCCCTTTTAACCAGTTGGTTTTGCCCATTTTTTTGTCAAATAATCACGTGTGAGTTGTATTATTTTATACTTTGTTTGCGAGAGAAAGGAACGACAGTTATTTTATAAAATTACACTGGTGAGTTATATGTGATCTTGGCTTTTGTGAAAATATCAATCTATCACATCCTTAAAAGGAACCAATACCAACTGATTGAATGGTATGTAAAATTGTCAGTTATAAGTTAATGCATCATTCAATTATAAATCTTAATTTTAATCGAAATATTACTTTTATCTGCCCTTCAGATTTGAACAATGAATACTGATCAGATAAGAATGAAACTTTTGATGTTCGGGTACACTCTAAGAAGAAAAGAAAATACCAAATCCAAAATTTGGGAAAGGTTCTGTGAAATTTTAGATGAAAAGGGAGAACTGATTTCGAAGACAATCGCTTGCAGTAGTTGTAAAAATGTTTACCGTTATGACAATAGGGAGCTGGGAACATGAAGTTTATTGTGATACAAGTGGGAAAATAACAGAGAAGGCTTGTCTAAAATTGCAAATTTTCTTGTGCCGAAAAATGCGATTTACCAAAATTATCAGCTGAAAAGAAAAAAAATGTTTTAGATGGCTGTATCGAACTTGTAGTTAGAGATTTGAGACCTTTTGAGATAGTGTCAGGAGATGGGTTTAAAAATTTATTAGAAATAATAATGAAAATGAGTGCAAATCAAAAATGTTATTTTGACTTAGAAGATGCGCTACCACATCCAACAACTATTTCGAGAAATCTTAATTCAGTGGCTCAGAAAGCTCGAGAAGAGCTAATTCAAGAAATAAAATCCTACATAGGTACAATAGGGGGTGGGATCACGTTGTACTTGTGGACAGATAATTAATTACATCACTTGCTTTAATTCAGAAGTAGAAAATTTTGTGAAATATTTTTTAAAATCAGGTTGACAAGGTGCACTGAAATCTACTTTGAAAGGAGATGTCAAGACACGTTGGAATTCAATTCTTCGTATGATTCCTTCATTGCCTGAAAATTGGGAGGTTATTTACAATATTTTAATTGAAAAAAAGATGAGTGATATGATTTGTGAGTTTGAAAATAAAGATTTAGTAGAATACCTCAATCCACTCCACTTAAGGTTTGGAAAAACATCCTACATCCCTTGATATTAGAGAGACTTTGTTTCAAAACTAAATTTCACACACATGGGCGTCGGCAGAAAATCTTGCAGGGGGGGGCAAAAAACAAAAAATGCCTAACACACAGGGGCAGACACGATTTTTCAAACCCGTGAAAATTTTACTTAACCGGCCTCCAGGTGATGACAAATCTACAACAAAGAACCAAATTCTATTGAATATTCTATTGAAATTAGCTTAGGGTACGTTTGTCTTGAGTTTTTCACTTTGTGTATGATGATTGCTTTTCCCTTGAAGCACGGTAAAATGTACTCTGACAGGCTTTGCTTTGATGCAAATAAAAAATATGTATTAATCTTTGATTTGCCTAATTTTCACGAAACGGTTAATGTCGAATATTGCATGTTTATAATATATTTAAAATACCCACCTTTAACGAATGACAATGTGTACATTTGCATTGGCAGAACATTTTTCAGGTTAAAATACATAATGAGAAAACAACTAATAAAATTCATACAAATTCATTTATTTACAAAAACTATTAACAAAAACAGAATAGTCGTTCTCAAAAATCAAAGAAATTAATTTTTAAACAAAAATTGCAAACACCTTGTGGCAGCACCAAACTTTTCTACTTCTTGGTCCATAAATATTTTTTTGTTTTCATTTACATATTTCCTATGTATGCTTAACATGCATAGCCCAGACAAACGATCATCACCCATAGTTGACCTTAACCAAGTCATTACTCTCTTCATTGTACTAAAACTTCGTTCTATTGTACAAGTAGAAACAGGCAAAGTTAATACAATTAAAACTGCTTTCCTAATAGCTGGGTAAAGGTCTGTGTGATCAATCAAATCAGTTATGCCATTCTCCAACTCAAAATCCGCCTTACTTGACCACATATCATACCATGTCATCGCTTCATTTTCCAAATTATCGATTTCATAAATTATGTTAAGATTCAAAATTCTGTTTTTATACTCCTGTCATCCCAATTGACTCATTTGTTTTGGACAGAGCATAAAAAGATTGAAATGCATCTAATTTTCTGGAGAAAATCGGCATTCAATCGATGAGATAATCGAGTCTAAATATGGAATAAAAACAGAATGATGATAATAACCCTCCACAGGCAAATCTTTGAAATTGGATCAATAGGTCTGGCGTGCACATCTTGTTGGTAGCATTAGATTAATGTTCAGTTTTTCGGTTAGATCCTTAACTTCCAAAAAAATGTCGTTAAAATGACTATCAACATTTTGTCTGTGATTTCGGAGCACTATTAAAAGCTTTAGTATATGCTCATGAACTTTAAAAATATCTAACTGAATGGCCTGAAGAGCTTGCGTTACTGGTTCTAGTATTGATGAATAGGTCGAAATAATAATGAGACTGGGCAAAAACTTGTTGTGTTTGTGACATTGACTAGTTGATGCGCCTCTTGGGATGCTTTAGCAAACTCTGTTTCAGCTATTTGGTTTAATTTTTCATGACTTTTCAAAAAAGTTAGGCGTGAAAATCCTAATACTTTTGTACTTAGCACTCCAACGAGTTTCGCATAGCATTGGTATAGACGGAATCAAAGATCTTCTTTTAGGCTTGCCACGAAAATAGTTTATAATGGCTTTTACTGAGCCAATGGTGTTCCTTATTTCTGGCACTGCATTTAAATCATGTACAACTAGATTTTGTCTGTGTGCAGAACAATGCACGAAAATGGCTTTCGGACATATTTCTTTAATAATGCTCTGCACTCCTCGCTCCTTCCCAGCCATTGTTGCACACCCATCATACCCTTGTCCAATTACGTTTTCAAGGTGCAGCCCGAATTGTGTAAATTTATTCATTATAGTTTCAGCAATAGACTTAGCATCAAAACTAGTAAGGGTTGCAAACCCCAAAAATTCTTCTCATATCATGTCCTTACTGTCTACAAATCACACACCAAGAGACAATTGCTCTTTACCTGATATGTCAGTGCTTTCATCTGCTAATATAGAAAATCCGACTGATTTACTGACTTCTGCAACGATTTTCTGCCTAATGTTCTCTTCACAGAGACCAATCAGCTCATGTTCTATTTGCACTGATGTGTATCGAGCATTAGTTGGAGAATTTTCTAAATGTTTACGGAGTGTTTCATCCCCTGCTTCGATCCGAAATTCCTAAAGGCTTTGCACATTCCCAATATTGCTGGGTTTTCCACGTAGTGCAATGTCGTGTGTGCCACAAAATATGAGAGTGGATAATATGGGAAACAGCATCTTTCTATTTTCTTCAACTTTTAGCCTTGATGAACTGTCAATTTGACAAACAATATTCTGTTCTGGGTTTTTCTTTATTTTTAAAACATTACTGGCATCTATTTGTGCATATTTGTGCCAGGAACTCGAAAGATGAATTTTAGCACTCTGATGAAAATCTTTGTATTTTGTGAATGACTTATTGATGAAAGCTCCTTGTGTGCCTCGATGAACAATTTGTGGAAATAATATGCAATATTTGCAAACTGCACCTTTGAGTTTTATTGAGTAACCAAGGAATGCATATGTCATTATTATACTTGGTTGTGCTTAGAAAATCTTCAATTAGTAGAATGATAAAAGTGAATGAAAAATTGATAATTTTAGCTTATTAACCAATATTTCTTGGTCTATATCTTGTACATAGATTTTTCTCGATAATTTTTATTAGACTGGAAATCCTATGCTAAAATGCAAGTATTTTAAAAGAAAAATGTACTTGCACCGTCGGTCCTGAACATCCACTGGCCTCTAGGGGGAAGGGAAATCCGCCACTGTTCGGACGTTGGAAAATTTTATAAACAGACTTAAAGATCCCTCCACTGTTCCGAATGACAGATTTTATCATTTTTTTCTGCTATCTCGCGTGCATCTGTTTATTAAGATAAGAAATTTTTTTGACTGCTCCTAATTTCGGGCCTTCCTGATCCCCGTATTCCTAGAGTCTTGCGCCCCGGGGATGTTGCTCCAGCATCCATGTCCTCTCGGTGACCCTACCTAGTGGAGTTGATTTCAATAATTCATAGAAGTTCTTAATAAATATTACTTATTTAAAAAAAATCTTATAAGGTGCACGCAAGCTTTGTATTTAGTAATAGATAAACAAAACCTAAGATTTTGTTAATAAAAAAGATATTTGTTACAATAAAGTGACATGTTTGAATGGTAAAAATTCTCGCTATCCATAGTTAACGTGTTAATTTATTAGGCATTTCCAGTTTATTCCCATTTAAAAGTAAATTTTAATGAAATATTTACGTTTTTCATATTTCCAGGGGGGGTAAGTGCCCCTCTTGCCCCCCCCCCCCCCTGCCGACGCCCATGTTCACACATGAGCATAGCAATGTGTAAAAAGTGCTAAAGGGTAAGTATTGATAACTTTGCTTTGCAAACCATTTACATGTCCACTCATTGCACATGTCCCATCATAGGTTTGGCCAACTATATGAAATTTGCCCTCAATTTTAAAATCTTGCACTATGATTAAAACATGTATCCATGTATTTTACCATCATGGATAAAATGCAAAACTGTTGAGAGCTGTGATTTTGACATGACATCTGAAGTTTCATCCAATATAATGGCCACAAATGTTGCTGAATCAATTTCATTCTTTATTGCATCTTTAATGGCATTAGATATAGATTTTATAAGATCATTATGTACAGTAGTAGAAATTCCTTTAAATACAGTTGATGTACTTAAATGATTATCCAAAAGAGGATCATAGTCACGAAGTACATTTAAAAATTCTATATAATTACCTTTAACCACTCATCATCATTATTTCAATTTTTCATTGGTTGTCAATTGTTTGTTTTCCAAACAGTTTAAGATTCAAAAAAGACAACGTGATTAGGATCGTTCATGATTTTGCAGTGCTATTGCTAAATGGTTAAGATCCGAAAACCCATATTTATTCCATCACCCTTCTCTTTTGAGAACAAAAACTTGGCCAACAAAAAAGTCTAAATCTAACTTCACAGCCATCTAACCATTCCACTGTTTCATAACGTGAAATAGAATAGTGTCTTGTATATTCAGATTTTGCATCTTTATGTTTACAAAGCAGATCTGGAAGAGCAGGACAAGGCTTACCTTCTTCCACAATTTTCATACAATCAGCATAGTTTCGAGTTGAAAATGGTACACTTAATAAATCTTCAACACTGTTTCCTATTGTATAAGATCGGCAAAGAACTCTGAGTGTCAAAAAATAACATGTTTTAAAAGACAAATAGAAAACACAAATTTAATAAAACCATAACACAAGAAACGAACACTTAGTAAATCAATGCCATATGCACTCGACAGCTCGCTTACTACTAACACCAAATTCTTTTATACATATGTGCTACTGACACACCACATGCCATTCAGTCCGTTATCAACAACACATTAGTCAAGCATCTCTCCACTGTGCAGCTGTTCTGCTCAAGGTTTCTCAGAGCTAGAAAGTATGCGTAAGCCCAGGTCGCACACTTCAAGGCTCTTCCAGTGAAATGTTTTTCCGTGGAGGCACTGATGAATCGAATCGAATGCTCTCCAGGCCGGTATCTACATTGCATAACCGAATTATCCCTATCCTGCACTGCTGCTCCGCTCAAGCCTAGGAAGTGTGTGTAGCCCATGTCACACGTTTTAAGGATTTTCCAGTGATAGTGTTTTCGGGTAGGTAGGATTAAATTGAAAAATAAAATATCACATACATTGGGTGTGCACCACACACACTGAATATATGCCTCTGGTCTTACGTAATCATTTTTAGAAAGATCTTTTGATTTTGTTTCAGATTTGGGTTGCAAACATAAAGAAAATAAAATATATATATTTATATATATGAAAGAGCAATTAACTCAACTTCATTAATTTGTAGTAACATTTTTCGTTATAACGTTAAACGCAACGAAAAACAAAATTAAAATTTGAGTGTAACGAAAAATGTAACAAAAACAATATAATTTTTTGGCCATAACAAAAAACATAACGAAACGATTTTTTTTATTTGCCATCACTGCTTTTTAATGATATGTTGCCTTGCCAACTGTGTCATCGTTAAACCTCAAGATTGCATTGTTGTCTCAACCCTTATACAATATGCATAAGGGGAGCCTGCTTTGAATGTTTTAATATGTGAGAGGAAGAAAAAAGGAGAGAAAGGGAGGGAGACAAAGAAGGCTAAAGAGATAGATAGATAAATGTCTTTATTTGGGCGAAATTTAGACCATAAGGTCCACTCTTGCATTTAACCCATCGTCTATGTTAAATTATATTATAAAAAAGTAATAATAACATCAAAATTATTTAGATAATAACATACTAAATATAGACAGTGCAAAATAGGTAGGTACATATTCAGGAAAACTTCTAAGAAAGACATGGTGTTTGTGGGAAAAACCTAGGAAGGACCTGCCTTGACCAACCTAGTAAAAACCCATGCATGAAAACACCCACGAAGTGAAGGGGGATGGAAAAAACCTGTGAAAACCCTAGATATTTGAAAGAACAATGTGAAATGATACATTATCACAATGAAGTGAAAAGTTAAAAATTAATGTTTACATAGTGGCTTAAAAATATAATAATACATAAAAATAAACAAGAAAAAAGAAATGACGATATTTAAATAGGAGACCTATTTGTCAATGAGAATAATAAACAATCTATAAATATCAAATGTACACTTGACGATAACAAGAAGAAAAAGAGTTGCAGGAAATCTTAAAGGTTTATGTACAACAGGATAAAAAGCAAGTATTGAGTAAGGATAATGAAATAGGTGTATGGGGATGATTAAGTATTGCTTTGATGTTTTAAAAGATGAGTGAGACAGGCACGTTTGAAGGAGCTTTAGGAGGGGGATGTTTTAAGATTATGATCTAAGTTATTCCCGAGTCGGCATCCAGAGACTTGAAAGGATTTATTATAGATGTCAGTCCTGTGATGAAGAATAAGGTTGTTTTTGCCTCTAGTTTCACGCTTGTGTACTGTAATGATTTCGTTGAAGAGGGAAGAGAGGTAATCAGGTTTGTTATAGGTTAGGATTTTATACATTTGCATGAGAATATGTAAGTTCCTTCAAGTGTCAAGTTTGAGCCACGATAGTTGATTGTAACATTCGCTGATGTGGTCACTCTTTTTAAGATCACTGATGAATCTAATGCAAGAGTTTTGCATACGTTGTAGCTTTAATGCAAGTTCGCAGGATAGATCGTTATAAACAACATCACCGTAGTCCAAGTGAGGAAATAGGAGTGTAGTCACTAAGAGTTTACGCAAGGAATTAGGTAAAATATTTTTGAGTCTTTTGAGTGAATGCAAAGAGGAATTTACGGTACTAAAGATTTTGTTGGTATTAGGAGCCCAGGAGAGAGTTTCATCTACTATGATACCGAAGTTGACTACTGATTTTTGAAAATGCAATGTGGACCCCTCTAATGATAGAAGTGGAGATTCACTCTGATCTATGGAAGTCAACAATTTGAGGTAACCGATAATAATAGACTGACTTCAGAAAGTTGTTAGCACTCCAAAGAGAGAGCAAGGCTAGGTCAGAATTAATTTTAGTGATAGCATCAGGGAAGTCAGATACACACGAATGATAGTAGATTTGGAGATCGTCAGCATATAGGTGATAATTACAGTGAGTGATGGCATTTGAGATATCATTAATGTACAAAGAGAAAATCAGATGGCCAAGAATAGAACCCTGTGGAATGCCTCGATTTACATTTGTGGGGCGAGATGATAAGTCATGAGTAATAACCTTTTGAGAGCAGCCATTTAGATACGAACGAAACCAGTTTCGAGAAGCAAGTGAAAAAGTTCGAGTTTGCAAAGTAGGATGTCTTTGTTAATGAAGTTGAAGGCTTGACTGAAATCCAATAGCGTTAGAATGGTGATTTTTCTCTGGTCCATTGCTTTGCGGGCATCGTCCATTATTTTCAATAGAGCAGTGGCTGTGCTATGCGATTTACGAAAACAAGATTGAAATGGGTCAATAAGATTATTTGTTGAAAGGAAGTGAGTTATTTGCTCGTGTGCTAGTCTTGAAACAAAATAATGATGAATTTTCACGTGTAAGTTCTAGTATGAAGTATTTCTGTGATAATCTTGAGAGTTAATGACAATATTGTAAGGTAGCATAAAGTTTGATAATAATTTAAATCGCATGGCATGAAACATAACTGCATGTTCCCTCTCAAATCCTAACTGCTGCCTCAGCGTGGCGAGAGAGTGTACTTACAGAATTTATATATTTGACCTGTATTACATGAAACGTTATACATTCATTTAAACTAAATAATTGCACAGCTTTGAAATGTTAGTATTTTATTAGCCAACTTCATTTTACTTAATTGATCAGCCTTCCTTCATCGCTTGTTCATCAGAGAATGTAATTATTTTTTTCACATTTTCCATAATATATGTATTTATAGGGTTCACAAAATTTTGGACTGATATTTTTGCTGGAGAAAAGAAAGTCAAAGATTATTCTAAACTGGAGATTGTCATTGTAGTGATCTCCTTGGTATTATCACATTTCTTCATAGTTGCCTTATATTGTTTGTAATCTTGCATTTTTTAAATAATTCCCAGATCATAATACGAGCATTTCGAGGAAAAGGAATGTCCATCAACAATGTAGCTCAACTAGGGGAAGTTTCAGCTGCTCTTCCTCCAACCTGCATCATTGCAGAAAGCCTGAAAAAAATCAATCTTCTTCAGAGTTCCATGGCTTCTTCCTGATGAGCATTCCATTATTGCGAATGATTGTCTCAGCATCATGGTGTACTTGTTTTTTTCTAGTATCATTATCCTTGAATCATTAACCATTATTAAATGTTAATTGCTACCACTAGATACATGTATGTCACAATTTTTTAACAAATAAAATTTCTATAGCAGCTTCATATTTTTCATTAGATAAGTGATATGGATTCCTAAAAATGTAAGCTGCCTTAAGATTTCTAAGTTATAGTGAGAGAAAGAGGACATATGCGTCCTACCATCTCAATGAGATGATGAAGATATTCTTATTTTTTCGGGTGATTATTTCATATCTATTCTTAACTACTTCAGCATAAAAACTGCTTTGGCAATTTAAGGGTAGTCGCACTTGGCGCATACCAGGGGCTCTGAAAAAATGTTTTTCGTGTAAAATATCAGAAACTGGAAAATGTCAATTTAAAATTAATGAAGAAAAATTCACTTTTTGTACTGTGATACTTTGTTTTCACTGGATGGGGCTTCTGTTGGTTTGCTACTTGTATCCTTGCTTATTGTACATGTGCACAATATGGACAACAGTTTGGTAAGAACATGCAAGTTTGTTATTCTGTTTCTCCAGTATTGTGCAACTTCATTCTTGTCTTTTAAGCACGTACCTATTATCATTTATACCTATTTTGATTTATATGATTGCTATGTTAGACTGTTTAATTGCTTGGATTTACTTGAAAATGATGGTTGAAGTAGTAAAGATCCCAATCTAATAATCAGGGCCAGCCTTATAGGGTGTGCAGTGTATGAACTATATCAGAGCCTCCAGCTGGTGCCATGAAGCTAGTATATTTTATAAAACTAAAAGTTACTGAAAGGATCTTGATTAACTAACTAGTGATAAATTGAGTTACGGTGGTACCTTCATTGCTGTTAAGATTGACATTAATTCATACATGGCAAAAGTCACCAGGTAAAACATTTAGCATCTTTGTTGTATTATGTCATGGCAAATCAAAAACTTTAATAGCTGCAGTTGCTACTGCCTCCAGCCTGTGCTTTGTCCGACTATGAAGAGCACTGTTCCACCATTGATGAAATTCTTGCTACTCCCATGTTTCTCTTTGGTGACTATAACCTCCTAAATGCTGTCTGTCCTCACAATAAAACAAATTCAGCCTAAGTGCAACATGGAATTTTCCTCATTTTCTTTTCTTGCTCTCATCCAGGTCAATAGAATCACTAATTCCAGAGATAAACTACTAGACCATGTATTTTCCTCAGATGTCTCTACTTACCTTGTTAATGATCCTCTCTTTAAAATGGAAGGTTATCATCCTCCATTGGGTTTGTGTATAAATAGTGAATGTAATATTATATAATTAGATTATCTTCATCAGCACTGTGATTTAAAAAAACTGTTATCTTGATAAAGTATATTTTTACCTAAGTTGTATAAACTAGGATTTTCAAAAATGCTATTGATGTAAATATGGCTTTTTCTAGTTTTATTAATACTGTGCAATCAATAGTGAATATTCATACTCCCATTATAAAGTATAATTGTAATTCCAAATATCCTAAATGGTTTTCTCCAGAATTTCAGATTGTTGTTATTTAAAACATTTTATCATATAAATTATAAAGATTCCATTCTGATTATATAGATTGTAGATTATATAGCTTTTTGTAGACTTAGAACTGAATGTAAAACTCTTACAAGACAGTGTTATAAGAATTATATAGGTACTGCTTAGTTATAAATATCAATAAATATAAAATTCTTCTTGAACTATGTTAGCTCTTGAAAGAAAACTAATGTTTTTAATTATATTCATTCATTCATTCATTTTTATTACTTCCATTGGCCACAAAATGTAACATGCAGCACGTCAAAAGATACAAACAAGGATATATACCACGCAAGGCATGCAGCACATTTATAAGAAAAAGAAACTTGTAAATTTCCACTAACAATGTTAATATACGACTGGTTTCACCTGATGATGCTGTAACATGCAAAACCGGTCATATATTAAAATTGTTAGTGGAAATTTACAAGTTTCTTTTTCTTTTAAATGGAATCTTTCCAAAAGGTGGAGCCTTCCCAAGTGGACTTTGTCATACAGTGCATTTTAATAAAAGGAAATACAATACAAAACATAATAAAATGGAATCTGGGTTAAAAGCAAGAAGAAAACAGATTATCTTGACAGTTTCAAAATATTCTTTTCGCATTATAAAAGGAGTGATTCACAAGAAAGATTTTGGTTTCCTTTTTGAATTCATTTATAGATTGTCAAGTTTTTACATTATTTGGGAGAGCATTTTACTGCAGTAGCATGAACCCTTCTCAAATAGGGAGAGATGGTGCTGTATTGTGTGCATGTTGTTGTGGGCTCTTGTTGTGTAGTTGTGGGTGGATTGATTTTGGTAGAGGAGATGGAAGTTTTCTTTAACCCTCAGACTACCAAGGTATTTTCCACCTCAGTCCTATCAAGAGGGGGTAACTGAATTTACCCACAAAATTTCTATTGTAAATAAACATTTTTCATCAAAATCGGTTATTACTTTAATTTGTTAGTAATTTAAAGTCATTTCAACTACCCATACTGAAAATTATTTTTATTTAAACAATCTAAATATTTTTTGTTCTGTGAAATTAATTTTATTTTTACAATTTACTTGATACATCAAATACAAACATTACAATATATTAATACATTAACAAACCAGATGTGTTTTTAATTGAATATTTCATTGGCTGTTTATGAGTTGGTTTGTTGGTCTGGGGGCACATGAAAAAGCCCTGCCGAATTCAAACCTATAGTAGCAAGTACAACATTTAGAAGATAACTAGAGGCTTATAAAAAGGCAAACAAGTATATTAATGATATTGCAGGCTCTTTAAGCTGAAATTTTTTATTTTCTTCAATGAGGAATACTGTTCTGAATAATACCTAGAGGGGTAACTCGGTTACCCCAAAACAATTTTCGATATTTCTCAGAAATTGTTAGATACCTTGTTTTTTACTTAATTATGTTCTTCATATATTAAAAAACAGTTACATAGGAGGATAAAAATCAGAAAATGTTTTAAGGAAAATATAAAAAAATAAGCGCCTGGGGTAATCTTGTTACCCCCCTTAGTAGTCTGAGGGTTAACAAACATTACTGATTCATAAATAAAGATGCATGGAAGTGTTACTTTGTTTTCATAAAAATATTCCTAGAGAAGGTTCGTTGATTTATGTTAAAGATGAACATAAGAGCTCTTTTTTGATATATGAAAAGTCTTCAGAGGAAGATTTAGCATGGTGCTACTATATTGAAATAAGGAATTGGAAATGAAAATATTATCAATGATGGTAGATGATTTAGAATTTATTCTTGTGGGACTAGAGATGGTAGGGGACAAGTTAAAAGAGGATGTTAAATCTAAAAATAATGATTTTTGGTGATTCTCAACATTGAAGTTAATATTAAAATCACCATAGATGATAATGTTACATTTAGAGAATTTATATGAAGCTAATGTTTTATCAAGGCTAGATAAAAATGATTTTAAGTCTCCATTTGGTGACCTACAAATAAACAAAGAAATTGAAGTTTTTGTTAGATAAAAAGGAATTTTAATCTCCACTTGGTGACCTATAAATAAACAAAGAGATTGAAGGTTTTGTATTTGGCACTTCACAGCAAAACATTCAGTCTCTTTCTGTGGATATAACTGGTATTGATTCTACATGACTTGAGCCTTGACATAAATAATACCACAATTTTTTAAAGTTTCTCGAATATGGTGAAACTGGTCTACAGCCTTGTGGACAAACAGCACTTATCTCATAACAGATCTCAATGCACAAAGCTGGTTTCTTTCAGGAAGAACAGACTAGAAAATATTTTATCGGATTTTAAAGTAATAAAACAAGGAATTCCTCAAGGTTCTGTATTAGGACCTTTCTTTTTCTTGTGTTATGTTGCTGATTTCCCTGAGCTTTCCAATTGCAAATCTGTTCTATTTGCTGATGACACAACAATTATGTGCACCGGCCCTTCAACTGCTGAGTTGGAAATCAATTCATTTTTAAGTGTAAACCATATAATTCAGTATTTCAATTCCAATTACTTGTTAATAAATGAATCCAAATCAAATTTTATACTTTTTAAACCAAATAAAGGGTTAAATAATGATAATATAAATATTTTTGTTGACAATTCCCAGATTATAAAATCTAATTCCTCTAAGTTTTTAGGAATTTATATTGATGAAAAACTTAACTGGGATGCTCACATCGATTTCATATGTAGTAAACTTTCTACAAATATTTATGTTATGTTAAAACTTAGGAAATTAGTAGATACCAAAGTACTTTTAACAATGTATTATGGGTTGATATACCCATATTTATCTTATTGTATACATACTTGGGGAGGAGCAAGTGCCTCACGAATAAATCGAATATTTTTGCTTCAAAAAAGGGTTTTGAGAATAATTGCAAATTTTTAAAGTAGGGAATCCTGCAGACCAATTTTCAAAATGTACAATATAATGACGATATACTCAATATATATATATGAATGTATATTATATGTCAAAGAAAATAATAAGGAAACAAATATGGACAAACATGATTATATGACTAGAAGGAGAAATGACTACCAACTAGAGTATCACAGGACAACCTTATACAAATCAAGTCCGTCTTATGCTGGAAAGTATTTTTATAATAAACTTCCTAAGAGTATAAAGGTTATCAATAAATTAAGTAGGTTTAAACTTGAATTAAAAAAATTCTTGATTGAAAAATGTATTTACAGCCTTAAAGATTTTATGTAATTGTTACTTTAATGTATAATGACTTCAAATATGTACATATTTTTTGGTGTTTGACTTGTCCTATGTTTGTATTTAACAAATCGACGGGATTAATAAAGAGTATGAGTAATACAACAGCTGATAAACCTGATACCATAGCAAATTCGTTTTCTGATTAGTAAGCAATGTTTCTGGCCCTGATGGTATTCTTTCACTTGTTTTGAGACGTATTAACCTACCATATTGGGTCATGTGGTGCCAGTGTTCAAATCTGGGATGTCAGATGTTAAAAATTATCGACCAAAGAACTAGTGCCATTCTATGAATCTGACATGCACAAAACACTGCTTTATATCTTTGCTGTCTTTACAACAAATTTCAGAACAATTACATGAATATTTTTTATTCATAGTTATTGTTATAAAGGAGAAATTTGAAAAATATTGGCTTATTTTTCATAACCTCTCGTGGAACAACTTTCTCCTTGCCCTCCTCAGCATCATGCATAGGTAAAACTAGGTAAGCTCTTGTTTATTCTATTACATTATCTATGCAATCATGATTACACTATAGTGGTATTTTATTTTCCTAAATTATTTGATTGCCCACTTTATCCTATCAACACACTTTTCATCATCAATGACACTTATGTTCTCAAAAATCAGAATCTGAGATACTTCTAATAATTTCTGCATCACCGATACCACTAACATTGCTTCCTTCTTCAAAAAATTCATCTAATATTTCACTTTTGCTGGACAAAATCAGCTTACAAAATGCCATTTTCACAACTAAAATTCCACGTGCATATTCTTTAATCATTTATTGCAGCATTTCTCAACCGGTGAGCCACAACCTCTTAATGGGGTTGCGAGAGGATTTCATGAGGGTCACGAGCACTCTTCGCTAAGGCAAGTGTTTGAATTTTGGTTTTGAGAGTCCTGCAGGTTTTAATTTATCATTCACTTTTGTCGGCCTTGGTAGACGGGTGATTAGAGTTTCTGCCAATGGATGATAAGGTTGCAGGTTCGAATCCCACCTAGGACATGGATGTTTGTGCATGTCATATCAGGGTTATATGTAAGAATGTACATGATTGTCTAAATATTGCCCTCAATAGACAGATTATATTATCTCTTCCGTCTTTTTCTAGTTCTGTAGCACCCTTACTCTCTATTTACCTTTCATTTTATATCCCTTCCTTCCTATCTCCCTCCCTACATCTGCCTCTCTCTTACTCTCTATCTATATAGCTGTTTATATAAGCAAAAGAATCCAAACTAAATCCCAGTCCCATTAGGATTATGTAATTTTGCGAAAAATCCTATGATAATTTAAGACAATCAATGCACTCGTATATAATGTACGAGGGTTGAGACAGCAATTGATTCTCAAAGTTTAACAATGACGTGGTTGGTAAGGCAACACTCCATTTAAAAGCCAATATTTTCTCAAAATATGTGATTTAAATGTTTAATATGAGAGATTCTGAATGGTAGGTAGAAAAAGATTAATAGAACAAGAAACTTCATTAATTTTCATGAATGAGTTTAAATTTGAAGATTGTACATAATTTTTTCTAATTTAATTTTTCAAAAGAATTTTAAAAAGTTGCTTTATACATGTTATCTTATGGGAAATGGAAATCGCACCTCTTGGAGTCGAACCCGGGTCTTTTTTGTTTTTTTTTCATTTAATTTTTATATCTGAATCAAACATTCCTGCAAAATTTCAACCTTTTACCTAATCGGGAGTTTTTAAAAAATGCATTAAATATGCCATTGATGACGTCAGCATTATACACAAACACCAACATAGGCTTTTATTATAGTAACTAGCATAATTTCCCATCAAATATGACGAGCATGTGCAGCTTATCTTATGAAATTAGGGTACGTCTCATTCTTCCTCCCTTTCTCTCTGGCTTCCTCCCATTCTTTTCCTTCCCTCTCCCCATATTATCTCTCCCTCCTATTTTCCCTCTCTCCCTCCTATTTTCCTTCTCTCCCTCCCATCTTCCCCCTCTCCCTCCCATTTTCCCTCTCTTCCTCCTATTTTCCGTCTCTCCCTCCCATCTTCCCCCTCTCCCTCCCATTTTCCCCCTCTCCCTCCTATTTTCCCTCTCTCCCTCCTATTTTCCCTCTCTCCCTCCTATTTTCCCTCTCTCCCTCCAATTTTCCCTCTCTCTCTCTCCTATTTTCCCTCTCTCATCCTTCATTCTATTCTCCATCCCTCTCTCCCTCCTATTCTTCACCCTGACTTCCTCCCTTCCATTCTCCTCCCATTCTCCCTCACATTCTCCTTCTCATTCTTCCCTAAAAATGTAGTTATCTCTCGCAGCCTGATATACCTAGCTACAAATCTTACATACAAAAAGAATATTATTTGTTAAACATTATGCTAGGCATGTTTAGCTGGCCAAAACTATTTTAACTCTCTGGAACATACTATAACGTGAATATAATTTTCAGTCCACATAAAATATTGTATATACTCAAAATAGCTTCACAAATGGACATTTATTTCTTAAATCATCATTTCAACCCTATATAAACAAATTCCGAGTAGCTCATTACATACATTTCTGCCAAATTTCAATTTGGATTGAGATAAGAATAGGTTTTCAAGATTTAACAAGATTTCCCCAAAATATGTGAAAAAAACGTTTAACATGAATAATTTCGAATTGTAGGCCAAAAACGATGAACAGTATAAGAAACCATATAAGTTTTTCTTTAAAATGGTCTGGATCTAAAGGTGTCTATTTTTTCCAATTTTTAACTCGAATAGAAGAAAAACCCGCATGTCAAAAAGTCAATTTTTACATGTTAGTCGAACACTGGAAATAAATTTTCTTTCATCACAGCATTTTCATATCTGAGTAGATTATCTCAGCCATATTTAAAGTTTATATCTGCATATTTGATCAAGTTATTCACATTTTAAGAGTATGAAATGGACCGACCAACCAACAGACAACATAGCCCTTTATTTGGCTGGTTTCCAATGGAAACATGGCCTTACGAAATGGTCCTGTCTGTGTGTATGAGTGTGTGTCCCCTGCTAAAACTTTTGCACCAATCCACCGATTTGCATGAAACTTGGTATGAGGCTCGTGCTGCTAGAGCCCACCTCCAGGCTATATTTTAATTGGTGAATATTGAATTCCCGGGTTCAATTCCAGGAATGCTTTTATACTATTTGTTTTACATAGAAAAACTCGAATCCATCATGCAGAGATGTTTTCTTTATTACATTAAAGTATCTTAAAATTGTGATGTTGGAGCGAGGTTTGTAGTGTTATAAGGGGAAATGAATGTAGATTCAAATTCTTATCACTGAATTTTGATAATTGATCGTATTTTCTTGAATTTCCACTAAAACAGTGTTTTTGCATTTTAAATCGCATTTTATCAGATTGTTCCCATGGAGACGAATATTACCAAACTCGGTTTGATCATAGATGAATGAACAAATGGGTTATTTTCTTTTCCATTGGACTACTCTTCAGCAATAGTCAGTTGATCCAGACGTATTAGCATGTGAACAGTAACATTTAATTAATTCATTTATTTTAAATAATGCATGCAAAATGTAATGTCAGAAAGTGTAGTAGTAGTAGTTTTATTTGGTCCAGATATACATAGATATAGGACAAGTCAAACTGGAGGAATTAGTGAAACAAAGAAATTAACAAACATATTACAATTAGAATAATAAATATATGCCAAACATTGACATCATTGTACAACATCCATATACCTATTCTGTAATACATTTTGTGCAACAAGAATTCCTTTACTTTATTTTTAAAAGTTGAAATACTTTTTACAGTTTTCAGTTAATTTAGTATTTGTAATCACATTTGTCTAGGACCCAGAGCAGCTGATCTTGTACAAACAAATGAGATATGGAGGTTATTGCTGCCTCTGGTACCATGACTGTGTATACCACAATTAGCTACTCTGACCAAGTGAATTATATATACATTGCTGTTTAAACCTCTTCAATACATTTTCTACTCGCAACTTTAACAATATAGGTTACATTGGTAGTGAATGTTGATATGCGTTATACAGCAAAGAATAGCAACATAATAAGAATAACTTTTTCAGATCCTTTAATCTTTACTGTGCTAATTGTGTGTCAATTAGGAAGTCAGCTTGTCTTGACAATATCATTACTACCTATGATAAACAAAAGTATAAATTAGAAGTTTTTGATCCATTAATTTCTGACCACTGTGCCATTGCATTTAATGTAAATACTAAAGTTAATAACACCTCCACAAAATTCACTTCCAAATCTAAGTATTCCAGACTACTTACCCCTCATGGTGTTGAAAACTTTAAATTTCTATTATCATCTATTGACTGGGTCTCCTTACTCTGTTATGAGGGTTAAATTTCACATTGTTTTCGACATAATTATTTCTATATTTCAATATCCATTTCCATTAAAATTAATACAACTAAAATGTGGTAAGACACACAAAAATAAGTGGTTTACTTCTGAAAATGAACTTTTAAGAAATCAATTAATCCATGCACATTGTGCCTATAAATCAATGAAGACTGAAGATCTTAAACAAATGTACAAAGATCTAAATAAATATTATCTCAGTAAACTACATGAAGCAAAACTTAAAGCTAACACTAATTTCATTAATCATGCACCCAATAGATGTAAGGCTGCCTGGTCCATTATTTGGGTGGCCAGACGTATCCCATTTCAGGGTATAATACCCCATTTACTGAATTAAATTTATAAAATACCCCCTTTTTAAAATCTGAAATGGGGTACGAAAAATACCCCTTTTCAGTGTTTCGGGCATAAAATTCTTTTCTCAGTGTTCTGTACTAAATGAATAATTATTGAATATTGCCTTTACTGTGAGTGCCACTAAGTAAGCAAAATGTGAATGCGACAAATCATATAATACCAAGTTTAGGTAATTATATAAGAGGAAAGAATTAGCGGAGGGTAACTATTTTCTTGAAATGCATGCTTAAAGACTCGAAAAAACTACTTTGTATCCAACTTATATAAAGCGTTATAGGATATTTATATTATGCATACTTTGTAATGTTCGGCACCTGTCACAGGCCTGACAAGAAGGAAGTAAGGGGTCCCGCGGTCACTACTTGAGATATTTTTTATCTCATTGTATTATCGTGAGGGCTTACGCAGCAAATAAAGGAAGATAGTGTACCAGTGGCGTCGCGTGCCCATTTAGGTTGGGTGTGCTTTTATTAGGGGGGGGGGGTATGCAACCCGCGCTACAAAATTCACGTGTTAATTTGAACGTACGATTGCATTTTTATCGACGTGTGAAAGTTTCAAGAGAGCATAGCGCAGCAGCGCTCTTCTTAATTGGTCTAATGCAATTAATCTT
This sequence comes from Tanypteryx hageni, assembly GCA_028673005.1. Lineage (NCBI taxonomy): Eukaryota > Metazoa > Arthropoda > Insecta > Odonata > Petaluridae > Tanypteryx > Tanypteryx hageni. Next base: position 222,465,515 of record CM054113.1, read on the forward strand.
AGAATAATTTTGAATACTTTGATTTACTAACTGATATGATTTTAACTATACAATCCATAATTATGGACAACACAAAGGTTCCCCATCAAATAGACTTGAGCTATGCATCACGCGCGCCGTTTATGTGAGAATGGTTAACGCTTCGTTGTGAGAAGATACTAGAGTGAGGTACGAATTATCTGTATTTTGTTACAATTTTTAAATATGTACAACCATATAATACGCACAGAAATCTGAAAAAGGAATCACTTGGGAAAATATTATTTTCCGGATTGAATCAAAGAAAGGCTTAAAAAACTCATTTTACTTACTTATTTATACACCAGTTCCAATCTCCTGTTTTGCCTTAGGAATTTTGTTAGCACATCATCATAAAATGAAGCTCTTTTCTTCAGTTCCACCAGCAATGTCTTTTCAATGGCGAGTGAACTTAGACCGCATAACCTTTCCTGCGTTTGTGTTCCTCTATAACACGTATGTATTCTCTTCATAGCCGAAAAAGAACGCTCGACTGTAGCAGTAGAATTCGGAATCGTCATGATAAGTTCCGCTAATTTATAAATCTCCTTGAATGCAACCTGAAGCTTGCATGAATTTTAATAGGTGATGCACTGGTTTCCTCGCAAATTCATCAGAATAAAAGAGCACTTTTAGTTCATTTTTTAGGCGAACGTAGTCAAAAACTGGTTCGTAAAAATCCTTTAATTTTTCTAGAATACCACCAGGAAAAGTTTTCGCATACTGATCATATCTTTCGCTACAAAGGATTTGAAAAAAAACTCAAGTTTCGAAAGTGAAGAGTATCTTTCTTCCATCTCCAGGCACATGCAGTCGACTATTCTCTGGTATAACCGAAGGCACGCGCTCTTCTCCTCTTCTATAGATCCTTTTCGTCTTTTAGGCTTCGACGACTCAACCGTATGCTTTTTCTTTGCAGAAACCCAAATATCATCAAATCCATGTTCTTTGTCATTCCTAAGCTATTTCATAGTATCATGCACTTTTTTACAACAGTACAATATGTCATAGGATGATGTTTGCAATATATTATTCAAAACATCAATATAGCCAAACAGAACAGAAAAAATTTCTAGCAAAAAATTGTTTGAAAATCTTGCAAGAAATACAGAAAACCACGAGCTTTGATTACAGCATCCACGTCCCAATCCCCAGAATTCTCCACAATGTGTTCAAAAAATGCAATAAGTTGACTTCTGTCGCGTTTTACTGTTTGATGAACGGGAAGTAAAATTCCATCTGGTTGGTGCGACGGAGGGTAATTTTTAGCAACAAAATCTTGCAAAGCATTTACTCTTTTCGATGATTTAGAAAAATATGCTGCCAATCCACTGATAGTTTGGAAAAACAATCTACATTCCTTGATATTCAAGAGGCATTGCTTCAGAACTAAGTTCAAAACGTGAGCGTAGCAATGCGTAAATATTGCTAAAGGATAGGCCTCGATAACTTTACTCTGCAACCCATTAATATGTCCACTCATTACACAGGCACCATCATAAGTTTGGCCGACCAACTTGTCCTTAATATTAAATTCCTCAACTCTGTTTACAACTTGTTTAAAAAGACCATTAGACGTTCTATCATCACTTACGTCTGTAAATCCGATAAACCTTTCGTGTGTTTGCCCATTATGGACAAAACGGAAAACAGTTGATAGCTGAGATTTCGTCATTACTTTAGAAGTTTGATCCAAAAGAATGGCCACAAATGTAGCGGAAGAAATTTCTTTCTTTATAGCATCTTTAACCACATCAGATATAGCGTTAATGATATCATTTTGTACTGTGGGAGAAGTTCCTCGAAATACAGTCGATGCCTTTAAATGACTGTCTAAAAGAGGATCATACTCACGGAGCACATTTAAAAATTCTATATAATTCCTTCGGTTGGCTGAATCTTCAGACTCATCATGACCTCTCAAAGGAAGCTCTTGCTTAGCCAAATAACATACAGCATCAATTAATCTTTTTTAAACGTCTCTATTTTTCTTTACTTGTTCATTATGACGACTAATTTCAATTTTTCTTTGGCTGTCAATGAGAGTGTCAATTCTTTGTTTTCCAAACATCTTAAGATTTAAAAATGACTGAACATGTGGCTGGGAGCGCTCATGTTTTTGCATTGCTGCAGCTAAATGATTAAGATCGGAATACCCGTGCTTATTCCAAACACCTTTCTCTTTGGAGAATAATAAACAAGGCCAACAAAAAAGTCTTGACAGCACTTCACATCCAGTTAACCATTCTACTGAATCGTATTGTGAAACAGAGAAATGTCTCATGTACTCAGTTTTTGCATCTTTGTGCTTGCACAGTAAATTTGGAAGAGGAGGACGAGGCTTACCTTCTTCGACTATGTTCATACAATCCGCAAAAGCTCTGGCAGAAAACGGAGCATTCAGTACATCGTCAACACTGTTTACCATTGTAAATATGGACAAAAAGTTATAAATTATATCTAAAAAATTATAAATATATGTTAAAAACTTGTCTAAATCGGTGTCATAAACACCTCGTTTCACACTTTACCCCACGCACGCAAAACAGACGAAACTCAGAAAACAAAAACAGCATCTCATGACAAGTAACAACGTTGAATTGGATTGCTTCACACTATAGCCAATCACAACCGCTAACTACTTCTGGGTGCTGTTGTCTCAGCGCACACCCTGCCACGCCTTCTGGACGGTTTAAATCCACAAGGTGGCTAAGAATTTGACCCACTGCGCCATCTGTACGTGTTTAAAGGGCTAAAAGCTATCCGTATTTCTTACCGCACACCGGGCTATTAACGTGAATGTGATACAATGTTTACTCGCCGAAACTTCTCCTCTTCATGAAACATTGTATATTGGATTTGATTTTAGGAATCACGCGAAGACAGAAAACGATTAGGGGAGTCTTTAACAGGAATAAATGCAAAAATATAATATCTGTGACATTGCGAATCCGTGGGTGTGCACCGCACACCCTGAATATACGCCTCTGTAGTGTACCATACATTCTCCAGAAGGAATTTATAGCAAAGAAATAAGAGAAGCTTGCCAGTGTGATTTTTGCAGCGAAGTGTGAAGCTGAGAGTTCCTGGCATGTGCTTTAGAAACTGTTTATTTATATAACTGGATTATATTGGATTTTATTATGATCATTTTGATACAGGTAATGTTTGAAGGCAATTATTGTTGTAATAATTTTAATAATACTATTTTTCCGGTTATTTATTGATACAATAAATTCTATAAATATTACATTAACCCTCGTTTTCACAGAATGTCCTCTTCATTGTCATCAGATACCGAAGAAGAAAAAATACAGAGGTTAAATCAAGAGAAGAAAAAGAAGAGAAAACATCAGAATTGTTTCAACGAGGAGTGGCAGGGAACTTACGCCTGGGTGATTAAAGGAAGAACTGCTGGTAAAGTGAAATGTGTATGGTGCAATTGTGAATTTTCCATAGTAAATGGAGGTGTTTATGACCTTAAAAAGCATATGCTAAGTAATAAGCATAAAAAAGGGAAAGCATTAGCTAGTAATAATCAAACTTTAAATTTATTTTTCATTTCCTCGACGACGTCATTAGTTTCGACTGAAGAACAAAAGATTGTTGCCACAAGCTACGTTTGCCTATCACACAGTGAAACATGCGCATAGCTATTGATCATCGGATTGCATGAGTTCATTATTCAAAACATTATTTAGTGATTCAAAAATCGCTTCTCAATTGACATGCGCATGAACAAAAATATCTAAAATAATAACAAATGTTTTAGCAAAAGACTGCGTATCTCAAGTTGTTGAGAATTTAAAAGAAAATCATTCATTTTCAATTGCAACAGATTCATCAAATAAAGGGAACATTAAAATGTTTCTCTTAATGTGTAGATATTTTTCTAATTCTAGTGGAGGAGTTCAAACAAAACTTTTGAGTTGCTTTAACAGCCAGTCAGAAACTTCAAAGGATATTTCACTTTGCTTACTTCAAAAGTTGAAGGGGCTGAATTTAAATCCAGAGAACATTTTTAGATTTTGCGGTGATAATGCTAATGTAAATTTTGGTATTAATCAGAGTGTATTTACAGAATTTAAGAAATTTAATAAGGATTTAATAGATATGGGGTGTCTTTGCCATGTCTTACACAATGCAACAAGAAAAGCTACAAGCTGTTTAGAAGTTGATATAGAATGTATAATTTTAAAAACATATAATGAATTTAGTTCACATAGTAAAAGGTTAGAAAATTTAAAAGAACATTACGAATTTTGCAATCTACTAATTTCTAAATTAAATGATCATTTTTATGGATTCGTTGCTATACAAAAATTGAAATTTTGTTGCAACCCAGTAGAGATAAATTTGTTTAAGAAAAAAGCAGACGATTTTCTGAAAACTTTAATTCAGTACATTGAAAAAAGATTTAGTTTTGAAAATAATAAGTACGAGTATCTTAATATATTCAAACTACATGAAGTGGCACATTTTGATCTTTTCTTAAAGTTATAGATTTATTTAAAATTTCCAATATCAATATTGATTTGCTATATGAAGAGTACGTCCTGTTAAAATTGTTCCATAAAAATACTAAAACAAAAGAACTCAAAAATGTCACAGATATTTGGATAAAATTTTTGAATGCATACGATGTACCTAATATAGACAAAATTATTAATTTTGTTTTTGCTTTGCCTCACTCAAATGCAATGAGTGAGCGAGTAATTAGCTTAATGTTCAACTCTTGGAAAAAGAATAGGAACAGATTAGACCTAAAAACTGTTGAGGGAGAATTACTGGTGAAAACCAATTACAATATGTCATGCAAAGAATTTTATGCAGTTGTATTAAAAAATGAAAAATTGCTAAAAGAAATTCGCTCGAATGAAAAATATTGTTAGATAAATGCTTCTATTTTGATAAAATAAATCAGGTTTACTGAATTTATATTGTAAATAATTATGCAAAACATCATCATCGTCATGCTTCTGTCCGAAGACAGGTTTTAACTGAATCTCTCTCTCTCCCTAGAAGCCTCTTTTATACCTCTATAAGTATTATATTCCTGCTTTATATTCTCTAATATTCCTATTCTTTTTCTCCGCCTTCCTCTTCTTCCACTAATTTTTCCTTCCTTCCTTTCCTTTGTAAACACTGTCTTCTCAATATGTGCCTTATCCAATTTCTCTTCCTCTCGGTCCATTTCACTTTCATCATTCTCCTCCATACCCACATCTCAAAACTTTCTAAATATTTTTCCTCCTTTCTCCTTACCATCCACATCTCTGCACCATAAAGAGCTATGCTCCATATGTAGCATTTTGCTAATTTCTTCCTTGTTTCTAAATTTATTTTCTTGCTTGTGAGAAGCTCCTTCTTCTCGTTAAATGCTGCTTTTGCCATTACAATCCTACTTCTGATGTCCTGTGTACTACTTCCATCCTGCACTAAAATACTCCCAAGATATTTGAAACTACTTACTTGTTCCAATTTTTGGCCATTTACCATTATATTTAATTCTTTATGTTCCTTTGAAACCACCATGACTTTCGTTTTTTCAGCATTGATCTTCATTCCATATTGTTGGCCAACCTCCACTAGTCTGTCTGTCATCCTTTGAAGCTCTTTCTCGTCTTCTGCTATTAAGCCCTGATCATCTGCATATTTAATGGTGGTAATACTTTCACCTCATATCTTAAATCCTTTCTCTTCCATCAACGCTTCTTCTGTTATTGTTTCTGCATAAATATTAAATATCGCTGGTGAAATAAGACATCCCTGCCTCACTCCCCTCCCTATTGAAGTGCTTTCTGTTTCTTCTCCTTCAACCCTGACTCTAATCTTTTGATCGAAGTAAAGGTTTTTAAGCAGTCTTTTATCTTTCCAATCTATTCCAATTTTGTTTAAAATACCCAGCATTTTATCCCATTTCACTCGGTCAAAAGCTTTCTCCCAATCTACAAAACAAAAATACATTCCTTTATTGACTTCTAACGCTCTTTCTATTATCATCCTCATACATCCTATAGCATCTCTAGTCCCCCTTCCTCTTCTAAAACCAAACTGATTATCTTGCAGCTTCTTTTCTATTTTACATTCAATTCTTTTGGTTATTATTCTGGTTAGAACTTTAGCTGTATGAGAAATTAAACTAATAGTTCTGTAATCCTTACAACATTTTGCATTGTTCTTTTTCTCCAGTGGTACCATAACAACATCTAAAAAATCTTCAGGCCATATGCCAGTATCATATACTTGGTTAAAAAATTTTGTTAATTGCTTAACTGCTTTAGGCCCCAAAACCTTAAGAACGTCCACGGGTATATCATCACTCCCAACAGCCTTCCTTCTTTTCATGTCATCAATTGCTCTTTTAACTTCAGACTCGAGAATACTTGGTCCTAGCTGATCTTTTTCCACATCCTCTTTTTCATTTAATTCAATATTTCTTGGCTTTCCTTCTTTGTCATCTCAATGTATTCTTTCCAGACATTCTTTACATTGTCTGGCTCCGATACTATTTTACCACTTTTGTTCATGATTCCTTTACGTCCTATCTTTCTTGCCTTTTTCTTGAATAGTTCCCTTGCTTTGCTATACATGAGGTCTGTTCTACAAAATCTTTCACATTCGACAATCTCCTCACATTTCTCATTTATCCACTGTTCTCTGGCTTTATCTGTTTCCCTTCTTAAAGCATTATTTAACTCCTTGTACTTTCTTTGGCCTTCTTCAGTGTTTATGTTCTTCCACTTTCTCCGCTCTTCCATTTTTTGCAGCATGGCTGCTGTGATCCAGAGTTTTTTGTTTCTTTCATCCGTTATCTTTCCTACCTTCTTTTCCATTACATCTTTAATGTTGCTATGGATGTATCTCCACTCCTCATCTACATTGTTCCTATTTTCTTCAGCTCTCTCCCCCAATCTTTCCTCTAGCTCAGTCATGATAGCCTCCTTGTTTTTAAGGAGTTCCTCTAAGTTCCATTTCTTGTTAACCCTTATGTTTCTCTTAACACTCTTCAGTCTACATTGTGTATTTGCCACCAAAAGGTTGTGGTCGGAATCGATATCTGCCCCTGGTAGTGTTTTCACATTTTTAATGCTATTTCTAAATCTTTCATTGACTAGTATGTAATCTATCTGGTATCGTCTCTGGTCTCCTGGGCTTCTCCATGTGTAAAGTCTTCGCTGGTGATGCTTAAACCATGTATTAGTTACTATTAATCTATTTCTATGGCAGAATTCCACAAGTTTATCCCCTCTTTCATTTCTCTTCCCTAGTCCATATTTTCCCACTATGTTATCTTCCTGTCCCCCTCCGACTACACTGTTCCAGTCTCCCGTTACTATGGTGGTGATCCTTCCTTTTCCCTCCTCCTCCAATATCTCCATAATCTGTTCATACATTTCATCTACTTCATCGTCACCAGCATTAGTTGTTGGCATATACACTTGAATTATAGGCATTTCCACTGGCTTCATCTGAAGTTTTACGGCTATTAATCTATCATTAACTGTCACTACCTTGCTAATTCTTTCAGCTATCTCTTTTGTCATTATAATCTCCACTCCCCTTTCCTTTTTATCTCCTCCCGAGTCATCATCATCATAGGTAGTCTGTCCGTAGACAGGTTCGTGATTATTCTTGGTTAGACCTGGTTCTCCATATACTCCTATTTTCCGCTGTCCTCTTTATATCTTGATAACTCTCTTTCCCTTTCAAATCGTCTATCAGCTGAAACCTTTTCCTACCTCTTTCCCTTTTTCCATCTAGTTTTCCTTCTAACACGTCTTTAATCATACTCTCTCTCCTCAGGTAATGTCCAACCCAGTTAGCCTTCCTCTTTCTGATAGTCTGTATAATCATTCGCTTCTCTCCTATTCTTCATAGCACTTCATCGTTTTTCATCCTATCTGTCCATTTTACCTTCAGCATTCTCCTCCAAGTCCACATTTCAAAGCTTTCCAAGTATTTTATGTCATTTTTCCTTAGCGTCCATGTTTCTGCCCCATACAATGCTATACTCCATACGTAGCATTTTATCAACTTCTTGCGGATATCTTCCCTTATATTCCCTGTAAGTAGTTGTTTCTTTCTCCTGAAAGCCACTTTTGCTTTTCCTATTCTAGTTTTGATCTCATCCGTACATTTTGCCTCTCGTGTTATGATACTTCCAAGGTATTTATATTCTGAAACTTGTTCTAATGGCTTTCCCCGAATAGTTATGTTCAGATTCTCTTCTTTACCCGATATTCGAATGACCTTGGATTTTTCTGTATTTATTTCCATACCGTATTTTCTACTTGTTATCACTAGTCTATTTATCATTTTTTGTAGCTCCTCTTCCTTTCTTGCTAGAAGTACTTGATCATCTGCGTATTTTACTGTTCTTATAATCCTTCCTCCAATTTTGAAATCCCCTGTACCTTCTAAAGCTTCTTGCATTAGACTTTCTCCATATATATTGAATCTTTCCAGTCTACACCTATATCCTTTAATATCTTCATCAACATTACCCAATTTACTCTATCAAAGGCCTTCTGCCAGTCTGAAACCGAATTGATCTTTCCCTATTATTTCTTCTGCCTTTTTCTCCAGCCTTTTATTAAGAATCCTCGTGATGATCTTCGATGTGTGTGACAGAAGGCTTATAGTTCTGTAATCATTACACTGCATTGCCTTTGGCTCCTTCTTTAGAGGATCATTGTTACTTCTAGGAAATCCTGAGGCCACTCTCCCGTGTCGTAAATCTTATTAATTAATTTCGTGATCGCTTTTAGTCCTTCTGATCCTATGACTTTAAGTATCTCAGCCGGTATTCCATCGCTGCCCATGGCTTTTCCCTTCTTTAGTTCCACTATCGCCTTTTCTACTTCGCTTTCCATAATACTTGGTCCTAAGTTGTCTTCTTCAATGTTTTCCTCATTTTCCAGTTCTATTTTTGCCGCTCCTGCCTGTTTGCTGTATAATTCCTTAATGTATTCTTCCCATACCTGTGCTACATCCTTTGTTTCTGAGACTATCTTCCCATCCGTATTCATAATTCCTTTACCACAAATTCCATTAGACTTCTTATCCTCTAATTCCAGTGCCCTAGCGTACATCATATCGTACCGTCCTAACTTCTCCATTTGTTCTATTTCATCACATTTTCCTTTTATCCAATTTTCTCTAGCTTTATCTGTTACCCTTCTCAACTCATTGTTTATACGCCTATAGTTGGCTCTACCTTCTTCACTGTTAACGTTTTTCCATTTTCGTCTCTCATCCATTTTCTCCAGCATTTCCTTCGTGATCCATGGTTTTCTGATTTTCTTCTCTTGTTTTCCAATCTCTTTATCCAAGGTATCCTTGATACTGGTTTTAATTTCATTCCATTCTATATCGACGGTCTTCGGTTTGTTTTCCAACTTTCTTAGGTTATCTTCCAACTTCATGCTGACTACATCCTGCCTTTCTTTCAGTTTTTCTAGGTCCCAGGTCTGTCTTTCTCTTCTCGTTTTTCTTATTTGTTTGAGCTTTGTATTCACGTCAAGTATTAGAAGGCTGTGATCTGAATCAATGTCTGCTCCTTGCAATGCCTTGGCATTCTTTATGCTGTTCCTGAATCTTTGTTTTACAAGGATGTAATCTATTTGGCATCTCATTCTATCTCCTGGGCTTTTCCATGTGTATAACCTTCGTTTATGGTTTTTGAACCATGTATTAGTCACTACAAGGTCATTATTGATGCAGAATTCTAGGAGTTTCTCCCCTCCTCGATTTCTCTTCCCAAGTCCGTATTGCCCGACAACATTTTCTTCCTGTCCTTCTCCGACTATGCTGTTCCAATCTCCCATTATTATGCAGTTTACCTTTCCTCTTCCGTCTTCTTCGTAAATTTCATTAATTTGCTCATAGATCTCATCTATTTCTTCATCGTTATGAGCTGACGTTGGCATATATACCTGGATTATCAGGATGTCCACTGGAACTGCTTTTAGCTTTATTGCCATCAGTCTATCGTTGGTTGCTATTATCTTTGTCACGCTTTTCATCATATCTTTCCTAAGTACCAGAGCTACTCCCCTTTCCCCACTATTTCCTCCAGAATAAACTACCGTGAATTCTTCCGAGTCGAACTGTCCTTCTCCCTCCCATCTAGTTTCGCTTAGCCCTATAATGTCAACTCTATTTCTTCTCATTTCTTCTTTCAAGTTCTCTAGCTTTCCTGCCTTTCTCATAGTTCTTACGTTCCAAGTCCCTATTCGTAATTTACTTTCGACAAATGTTTTCCTCAAGGCAGTCCCCGCCCGGAGATCCGATTGGGGGACTCTTTTACCTCCGGATTGTTTTACCTCGAGAGAACTCATATTGTCCAACCATATAATCTTTACTAGGGATTGTAATGTGGTAGTTTCCCTCTTGCTTTCCACATCGCAGTACTGTAGCCGTTCAAATCGTCCTGATCACGCCTACAGCTGTATTGGATATAGACCCAACCAACATCATTTGTTTTCGGCTCTATACCATACTGACAGTACTGCTGCCTACTGCCAGGCACTGATGAGTTTTTTTTTTAATAAAACCTCCATTCGAGGGGTTTGAACCCCCGAACTTTGCAATAGAAAGCCGACATGCTAACCACTACACCACCAGTGCAAGTAAGTGCAGAGTAAATAATCTTAAATTCAACTGAATTTATCTCGCCTTCTCATTCTCACCAAACTTCACTAAGACCTGCTATACCTACATTATTCCTTCTCATTTCCCTTTTTAAGTTCTCTAGTTTACCCCCTGAATTCATAGTCCTAACATTCCATGTGCCTATTCTTAATTTCTCACTACTTGCTTTCTTATTAATGTTACATTTCCTCTGTGCATCCCCTGGGGTAGTCCCCACCCGGAGATTCGATTGGGGAACTATTTTACCTCCGGAATATTTTACCCCAGAGAGATCCATAGAGGTATTTGCAGCTTTTCAGCCTATCATGGGAAATATAATGAGGTAGTTTCCCCTTGCTTTCTTCATCGCAGTTTCACAGAGTGATTACCCATCTGTAGCTGTTCAGATCCATATGATCACCACCTACAGAGGTACTGTGCATGCTGCTGCCCTTGAACAGGGGGATATAAAACCCCCAAGACTGCTTCTTAGTCTGACTCTTCCCCTCAGACCTTTCCGGCTTGGATGGTCCTACCAGGAGAATTATCTCCCGCCGGCATAGCTCTTTGGTTCATAAAAGTACACAAACCCTCCCACCTCTATAAGGTTATGCAGTCCTTAGGGAGGGATGCAAAACATATCATGATAATATTTGTAAAAGTTTACGTTAGTGTTCATAACTGTCATAAAATAAAATATTTAAATTTTGCTTAAAGACTTGCAATAAATTTGATTAATTGTGCCAAAATTTGACTTAATGTGTGTTCCATGCACTTGTATATTGTGAAAATCTACAAATATAAAAATATAATATTCTTATTATAATTGTTCGTTCTTTATATTTGATAGTGCGATTACCCCAAAACCAAATTTTTAATCTGGTCACCCTATCCATTATTAAAAGTGAAACGGCTATGACACAACCTCGCTGATATTCCTGTGAATCCTCATGAACTTAATAATTACTTTGTTAGCTCTGTTGACAGCATTCTTTCCAGTGTTAATAAACCAAATGTTACTGCTACTGAATTGCTTAATAACCTTCCTGTCAATTCACCATCATTTCGATGGAAATCCTTGAATCGCTATCTCGCTATACATTTCTGTTCTGTCTGCCACAGCGCCTTTTCCATACAACTACACTCGGGTAGTTGTACGTTTTTCAGTTAATAACCTTAAGGTTGGAAAAAAAACATTAGATGCTTCTTTTTTATCTTGATATCGTATTTGAGCGATATATATCGTATATAACTTCACACACATATTAACCATAGCGTTTCAGAAACAAGTAGTTGCGTCCCTCTGGCGGCAAAAACTAGAACTTAATACATAGAGAGGTTGAGGGGCGATAAGTAAAGATAGAAATTCTTGAACTTCTAGTGCGAGGTTTTATTTCCGTTATATTTTTATTTATAATACTTGAAAGTTTGTTTTATATTAATAAGAATAAATTCTGATTTGCTATGCTTTTCTATATATATTTAAAAACATTCGTCGCGAGCATATATTGGCACAAGCTTATCTTTTAATTCGTTTAAGTAGCCTAGTTGTCAAACACTTGGAAACTCATTCCTGTAAACTTCTAATATTTTTGAAAAAACGCTTCTTTTAAAAATCTACCATAATGCGTTTCTTGCACCATATAACTAAAAACTTGACACTAGTTGTTTTAATTAGTGTTATTTTGTGACTTTTATATATAATTCGACGTTCTCACAATGTATAGTTTTAAGATTTATTTTCCTTGAATTATATAATATAATTCCAGAGGTCTCGTACAAAAGATTAAATAATAAATATAGATGGTCATTCTTCACTTTCTTGATAAGAAATGTTAGGCGATCCTTAGCATTTAATATAGTCATTTCATTGAAGTGTTTACAGTGCTGAAAATATATTTTTAGTGTAAAATTATTATTTTATTTACAGAAACAGTGTATCAAATTGCTGCTAGTTAATATATAAAAAATACATTATTGCTGCTTTTTTTCTTGAGATTAGTGACATTAAATTAATACCGAGAAAAATAACATGGACAGTCATGATCTGCAGAATAAACAAAACGATTTTCAAAGTAAGTAGTTTCACCTTATTTTTCTATCAAATGAAGGCTTGTTTGTATTTTAACGAACACCTGACAGGGTTTGTTATGTATTTTTCGTTGATGCACTTCCATAAATATATCCATGAGGCTACAGTACGAATAGTTTTAAGGTTCTCCGTAACCTTGTAAGTACAGTGTATTTTACGCGTCATAGTAATCGTTTTTGCTAAATCTAATTCCAGGTGATCTTTACAATAGTGCAGTGCCATATCCCCTTTGCAGACTTTGTGCTTCTGGGGGTAAGAAAATGATTTCAATATATGGAGATGAAGGGGCAAGAATGGCATTGGCTTATAAGATTAATAAGCAGCTTCCCATTATGGTATGAATAAAGAAAAATTTAAACTTCTAAACATCAAGTATATACTTACCCTTTATATGCGCTAAAGTAATCTTACACAGGCTACATTATTAATGACTAGTTTTTTAAAATGGAAGATATTTTTACAATGAATCTTATAGTAAACTATTACCAATTCAAATTCAGTACAAAGGAATATGTATAATATGTTTATGTTCATGCTGTATCCAAATAGTTTCACCTATATGTAATTCTAATGTATTGTATTTTTTTACTCATTCATCTTGCATCTTTGTTCATGTGGAGTATTATTTATGCTAATTAATCAGTTATTTTTATCTGCATTGGAAATCTTACCACGCATTCATATCACATAGAGAAGCACGAACCTGCTGGGATCATATTTTTAATTTTGGGGGTAATTGTAGCAACAATCTCAAACACATATACAGACAACTTTCACTTAATGCAGTTTCCCTATAGCCATCTCAACCTCCGTGCATTGGCACCACAGACCCACTTTGTGTATTTTTATTTGTATCTCCCAGGCCACTTAGTGTCTAATACAGTGGTTTTTAAACTTTCAGTTGTCGCGGCCCCCTTTAAATTTAAAATAGTAAAAATAAGAAAGTTTATTGCAAATTTCTTCATTTTTTATAACTGATAATAATTTTTATCACATAATTTTTCCAAAAATTCCCTAATATAATTTTATTATTCCTGAAAAGTTTATTTTTCGACATTTCATCTTCCATCCAAAATCATTTTGCAGCCCCCTAGGGGGTAGCGGCCCACAGTATGAGAAACACTGGTCTAATACACTAAAGGAATGACAACAAAGGTGGCTGAAAATTAAAACCCAATGGTCAGGGTGTGCAGTTGTAGAGGGTCCTTTTTATTTAATGTTAAATATATTAAATGATTCTTCAATGTTTACATATTTCATTGTTTATATTTAGCAATTTACATACATTTCTTGATTCCAAAAAAAGTAATTTTATAGCCCTAACAGGAGATCTAGTAACAAATTAATCCTATTTGCATTAATTCTTTTGGGAAAATAAGATCTGTTTAGTGGTTGCATGCAACTAATTCATAAAATATGTTAATTAATCATCATCAGGTGATGATGACCCTAAGTGTGAAAATCATTGTTATTTTAGAGGAATTGTGTTCTTAGATGCCTAACATCTTTTGTGAATTAAAGCTTAAATGCAACTCCACAAAGTTGCAGCTTCCTCGGTCAATTCCATTGCACTTTTTCATAATACTCACAATCAGTTCTCCTGGAACCAGTTAAGAGAACTAAGCAAGTGTTGCCTGTATATGTTACCTTTTGAATGATATTCAACATGAGAACAAGTGTGACACCTATTTAAAATTTTGTGTATGATCCAAAATTGTTTCACTCTTTACAAACCTCATGATGAATTTATTGATTAACTTCATCTCAGTTTAAATGTGTCTAAATATTTCATATATGTAGTGTTTCTATTACTATTACATTAAAACAAGTTAAAAATATTATCTAGTTAGTAGTATTTTGTTTGCATAATTTTAAAAATCCATTTACATATAGCAAAGAAGAAGTGTTGTATTATTTTAATATCTTAAATCCCCATGTACATTGTTTTTTGAACATTGTTTATTCATTAACTCAAACAAATTTTCAAAATGTATATTATGGATAAGTATTAAATTTTTTCAGTTAGTTTATGTTTGTCTGTAATAATAGAATTGTCTGTGTGTTTGTGGACAGAATTTCTCGAAACCCAAGAAACTTTTAAGTCTCTTAAAAGAGACAAAACTCTGTACACATACTAAAGAGACCTTGAGGATGTGCACCTTAGGGCCAGAATTTTGATTTCTTAGGGGGAGGGGGGGGGGTGCCAAACCAATCATACACTGACTAGAGGTCTGTGTTAATTTCTTGTAAAATTACACAATTTATTTTGAATATTCTTAGCAAAATATCAAATTAGAATCTATGTTTAATATAAACAAAGATAATTATTGTAAATTTCCACTAGACACTAGTGTCTAGTGGAAATTTACAATAATTGTCGTTATTTACTGTATTTTTTGGCATAGAAGATGCACTGGAGTATAAGACTCACTCCAGTTTTTAGAAGATTTTCAGGAAAAAAGTATATTTGCTCACCAAGACATTTATGACTTTTCCAGCCCCGATTAAGTCCATATATGGCAACATTTATAGAAAATATTACAGCATAATAACAGTTAAATGCAACATTTTAGATAAACTTAATTCATAAAATAATTAGGGATGATCTAATACAAATAATTGCTTCGAGACTTGTATAGGTAAATGTGCCCTGTGTGAACTCGGCAGTCAAAATGTGTTGCATGTATAGATAGATACCTTTTACCGATAGTACTTACTTAAACTTTAGTGCAAGATGATATTTTAATTTAATGGGATAAATAATAATATATGTAATTACGATAAGTATGCTCAACTAGTCCTTTTTCTTCTGCAACTCTTTTTGCCTCATACATAAGATTTTGATCAATACAGCAATACCAAACTTCCTCTGTTCTACTATCCATCACTTCCTCTACTAGTTGTGGCTGTTTAAGACCAATCTTAGGTTTCTCTTATCCCATCAGCTTCATTTTTTCTTTTTCTCCATTCACGGATCATTTTTTCCTGTGGGAGGTGGACCAAAATGATATGCTGCTGCTTCTTTTCTATGTGTTTTTGAGTATTGAATCACCTGAAGCTTATAGGTAATAGTGTAGACATATCTTTTCATTCTAGTAGTCACTGCAATCTCAATATACATAACATTATTCATCCTAGATATGTATAAAATATTTATGACATTGCATGAATTCTACTGTTCCGTAGCATTAATTGTGCTATTCAATGGGCTCACTAGGAACTAAAGCATCTCAAATGCACCAAAATTGTAATCACTGAGTGGACATATATTAAAGCGCAATAATGAAAATGCATCCTCAGAATTCACATTGCATAAGGTTTTACTGTATATATTAACAAATTTTTCGCTATTAATAATTAATAATATATATTTTAATGTTTTTTTGATGAATGACTGCCAATTATTCCATTTTGGGGATGTGTTGGTTAGTGTCAGTATTGAGAACAGTAATAATCTTCCATTCAGGGTATAAGACGCATGCAGATTTTGGGGGTCATTTTTCTAGAAAAAAGTGCATCTTATATGCCAAAAAAATGGTATATTATGGAATCTTTCCACAAAATAAAGCCTTCCCAAATGGAGTTTGTTATATTTAATTTGTTCATGATTGAACAAACACTAGAAGCCATCGGAAATTTAAAAAATTTTCAAACATAAACGCTTGTCTTTTTGTCAATCGTCATATAGTGCTGGATTTAATATTTTAGCCCCCTGGGGCTATTCAAAAAATTGTTTTTTTGTAAGATGTCAGTACCTATGTATCAATGTAGGTCTGAAATTGATATAATATATCATTTCTGATATACATATATTCAATCATCGCTTAGCTCATTTGATTTTGTGCTTGATTTTAGACAATTATATTATTAGTAAAGGAGAGCGGCAGCAAGTCACCATACCAATTAAGGAAGAATATTGGTCACTTCTTAAGAGTACCTTGACTTTGAATGAAAATATTAGCAAGTGAAATGAGCGTGAATAATTCAAAGGTGTATTTATACCTGGGGCAAAGCCCGGGTAATTACCTAGTTTTATAAATAAAAGAAAACCCTCTTTTGATCAAAATTGACAAAATCCTCAGAATTAGTCTCAATGCGAATGATATTCATTACCATAAATCAATCCATTGAACTCCCATGAGGATGCAATAGGTGTTCATTTTTTCTCAAGTTCATTGGTTCGATTCCAGATGCATTTCATATTTTCAATTTGATTAACATGTAATCAGCTGGAATCCAATAGGTGGACCTTTAGTCTTTAACATATTTAAATGTCTCAGAATTGAGGTATCGTCAAAGAATTTGCACTATTTTATGCAAAAAAATAAGAATTCTTATTTTTATCGTCTTTTCACATTTCAAAAGGAGGTTGCCAAGGTTACTGTCTTTGTTCTCCTTGAGTTTTCAGTGCATTTGCACTTAACTTACACTCAAAAGCATGCAAATATTTGATTGAAAATTAACATGAAAGCTTAACCTTTTGAGACTTGTCTTAGACTTGATGTGATATAAGGAACCATTAAAATTTTTGTCATATAATTTTTGTGGTTTATATTGCAGAATTTTAGTATCATATTTTTTATGTAAATTAAGATATTAACTATATAGTAGTGGTTATAAAAATTCATTTTTATATAATCACTTGTTCATAATCAAAAAAACTGTGCAATAATTGCGAGGGTCTCAGCTATAATCTGTATCTACTGCATGTGCGGCTGGGACTTGAAGTATTCCGTTCACGTTCAGGTTATTTTGCTTTGGCTATGACGCTCTGTTGCCAAGTATCCAATTTCGCTCAGTTCGTCGGTAGCTGCTGACGAGTGAAGTTCTATGCTCCAATAGATCCGGATGAAGCACGTTCACACTTCCCCCATCGCTGAAATACGATTGGAAAGTGTGAGCAATCGTGTCGACAGCACCCCTCAAGAAATTTTGAGCGGAGAGAAAAATTTACAACCTCTTATTGGCTGGTATTTTCTTCCCCTTACCCCACGGGGCTAACTGTAGACACACCTCACTCGCACAAAATGCTTGAATGGACTAGAGTGGTATATAAAGCTTGTTGCATCATAACATTTTATTTATAGCTGACAACCCTTAGTATGTTTTCTTATTATAGATTTAACTGGTTTGTTACTCATGCCAAGCGTAATCTAAGTCAATCTTTTGTTTTTTATATGACATTTAAATGGAATCCCAGTGCTGCAGGTTATTCATTAGAGCTCATTGTGTGTGGGAATTTAGGGTAGTTATAATGAAATATAGTTATATTTAACCACATGATTTGTATGCATGTTATTTTTTTAATGAAAGGAACAAATGTTTAAATTACTCCTTTTATTGAAAATATAGGTTTCACCTCAAAATAAACTACCGCTTGAAGTTTGTAAGGACTGCATAGCAGAACTGAATGCATCTGTCGAGTTTGTGAAGAAGTGTGTAGAAAACCAAACCAAACTTAGGCAAATGCTACATCTCTCCATTGGGGACTGCAATTCTCCAAATGAGGTAGTAAAAGTTATGTTGTCAAATTCTTCATCATTGCGGATGAATGATGGAAATCTCCAATTTACTTGCCTCTTCCAATTTGGTGCTGTTTATCATAATGTATTGATATTCTCACATTTTTATGTTTAGAAGATTTTATGCCTGTTAAGCAACATTTTTTTCAAGTGCTGTATTAACCTGAAAGGAAGTCAACTTCGAATTTAAGATGACCATAATAAAAATAAAGGTCTATTCAGGAAAACACTTTGTAATACCAATTTACCATCAATGTACAATCAACACCAAAACAAACCAAGCACTATTAGTCAGAATACATATTCAATATACCTTTAAAATAAAGCAATGATTTATGTCTATATTCATAAACAAGATGATCCAAACGGAGCTTATGATGCCTACTTTCCACATAATTATTTATTTAATACTTTTATTGGTTTTAATAGCTTTTAAATCACTGCAGATGTGTTGCTCTTTGTGTTTCCAAATTTCATAACTTAGCATTATAAAATATTACAAATACACACCTCCCCAGTTATAACGTGGGTTTTCTGGGGAGGGGCTCTGACCCGCGTTATAAGACAACCACACTATAACCGATGACTAAAATAATTCTCTAATCGACTAATAACTCCATCTAATGTTTTTCACTACTGAGCAGGATAAACTTTGCTTTGTGCGCAATATTTTTGAACAACAAAAAAGGAAACCAGTATGAAATGAAGTGAGCAGCAAGCAAGCTTTGCGAGGCACATATTTAAGTTGTGAGTGGCCGCGAACGCACGCAGGTTAGAGGGAAAGTGACCAATCGCACAAAGTGCTTAATACTCATGTATGTACTGTCCATCTAAATTAATTATAGAGGATAGTTCTGTCTGTAAAACTCACTCAAAAATGTGAAGATTCACGGATACACAAAAGCAGTCACCCAAAAACTACCACAGGCACAGACTTCTCACATCACAGATCCACTTATTCCGTTGGCAGTGACAAACTTTATACAACCATTCAACACTCGATACTAACTGTAGTGACTGAAACACACATTTCACAAATGCACTGCTCCCGTCTGTTTTATGTTCAGGAAAACCTTTCTTTTGTGAGTCCCTTCTTATTTATTTCCTTTTATATCTCGCATTTTATTCTTCCACTGTAACTTAAATTTTTTGTTATTTTCTGAGGTGCTGATTTAACACTCTCCGTACTAAACCAGCCGGCGTGGATTCTCCACTAAGAACCAAATTTAAATGTCCCTTATCCCCAGTTTTGACCATATTATTTCATGAGTGGCGCACAGCATGGTCATTACTTCAATTAACTTATGATAAAAAGCTGTGGCAATTGGCAGAGATCTTTTGCAGCCTAAAATTTTACGAGGAGAAATTTCCTATCATTTGTCTGTATTGAGCAAGGCAAAAGTCTTTTTTCCATGCTTTGAAGCTGGTGGAGAATTTGTCTCATTATACAGTATATAACTATTTACAATGGCTGTGTTAACTACAAATGCATAAATATATTTTCACTACTTTTTTGTTTTCCTTCCAAAATCGTAGTAACACCTGCTTTGGTCTGCTCTGTCAACCCCACCCATGAATTTATTGTACACTAAAATAGATTGAGGACATGGAATCAAAATATGTTTATTCCCCTTCCTCATTTTCCTGGACACAATCTCACTCAAATTTGGGTAACAATTTGTTGAAAGAACACAATTGTCACGATTGTCGTGCCAGGCTGTGGCTGTGACTTTTCCACACTGCAAAATTTTGCTTTCTCTTTTAAGTTTTAGTTTCTTAGAATTTTTTAATTCTACTGGCCATTCCCTACGAGACAGTCTTGTGGTAGCACACTTGTAAATATTGTTTTCGTGTAACAAATTCATAAGAGAAACACTTGAAAAGAAACTCGAAATAAACGTGGTGGCTCTTACCAAGATGGTTTTCAAGTAAATTCATGACGACTTGGCTTCCTAAAAGCATGTCTCTATTTCTACTCTCCTTTTTCCCTAATTAAACATTTCCACCTAGTACGTAACTATGCGGACTTGCTATCACCCAAATTTTAAACCCCCATTTGATAGGCTTACCTTTTACGTACTGTTTTATATAGTGGCATCCCAGAGCCGGTTTAAGGCCAGCTGATGCCCTAAGCACAGTCCAATAATGGTGCCCCCTCGACCCTTCCATTGCTTAGCTGGCAAGACATTAAGACTCAATAAGTGCTGAAGGTGAAATAAGACATTAAAAACTCAGTTTTCTTCAAGGCCATCCCCCACGCCAGAACATACAACTATATTAAATATAAACTTTTTTATTATATTTATTTAACACTCAATAGCAGCAAGCAATATAAGCCAATTACTTACTTATAACTAGAGCAACAGAAAAAATAAAAATTTTCATCACTGTTTTACACACTTTTTAAAATTGCAAATGCAAAAATTTATTGAAAACAATTTTTAATCACCCTCCAAAAGATTATAAGACAAAATAAGATCTGATATTATCTCTACTGAAATTATGTGATCTCGAGAGCATACTTTTCAATTTTGAAAATCCTCTTTCTACAGAAATCGATGTTGGTGGACAATTTTTCAAAATAAATATTCTAATAGAGAAATATCATTATTTGTACGAAGCAAAACATCTTTTATTCCTCTGCTTTCTAACATTGAAGATATATAGCATTTCAACATACATGGATCAAAGGATGCAAAGTAGTGCTTATTACAAAGGAAGTTTTCATAAGCCCTAAAAGATAACGCGCAGATGGGAAGGGCATAACAGGCAGTTTTGGCCGGGTTAGTATGGAGAGGGATCAATACGGATGGCCGGTTTTGGCCGGGTTATTACGGAGCATGAAAATGGACATTTAAATCTCGGTAGGGAGAGGGTTAGGTCAGTTGAAGTTCATTTTCTCCCATGGGATTCACATGTGTGATTTCTGAAATTCTTAGAAACCATAATATTTTCTCTTCATGCAAAACTTTGCTGGTAGAAATAGGAATGTAGGTACTGTTTTTTTAGGAGTTCTCATACTACCGGTATGTGATAAAGAATGCCTTTTTCATTTTCATTTGTCAGTCTGTTCGTATGTTGCGAATTTCATTGGTTGAACCTCTTAAACTATTTCAAGTAGATTTAGTATGTGCAATCCTCACATAAATGTATCGCCTAATTGTAAATTTGAGCAGCATGGGTTAATTAGATCCTCTGATTTTTTATAGACTTTAGTTGGCTTACATTTATACATCATTAAATGAAATGAAGTAAGCATTAATTGGTACCCAAATTTCCTCTCCCAAGTTATAATATAACCTGTAAGTTATTCTATAAAAATACATTCAAATAGAACAAGAGTTACTACAAAAATGTTCATGAGGGTACAATATAAATAAAAAGGTTGCAGAGGAAAAAACTTACTACTATCCACAAATAATGAAAATATTAACTTACAAACTTGAAATATTTGTGTGTTCCATTTATAGTATGTAATTTTTACCTGGTTTTTATGGCAAGCAGGAGAGTATATGAAAGCAATAGCCATCACCATGGCAATTCTCTTGTAATGAGTGATAAAAACTGCAGAAACGCCAGTATTTATGCAAAATTGGAAGAAATATGATCAATAAGCAAAATACTACATGTATAAACATTACATAAATTACAGAAGCTTTATGAAAACACTAGCGTAATTGCCCTTCATATTAAGTTAAAATAAAATAAAAAATTAATGAAACCAACTTTTATATGCACGAAAAAGTAAACAATAAATATGAAATTCGTGTAATTTAGTGTTCCAGAGAGTAAAAATAGTTTTGGGTGACTAGAAATTGCATGACAAAGAAATACATTATGCTATAGAATTCTTATATTGCCAAAACTATTTTTAATTTATGGAACATTTAATTTTGTCTCTCACTCCCTCTCTCTTTCCTTCTGTCTCTCTCCTCCTTCCTTCTTTCCTTCTGTCTCTCTCCTCCTTCCTTCTTTCCTCTCTCTCTCGAATTAAAGGATCCTAAAAATTTTCCATTGAGTATTATTATTTTGAATATAACTTGGCTCTTGGCATTTTTTAAGTAAATAATATAAACTGCAGAGAGAACAATAAATTCGAAAAAGTTTCACTTTATCCATTGCAAGTACTTGATGTGATTCTTGAATGAATCACTTTTCATTTTGATTGTAGACAACATTTTTATTTAAAATTAAGTGCTGAAAATATGGTAAATGATCTTATTTGAAGATTCTCACCAGGCCATGGCTTGATCACTTCTGTCTTCATATTGAAAATTGAAATTAAAGTAAATGATTCAAAGGTACACTTGGATTGTTAAGATTTATATAACTATTTTGTATACATTCCTTCATACTTGATTAATTTATCTTTAAATATTTTATTCTGATTTTCAATTTAATTTATTCTCGTTTCATTTCAGGAGCTTAAGGCAATTGAAAGACTGAGATACATGAAAAATAAAAGGAAACTAACTGGTATTTCAAAGAATAAATCCATAGATGAGTGAGTAGAAATTTATATGGTAAACTGAGCAAGCTGTTACATTGTGCTAATCCTAATTAACCTTATTATGTACATGAAAAAACACTTTTCTGTATTGGAACCACTGGTTTTGGCATGGAACATTATCATTAGGCATGGAAATGAGACTGAAATACAAGCAACTGAATTATGTAGATCAGTATGAGGAGAGAGAGGGGGAGTACGAAGCAAGAAACAAAGGAGATTATGGTGCTTGTGTTTGGGTTGTAAGCAATGAAGGGGGAGAGGAAAAAGAAGGAAAAGGTGATGCTTAAGACAGGACTGCTTAGCTTTTAATATGTATGTCGCATAAAAATTGAAAAAACAAGGAGACAAGAAACTATACCAGGGAGGTCTTGCCTCTTCCTCCTACTTAACCCTTTCAATGCTGAGTTTTTCACAGCTGCATCTCTTGCTAAATTTTTTGTTTCATTTTCTTGCTTTTGTATGATAATTAATACCATGTAAATGAAACATTTTGCTTGCCTGAACATACTGAAGGCACCAGCCATTCTAGATATTCAGTGAGAGACATCTCATTTGTAGCATGGAAAGGGTCAGTAACCATAAAATAGTTGGTTTTACATTGTCTTTTTTCCATTCCTGATAAGGATGGTCTTCATCAGACCCAGGTAGTGCCACTCCTAATATAAATCCCTTGGTTCAAATAAAGAAAATTATAATTCTACTGATAAAATATTCTTAAGGAGGAATTTTGGGTGTGTATTAAATTATTAGTTAGGTTTTTGTTTGTTATAAGTTTTTGAGATTTCAAATTAACTTTTCTAACTTATCATTTACCTTTTTCAATCTTGATCTTTTCAGACTCAATGTACAATATTTTGGACGTATCTTTCCTGACTGTATATCAGAAACTAAAACCATCTGACACATTTCCAGACTCATTATGTATAAGTTTTGACTTCCATTTATAAATTTAAACCAGGGGCGAGCAACGTACGGCCTGCAGGCCATATGTGGCTCTTGGAAGCATTGTATGTGGCCTATGAAGCTATGATGAAAATTGATCCGCAAAATTTAGCCCACAAATTCATATCTTTAATATTTAATTCATATATGGTAAAATCTACTATATTATAACTGTTGTGTCTCTGCATGCATCCCTGCCTGCCCGCGTCTGAAGCCTTGAGTGACGTTACATTTCGACATGAACACAAATTTCATGCAGAAAAAAATGAAGATTCTTATTCTTACCGCCAATTCTGTTGTTTAATTCGTGTTTGCTCATATTTCGAGTTTATATTCAATTTTCTCCGGGTTTTCCACATTTCAAAAAGGAGGTTGCTAGGGGAGCCAGCATTGTTCATCTTGGATTTTTGCATTTTAGACTTGGTCTTCAAGTGCATTTGCACTAAGCTTGCAATAAAACGCATGAAGGACAAAAGCAGATTAATCCTCGAGTGATGTCACCTCCCAGTATAAATGCAAATAAATCAAGAATGGTCAGCTTGATTTCGACAAATCTTTTGCCTGAATACTCGGCGAGAACTGTTGTACGATTTAAGCCGGTAGTTGTCTCCCGAAAAGGCATGAGTATGATATCAGGAAAGTTTTCGTTTTTGCATTTGATTATCACATACGATGTGTAGACCTTCAGTCTTCAACATTTTAAAATATCTTACAATCGAGACTGTGACTCGAGATTTACACTATTTCACGTAAAAAGAAATGATTCTTATTCTTACTTTTGATTCTGTTGTTTAATTCGTGTTTGCTCATATTTTAAGTTTATAATCAATTTACTCCGATTTTTCAACATTTCAATTGTTGATCTCTGATTTTTGCATTGTTAGACTCAGACATTCAAGTGCATTTGCACTAAGCTTACAATGAAAGAAACGCATCAAGGACAATAACCGATTGAAAATTTATGTGAAAAGTTTCGTGTAAATATAAAACAAATGAAACACATAGCTAAGAAAAGAAACTATTCAAATGCATTGTAATAATGAACAACTTAACATTTCAAATAGAATGATATTTCACGCATGCATTGAAAATATCGTTTTGTTTGCAAGTTTTATTATGCAGTTTAAGCAAATTACTATATTGATAATGTTTGTGATTAATTTATTTCGACATTGACGCATGGTCAGTGCATTGATTACTTCATATTAAACATACCACAGAACATACGATATGTTGTACCATCAGAAATATTGAACAAAACAAAAATATTGTGTTACGGTAGTATAAATCATGTAGGTATGTGCTTTGGTTATGAAAATGTTGTGAAGTATATAATTATTTTAAGAGGGGCAATAGAAGTGGTTCAACTAATAACACTCTTTGTAACAATTTTTTGTCATAGAAACTATCACATTGGGTCACATCACGCAAGGGTCTCTAGATGTTTGCAGGAAGTACTGGCCCCTAGTTATTATATTAAAATCTTTAATTTTGGAATTTTAACCCTAAGTTCCTAATTTAGACTTGATATTCACTTACACAATACCTCAGAATCTCTAGGTACAGCTTATTTAAACTCGAATCCACCCCACCAAAGCATTGGCAACTTCCAATGTGGCCCACCGAAGAATTTGCAAGCACCAATGTAGAAAAGGTTGCCCACTCCTGGCCTAAACAGACGTTTTATGCAGTATAGCCTGAAAAACTAAAGGAAATAAAGAATCTTCCTGATGAGAAGTTGTGATTTTTAGCTAGGCATTAAATTGAAAGTAAAATCTAAATTGGTTATGTGGTAATAACTATGATATAGTCATCAGTGTAGTTGTAGTTTTTCTCTTCATATCTTGATAACTCTTTCCCTTTCAAATTGTCTATCAGCTGAAACCTTTTCCTACCTCTTTCCCTTTTTCCATCTAGTTTTCCTTCTAATACGTCTTTAATCATACTGTCTCTCCTCAGGTAATGTCCAACCTAGTTTGCCTTCCTCTTTCTAATAGTCTGTATAATCATTTGCTTCTCTCGTACTCTTTGTAGCACTTTATCGTTTTTAATCCTATCTGTCCATTTTATCTTCAGCATTCTCCTCCAAGTCCACATTTCAAAGTTTTCCAAGTATTTGATGTCATTTTTCTTTAGCGTCAATGTTTCTGCCCCCTGCATAGCTATACTCTATACATAGCATTTTATGAACTTCTTGCGGATATCTTTCCTTATATTCTCCTTCAGTAGGTGTTTCTTTCTTCTGAAAGCCACTTTTGCTTTTCCTATTCTAGTCCTGATCTCATCCATACATTTTGCTTCTCTTGTCATGACGCTTCCAAGGTACTTATAGTCTGAAACTTGTTCTAAAGGTTTTCCTCCAATACTTATGTTCAGATTCTCTTATTTGCCCAATATTCGAATGACCTTGGATTTTTCTGTTTTTATTTCCAAACTATTTTCTACCTGTTTCTACTAGTCTATTTATCATTTTCTAGTTCCTCTTCCTTGCTAGAAGTACTTGATCATCCGCATATTTTACTGTTCTTATAATCCCTCCTCTAATTTTGAAATCTACTGTGCCTTCTAACACTTCTTGCATTACACTTTCTCCATATATATTGAATAGGGTCGGTGATAGGCAGCAGCCCTGTCTTACTCCTTTACTGATATTTACTTCACAGGTGTCCACATTATCCAACCTGACCTTTACAAATTGATTCACATATAGATTCCTGATCAGTCTCCTGTCTTTCCAGTCTTCACCTATATCCTTTAATATCTTCATCAACATTACCCAATTTACTCTATCAAAGGCCTTCTGCCAGTCTACGAAACATGCGCAGATATCTTGACTGTACTCTATTGCCCTTTCTGATATGATTCTAACTACCCCTATAGCACCTCTAGTTCCTCATCCTTTTCTGAAACTGAATTGATCTTCCTCTAGCATTTCTTCAGCCTTTTATTAAGAATCCTCATGATGATCTTCGAAGTGTGTGACAGAAGGCTTATCATTCTGTAGTCTTTACACTGCATTGCCTTTGGCTTCTTCTTTCGAGGGATCATTGTTACTTCTAAGTAATCGCGAGGCCACTCTCCCATGTCGTAAATCTTAATAATTAATTTCGTGATCGCTTTTAGACCTGATCCCATGATGATGATCCCATACCTCAGCCGGTATTCCATTGCTGCCTGTGGCTTTCCCTATCATTAGTTACACTATCGCTTTTTCTACTTTGCTCTCCATAATATTTGGTCCTGTTGTCTTCTTCAACGTTTTCGTCATCTTCCAGTTCTCTTTTTGCCGATCCTGCCTGCTTGCTGTATAGTTCCTTAATGTATTCTTCCCATACCTGTGCTATGTCCTTTGTTTCTGAGACTATATTCCCATCTGTATTCATAATTCCTTTACCACGAATTCCATTAGATTTCTTATCTTCTAATTCCAGTGCCCTAGCATACATCATATTGTATCCTCCTAACTTCTCACATTTTTCTTTTATCCAATTTTCTCTGGCTTTATCTGTTACCCTCCTCAACTCATTGTTTATACGTCTATAGTTGGCTCTACCCTCTTCACTGTTATATATATAATAAATAGCTGCTCTTATGGAGGATATATTATAGTGATAATGATATAAAACTTAAGGTACTTAGATATTCTACAGAGCTGAAATTTGGAGGGAACCTTAGTGTTGGTGATTGACGAAAAAATATTTGGAAAAACGAACCGGGTTCGACTCTAAGGAAGACATTTTCACTTTCCATAAAATATCACATAAACATCGAATTTTATTCTTTTTGAGATCTAAATTAGAAGGAATTAACCTACGATCTTCAGATCTGAACCATTTTAAAGAAAAAAGTTTCTTATTCTGTTCATCTTTTTCTACCTACAGTTTGAAATCCATTATGTTAAACATTTAATTCACATATTTTGAGGAAATCTTGCCATTTTAACGGGATGTTGCCTTGCCAATGAGTTACATTGTTAAACCTCAAAATCCTATTGTTATTTCAATCCTTATGGGTGAAAGCATGCTTTGAATGCTTTTAATACGAGAGAGGAAGGAAGGAGAGGGAAATGAATCATTGCTTTACATCAGAATGTACAACATTAATCATTCGCATATTTAAATTACTTAGAATCATCGTAGGAGGTCGAGACTTGAAACAACAAACCCCTAAAAGAACGAAAGTTGGTTTTCCTGCCGATGATTTTTGAATATGCATCGAATCAATCAACAGATCAGTTTTTAATGTGAGAATTTGATGCATTCTTAGTGATTTGCATTGTTGCCAGTTTTGTGTAATTGGGTACCATTGACTTGGATAATCTATTCACGAAATTTTAATTAAAAACATTCCCATAGAATTTCAACGGGCATCTCCCTAGTTAGTTAATAAAGTTAATTTTTGAAGAATATATTCATATATTTTACATTAAGATCAAAAAGGAAAAAATAAATAAAAACAAAAATTTTAAGTTAATAACTTTCATATAGTGCATAATAAGTGTAAAAATAAAAGTATAATAATTTTGTTATTAACTGAATGAAAAAGAAATAATTTAAATTATTGAATTAATATAGATATTGAATCTATAAAAATTATGTTGCATTATTTAAGACATCTGAACTAATTATTAGAATTGCAACATTACTTTTATATATTCAATATCTCTATTAATTCAATAATTTAAATTATTTATTTTTTATTCAGTGCATTTTATATAAGTTATTAAAAACAAAATTATTATATTTTTACATTTTCTGTGTGCTTCATAAAAGTTATTAACTTAAAAATTTTATTTTTTACTTTCTTCATATACAAAGTATAGAGAAAGTATTGTTTTCATGAAAAAAATCAAATTCGAGATTTCAACGGAAATACATGTTTTAAGGTCTCCAGAACACGTTTTGACTATTTTCTCGATGATGTCTGTCAGTCAGTCTGTCTGTCTGTATGTATGTGATTTTGTGGGTGCTCTAACTCAAAAACTTATACTTGTATCAGTGCCAAATTTTATATTTAAAAAGAGTACTATATAATGAAGAGCTGATTAGGTTTTGGCAACAATTGCTCAACCAGAAGGGGATGTTTACTCTTGTGATGTTTTTGTTTTTGGCAAATAACTTTTAAATCTTCATTAATGTAAATGTGATTTATTATAAACTTCATAGATAATGTTGTTCTCTGTAACTTTTGTTTGAAATATTTTTTCATAGAACGAATTGTTAAGGAGATATTCTATTTATTTAATATTTGATGAATGTAAAACAGTACTGGAATTAAAGTCATAGGAAATTTAATTTTCTACACCCTTTGTTCGAAACATTTTCCCATATATGGCATTGTAGAAGAAATTTTAAAAACTAAATTTTTAGCTGCCAATACTACACCTACCAGCGACTATTGTAAACACTTGGCACTCCTTTTTATTTTTTTACTTGTTAGAGCTTCGGTGCTATATCCAATATCAGAAGGCTATGGTTTTAGTTTATTTCTGTTCTTCGTAAAGTCTTTTAAATTTTCTTGCAGTTGCTTCAAATATTTTTTATCATTTAAATTTGGAATTTATAGAAATATTACAGGTATGGAGAAAGTCATGTGTTGGCCACATCTGATGTTTTGGTGTTGTATTCAAATTTTGAAGGAGCATTACATTCATATACGGTGTAGTGAAGGAATGCATTACAAATAAGACACGAAGTAGTACTAATGAGCACAACACAAGAGACAATGAGAGACTGAATGGTCATCTTGTAGCCTAGGATTGAACTTTGTTGCTCTGACCATGTAACCGCATAACAGCGAATCAATGCTGCATAAAAAGAAATTTGGGTAGGAATAAGTTTGTCGCATAATAGCAAATTCACATAAACCAAACCTGCATAAAGAGAGGGAAGACTTTACATACTTGCTTTAGGCTTTTATTCGGCACCCGAACAGATATTGATTAATGCAAGAGTAAATGTAGTAAAAGGAAGAAAAATTTACTTCGATTGCTGCATTTGCAAACTAGATTGAAAAATGGAGAGCTATGTAGTATAGGATTATAAAATGAAATTGTTTTAAATGCATTTCTTCAGAGCAGATACTTTTCTATTTTGGTCTGAAGTTCTTTGTCACTCATCTTATTAATGGACATGTTCAAGGCTACATCATGCTAAATCTTGGTTGTCGTAGTACTCCTTGAGATATCGACAGATTTTCTGCATACATATTTCAGCCTTCTTAACTCACTTTTTCACAAACACTTGTGTAATCTTCTTCACTTTCACTGTTGGATGAAGGCACATATTCTTGCTTCAGTTCCACAAAGTCCTTGGCAGCCATTTCTTCAACAATTGGTTCCTCAGCAAGAAATTCTTCAACAGTCAAAAGAGCACTCGTACATGAAAGATCTTCCCAGGATTGGACAGTCTTCAAGTGAACCTTGCTGAATTTTTTCGATGAGCCCAATATTTCCATAACAGTTGCTTATTGTTCTTGGTGAAACTTGACCCTATGACAATTTGATCCTGTATAAGGCGTCCTTCAAGGATAATTGAACAATCATTGTTGATGCTCTCTACTATCTTATTCAACTGGTGTAACCTTTTGTGTGCCCTAAAGCTCTTAATAATGCCAGTGCAATTGGGCAACAGGAATTTGAGTCTCACATTACTAAGGTTCAAGACTTTTTGACTAGGTGTGCCGTTGCACATTGCACCTCTAAATTTTCATTTCTTTGTTGAAGTTCTTTAGTCACACAATTTATATGTAGTCTTCCATGCTTTATTATTGTGTCTGTAATTCGCATAAAGTGATGGTTTGAAATTCTTCAAGCTTCAAAGATTTGCAGCCCTTTCAATCACAGTCATAAACCCTTTATTACCCCATCAGAATTTGTACAGAATGCAAGAGTGATCTTAGCTTTTGCTTTTTTTATAGCCTTTCATTGTCCCTCTTGAGATGGTCTTGTCAGGCTCCAGTCTATAAAAGAGAGGTCTCTCCATATTTTTAACATTTTCTATAAAATATTATCACAGTGTCAAAAAGCCTTTGTCAACTGATTCTTTGCCAACCTTGGCTGTCTCTATGTTTCTTTTATTACATCAGTTTACAGTGCTACTTAAAACAATGCACTTCTGCATACAAAGTCTGTGATTTATTCTGAGTCTGAGGAGATCATTCGTACTATATTCGAATAATTGTATCTTTAAAAAATAACTGCGTATCGGCGCGTTTCATGACGCGTGTTTCAGCGCATATTTTTATAATTGCTACATTGTAAGTGAATTGGACGTTCATGTTACGATGCTACATTGTACAAATATATTCGGTAGGGGTCTGAGGAGATCATTCGTACTATATTCGAATACTTGTATCTTTAAAAAATAACTGCGTATCGGCGCGTTTCATGACGCGTGTTTCAGCGCATATTTTTATAATTGCTACATTGTAAGTGAATTGGACGTTCATGTTACGATGCTACATTGTACAAATATACTCGGTAAGGGTCTGAGGAGACTTGAAAATAGATTAAAAAGAGTAAGGAGCTGCTAGCCTTTAGTTGAATACTGGCCTAAGATGCCTTGGCTTAAAAAAAACTCACTTTTAATGAAGAACTGTATATTTGTCCACTCATATTCATGAGATATAGCAGGGCGATGCTTTACCAAGTGATACTATACGCAATCATAATGCAGAAGTTTATCTCACAATTATTCATGGGCACTATGCAGTATATAACGAAGGAGGTCAGGAGGGACATTAAATTGAGGGTTGACTTTATACCAGTCTTGGTTAATGAAGGCTGTGTATGTCTGGATTCCAATGATAGGGTCATGGGTTTGAATCCTGCCAAGGGCATGGTTGCATGTCATAGTCTGTATTATGATTGTAATGCTCATTGTAAAAGGTCATAACTGCTGTTAATGAGATTTAAAATAAATTAAAATGTGTCCATACACCCACAGTGCTTTTCTGATAAATTATAACGTGTTGAAAGGTTTTATATGTAAAGTTTTGGTAAACATGTTCATTGCTTATAGGAGCTACCTTTATAATTCATCATAAATGTATTGATTCAATAGTTTCTTTTTCCTTTCTTACCCAGATTTTTCAAAAACAATTCAAATTTATTGCTGAGTTGTTTGGCCATTGCATTTAGAAATAAATTATACTTCTTATTTTCCAGGTCAGTGAATGGAAAGATATCTACTTCAGAAGGTAGATGTAAAGAATTAGGTGGTGAGAAGTTCAAAAAGGTAAAAATGAAGCTTGCAGAAGACCAGGATGATGACAGTGATATTTATATTTGTAATGAAGTAAATGGTAATGACTGTGAGGAAGATGTTGCATCGCCTTCAAGCAACACAGATTTGAGAAGAGCTAATAAATGTGAAAGTAATGCAAAGACTGAAAAGACTTGCTTGGATGGAAAGCCTGGTGATGGACAAAATTCAAAAAGTGCATCAGCTAATAAAGTTTTAGATGTAACTGTAGAGGATAATCCTGTGTTTAAATATATTTGTAAGTATTGTGGACAAGGTTTTCTTTGGAAGGCAGAACTGTTTACTCATCAGATACGTTCACATCCTGATTTGGTATCTCGCTGTAGTTTTTGTTTAAAAATTTTTTATGACAAAGAAGAATTTTATTTGCATGAGTTGGCCCACCGCAAACAGTTGCCCCCAGGATTTAGAGGAAGAATAAGTTTACGGCGGCACTTAAAAGGAAGTTATAGTAAAAGTGATACAACTATGTTAGATGAAAGGTTGATTGCTACTTTTTCTCAGGAGGAAAAAGTCACAAATTCAAAGCAAGCTTGCACTGAGCCTGCTTTTCCTATAAGACCAGATGAACCTGATTGCAACATTTCTGATAATAACACCTCTGTTAAGAATTGTGATGATGAAAATGATAAGAACTGCAGTTATTGTGATATTTCTTTTAATACAGCAAATGAACAAAGGAAACACATTAAAATAAAGCATAAGCTTAGACTGCCCTGTCGTTTCTGTCCTAGAACATTTAATTACGATTTTGAGCTCAAAAGACACGAAGCAAAGCATGAGAAGGACAAAAAAATATGTTTCTTTTGTAAAATATGTAGAACAAGTTTTAGCTCTTTACATCTTTTAAAAGAACACCAGCTTTTTCATATGCATTATGATAGATTTCAATGTGAAATATGCCAGGAAGTATTTAGTAATACAAGTGCTCTGGAAGAACACGTACAAACTCATGCGGGAGAAAGTAGTTACCTTTGTGAAATATGTGGTCAGAATATAGAGTCATTTATTATATTTAGGATGCACAAAGTGAGTCATAAACTCAATGAATGCCTTAAGTGCCAGATCTGTCAGGCATCATTTTCTACTGTAAAAGAGTTGAAAAATCATGAACAGGGTCATACAAAGAAAAGGAAATTAGTGTGTAAAATATGTAATGAAATCTTTTTAACAAGTGATCTTCTAAAAGAACATAAACTTCTTCATGAAAATGAAGAATATAAATGTGATTCATGCAAGAAATCATTCACTAGTTCAAAAAAATTGAAAAATCACCTTCAAACCCATTCACTTGAAAGAAATTACCTTTGTGAGAAATGCGGGAAAAATTTTAAATCAAATTCAAGTTTGCACAAGCACCGTTATCTTTGCCAAGTTGTAATTGCTTGCAGTGTGTGCAACAAAGAGTTTGATTGTAACACACGTTTGAAGGTACACATGCGAATTCACACGGGAGAAAAACCATTTGTGTGTTCAGTGTGTGGTAAAGGTTTTCATGCATCATGGTCATTGAGTCAGCATTCTGCAACACACAATATGGTCAAGATTCCATGTCCTTTATGTGGTGCTCTCTTCAATCGCAAGTCAAACATGCTGACGCACATGAAGCGACATCGTGTGCCTTGTGAAATATGTGGTCAGGTGTTTGCAAATACACCCCTTCTTCTCATGCATCAAAAGACCCACAAAGAGGGTGGTGAAAGACAAGTTGATGGAGAGACTCAGAAAGAGGATTCATCTTTAGCTTTTCGGTGTGAGCAATGTGGAAAACTGTTTGTGACTAGCCTTGACCTCAAGGCACATGTACCTACCCACTCTGATGAACGTCCTTACAAGTGTGAAATTTGTGGGAAAAGTTGGAGGTTGAAAAAAACCCTGAGAAAGCATATGATAAGCCACAGCGGAAGAAAGCCATATCAGTGTCGTTACTGCACATGTACATTTTTACTTCACCAAAGATTGGTCAAGCATGAAAATGGCCACACAGCTGGTAAGCCCTATTCTTGCCAAGAATGTGGTCAGACATTTTGGACTAAGTTGAATCTTGAGAAACATTCTATCAGACATTGTGCTTCAAATTCTATGGACGAAAAATATACTTGCAATTTTTGTGATAAATCATTTGAACGAAAATCTTTGTTGGTGATCCATAAGCGAACTCATTCTTCGCAACTCTCTTACGGTTGTACTTTTTGCCCACGAAAATTTTCTCAGTTACGATTTGCTCAGAGGCACAAGTGTGCCCTTGACCCAAACAATCAAATTAATACTTCTTCAAACCAAGAGGGACTTTTTTCATCAATGTCAACGTTGACTGAAGAGGACTCTTGTAGTGCTGATGAGAACACGTGTCCAGATGTTCTAAATGAAGAGATTGTGTATGACATGGATCCTGTTTCAACTCCCTATGCAGAAATAATTGTAATTTCTCAAAACATGGATGATCTTATTGGAGAAAACAGTGAAATTCATAAGTCTGCATGAGTCAAAGTTTTCATTTTTGGTTCTTGAGTGACAGTATTTTAACATTATTATAGATTAAGGAAGTTGTTTTTGTCTTTTTTTCTGTATATAATAACAGTTTATCGTTATATATGAAATGAAATTTGTGGGTTTCACTTGTGTGCCATCAACTATTTTGTAGATAAAATTTTTTTTCAAAATAAATTTTAAACTTTTCATTGTGCTTCCTTGCACAGTTTTTAATGTTAAATCATAAGATTGTTCTTCCTACATACTAGGGACATTCAGAAAGTAACCGGATTAATGCTTCTGCATTCAAAATACAAACAGTAGGGTCAACTTACCATTACTGGCCTTCAAAGTACTCCCTCTGGGACTCAATCCATCAGTGCCATTGTTTAATCCAGCTTCCATACATGTTCAAAACCATTTCTTAAAAGGGTGTTCAATGTATCCATAATGGCACAATTCAGGTGACCTTATGATCTGAAGTATTGAACACGGAGGACTCTTTTGACCTCTGGTAAGATGTAGAAGTTGCATCTGGTGAGACGGCTCATCATCTCAATTCCCAGTTCTTCATTTGCTACTTGTGCAACACAGGAGAGGTGTGCTATGATATTGTTGTGATGCAGGGCCCACCCTGAGCCGCATATTCTGCCCTTTTGGATTGAATTTTCTGCTTCAAATGACCCTGTAAAACATCAGCGTAGTATTCTCCAATGACGGTGCAGCCTTTATGTACACATTAACCATCTCCCTTTTAGAAAATCAAGTGCATCACCTTGCCAGCACTTGCTTAACCCTTTGCCTTCTTGGCATGAGGGCTTGTTGTGTGCTTCCATTGAAGGCTTTTTTTCTGAGTCGTAATAATGAAATCATGCCTCATCGCATGTTATCACACTGTCCAAAAAATATGGTTGGTGCCTCAGCATGCTCTTCCACCTCTGACCAATCATCAGCTAGTGTGCTCTGTGGTCATCAGAGAGCAAGTGCAGGACTCATTTTGCAGTTGCCTTTCTGAAGCCATGAACATCATGAATAATTTCATGAGCCACTGCTGCTGAGATATGTTCTGTATTTGCAACTTTTTCAACAGTAATTCATCGGTTCTCCATGATCACTTGTTCAATATTTCTGTCAGTGTTGGATATGGATGGTCTCCCTTATCAAGGCTCATCTTCCAAGCTCTCCGTTCCAGCCTTAAATTTTTTGTGATGTTCAAACACTAGAGTTCTTGATAGAGCGCATTCCTTGAAGGCTATTTCGATCATTTGGAATATTTCCATGGTAGATTTTCCAAGTCACATTCAATACCTAATAACTGTTTGATACTTAAACTGGGTCTGTGACACATGTCTGCACCCAATGGCTTCCGCACAAGTGCTGAAGCAAGTCAGGTGCATCTGCACATGTTCAAGCATGCATCAAGGTCAGAGCTAACACTGAAAGGAGGCATGAGAATCTAAGCGTAGGTATTCGGTTTTGAGAGCATCAGTCCGGTTACTTTCTGAATGCCCCTCATTTGCAATGTGGTGAGAAGTCCAGTGTTATCGATTTGATTTTTGCTAAAGAATTTATTGTTAAAAGTTTGATACTTTAAGTTCCATTTTTTAATATTTTAATTTTATTAAACCAAGTCCAAAAGTCAAAAACTGGAGATAAGTAATATTGTAAACTTTACAAAGGTATTCTAGTTGGCCACCTTATAGCTTACATATAGGCTTCTTATTTAACATTTTTGACAATGGCCTTTATAACCATTTCTGTAATGATTGTAAAATGTTTGCTGTCCTTCTTTGGGGCTTGAACATTTTGTGCAAACTTCAACAGAATTTAGGAAAGCATGCTGAGCATACATCACTGGCTATATTGCATATCCTTGCTTGTCATCATCACTTTGCTGTTAAATATCAGCATTACAAAATTATTTTCATAGAAGTAGTAAAAATCGGGTCATTATTTCATATACAGGTATACCCCAGTTTGTCATGGATGCATTCCTGAAAAGTTCAATGTAAATTGAAGCAGTTTTTATCATAAGAATCAATGGTATGAGGAGGATGAATGCAGGAGTTAACCCTTAATTAGGAACGTGGGGTCCTATATGACCCCAAGCCACCTATTTTCATCAGTATACTCAGAACTATGATGTCTATTTAGACCAAAGTTGTAATACCGTCATTATTTAGCTTCCTAATTATAATTTAGCATATTTGTTAATTTTGGATTTTTAATTATTAATGACTATGCAAAATATAAAATTTAACAAATTGTAAGAAAATTTAAAGATTTTATTTTCGTTTTTTTTATGAGAATCATCTCTTCAGTTATCTCTGAGTCTGTTAACGTTTGAAAAACGGGAGCGCTTTTATCACATTCGATCAATTCTGTTATTTCGCTTTCACTCAGATTCAGAGGTTCATCATTTGCAAACTTTAAAAAGCTGATCATTTCAGGTTCATAATTATTACTTGACATATCAAACCCGTAAAATTCAGTCTCGTCATTTGAAACTGTTTCTGGTAAAATAACAAAAACAGCATTTCAGAACTGTGGATGTAACCTTATTACATGCAGCTTCTTTCATCGTAACCGTTTTCTTAAAATTATGGAAACTGAAAGGTCCCTCTAAATTCACAATTTTTTTCGGCATTTCACTACGATAATGGCACTTCATGCTCCTAATTATGCCTTGATCCATAGGCTGGATCAATGCGGTACAGTTTGGAGACATACATAACGAAAACATTTTGACTGGACATGGTTTCTGCTGGTGGATGATCTGGACAGTTATCCAGCAACAACAAGATTTTTGCATTATCTGGCAGTCCAACATTCTTAGCATGCTCCCTTTCTTCAGGAACAAAATGATTTGCAAACCAATCACTAAAGATTTGTTGCGTTACCCATACACGTTTATTTGACCTGTAAATTACCAGAAAAATTTTAATACCCTTGAATGCACGGGGTTTTGCATTTTTTCCGATGACCATTAGCTTACATTTGTGAGTGCCTGCAGCATTAGCACATGACAAAACAGTCATTCTTTCCTTGGATTCCTTTATTCCCAGTGCTGATCTTTCATTGCTGCAAACAAAAAACTGTTGCAGAAGAGAGCACCAAAACAAACCCGTCTCGTCTGCGTTGTATATCTGCTCAGGAGTAAGGCCATGTTTCTCCATCAAATTCGAGAAATCCTTCACAAATTCCTCTGCAAGTTCATGGTTTGCAGACATTTTTTCGCCGGATACCTTCAAATATCTAATTCCATGGCGGTTTTTGAATTTCTGTAACCATCCACTCGTACACTCACAAGGATCTTCAATTTTTAATTCCTCGTGGTAGGATTTTGCCTTCTCTATCAACATAGGTCCAGATATAGGAATGCCTTCACTCCTACGCTGGTGAAACCACTCGTACAGCACTTTGTCCAAACTAGCGTTACCGTAAGGTTTTTCTTTTGGAAATGCCTACCATTGAGTCAGCTTCCGCAACAAATTGAAGAATTTGGTCCTTCTGCGATTTAATGTCATATACAGTTGTCCGGCCATACTCTTGCTGAAGATTAGATGCACTGACACCACGACCTAGTTTTCTTACGATGTCAACTTTTTGCTTTATCGTCAACACCTGTCTTTTTCTCTCGGTTTTGTCACTTCTTGTTCCAGCTACAAGATCTTCTGGACACATTCTCTTCTTTCTTTGTTCCATTATAAGGGGTGATAAATATAATATATTTATATCTATATACACACACCAATAACAGAATACTTCGAATGTTTTGGAATGACGTTATAACACATGTGGTAAGAATCTACAGGAAATAGACTTGAGATAGCGGTGGCATTCAGAACTACTATAAATCGATCCTTTGTTGTTTGGATGTTTCCGTTGTTTGGGTTTTCGGATAAACGATCTTCTACTGTATTGCTTCTGACACCCCAATAAGAACTCTGAAAAACTGGTACATATTTTTCACTTTATTTCTCGAGGGATGTCTTTACTCCACTTTCTCTCTTCACATGTGGTCCCACAACCTTCCCGCCACAGCAATAAACTGACCCCTAAGCAACCTCGCATGCCATCCCTTCGGCCACATAGAGCGTACAGTCATCCATCCCCGGTACCTTCACTAACAAATGCACGTGTTCACTCTAACTTCTTTGTAGATTTTGCCCTAGAAATGAGGACATAAAAGTCAAAATAAATGTGCAAATTGTGATGATTTTATATGTACAGAGGATATGATTTTGAAATGTTAGGAATGTTAGGATAGCAGTGGTAACTAAAAAAGATAATAAATTTTTTTACAAAACTTGTTTTTAATTGAGAAAAAGAAAACTTTGTCACGTCCACAAATTTATTTGGCATGACCGGTTTCATTACGATCGACCAACACTGAATTTTTAACCCTTTTAAATTCCCTCTTCCCTTCTATTTCTTTTGCGGTTGAATCTGAAACCAATGGTTTGCTTAACTTTTTAGATCTCACTTTGTCTCTGCTGAATAACATACCTACCCTTGCTATTTTTTGTGAACTCACGCAGATCAGGTCATTCCCAATCACTCTTCCCATCATTTTTCTCACAAACATGCTGCCTTTCATTCTATGCTTCACTGCCTTCTTAATATACCCCTTTCTAAACCCAATTTTTTTTTAGAACTTAACACCATTAAACAGATCACTATCAATAATGGCTACAAAACTGGTTGAATCGATAAAATTATCTCTAAAAACCTTGATTTATTGCCTCCTAAAAAATCGTTTCTTTTCCACCTAATCTCACCTCCAAACCTCTTAGTTGGCGCAGACTCCCATTTTTAGGAAACCTTTCCTATAAAATGTCCAACCTTTTTCCTAAACTTAAACCTGCTTTCTACTCCACAGTTACCTTTTCCAAATTATTCCTTAATGCTAAAGACCCGATACAGTTGTCATTAAGAAGTGGTGTATATAACTTGCTTGTGATTATTGCAGAGCGGTTTATATCAGCCAAACAGGGAGGAGTTTTGACAAGAGGATACTTCCGGTTAAATAATTTAAATTCTCAATTTGTGAAACATCTTTTAAACCTTAATCATCACAGTTCCTTCAACCCTAAGTTCCTCCACTTTGAAATTAAAGGTCGCAAATTGGATGCTCTTGAACAGCTATAGATTATTTGTGACAACTCGCTTCTCTTAAATGAATACCTTTTCCACAATCATTCTCCTCTATTAAGCTTACCTAATATTTTGTAAATACTTTGTATCTTTGTTGTCTTTGGCCCTTTTACCAAGTTTTTATAACATTTGTAACTTTTAGTAACATTTTGTTACTTTATTTTTCTTCCACCTTCCTTTTCCTAACCGTTTCTTTAATTACCTTCCATTCGTTTTCTGTGTAACCCCTCATGTCTCCCTCCTTCCCCTTTTTCCCTATATATATATGGAACAATTTTTATAATTTATCACCTTATGATGCTACGATCGTAGTGAAACTGGTCATGCCAAATAAATTTGTGGAAGTGACAAAGTTCTTTCTTTTTCTCGATGAGTAAATTTCACAGGGTTGAGCCTGACCTCATTCTTAATATTTGTTTTTAATTGTTTTATCTTGTCCAAATTCTTCATAAACTATTTCATTTTAACTTAAAATGATGTACTTTACAATATGATGAAAATAACATAACATTTTATTATTAAATTTCAAAAATCATTTTGGGGTCTTAAAAGACCATGCGACTAATTAAGGAACTTTTTTCACACTACTAACTAAGGGTTAAGGACAGTTCGGTACAAAATTTGATGCAGAGCAATTCAGCATTTTTTCCTGTCTGAGTTCAGCCAGGAAAATACACTGGCAATGTATCCATTGTAAACAGCATTAGATGGCCACTTGGATGAGAATTATCAGTCCGAGCAAACAGAAGCACTGCATCTCAGAGTCACGATAGGATCGCAACACTGCTGTGTTTTTAATCTGAATTTCTGATGTAGTTGAGGTTACGCCTCGAACAGGTATTGTTTTCATCTCAGGAAGTTGAAGGAAATTGTTGAGGGGTATACGAACAAAATTTTAGAATTATATTGTCGTTAGGTATTAACCAAAGTACCATAAATAGATAAATACAGACCCCTATCAGGTAACGCAAGGCTTGACTTATGCAAATTTGTCTTTACGCAAAAACCTCCAAAAATTAATTTTGAAAATTCCGAGTTGCGGAAATTTGCTTACAAGGCAAAATGCTTTAGGCTTAAAGGTCAAATGTTGAATGAAGTTAACACATGTAAATTTGTGTTAAATTTATCAAACTATATGTAACACTTATTCATGGAGTATTGAATGGCTAGAGATATTTAATGACGGTTTTTATTACGAAATCATCAATTTCATTGCATATCATGGTAGCCTTTCTCACATAGTTATTTGGTGCTGAACATGAATTCTATGGGTTTTAAATGACTTACATTGTTCATTATAAATAATTTATTCATTAATTAAAAAAATAATTTCAATTTGCATATATACAATTTTTTGTTTTTGATGTGTTTTGCAGGAAGGCTATCTGACGATTTTGTGGGAGACTAGATCAATTAGCTGATTAGCTAGTGAAATGTAAAATATTTGGAGAGGGTAGAAATACAATTGTAAGCAAGTCTTTGATACATTAAATTAATATATGTATAAGCTGGATTATTGATAATTAGTGTGGTATCCCCTTAACCCAAAAAGTGAGAATCGGGTGTGAGGTAGGTACACTTCAATTTTTTACTTTAACTGCACAAAAGTGTTACCCATATATAGCGCACACTAGAGGTCTGCATGGGCTAAAATTTTCGGCCCAGGCCCAACCTGGCCCATTCATAACTGAGCCCAAGTCCGGCCTGGCCCGAGACTTGGCTACAATTTACGCTCCCGAGGCCCGAAATTTTTTAAATTGGTCTGAATTCGGCCCAATCGTGCACTTTTAGCAAAATATATAATAAACAATTCTCTTTATTATACAATTTTTCATTAGCTTACGATATATAAAAATGTTCAAATCTGAAAAATGAATTTGTATTAATTCATTCAAATCTAAAATTGAGGATAATGAAAATATTAGGAAACATTTCAATTAATGAATATCAATTGTCTGCCTAATATAGGGCCTTTTTGTTTAATTTTAAACATTTAAGCATTAAAAGTTTGTTAATATTAAACCATACGTTAATGAAATGGAGGAAGAAAGACCATAAATGATATTTCAAAAATATAAAAATTAAACTTAGGAAAAGTAATTATCTGGAATTTATGAAAAAAGATTTGACACAGATATAAAATACTGCTAAATAAAAGCGGCTTTAGAGGTTACAAAAGAAAAAATAAAGTGATAAAGTTCATACAAAAATAAGGCAAAGGAACACAGAAAATAAGGTTTACTTTACCCGAGTGAAAATGCGAGTACACTTGGTTGTTTTTTATAACCTCAAATATTTTTGCTAATTTTAGAATAACCGAAATAGGTCGATAACAGCCAGGATCCTCCTTATCATCATTCTTTAATACTGATACAGTTTTTGAGTACTTATTGCATCTGGAAATGTACCACTCTGAAAACAGGTGTTAATTACAAATGCTAATGGTTTAGTTATTGTGTGTTATAAGTTTAATAAGAACACTGGTTAGGCCATAGATATCTCTGCTCTTTGAGTTCTGAAAATATTTTACATTTTTATTATTTTCACGGGTGACCCATTTACATTTACATACCGTATTGACCCGAATATAGTATGATGTTTTTTTCCTCAATGTGTACCTTTGAAAGTCGCATTCGCACTATATTCGAGTACTTGTTGCATTCGTACTATATTCGAATACTTGTATCTTTAAAAAATAACTGCGTATCGGCGCGTTTCATGACGCGTGTTTCAGCGCATATTTTTATAATTGCTACATTGTAAGTGAATTGGACGTTCATGTTACGATGCTACATTGTACAAATATACTCGGTAGGGGTCTGAGGAGATCATTCGTACTATATTCGAATACTTGTATCTTTAAAAAATAACTGCGCATCGGCGCGTTTCATGACGAGTGTTTCAGCGCATATTTTTATAATTGCTACATTGTAAGTGAATTGGACGTTCATGTTACGATGCTACATTGTACAAATATACTCGGTAGGGGTCTGAGGAGATCATTCGTACTATATTCGAATACTTGTATCTTTAAAAAATAACTGCGCATCGGCGCGTTTCATGACGAGTGTTTCAGCGCATATTTTTATAATTGCTACATTGTAAGTGAATTGGACGTTCATGTTACGATGCTACATTGTACAAATATACTCGGTAGGGGTCTGAGGAGATCATTCGTACTATATTCGAATACTTGTATCTTTAAAAAATAACTGCGCATCGGCGCGTTTCATGACGAGTGTTTCAGCGCATATTTTTATAATTGCTACATTGTAAGTGAATTGGACGTTCATGTTACGATGCTACATTGTACAAATATACTCGGTAGGGGTCTGAGGAGATCATTCGTACTATATTCGAATACTTGTATCTTTAAAAAATAACTGCGCATCGGCGCGTTTCATGACGAGTGTTTCAGCGCATATTTTTATAATTGCTACATTGTAAGTGAATTGGACGTTCATGTTACGATGCTACATTGTACAAATATACTCGGTAGGGGTCTGAGGAGATCATTCGTACTATATTCGAATACTTGTATCTTTAAAAAATAACTGCTTATCGGCGCGTTTCATGACGAGTGTTTCAGCGCATATTTTTATAATTGCTACATTGTAAGTGAATTGGACGTTCATGTTACGATGCTACATTGTACAAATATACTCGGTAGGGGTCTGAGGAGATCATTCGTACTATATTCGAATACTTGTATCTTTAAAAAATAACTGCGCATCGGCGCGTTTCATGACGAGTGTTTCAGCGCATATTTTTATAATTGCTACATTGTAAGTGAATTGGACGTTCATGTTACGATGCTGCATTGTACAAATATACTCGGTAGGGGTCTGAGGAGATCATTCGTACTATATTCGAATACTTGTATCTTTAAAAAATAACTGCGCATCGGCGCGTTTCATGACGAGTGTTTCAGCGCATATTTTTATAATTGCTACATTGTAAGTGAATTGGACGTTCATGTTACGATGCTGCATTGTACAAATATACTCGGTAGGGGTCTGAGGAGATCATTCGTACTATATTCGAATACTTGTATCTTTAAAAAATAACTGCGCATCGGCGCGTTTCATGACGAGTGTTTCAGCGCATATTTTTATAATTGCTACATTGTAAGTGAATTGGACGTTCATGTTACGATGCTACATTGTACAAATATACTCGGTAGGGGTCTGAGGAGATCATTCGTACTATATTCGAATACTTGTATCTTTAAAAAATAACTGCGCATCGGCGCGTTTCATGACGAGTGTTTCAGCGCATATTTTTATAATTGCTACATTGTAAGTGAATTGGACGTTCATGTTACGATGCTGCATTGTACAAATATACTCGGTAGGGGTCTGAGGAGATCATTCGTACTATATTCGAATACTTGTATCTTTAAAAAATAACTGCGCATCGGCGCGTTTCATGACGAGTGTTTCAGCGCATATTTTTATAATTGCTACATTGTAAGTGAATTGGACGTTCATGTTA
The DNA here is from genome assembly GCA_028673005.1 of Tanypteryx hageni. Taxonomy (NCBI): domain Eukaryota; kingdom Metazoa; phylum Arthropoda; class Insecta; order Odonata; family Petaluridae; genus Tanypteryx; species Tanypteryx hageni. Next base: position 222,509,621 of record CM054113.1, read on the forward strand.
CGATGCTGCATTGTACAAATATACTCGGTAGGGGTCTGAGGAGATCATTCGTACTATATTCGAATACTTGTATCTTTAAAAAATAACTGCGCATCGGCGCGTTTCATGACGAGTGTTTCAGCGCATATTTTTATAATTGCTACATTGTAAGTGAATTGGACGTTCATGTTACGATGCTACATTGTACAAATATACTCGGTAGGGGTCTGAGGAGATCATTCGTACTATATTCGAATACTTGTATCTTTAAAAAATAACTGCGCATCGGCGCGTTTCATGACGAGTGTTTCAGCGCATATTTTTATAATTGCTACATTGTAAGTGAATTGGACGTTCATGTTACGATGCTACATTGTACAAATATACTCGGTAGGGGTCTGAGGAGATCATTCGTACTATATTCGAATACTTGTATCTTTAAAAAATAACTGCGCATCGGCGCGTTTCATGACGAGTGTTTCAGCGCATATTTTTATAATTGCTACATTGTAAGTGAATTGGACGTTCATGTTACGATGCTACATTGTACAAATATACTCGGTAGGGGTCTGAGGAGATCATTCGTACTATATTCGAATACTTGTATCTTTAAAAAATAACTGCGCATCGGCGCGTTTCATGACGAGTGTTTCAGCGCATATTTTTATAATTGCTACATTGTAAGTGAATTGGACGTTCATGTTACGATGCTACATTGTACAAATATACTCGGTAGGGGTCTGAGGAGATCATTCGTACTATATTCGAATACTTGTATCTTTAAAAAATAACTGCGCATCGGCGCGTTTCATGACGAGTGTTTCAGCGCATATTTTTATAATTGCTACATTGTAAGTGAATTGGACGTTCATGTTACGATGCTACATTGTACAAATATACTCGGTAGGGGTCTGAGGAGATCATTCGTACTATATTCGAATACTTGTATCTTTAAAAAATAACTGCGCATCGGCGCGTTTCATGACGAGTGTTTCAGCGCATATTTTTATAATTGCTACATTGTAAGTGAATTGGACGTTCATGTTACGATGCTACATTGTACAAATATACTCGGTAGGGGTCTGAGGAGATCATTCGTACTATATTCGAATACTTGTATCTTTAAAAAATAACTGCGCATCGGCGCGTTTCATGACGAGTGTTTCAGCGCATATTTTTATAATTGCTACATTGTAAGTGAATTGGACGTTCATGTTACGATGCTACATTGTACAAATATACTCGGTAGGGGTCTGAGGAGATCATTCGTACTATATTCGAATACTTGTATCTTTAAAAAATAACTGCGCATCGGCGCGTTTCATGACGAGTGTTTCAGCGCATATTTTTATAATTGCTACATTGTAAGTGAATTGGACGTTCATGTTACGATGCTGCATTGTACAAATATACTCGGTAGGGGTCTGAGGAGATCATTCGTACTATATTCGAATACTTGTATCTTTAAAAAATAACTGCGCATCGGCGCGTTTCATGACGAGTGTTTCAGCGCATATTTTTATAATTGCTACATTGTAAGTGAATTGGACGTTCATGTTACGATGCTACATTGTACAAATATACTCGGTAGGGGTCTGAGGAGATCATTCGTACTATATTCGAATACTTGTATCTTTAAAAAATAACTGCGCATCGGCGCGTTTCATGACGAGTGTTTCAGCGCATATTTTTATAATTGCTACATTGTAAGTGAATTGGACGTTCATGTTACGATGCTGCATTGTACAAATATACTCGGTAGGGGTCTGAGGAGATCATTCGTACTATATTCGAATACTTGTATCTTTAAAAAATAACTGCGCATCGGCGCGTTTCATGACGAGTGTTTCAGCGCATATTTTTATAATTGCTACATTGTAAGTGAATTGGACGTTCATGTTACGATGCTACATTGTACAAATATACTCGGTAGGGGTCTGAGGAGATCATTCGTACTATATTCGAATACTTGTATCTTTAAAAAATAACTGCGCATCGGCGCGTTTCATGACGAGTGTTTCAGCGCATATTTTTATAATTGCTACATTGTAAGTGAATTGGACGTTCATGTTACGATGCTACATTGTACAAATATACTCGGTAGGGGTCTGAGGAGATCATTCGTACTATATTCGAATACTTGTATCTTTAAAAAATAACTGCGCATCGGCGCGTTTCATGACGAGTGTTTCAGCGCATATTTTTATAATTGCTACATTGTAAGTGAATTGGACGTTCATGTTACGATGCTACATTGTACAAATATACTCGGTAGGGGTCTGAGGAGATCATTCGTACTATATTCGAATACTTGTATCTTTAAAAAATAACTGCGCATCGGCGCGTTTCATGACGAGTGTTTCAGCGCATATTTTTATAATTGCTACATTGTAAGTGAATTGGACGTTCATGTTACGATGCTACATTGTACAAATATACTCGGTAGGGGTCTGAGGAGATCATTCGTACTATATTCGAATACTTGTATCTTTAAAAAATAACTGCGCATCGGCGCGTTTCATGACGAGTGTTTCAGCGCATATTTTTATAATTGCTACATTGTAAGTGAATTGGACGTTCATGTTACGATGCTACATTGTACAAATATACTCGGTAGGGGTCTGAGGAGATCATTCGTACTATATTCGAATACTTGTATCTTTAAAAAATAACTGCTTATCGGCGCGTTTCATGACGAGTGTTTCAGCGCATATTTTTATAATTGCTACATTGTAAGTGAATTGGACGTTCATGTTACGATGCTGCATTGTACAAATATACTCGGTAGGGGTCTGAGGAGATCATTCGTACTATATTCGAATACTTGTATCTTTAAAAAATAACTGCGCATCGGCGCGTTTCATGACGAGTGTTTCAGCGCATATTTTTATAATTGCTACATTGTAAGTGAATTGGACGTTCATGTTACGATGCTACATTGTACAAATATACTCGGTAGGGGTCTGAGGAGATCATTCGTACTATATTCGAATACTTGTATCTTTAAAAAATAAATGCGTATCGGCGCGTTTCATGACGAGTGTTTCAGCGCATATTTTTATAATTGCTACATTGTAAGTGAATTGGACGTTCATGTTACGATGCTACATTGTACAAATATACTCGGTAGGGGTCTGAGGAGATCATTCGTACTATATTCGAATACTTGTATCTTTAAAAAATAACTGCGTATCGGCGCGTTTCATGACGAGTGTTTCAGCGCATATTTTTATAATTGCTACATTGTAAGTGAATTGGACGTTCATGTTACGATGCTACATTGTACAAATATACTCGGTAGGGGTCTGAGGAGATCATTCGTACTATATTCGAATACTTGTATCTTTAAAAAATAACTGCGTATCGGCGCGTTTCATGACGAGTGTTTCAGCGCATATTTTTATAATCGCTACATTGTAAGTGAATTGGACGTTCATGTTACGATGCTACATTGTACAAATATACTCGGTAGGGGTCTGAGGAGATCATTCGTACTATATTCGAATACTTGTATCTTTAAAAAATAACTGCGCATCGGCGCGTTTCATGACGAGTATTTCAGCGCATATTTTTATAATTGCTACATTGTAAGTGAATTGGACGTTCATGTTACGATGCTACATTGTACAAATATACTCGGTAGGGGTCTGAGGAGATCATTCGTACTATATTCGAATACTTGTATCTTTAAAAAATAACTGCGTATCGGCGCGTTTCATGACGAGTGTTTCAGCGCATATTTTTATAATTGCTACATTGTAAGTGAATTGGACGTTCATGTTACGATGCTACATTGTACAAATATACTCGGTAGGGGTCTGAGGAGATCTTTCGTACTATATTCGAATACTTGTATCTTTAAAAAATAACTGCGTATCGGCGCGTTTCATGACGAGTGTTTCAGCGCATATTTTTATAATTGCTACATTGTAAGTGAATTGGACGTTCATGTTACGATGCTACATTGTACAAATATACTCGGTAGGGGTCTGAGGAGATCATTCGTACTATATTCGAGTAATTGTATCTTTAAAAAATAACTGCGTATCGGCGCGTTTCATGACGCGTGTTTCAGCGCATATTTTATAATTGCTACATTGTAAGTGGATTGGACGTTCATGTTACGATGCTACATTGTACAAATATACTCGGTAGGGGTCTGAGGAGATCATTCGTTCTATATTCGAATACTTGTATCTTTAAAAAATAACTGCTTATCGGCGCGTTTCATGACGAGTGTTTCAGCGCATATTTTTATAATTGCTACATTGTAAGTGAATTGGACGTTCATGTTACGATGCTACATTGTACAAATATACTCGGTAGGGGTCTGAGGAGATCATTCGTACTATATTCGAATACTTGTATCTTTAAAAAATAACTGCGCATCGGCGCGTTTCATGACGCGTGTTTCAGCGCATATTTTTATAATTGCTACATTGTAAGTGAATTGGACGTTCATGTTACGATGCTGCATTGTACAAATATACTCGGTAGGGGTCTGAGGAGATCATTCGTACTATATTCGAATACTTGTATCTTTAAAAAATAACTGCGCATCGGCGCGTTTCATGACGAGTGTTTCAGCGCATATTTTTATAATTGCTACATTGTAAGTGAATTGGACGTTCATGTTACGATGCTACATTGTACAAATATACTCGGTAGGGGTCTGAGGAGATCATTCGTACTATATTCGAATACTTGTATCTTTAAAAAATAACTGCGCATCGGCGCGTTTCATGACGAGTGTTTCAGCGCATATTTTTATAATTGCTACATTGTAAGTGAATTGGACGTTCATGTTACGATGCTACATTGTACAAATATACTCGGTAGGGGTCTGAGGAGATCATTCGTACTATATTCGAATACTTGTATCTTTAAAAAATAACTGCTTATCGGCGCGTTTCATGACGAGTGTTTCAGCGCATATTTTTATAATTGCTACATTGTAAGTGAATTGGACGTTCATGTTACGATGCTACATTGTACAAATATACTCGGTAGGGGTCTGAGGAGATCATTCGTACTATATTCGAATACTTGTATCTTTAAAAAATAACTGCTTATCGGCGCGTTTCATGACGAGTGTTTCAGCGCATATTTTTATAATTGCTACATTGTAAGTGAATTGGACGTTCATGTTACGATGCTACATTGTACAAATATACTCGGTAGGGGTCTGAGGAGATCATTCGTACTATATTCGAATACTTGTATCTTTAAAAAATAACTGCGCATCGGCGCGTTTCATGACGAGTGTTTCAGCGCATATTTTTATAATTGCTACATTGTAAGTGAATTGGACGTTCATGTTACGATGCTACATTGTACAAATATACTCGGTAGGGGTCTGAGGAGATCATTCGTACTATATTCGAATACTTGTATCTTTAAAAAATAACTGCGTATCGGCGCGTTTCATGACGAGTGTTTCAGCGCATATTTTCATAATTGCTACATTGTAAGTGAATTGGACGTTCATGTTACGATGCTACATTGTACAAATATACTCGGTAGGGGTCTGAGGAGATCATTCGTACTATATTCGAATACTTGTATCTTTAAAAAATAAATGCGTATCGGCGCGTTTCATGACGAGTGTTTCAGCGCATATTTTTATAATTGCTACATTGTAAGTGAATTGGACGTTCATGTTACGATGCTACATTGTACAAATATACTCGGTAGGGGTCTGAGGAGATCATTCGTACTATATTCGAATACTTGTATCTTTAAAAAATAACTGCGCATCGGCGCGTTTCATGACGAGTGTTTCAGCGCATATTTTTATAATTGCTACATTGTAAGTGAATTGGACGTTCATGTTACGATGCTACATTGTACAAATATACTCGGTAGGGGTCTGAGGAGATCATTCGTACTATATTCGAATACTTGTATCTTTAAAAAATAACTGCGTATCGGCGCGTTTCATGACGAGTGTTTCAGCGCATATTTTTATAATCGCTACATTGTAAGTGAATTGGACGTTCATGTTACGATGCTACATTGTACAAATATACTCGGTAGGGGTCTGAGGAGATCATTCGTACTATATTCGAATACTTGTATCTTTAAAAAATAACTGCGCATCGGCGCGTTTCATGACGAGTATTTCAGCGCATATTTTTATAATTGCTACATTGTAAGTGAATTGGACGTTCATGTTACGATGCTACATTGTACAAATATACTCGGTAGGGGTCTGAGGAGATCATTCGTACTATATTCGAATACTTGTATCTTTAAAAAATAACTGCGTATCGGCGCGTTTCATGACGAGTGTTTCAGCGCATATTTTTATAATTGCTACATTGTAAGTGAATTGGACGTTCATGTTACGATGCTACATTGTACAAATATACTCGGTAGGGGTCTGAGGAGATCTTTCGTACTATATTCGAATACTTGTATCTTTAAAAAATAACTGCGTATCGGCGCGTTTCATGACGAGTGTTTCAGCGCATATTTTTATAATTGCTACATTGTAAGTGAATTGGACGTTCATGTTACGATGCTACATTGTACAAATATACTCGGTAGGGGTCTGAGGAGATCATTCGTACTATATTCGAGTAATTGTATCTTTAAAAAATAACTGCGTATCGGCGCGTTTCATGACGCGTGTTTCAGCGCATATTTTATAATTGCTACATTGTAAGTGGATTGGACGTTCATGTTACGATGCTACATTGTACAAATATACTCGGTAGGGGTCTGAGGAGATCATTCGTTCTATATTCGAATACTTGTATCTTTAAAAAATAACTGTGTATCGGCGCGTTTCATGACGCGTGTTTCAGCGCATATTTTTATAACTGCTACATTGTAAGTGGATTGGACGTTCGTGTTACGATGCTACGTGGCGTCACATTACCCCACTTTAATACATAATTCATGAGTTTACAGGTAATTTAAATGTGCAAAATAGAGAAAATTAAATGTTTTTCGTCTTTTTCTAAAATTCCTTTCAAAATACTTGGGGTCGCACTATATGCGGGGTCGCATTATATTCGGGCTAATACGGTAAATTGGGTAATGTTGATGAAGATATTAAAGGATATAGGTGTAGACTGGTAAGACAGGAGACTGATCAGGAATCTATATGTGACAGGAGAGGTTGCACTGTATTTTATGTGGACTGAAAATTAAAAAATATATAATTCACATTATAGTATGTTCCTGAGAGTTTAATTCTATTCTTGGCCTCATATTCATCTATATACGTGTATATTGAAATACATTTATTTTAAAATAGATAAGTGTTACCAATATACGCCATTTAAATGTTATGACCTAAATTCAATCTCGGCTTATATCAAACTGATTTTAGTGACATTGGTGATTATATATTATGATAGGAATGTTTATATTCGTAAATTTTTTATTCGAAAAAACATTTTACGTGTAGAAGCAATAAAAATTAATGTTTTAGTCTGCTTTTTACCTTAGCCTCTTAAATGTATTTTTATAACTATGCTATAACTCAATCCTTGCTTCGGTAAAATAACTAATTTAACAGCGACAGAGACTCCGGATTTATCATCACAAATGATTACTTAAGAAATGGTGAACAACAATAGCTGTAAATAGCAATGTATTATTTATCATTCCGGGATCTAAAAAGGTATACTGTAATAACGAAACAATAATCTTCTCTGCTTCTTTTGTTCATAAATTTTTTTTTAATTTGTTTGTTTGTGCAGAAGAAACTCCTAATTACCGATTGCCTACCAAAATTTGCAAGATTTCAAATTTTTATTTCAGGTAGACTTCTTTCGTTTCCTAAATTCTATATCTAGATAAAAATTCATAATATTGGTTTAAAGTTTCCATTTTTAATATTCTACGTTACTTTTATAGATTTATTTTAAGAAACTAATTTTCAAAGAAATTTAACAAAGGTTTTAAAACAAACATAATGCCAAACGACCACGGAGATCATTCTCAGATCCCGACAGATTAAAATATAAGAGAATAGCCACAGCAAGAGCAGCAAAGTCTTCTGAACAAAGACAAATTCGACTTCGATCACAACGACTTAGACAAGGGCAGTCTTTTAAAGTTTCAGGTGTTGAATTGTCAGACGTCTGCTTTGTTCATGGACAATTATATATAGCTACATCTAGAGAAGGATACAGGAAAAATTATTTATTTAAGAAAAAGATTTGAAAACAAGAAATATTGTATACCAAGAAGCATTACAATAAAAATTAACTTCGTTTAAATACTTTATTTATTCTCAAATCTTCTTCAAATTATTTTGTCTTGATTTAAAAACCCGAGCAACGCCGGGTATATTTGGTAGTGTATATATATATATATATATATATATATATATATGGTCCTTATTTTTAAGTTTTGGAAAACTGGAGGGGGCATGTTTTGAATCTGTTCCATTATGAAAAAAAAATAATTTTGATAAAATTAGGTTAGTTTTGAATAATATTTAGGGGTTGCTACCAAGATCTGAAAAATCGCAATATATCATAATGCTAAACATCGGTGCACTCATTTTTAAATTAGTTTAAATTTTAAACTTATTTGAATTGAATTGTGAATTGTAGATACTTAGTATTGAAAATTGTGATGCAGAACCCATTGGTCAATGTTACGCAATACTGCAATAGATATAACCTTTCAGATGTACCCCTCAGAAATCCTGTGTAAGTCCACTTGCAGGAGCACTCTTTGTGTTATGTAATAGTCCATATCAGATCTTTTGGAACAATCTAGAACTGTCCAGAATGTTATAGAACCTTCATAAACAATCATAAATCGTTCCCCAATTCGTGTAAGTTGCATTCAGCAAAGGGAAGCAACAGCTAAACAAATAATCTCTCAATTGAATCCAACAGTTCTGCTAGTTGTGCATTGGGATGGCAAGCTGCTGCCAGATCTTACTGGAAAGGAAGTAGTTGATCGTCGTCCTATTTTAGTCACAGGTGATAAAGTAGAACAACTGATCGGTGTTCCATAAATTGCGGCTGGAACTGGATTGAAAATGGGCAAGGCTGTTGAAACTTTGGACCTGTGGAATCTAGCAGAGAAAGTGAAAGGAATGTGTTTTGACACTGCTGCGTCAAATACTGGAAGAAAAAATGGAGCATGTCTTTGGATTGAACAGAAATTAGACAAGAACCTTCTCTACATTTCCTGCAGGCACCACATATTGGAGCTGGTACTGGAAGCTGTCTTCTCTGTCATCGTAAGTCCATCAGCGAGCCCAGAAATACTAATCTTCAAGCGATTTCAAGCTCATTGGGTGTCACTGGATACGTCCGAGTACAGAACTGCACTTGATGAGTTCACTGCCAGTGCTGTTGCCGATATTAAAGACGAAATAATCACTTTTGCTACAGACCAACTGAACCAGCAGTAACCTCGCGATGATTATAGAGAACTCCTGGAAATCTCTATCACCTTTCTTGGAAGTGAACCTTCTCGTGGAATTAGATTTCTTGCTCCTGGTGCAATGCATAAGGCTCGTTGGATGGCCAAAGCCATTTATGCTATCAAACTGTGGATGTTCAAAGGACAGTAGTTTCCATTGAAGACAAAAGAGGAAGCTGGGAGAAGGGACATAGCAATTTTTGATGTGAGATTCTATTTGAAGGCATGGTTTCCAGCTGCACTTCCAACTGCTGCACCTTTAAATGACCTGATGCTGTTGAAGAACCTCCAGCAGTACAAGACTACAAACTCAATAGTTGTCAACGCTGCTCTGAAGAAGCTTGCTCGTCATCTGTGGTACCTCAGCGAAGAGCTGGATGCCCTTGCTTTCTTTGATAAAAAAGTATCAATAGATACAAAAGCCAAATTGATTCAAGCTCTCCAAAACCATGGTAATGTGGACCACTCAAAGAGAGTGACTGTCAATCTGGATAGCATCTTGGAGAAAAATTTGGACTATTTTGTGTCAGCCAAGACTTTGAGGTTTTTCGACATACTTGGTCTTCACTCAAAATTCACAGAATTGGATCCCGAACTCTGGGCTTCTGATGGGAACTACATTGCCACAGAAAAGTGCATCAGGTCCATCAATTGCATTAACGATACGGCAGAACGCGGAGTTGCCCTGATCGAGGAATACACCCAGGGTGAAAAGCAAAAGCAATTTCTTCTGCAGGTTGTCAGCGATCATTGGAGAAGATATCCAGACATTGCGAAGGGAACACTCCCAGAAGTCCGGCCAAATAGGACAACTTTGTTATTTTGCAGAATATCTAAAACTAATAAGAGATCAAAGTTGTTTGCAATAGGCTATTTTTCTGGAGAAATGTTGATTTTTTTGTCTAGGGCCTTCCGTTCGACCGCTACTCTCTTGGCTCATCAATGGTTAAGTGACTCTGCGGATATTCTTACGTCCACATAAAGGAGCTAGGAGCTGGCTATGTGAATAGGAGTTGCAACAAAAATGAATAAAAAGTCCAAAACTCATGCAGCAGTGTTTATTGCACATTTACAATAAATTTTCAAATTGGTATTCATGCTGGGGTACACACATTCTGATTCGTTCCCTCAAGCTTCTCCATACACATAGCTATGTTTGCGGAGTAATTTCTGCGCATGCTGCATGGATGTTCTCCCGAAGTTCTTCAAGGCTTCTTGGCCTGCTGTAGTAAACAACTGATTTCAAGTGTCCCCAAAGGAAGAAATCAAGGAGTGTAAGGTCAGGAGAATGTGGCGGCCACTCCACTGGGCCCCTTCGTCCTATCCATTTTCCCGGCAGAAATGAATCTAACCATCTGCGCACTGTGATAGAATAATGAGGAGGTGCTCCATCTTGTTGGAAGTAAAACTTCATACACTCGTCTAGGGGCATTTCGTCCAAGAAAAGCAGCAAATTGGTTTCTAAGAGACGAAGGTAAATCTTACCTGTCAGATGTCCATCTAAGAAGACAGGCCCCAAAATTTTGTCACCAAAAATACCACACCACACGTTGATCCGCAGACCAATACACAAAGTTGTGCCTATTTACAGAACCATTAAGATGGAAGCACGCTTCATCACTGAACAGAATATGCCCCTCCAGGTTTCTCAGAATTTGTCAGGTTCCCTGAAACCACTTACGAAATTCCAACAGTCTGTCTGTGTCGTCTCCATGCAGATGTTGAACGAAAGTTGTTTTGTACGGGTGGAATTTGTCCTTGGCTAGAATCTGCTGGACAGAACTTATGCTAATCCCAATTTCTTGGGAAATTTTACGGGTGGATCATCGAGGACTGGCGGCAACTTTAGCAAGGACAGCCCCAGTAGAACTTCGTGGCCGTCCTGCACGAGGCCTGTCATTCACGCTTCCAGTTTCGTTGAAGCGATTGAAAGCATTGCGTATCATTTTCTCTGACGGTTCCGGTTGCTCCCTTGCTGCTCGACGAAGGCTCAAGCCGGACACACAAAGAATCACCATTTCTGCCTTATCACGCGCTGTGTACATTTCTCTGCCTGTGTGACTGTCACGTCTCCAAACACTAACAATGAAAAGTGAACGTTAAAATGAGGCGGCAACATCAACAATCACAGTTTCCACCGAAATCACCAGTAAATTAATTAATTCATTGTTAGGCATTAGCGGTCACACTAATCCATTTTAATGCCAGCAATTGATATAAATTGTTGTTGACATTTGTCAAATGCCACACTTGCATAATTCACACTTCTTGCCTCCTCACATAGCTCCTTTATGTGGACGTAGGAATTTCCGCAGAGTCACTTAACCATTGATGAGCCAAGAGAATAGCGGTCGAACAGAAGGCCCTAAACAAAAATCAACATTTCTCCCGAAAAATAGCCTATTGCGAACAACTTTGATCTCTTATTATTTTTAGATATTTTGCCAAATAACAAAGTTGTCCTATGTGGCCAGACTTCTGTGACACCCTGTATATATATATATATATTAACTTAAGGAAAAGAAAAGGTAATGATCAGGGTGGCAACAAGGTGTTGAAGGAAGCCCAGCGGACACTTACCAAGTTGGCAGGCTGCTGGGGGCGTCGAAGAGACAGAAAACACGCACACAAAAAAAACATGTAAGCTTTATGGGCATATGCCCTTCTTCAGCGATGAAGATAGAGTAACAGCTTTTTTTCATACAGATGTTTAACGGATTGCTGGTGAGGCCTACGTAAAACGCAGGACATAGGGTGCAGGTGAGGAGGTAAATGACATGGGTGGTGCAGTTGCTTCTAGAGGTGATGGGGTAGGTGACATTGGTGGAGGGACTCAAGAAAGAAGATGAGGGTAGGTGGATAGGGCAAGTAAGGCAGCAAGGTTTTCCACAGGGGTGAGACCCTAAGGCAAGAGGTGTGGTAGAAGTGGGAAGTACCTTCATCCACAAGATATTTCCCAAATTGGGGGGCCGGCGGAAGGAGAGGAGCGGGGGATTGGCAAAAAGGTTGGTAAAGAGGGACTGGTGGGAGGAAGAGGTAAGAATAGGGTGGGCAGCATGGAGGATTGTTTTGAGGGCTTCTTGGATACCAGGAACGAAAAGTGTCGTTAGAGTGAGTGGAGGGGTTGATGCAAGGATAGTGGGTGTGTGAGGATGGGATCTATTGGTGATAGGTGTCATCGTCCTATGGATCTGTTCGCGGACCAGGTCTGGAGGGTAGCCACGTTTGAGAAGAGCATCCTCGAGGACAGAGTAATACTGTAGAAGGGATGCTCTATCGGAACAAAGCCTCCATCCTCATTGAGCAAGGGCATAGGGAGTAGAGGTTTTGGTATGAAGGGGATGGCAGTTATCAAAGTGGAGGTATTGGAGGCTGTTGGTAGGTTTGATATGAACACAGGTGAGGATTTTGCTGTCTTGGAGGTAAAGATCGCCATCCAGGAATGTGATGTGGGAGGTAGAGGATTGGTGGGTGAAGGAGAGTGAAGGGTGGGAAGAGAGGCGTGAGAGAAAGGAAAGGAGAGAGTCATGTCCATGCATCCAAATGAGGAAAACATCGTTGATGTATCTCAGCCACAAAAGTGGTCTGAGTGGTATGTTGAGGAAGAGTCTCTCCCACTCTCCAAGGTAAGAATTGGTGTAAGAAGGCGCCATTTGGGTGCCCATCGCAGTACCTCTAATTTGAAGGTAGTGACGCCCATCGAAGGTGAAGTTTTTCATTTTGAGCACCATTTCTGCCAAGTCTAATAAGAAATGGGAGGACGGTCTTGTGTCGGGTGGTCTTGAGTCAAGGAGTTTACTAAGGGCAAAGAGTCCGTCATCGTGGGGGATGTTTGTGTAGAGGGAACAGACATCGATAGTGGCCAAAATGGTATTGAGTGGGAGAGGAAAGGGGAGGTGTTTGAGGCATTTGAGAAAGTGGTTAGTGTCTTGGATGAAGGAAGGGAATTGACGAATGAGAGGTTGTAGGTGGGAGTCAACGAAGGTGGAGATGCGTTCTGTAGGGGAATTAAAGCTGGCAACAATGGGGCGGCCAGGGATGTTGGGTTTACGGATTTTAGGGAGAAGGTAGAATGTGGGTTTGCGGGGTTTGTTGGGGATCATTAGAGGAATCGGGAAGGCCTTCCTGTTTTCCTGAGGAATGAAGATAGGACGAAATTTGGTAGGAGTGGTGGTCTGTGGGGTTGGAAGTAAGGTGATGGTAAAAGGTTTCGTCATAAAGTTGGTGCTCGGCTTCCTCGTTGTATTTGGCGCGATCCATCACAACCGTGGTGGTGCCCTTGTCGGCAGGGAGGATGATGATATTGTCAATATGTTTAAGTGTAGAAATGGCATGCCTTTCACGTCTGGTAAGATTGTCTGTATGGTCGATAAGATCGGAAAAGTTGGGTTGGGAGACTCTGGAAAGGATATAATTGAGGTATTGTTCGACCGGGTGTAGGGAAGGAAGGGTGGGTGGAATGTATTGGGTAGGAGGTTTGAATATGGAAAAGGAACGTGGAAGGCCGGGAGGGAGTTTTGGGTTGGCAGAGGTAAGAGAGTCTTCTTTGGGAGGGTTGGTTTTTAGACGTAGTGTGCGGGCAAAGGACTGGATGTCGGCAAGGAGGCGAAAATGATCAAATTTGGTGGTGAGACAAAAAGAAAGGCCGCGTGATAGGAGTTCATTCTCGGCAGGGGTAAGTATGTGGGAGGAAAGGTTCATGACTTCTGGTTGGCAAGATGAAGAGGTGGTGGCAGGTGTGCGAAAAATTGGAGCGCTTCAAAGGTTTGCGGGTTGGGAAAGTGTGTGTCTTTTTCAGGATATCGAGTGATGGTGGCATTGGGAATCCCAGGAGGTCTGCAAGGCAGGGAGTTTGGCCGATGAGTGGCGGGGGGAGGAGGTGGTTTGTTGACCTCGCCAGCTGATATGAACGGAAGGGGAAGACCAAATTTGAGGTGCCGGACGCAAATCAGAGAGAGGTTACGGAGAAGTCTGTTGCGATGTGCGGTGATATCATTAGCTGCTTGAAGGAAAGCGGCATGAAGGTCAGATATGGAATGCGAAGAATGACGAATATGAAGAACGAGAGATTTAAAATTAGCGAAGTGGGTGTTAGAGAGGGTGGTATAATGGTGTATGGTGGAACGGATAATGTGGAATGAGGCGAGGTGATACGTGACGGCTAGGGAAGCGCGGATAAGGGTAGGAAGGCCTGAAAGAGGAATTCTGATTGTGAGGCATTTGGGAGTGAGTCCAAATGCAAGGCAGGAGTTGAGGAATTCAATCTGGCAGTTGAGGGAAATGTGTCTGCGGAGATGATAACGGAGACGGGTCAGTTCCATGGTGGATGAAAGGATAAGAGGAAAAGACGACAGGAGAGAAACGTAAAGATATAGACAAATAAGGAGAAAAAAGGATGGTATATATATATATATATATATATATATATATATATATATATATATATATATATTAACTTAAGGAAAAGAAAAGGTAGTGATGAGGGTGGCAACAAGGAGTTGAAGGGAGCCCAGCGGACACTTACCAAGTTGGCAGGCTGCTGGGGGCATCGAAGAGACAGAAAACACACACAAAAAACAACACACGTAAGCTTTACGGGCATGTACCTTTCTTCAGCGATGGAGATAGAGTAACAGCTGTATATATATATATATATATATGTTCATTTGAATTCGTGTGGGAAGATAGACAAGCATCCATCATAGCAACGAGATTAAACAAACTATTGTCATTGTTCGTGGTGTAATAGAAGTCACTTTATTTTAATGTGTATTTGTATAGATACGAGCATTCCTACGTTTTTTGAAGGGATATTTCTGTTAATAATTGTACGTTTTTATTTATCATAATTATTATTGATAGTAAGTTTTTATTTATCTTAAAAACTTTTTATCTTTATTCATTTAAAATTATTCTGAAAACTGTTGTCCCTATGAAAAGGCTACTGAAAACCTCGTTGGTGATCAACAGTTTCACTCCTACTAGTATCTAAGGCTGAATTACTCTGAACTAGCAGTATATTTTCGTTGATTTTAAGCAATATGAATGGATGTCAGTATTTTCATTAATGAAACAAAAGATAATAACAAACTTCTTACTACTTATATACCAAACATTGTTACGTTTGTCACTGAGTTCTCTACTTCTGACTGCCATTCTCTCAACTGTAAAAAGATTAAAGGTTAAATATAGAGACCCCATATCGCTCACACACACACTGTATAAATATATTCAGCATTTAAAAATATGCTGAAATGAAAGTAATTTATTTTATAGAACCACTTGATGATACCTAAGAAATTTTTAGTGGCCATTGAATGATTAATATTTGTTAAAGTGTAATGTATCAGCCAAAAATTGAAATTCACGATAATTTGTCAACATAAACCCTCATTTTGGAACAATATAAAGTGCAAGCATATTATATTTACTGAAACCACTTATCAAAGTCTGCTAGAAATGTAGGCATGCATCGCTTAGCGCAAGAGAGGCGTTCTGATACCTACATCAACATCTACATTATACCCTGCAAGTCACCTTTTTGGTGGATGGCAGGGGGTGCAGTGCACCAAGGGTCCATAGTTTTCTTATGTTATCTTTTTCTATTATGGTCTCTGATCGTCCTAGGGAAAAACGATCCTCTATTTCGCTCCGTTCTACAGTCGATCTCGCGAATCTTATCCTCACTGTCCTGCCTTCCGAGATATGTCGGGCTTCTGATAAGTCCTACTAACTCATTCGCTAGTCCCTCCGACATAAATTTTTCCAGTAGTTTAATTCTAGCCTGCAGCCTACGTTCCTCTAACGATGTCCATTTCAGATTTTCTATTAATGATGTTACGCTTTGTTTACTATCGTAATTCCTTTTTACAAATCTAGCTGCCCTGCGCTGAACCTTTTCTATCTCGTTAGTGAGTCCCTTTTCGTAAGGATCCCACACAGCTGAAGCATATTCGACCTGCGGTCGAACCAAGGATAAATAACATAATTCTTTCACTTTTTCGGAGCTATTTCGAACTATTCTCCCTATAAAGGCCAGCTTTTTGTTAGCGGCACCTATCAATCGGCGAATGTGGGTGCCCCATGAGAGATCACGATGGATCGTGACTCCGAGGTATTTAATCGAGTCTGAAACTGGAATCTCTACTCCGCCCAACGAATAATTATTATTCAACGAGATACTCTTGGTTCTCCAGAAGTTGATGACGCAGCTTTTCTTTTGGTTTATCTCTAACTGCCATTCCTTACACCATGCAGAAATAGCTTCTAGGTCATTTTGGAGATACTGGTGGTCTTCCGGATTGCTTATTTCTCTATAGATGACGGTGTCGTCCACGAAAAGCCTAATTTTACTTCTGACTACTGAGCTGATATCGTTTATATAAATTAGAAATAATAACGGACCAATTACACTACCCTGTGGAACGCCAGAGACAACCTCCACTAAGTTCGAAGATTTCCCATCTATGACAACCATCTGCTTCCTATGATTTAAAAATTCACGGATCCAACTAACGATTTTAGAATTAACGCCTAAGGTTTCTAATTTCGTTATTAACTTCCTGTGAGGTACCTTATCAAAGGCTTTCCTAAAATCTAAGAAGATGGCATCGACCTGCATATTCTTTTCTCCGCTTCTCAGTAATCAATTAACAAAAAGACCGAGCTGAGTATCACATGACCTACCTTTCCTGAAGCCGTGTTGACAATCATCTAACAATAAATTATTATCAAGAAATCGCATTATGTTGCTAACGAGTATATGCTCGAGAATCTTACACGATATCGAAGTTAAAGAAATCGGCCTGTAATTTTCTGGGTTCTCCTTGTCGCCGCCCTTATGAATTGGGGTAACGTGCGCTAACCTCCAGTCGCTAGGGACCTCTGCGCGAGAAATGGATTTCTCGAAGATTGTCAGAAGAAAAGGTGCTATTTCTTCAGCTAATTCTTTTAAAACGCGAGCAGGAATTTCTTCGGGGCCAGTGGCTTTGTTATGTCTGATGGAACTTAATTGCTTTGCTATTCCCACCTCAGAAAATACTATATCGTCCATCAGGTCCCCCCTTATTGCGGGTGCATAATGTACGCAATGGTCGCTGACGGCTGTGAATGCTTTTACAAAATGACCGTTTAACAGGTTGGCTTTCTCTACGCTATCATGAATAACAGCACCCGAGTCATTACGCAGTGAAGGTATGGTAGGGCCTCTACCTTGGACCTCTCTCACATAGAACCAAAACGCTTTAGGGTCCTCCTTCAAATAATTATTTAATACCTTATTCCGGAAGTTAGTAAAAGCCTCGCGCATACTAGTTCTCGCTTTAGCGCGGGATTCCTTATACGTTTTAACTTTAGTTGCTCTATATTCATCGGATGATGTAGACGGCATATTTTTTATTTTCGCGTGGCTTATTCTCTGACGCCTAAGCGCACTTCTAACTTGCTTATTGTACCAACGTGGCTCTTTATTGTCGACCTCCAATTTAATTGGAATGTACTTATCGATACTCTCTAGCATTATATCCTTGAATAGTTTCCATGACGACTCAGCACCTGATCGTTCGGTCATATCACGGAAGCCAGGTAGTATTTCTCGTAGGCGCGACCTGAAGCTTGAAAAGTTTGCCTTAGCAAATATATAAAACTTTCTTTGAGGCTTAGGGCGCCTATCGATTTTCAACTTACACTCTGCATATACGGCCTGATGATCACTTATCCCATCTTCAATGGTGACTTTGTTTATTCTTTCTGGGACGTTAGTTGCTAATAAATCTAATATGTTTCCCGATCGCGTTGGCTTTCTGACTAATTGAAGGAGAGAGTGCTCGCAGAATGTTTCGATTAATGCCTCACAGGATTCGCGTTCTTTACCTCTAGATTCGAAACAGATTTTCCCAATCAATTGAGTGTAAGTTAAAGTCACCACCGACTATAACGATACCATCTTGATTTATCAGTCTAAGCTTTGATAATTGTTTCTCGAGACTTAAAATACAATCTACACCAGCGTTAGGTGTCCTGTAAAACGAGCATATGAACACCTTTTTGGAGCCATCTTTACCTATGCGGCACCAAACACTCTCGATATCCTCGGCACTTATCGGAATCTCACTGCTATGCGCTATCCGAATTTGCGCGAAAAGAACAGTTTGTAACATAGCACTTAACCCAGTTGATTTATATTCTTCAGAAATTAGTATTTTTATCTTGTAACTTATATAATGATAGGCCATTTATATATACTAATATAAAGTCAAGATAACGAAGTACCGTATTTACTCGTGTAATACCTGAACTTTTTTCCCCACAAGTTTCCATAAAAAAGGGGGTGGGGAAATTACACGATATTTGCTCCTTCATCTTTTGAGGGTAGGCCAGCCGCGAAACGCCTAATAACACTGCGTGCTTGAGATGAATAGGCGTTTTCTTCGGTAGGCGCAATATGCCGTGCATTTTGTTTCCCAGATTCAACCAAGGTATTTTTTTAATGCGTAGAATAATATAATAAGCACGATATTTATCAGGAATTTTTTAAATTCCTTGCCAGCTGTCAGTAGTAATAAACCTAAATCACGTAAATATCTATGTAAATAGAAGAGTGTCAGAGTTCATTCTCATAGAAAAGGTGTTGTAAGAGAAATAAAAAAACTGAATTGCCTATATTTTTCATAACAAACGAATTCTGTTAGACTACCTTGTAATTCGTGACATGCTCAAATCACATTTAACGTAAGTGCATTAAAAATGCACTTACGGTAAAATGTGATTCATTTTACGTTACGCAATCTTAAAAGAATATTCATACTTTTATTAATCTGTATAAAAGCAAAGAACACAATCTTGTTATGGAGATGTCACTAAATAGCTGTTGGAGTGGTTCGTTTGTGCTTTTTGAAAGCTGTAAGTGATACATTTTATCCATAGAAATATGAACGCTTCTATGTAATCGGGTCGCAGTGCGTCTAGTGACCGGTTTATTTTTGGTATTGTGTGGTCTCTGGGAGATTTTACACAGAGCTTTAATTTGAGGATGAACAGTTTACGTTTATTTATGTAAAATTCGCTTTTTCTATACTAAAAATGGCCAAGTTAGCGTAATTTCGCAAAATGAGCGAAAATTACTCATTTTAAATTAAATTACTTGAGAATGTGCAACGACTCAAAATTGAAAATTTCTGCGAGATTAAGGAGCTTATATTATAGACTACAAAATATATTTTTATGCGTTCTTTGCACGAAGTGAACGCATATAGGAGAGGTCGTTTCCGTCCGTCCGTCCGCATGTTAAAACTCGGGAACCGCTGGACATATTATGATGAAATTTGGTATTGGGGAGTTTTTCTAAAATTGGTCCACCAATTCAAATTTTGGTTAAGATCGGACAACAATTACGACCTTTACATGACCTACATGTAGTTTACAATGTTCCTTTGTTTCAACTCGGAAACCGCTGGACGTATTTTGATAATATTTGGTATTGGGGAGTCTTGCTAAAATTAATTGACCGATTCAAATTTTGGTTAAAATCTGACAATAATTACTACCACTTTACATGAAGTAGGTTTGCCAACAGTGTCATTTTGACCCGAAGACTTCGGGTTTGTAATAAATTTATTCGGGTGTACAGCTACAAATTCTACAAATTGTTTTTGAGTTCGAAGAAATAATGTTTGTTTATTTATGCACCGTTCTCGGGTTAGGTACTTCTGTGCAGCTGGTTCTAAAATCTGCTATTAATAAAATTTGCTATTAGTTCCGGCCTGACATAGCGTGGCGTTAAATGTCCTATTTCAGAACCTACCGATAATCGATTTGCATATCTGTTCAGTTTGCATGAATGCAGGTTCTACATAAAAGATAGGCGGCTGTTCTTTGCTTATGTGTAGGGAGTATTTATGTGATTTGTTTATTGATATTGAGCTTTATTTCGTAAGTAAAATTACTTTTTATATTCATTATATTTAAATATTTTAATTTATATATATTATTTGATTTACAGCACCGTGAAAATGTCCGCTTCTGAAGATCAAACACCGATGAAAAAGAAAAAAATATTATTTTGCCATATTTAATAATGAATGGCTTAAACGACCGGAGTATAAAAATTAGTTAGTGAAAGAAAATGAGCACACTGGTAAATGTAAATTATGTGGTGTTACTTTTGTTGTGAGACATGACGGAGAAAAGGCTATTAAAACTCATGAAAATAGTGTTCGTCACCAACAAACTATAAGTGCACAGACAAGTAATCAATTATTAACCAAGTTTCTCGTTCAAGAAAATAGCCCAGCTCATTTAAGAACTGCAATTTCCGAGCTAACATTGGTGTACCATGCAGTGAAGCACCAGCATAGTTACAATAGCACTGACTGTGGTATGAAGTTAAACTGTACTGTTCTTTATGATTCTTCGTTGTCAAAACAATTACACTGTGGACGAACAAAAGCATCAAGTCTAACGGAAAATATTCTAGAACCAAAAGCAATTGAATTATTTTTCTGTGACCTTCAAAAAGATGTTGAAAAGCCTTCTCTATTTCATCTGACGCGTCCAATAAAGGAAACATGAAATTATATCCGTTAATTGTCAGCTACTTTGTACCAGAACAGGGCATCAAAAATAGAATTTTGGATTTTTATACGGATGATTTTGAATCTTCTGATGCAATAACAAATAAAATTCTAACATTTCTCAACGAACATGAATTATTAATTGACAATGTTGCTGCTTATTCAGGAGGCAATGCGGCCGTAAATTATGGACAATTCAATTCTATCTATCAAAAATTGTGTAGTTCAAGTGCGTACATATTAAAGGCTAATTGTAATTGTCATGTGATACACAATGCAGCAAAACATGCGTGTAAAAAATTAACTTATGATATAGAAACGTTAGTCAATAAAATTTATTCCGAATTTTCAAGTAGTACAGTGTGCAAAAGGGAGCTACAATATTGTTTTGAATTTTTTAACATGGATTATGCCCAAATGTTAAGAAATGTACCTACAAAATGGTTGAGTTTATCCAAGGCAGTAGACCGAATATTGTCATCTTGGTCTGCAATAAAGCAGTACTTTTTAAAACGGGGAAGACAATTGTGATGCCCTTATATGTAAATTTGTAATTCGCAAGAAAATGAAATGGAAGATGACATGACAGTGCCTTCTATTCCTGAATTATTTTTGTATTTTCTCACATTTTCTTAATTTTATGAGCGGTCAATTTTAATATTAGAAGAAAATGATTTTTCTTCAACAGAATTACATGACATCTCTAAAAGAAAAATTAGAATCCCGATTAAGGGATAGTTTTTTGGAAGTAAAGTTCGAGCTTCTTTAAGGCATTTTAATAAACTGCAACAAGATAAGTTTGCAGCGGAAGCTAGAGAGGTTTATATTCGTACTGTAAATTACTTAAAAAAATATTGTGACTTTGAAAATAGTTGTTTTAAGTATTTGGCTGCGTTAAATATTAGGAAATATGATCTCAAATATGACGGTGTACTGAAAGTTGCAAAAATGTTAAATATAAAGATCAATGAAGATCGGTTATATGACGAAATAAACATAGTTACAAAATATTTACCAGAATTAAGAAAAGTTGAAAATGGCGCAAATGAGAAAATTTGGGTTGAAATTTTTAAAAATGAGAAAAATGTCTCGGAATTAAAAGAAATTGTCTCGAAAGTAATGAGTGTTCCTGTCAGTAATGCGTTTATAAAACTTGTTTTTTTCTATTATGGAGTCAGTATGAATGATCGTAATAAAATGCGTGTTCCTCTGGTTAAAGCTGAGCTGGCGATTAGAATTAATTTTGACATGAGCTGTGGACAATTTTATTCGTATTTAAAAGTGCTAGCACAAAAGGGTTTAGTGGAAAAAGCCCATAGCCAAAATAAGTATAATTTTAAGAAATAAATGTTTCTTAATTTTATTTTACTTGCAGAAATTTAAAAAGTTCGTTTATTGTGATCAATAAGAATATTATAAAATTTGTGTATTGTATTGTGTATAAAATTTAAAATTGAAGTTATTTTAGTTCATAATTTTTATAACAAACCCACCTCCCTACCCCTTCAAAAATCTTATTTAGGGCCTAAACATATTTCTTCCTGACCAGAAGGGACTGAAGTTTGTAAGTACATATTGTAGTACACATACTCGTATACTTTGGTCTCAAAAAGATGCCAAAATAATTAATTAATCATTTATTATATTTATGCATAACTAAATAAATAATATTTGTTTGATATTTTAAAATGTAATGATGCAATTTATCATACTAATTAATTAACAACTAGTGAGCAACTGAAAACTCGTAAAAAAGAAAAAAGCGCATTCCTTCAAATTCTCCGGGTTGCAGACTAAAATCTTTGGGTCAAGAAAGTCTTACAGTTGGTAACCCTAACATGAAGACCTACATGTAGTTTAATGTGTTCCTTTGTTTCGTCTCGGGAACCGCTGGACAAAGTTTGATGAAATATGGTATTGGGGAGTTTTGCTAAAATTAATTCACCGATTCCAATTTTGGTTTAAATCGGACAACAATTACGACCACTTTACATGAAGACCTACATGTAGCTTACAATGTTCCTTTGTTTCAACTCGGGATCCGCTTGACATATTGTGATGAAATTTTGTATTGGGGAGTTTTGTTAAAATTAATTTAACGATTCCAATTTTGGTTAAATTCGGACAATAATTACAATTATTTTGCATGGTGATCACATGTATTTTACAACATGCCTCGCTTGCTTCTTGTTAAATTCTCATCTGAGCGAAAAATATTGAGAACATGAAATCTCAAAGTACACATTTAGAAACTGTGTACTCTGACATGGAGTACACCTTTCCAATCTTTTTATAGACTAGCCTAAGCTATGGGCTAGCCTACATTTGTAGCTGTGGCTATCCTGAGATCATTAAATGATTTTTTGCCTTTTTAATTAGGTACCTGTAGTGATTTCTAATGTTTTTATATCTACTATGAATCTCATCATCACCTGAGATTTTATCAGTGAAAGCAAATATTTTTATTTTCCAAGAGAGGGACCTTAACTCGTTGGTGACCCAGACTTTTTTTTGTTTTGAGCTTGCATTTGATGACAGGGAAGGCACATTTAAAATAAGAAAGGTATGCTGAGTAGAAATTGTTGAAACTGTCATTAAGCGATGAAGCATGGTAAACATTGGACCAATCATGCTTATTAAGAAGATTACAGAAACTCTGAGTATTCTGCGATGAAAAAAATCTTATTAATCTGGGGACTGGACAAACATTCGGGGTGAGAATTAATTAAAAAACTGAGGTAATTGCACAGTGATCAGAAATAAGGGGATCAAATACTTTAGTATGAATTTGTGATATGTAGTAATTTGTAAAAATTACATCCAACAGTGAGGAATAGTGGGTTTATCCTTGTTGGAAATTTGACTAAACCATTCAAGTTATATGCATCAAAAAGTGACAAAAGTTTACTTTGCTCAGAACCCTTGGTTAAAATATTGCAGTTAAAATTACCAGATACTATGCTGAAAGCTTGTTGAGGGTGAGAGACTAGGGAGACAAGAAGATATTCAAGTTTATCAATAAAAGCCTCATAACTGGCGGAAGGGGAATGATATATCACGACAAGATTAAATAATTTTCCATCCAATGTGAAACTCAAGGCAGCACATTCAAAAATTCTATCAACATTAATTTGATTAACATTAAACAGAATATTGCTATATGAAATGTCATTTTAAGCAAAAATTAGTACTCCACCATGGACATGAGAATATCTGCAGTAAGGTGAGGCATAGACATACCCTGGAATAGTCACTGACCCAGTTTTTAACCAGTGTTCGCAGATACAGAAAAAGTCAGGCTTCTCATCATGAGCCAGAGCTTCTAATTCAGTGATTTTGTTACTTAGGCACCAAATATTTAAAACTAGAAATTTAAAATGGGGCTGAATAATAATATTTTTAGATTTACAGCTACCTAGTCACTTATTTTTGGACTTCTGGATACCATTCTGGCTACTTGTAGTGACATTTGAGGTGGGGCGAGCACTATTAGAGTATGGGACACAAGATTTGTCGGGAGTGAAGACTCACAGTCTTTCAAAGACATGGCATTAATATTTTGGGCAGTAGAAATAATATATTTATACATATATAAAATATAAGCATAAAAAATGAAGTGCTTCAAGAATTTAAAAATCGTAAGGCTTCTTTGAAAAATATCAAGTTGTTAAAGTTTTTTGAAAAACTTTGTTCTAGAAAACTTTATAATGATCCAGAAATGCAGCATAAATGGGGTGAACATATAGTGTTATGGATATGAGATCACCATCATCACTTTGTTCAGGTTATTGCTCTTGGAAAATGAGACAAAACTTATCAAATACCTGTATCATACCAAATTCTAAATCTTTTTAGTTGAAAAGTACTTTTCTGCAAAGATCATAAGTTTTTCAAGAATATTTATTAACTTGAGATAAAGTTTTTGAGAACCTTATCTTAATTAAAATACATACATTATTTACCTGAATACAAGACTACTTATCCTATTTTAACATTTTAAAAGTCAATAGTTATATTTACATAACATCAAATAGCA
Organism: Tanypteryx hageni; assembly: GCA_028673005.1. Taxonomy (NCBI): domain Eukaryota; kingdom Metazoa; phylum Arthropoda; class Insecta; order Odonata; family Petaluridae; genus Tanypteryx; species Tanypteryx hageni. The sequence continues at coordinate 222,534,605 of CM054113.1, forward strand.
CCACAAGGATTAATGTTCTCATACCTAAGCAATGCAGCATGAAAATTCTATTACTGAAGTGATTTTACATTCTAAAAATCAGAGCATTTGCTGATGCCGTATGAAAAAGCACGTTTTATTTATTGAGGTTTATTTAGAATTGCAAACTTATAAATTCAATAAAAATTTAGTAATATGATTATATGAGATCAAGTGCTTTATTTAAAAATTTTAACTTTCTAACTATAACCATTTGCTCAGAATCTTAATTTGAAGGCACCCCCTGCCTCCCACCGAATTTTCAAAAACATTTCTTCTGCAGTGTCACAGATGGCACTAAAGACCAGACAAACAGAGAAAGATTTCATTTTATATCTATAACCATTTGCTCAGAATCTCAATTTGAAAATTTTGAAGGTACCCTCTCCTGCCAACTAATTTCTCCGAAACTTTCTTTGACAGCATAAGAAATGGCATCATAGTCCACATACACTGCAAATTTCAGTATTGTATATCTTACCGTTTACTTACTATTTCAATTTAACTGATTGAACAGACAGAGTGAAAACATACAGCATGTTTATAAAACAAAACGCACTAAAAAATAGAAAAACTTGAGCAACATTTAAATATGGAAAGTATTTTGTGGCCCCAAGGAAAGAAATGGTTTGAATAATTTTCCTATAAAAAGCAAGCTTTAATGAAGAGGAGAGGGTCATCTTACAGCCAGGTAAATATGTTGGCATATAATGTACGAAATATTTGATTAGAAAAATGACTGCATTTTTCTGAGGTTTTCTACTTATTTGTTCTCCCTCTTGTCTTTTATTCATTTAACCCTCCTCCCCACCATTCTTGTCTGTATATATAAAACCCTCTGAAAATCTTTCGTCACCTGATGATGCTGTAAGAGGCGAAAATGGTCGGAACAAATTTATCTAGTGGAAATTTACAACATTCGTTTTTATTTACATTATGGAATATTTCCGCAAAGTCGAGCCTTCCCAAGTGGAAGATGTAAAATATTCCAGAAGAGATATTTTGTGTCCAAGGCATGGTGCAATACTTCAAGACATCATTCACTTGAACATCGCAAACCTCATTGTGAATCTGCAGAAGAAAACAGGTCGCCTTTCAAGAAAAAAATTACTACCAAACTGTCACCCATCAAGATGGGAGGACTCGCAGAGGAGTTTGTTGAAAATGAGCTTGATGTTGACACTGCAGAGAGTGATAGTGATGAGATTCATGCAGATGGGGATAGTGAATCTGATAATGCATATGACCGAGGTTTCATAACACCGTGCACTGAACTTGATGTGGATGATTACACACCAAACACCAGCCATCAAGTCAACTCTGAGGCTACTACAGGTGAATCAGTTTGGAGCAACGATAATGTGCAGATGAAGCCAAATACATTCTCTGCAACCTCCGTAATTGCCGTTCCTATTCCAAGTACTGCATAGGGATTCATCCAGCTGTTCATTACTAGAGAGTTGCTAAGTTTTTTCCATTGAAACTAACTTGTATGCAGAACAAACTCTGAAATACGCTTCATCTTGCACTAAGGCTGATACATATAGATCAACTATAAAAATCTTATGTGGCCACCACATGACTTTCTCCATATCTGTAATATTTCTAAATATTCCAAATAGGTTACAAGATAATAAATATTTTAAGAAACCGAGAAAATTTTAGACTTGACAAAGAACAGAAATAAACTCAAACCATAGCCTTCTGATATTGGATCTAGCCACAAAGCTCCAACAATTAAGAAAATAAAAAGGAGCATTACTAAGATGTAACTAAGCATCAACTGTTAACAATAGTCATCGGTAGGTGGCGTGGTGGTGGCAGCTAAGTAATTTGGTTTTTAATATATCTCTTAAACAATGCATTATATGGAAAAATATTTCAAACAAAGGTTGTAAAAAATTAAATTTCCTACAACTTTTATTCCAGTATGTTTTTAAATATATCAAATATTAAAGCAAATATCTCAAAATAATGTATAAGTGACAAGAGTAAACACCCACTACCGGTTGACCAAAAACTAATCAGTTCTTGTGACTTTCATAAAAATGTTAAATATAAAATTTCACATTGACATGATTAATATTTTTGAGTTAGAGCGCCCACAAAAAGCTATCACACACACACACATAGAGACATCATCGATAAAATGGTCAAAACGTGTTCAGGGGACCTCAAAACGTGTATTTCCATTGAAATCTCGAAATCGATTTTTTTCATGAAAACACTACTTTCCCATATACTACGTATGGCGAAAGTAAAAGAAATTGAAAATATTTGTATATCAAATGTTAGATATGTTGTCTATGCTGAGTTCACTTCACATGTTTTTGTTTACGATCCCGGAACGAGAAAGTGTTATCATCTTTTCATCTTCATCTTGAAGTAAGTCTAATATAATATTTACTCCTACTAAGGCAGCTAGTCCTCCTAACAAAATTGGTAATTATCTAGCTACATAGTAAGCTTTTACAACATTTCTAGAAAGGATTACTATTGCCAATGAATTTGGCATAGCATTTGTATACACATGCATTTGTTAAACCAAGGTTAATGTTCTTACAAATATTTATTGTTGAATATAAATTTGATCCATTCGTTATTATACAAAAACATCTTTAATTAAGAACAATGGCTATTTTGCTAAGTAGCAGATCTAAGAGAGTTAGCCACCAATTTGCTGTCTGTCTTTAACCCCTCAACGCCGTCAGGCGTACTATTACGTCCTGCGGCAGCCCTAATTTATTTTATCTTTTGACGCTAGAGACTTCTTTAAACCTAAATAACCTATGTATATTTTGAAAGAGTAAGCTTTGTACTTCCTATCTATGTTCGTCCTGTATTTTTTTCTTTTAAAAAATATATAATCAACGTTGAATTTTGCGATAGAATTTTCAATTTTGCTATGATATGATGGTGTTTCTACGTATATAAGTCGCTTTTCAATGCAACAAGGAACCTTTCCTTGGTGTTTGAAATGCAATGTAGGAACTGTGTATCATTTCAAAGGAGAGCACATTTTTTCTCCTCTTTTTTCCTGGTGGAGATATTTGGCTTATGTTATGCGACAAAGGTATGTAAAGAAAGAAAGGAAAACATCTTATGTCTGTCTATGCACAGCTTATTGCAAATTTTTACAATGCAATTGATGAAGAATGGAATTTGGTTGAGTAAAAACATTTCTGTAAACATTCCCTTCCATTACCGCGCGATCCTTCGTTCATCGCTTCATAGGAGGGCGTCAACATCAAAACAGCTGATTTCAAAATCCAAGGCCGACACTCCTCCGATAATTTAGTGCCATGCCTCAAAGAGAGGAATTCTGTGAGAAGGATAATATCGGTCATAATTTTCAAGACCTGTAGAATTTTATTTTAATCTCAACGAAAATTGCAGGGAATTGAGTATATCTATTTGTTTACATATAAGATATGTTTAGTTTTGTGATAGAATTTTAGTTTGTACCACGGACCTACAAATTTTCGGTTTCTGAAGTTGACCCATAAATACCTGAGGAAAGGGAACTCACCAAATTGGGTTCCTTTTCTTTGACATTTGAAAGAAGACGAGGTCTGTTTCCTCTTCAGATAAGTGCTTCGCTGCTGTGCTAGCAGGGCCAAAGCAGCGATGAAACAAGTAGGCGAGAAGAGGACACACCAGCAAAAAATCACGAAAAGTTCTTCTATATATTTACACAGTAGGTTACTAGAAGTGTTTACTAAGCTATAAGGCATTTCTTGCTGAATCCAATTACGCATGTTAAATTTTCTGAAAATATTTGGGAAGGACCTATAAGCTAAAGTTTTCCGTGTTTTATACAACGTCATATCTCCATTTCCAACAAACGAAATGCAACCATTTCTTCTATGTGACTTCTCTAATGACTAAGAATGATGACCCTATAACTAAAACGTTTATATTATAAATAAATCATATTTTAATAAATCAATAATACTACATTAACTTAAAAATTTCCAATCAAGACATGATAAAGTTGAGATACGTAAAACTTTTCACCTAATTGGTTTAGATGGGTAGACTTGCAGAATTAAATAGTTACTAATTTAAGCTATTTTTTTAATTAAGATTGCACATCAATATCTTCTATAGATTTTCCGGTGCTGAATGTTATATATAAAGCGCAAATGCACGCCGGAAAATTAGCGATTGGTGTACATTCTCTTCTACTCCAACCATCTTTGTATGTAAAATATTATACGCAAAATAGATATATACAAATTTCATGTTTTTCATAAATCCACAAAAAAAATTCAGAAAAATCAAGAGAAAACTTCCCAAGTTTTGATTATTTTAATATTTTCAAACGTTTTTGCAACGCAATCGTGAAAATTTAAAAACCTCATCCGGCCGTGCGGGTGGGATTTAATAAATCTCCTCCAGGCTTGAGGGGTTAAAGCTAGCTATGAGCACATAAGAAATCAACTGTTGTACAGGTAGTTCTCACTTAACACGAGAGATACGTTCCTAAAAAGAGTTATGTAAAGCGAATTTGTGCAAAGCAAATACATAAATTCCATAAGAAACCAAATAAAATGTGGGCGATACGTGTTCGAGCAAGATAGCTCGTCGTATCACAGTGGATATATAAATTTTTATTTATCCATAAATATACTTAGAATATTCATTAACTTAAAATTTGCATCTGCAAATTTGAAACAAAACTTCTGGTAACACTTTCCACGACTTGAACTACAAAAGTGACAAAAAAGTTGATTTTCCCTCCATGGGGACAGCAGTGTCTTGTAACTTATTTCACGCGTTTTAGTCTAGTGTTCCCTCATTTGTGTACAGTTTCTCTTTGAATGAAATGCAAAAAGTTTGAATCAGTTTCTCTTTTTCCGACACTGCAACTTTAACTGCGAAAGTGATGAAAAACATGCATGAGAATTCACAATAGATGAGCTGTCTGTGAGTCATACCTGGAAACTATCAAATCTAAAAAGTTTTCATTACCTTAGTGGTGGCTATTTGATACTGGCCGTGCTCATATGTCATGTTTTGATACTGTTTTTGGTTTGGCATCTACAATTACGAGCGTGCTTTTTTTGCAAAAGGCATTACAATCAGAATTCATCTTCCAAAGCTTATTTCGCATGTTTTAGTCTAGTGGTCCCTCATTTGTGTAGTTTCTCTTTTTCATCTTTCACTCTTTCGTGGTGAATGTCACAAAAAAAGGCTATGCAAAGTTTTACTTCGACTTTAGACTGAAAATTATATATTATCTAGTAATTACAAATAAATATAAATAAATATACACATTGCCTTAATGGCATTTTTTAACTTTATTTTTATGCAATGGATCGTGTTGCAACTTGTGTAAAATCGGGAATTCTTCATGTCAAGTGAACAGGTTCCTTAAATGGTAAATCATGCTAAAGCAAATTTCATGTTAAGTGGGAACTACCTGTAGTTTATTGCATGATTCACTTGTAAAACATAATGAATTAGTCTCTATATCAATAACTAGTATAGTATGATCAGTGAAGTTGACTGTCCACTGGTAACAGTCAGTGTGCTGCTTGAGAATTTTAGTCCTGACAGCCAAGTATGTAAATGGAAATGGGTCATACCCGTGAAAATAATAAAAATGTAAAATATTTTCAGAACTCAAAGAGCAGAGATATCTATGGCCTAACCAGTGTTCTTATTAAACTAATAACACACAATAACTAAACCATTAGCACTTGTAATTAACACCTGTTTTCAGAGTGGTACATTTCCAGATGCAATAAGTACTCAAAAACTGTATCAGTATTAAAGAATGATGATAAGGAGGATCCTGGCTGTTATCGACCTATTTCGGTTATTCTAAAATTAGCAAAAATATTTGAGGTTATAAAAAACAACCAATTGTACTCGCATTTTCACTCGGGTAAAGTAAACCTTATTTTCTCTGTTCCTTTGCCTTATTTTTGTATGAACTTTATCACTTTATTTTTTCTTTTGTAACCTCTAAAGCCGCTTTTATTTAGCAGTATTTTATATCTGTGTCAAATCTTTTTTCATAAATTCCAGATAATTACTTTTCCTAAGTTTAATTTTTATATTTTTGAAATATCATTTATGGCCTTTCTTCCTCCATTTCATTAACGTATGGTTTAATATTAACAAACTTTTAATGCTTAAATGTTTAAAATTAAACAAAAAGGCCCTATATTAGGCAGACAATTGATATTCATTAATTGAAATGTTTCCTAATATTTTCATTATCCTCAATTTTAGATTTGAATGAATTAATACAAATTCATTTTTCAGATTTGAACATTTTTATATATCGTAAGCTAATGAAAAATTGTATAATAAAGAGAATTGTTTATTATATATTTTGCTAAAAGTGCACGATTGGGCCGAATTCAGACCAATTTAAAAAATTTCGGGCCTCGGGAGCGTAAATTGTAGCCAAGTCTCGGGCCAGGCCGGACTTGGGCTCAGTTATGAATGGGCCAGGTTGGGCCTGGGCCGAAAATTTTAGCCCATGCAGACCTCTAGTGTGCGCTATATATGGGTAACACTTTTGTGCAGTTAAAGTAAAAAATTGAAGTGTACCTACCTCACACCCGATTCTCACTTTTTGGGTTAAGGGGATACCACACTAATTATCAATAATCCAGCTTATACATATATTAATTTAATGTATCAAAGACTTGCTTACAATTGTATTTCTACCCTCTCCAAATATTTTACATTTCACTAGCTAATCAGCTAATTGATCTAGTCTCCCACAAAATCGTCAGATAGCCTTCCTGCAAAACACATCAAAAACAAAAAATTGTATATATGCAAATTGAAATTATTTTTTTAATTAATGAATAAATTATTTATAATGAACAATGTAAGTCATTTAAAACCCATAGAATTCATGTTCAGCACCAAATAACTATGTGAGAAAGGCTACCATGATATGCAATGAAATTGATGATTTCGTAATAAAAACCGTCATTAAATATCTCTAGCCATTCAATACTCCATGAATAAGTGTTACATATAGTTTGATAAATTTAACACAAATTTACATGTGTTAACTTCATTCAACATTTGACCTTTAAGCCTAAAGCATTTTGCCTTGTAAGCAAATTTCCGCAACTCGGAATTTTCAAAATTAATTTTTGGAGGTTTTTGCGTAAAGACAAATTTGCATAAGTCAAGCCTTGCGTTACCTGATAGGGGTCTGTATTTATCTATTTATGGTACTTTGGTTAATACCTAACGACAATATAATTCTAAAATTTTGTTCGTATACCCCTCAACAATTTCCTTCAACTTCCTGAGATGAAAACAATACCTGTTCGAGGCGTAACCTCAACTACATCAGAAATTCAGATTAAAAACACAGCAGTGTTGCGATCCTATCGTGACTCTGAGATGCAGTGCTTCTGTTTGCTCGGACTGATAATTCTCATCCAAGTGGCCATCTAATGCTGTTTACAATGGATACATTGCCAGTGTATTTTCCTGGCTGAACTCAGACAGGAAAAAATGCTGAATTGCTCTGCATCAAATTTTGTACCGAACTGTCCTTAACCCTTAGTTAGTAGTGTGAAAAAAGTTCCTTAATTAGTCGCATGGTCTTTTAAGACCCCAAAATGATTTTTGAAATTTAATAATAAAATGTTATGTTATTTTCATCATATTGTAAAGTACATCATTTTAAGTTAAAATGAAATAGTTTATGAAGAATTTGGACAAGATAAAACAATTAAAAACAAATATTAAGAATGAGGTCAGGCTCAACCCTGTGAAATTTACTCATCGAGAAAAAGAAAGAACTTTGTCACTTCCACAAATTTATTTGGCATGACCAGTTTCACTACGATCGTAGCATCATAAGGTGATAAATTATAAAAATTGTTCCATATATATATAGGGAAAAAGGGGAAGGAGGGAGACATGAGGGGTTACACAGAAAACGAATGGAAGGTAATTAAAGAAACGGTTAGGAAAAGGAAGGTGGAAGAAAAATAAAGTAACAAAATGTTACTAAAAGTTACAAATGTTATAAAAACTTGGTAAAAGGGCCAAAGACAACAAAGATACAAAGTATTTACAAAATATTAGGTAAGCTTAATAGAGGAGAATGATTGTGGAAAAGGTATTCATTTAAGAGAAGCGAGTTGTCACAAATAATCTCTAGCTGTTCAAGAGCATCCAATTTGCGACCTTTAATTTCAAAGTGGAGGAACTTAGGGTTGAAGGAACTGTGATGATTGAGGTTTAAAAGATGTTTCGCAAATTGAGAATTTAAATTATTTAACCGGAAGTATCCTCTTGTCAAAACTCCTCCCTGTTTGGCTGATATAAACCGCTCTGCAATAATCACAAGCAAGTTATATACACCACTTCTTAATGACAACTGTATCGGGTCTTTAGCATTAAGGAATAATTTGGAAAAGGTAACTGTGGAGTAGAAAGCAGGTTTAAGTTTAGGAAAAAGGTTGGACATTTTATAGGAAAGGTTTCCTAAAAATGGGAGTCTGCGCCAACTAAGAGGTTTGGAGGTGAGATTAGGTGGAAAAGAAACGATTTTTTAGGAGGCAATAAATCAAGATTTTTAGAGATAATTTTATCGATTCAACCAGTTTTGTAGCCATTATTGATAGTGATCTGTTTAATGGTGTTAAGTTCTAAAAGAAAATTGGGTTTAGAAAGGGGTATATTAAGAAGGCAGTGAAGCATAGAATGAAAGGCAGCATGTTTGTGAGAAAAATGATGGGAAGAGTGATTGGGAATGACCTGATCTGCGTGAGTTTACGAAAAATAGCAAGGGTAGGTATGTTATTCAGCAGAGACAAAGTGAGATCTAAAAAGTTAAGCAAACCATTGGATTCAGATTCAACCGCAAAAGAAATAGAAGGGAGGAGGGAATTTAAAAGGGTTAAAAATTCAGTGTTGGTCGATCGTAGTGAAACCAGTCATGCCAAATAAATTTGTGGACGTGACAAAGTTCTTTCTTTTTCTCAATTAAAAACAAGTTTTGTAAAAAAAATTTATTATCTTTTTTAGTTACCACTGCTATCCTAACATTCATAACATTTCAAAATCATATCCTCTGTACATATAAAATCATCACAATTTGCACATTTATTTTGACTTTTATGTCCTCATTTCTAGGGCAAAATCTACAAAGAAGTTAGAGTGAACACGTGCATTTGTTAGTGAAGGTACCGGGGATGGATGACTGTACGCTCTATGTGGCCGAAGGGATGGCATGCGAGGTTGCTTAGGGGTCAGTTTATTGCTGTGGCGGGAAGGTTGTGGGACCACATGTGAAGAGAGAAAGTGGAGTAAAGACATCCCTCGAGAAATAAAGTGAAAAATATGTACCAGTTTTTCAGAGTTCTTATTGGGGTGTCAGAAGCAATACAGTAGAAGATCGTTTATCCGAAAACCCAAACAACGGAAACATCCAAACAACAAAGGATCGATTTATAGTAGTTCTGAATGCCACCGCTATCTCAAGTCTATTTCCTGTAGATTCTTACCACATGTGTTATAACGTCATTCCAAAACATTCGAAGTATTCTGTTATTGGTGTGTGTATATAGATATAAATATATTATATTTATCATCCCTTATAATGGAACAAAGAAAGAAGAGAATGTGTCCAGAAGATCTTGTAGCTGGAACAAGAAGTGACAAAACCGAGAGAAAAAGACAGGTGTTGACGATAAAGCAAAAAGTTGACATCGTAAGAAAACTAGGTCGTGGTGTCAGTGCATCTAATCTTCAGCAAGAGTATGGCCGGACAACTGTATATGACATTAAATCGCAGAAGGACCAAATTCTTCAATTTGTTGCGGAAGCTGACTCAATGGTAGGCATTTCCAAAAGAAAAACCTTACGGTAACGCTAGTTTGGACAAAGTGCTGTACGAGTGGTTTCACCAGCGTAGGAGTGAAGGCATTCCTATATCTGGACCTATGTTGATAGAGAAGGCAAAATCCTACCACGAGGAATTAAAAATTGAAGATCCTTGTGAGTGTACGAGTGGATGGTTACAGAAATTCAAAAACCGCCATGGAATTAGATATTTGAAGGTATCCGGCGAAAAAATGTCTGCAAACCATGAACTTGCAGAGGAATTTGTGAAGGATTTCTCGAATTTGATGGAGAAACATGGCCTTACTCCTGAGCAGATATACAACGCAGACGAGACGGGTTTGTTTTGGTGCTCTCTTCTGCAACAGTTTTTTGTTTGCAGCAATGAAAGATCAGCACTGGGAATAAAGGAATCCAAGGAAAGAATGACTGTTTTGTCATGTGCTAATGCTGCAGGCACTCACAAATGTAAGCTAATGGTCATCGGAAAAAATGCAAAACCCCGTGCATTCAAGGGTATTAAAATTTTTCTGGTAATTTACAGGTCAAATAAACGTGTATGGGTAACGCAACAAATCTTTAGTGATTGGTTTGCAAATCATTTTGTTCCTGAAGAAAGGGAGCATGCTAAGAATGTTGGACTGCCAGATAATGCAAAAATCTTGTTGTTGCTGGATAACTGTCCAGATCATCCACCAGCAGAAACCATGTCCAGTCAAAATGTTTTCGTTATGTATGTCTCCAAACTGTACCGCATTGATCCAGCCTATGGATCAAGGCATAATTAGGAGCATGAAGTGCCATTATCGTAGTGAAATGCCGAAAAAAATTGTGAATTTAGAGGGACCTTTCAGTTTCCATAATTTTAAGAAAACGGTTACGATGAAAGAAGCTGCATGTAATAAGGTTACATCCACAGTTCTGAAATGCTGTTTTTGTTATTTTACCAGAAACAGTTTCAAATGACGAGACTGAATTTTACGGGTTTGATATGTCAAGTAATAATTATGAACCTGAAATGATCAGCTTTTTAAAGTTTGCAAATGATGAACCTCTGAATCTGAGTGAAAGCGAAATAACAGAATTGATCGAATGTGATAAAAGCGCTCCCGTTTTTCAAACGTTAACAGACTCAGAGATAACTGAAGAGATGATTCTCATAAAAAAAACGAAAATAAAATCTTTAAATTTTCTTACAATTTGTTAAATTTTATATTTTGCATAGTCATTAATAATTAAAAATCCAAAATTAACAAATATGCTAAATTATAATTAGGAAGCTAAATAATGACGGTATTACAACTTTGGTCTAAATAGACATCATAGTTCTGAGTATACTGATGAAAATAGGTGGCTTGGGGTCATATAGGACCCCACGTTCCTAATTAAGGGTTAACTCCTGCATTCATCCTCCTCATACCATTGATTCTTATGATAAAAACTGCTTCAATTTACATTGAACTTTTCAGGAATGCATCCATGACAAACTGGGGTATACCTGTATATGAAATAATGACCAGATTTTTACTACTTCTATGAAAATAATTTCGTAATGCTGATACTTAACAGCAAAGTGATGATGACAAGCAAGGATATGCAATATAGCCAGTGATGTATGCTCAGCATGCTTTCCTAAATTCTGTTGAAGTTTGCACAAAATGTTCAAGCCCCAAAGAAGGACAGCAAACATTTTACAATCATTACAGAAATGGTTATAAATGCCATTGTCAAAAATGTTAAATAAGAAGCCTAAATGTAAGCTATAAGGTGGCCAACTAGAATACCTTTGTAAAGTTTACAATATTACTTATCTCCAGTTTTTGACTTTTGGACTTGGTTTAATAAAATTAAAATATTAAAAAATGGAACTTCAAGTATCAAACTTTTAACAATAAATTCTTTAGCAAAAATCAAATCGATAACACTGGACTTTCTCACCACATTGCAAATGAGGGGCATTCAGAAAGTAACCGGACTGATGCTCTCAAAACCGAATACCTACGCTTAGATTCTCATGCCTCCTTTCAGTGTTAGCTCTGACCTTGATGCATGCTTGAACATGTGCAGATGCACCTGACTTGCTTCAGCACTTGTGCGGAAGCCATTGGGTGCAGACATGTGTCACAGACCCAGTTTAACTATCAAACAGTTATTAGGTATTGAATGTGACTTGGAAAATCTACCATGGAAATATTCCAAATGATCGAAATAGCCTTCAAGGAATGCGCTCTATCAAGAACTCTAGTGTTTGAACATCACAAAAAATTTAAGGCTGGAACGGAGAGCTTGGAAGATGAGCCTTGATAAGGGAGACCATCCATATCCAACACTGACAGAAATATTGAACAAGTGATCATGGAGAACCGATGAATTACTGTTGAAAAAGTTGCAAATACAGAACATATCTCAGCAGCAGTGGCTCATGAAATTATTCATGATGTTCATGGCTTCAGAAAGGCAACTGCAAAATGAGTCCTGCACTTGCTCTCTGATGACCACAGAGCACACTAGCTGATGATTGGTCAGAGGTGGAAGAGCATGCTGAGGCACCAACCATATTTTTTGGACAGTGTGATAACATGCGATGAGGCATGATTTCATTATTACGACTCAGAAAAAAAGCCTTCAATGGAAGCACACAACAAGCCCTCATGCCAAGAAGGCAAAGGGTTAAGCAAGTGCTGGCAAGGTGATGCACTTGATTTTCTAAAAGGGAGATGGTTAATGTGTACATAAAGGCTGCACCGTCATTGGAGAATACTACGCTGATGTTTTACAGGGTCATTTGAAGCAGAAAATTCAATCCAAAAGGGCAGAATATGCGGCTCAGGGTGGGCCCTGCATCACAACAATATCATAGCACACCTCTCCTGTGTTGCACAAGTAGCAAATGAAGAACTGGGAATTGAGATGATGAGCCGTCTCACCAGATGCAACTTCTACATCTTACCAGAGGTCAAAAGAGTCCTCCGTGTTCAATACTTCAGATCATAAGGTCACCTGAATTGTGCCATTATGGATACATTGAACACCCTTTTAAGAAATGGTTTTGAACATGTATGGAAGCTGGATTAAACAATGGCACTGATGGATTGAGTCCCAGAGGGAGTACTTTGAAGGCCAGTAATGGTAAGTTGACCCTACTGTTTGTATTTTGAATGCAGAAGCATTAATCCGGTTACTTTCTGAATGTCCCTAGTATGTAGGAAGAACAATCTTATGATTTAACATTAAAAACTGTGCAAGGAAGCACAATGAAAAGTTTAAAATTTATTTTGAAAAAAAATTTTATCTACAAAATAGTTGATGGCACACAAGTGAAACCCACAAATTTCATTTCATATATAACGATAAACTGTTATTATATACAGAAAAAAAGACAAAAACAACTTCCTTAATCTATAATAATGTTAAAATACTGTCACTCAAGAACCAAAAAATGAAAACTTTGACTCATGCAGACTTATGAATTTCACTGTTTTCTCCAATAAGATCATCCATGTTTTGAGAAATTACAATTATTTCTGCATAGGGAGTTGAAACAGGATCCATGTCATACACAATCTCTTCATTTAGAACATCTGGACACGTGTTCTCATCAGCACTACAAGAGTCCTCTTCAGTCAACGTTGACATTGATGAAAAAAGTCCCTCTTGGTTTGAGGAAGTATTAATTTGATTGTTTGGGTCAAGGGCACACTTGTGCCTCTGAGCAAATCGTAACTGAGAAAACTTTCGTGGGCAAAAAGTACAACCGTAAGAGAGTTGCGAAGAATGAGTTCGCTTATGGATCACCAACAAAGATTTTCGTTCAAATGATTTATCACAAAAATTGCAAGTATATTTTTCGTCCATAGAATTTGAAGCACAATGTCTGATAGAATGTTTCTCAAGATTCAACTTAGTCCAAAATGTCTGACCACATTCTTGGCAAGAATAGGGCTTACCAGCTGTGTGGCCATTTTCATGCTTGACCAATCTTTGGTGAAGTAAAAATGTACATGTGCAGTAACGACACTGATATGGCTTTCTTCCGCTGTGGCTTATCATATGCTTTCTCAGGGTTTTTTTCAACCTCCAACTTTTCCCACAAATTTCACACTTGTAAGGACGTTCATCAGAGTGGGTAGGTACATGTGCCTTGAGGTCAAGGCTAGTCACAAACAGTTTGCCACATTGCTCACACCGAAAAGCTAAAGATGAATCCTCTTTCTGAGTCTCTCCATCAACTTGTCTTTCACCACCCTCTTTGTGGGTCTTTTGATGCATGAGAAGAAGGGGTGTATTTGCAAACACCTGACCACATATTTCACAAGGCACACGATGTCGCTTCATGTGCGTCAGCATGTTTGACTTGCGATTGAAGAGAGCACCACATAAAGGACATGGAATCTTGACCATATTGTGTGTTGCAGAATGCCGACTCAATGACCATGATGCATGAAAACCTTTACCACACACTGAACACACAAATGGTTTTTCTCCCGTGTGAATTCGCATGTGTACCTTCAAACGTGTGTTACAAGCAAACTCTTTGTTGCACACACGGCAAGCAATTACAACTTGGCAAAGATAACGGTGCTTGTGCAAACTTGAATTTGATTTAAAATTTTTCCCGCATTTCTCACAAAGGTAATTTCTTTCAAGTGAATGGGTTTGAAGGTGATTTTTCAATTTTTTTGAACTAGTGAATGATTTCTTGCATGAATCACATTTATATTCTTCATTTTCATGAAGAAGTTTATGTTCTTTTAGAAGATCACTTGTTAAAAAGATTTCATTACATATTTTACACACTAATTTCCTTTTCTTTGTATGACCCTGTTCATGATTTTTCAACTCTTTTACAGTAGAAAATGATGCCTGACAGATCTGGCACTTAAGGCATTCATTGAGTTTATGACTCACTTTGTGCATCCTAAATTTAATAAATGACTCTATATTCTGACCACATATTTCACAAAGGTAACTACTTTCTCCCGCATGAGTTTGTACGTGTTCTTCCAGAGCACTTATATTACTAAATACTTCCTGGCATATTTCACATTGAAATCTATCATAATGCATATGAAAAAGCTGGTGTTCTTTTAAAAGATGTAAAGAGCTAAAACTTGTTCTACATATTTTACAAAAGAAACATATTTTTTTGTCCTTCTCATGCTTTGCTTCGTGTCTTTTGAGCTCAAAATCGAAATTAAATGTTCTAGGACAGAAACGACAGGGCAGTCTAAGCTTATGATTTATTTTAATGTGTTTCCTTTGTTGTAACATAGTTGTATTACTTTTACTATAACTTCCTTTTAAGTGCCGCCGTAAACTTATTCTTCCTCTAAATCCTGGGGGCAACTTTTTGCGGTGGGCCAACTCATGCAAATAAAATTCTTCTTTGTCATAAAAAATTTTCAAACAAAAACTACAGCGAGATACCAAATCAGGATGTGAACGTATCTGATGAGTAAACAGTTCTGCCTTCCAAAGAAAACCTTGTCCACAATACTTACAAATATATTTAAACACAGGATTATCCTCTACAGTTACATCTAAAACTTTATTAGTTGATGCACTTTTTGAATTTTGTCCATCACCAGGCTTTCCATCCAAGCAAGCCTTTTCAGTCTTTGCATTACTTTCACATTTATTAGCTCTTCTCAAATCTGTGTTGCTTGAAGGCGATGCAACATCTTCCTCACAGTCATTACCATTTACTTCATTACAAATATAAATATCTGTGTCATCATCCTGGTCTTCTGCAAGCTTCATTTTTACCTTTTTGAACTTCCCACCACCTAATTCTTTACATCTACCTTCTGAAGTAGATATCTTTCCATTCACTGACCTGGAAAATAAGAAGTATAATTTATTTCTAAATGCAATGGCCAAACAACTCAGCAATAAATTTGAATTGTTTTTGAAAAATCTGGGTAAGAAAGGAAAAAGAAACTATTGAATCAATACATTTATGATGAATTATAAAGGTAGCTCCTATAAGCAATGAACATGTTTACCAAAACTTTACATATAAAACCTTTCAACATGTTATAATTTATCAGAAAAGCACTGTGGGTGTATGGACACATTTTAATTTATTTTAAATCTCATTAACAGCAGTTATGACCTTTTACAATGAGCATTACAATCATAATACAGACTATGACATGCAACCATGCCTTTGGCAGGATTCAAACCCATGACCCTATCATTGGAATCCAGACATACACAGCATTCATTAACCAAGACTGGTATAAAGTCAACCCTCAATTTAATGTCCCTCCTGACCTCCTTCGTTATATACTGCATAGTGCCCATGAATAATTGTGAGATAAACTTCTGCATTATGATTGCGTATAGTATCACTTGGTAAAGCATCGCCCTGCTATATCTCATGAATATGAGTGGACAAATATACAGTTCTTCATTAAAAGTGAGTTTTTTTTAAGCCAAGGCATCTTAGGCCAGTATTCAACTAAAGGCTAGCAGCTCCTTACTCTTTTTAATCTATTTTCAAGTCTCCTCAGACCCTTACCGAGTATATTTGTACAATGTAGCATCGTAACATGAACGTCCAATTCACTTACAATGTAGCAATTATAAAAATATGCGCTGAAACACGCGTCATGAAACGCGCCGATACGCAGTTATTTTTTAAAGATACAAGTATTCGAATATAGTACGAATGATCTCCTCAGACCCCTACCGAATATATTTGTACAATGTAGCATCGTAACATGAACGTCCAATTCACTTACAATGTAGCAATTATAAAAATATGCGCTGAAACACGCGTCATGAAACGCGCCGATACGCAGTTATTTTTTAAAGATACAAGTATTCGAATATAGTACGAATGCAACAAGTACTCGAATATAGTGCGAACGCGACTTTCAAAGGTACATATTGAGGAAAAAAACATCGCACTATATTCGGGTCAATACGGTACTCTATCAAAGGCCTTCTGCCAGTCTATGAAACATATGCAGATATCTTGACTGTACACTATTGCCCTTTCTGATACGATTCTAACTATCCCAATAGCATCTCTAGTTCCTCTTCCTTTTCTGAATCCGAATTGATCTTCCCCTACTATTTCTTCTGCCTTTTTCTCCTGCCTTTTATTAAGAAACCTCGTGATGATCTTCGAAGTTTGTGACAGAAGGCTTATCATTCTGTAGTCTTTACACTGCATTACCTTTGGCTTCTTCTTTAGAGGGATCATTGTTACTTCTAGTTAATCGCGAGGCCACTCTCCCGTGTCGTAAATCTTAATAATTAATTTCATGATCGCTTTTAGTCCTTTTGATCCCAAGACTTAAAGCCGGTATTCCATAGCTGCCTGTGGCTTTCCCTTGCTTTAGTTCACTATCGCTTTTTCTACTTTGCTCTCCATAATACTTGGTCCTAAGTTGTCTTCTTCAATGTACATACATCATATCGTACTGTCCTAACGTCTCCATTTGTTGTATTTCATCACATTTTTCTTTTATCCAATTTTCTCTAGCTTTATCTGTTACTCTTCTCAACTCATTGTTTATGTCTATAGTTGTCTCTACCTTCTTTACTGTTAGTTTTTCCATTTTCGTCTCTCGTCCATTTTCTCCAGCATTTCCTTAGTGATCCATGGTTTTCTGATTTTCTTCTCGTTTTCCAATCTCTTTATCCAAGGTATCCTTGACACTGGTTTTAATTTCTTCCCATTCTATATCCACGGTCTGTTTGTTTTACAAATTTCTTAGGCAATCTTCCTACTTCATGATCACTACATCCTGCCTTTCTTTCAGTTTTTCTAGGTCCCAAGTCTGTCTTTCTCGTCTTTCTTATTTGTTTGAGCTTTATACTTTCGTCAACTATTTGAAGGCTCTGATCTGAATCAATATCTGCTCCTGGTAATGCTTTGGCAGTCTTTATGCTGTTCCTGAATCTTTGTTTTACTAGGATGTAATCTGTTTTGGCATCTCATTCTATCTCCTGGGCTTTTCCATGTATATGAACTTCGTTTATGGTTTTTGAACCATGTATTAGTCACTACAAGGTCATTGATGCAGAATTCTACCAGTTATTTGCCTCCTGGGTTTCTCTTCCCAAGTTCGTATTGCCCGACATTTTCTTCCTGTCCTTCTCTGACTATGCTGTTCCAATCTCTCATTATTATTCAGTTTACCTTTCCTCTTCCATCTCCTTTGTATATGTCATTAATTTGCTCATAAATCTCCTCGATTTCTTCATCTTCATGAGCTGACATTGGCATATATACCTGGATTATCAGCATGTCCACTGGGACTGCTTTTAGCTTTATTGCTATCAGTCTAGAGTTCATTGCTATTATCTTTTTCACGCTTTTCATCATATCTTTCCTAAGTACCAGAGCTACTCCCCTTCCCCCACTATTTCCTCCCGAGTAAACTACCGTGTACTCTTCCGAGTCTTTCTCCTTCCCATCTAGTTTCACTCAGTCCTATAATGTCAACTCTATTTCTTCTTTCAAGTTCTCTAGCTTTCCTGCTTTTCTCATAGTTCTTACATTTTAAGTGCCTATTTGTAAATTATTTTCGACAAATGTTTTCCTCAAGGCAGTCCCCACCCAGAGATCCAATTGGGGGACTATTTTACCTCGAGAGATATCATATTGTCCAACCATATAATCATTACTAAGGATTGTAATGTGGTAGAATCCCTCTTGCTTCCCACATCACAGTACTGTAGCTATTCAAATCGTTCCGATCATGCCTACAGCTCTATTGGATATAGACCCAGCCAACATCATTTGCTTTCGGCTCTACACCATACTGACAGTACTGCTGCTTACTGCCCGACACCGATGAGCTTTTTAAAATAAAACCTCCATTCACGGGGTTTGAACCCAGGAACTTGTACTGGGAAGTCGACACGCTAACCACTACACCACCAGTGTGCATAGATATATATAGGTATCATATATATAAAGCGAAGTTAATATAAAAGTTTGCAATAACCCATTTGTTCACTCGTCTACGCTCAATTCGAGTTCGGTAATAATCATCTCCATGGCAACAATTCGATAAGATGTGATTTTAAAACGCAAAAACACTACGTTTTAGTAGAAATTCAAGAAATTTAATCAATTATCAAAATTTAGTGATAATAATTAGAATCTACATTCCTTTCCACATAGACCAGTACAAACCTTGCTCCGATATCACAATTTTAAGATATTTTAATGCATTAAAGAAAACATCTCTGCACGATGGATTTGAAATTTCCTATGTAAAACAATTAGGGAAAAAAGTTCCTGGAATTGAACTTGGGACTTCAATCTTGGCCAAATAAAATTTAGCCTGGAGGTGGACCCTGGTAGCAAGAGTCTCATACCAAGTTTCATAAAGATCGGTCCATTGGTGCAAAAGTTGTTAGTATGGGACACATACAAACATACAGAATAACACACACACACAGCACACACACGCATATACATGCACAGGACCATTTCATAAGGCTGTTTCCTTTGGAAACCAGCCTAAAAACAGATTGTTTGACAACCTGACGTAATGATCTGAAAGCTATGATTTGCAAAGGGAGAGGGAAAAAAGGTTTCTGAAACACATCAAGCGACAGAGATACAAACATTAAGAAATTACTGTCATTTGCGCCATCATGCCAAGAGAAGGAAAACCTCCACTCTCTGCATACTTTGCAAGAAGCCATATCTGTGGTGAGCACCACACAAAATTGTTTCCCAATTATTAATTTACAAATTCCTAGCATTTACTACAAAGTCAATAAAGGAAAAGGAAAGGTAAAATGAATATATGGATGGCAACAAGATGTTGGGATGAGGAAGCCCAGTGAACACTCACCAATCAGACGACTTCAGGTTGGCGAGGCCCAGGGGATGTCGAAGCGACATACGTAAAAGAACACCAAAACAACACCGAAACATCACAAACGTAGAAGCTTTCGGAGTTATTCCTTCACCAGCTACAGAGAGAGAACATTTGTGATGTTTCTGTGTTGTTTTAGTGTTCTTTTACGTATGTCGCTTTGACATCCCCAGGGCCTCGCCAACCTGAAGTCGTCTGATTGGTGAGTGTTCACTGGGCTTCCTCATCCCAACATCTTGTTGCCATCCATATATATATATATATCACCAACAATCTGCAAGGCACACTGAATCGTATAATTACACATCAAACAACCACTAGCTATGAAATCTCATGCGTAACTGTTTCATTGTGTGATTGTGTCAAACATTGGGTCCTTCTACCTTGAGAAAATTCTTCGAAATGTGTCCCATCAGGTTAGTTCCTTCCTTCCATTATAAAATGCACATTTTTCAGAGGAGATCTATTGACCAACTCGTTAGAAATATCTTACTCTTTCTTCATAGCTTGAGGTGTTTTTATATTTTTTCCGAGTCTCATTTCTTTGAGGTATTTTTTGAGGGTTCAAAAGTGCTTTTGAAAATAAGGCAGAGGAACCCAAAAATCAGCATTGTATTTTTAGCTGCCTGTATATATGAAGTTTACATAATTATCCCTTAGTTATAGTCATACTTACATTCTTTAAAACATGACACTTTGCGATCCGATTTTTTATTTATTCATTGATTTTAAATTAATTCATTAACCAAAATACACCTAATGCATTGTAAATAAGCTTTATATTACAAATTTACGTTCATTTGCGTAATACTTATTATTAAAAATGTCAATGTGTGACCGAAAATGTATGAACGGACAGAAATTTCTTATATAAATTTGGTGTTACCTTCTAATGAAATTATTAAAATGACTAAGATTCAGCTTTTAGTAGTTAAATTAGAAAGCATGGAAATTTATTCGTGATGAATGCTTCTCACTTCAATTTTTATTTACTTTTGGTGGCGGGTATCATGAAATATGTTGATTGGTTTTAGACAGCCTTTAAAAAAGTTTCCGAGTTACGTGATTATCTCAGTCTGGCACCGGTCTGTTTCTCGGTGCTGTACCGTGCTTTTTTTAAATATCTGTATCATAAGAACTACAAATTTATTGGATTGGTGTCTTTTCCAAAAATAAATTTCAACATTTTTGTGCATTTCGTTCACTCAATGTATCCTCTAAATCAATTAGGGAAAGTTTCCCAAAGACCGACTTTTTCACGTATTTCAAGAAATGATTTTGGAGAAATAACAATGTTATTAAATTCATTAAAGACATTTGATAAATATTATATATTTATCATTTATATAAATGTGATATACAATCCTTCAAAAGGCATGACAAAATAAATTGACTTTATTGGATCAGTATAAGTCGAGATATGACGTTGTGTGTTTAAAGATACATAAATAACACCCTGTTCATATTTTGAGTTTTTCTTATTTTTATCAACTTTCTCAAATTTTTAGAAAATTAATATATACAAAATCAGGTTGTGTAAAATTTACTACGATTGAGTGTCATAATTTTACTAAACGACAATATCACCATAATCACTACAAATTAGGCAACTGAGCGGGATTAGAGGACAGAACTATGGGGAAAAGCAATGAAAAAGAGAGATATAGTGATAGCCCATAAGACACCATACTGTCAACTAAGTGTGAAATGTGCAGTAATAGTGATCTAGCAACCAGCTAGTAGTGATCTAGCGACTTACTGCAAAAAATAATTGGCAACACTGTTTGTATCAGCTATGGCTCTACGGAGTAGTTATCCTTCTTTTGGCCTAAAGTAACTTGCAGTTCAATAAAAAAATAGTTTTATTTACCTCTATTGTGGTAGATTTTAATTAATTATACAATAGCTGGTGCAAGTAATGTTTGTTGCATTTCTTTTTCTGGCAATGTCAACTTATGAACACACGGTTACAGAAGTGTTTGTGGCTCTCTATAAACTTTCTAGTAAAAAGTCATTATTCTCTATAGATTGTACAACTACATTTTGCCAGATTGGTATTATGTAGTTCTTTTCTCATCTCTAGATGTACTACTGTGAAGCCTTTTCCGATTTTAGGCGTGTTAAATGAAGTCATGTTGTGTTGTTTATTTTATGCTATTTCAATGTGAATAATAATTTTGTTGATTTATATGCTCTGATATCATTCATATCATATGTAATACCATAAAGCTCCATAAAGTACAATATATAACGTCTTTTTGTGTTTCAAGAGGTTTTGGAACCAATTATATTGTATAACATGGGTTTTTATGGGAAATATTGAATCATTTAACATTTACAATTTCAGGAATGAATTAACAATGTTGATCGAGGACACTATATTGTTTAATTATATATTTTACGTTTATAGCTTGAAAATGATACAACTGATGTTTTTAATATCATGAAAACTATATTTTTCTTAAGCCCTCAAATTATCATTATCTAATTACAGCATTTCATGAACTAAAATAGTCTTTTGCAAAAATATTTGTTTATTTAGTAACTATTTGTACTGATCTTGAATAAGAGCCAATGCAGACACATTAAATGATTATCAACATTAACACCATTTTATGCAATGCTTAGGTATAATTACACAGTAGTATTAACTCATGAGAAATACAATATAAATAGCACATATTAACTTATAATAACAAAAAATTGTCAACAGCGTTAAAAACCAATTGGCAGCATAAAAACATAAATTCAATTTATTTTTAAGTGGCACAATGTCTTTTGTAAAAAAGGGACAAAAACACACTTATCCTTCTTCTGCACCTACCTCTTGCAAATATGTACTAGCATTCTTCATAATGTATAGCAACACCACTCCCTAAAATATGATTATTGGGATCCCCTTTAGCTACAACAGTAATTTCTGATGAGGTCGTCATCAGATCCTGGGTATTAATGATGACTGTTCCAGGAGGGGGATTAGGGTAGGGGTCTTCAGCAACACTATGTTCACGCTGAAGAGATGCATGAATTGAAGAAATAGATTGCTTAGCAGCTGACTCTGGATCAGTACTGATTTCAACAAGAGACAAAGGCTGTGGTTCACAGCTATCAGAGCATTCATCCATGAGTTCAATTCGTGGTGTCGCTGTTTGCCTTCTTATCATTTCATGGGTATGTTCGTGCTTCTTGGCATCTCCCTTCTGAGCAAACCTCCTCGTGCATATCTTACAGCTGTAAGGTCTCTCTCCGGTATGGGTCCTAAGGTGGATCTTGAGGGCTTCCTTCCTCCTGAACCTCTTACCGCAGGACTCGCATGGGTATGGGCAGTCATCCAAGTGCGTTCTGTGGTGCTGCTTGAGAGCAGATGCGCTACGGAATGACTTATCACACTCCTTGCATGGGTAGGGTCGCTCGCCAGTGTGCCCTCGCTCATGCACCACGAGAGCACCACCTGATGAGAAAGCACACGTGCAATGGCTGCATGCAAATGGCCTCTCGCCTGTGTGCTTGCGCTCATGAATCCTGAATGATGCTCTCTGCGAGAAACTCTTCCCACAGAACAAACACAAGTATGGGCATTCGCCCGTGTGCGTGCGCATGTGCCGTGTGAGCGAGACCTTTGATGACAGAAACTTGCCGCACTCTTTGCACTTGAATGCCATTGCCAATTCCAGATCTTGCTTCCTCCCTTCTCCTGAGCCGGTTCCAGCGATGCCCTCCTTTTCATGTGTGTACCGGTGTTGGAGAACGAGGCCAATGCTGGAGAAGAATCAACCATATTAGTGTTGAAAGAAAACCTCGATTCTTGCACATAGTGATCTTGAAAAGCAGACAATTGTAATAGAGAAAACTGAAACAGAAGTGGAGCATGAGGGGAATGTGGGAAAATGTGGGATTCTATAGTTGCTGCCACGGGGGTTCCGGACACAGTTAATTATGAAGATTACATAGATGCAGATGACAATTTATTGACAGCGAGTGAGTTGACCGACCAGGAAATTATTGAAAATGTAGTAATTTTCATGTAATGCCGACATGACATTTGAGAGTGAAGATGATGATGAAACTGCTGTTCAGTTACCTAATGAGAAAATTTTGCTCTCAGAAACTTTAGACAGCCTGAAAAAAGTTCATGCGTAATTGTCCTCTACTATTGATGTCCCATAAAATATTTTTCAGCAGTTAAATGGTTTCAAAAATTTCATTTTTAATGGTGCTACTAAAAATATGACACAATTGAAAATAACGAACTTTTTGATCAAAAAAATAGTTTTGTAATGATTGTTTGCATTTGTATGACTATTTTTAAATAAAATGGGTTTATAATTTCTTTTCTTTTCTTTATTCAGTATAACGAATCAGTTTGTATAGTCCCACAAATTTCGCTATACCAGAATTTGACCTGCAATTCCTTTTCCAGCCCCACAACTAACATCTCCTACCTCATAACTTCTCTTACCAACTGCACCACCTGCAATATCATTTACCTCCTGAGATGCACCCAATGTCCTGCTTTCTATGTTGGCATCACCAGCAATCCCCTCAACATCCGCATGAACGGCCACCACAACAGCGTCATTCTTAAACGACTGCTGCCTGTGGCCGTTAATGCGAACAGTCATAACCTTAAATTTAATGATATACAGTCAAACTCGGATATAACGAGCGCCACGGGACCGTCTAGTTTTGCTCGTTATAGCCGTTAAACTTAATATCCGTGAAGGCAAAAGCATGCATGCGTATGGTGAAATAAGACATAAGAAGTAAAAGTGAATATATAAACAGAAAGTTTATTTAGTAAATTTATGGAAAAACATAAAAATGAGAATAAACTACAAAATTTAAAATAAACATTTGTACATATAAAATTTACTCACAGCTGCATCCTTAATCACTCCCCTTTTTAGAAAAATAACTTTGAATGGTTGCCTGTTTCATAGATTACACTTTGAAGACTCTTAAGTTTCCTCTTATTACACTTATTGCACTAAAAACACCATCGGAAATGTCAATGTTTTCAAAAAAATCATTTAATGTTTCCACAGCATCCTGAACTTGAGAGTAAGTTGGCACGGCTTTCGTCGGGATTGTGTCTTCGACACATTCAACAATGTCTTCATCACTGTCTGCTGTGTTTTGTACTGTCTCTATTATTTCACTCTCCGTAGGAATTCCACTGGTAATCAAATCATCATCAACATGAACAAAATTGTCAATGTCATTTACATGGTCAAAATTCGCAATTCCATTTTCTTTAAGCCATTCTGACAGAGGTAGATCATCTTCATCAACGTTATGGTTATCAATCGAAAATTCTCCCGATATTAAACCAGACTTCCGAAAACAGTATATGATCGTTGTAGGTGAAACATTGTCCCATGCATCTGTCATCAAATGAATTGCATCCAATACAGAGACGTTACCATCTAAACCTCTTTCCCTCCTTTCAATCAACTGTAGAACAAAAAATCGCTTGAAATGGCCTTTAAAACTTTTAATTATCCCCATGTCCATTGGCTGCAAAATAGAAGTCGCATTTGGAGGCAAAAACACCAGTTTTACATTGGATAACTCCTGCATATGTGGGTGCGCAGGACAGTTATCGACAAGGAGTAAAATGTTTCTATTTTTCCTCCGTAACTCGTTTTTCCACTGACTTACATATTGCTGAAAAATATTGGAAGTCATCCATGCCTTTTTATTAGCTGCATATTCAACGGGAAGCTTCTTTACATTATTGAAGCAACGCGGCTTTTGTGACTTACCAATAACAAAAAGTTTTTTTTTGTCACTCCCATTCATGTTTGCGCACATTAAAACTGTTAAACGATTCTTAGGTCTTTTGCCACCAACACATTTGTCACCTTTGAATTTAAACGTTGCATCAGGCATCATGTTGTAAAACAGTCCAGTTTCGTCGGCATTGTAGATGTCTTCTTCTCTGTAACCTTTTCGACACTCCACCCAAACACTTTTCACCCATTCACTTGCCGTTTTTTAATCTGCTGACAGGGCCTCTCCACTGACTTTCGCATAAACAATGTGATGCCGATTTTTAAATCGATCGAGCCACCCATTATTGCATGTGAAGTTTTCATGTCCTAACTGTTTTGCAAATTTATCTGCCTGTACCTTTAAAATGGGGCCATTGATGGGGAAACCAGCATTTCTCTGCCTCTTAAACCACTCCAGCAGTGCTTGATCAACAGTACCCAAGTCACACTTCCTCATTTTCTTGTTCGTTGTTAGGTTGTTCTCTAGTGCAGATAAAATCGCTTCTTTGTTTTTCCATAAGGTTGAAACCGTAGACGACGATAAATTAAATTTTTTGCACACTTCAACATTTTTTTGCACCACGTTCTAACTCTCGAATAATATCAACCTTTTCGCGAATAGACAGACACTTCCTTTTATGTACGGACATGTTACTCGTTCAAGGGCAAAATCTCAACTGATTTTTGTGATCAACGCTACGAACTTTCTTTGCAAACTGCGAGCATACCAATTCCAGGAAGAGTTAATGAGGATACGGATTAAATCTGGGATTTCCCATCTTTACGTGGGAAAGGGTGTTGGGTGCATTCGGCTGAGCGACGGGGGCGGGCGCCATTGTACATGCCCTTAGCCCCTTACCCCCCTTCCAAACACAACCTCCTGGCTGTAAAAGAGCTGTGGGTTGGGAGGAGAGGACAAAGGACCTCCGCGAGTGCCACTGTACCTGCAAGTTGGGAATTCTTGGTTTGGACGAAGGGATTATTTTTTAACAACAACGCCACGGTCTTTAAACTCCCCGAGGGATAGGGTGTAGAGGCTGGACTCGAGAACACAAGGTTACATATCTTGGGTCACTATGAGGATTGAAGGGGCTGACCGCCACCGCGTTTGAGACAGTGAGACGTGGTCGAAGTTTGCTCGATATATCCGTGAAGCGTGCTCGTTATATACGTGAAATATTTGTATGTAAATACTCGTAAACTTATCTTGAAGGTAGCATTTGCTCACTATAGCCGTGACCTCGTTACAACCATGCTCGTTATAAACGAGTTTGACTGTATATGTATATATATGTATATATATGTATATATATATATATATATGTATATATATATATATATATATATATATATATATATATATATATATATATATATACACTAGTAGTTGGTGCTTGCATACTGCAAGCATTTCATCTCACCTTGAAAAAACATTCATTTTTCAGACACATTTCATCATTACAAATATTCTTTTAATTCTAAAGATTTTCATTTTTCCCACATGTAAAAATAATATTTTAAAACAATCCCCAAATATTGCAATTTTAAATATTTTACACTATCTTCATTATGGGGTACTAATGCTACACATTGTAGCCAAATTTTAAAGTTGTAGCACTTCTAGAAGTAAAATAATATTTTTCTAATTGTTTAAATTTAAATAATTTTAACGGCCACCGCAATACATATATGGTGAAATTTAAATGTTTATTTGTGCAAATTCACTACTCTGTAAATAATTTGAAAATTTCAGCTTCCTAGCTCATCCCGTAGTACCTAAATAGTTATCTATTTGTTTAAACTTTAAGAATTTTAAACTGCCAAATTAAAATATCAAAATTTGTATAATCCCCATTTCGTTTTTCAAGAATTCTACTCATAAAAAAAATTTCAACTCCGTAGCACATGCGGAAATATATAAACCTCGAAAATGTGTTTAAACAGTGCGAATTTTTAGCGGCCGCATTGTTGCACTTTTTCATGATTTTCGTTTTTTCTAGTCGGTTTTGCACAAAATACTACCTATGAAAAAAATTTCGAATCTCCAGCACATCTGGAAGTGCCTAAACATTAGTATCCTCCTATATGTTATATCCTCCTCCTCTGTAAGAAACGTCTATATATAATGCTATTTATAGTATTAGTAATTTTTTTAAACTTACTTCTCATCACTTCTTTCTTTGAGGTCCAGTTTTAACTCTCTTAAGGTTTGGGCAATTTGTTTATGATCTGGCATTCCTCCATTGTTCTTCACTTGAACCACAACTACTTTGAACTTGGACTTTTTAAGCATCTGAAATGTTTCAATAAATTGAACAAAAAGGTTATATAATAGTTAATATCTGCATTTTAGTAATTTTAGCCCATTTGTTTCTAAATCAAATCAGTAAAATGAATTAACATCCTTAAGCTATTTTTACCTCAACTTTAGATGGGGATTCTTTAGATATATTTTTCTTTGAAATTACTATTTTCTCTCCCAAGTGAATACTTTCATAGGTTTTTTCATCAAATTGCTCATTTTGCTCACAGCTCATATCTTCTGCAACTTCACTTTCAGACACACCTTGGTCAATTTTCTCAGCTGTAAGGTTGTTTGTTTTTCTAGTTGAATCAATATCAGCATCAGGAAACATATAATCTACACACATTTTCTCATCCTCAACAGATTCACAACACTCATAATTATTTCCATCATCCTAAAAAAAAAACAAAAATAGCTATGGTTGGCAAACAACTTTAGAAAATAAAACTTGACCGGTAATTTACTTAGAACATTTAGCTATAAGCTCTATGAATACCAACACTAAGAATTGCATTTGATAAAATAGTTAAGTTTTTAGCACTTAAAATAATTTTAAAGATTTGTTAAATGTAATTCAAACAAAGATCAACCTGCAATACTGATGAGGTATCCTGGAGCTTATCTTTGGAAACCAGCATCTCAGCAAGTTGTTGTTGAGCTTTGACACATGTATTAATGAGATCAATTGTGACCTGTATCTTAGAGATACAATCCTCACATATCCCAACAGGAAGTTCGTCATTAATGGAAACCTTAAAAACAAAATATATTCATACTAACAGAAGTATCCGGCATTGCTTGGGTTTAAGGTTAACAATAATTAATCAATGCAGAGTATACAGAAACACTTGACGTACAAACAAGTTGCAAGTTATTTGACTCAATTCAACGTTGTTCAGGTTTATGATTCAATATTGATAAGAAAATTATATTTGAGAGTTCATCATTTGATCTATTAATTTGATACATGACTTCCGTTAATAAATGCTAATTTTCAAAACTAAACACAATTTTTTTAATTAAGGAGTAACTTTCAGAATTTTTTAATAATTAATATTATATAATATAATATATAATTAATAATGTTACACCCAACTTAATAAAAGATTAATTATTTTGATGCAGGCAAATATTCCAAGTTTTGAACTGTATATAGTTTTGATTTTTTGATGAATTTTTTTTTATTTTAAATTTTTTATTTTTGTGCAATTTTCACATTATACACCTTAAAAATATGCCTCTTGCATTTTTATACTATACTATACTTGCACGTTGAACTTCAAAGGGAAAATTGGGACTTAATATATTCAACAATATTGGAAGGAAGTGAGCTAAATCTGATACTTATACAAACAGTAGATAAAATAGATGAACAGGTTTTCACTTAATATATTTTTTGATATTTAATAGTAAGATAAGTTAACATCTTTAACGTTTTATTCCGAAAAAATTAGCTATTATGGACTCACCAGATATGTTGATTTTCTGTATTAACAACGTCGTTGATCGCCAAGGGAACGTTTCAATAAAAATGCAAAATTTTGACAAATTTTTGAATATTTTAGCTTTATGTAAACGAATTCAATTAGAAAACAAAAATCGATACGAATATTCATTTAATTTCCTTTAAAATGGTTCTTATCCGAAGATTGTGTATCATTACTTCTAATTTAATTTTGCAAAAGAAAATAAGTCTGCAAGTGTGAAAGAGGTATACCGTAAGTACCCGCGTATAATGCGCACTTTTTTTTCAAAATATTTGAGCTAAAAATTAGGATGCGTGTTATACGAGGGTACATAATCTTCCTATTTTCATTTGACCCCATATTTCCACAATGTCGGCACAGTAATTACTGCCCGGGTATCCTCATAATTTTATTGGCGATTTTTACGAAAAGTAAGATAGATAATAGTTAAAATTTATTAATTAATTCTACAAAAATTCATTAATTAGATATGAAAAGAATGAATTCAGTATTTATTCATTTTAAAAGCCAAGAAATATTTCGTCACTCGACCATTCTTCTTCTATGTTGTTATCGGAATCGGCATCTTACGCATGACGTCACACTACACCGGCGCCCGGCCTGGTGGTGAGGTACTGGTACTACAATTAGAAACAATGACAGCTGATGCCTTTGAGTACGCTGGGAGTTGATGCATATTGTAGAATTAAATCAAGTTATCGTTCCTTACTTTACTCTCAGCATTCATACGTGGTTTATTTTTGATTCTTAAGAATCTGTAGTTAATTATGGGTATTTGTTATCGTGTTTACGTGCTCCAGAGTGTTCTAATAAGGTTAAAACTGAAGGTTGGGCGAACCCGTCCACGTCAGGCGTGACTAAAACGTATGTAAAAAACTTCGACAAAGGATTATCGTCATTCCTTCAATTTATTAGCTCAAACAATGTCATATGCCATACTATGAAATTAATATAATTGGATTATTGTGTATATCCCAATATCACCTTGTAAGTAAACAGAGTATGTAATGATTGAGTTAGCTGATGTTCTTTTAGAACGTTATTCGAAAATTTCATTTCGCACTTTCATTGTTACCAATACATAATACCAATAATTCGATCATTGCCTTAGAACACGTTACAGCATCTACTTTACTCTGGAACGGTAACGCTAAAAAAATCTGTGCGCACTATACGCGGGTATACAGAAAAATAATAGATTACGAGGCTGAAAACCTCCCTGCACATTATACGAGGGTATTTATGGTATTTAAGATCCCTCTTATGGGAAATCCCATATAGCGTTCCAACAAACTAATCTGTTGGTTGGAACATTTTTAAATGATGGGTATTTTTTTAAATATGCCCCGGGATTTATTAGGGACATTAGTTTTTAATTAGTCTCACTTGACAACAGTTCAAAAAAATATTACTACAGGTTTTGTAGCGAAAAAGTTCTTTAGAATAATATTTTTCTTAAAGTAAAACATGAAGAGTATGAACACGTGATATCACATTTTTACGGTAATAAAAAATAACTACAAAAATTGTCAAAAATTAGGTGGGCTCTGTGTAGTACATCTGCCTTACTTAGAAAAATGTGCTCTATATAAAATAGAAAGTACATGCATTAGAAATAGAAAATTATTAGGTCGTTTTACTTTCTTTTACAAATATAAATAATAAGATAACAAAAATATATAATTATAAGGGTAAGAACAAATAAGAAGAAAACGATATGAGAAGAAAGAAATAATAAAAATGAATGAATGAAGAACCCAGAAAAAAATAATTTTTCAGGACTCAAACCCAGACACTTCGTCACGCGAATCCTTCCCGCTAACCACTCACCCAATCAATAACAATTCATTTAACCAGTTTTAAAGTTACTTAACTCACATATGCAGTTCTTCCTAGTTCAAGAAGTCGGCAACAATTGGCTATATATGACAACCATAAGTTTTGGATTAAAAAATGTCCAAGTTTTGCTGTTAAAAGTGTAATTTGAAATTCGACAGTAGGGAAACAAAACTTCATTCATATCTGCATTCCTGGGTTCAAGTATGGAACTCGTACTTGGGTTATTAGTAATTTTAAAGTCCAAATTAAAATTTGTCTACACTCATTCCCATGTTATTCAAATGAGAAAAATTAGAAGAGAAAATATTTTTTAAATTAAAAGGTTCAATCAAATCAGTTTAAAACCCCTACTACACCTTTCTCTGCACTGCGATTAAATTGAGACCTTTCTCTTGGTTCTACGTTCTGTAAATCTTGAGTTATAGAGTCACACACATACATACACATTTATAGAAACATAAGATGTATATAAAATATCTCCTTTCATGTAATTCGTTTAAGAAACTTACCGATATCACTGTCAAAAATTTTCTGTCAGTAATTTCAGGAATATGAAATTTATAGAATGGATAAAGGTCGTTTTTTTAGCCATGAACTTACTATTTATGTTTTCATGAATTTGATGCTCAAAACAATAAACTAGATATCACATTTAGTTCAAAAATGGTTTTGTTCTGAAGAGACAAGATATGACAATAGAGTAGGTCAGTCCTATTCAAAGGTTTCCAATGCCAAAACCACATATACTAAAATCGGGAGGCTATGCGGGAGATCAGATTTAAAAGCTTTGTCATTTTTCTTATACACTAATTTCCATATTAGTTCTTCTTTATTTGATCTAATATTAGCTGCATGTAAGTCATTGTTGGAGACACTTTGTTTAGAATTATCCAGTGGCAAATCCTGAGATTTTTGATACAGAAGCAATTAATCATGAAAATCAGATCTTACCTCTTGTTATTTGAAATGCAGAGGAATTCCTCTTTCCTTCTTTGCTAATTCTGCAATGACGTCATCATAGAACATGGGTTTTTGAGAAAGTTGTTTGATTAGGGCTTTTTCAATTGATAGAATTGCTAATTTAGAGAGTCGTCCTAGATTTGTGGAATTCCTCACGAATGTTTTGATACATTTGAGAGCTGAAAAACTCCATTCAATTGAGGCACTGGTCGCAGGTATACTAATTCACATAATTTTGCCACTTGAGTCAACTTTGTCTAAACTTTTCTTTAATGAAATGATATAAATCGCTTATGCTGTTTTTATCAATATTTTCTATTTGATATATATTATTCTTTACTGCTTCGTTATGCTGGTGATGAGTAATTTCCAACTGCTTATATAAAATATGTTCTATTCGAGTTATTCCAAATGTTTTTTCTTGAAGAATTGACTGTAAATGTTCTTTACTTATCGAATATCTCTTTATTACTTTATGCAGATTATTTAAATCAGAAAATCCTGTTTTAGTCCAAACATTTTAAAATTGCTTCCACTTCGTACTTCATTACACCGAGAAAAACTGCGAAATTCCTCCTATCTGACAAGGAGAGGACACAGTAGTGGGATCATGGATTTTTATGAAACATGGTAGGTGTATAGCTCTGGATTCCAAGACCACTGCAAAACCCCCTTTTGGGCGTATACGGCCGATAGTATTTCCAAAAATCACGATTAAATATTGAAATTTCTCATCAACTGCTATAAATTTCTTAACGCAGTAATTATTGGCGGCAAGCATATAGTGGGTGCACCCAAAATGTGAGAGCGCGAGTTCAATTCCCTTTTGGGCAACTTTTTTTCTTTTATTCCTCCTTTCACAAATCCTTTTTTGTATTTTGTATACAATAATTATATTTTTAGAATTTGAAGGTATTGATATAAAATAGGAGTATATCAGATACTCTAACAAAAGACTTACTGTAATGGACAAAAGTTTCTTGATTTCATAGGCTAACTTTAATTTCTTGCCTCTCTCTCCAAAAATTGAAATTGTGTCGCATCTGTATGAAGCACATATACGACAAAAAGATTCCAATGGATCGATGGTTGATTCAGCTTCATTAGTTTCAAATGAATCACATTTTGAACCTACAGAAGAAAACCAGTTTATTATGAAGAAACAAAATTTCAGTAATTTATTTTACATAAAAATGTCATATAACTAAGACAGCTTACTGATGGAAAATTGATTTAACAAAATAATAGGATTCTAGCTTATAATTGCTAAATATTCACCAAATCTCACTTAAGAAATAAAAAACTAATTAAATAAATAATCTCCGAAAACTACAAACCAGATTCAACCCAAACTTCTTGAATTATCGGGATTGGTTGCGTTGATACTGTAAGGCAATTTCCATCATCGGATGAGTGAGGCTCTGAAAAGAAAGACAACTGTGCACCATTACTAGATGTATGTTCTGGGGAAATTTCAGTCTGTTGGCTGGTTGGTGGGAAAAGAGTGGGAAATGCAGAATGAAGTAGCTGCTGTGATGATGGATATGTAAAGCTTTCTTCTGAAAAATGTCTGATACAAACTTGAAAGCTGTTGTGCAGCTTTTCAGAAGGATACACATCCATAATTGGGTTACTGCAAAATGTCCTCCACTTCTCAGCCCTGTGAGGAGATTTAATAATAA
The DNA here is from genome assembly GCA_028673005.1 of Tanypteryx hageni. NCBI lineage: Eukaryota > Metazoa > Arthropoda > Insecta > Odonata > Petaluridae > Tanypteryx > Tanypteryx hageni. The sequence goes on from CM054113.1 coordinate 222,568,358, forward strand.
TCAGAGCTTAATTAGTTTTAAAGTGTGTTAACCTTCATTATAATGGCTATCATGTCAATTATCAACAGTTTGAAAAACATTCAAACGATGACTGAACTAAAATCAAGAAGAGATCCTTTCTAATAATGTTTGATGGAATAAATTATTGAATTGACACTAATATGAACCAGAATTGGCTGTAGTCAGCAGAATGATAACATTGCATATGTGCATCAAGCCCAACAAGATGGAAAAGTATACTCCATAAATGGAGATTTTAAAGACGTTCTTAATGGGAAATACGTATGGAACGGTATCGAAAGGTTAGGTGATTCTCGAATTTTTATCCCCGAAACTAGTCTTGGAGACTATCTTGTAGTAAATGTTGGTCTCTATCAAAACAAATTTTTAATCTATACCTCACAGATAATATAAGAGAATGGGAGAGAAATAGATAGATTTTTAATTGTTGTTTTCTGAGAGAACCATCTTCGCGATCGATGTAAACAAAATATGCGATGTTTTGCTCGGGAATTTCTCGAAATTTTATCTCCAAAACTATAAGTCATAACTATGTGGTCTCTAGACCATCTTGTAGTAAATGTTGTTCTCTATCTGAATAAATTTTTAATCTATACCTCGCAGATCATATAAGAGAATGGGAGAGAAATATATAGATTTTTAATTGTTGTTTTCTGAGAGAACCATCTTCGCGATCGATGTAAACAAAATATGCGATGTTTTGCTCGGGATTTTCTCGAATTTTTATCTCCGAAACCATACCTCAATAATGTGGCCTCGTGGACTTTCTTGTAGTAAATGTTGTTCTCTATCTGAATAATTTTTTCAATCTATACCTTACAGATCATATAATAGCTAGGGAGAGAAAAGTTTGATATTTCATTGTTGCTTGACGGATGCCATTGAATGAGATACGAGTATAGGTTTATTGAAGTAATTATGTAAAGTGGAAGTTCTAATTAACAGATTCAGTTGAAAATCACAATTGGGCGATAATTTTTAATAAAGATCATTCATAATTAAATCCATCCAGCGGTTTAGAAGATGAACGTTACGACGGATGGACCAGGCCTTCCGTTATTAACGCTTCGCTGATAAAGAACACCTATAAAGGTTAAGTGAAAATATCCAAGGTAAGGAGGGAAGGAAAAAATTATGATATGCCTTACACTTTTACAAGCCTCTCCCTCCGTTTGTTTGTATGGAATTTGTGGCTAATTAACCTCTTGGATTATTATAGCCATAACTCCTTCCACACCGAACACGCACACAATGGAGAAGGGAAACTTGGTGGAGACATTAGCCTACTCTTTACAAAGAGCACCATGGGGGCTTAACGTCCCTTCCGAAGGACGAAGCACTGACTTGCAAGGTCCCCTCAAAGCACACAAGTAGGGGACGGGACGATCCCAGATTGAAAAATCTGACCTCTGCCAGATTCACCTAAGCCTCTCTCTTGCGGTAAAACAATTTGTTTGAGGATTGATTCCTAAAGATATTTAAGCTGGTTCACAATTTAGTTTAGAAGATCAGATTATGTACTTATAGGTAATGATTTTCAAGATAAGCATGTCCTCCAAGGTAGTACCCTACCGTGAGTTCATCCGATAAAAAGATAATTCAATCATCTACTGTAAACACTCCAACAGTGTCCCTGGTTTTTAACTCTGAGAAAAAATCACGCAAAGTAAAACTGTAAGAATTCACTGAGAATCCCCATGCTGCTAAGTATTTCTTTACTGTGAGCAATGCAATGGATCGGGCTAGTAATGCCAAATGCTTAACTATCATTAAGCTGACCCCTTAAGAATTTATCAAATGGTAATAAGTTCATAATCTTACCTTACTTTGGAAGCAGGTATCCTGAACAACTTCCCTCCAACCGATGAGCATCCACGTACATAACACTTCTTTTTTTCCATTCTCCCATGCTCGCAGGGATGAACACAATGAGAACATTCGGTATCCCCAGTAACAGATGTTTTAAAAGGAGATGTTGCTGGTAATGCTGACGAAGTGCCAGGGAGAGATAGATCAGAAGAAGAATCAAGACTTACATCATGAATCCTAAATGTGACTTCGGGGCTTGGAATTTCACTTGGTAAAGGAGGAGGAGGAAGTGGAGTAGCCAAAGACTCAGTTGATACAGTTGATATCACTAGAGGAGTGCTAGTAGAAGCAGCTGAGGAAACAGTAATGGAAGAGGAAATTGGAAGAAGAGAATGAGGCGTTGAAGGTGATGATGAAGGAACAGTAGAAAAAATTGTAGGAAGTGCACCACGTAACAATTTGCGTTTTTCATAGGACATGTATTGACAGGGGGTGAAATGATGTTCGCACAAATATGCCCTTTTGTTCAGTGTCATAATGGGCCTATCAAATAAAGCGGGGTTCCCTGCCCTTGCAACCCATTCTCGGCACCTGGAATGATAACATTACAGAATTATTAACACTTCAACATATGCATCAAATACAACTTTGCTCCTAAAGAGCCTTAAGTGAAGATATGCATCACATGAAAACAAGCCATAGTGAAGTATCTCGTTAAATGGTTACTATTATTAAAGTTGAAAATGCTGAGATACATATCTAACTACAGTAATAACTCGATATGCGAATAATCTGTACACTAAATATCGGCTCAACAAAGTGTTGACCTTTTTACTACAGGTAGTCCACGATATACTCGCCGTATCTCGAAACGAGAGGTTTCAAGTTAAAAATTGCAATCCCATAACAATAATAATTTTTATTCATCCCAGGACATATACATATATGTATAGGATGTCAAATTGGCTATACTTATTATGCAATAGATATAAGGCCACAGCCTTTCTTAGGAATAAACAAACACATCCGAGAGAACGTTCTCATCCACTTATTAAAGGATCAAAAATAACAACTAGGCTGAGTTGGGCGGTAGAACAAGGTTCGTGTGTTCCAAATTGCAATCTGGATATAATTTCACATACGTAAACACAACCATAGTAAGATTAATCTCAAAAAGAAACGTAACTCATTCTTTATTTCTCTCGGTACGTAATATGTAGTACTGTACGTCATAAAATATAGAAGTACATTAATTAATCGATATATTGTTTCAATACACGAAAGCAACTCACGGAGCGCTTCTACTTCGTATATCGAGGTATTACTGCATATAATTTTGTCGACTTTCAAAAATATTTTTACAAATATAGCTAATAGTACTTACGTAGATTCCGTGCGAGGAAACGAATGTAATTTCAACTTGAGATCTCCGGTCGTTCCCCTCGTATGTTTGCAGTTTAGTGCGTAGCACTTACGTGCATGCACCATCTTCTCTTGATTCATTTTAGCAAGCTAGTGGAAACGTTGCAACGTACAGAAAATAACTTAATTAACACACACAAAGAGTCACATGTATCACCAGCATATATGAAGTTGTTAACCATTCATTCATATACTCCTCTATAGTCAAAACATCCCTACCTGTACTAAAAAATAACTGTTTCCCGAGATTTCCCGTAATGGCGGCTAAACTTACAGTTACGCAGTTACCTAGTTCAACCGTTACAACTTCTCAACATGATCATATGATCACTTCAAATTCGGCTTGGCGCTCACTCATTGGCTGCCTTGCCATTCAAATTAGAGCGACGACAGGGCGACAGCGCTCAAGAACGCCAACAGGAACTTGATGTATCTGACCAAGGCCGTCTCGAAATACAGGCCTGCTACTAGGATTTGTGACGTCACGCGAGTGATCTGACTCAGCGGGAATATGGCGGCACGATCATCCAAATATGCTACATATTCTAGCGTTTATCACAACATATACGTATATATTGTGATAAACGCTGAAATTTACCAGAAGTCTTTAATTATTTTCAGAACACAGGATAAAAACTGATTAATAATTTCGTAAATAAAAATCACAAAAATAAGCAATGAGTGTACTTAACTTACGTTTAGTGCCACTCTTTTCCCTCTTTATTGCATCAGTTTTATTTTTACAATAGTTATTTAGTAAAATATTGCTCATGGTTTCAACACAAATTTTTACGTTTTTTAATTGGCACTCCACAACTACAAACACTTGACATATCTAGGCACATATTTTCCATTTTGAACATCGACAAATTTACCAAAATTTTTTTTGATTGTTACAATCAATAAATTTCGTTTCGTATTCCTCACTTATTAACAATGCAAAAACACCAAATGTAATAAGACAAATATCCACAACAAATTTCGAAGGCTACATTAGCCCTCCTCTGTCTAAAAACTCCAAATATTCGGAATATCCCTCACATTGCATCTCTACAACCATTTCTCTATCAATGCAGAACACTGATTTGCATTCACAACAATTAATTTTCTTCTTTATCTGTTTGGAAACATAACCAGCTATGAACACCATCACTTGCATTGAGTCCTCAGATGGTGTGTCACCCTCTTTCATAAGAATATCAGAAAAAAATCTGGAAATTCTTCATCATTTACATCATCAGAGCACTGAACCAAAAATTTTTTTAATGGTAACTCACCAAGCATAGCAGATTTCATTTTTAGAATACTAATGATTTTCAGTTTCTAATACTTGCTTTATACCAACATTATAGTTCCCACCATTCATGCTGCGATATTGGCCAAACCTGGATTCCAGCTGATCAGTCTGGAATTTCCCCAATAGAACATATTTAGCAGGAAAATTAAGAAGCGAATGGCAGGAGATATCTATCAAACATTGGCTGGTATGCCTCAGTGCTATATATGTATCATTAGACAATTTTCCAAGACAAGAAGATCCCAGATGGGATTCCTTGGCATGCCACTCATCTAACCACAAACAAAACTTTTTAAGAAATTCTAAACTTGAATCATCAATACTGTGAATTGGATGGCAAAATGTTTCTCTTAAGTGAACACCTTTGAAAGGATGTTTGACATTCACTATTTTCCACCAGCGCAATATAATCTCCATAAAGCTTTTTGTTTTAAGGAAACCATCCCCAAATTCACTTGAAAAATGTTCCAAAGCAGCAATATTCTTTTCATCAAAAAACTTAACTGCAGCATTTACATTCTGCCTTTCCAAAGGGGATGGATATAAAACTTTCTGAGATAAGGCAGGAGCAGTTTTTATATTTTCACCCAACTCTTTATTATAAATCATTTTAAGATGTTGCACAGTTGGCTTCAATAACTGAGTGGCATCATTAAACGATGGAACATAAAATGTTTGATTTGTTTTCCACTGATTAAGCCAGTTATTTCTAATCGATTTCAAAAGGTGGACAGTGTCAAATACAATGAATACCTTATGATCCTTATCCATAGGATTTGCAAAACTTGTACCTAAAGTCTCTCCACACAACATCTGAAACATGGTTCTATTTACTCTATTATTATCTGAGATTAATGATACAATTCTATAACCAATCTTGCCCACAGTGTGCAACACTTCTGTTACCAATTCCTTTAAATGGTGTGCTGTAAGTTTTTTTACAGGATAGACAGCTATTACATCCTTATTTTTAGAGAGCACCGATGACAGCATAAAGCACTGAAGTGTTGTTGCTTCACCTTGATTGTCAGATGCTTTGCCCAAAACTTTCCCTCCAACATAAGACAGGCCTGGCTTCACATAAATTTCATCTAACATGATGGAGATAAGGTTCTCACTAGCATCAAGCAGTTTGAATTTTTCAGATAAATAACTTACATGTGCATTGTTTTTCCCAACTTTTCCAACCCCTAAGTTTGAACCCAATTGTCTCATGTAAGAAACAGATGGAAGAAGAATGACTTTTGACTGGCAGATGAAATTGTAAGCAGCTGGATAACAAAAATAAACAGTGCAGCACCAGACTAAAAAAGGGGAAGAATATTTCGGCTTTTTAGAATTTAAAAGCTGCAATTGTTCTATACAAAATTTCAAATTGGAATTTTTATCTGAAAACTCTTCCACAGATGAAATTAATAACTGTAAAGCCATTTCAATCTTTGTAGATGCATCATTAAGTTCATATGAAAATAAATGACTTAGCAAAGACTCAAATTTTGTCCACCTATCACATAAGGAAGACTTCCCCAAAACCCAGTCTAATTTCATTTTAGGCAGACGAACATTATTATGCCAAACAGATACACTTAAATCATGAAAAAATTTAACACTTAAAATTATTTTAGAATAATCAACGAAACACATTTTTCCTAAAATTAAGCAATCACTTTCATTAAGGACTAACCAACCTGAAGTTAAACGCATTTTATAGCCATTCTGTAAACATGCAAATGACTTAATGGTGTCTTCTTCACACCACTGGCTAAATTTCCTTTCTTCAGCCAGTTTTGCTTCAGCTACCCTGTCTTCTGGGCATCGTCTGGGTTGACTTGGTTCTGAAGATAAATATGATGGCTGACCTTCGAAAATTGTAGGGTAAGCATCATTCTTCAAAGCTAAGTGTTTTCTAGGAACAACAAGCTCACTGCCGTCATCCCGTTTCATCCTGTCTTCGCGAATAACAAAGTTCTCCGAAAAATGCTTTACACAAACAACAGCTGTGTTACTAGGACTGAAGTCCTTTCTATGGATGTTGTGTAACCACTTGGCTCTTCGCACTGGATCTTTCGGAAAAGAGAAGCAAGGAGTATAAGCCTGTCCATCATAGTTAGACTTACATCCAGGCACACAGCATTTCCTTCCCATCCGAAATTTTGAGCAAATACTACATTATTCTTTTTCAACTCTTAAATGTCCTTAAAAATATTACATTAAGCATATATAATATACATTACATTAATCATATTCTAATTATATTATGCATCCACGCAAAAATCAAAAAGAGAAACATCTAGTCAACGGAATCTAATTCAAATAATATTAACTTTAATTACTTACCGTTCAGTATTTATTCCTTAATTGTAATTCTTCTCGAACTGGTGTCCAATATGAATCCAAAAACAGGAACAACTTACAACTTTTCACAGTAAACCACCAAAATTACCTTAAACACACCACTTAGCTACACGTGTTCTCCTTCAAAAGGCTTTGAAAGCATTGGTGAAACAAATGTGAGTCTGCTTGCGTTCAGATTTCTCTCGTGATGTCAGCGGGCTTTTGAGCCGCCAGTGGCAGGCCTGTACTTCGAGACGGCCTTGATCTGATGAGAACCAAATCGCCCCATAAGAGTTCCCTCCCCCTGGCTTGGCGCTCACTCATTGGATGCCTTGCCATTCAAAGTAGAGCGACGACAGCGCTCAAGAACGCCAGCAGGAACTTGATGTATCTGACGAGAACCAAATCGCCCCATAAGAGTTCCCTCCCCCTGATGAAAACCAGCCCTGGTCAACTTTGTCTCGCGACCCTTGGTCAACTCCTATAGGAAATTTTTTGACAATTTTTTCTGCCATCTATCAATCGGTCTCAAAACTATGAACCCTCCCCTCCAAGTCTCCATCTACTTTCTTACGTCATAGTAGGGTTGCCAACGGTCTAACTTTAACTAGATTTGTCCATTGTCCAACCCTAACCTCAGGATGGTCGCGATTTGTCCATCTTGCTGTAAATTTTACCATTTACTAGTAATTGTTTTGTATATATAATAATATAATTAATAATAAATATATTTTGGTAACACTGAAGCTGAACGCCATTAATTTTCCAGTCCATTTATTAACTTTAAAAATAATTCATTCTCACGATTTCAGTATAGCTGACTTGTCAGCTGTACTGAAATCTCTCTTCCTCCATTTTTACTATATATTACTACTATTACTATTATTATTATTACTATATTACTATTTATTTTCTATTCTTAAAACGGATGTCTGTGCAGTTATATACGATATATCGATATTTGGAGTAACCAACAAAAGAGTTGAAATGTGTCAAAAGCTTATTTATTGCAAATTATGCAAAAAATATGCATTATAATGCTTAAAAATATTTAGATAATTTGAAATACATCATATTTTATTATAACCAACAATTTAAATGACATATAATGGTATAGATAAGTGATAAATGATACCTCTCACATCCATGGCCCGTATTCGTGAATCAACTACTGAAAAGGGAATGGAATATGAGAAAAACAAGAATTGTTGGAGATTAGCAATAACAGGTAATACACAGCAGATATTCATAAATCAATTTATGTGCATCACTAAAGCCTTCCAGGTGTCAATTTTTTACTTTCTCCATATACGAAGTATAAAGAAAGAAGTTTTCATGAAAAAAATCGAATTCGAGATTTCAATGGAAATACATGTTCTAGGCCCCTAAACTCATTTTGACTATTTTCTCAATTATGTCTGTCTGTATGTGATAGGATTTTGTGGGTGCTCTAACTCAAAAACTTAACTTGTATCAGTGCCAAATGTTATATTTAGAAAGAGTATTATATAATGATTGTTATGTATTGAATTGTACATAGTAGCACCCTCCTAAGGACTGCATAACCTTACAGAGGTGGGAGGGTTTGTGTACTCTTACGAACCAAAGAGCTATGCCGGCGGGAGATAATTCTCCCAGTAGGACCATCCAAGCCGGAAAGGTCTGAGGGGAAGAGTCAGACTAAGAAGCAGTCTTGGGGGTTACATCCCCCTGTGCAAGGGCAGCAGCTTGCACAGTACCTCTGTAGGTGGTGATCATGTGGATCTGAACAGCTACAGATGGGTAATCACTCTGTGAAACTGCGATGAGGAAAGCAAGGGGAAACTACCTCATTATATTTCCCATGATAGGCTGAAAAGCTGAAAATACCTCTATGGATCTTTCTGGGGTAAAATATTCCGGAGGTAAAATAGTCCCCCAATCGGATCTCCAGGTGGGGACTACCCTAGGGGATGCACAGAGGAAATGTAAGATTAATAAGAAAGCAAGTAGTGAGAAATTAAAAATAGGCACATGGAATGTTAGGACTATGAATTCAGGGGGTAAACTAGAGAACTTAAAAAGGGAAATGAGAAGGAATAATGTAGGTATAGTAGGTCTTAGTGAAGTTCGGTGGGAAGGAGAAGGCGAGATAAATTCAGACGAATTTAAGATTATTTACTCGGGAGGGGAGAAAAAGGAAAGGGGAGTGGAGATTATAATGAGAAAAGAGATAGCTGAAAGAATTAGTAAGGTAGTGACAGTTAATGACAGATTAATTGCCGTAAAACACCAGATGGAGCCAGTGGATATGCTTATAATTCAAGTGTATATGCCAACAACTAATGCTGGCGACGACGAAGTGGATGAAATCTATGAACAGATTATGGAGATATTGGAGGATGAGGGAAAAGGAAGGATCACCACCATAGTAATGGGAGATTGGAACAGTGTAGTCGGAGAGGGACAGGAAGATAACATAGTGGGAAAATATGGACTAGGGAAGAGAAATGAAAGAGGGGATAAACTTGTGGAATTCTGCCATAGAAATAGATTAATTGTAACTAATACATGGTTTAAGCATCACCAGCGAAGACTTTACACATGGAGAAGCCCAGGAGACCAGAGACGATACCAGATAGATTACATACTAGTCAATGAAAGATTTAGAAATAGCATTAAAAATGTGAAAACACTACCAGGGGCAGATATCGATTCTGACCACAACCTTTTGGTGGCAAATATACAATGTAGACTGAAGAGCGTTAGGAGAAAAATAAGAGTTAACAAGAAATGGAACTTAGAGGAACTCCTTAATAACAAGGAGGCTATCATGAGTGAGCTGGAGGAAAGGTTGGGGGAGAGAGCTGAAGAAAATAGGAAGAATGTAGATGAGGAGTGGAGATACATCCATAGCAACATTAAAGATGTAATGGAAAAGAAGGTAGGAAAGATAACGGGTGAAAGAAACAAAAAACCCTGGATCACAGCAGCCATGCTGCAAAAAATGGAAGAGCGGAGAAAGTGGAAGAACATAAACACTGAAGAAGGCCAAAGAAAGTACAAGGAGTTAAATAATGCTTTAAGAAGGGAAAAAGATAAAGCAAGAGAACAGTGGATAAATGAAAAATGCGAGGAGATTGTCGAATGTGAAAGAATTTGTAGAACAGACCTCATGTATAGCAAAGCAAGGGAACTATTCAAGAAAAAAGCAAGAAAGATAGGACGTAAAGGAATCATGAACAAAAGTGGTAAAATAGTATCGGAGCCAGACAATGTAAAGAATGTCTGGAAAGAATACATTGAGATGACAAAGAAGGAAAGCCAAGAAATATTGAATTAAATGAAAAAGAGGATGTGGAAAAAGATCAGCTAGGACCAAGTATTCTCGAGTCTGAAGTTAAAAGAGCAATTGATGACATGAAAAGAAGGAAGGCTGTTGGGAGTGATGATATACCTGTGGACGTTCTTAAGGTTTTGGGGTCTAAAGCAGTTAAGCAACTCACAAAATTTTTTAACCAAGTATATGATACTGGCATATGGCCTGAAGATTTTTTAGATGTTGTGATGGTACCACTGGAGAAAAAGAACAATGCACAATGTTGTAAGGATTACAGAACTATTAGTTTAATTTCTCATACAGCTAAAGTTCTAACCAGAATAATAACCAAAAGAATTTAATGTAAAATAGAAAAGGAGCTGCAAGATAATCAGTTTGGTTTTAGAAGAGGAAGGGGGACTAGAGATGCTATAGGATGTATGAGGATGATGATAGAAAGAGCGCTAGAAGTCAGTAAAGGAATGTATTTTTGTTTCGTAGATTGGGAGAAAGCTTTTGACCGAGTGAAATGGGATAAAATGCTGGGTATTTTAAACAAAATAGGAATAGATTGGAAAGATAAAAGACTGCTTAAAAACCTTTACTTTGATCAAAAGATTAGAGTCAGGGTTGAAGGAGAAGAAACAGAAAGTACTTCAATAGGGAGGGGAGTGAGGCAGGGTTGTCCTATTTCACCAGCGATATTTAATATTTATGCAGAAACAATAACAGAAGAAGCGTTGATGGAAGAGAAAGGATTTAAGATAGGAGGTGAAAGTATTACCACCATTAAATACGCAGATGATCAGGGCTTAATAGCAGAAGGCGAGAAAGAGCTTCAGAGGATGACAGACAGACTAGTGGAGGTTGGCCAACAATATGGAATGAAGATCAATGCTGAAAAAACGAAAGTCATTGTGGTTTCAAAGGAACATAAAGAATTAAATATAATGGTAAATGGCCAAAAATTGGAACAAGTAAGTAGTTTCAAATATCTCGGCAGTATTTTAGCACAGGATGGAAGTAGTACACAGGACATCAGAAGTAGGATTGTAATGGCAAAAGCAGCATTTAACGAGAAGAAGGAGCTTCTCACAAGCAAGAAAATAAATTTAGAAACAAGGAAGAAATTAGCAAAATGCTACATATGGAGCATAGCTCTTTATGGTGCAGAGACGTGGACGGTAAGGAGAAAGGAGGAAAAATACATAGAAAGTTTTGAGATGTGGGTATGGAGAAGAATGATGAAAGTGAAATGGACAGAGAGGAAGAGAAACGAAGAAGTATTAGAAATGGTGGGAGAAGAAAGGACGCTAATAAAAACAATCAGGAAAAGAAAAGCAAATTGGATAGGGCACATATTGAGAAGACAGTGTTTACAAAGGACGATCTTAGAAGGAAAAATTAGTGGAAGAAGAGGAAGAGGGAGAAAAAGAATAGGAATATTAGATAATATAAAGCAGGGATATAATACTTATAGAGGTATAAAAGAGGCTTCTAGGGAGAGAGAGAAATGGAGGCAGCGATTCAGTTAAAACCTGTCTTCGGACAGAAGCATGATGATGATGAGTACATTGTAGTACACTAGTCTTTGTTTTCGCCGTCTGCCGTGCTGCTGCGTGCATGCGCGTTGTCGTGCGGACTTGGCAGTCTAGTCCGGTCTTGTTGGGTGTCGTCATTTCTGTCTGTCTCGTCATATTTCCGCGAGTAGTCCTGGAATACATAAATAACATTTGGCGACGAGGATGATTGTACTTATACGTGCGCATGGCACATGATGATAGCGATGCAAAACCCGTCATTAGTGTTGTGTCGAACAATCTCCCTGTTCATCGGAGTCATTTGAGTTTTTTTTTGGAACGATTGGGTCTGTAATTTGACGTGTCACAAATCAATTCTAGTGAGAGAGTTAGTCGTCTGTGTCTATATTTTGGAGCAGAGAAGTACAAGTTATTGCGGGAAAGTCTTAGCCCTAGGAAACTAAAAGATTGCATTTTCGATGAGTGTGTGAAAGTTCTCATGGATAAGTTCGCTTCAAAAACGTGCACGATCTCAGAGCGATACAAGTTTTTTAGTCGTAACAAGCACCCTGGTGAGTCATTGTACGACTTCATATCAACAATAAAGAGTTTGTCAATAAATTGCAAGTTTGGTCAGTTTTTGGATGAAGCCCTGAGAGATAGATTGGTCTGTGGGCTGCTCAATGAGTCTATGACATGCAAGCTCTTGTCAGAAGATGAAAAGTTGTCTTTTGGAGATGCCTGCAAGATCGTTCGTCACATGGATACTGTCATGCAGAGTTCCGTTCAGCTTCGTCAGTTAGCCTCAGGTGCCAAGTCAATGGGAGACGTTTGCAAAGTTGACAAGAACAGATGGACTCCTCAGAGGACAGACAAGCGGGGCCAAGCCATTCACTACCAGTCCAGAGGTCGTTCTGCAAGTCGTGGACAACCCAATACCAGTCGAGGTCGGTCCGCAAGTCGAAGTGACCATCATTACGGAGGTGCAAAGCATGAGTCATCCCTTCCTTGTCGGGATCCTTCAAGTGAGAGAGCCAGCAAGTCTTGCACATTCTGTTTCAAGAGGCACCAACCGTCGAACTGTCCTGCAAAGAGTTGGAAGTGCTTCTCGTGCAATAAAATAGGTCATACGTCTCAGTTTTGCAATAATTTTAGTCAAAATTTAGTTACCTTGTCTTGTAACGCGATGATTGATTTGTTTTCATTTCCAATGTCTGTTAACCTGTTTGTAAATGGAGTTGAAGTTGAGTTTCTCGTGGACTGCGGGAGCTCGTCGTCGCTGGTCAGTTTTGGTCTCTACGTTAAGTCTTTTAAGTCACTTAACTTAAAACCATTCCTTGGTCAATTGGTCGCAGCAAATAAAAGTACTTTGAATGTCTGTAGGGTCATATCAGTGAGTGTAGGGACGGGTCTTGCAACCATGTCTAAATGTCCGTTAATTGTTGTTAAGGGATTGTCTTGTCCTGCTATATTGGGTTGTAATTGGTTCGTGGCATACCTTAGTGTGCCAAAGTCAAGCTTTAGTTGTGTCTGGTAGTAAGTTTCAGTCTCATGTTGCAAGCCTGTCTCAACGTTTCCCTTGCGCTTTTTCTAAGTCTGATAATGGTCTGCCTATTCAGGATTTTACAGTCAACATAAACTTAAAAGAGGGTGCCTCTCCTGTCTTCCATCGGGCCTATGATGTTCCCTATGCTCTGAGGTCGGAAGTCAGTAGAGAGCTTGAGTCTTTGGAAGCTCAGGGGATAATTACTAAAGTCAATCATAGTGATTGGGCGAGCCTGTTGGTTTGTGTTCCTAAGAAGTCAGGAAACTTACGTCTGTGTGTAGATCTAAAAACTACACTGAACCCTCAAATCAGAGTTGACCAATTCCTCGATCGGATGATGTGTTCAATAACTTTGTAGGGTGTAAAACCTTCTGTTGCCTTGATTTGACCAATGCATATTTACAACTGCAGGTTAATGATGCTAGCAAGGAGCTGCTCATGGTTAACACCATTAATGGTCTTTATGTGTATAATAGGTTAGTGTTTGGGCTTTCCTCTGTGCCTGCGCTGTTCCAAATGGTTATTGATACTATTCTAAAAGGCATAGATAATTGCACAGCATTTTTGGACGACATACTCTTTGGGAGAGTCAACCACGAGTAATGCCGCATAGTGCTGGAGCAAGTTTTGAAATGGCTGGACAAGCATAATGTGAAATTAAATGTTGAGAAGTGTGAATTATTTGTGAATTCTTTAGAGTTTCTGGGGTTTACTTTGTCCAGTCTGGGTAGAAGTCCTTCAAAGTGTAAAGTCGAGAAAATTAAGTCTGCCCCCACACCTCAGAATGTAACTCAGCTCAAGTCCTATCTTTCAATGCTTAGTTTTTATAGGAGCTATGGGACGATCAACTCCATCAACAACCTGGCTCAACACTGCACCTACCCCGTAAGCACTGGCATCCTCTCATCTGATTTGTTGGACTATAATCTTATCTGCATATGACTATAGTATATTGTATAAGAAAGGTTCAAGCATTCCCCAAGCTGATGTGATGCCCCGATTGCCGTCTGCTCAGCTAGTCGATGTTGCTGAGTGTAATTTCATTTATTTGTCCACTCCGCTCATTCCTCTTTCAGAAATTAGTAGTCATACTGGAAAGGACAGTATTTTGTCCAAGGTCAGTAAGTTTGTTATGCGGGGATGGCCAAAGGTTCCAATTTACTCGCCGTTGAAGCGGTATTTCAATTTATGGAATTCATTGTTGGTTCATGATAATTGTGTATTTTATGGAAATTGTGTTATTGTCCCTTGCTCGTTAGTCAACAGTTATTAAGTTTTTACATCACGGTCATCCTGGGGTTGTCCATACTAAGTTGCTTGCACGCTCCTATGTCTGGTGGGTAAACATGGATCAGGACATAGAGAGGGTCATATCTCAATGTGACATTTGTCAGTCTGTCCAACGGACCAACCCAACCAAGTTACGTCGGTCGTGGCCAGAGCCTAGGAAGCCTTGGGAGTGGATTCACTTAGATTTGTTTGACTTGCAAGGGTCCAGGTATCTCATTTTGTGTGACGCTTATTCCAAGTGGGTTGAGTGTTTCCTGATGAATATGGGTACGGCATACCTGCATTTACAATCAAAATTAGATGAAGTGTTCTCTCATTTTGCTTATCCTAATACAATAGTATGTGATAACGATCCTCCATTTTGTTCTAAGGAGTTCAAGTTTTTTCGCAAAAATAAAAGCATACATTTTCTGTACGCTCCACCTTACAACCCAGAATCAAACGGTATCGCCAAAAGGTCGGTGTAAACTTTCAAGAAGGTCTTGATAAAGTCTATGTTATCAAAAGATACAAAGCACTTATCGGTGATCCAGCAGTTGCTCGACTGTTTACTGAGCTACCGTGTAACACCATCCTCAGTTACGGGTGTGTCTCCCATGGCTAGACTACTGTCCCTTGTTCCCCACACTTCATAACCTGTGCTGTCGCAGGAAAAAGTTAACAAGGAAAAAGTTCCACATCTTCCGTTCGAGTCTGGTAGTAGTCTTAGTCGGATTTTTCGTGAAAGTCAGCAGGTACTGGTTAATTTTAGAAATAACAAAGGGTTTGTCAAGTGGCTGAGGGCCGAGATGAAATTGCGGTTGTCTCCTATGGTGTACCTAATAAAATTGACCAGTGAAGGGGTTTTGAGGAAGGTGCACATTAGTCAATTAAAATTGTGCCAACTTAGCAAGACTGAGCCAATGATGGTCAAGACCGATGCTGGCTGGTGCGAGGAATTCTTGGGGTTGCATGGAACTCAGACTCCTGGTGAGGTTAGACAGGAACAATTAAATAATTTAAGGGAAAATAATGTTGTACCTGTCGAACAAAACGAGACCAATGACCTCAAGTGTCCAGAGCCAACAAATGTATCAAGAGTGTCAGGCCGGGTGGTAAAACCCCAGTAAGATTTTCACACATTCAATACATTTAAGTATTTTGATTTTTGAATTGTGATTAATTAATGCTTCTTGGGATGTGATATTGGTGTGATTTTTCTGAATATGGTTTTGATGCATGTTAATATTGTGAATTTTTATATTATATAAAAATGTGATACAAGTGCGCATTGTGATAACGTATAAAATGTAAAATTGTGATGTCATGTAATTAGTCAGTTATGTATTTTCGTAAGGGGAGAGAGATGTTATGTATTAAATTGTACATAGTAGTACACTAGTCTTTGTTTTCGCCATCCGCCGTGCTGCTGCGTGCATGCGCCTCATCGTGCAGACTTGGCAGTCTAGTCCGGTCTTGTCGGGTGTCGCCATTGCTCTCTCTCTCTCTCGTCATATTTCTGCGAGTAGTCCTGGAATACATTACAATGATGAGCTTATTAGGTTTTGGCAACAATTGCTCATAAATGTAAATGTTAAATAGAATTAACTCCTTGACCATAAAATTCAAAATTAGAGAGAGAGAGACGATGAAAAAGGGGGGGGGGAGGAGGAAAGGCAGGAAAAGGCAAAAGACAATAAAAATTATAAACTTACAGGTTTAGGGGTTGTTACTCCACGCCAGGGACCTGATGTCACTCACACATTCACTCACTCAAACGCACAAGCACTAATCCTAAAGGTGGATAAGGAACCGGGACCGGGTTTGTGAGAAATTACTCTGTGCCAGGGACCCAAAAAATCACACCGTTGCTAGAAGGTTTGTGAGTCAATACGACTGCGACAGGGACCTACTAAGCAAACACATGCACACGTACACGCCAAGAGATAATGGAAAAAAGGGGGAAGGAACGGGGAAATAATACTAGGTTTACGGGAGATTAAACCATGCCAGGGACCTAGTATCGCACACAGTGGCCTGTAGGTTTATGTGCCTTTCGGCAATGACAGGGACCTAACAGACAAAACAGTCACACATGCAAGCACTCGAATACAGGTACACAAGATCTCTAAAAATGAGTTAACGTACTAAATACGTATTTCGAGAGCAATGCTCTCATCATCAGTAGCTGATGTATAATGCACACACACATTAGATACTGCATTTCTGAACTTAAAGTTTATTATCAGCATATTCACAACACAATTTATCGATTCTAACAACTCTAATACATAGTTTTTACTTTGCCAGCATGCTGGAATATTAAAATACTTAGCCATGTGATCATTAATGTTTTGCATTGAATTCATAGAACAATTCATTTGCACAGCAAGCAAAACGTTGTCTATAAGAATTTTGATCATGTCAGGTTTTGAACGCTTTATTTCTGCTAATTCCAGTTTTTTTTGTCTATCACTAGATAATTCTAGTAAAAAATCTTTCATGCTCAACTCCACTGAGTGAAAAATTTCACCTCTCAATATATCTCTAACAGACACATGAATATTTGTCGACAGGTGCCTCTTCATGTAATCCAATTTCCCTATTTCTTGCCAGAAGAGAAGTCGGAATTTACTTTAGATTCTGAACAAATTTTGCAAATCAAACCTACTTCAACATCATACTCAAATGTTTCTTTTAGTTGAAGACAAATTTCGCCTTTAGACTTATGGAATTCTGTTTCCACAGTTACACAAAGCCATTCCCCTACCTCATGCCGACCTCTTCGGTAGGCCAGTTTATGACGCCCCAATATGTCTTTTTACCAACAGTAGGACAATGCAATATCTTATCAGAAGGGTTAGGAGGTATAATCTGCCTGAAGAATTTTGTGCTCTGGTATTTCTAACCTTTCTTTTTGCTAAAACATATTTCCATTTAAATCTCGAAGTCAATTTTTTTCATGAAAAAACTTTCTCAATATACTTCGTACATAGAGAAAGTAAAAATACCATGGGAAGATTTTTTTATGAAAAAGTGGGGGGTTGACTAATACAGCGAATATATGTCTAGTCATGTATTTATAATCTGAAAAAATCAAGGTTGACTTATATGCCAGCATATACGGTGTTTATTAACAGTCTAACTTGATGTATCTGTTTCTTTATTATAGCAATGATACTTGTAAAGTTTCAATTATAAAATATGTAAATGCATAAAAATAGTCTTTTTGTAAATTGGTATCTTATATTATTAGCAACAACTCTCCTAAGCTAATAGAATATGTTTGTATGTATGTTATTTACAATTATATATATGTATTTTTGTTTTAATTGTAATAAATAAAAACATTCATGCTCCTAGTTGTTTTGTTTTAATATGGTTAAATCCTAAACTACAATATTAAATATGTCATCCAACTTCTTAATTCAAATGTACTGTCAAAACCTGTTCTGCCGCTTGAGTTTAAATTAGGCACGCTTTAGCTCCAGCTGACCACTACATCACACTGCCATCAATGTATAACTACTGAATGCAGTTTACCTTCAGATTCTACATGGATTCGACAATTGAAATAAAAAATTATAGAGACATAAAAGAAAAAATAATTTTTCGTTAATAACTAAAAACATTCCTTAAATTTTTAAGATGAATATATTTTATTTAACTTAGATGCAATTCATTTAACTGTTGTTATGACTCATATACAGGTTTTTCACATGAATAATTTCTTAATGATTACAGAATTAGAATATTGTTGCTAAAAGAAACAAAATATTTTTATTATGAATACATGTTTATTGTATTAAAATTAAAGATTAGATAAAATTCCATTTTGTAAGTAGAACCTAGCCATTCATCCAGGTTACTCTTTGCATGGTTATTGAAACAAGAATAAAGGAAGAAACAGCTTAATAGAGAGAAACACAATCGATGGAGAGCTTGTCAAAGCCAAGAATCTCTTAGTAATGTCAAATAATAAATGTCGAACATATTGCACAACTTCGATCAAGAGAAACCGAAAAGCAAGACCGACAAATATTGACATCACAATTATCCTAAGGCCCAATTAAGCTTAAAAAAGTCAAATAAATTTTCCTTAAAACTATTGTCATTTTCATTGTCTTACAGACAGACAAGTAATATTAATAACATATCTAAACATTAAACTTTTTTGTTATCCTGTGAATCGATTTTCACCCTTTTAGATGGTGGCTTTCTTAGAGTTGGGACAGGTTTATGGACAAATATAGTAGGTATGGCATTTGGTTTTAGTTTAATAAAATCATCAGCCCGGTTTTGCTCAAATTGCTCCATCGTATAGTGAGCCTGAAAAACGTTTTATATTAAAATGATTTAAAACTTCATATATACAAATCTTTGGATTTAAAATATATAAATACTAGCTGAAATTACTCGGCGTTGCTCAGGTTTTTAAGTCAAAACAAAAAATATTGAGGAAAATTTGAGAATAAAACCAAGTTAATGAAACCAGGTTAATTTTTATTGTAGTGCTTAATGGTATGCAATATTTCTTGTCTTCCCATCTTTTGCCCAAATAAATAAATTTTTTCTGCATCCTTTATCGATAAATTTGGTGACTGTATTTTTTATCAAATCATAATAAACAATCGATGGAATCTCTTTTAAAATATAGTTATTTCACTCAAAATAATTTCCAGTGGAAGAAACTGCATGATATTATGTGGTCATGAATCTCAAAAACATTAAAAACTTGGGCAAGAATTGCAAGCTCTAGGGATGCAACTGGTGGAAACACATTGGAAGATATATTCAAATATAGCTTACCCATACGTTATCCCATGCAAAGGCTGATTTTGTGGGTCTAATTTGTATGTACAGTCTAATAAGTATAATTCGCTTAACTGATGCATACAAATGTTCAGTTGAAAGGAATACAAAACGTACATATAGATGTTCAAGGGAGGAAGAGTTAACGATTATAAATGTTAAATTTAATTAATTAATTAAAGAATTGTTGTAGAAGTTTTCTTATTTTACTTTCAAAGATATCTTTAAGTTATTCTTTTTCAATGTAAATGTAAAACATATTTTGCTGTCTACCAAGTAAAGAGAATATGCAGAATACCTAAGAAGTTTTTAGAGAACGAAGGTACTAAAATTGCACATTAAAACTGTCTTCCACATACCTTTTGAAATAACTAGCCAGATTTATAATTTTTTTGGCGATTGCCCTTCTGTGAATAACCTTAGTGTTTCTTTATTCCCTACTTTAGTTTATATTAGGTATATATTATTTCTTTCAGTTAATGTTAGGTATTGTTTATAATGGTTTTCAGGTAGATTGTTAATCCAACAATACGCTCATTTCCATGTTATTTAAATGGGAAAAATTAAAAGAAAAACATTTAAAAAATGAAAAATGTAGTTCAGATTGCTTTTAAAACCCTCCCATTTTGCTTAACTTTTTATTGCGGTTAAAAAGGCACTTTCATCTTGCTTCTACATTCTGTAGTTGTTGCGTTATAAATGCACAAACAAACAAACAAATTCTTCAAAATATTTATAGTAGAGATTAATAAACTGAAATTCATTTTACATGTATAAATAAAAAAATCACCTCGCAAAGATGTGTCTCATTGTTTGGGAACCAATCACGACGACCAATTTTGGTTAACCATATTTTCCTTCTTTCTTCATTTTGTGGTCCTGAAGGCAATCTGAAAACTCTATTGCCTTTAGATGGTCTAGTATAACATCCAAGTGTACAACACTGAGGCATGATATTAATTTCACAATAGAACTGCTATTAATAATAATCTACAATATCAAATATATGTAATATTTTTGTAATAATTTTAGTGTAAATATCTGTATAGATTTAGAATTGAATATTGACTGTCCTATGATGAGGCAATACATTTGTGTAATGTTTATGGTAATAAAATATTATTATTAATACACTCGTTTTCACACTGAGATAGATAAGTTAACGTTGAAAGCCTGGGACCATAATGGCGTCCCCTAGCCTAAGACTAATAAATTGACCCTGTTGTCAGGGAAAAGTATTACTGTACTCAATGCCTTACTTGATTATATAGGACTTTACAATTGTGCAATTGTCCATATGGTAGTATTCATATGTGTGAAGTTATATACAATATATCGATATTCGGTGTGACCAACAAAAGAGTTGAAACGTGTCAAAAGTTTATTTATTGCAAATTATGTGAAAAATACTCCATTAAGATGCTTAAAAATATTTAAGTAATTTGAAATACATCCTATTTTATCATAATCAACAATTTAAATGACATATTTGGGTATAGAGAAGTGATAAATTTTTCAACAGCCAGAAATACTAATGCCTCCAGCGCCTGAATAATGTACTTCGTAGTCACAACATCTGTAGATGTAAACACATTCATTCCAAATACGTAAGAACATCGTACTCTGCCCCAACCATAGAGTAATTATATACATAATATCCTTATTCTGTCCATCCGTCTCTCTGTCCGTCTGATTGTCTGCCCGTTGGTCCGCCTGAATGCTCTATACAAATCCCCATAAGAGAAGACTTAAAAATCTCTTTGTTTCACTTGCAGACTTTTTTTCTTTTGCAAAATTAAATTAGAAATACTTGACCTACCTACCTACCTACCTTCGGGCCTGGACCATTTTAAAGAAAAATAAATAAATTTTCTTATTTGTTAAACCTCGAGATTGTATTGTCGTCCTTATACTATATGCATAACAAAAGTCTGCTTTGAATGCTTTAGTACAAGAGAGAGGAGCCCGAATTATTACTAACTTTTATATTAACTTCGCTCTATATATATATATATATATATATATATATATATACACACACACACACTTTATTTTTATTTGGATTTGTATTGATACAAGCATTCCTACGCGTTTTGAAGGGATATTTCTGCTAATAATTGTAAGTTTTTATCTTAAACACTTTTTGTCTTGATTCACTATCTAAGATAGGTAATACGTCTTTGGGTAATACTGTTGTAAAGGATGTTAATTGGAACAAATTTAAAGGAAACATTTTAAATTGTTGTGTTGTAGCTTAGAAATTCTTCAGCTAACTATATTTATACAGTGTTTTATATGGATGGTTGATGTGATGTTAGGAAATTAACAATTTATTATTTTTGTCATTTAAGTTAGGTGGCTAAAATATGAAATATTCAACAATTTCACTCCTACTAGTATCTAAGGCTGAATTACTCTGAACTAGCAGTATATTTTCGTTGATTTTAAGCAATATAAATGGATAAGTTAGTATTTACATTAATGAAACAAAAGGTACAAACAAACTTCTTACTACTTATATACCAAACATTCTTACGTTTAACACTGAGTTCTATACTTCTGTATGCCATTGTCTCAAATATAAAAAGATAATAAGAGAGACCCCCACATCACTCAACAGCTGGTAGACTCTTTTGCAAATTTTCACACCCATGCAAGCAGAAAGGTCATTATAATTATATTATAAAGTTTATTCATATTAAAGTATTAACCATATAAAAGTTGGTTATAAAAATTCATTTTATACCTTTACTTATTTATAATTAAAATCGTGTTTTTCTTTAATTTATTTTCAGATAACTTCCTATTGAAATTTTTTATAATTATTTTCATAGTTTTTTGTAGTGAATCTTATAATTAACTGGATTTATAAATTCGCATCGCATTATGAATCATGCAAAAATACATTCCTTGACATGCAGACCTTTTTCGTTTACATTTAAAAATATTTCAAGGATGAGTTAACTTAGTTATGCGAAGAGAAGTATTTAAATCTCATTAGCAAATCTCCAAAAATTGCGTTTTAATACAATAGTTTCATGTTTTCACACATTTTATTCATATTTGGCCACTGTTGTGCCAATTGTTGAATTCTATTATTGGCCTCATAATAAATGCACCAATTTAGTGCTTTAACCCGGGTCAGGCTTTAATACATGGGTATAACTTATTTACTGAATCTATTAAGTAATTAGAGGGAGGAAGGAAAAGAGAATGGGAATGAGCAGAAACTGAGAAAGAGGAAGCGGACGTAGCATTTGTATAGGATTAAAAGGAGCTGCAGTACAAAAATAAACTGATGTGGGCAACACATGACTTTCTCCATATTTACATGGCAAATTGCATGTTGTTAGCTCTGGGATCGTTGTCAATATTTACTTCCGGTTGACAATTAATAAAAGAAAAAGGAGCGTTACTAAGACGTAACTAAGCGTCAATTGTTAACAATAGTCTTTGGTAGGTGGCGTGTTGGTGTCAGCTAAAAATATAAGATATTTCTTAAACAATGCATTATATGGAAAAATGTATCAAACAAAGGTTGTAGAAAATTAAATTTTCTACCACTTTTATTCTAGTACATTTTTACATTTATCAAATATTAAAGCAAATATTTCAAAATAACGAATAAGTGACAAGAGTAAACACCCACTTCCGGTCGATCGATTTTTACCAAAAACTAACCAGATCTAACTTTTATAAAAATGTTAAATATAGAATTTTGCGTTGACCTGGATAATAGTTTTTGCGTTAGAGCGCCCACAAAAATCTATCACATACAGACCGACAGACACACAGACATCATCGCGAAACTAGTCAGAACGTGTTCAGGGAACCTTAAAACATGTATTACCCTTGAAATCTCGAGTTCAATTTTTTCATCAAAACAATTCTTTCTCATACTACGTATATGAAGAAAGTAGAAATGCATTCGAACGGAATATTAAATTGATCACGCGTATTTGTGCGGCGAAAATAACCCGTTTACGTATTAGAATATATTCAATCTGAGTCCAACAATAGTTGTTTCTATGGTAACACTCTCGCAATGAGTGATAAAAACTGCAAAATCGCCAGTATTTACGCGAAATTCTTGGAAATATAATAATCGATAAGCAAAATTCTACAATAAAAATTATAATCTTCATTCCTTTCCTCAGAGAATAGTAAGTACAAATCTCGTTCCGATATTACAATTCTAAGATATTTGTGCAAGAGAAAATTACCCTGCACGATGGATTTCAGATTTCCAATGTAAATCAAATGGGATGGATAGTTCCTGGAATCGAACCCGGGACTCCAATCTCCGCAACAAAAACTATCCTCGGGAGCTCGGCCCATGTAGCAAGAGATGTTCACCAAGTTTCATGAAAATCGGTCTATTGGTTCAAAAGTTAATAGGAGGGAACGGACAGACAGACACGACAACAAAACATCTTATGACTTTTAATTTAATTTCTTTAACTAAATTGATTTTTCTGGAAAATTTTCAAAACTAATATAGGTAGTTAAAAGAAAATCGCGATCTTAAAATATAGTTAAAACTCATTGCAGATAATGTAAGTATTTAGTTAATAGTAAGTAAGTTACTACACAATTTTCCTTTGATGGTAAATTGAGTTCGTTCACATTTTATCCTGTTTTTTACGAATTAATAAGAGTAAAATAATTCATTTATTAAGTTAAATTCTGTACGATCTAAATAACTTATATTTCGATTTTCCTCTTATTTTCAGCAAATATTGGGATAATCATTTGACCTCTCCACTAATAATTACTTAAACAATATATCATTATAAATAGCTGCTTCTTACATATATATTATAAATATTTTTGTGTGTGTGTACCTATGTTCTTAAAACGTTTTTATACCATTGAATCTATCAAATTCAAAAGTTTCGTGGGCTATCCAATTGACCAAAGGAAGAACTTGGTCTAGGTTTGCAGACCGTGGGGTCTCTTATACCTAGGGCTACCACATATTCCTGGACCAAAACCGGGACAAAACGATTTATGAAGAAAAACCGGGACAAATCCGGGACATAATCTAACATAACCGGAACAAAATCCTGGATGACTAGTATTTGGGATGCTATTGCTTAAAAATATGCTATTTGCATTCTTTTACGTTTTGTATATTTTCAAACAAGCAAAACTGAGAGGACAGGGAAAGGGTTGTCAAAAAATATCTAAAACTAAAAGAAGAAACAAGAATATTTTTAATGTTTGAAAATTAAAGTTTTAATGCAATATCATTACAATACAAAACTTTTACTCTTTATAAAACCAATCATACTTTTAACTAGACATAACTTTATCAAAAAAATTTTTATCATTTTTAATTTTCGTATAAAACTCTTCACATGTCAAGCCAATGTTGATTTTACAGATTATTATTGCTCGTGCTGTACCTTCATTCAAGCAACTTTGGTCTAGGGACAACACATTATTCATAATGGAGAAAGGTCGCTCTGCTGGAGCTGATGTTCTGGGTAAACAGAATACGTATTCAATAACTTTTGTTAGATTGGTAATTGATATGTCCTGTTCCAGAAAATATTTAAAAAGTTCAATCCATCTATCTTCAAATTTCGTACCTCTCTCATCCCAATTTCTCTTTCTGTCATTTTGAAACATAAAATGCTTTGCTAAACTTACTTCATCAAAAAGATTGTCCATGTCAATTAAGAGCTTTCCATATCTTTCATTAATATTTTGCGCTGTGCTTTCAATATGGTCCCAATTGAATGCACTATTTAGCCAACTAAATGACTCTACTTCTTCAAAACTGTTTCCCCATAACGATAGGTATAACAAGCATTTAACATAAAATGAATCAAATTCTTTGATTACCTTTTTATAAATCATATTCCCAGATTCGTCCAACTTCCATAGTAACATTTTGCCCCCCGTGGAATGAAACTATTATCCTTGCGTTCCTGCAAATTAGTTTTTAGATTTCGTAGTGCAACAAGCTACGCGTTAGTTTTTTTCTATATTCAGTATTGTTTTATTAAATAAACTGAGTTGTTCAACAACAAATCGCAAATACACTTCTGCAGATGGGTCTTTAAAAAAAGTTTTTATTATTTGTGGGCAGTGTTCTTGTGATTCGAAATAGTTTTTTAGACCTTCAAACATATCAATAAGTCTTTCTAAAGCCAATAAAAGGGAAAGAAATCTTGTTTTGCCATGTTTTAAGATCTTTTTGTACTCAATTTCCGCGAATTCGCAAAATTCCTTCAGTTTATTGACACGAACAGTGTACATGTGGAAAAATTTATAAACTTTTACTGCAAGGGCTTCTATATCAATCGGTAGAACATCACCTGCATATTGTGTGCAAGTAGTATGGAAAAGAGGAGTCTGGGTCCCCCACCCCACCTTTATGCAGCCGCCATCTTGGATTTATGACGTCGCACCCGGTCACGTGACCAACCTGTGGCGCCACCACTTGGAGAAAATTGGAACTAAGAACAAGTGCCGTTCGAAAAGCAATGTTGTCAAGTGAGTTTCGATATATCGAACAGTTCAGTGTTGCCAAAAACTAGTGAATCGCAAAAGCGCATTCATGTTGAAAAATTGACTGGCGTAAATAAGCACTGTGGCAGTTGATGACTGCTTTGCGAAATTGCATGGGGTGGCATCATTGTGGAGGAGAATATTGAACGAATACGAAATAAGTAACTTTTAATATTGTTGTCCGAATAGCTCAGTGGGTAGAGCTGTTACATTTAGAGTCAAAGGTCCAGGGTTCAAATCCTTGTTCACAACATTAACGGATTCTGTTTTTAATTCATAATATTTGAAAAATTCGCCGGAAAAATACCCCAAAAGAGGTCCTGTAATGCTTCAATATTACACGGCGGTTATAAGCTTTAAAGAGGTACTCCTCTGACTTCTTAGCTCCACCCATCCCCCGCCCCATCATAACCTAGTAAATCCACCCCACCATTATGTAGGAGGAGCATGTTAACCCCGCCCGCTATGCAGGATCGCCATTTTGTACGTGCATGTTACTCCGTCTTATACTTGAGAAACGAGGTCACAGACGCGGAAGATAAGACGCGGCAAAAACATCGCGATTGTATTGCAGGTAAGAAAACCTTCCAGGGACAATTTTTTTTCCTAATTAGGGCCATTATACCTTTAGAACTGTTCTTTGGGCGCCCTCCTCCTCCGTAGGACCCACCGTTTTCGACATTTTTGGCAAAATCCGAAATTTTGGTTAATATCTCCGTTATTTGGAGAGATATTGGAATGGTGTAAATGCAAAGTTTGTTCATATTACAATTGCGCTTCCAATAAAAGGAATAGCTTATTTAAAAAGTTGAAAGATTTTGAGATATTTTAGACAAACTCCTTAATATTTTGTCAAGTCGCCAATTATTGGTGACTTATCAATCAAAGTGAAGACGCTGCTTTCAGTGGGTAGAGCTGTGACATTTAAGATTCAAATATCCAGGGTTCAAATCCCTGTTCGGACAATTTTTTCCGGTTTTACTCGAAATATGTAGACTTGCTTTTGTGAATATTAACACGGAAAGGTGTAACATTCAAGGGGTGATATAAAAAAACATAAGTATAGGTTAACTCAAGTATTTATTGACATTTGTTTACAATATTGAATCACATTCTGTTCTTTTAAATAATGGACACCCTCTCGTAAATTTGTCGTGCTCTTCTTTAGGATCTTCACCTTTTCCCCATGAATATATACTCACACCACATTTACAGCATACGGTGACGTCCTCATAACCAGCAAAAATAAATCCTATATTAGCCATTTTGGTAATATTTAAAAATATCCTTTTTTTGGGAAAATCGTTAAACGTTATAAATCTATCATGTTCCCTATCTAAATTAACATTGCTCTGAAACCATTTCGTTAGTGATTCACAATTGTTCGTTGCACAAATGACTTCACCATTTTTATGTTGAGGTAACATGCAATATCTACCCATTGATGGTAGTTGTTTAATCGAGGGGCATCCGAAAACTTGTAGATCGATGACTCGGTCTCCCAAAAGTGAGGAAAGGAATTTAACTTTTTGTAATCCCTTTGCAAAGATTAAATGATAGTTTGAAATGTATTTGTTTAAAACTCGTTGGAAATCCTCATGATGAACTTCCCCATCATCTAATGCAATTCTGTGATGATTATGAGCTAACCAAGTGTTTTCTCGTTTTAGTGACAAATCCTTTGGGCAGTCAAAAACCCACGATTGAGAGCAATTGCGATCGGTATAGCAAATTGCAAGTTCTCTGACTACGAATTCATTACCGCTATTGAGATACGCTTGAAAATCCACTATACATTTACTCAATCGGAGGACTTTTAATGGAATACGGTTTACGGGAGTTTTACTTCCATCGCCAGGGACCGACTCCATCATTCACACTCTCGGTTTGCGAGGTAATTAAACCCAACGCCAGGGACCGAATCGACCACATACACACAGAGATGAGCAGTTTACACGGTTTTAACCCGATGCCAGTGACTGTCACCTCTTTCACATTCATCCGATAATTTTATCAGATAGCGAGCAATGTAAGGGAATTTCAAGTCTCAAACGTTCGTAGTCGCGTTTGCTCCCCTCAGGCTTTTCCAAGTTATCAACGTTTTCGATACCGATTACACCTGCCACTTCAATAAACTGTTCGTAAAAATAGTCTACGTTTATCCGTTCGTTGTCTAGATTGTCAAAAGCCAGTGCTATAAATTTCACACAGTAACAAATTATTCCATTCCTCAGCATTCAAGGTCACCCAGCATTGATCACCTTTAATGAGCACATGTTTTTTTCCAAAATAATTCACTAAACTCACGGGAGATTTGAGCGGAATATTTTTTTGCCCCAAATTAAAATAATCAGATATTAATTTCTCTTGAGTAACAAATTCACACCAATCGGTATAGTTTAGATCAACCGATCCCTTGTTCACTTGAGTTAACTGTACGATCACTTCACAGAATCTCTCGGGATCGAAACCGATGCTGACAATTCCTTTTTTAGCAGAGTTCAAGAAAAACACAGTTTCTAGTAGCAACTGGGTGGCATCACACACTTTCTTCTTCTTCTTCTGCACAGTTTTCGGCTGTCTGTTAGATTTTGAAGTGGGTGATGTTTGCAGACTTGATGGAGGTGAGGGTCGCTTCTCGGGGGTTTCCAGACCGGATGGTGGTGGCCGTGAAGTTACCCGTCTGCGTTTAGGAAGGATGGGAGACTCTGCACTTGCTGGTTTCTGCATGACAACTGATGATAACTAGGTTGAATGCCTGGATATATGCTTTAGGACGAGGCGGAAGGGAGTGAGGAGGTGGAACATTCGACATTGGTCGAACAAGGATCTACATCGACCTTCAAGGTTAGGAATTTCAGCCAATGAGATAAGTAGTACGCATTTCTTAATGCGCAATCACTTTTGCGTAAGCGGTGGCACGGATTCAAGCAGGAAATGGAGGGGAAGGAAAGGTCATCTGGTGAAGGGCAATCTAAATCTTTCCTCATGCTTATGAAAGTGCGTCCGGTGAGGTCAGAGAGATAGCTACATTTTTCCTCGTCGAAGACGCGGTGGCGTCCTTGATGATAGTTTCCAGGCAGGAGAGCAGCTCGGTGTAGGGAATGAATCCGTTTGCGAACGATGTCTCGTTACACAGGAGAACGTTGCTCGATTTCACCTTTCTGCCTCCACGGATCCATTTGTTCGGACTTTGGAAGCTGCACCAAAAGACTCTCTCGGAATCCACCTCCACCGCAGCCAATTCTTTCACTCTTCGGTCCGAGCCCCACTCGAAGTCGATGATGAGTCGCATCTTGACCTTCAGAAAGGTGGTTTCCTTCCAATGCTCATCGGTTCCATTCTCAGCGGAATTATAGGCAGTCTGATAAACAAATGAGTCTCAAAAAGATGTTACTCATCGACCCAGAAGTTCTTGACAGAGAACGATCGAAAGCACGAATATCTAAATTAGACGAAGAAATGCACAAGGTCTTAAACAGGAAAGATCTGAGCGATGTAGATAAATGGCACCTATACAAACGTGCGTTGGATACTTATTTAAGCGTTGCGGCAGAGAAGAGAAAGCCAATTAGTATTCCGATCGTGAAAGAAAAAAGAGTTAGGAGGCGGGCGGTGAAGAGACCTCCCGGTAAGACCTTGGAATCTCTATCCAAGCGCATAAAGTTAGATAGTGTAGCGTTAGATAAATCATGGGAAGGTATGATGGAGAGATTAAACCGCGCAGAGGCGTTAAGCAAAAAAATAACATCAAAGCGGAAAAGAAGCTTACCGCGTCGGGGATCTCGGGTTCGAAAACCAAACACGCCGTGGACCCCGATAAAGTAATCGAAAGTATTTACGGTGATCCTGCAAATCCTGCGGGTTTTTCCACGGCTGATAAATTGTGGAAAGCTTTGAATAAAAAGATATCGAAAAGAAAGTTCAAAATTGGCTGGATTCGCAGGATGCGTATACGTTGCATAGACCGTTACGAAAACGTTTTCAAAGAAACTTTTACGACGTTTCGTACATTGACGAAACGTGGCAATGCGATTTGAACGATATGCGAAATTTGAAAAATACAATAAGGGATATGCATATATTTTGACCGTAATCGATTTGTTCTCTAAATATGCGTGGGCACTTCCGCTAAAAAGTAAAACTGGGGAAGACATCGTGGAGGCATTCAGGTTAATATTTAAGCAGAGTGGTAGAAAACCGTTAAAATTGCAAAGCGATAAGGGTACCGAATTCAAGAATAGAAAATTTCAAGAATTTCTAACAAGGGAAAATATAAAGTTTTATTACACACACAATCCGGATGTTAAAGCTTCGGTTATGGAAAGATTTAATAGAACTCTCAAGACTAAAATGTACAAATATTTCACCAAATATTCCACTTACGATTTTGTGAGCGTCTTACCGAAACTTATGAAGGGATATAACGATGGCGTTCATTCTACCATCGGAATAGCTCCTTCCCGAGTAAACGACTCAAATGCATTCGAGGTGGGGAAAAGACTGGTCGAGACACGTATCGGAGAGAGGGAAAAAAAGAAAACGTCAACGTCAAACTACACGACCGAAGTTTTTAAAATTAAATCTATCGTTACGGGGAACATTGTTCCTACGTACGAGTTGGAAGATATGAACGGAGAGAGTATCGAAGGATACTTTTACGAACCAGAACTAAAGAGAACAATCGTATCCGAGGCCACCGAGTTTAAAATAGATAAAATATTGAGGCGTAGAGGAAAATGTCGCAGTCTCGAATATTTCGTCAAGTGGTGTTATAGGTCATCCTTCTCGATCAAACTCGTTCAATCTTCTTTCTCGCGTTTCCTCCCGTGTTATCGGTCTTCATTGGCGATCAAACTTGTTCATTCTTCTTTCTCCTGTTTTTTCCCGTGTTATTAGTCTTCCTTGGCGATCAAACTCGTTCTTTCTTCTTTTTCGCGTTTTCTCCCGTGTTATCGGTCTTCATTGGCGATCAAACTTGTTCATTCTTCTTTCTCCTGTTTTCTCCCGTGTTATTAGTCTTCCTTGGCGATCAAACTCGTTCTTTCTTCTTTTTCGCGTTTTCTCCCGTGTTATCGGTATTCCTTGTCGATCAAACTCAATTATTCTTCTTTCTCACCTTTTCTCCCTTGTTATCGGACTTCTTTGGCGATCAAACTCGTTTATTCTTCTTTCTCGCGTTTTCTCTCGTGTTATCGGTCTTCCTTGGCGATCAAACACGTTTATTCTCCTTTTTCTCGTTTTTTCCCGTGTTATAGGTCATCCTTCTCGATCAAACACGTTCATTCTCCTTTTTCTCGTTTTCTCAACCGTTATCGGTATTCTTTGGACATCACACTCGTTCATTCTTATTTTTTGCGTTTTCTCCCGTGTTATTGGTCTTTCTTGGCGATCAAACTCGTTTATTCTTCTTTATCGCGTTTTCTCCCGTGTTATTAGTCTTCCTTGGCGATCAAACTCGTTCTTTCTTCTTTTTCGCGTTTTCTCCCGTGTTATCGGTATTCCTTGTCGATCAAACTCAATTATTCTTCTTTCTCACCTTTTCTCCCTTGTTATCGGCCTTTTTTGGCGATCAAACTCGTTTATTCTTCTTTCTCGCGTTTTCTCCCGTGTTATTAGTCTTCCTTGGCGATCAAACTCGTTCGTTCTTCTTTTTCGCGTTTTCTCCCGTGTTATCGGTATTCCTTGTCGATCAAACTATATTATTCTTCTTTCTCACTTTTTCTCCCTTGTTATCGGTCTTCCTTGGCGATCAAACACGTTCATTCTCCTTTTTCTCGTTTTCTCCCGTGTTATAGGTCATCCTTCTCGATCAAACTCGTTCAATCTTCTTTCTCGCGTTTCCTCCCATGTTATCGGTCTTCTTTGGCTATGAAACTGGTTCTTTTTTTTAATTCTCGCGATTTCTCCTATGTTATCGGTCTTCCATAGCGATCAAACTCGTTCATTCCTCTTATTTGCGTTTTCTCCCGTATTATCGGTCTTCCTTGGCGATCAAACTCGTTTATTTAATTTTATCGCATTATCTCCCGTGTTATCTGTCTTCCTTTTCGATCAAACTCGTTCATTTTTCTTTCTGGCGTTTTCTCCCGTGTTATCGGTCTTCCTTGGCGATCAAACACGTTCATTCTCCTTTTTCCCGTTTTCTCAACCGTTATCGGTATTCTTTGGAGATCACACTCGTTCATTCTTATTTTTTGCGTTTTCTCCCGTGTTATTGGTCTTCCTTGGCGATCAAACTCGTTCTTTCTTCTTTTTCGCGTTTTCTCCCGTGTTATCGGTATTCCTTGTCGATCAAACTCAATTATTCTTCTTTCTCACCTTTTCTCCCTTGTTATCGGTCTTCTTTGGCGATCAAACTCGTTCATTTTTCTTTCTCCTGTTTTCTCCCGTGTTATTAGTCTTCTTTGGCGATCAAACTCGTTCGTTCTTCTTTTTCGCGTTTTCTCCCGTGTTATCGGTATTCCTTGTTGATCAAACTATATTATTCTTCTTTCTCACTTTTTCTCCCTTGTTATCGGTCTTCCTTGGCGATCAAACACGTTCATTCTCCTTTTTCTCGTTTTCTCCCGTGTTATAGGTCATCCTTCTCGATCAAACTCGTTCAATCTTCTTTCTCGCTTTTCCTCCCTTGTTATCGGTCTTCTTTGGCTACGAAACTGGTTCTTTTTTTTAATTCTCGCGATTTCTCCTATGTTATCGGTCTTCCATAGCGATCAAACTCGTTCATTCCTCTTATTTGCGTTTTCTCCCGTATTATCGGTCTTCCTTGGCGATCAAACTCGTTTATTTTATTTTCTCGCATTTTCTCCCGTGTTATCGGTCTTCCTTTTCGATCAAACTCGTTCATTCTTCTTTCTCGCGTTTTCTCCCGTGTTATCGGTCTTCCTTGGCGATCAAACACGTTCATTCTCCTTTTTCTCGTTTTCTCCCGTGTTATAGGTCATCCTTCTCGATCAAACTCGTTCAATCTTCTTTCTCGCGTTTCCTCCCGTGTTATCGGTCTTCCTTGGCGATCAAACACGTTCATTCTCCTTTTTCCCGTTTTCTCAACCGTTATCGGTATTCTTTGGAGATCACACTCGTTCATTCTTATTTTTTGCGTTTTCTCCCGTGTTATTGGTCTTCCTTGGCGATCAAACTCGTTCTTTCTTCTTTTTCGCGTTTTCTCCCGTGTTATCGGTATTCCTTGTCGATCAAACTCAATTATTCTTCTTTCTCACCTTTTCTCCCTTGTTATCGGTCTTCTTTGGCGATCAAACTCGTTCATTTTTCTTTCTCCTGTTTTCTCCCGTGTTATTAGTCTTCTTTGGCGATCAAACTCGTTCTTTCTTCTTTTTCGCGTTTTCTCCCGTGTTATCGGTATTCCTTGTCGATCAAACTCAATTATTCTTCTTTCTCACCTTTTCTCCCTTGTTATCGGTCTTCTTTGGCGATCAAACTCGTTCATTCTTCTTTCTCGCGTTTTCTCTCGTGTTATCGGTCTTCCTTGGCGATCAAACACGTTCATTCTCCTTTTTCTCGTTTTCTCCCGTGTTATAGGTCATCCTTCTCGATCAAACTCGTTCAATCTTCTTTCTCGCGTTTCCTCCCTTGTTATCGGTCTTCGTTGGCGATCAAACTCGTTCATTCTTTTACTCGCGTTTTCTACCGTGTTATCGGTCTTCCTTGTCGATCAAACTCAATTATTCTTCTTTCTCACGTTTTCTACGTTTTTATAGGTTTTACTTGGTGATCAAACTCGTTGATTCTTCTTCCTCACCATTTCTCCCGTGTTATCGGTCTTCGTTGGCGATCAAACTCGTTATTTTTTCTTTCTCGCGTTTTCTCCCGTGTCTTCGGTCTTCTTTGGCGATCAAACTCGTTCATTCTTCTTCTACTCGTTTTCTCCCGCGTTTTCGGTCTTCCTTGGCGATCAAACTCTTTCATTCTTCTTTCTTGCGTATTCTCCCGTGTCATCAGTCTTCTTTGGAGATCAAACTGGTTTATTCTTCTTTCTCGCGTTTTCTACCATGTTATCGGTATTCCATGGCGATCAAACTCGTTCATTCTTCTTTTTTGCGTTTTCTTCCGTGTTATCGGTTTATCATTGGCAATCAAACTCGTTCATTCATCTTTCTCGCGTTTTCTCCCGTGTTATCGGTCTGCCTTGGCGATCAAACTCATTCATTCTTTTACTCGCGTATTCTCCCGTGTTATCGGTACTCCATGGCGATCAAACTCGTTCATTCCTCTTATTTGCATTTTCTCCCTTGTTACCGGTCTTTTTTGGCAATCAAACTTGTTCATTCTTCTTTATCGCATTTTCTCTAGTGTTATCGGTCTTTCTTGGCGATCGAACTCGTTCATTCATTTTTCTCGTGTTTTCTCCCGTGTTATCGGTCTTCCTTGGCGATCAAACTCGTTCATTCTTCTTGCAACGAATTAACAGCACCAAATAATCTCTTCAAGATCTGCAAAACAATTTATGGAAAGCAACGAATCTGCTAAAATCTTTATCAGAATTTATTTCACATATTCGGAATGATTTTGAAAGCTTTGAGAGAGAAACACCTGATTTAACAACTGATAAGAAATGATATAAAAACCTGAGTAAAAAAAGAGGAAACTGCAATGGGATGAATCAAGAAACAATGAAATAAATCTTACAGGAAAAGAAGCTTTCCTAAATATCGTACACAATGCTATTTGTGACGTTCTAATATGAGAGAAGAAGTAAACTTTACAGTGAAGTTATTGATGATTTTCAACTTTTTAAAAAATCATGGATGACAGAGTATGAACTTAATATTTGTATTGATAGATTAAGAAACAAATATAAAAATGACATTTACGCAAGCGGAATGAATGATTTTAGAGATGAGGTAATTCATTTTCTAACGTTTAATAAAGAAGAAAATATTTTATATCCAGTTACAATGTATGAGATTGCGGTAGATAGGCTTCGATCAACGTTTCCTAATGTTGAAATATTATTTAAAATATTTTAACCATTCCGATTACAAATGCGGGTGAATAATGATCGTTTTCGATACTTAAGCGGGTTAAAAATTATTTGTGCAATAGCTTAACTCAAGATCACTTGAGCAGTTTAGCAATTATATTTATTGAAAATAACTTCGTTCAGAACTTGAAAATGGAAAATACCATAAATAAATTTGCAGAAATGAAAACTAGAAAAGCTATTATTTCATTAAATTATTGTTCTTTTAATTAATTAGTTTATTTACTTATTTACTTTACTGGATACTGCCACCTATACTCTGTCGTTTTAGTTTATAATTCGTTTGTATACCTATTTATAGTTCTTTGATGTTTTATTTAATAAAGATTTTTTGCTGTATGTTGTGTTTTGTTTATTAACAGAATTTTAAACTGCATTGAAATTAAAATAATAAAAGAATACCCTTATATACGATATTGAAGGTAAAATAGTTATGGGCCTCCAAAATACGTTGCGCCTAGGGCCTCAAAATGTCTTAATCCGCCACTGCCCCTCGGGTTGGGAAGCATTCATCTTAATATATACCAGTCATACACACAGAGCCCAAGCTTCAACGCTGACTGGCCAGTAAAATTTTCCTTTCAAATTTCCCTTCCCTGGCCCAGCCGAGTTCCAATGGAGTACTGCTCCACGTAATTCCAAATCTAGCCACTTTCAGTCCTTTTTAGTTCCATATCTCGCCCCTAGAGCCGCTGCGGAGGTAGAGCCCTGTTAATACCAAACTACCAATATTTTTGCTTGTTTAATCTGGTTCGGTGTTGGTCAGGCTCAAAATTCATTAAAACGGTAAATGACCGATTGAGAAAAAACCACTGGGGATGGCAGGGCTGGCCGAGTACTTTCAGGGGCCCGGATGCAAGCAAGTTTTTGGCCCCCCTATGTGAAAAAAACTGCCATTTTGTACACATCAATGTTTCAGCTTAGAGAGAACATATAATTATAAAGTAACTATAATGATAATTAATTTAATAAAAAAGCAAAAATTTGTTTAAAGATATAAATATATTATTTATACTCAACATTTTGGGGCCCCAAAAATCGGGGGCCCGGATGCCTTGCATCCGCTGCACCACCAACTTGACCGGCCCTGTGGGTAGGTGTTAGCAAATAGCAGCAATCCATAGTGCATTAAATTATGCGTTCATTGTTGCTTTTCGCTAATGCCTACCCTACATGATTCTTACGGCATGTAAAGTTTCATGACATAATATGTTCAAATTTCCCGCATCGGCATTGTAAAAATTAAATTATGACAAAAAATGACAGAACCACATACTGAAAACAAAAAATTTATATTTTAAAATTACCTAATTTCACAACAATTGCTGAATATATTTACCTTGTTGAGTATTTGGACCTTGATTAATTTATGTTTAGCATAAACTCAGTGCCTTCCTCTATCTCAGTCATAGAAATTGGAAATTTGTTTTATAAATATGTATACAATGTGTTAGACCAGGCCTCTGACAGTCCCATAAGGACAATGCAAATATGCAAGGCCATGTATATAAAAGGTTCAGACAACCTTTGAGGACAAAATTACCAACAGTAAGCATCTACGATTGGACTAGACTGGTCACATGATACCTGTCCATCATACTGGGGCTTGCCGTAGTTTCTATATGCATAGCATATACCCGTGTATCCAAGTATTGTGCAGTTATCATTGAAATATTTTAGTAATTACCTCATTCATAATGCCTTGTTGTTGTGCAGTCGGATGCAAAAATAGAGGGGAGAATGGTTTAAGGCTTTTTTCTTTCCTACAGATCCAAATAGAAGAAAAATTTGGATATCAAAAATCAAGCGTGACTTCTAGGTACCGACCTAATTAGAAATTTAGCTCTTCAGTATGACAGAAATGAAAATGACAAATCAAAAGCTTCAGCAAAATATTTCTCGTTTCTCCTGTTTGTTTCATTGCTATTATATATATATATTGAATGAACTTTCGATTTTTAATTACTTAAATTAGTTTCTTTAGTACATATCTTCACTCATATATATATATATATATATATATATATATATATATATATATATATTGAATGAACTTTCTATTTTTAATTACTTAAATTAGTTTCTTTAGTACATATCTTCACTCATTTCTTGCAGGTTCATTTTGACTCTAGCCAATTTGAAAGTAATAGAATGGATGGTTGAAAATTGTTGAAGCCATTTGCAATACTGGAAATATTTCCTCATCGACCAGCAAAAGTAATGAGGAAACTGCCAACAGAAAGAAAGCTTATTAATAATAAAAAAGGTATGTATATAAATGTATTATTACGTTTATTTCAATTGCTACATATCAAGAAAAAATGTAATTATGTTATTAATCTATAGATTGTTTTCCTTGATGCAAATCTGAATCTATATTGAGGTATGCTTTAAGATTTAAATTTCCATGTATGAAGTTATGAAATCATTTTTAAATTTCAATAAATAGTTTGAAGTTTATATAATCAGTTTTTTCCTGTAGGTATTTAATCCAAGATTAGCATAAGACAAAATTAGACATGTTTATTATTATTTGCTTATTATTTATTTATTATTGAGTAGTTACATCATTAAAAGCTTTTTATCTTATGTACTACATATATACTTTCCTTAAATAAACATGTATCATTCAAAATTAGACAACTAATGAGAAATATGAATTAATAGCTTCTGAAGAAGAACTATAGCATTCACATTTAATGGCATACTTAATTATTTTTGTTTTAGTCCTACCTACTGGAAGTGAACTGCAACTTCAGCAAAATGATGTAGAAAGCCATGATTTCCCAGTTAATGGGAACAATAAAGAGTAAACAAATTCTATGAACCAACAACAGAAAGCAGCCTTATTGGTAATGAGAATGGTATGTCTTTATGTAGTATTAAATGTATATTTAAAAACCAGTAATTTATGAGAAATATAATAATTTTATATTTCTTTGATACTAGGGAGGATAGATACAGGAGAGGAAAAAGAAAAAGCTAGTGATGAAAATGAAGAAGAAATAAGAAGATTAAATTATAAAGTATCTTCATTACAGAAAAAGGTGAAAAAGCTTGAAGCCACCTTTGAAGTAACTAAGAAGAGGCTTAGATCATTTTTAAAAACTGACCACTTGAATTCATGGGGTAATACCTCTAATAAAGTGCACAAGTGGTCCAAAGAGACTATCAAAAATCCCTTACAGATTCGTTTTTCATGTGGCATAAAAGGTTACAACTGCCTATTAAAGTAGGGGTATCCTTTCCCAAGTGATAGAACACTCAGTAGAAGATTGGAAGAGGGTCAGTCAATACTCTTGGAAGAAAATGTGCTACCTGATTTAGATTTTGACCATGTCAATACATTGTTTCATTTCTGTGGCTATGTTGCATTTAAAATTAGTAAAATTATTAAATGCATAGACTGTAATAGAATTTTGATAAGTGATGGTAATGATGTGAATGTCTGTGAGCAATGTTTATTGGCTTACAAAGAAAAGGAAGAATGTACCTACTTTGATAAGAAGCAGCAGAAGCTGTTTGAACTTGCAAAAAAAGCAGAAAAGATCTTTCAAAGCTGCAAAAATATTTTATCCACCTTAGAAAAAAGTGCTGAGTCTGTAAAAGGCGATGATTTTCTTAACTTAAATTGCCATAATTTAATAAATTTATTTCTTAAGAAATTTTCTGTTTTAAGAGTAGAATTTTTAGCTAAGGCATTTACTATTAACCACCATAAAAGTAGTAAATGAATGGGCCATGGAAGTATGAGTGTCTACATTAGAAAATTAGTTTAATGGAAAATGTATTTATGTATTAAAAATGATTTTAAAAGTGTGTTGTTCCTTTTATTTCATTTATTCCATAAAAGTTGCAAATACAAGGCATTCTACAATCTTCAGGAGTCGTCAAACAAACAGTCACAACACAAAAACAAGGATACACATTAGAATCATAGAAACACATTAAAAATGCATAAAGAACTGTATTCAGGCATCATTTAGAGGACAAAAAAGAAAAATTATTACATGTCTAATCTGTTTTGTGTCACATTACCAAGGTCCAGCAAAAATACACATTAAATCAGACATATTAAAAATAAAAAAATGCATAAAAACACAGTATAACAACAATTTAAACAAGTTAAAATTATATTTGCCATATATAAAATATTAGGTCTTAACAAAGTTCATATATTCGTCAACTGTATAGAAGGAATTTTTTATTAAGAGATAAAAATTCTGTTTTTAAATTCACTTTCAGTTTTCCCATTTTTATACTTCTGATGAAGAGTATTATACCACATGATACCTTTATATCTGGGAAGCTTTTCATATAATTTCAGCCTGTGCTGTAAAGTAGAGAAATCATTGTTACCTCTGGTATAGTGTTTATGTATGTCTTTGTTGTATGTTATATCTTTTACTTTAGATATATATATAACAATGTTCTAAAGATTAATATTGAAGGTAGTGTCATTATTTTCAAATCCACAAAGGATTGTCTACAGGACAATCTTGGCTTTCAATTTGCCATATATCTGATTGCTTTTTTTGCAGAATAAAAAGCTTCTGAAAGTTACTTTTGCTAGTATGTCCCCATAGTTCAATGCCATATACAAAGTGTGGATGAATCAATGCAAAGTATCGGTTTTCATAACATTTAGTGAACAGTGATTTTTCAAATTCCATAGAACATAGAGATATCTACTAACTTTTGCTGATTTTTTTCAATGTGATTATCCCAGGTTAATCTGTCATCAATAATCAAGCCCAAAAATTTCACATGGTGGCATTTTTCAATCCTATAGTCACCCACATAATAACTATTTTCAGTCAGGTATGTATATGGGACAAATTCCATATAGATGGTTTTTGCCTCATTTACTTTCAGAAGATTTTCGTTAAAGTATTGGGCAATACTATTCAAAGTAATGTTTCCTTTGATTTCAAGTTGAGAGTATATTTTATCAGATACAGTAAGTGACGTTTCATCAGCATAAAGAGTGACCATGCCTTCAGTAACAACAGATATAATGTCATTTATGTAGAATAGAAAAAAGAGAGGTCCTAAAATAGATCCCTGTGGAACTCCATTTTCAGCCATAAGTTTTAATGAGTATATGTATCCATTTGGTGATAGTAGTCTAACAACATTTACACGATTTGTTAGATAGGATTTAATTAGGTTTAATTAATCACTGATGTTAAAATATATTAATGTATTTATATTTATTGATATGATATGATATTGATTGATATGGATTTGCTAATATTTTTAATTTTTTTGTTTGTAAATCGGTTACATTTTAAGAAAAAATACATAACATAACTCAATTTATGATTTAAATTTATATTAACTTTTGTATGTATAGTTTTATGGTGAATAAAATATTATTATTATTAATCACTTTCTTAAACATGCACTAACCACTTAAAACCTGTAGGAGTTCGTGCCGAATATTCAGGCGAAAGATTTGTTGAAATCGATCTGACCGCTCCCGGTTTACTTGTGTTCATGCCGGAAGGCTTCAGATGCAGGCAGGGACGCAGAGACAGCGCAGCGGTTATAATATATTAGATGTTACTATTAGACACATGGGGATTGTTGCCCAATGTGGTTGAATCATTGGAAAAGAACTCCAGGGATGATGGGAATGAAATAAAGTTTTAAAAGATTCAGGATGAAGTTTTTAATGAATAATTAATTAGAAAAATGAATTTAAGAGCAATAATACAAGACACTTTATTACAGCTGTACTTATTTTCAAATAGATACAGAAATATATTAGAATTTATTTGACTGCAAGGTATAAAAGCAAAATATATTACAATAATAAAAGAATAATATTAAATGAAATAACAGTAAGTAAAAAATTAAATAAGTAATAGCAATAATAATTCTATATGGAATATATAACCTTATCTTTGGGAGCTAAGAGTTTTCCAGGTTCAAGGTAAGCCATCACGTCTACTGTAGCGGTCACAGGGCCCTCGAAGTCCCCCATAGAGTTACTAGTATCGACTAGTAACGGTGAAGACTTGATAGAGTTACTAGTACCCACTAGTAACTATATGAAGTACATCACCCTACCAAGTGATCCTTTTACTTCCTCCAGCTCCCGGGTGGTTTGTGATGGTTAATATATATACAGTGGACGCCGCCTACTGTAATCACGGACAATATTATCATTCGTGTAATGTTATCACTTTTATGAAGTCCCGAACAGGCTTAGGTATACTAATACATGAAAAAAACCACGGTTATTGTAATCACCGCTTCGGTTATTGTTATCGCTTTTTTTTCGCGAAGGCACATGTGCATTGGAAGTAATTAAAATAGATATAATGCATCACAACTCTTGTGTTAACGTGTTTCTATGTATCTGCTCATTTGCCTTTGGGGATCTGTCCACCTGGTCACCCTCGAACCCTCTGCATAGTGGGTTTGTACGCATGACCCTATTCCCCCACTCCTCCCTCAACACAATCGTCTTAAGACATTGTTTCCTATTTCGGGTTTAGTGTTGACCACTCCACTACACAGCGTGAAAAAAGACACGGAATAGGAGAGTTTCCCAGTAGTGCCCGTAATTGGTCGGGATAGGTTGGTGACGTAGCCCCTCATTTCTAATTCTTGATTTTAATACACTTTAATATTTGTTGATGTACTTTCTTTATTTGTTTTTAATGGTGCGCATCATGGATTGCGAGGAAATGGTGTTTCATATTGTTGTAGTTGTATAATTTTTATTGATGACTTTGATGCATAATAATTTGATGACTTTCTCGAAGAAATAGTGGACATTCAACTCAAACTATTCTATATTACTTGATTTTTAATGTTTTCTTTGTCCACTTCTATCTTTTATGTAAACATTTCCGCTCTTCATCAATAAACAATGCTGAACAGCTGAACTCTTGTTTCATCGGTTATTGTTATCAATTAAGTGTGTGTGTGTGTGTGTGTGTGTGTATATATATATATATATATATATATATATATATATATATATATATATATATATATATATATATATGACAACATTTTCTTCCTGCCCTTCTCTGACTATGCTGTTCCAATCTCCCATTATTATGCAGTTTACCTTTCGTCTTCCGTCTTCTTCGTAAATTTCATTAATTTGCTCATATATCTCATCTATTTCTTCATCGTCATGAGCTGACGTTGGCATATATACCTGGATTATCAGCATGTCCACTGGGACTGCTTTTAGCTTTATTGTCATCAGTCTATCGTTCGTTGCTATTATCTTTGTCACGCTTTTCATCATATCTTTCCTAAGTACCAGAGCTACTCCCCTTTCCCCACTATTTCCTCCAGAATAAACTACCGTGAATTCTTCCGAGTCGAACTGTCCTTCTCCCTCCCATCTAGTTTCGCTTAGCCCTATAATGTCAATTCTATTTCTTCTCATTTCTTCTTTCAAGTTCTCTAGCTTTCCTGCCTTTCTCATAGTTCTTACGTTCCAAGTCCCTATTCGTAATTTACTTTCGACAAATGTTTTCCTCAAGGCAGTCCCCGCCCGGAGATCCGATTGGGGGACTATTTTACCTCCGGATTGTTTTACCTCGAGAGAATTCATATTGTCCAACCATATAATCTTTACTAGGGATTGTAATGTGGTAGTTTCCCTCTTGCTTTCCACATCGCAGTACTGTAGCCGTTCAAATCGTCCTGATCACGCCTACAGCTGTATTGGATATAGACCCAACCAACATCATTTGTTTTCGGCTCTATACCATACTGGCAGTAATGCTGCCTACTGCCAGGCACTGATGATAGTTTTTTTTATATATAAATAAAACCTCCATTCGAGGGGTTTGAACCCCCGAACTTTGCAATAGAAAGCCGACACGCTAACCACTACACCACCAGTGCGTTGGAAAAGCCCAGGAGATAGAATGAGATGCCAAATAGATTACATCCTTGTAAAACAAACATTCAGGAACAGCATAAAGAACGCCAAGGCATTGCAAGGAGCAGACATTGATTCAGATCACAGCCTTCTAATACTTGACGTGAGTACAAAGCTCAAACAAATAAGAAAAACGAGAAGAGAAAGACAGACCTGGGACCTAGAAAAACTGAAAGAAAGGCAGGATGTAGTCAGCATGAAGTTGGAAGATAACCTAAGAAAGTTGGAAAACAAACCAAAGACCATGGATATAGAATGGGAAGAAATTAAAACCAGTATCAAGGATACCTTGGATAAAGAGATTGGAAAACAAGAGAAGAAAATCAGAAAACCATGGATCATGAAGGAAATGCTGGAGAAAATGGATGAGAGACGAAAATGGAAAAACGTTAACAGTGAAGAAGGTAGAGCCAACTATAGGCGTATAAACAATGAGTTGAGAAGGGTAACAGATAAAGCTAGAGAAAATTGGATAAAAGGAAAATGTGATGAAATAGAACAAATGGAGAAGTTAGGATGGTACGATATGATGTATGCTAGGGCACTGGAATTAGAAGATAAGAAGTCTAATGGAATTTGTGGTAAAGGAATTATGAATACGAATGGGAAGATAGTCTCAGAAACAAAGGATGTAGCACAGGTATGGGAAGAATACATTAAGGAATTATACAGCAAACAGGCAGGAGCGGCAAAAATAGAACTGGAAAATGAGGAAAACATTGAAGAAGACAACTTAGGACCAAGTATTATGGAGAGCGAAGTAGAAAAAGCGATAGCGGAACTAAAGAAGGGGAAAGCCACGGGCAGCGATGGAATACCGGCTGAGATACTTAAAGTCATAGGATCAGAAGGACTAAAAGCGATCACGAAATTAATTAATAAGATTTACGACACGGGAGAGTGGCCTCAGGATTTCCTAGAAGTAACAATGATCCCTCTAAAGAAGAAGCCAAAGGCAATGCAGTGTAAAGATTACAGAACTATAAGCCTTCTGTCACACACATCGAAGATCATCACGAGGATTCTTAATAAAAGGCTGGAGAAAAAGGCAGAAGAAATAATAGGGGAAGATCAATTCGGTTTCAGAAAAGGACGAGGTACTAGAGATGCTATAGGAGTAGTTAGAATCATAAAAGAAAGGGCAATAGAATACAGTCAAGATATCTGCGCATGTTTCGTAGACTGGCAGAAGGCCTTTGATAGAGTAAATTGGGTAAAGTTGATGAAGATATTAAAGGATATAGGTGTAGACTGGAAAGACAGGAGACTGATTAGGAATCTATATGAGAATCAAGTTGTAAAGGTCAGGTTTGAGAATGTGGACACCTGCGGAATAAATATCGGTAGAGGAGTAAGACAAGGCTGCTGCCTTTCGCCAACCCTATTCAATATATATGGAGAAAGTCTAATGCAAGAAGCTTTAGAAGGCACAGGGGATTTCAAAATTGGAGGAAGGATTATAAGAACAGTGAAATACGCAGATGATCAGGTACTTCTAGCAAGAAAGGAAGAGGAGTTACAAAAAATGATAAATAGACTAGTGATAACAGGTAGAAAATACGGTATGGAAATAAATCCAG
Source organism: Tanypteryx hageni (assembly GCA_028673005.1). NCBI lineage: Eukaryota > Metazoa > Arthropoda > Insecta > Odonata > Petaluridae > Tanypteryx > Tanypteryx hageni. Next base: position 222,612,707 of record CM054113.1, read on the forward strand.
AACAAGTTTCAGAATATAAATACCTTGGAAGTATCATAACACGAGAGGCAAAATGTACGGATGAGATCAAAACTAGAATAGGAAAAGCAAAAGCGGCTTTCAGGAGAAAGAAACAACTACTTACAGGGAATATAAGGGAAGATATCCGCAAGAAGTTGATAAAATGCTACGTATGGAGTATAGCATTGTATGGGGCAGGATAATGGACGCTAAGGAAAAATGACATCAAATACTGGGAACGCTTTGAAATGTGGACTTGGAGAAGAATGCTGAAGATAAAATGGACAGATAGGATGAAAAACGATGAAGTGCTACGAAGAATAGGAGAGAAGCGAATGATTATACAGACTATCAGAAAGAGGAAGGCTAACTGGGTTGGACATTACCTGAGGAGAGAGAGTATGATTAATGACGTGTTAGAAGGAAAACTAGATGGGAAAAGGGAAAGAGGTAGGAAAAGGTTTCAGCTGATAGACGATTTGAAAGGGAAAGAGAGTTATCAAGATATAAAGAGGACAGCGGAAAATAGGAGTATATGGAGAACCAGGTTTAACCATGAATAATCACGGACCTGTCTACGGACAGACTACCTATGATGATATATATATATATATATATATATATATATATATATATATATATATATATGGATGTCAACAAGGTGTTGGGATGAGGAAACCCAGTGAACACTCACCAATCAGATGACTTCAGGTTGGCGAGGCACCGGGGATGTCGAAGCGACACACGTAAAAGAACACTGAAACACAGAAACATCACAAACATAGAAGCTTTCGGAACTACTCCTTCTTCAGCAACAGAGAGAGAGAGTTCTCTCTCCGATTCCACCCTCCAACTCACCCTAACCACCCTGTATTTCCCCGGCATCCACGACATTCTGAAAAACATCCTGAAAGCCGCCCACCTTATCCTCTCATCCTCCCCTCACCAGATTCCATTTGCCAGACCACCGATGCTCTCCTTCCACCGTCCCCCTAATCTGGCAAATATTCTATGGAAGAAAGAACCCCCAGCACCCACGCCTTTACACCCTGCCGTATCTTACCCCTGCAGTAGACCCCGATGTCTAACATGCCCAATAAACCCCCCCTGCAACTCCTTCTCCAGTCCCACAACCAACATCACCTACCCCATAACTTCCACCACCAACTGCACCACCCGCAATATCATTTACCTCCTGAGATGCACCCAATATCCCGCCTATTATGTTGGCCTCACCAGCAATCTCCTCAACATCCACATGAACGGCCACCGCAACAGCGTCATTCTCAAACGACCGCTGCCGGTGGCCGTTCATGCGAACAAACATAATTTAAAGTTTAACAACTGCTTCACAGTGAGTCATTCGTGCTCTCCCCGACAATGCTTCGGCTCCCCAACTCCGTCAGTGGGAGCTTTCGCATATCCATCTCCTAAACTCCTTCACTCCCCCTGGCCTCAACCTTCGATAGCTTTTCACTCCCTTTCTGTCTTCTCCCAACCCCCTACCAATCCCCAACCCCCTCCGTATGCTCCAATCCTCGACCTTTTCTCACTACCCTTCCACCCCATGCCTCCACCCAGTGTCACCGCCATCAGTTCTCTCTCTGTAGCTGATGAAGGAACAATTCCGAAAGCTTCTACGTTTGTGATGTTTCTGTGTTTTAGTGTTCTTTTATGTGTGTCGCTTCGACATCCCCGGGGTCTCGCCAACCTGAAGTCGTCTGATTGGTGAGTGTTTACTGGGTTTCCTCATCCCAACACCTTGCTGACATCCATATATCTATTTTACCTTTCCTTTTCCGTAAGTTGTTATATATATATATATATATATATATATATATATATATATATATATATATATATATATATACACGAGGTGATATGGAAATACCTCCGAAAACTTCGGGAGCTAGTTAAGCGATTCAAAATAAAGAAATAAAGAGAAAAGTTCATATGATTACATATCGATAAACGCACCGTTTACGAGATACAGCTCCATTTGGCCCATGCCGCTGAGTGGGAGTTGGGATTATAGAAGGAATAAAAGGAGCAGCATTGTAGTGCGTAACTTTATTAATGTTCTCAACAAACAGAACTCGTTCCTTCATTTCGGGAGCACGATTACTAACTCGCCCATTGTCAATATTTCTCGGAGCTAGTGTACCCGTCTCTCGCAATCGGCGATTCACTGACGAAAACGTTTTCTCAGTAGGCGTACGGCGATTCGGAAACTTCTCACGATGTCGGCGAACTTCGGCTGATGCATTTCCTTCCATTTCACCGTATACTAAGTGCATGTCTGCATAATCTTCAAAAGAATAATCCATAACGACGACCCTTCTCTTAAAGAGTTCACGAAAGTACAAGGACTATCCCTAAAGTAATGAGACTGACATTCTTATGCACGATGTGACAACACTGCCCCCTCTTACCCCTTACCATTGTTTAAACAATGACAACAGTTGCGTCTTGTTCCGTTGGTTGTCGGCCGTGTATTTGTTAACTATTCAAGGTCGTTTTTGTGCATCTCGTAACGGTAAAAATGGAGCGGAATATCGAGTAACGGTACGCCATTAAATTTTACGTCAAATTGAACGAAACTGCTACGGAATCGTTTGAAAAGTTAAAAAGAGCGTATGGCGATGCATTTTTATCCAAAGCAGAAATTTTTCCGTGGCACATGGTATTTAAGGAAGGAGGAGAAAATGTGGAAAATGATCATCGCTCGGTGAAATCAGATGAGAATGTGGAGCGGGGTGAGGTCTTTCATTGCTACAGACCGACGGTTGTCGGTTAGATTCGTTGCAAATGAGCTGAACATTAATAAAAATTCCGTCAGTCAAATTTTGAAAGATCATTTGGACATGCGAAAAGTTCGTGCAAAAATGATGCCCAAAAATCTGACAGACGAGCAAAAGGAAAATACGCGGAATTTCTGCCAATAATCCGTGTGATTTCTGCATTTGGGGGACCCAAAAGACCATGGTTTACACTGAATACGTCAACACAAGAGAGGAGCTATGTCAGAGGATTCAAAATGCTTGTCAAATCGTTGCAGCACAACCTGTTCTCTTTGAGCGTATCAGAAAGTCCTTAAGACGAAGGACTAAAGCGTGCATACGTTCGGAAGGAGGTCTTTTTGTACATTTATTATGATTTTTAAGTACTTTATAGGATTGTTGAGAACGTTAATAAAGTTACGCACAACAATGCTGCTCCTTTTATTCCTTCTATTACCCCATCTCCCACTCAGCGGCATGGACCAAATGGAGCTGTATCTCGTATCTGTTATCGATATATAATCTTATGAACTTTTCTCTTTATTTTGAACCGCTTAACAAGCTCCCGAAGTTTTTGGAGGTATTTCCATATCACCCTGTATATATAATTTAATTCGAAACCTTTACCCATATTGTGCTTCAGTGGAAAGTTCGTGCGCGCATATGGCAAAGGCATCGCGTTTTTGTTCTCCAATTCTCGCAAACGAAATATACATTGCCCCCCCAAACAGGTAACTTCTTTTTACTTATTTAATAGTCAACGCGAAATAAAATCGTAGATGACACAAATAGAGGAATCATCTTATCCTTGCATCACTAGACCTTCTTTATTCCATGTTCTCGGATTACTTCACGTATACTGCTTTATCGCAGATCTCTACCTCTTCCCCGTAAGTTTTTCGGAAATAAAACTTCGGGGGTGCCGGTGGTGTAGCGGTTAGGATGCTGGCTGCTACTCGCCTGCTGCTTGAAAAGGCATCGGGTACGAATCCTGCGCAAGTAGGATTTTTCCAATGTCGCCCGGCCCCCTGTTTGTGTGGTTTGAGGAGACCGCGCAAATTCAGCTGTTCCGTCCTTCGGAAGGAACGTTAAGCCGTTGGCACCCCTGGTGTTCTTTGTTTAAATTTAAATATAAAATATAAACTTCTTCCTTATTATTGCATTAGAAGTGAAACTAAGCAACTCGGAAACTAAGAGAGTGGTCCCTTTATGAACCGCACGGACGATAAAGCCTAGAGAGTAAAATTATTAGTATATTTATCCGTCCTTCGGAAGGGACATTAAGCCGTTGGCCCCCCTGGTGTTCTTCGTTAAGAGTAGGCTAATGCCGGCACCGGGTTTCCCTCCTCCCTTCCCCGGCTATTCATTGCACTACCTCTGAGATACCCATTGTGCGTAGGACAGAGGCGAATCGGCTGGGCATTCAAATACAAATAAAACTTCAAACAAGGATAAAAAAAGATGCTAGAAGCGCCCAGTGACAGGAGAGATGAGGTTTCGTATTTGCCCACTCAACAAAAAATTGCCAAAAAATTTAGATTTTTACCTTAGTAATATGAGCACGATCTTCAGTGTTATTCTCTCTATCACTCTCTGAACTGACACTTTCTTCCAAGTCACTTTCAAGTAAGATTTCCATCTACTTTTCATCACTAGGTATTGCTTGCGTTTTTCTATTGGTTGACGCCATGACAAGTTCGACTCTTTTAATCTCTTAGAAATTAAACAAAAGTAACAACAGAAGTGTTGATGCATAAGAAAAAATATTCATCTCAAGAGTGAGAGACATCACAAGTAGATAACAGTGACTGCATCCCCTTCCACCACACAATAACTTTCGTGCAGAGGTTCAGTTAGTCTCAGCATTAAATAGGGGTTTTTAGAACCCACAATTCGCATAACTATGCAAAAATTCAATCACAAAATTTGATGTATAATATAGCTAAAAAGAAAACATTAAAAACTGCAGAATTAAGCACAATAGGAAGGTCCAAGTATACTGTTTTGAAATATATCAAGGTTTCTCAGATTTAAGAAAATTTATTGCTTCAAAAAAAGAGAGAAATTAGCGATCTGGGAATGATTTTTAATCTTTAATGGATGCTGCAAATCAAATAACTCTTTGAAATGGCACCATTAAGCTATTTACCATCAAAATTGAAGTCATGCTGCCGTAAATTATTTCTGAAACTCTTAAGCAAATGTGGAGGATCCTACATTTAAAAAAATTTTCATTATTAAATATGGATTATGATTTATCGGGGGAAACCTCAAGCTTTTGAGAAAGGGATTGATTATGAGGCCCTTGGTCACATATCAACAGAATTACCTTTAATCCAATGCAGGACAAGCTTTCAACACACTCCCTTACTATTTCTTGTAAAGCATCCACACCTGTACTTTCATATGTCAGCCAATAACCTAGGCATTGTTTCCAATTCCTATTAATTCCTTTTGCCATAGCCACCAAGCAATGTGTTCCTATTTTGGGCTTGGAGAATTTCCCTGAGCTACAAAATCCAACCACTGCATCAGTTCTGCTATCATAAAATACACGTTCCCTTACGGACTTTTCATCTACTGCTAATGCAATGGCTAAATCAGCTTTTGGTAAATTATTAGCTTTTCTTTCAAAGCAACTAACACATTGCTATCCCTAGCTTCACAGTTACTCTTTTTTGCCACCTTAACAAAGATCTTACTGAAAGAAGACAATGTTTTCTGGAGATACCTGTAGCACTAGTGACCATTGTAATAGAAAGAGAGAGCAAAATCCTTCTTTTCTGGTGTCCATCTTTTACCATACTTATTAATTTTCTCCAATTTCAACTGCACTACAAACAAGTTATGGTTCCTCTCTGATAGAAACTTTTGGGAATTATTGATTACCCCTTGCATTTCTTGGGAACACCTAATGGAGTTTTTCATATTATCTGCCTGAAAGAGTCTAATGCGAAGACATGAAATGGTATGACAGTAATTTATAATTTTTGCAGTGGTCCTCGGAGTAAGATGGCTCCTGAGTGGAATGAATAACTACAGATAAAAAATTGAGGACAAGAAATTTATGAAGATGACTATAATGCATAGAGATATGGCAGGGATTCCATACTGACACACAAACAACATGGTATTATTTCATAGAGCTCATTGGTGGGTCAGTGACCCCTACTAATGGTATTGGTTATCTGATAAACACAGCAAGTAAATACCTGAAGAAGTAGATTGCCCAGCATTCATTTCCACTGCCACTTGAAGATTTCTACCCAGTTCCGCATTAAATAGAAACAAATATAAATGTATGCATACCAGGAAAACTAACCCTTGACTGATTACACAAGCCAACAAAATTAAATTTTTTTCTTGGTGCCGGAAAACTGAGAACTGATTTTGGATATATTTGATGTGCTGATTCCAAAAATGCCTGGCTTTTTTTCGTAGCAGCTCTAGTTTTTTAGATACAGGCTAATTGATTTTCGTTTTAATAACAGGCACAAATAATGAAATAATGGTATCTTTACAGGAAACGTGGTACCTAAAACTAGATTATATAATTAGGCAATTAGAGATACTTGGTATTCCCGATGACCATAAAACTTCGACCTTTTATACCTGCCTAACCCCCACTCCTCCACCACGAACTCATCCGCCCATATTACCTCGTGTCTAGCACTGCCGTACCCGGTTCAGTTTACGATTGTGTTTACGTAGTTGCAGTTGTGCTTTCAGTTTGTTTTTGTTTTCGGCGTTCTTTAGTCATAAAACAGTTAATTAAAACCATGGCATCCACAAGCAGACATAGCTGTGTGAATCACCCCGACGTTTTTTGTTACGTATGTGGCGAATACACTTTGAAAGAAAGCAGAAAACCTATTTCTGACTTTGTGAAACGGTGTTATCTTGCTTATTTCGGCATCCACTTGGGAGACCAGGAGAAAGCTTGGGCTCCACATATGGTGTGTAAAACGTGCGTTGAACATTTGCGACAGTGGACAATTGGAAAGAGAAAGTGCCTAAAGTTTGGAGTACCAATGGTTTGGAGGGAACCAAGGAACCATTATGATGACTGCTATTTTTGTATCATAAATATCAAAGGCATTAATCGGAACAATAGACACAAATGGACATATCCTGATCTTAATTCAGCAAAGAGACCAGTACCGCATTCTGACGAAATCCCCATTCCATCATTCAGCAGTCTGCCTAGACTCTCGGAAGACGAAACCGAACCATCAATGTCTGATGAAGGCAAATATGTGCGATCAGACAACAATAGTGATTTTGAAGCAGATTCAGACAAGCCCCAACGTTTCAATCAACAAGAACTGAACGATCTCAGTAGAGACCTGAACCTCTCCAAGGAGTCTTCAGAATTACTTGCCTCCAGATTAAAAGAAAAGAATCTGCTTAATCCAGGTACTAGTATTACATTTTATCGTAAAAGAGAAAAGGATCTGCTGCCCTTTTTCTCTCAGGAAAATAACCTAGTATTCTGTAATGATATAAGAAGACTCTTAGAAGCAATGGGTTTATTAGAATACACACCAGAGGAATGGCGTCTTTTTATTGATAGCTCAAAACGTAGTTTAAAATGTGTTCTTTTGAACAACCGTAACAGATATGGCGCAATACCCATTGGTCATTCTACCACCTTGAAAGAGGAATACGAGGCAATATCACTAGTCCTGAAAAAAATTAAGTATGAAGAACATCAGTGGGTGATTTGTGTCGATCTAAAAATGGTAAACTTCCTCCTTGGACAGCAAAGTAGATACACAAAATATCCTTGTTTTTTATGTCTTTGGGACAGCAGAGCTAAGGATCAGCACTGGGTTAACAAAAATTGGCCCCTAAGAAACGTCATGGTTCCAGGAAAAGAAAACGTAATCAACGAACCTTTGGTTGCGAGAAAGAAAATCATATTTCCACCTTTACATATCAAGTTGGGACTTATGAAGCAATTTGTGAAGGTGTTAAATCGAGATGGACTTTGCTTTGGGTACTTGATACGTAAATTTCCTGGGATTAGCATGGAAAAACTGAAAGCAGGCATATTAGATGGCCCTCAGATAAGACAGCTTATAAAAGATCCACAATTTACCGCAGCAATGAACGAGATTGAATCTAATGCTTGGTGCTCATTTGTATAAGTAGTACAAAATTTTCTTGGCAATCATAAAGCAGAGAATTACACAGAATTAGTGGAAAATATGCTTTCTAAATTTAATATTCTCGGTTGTAACATGAGCATAAAACTTCACTACCTCCACAACCACTTAGATCGATTCCCACAAAACCTAGGTGATTACAGTGAAGAACAGGGGAAAAGACTTCATCAGGACATTAAGACGATGGAAGAACGATATCAAGGAAGATGGGATACTCACATGATGGCCGACTACTGTTGGAGTCTGCATCGAGACTGTCCTACTAAACTCTATGCTAGAAAATCATATAAAAGAAAATTTTTAAGTGATAAGCCATGAATGTATATTTATCTACTTTGTGAATTAAATACCTTACTTTGTATTCTTTGTTTTTTAATGAGCCTTTGTCGCAAATACTAATACTTATAACCTGAAATGTAATGAGTTAAAAAAAAGATGATTTTTTTCTAAAAGAGGTCAATCTCTTTCCTCCTCCGAATATTTATTTTGCGGTGGTACATGTAACTCCATTTTTCATAAAAAATGTATTGGACTTACGGACATTGAATTCAAAGTCGTTAAAAGTCATAGAGCAATAATGTGGAAGTGCGACATATGCATCGTAAACAAGACGTCTAGTGATGGCGTCCACGCTTCTACGGCATACATTCTGAGTGCCCTGGCTGAAGTAAATTTGCGACTATCTTTGGTTGAAAGCAAGCAGGCTTCTTCAATTGAACATTCTCCAGCAGAAGGTATTGCTTCTTTCGCTAATGCGGTGAAGAATCCAAACCACGAATCCCAGAAAAGGAAGCTGCCCAGCACAATACCTGACTACGAGAGACCAGTTACTCGCCAGACTAAGAAGCTACAACACTCAGCACCATCCACATCATTGAACTCATCTAGCCCTAACATTCCTACGGAGGATTCTCAGGAAAGTAAATCTCCCAATATTGACTTGAATTCTCTTGATTGCAATGATGCCGATCCCTTTATCCCAGTGACTCGTAAACGTAGACCCAAACGCGAAGTTATTTTTGGTACAGGAAACAACTCCTCGTCATTAATCGGTGCCAACCCGAAGATTCACCTACACGTGTGGCGTCTTGACATTAACGCAACGGCGAATGATGTGATTCTCCATGTCGAAAATACTGTAGGCCGTAAAGCGGAAGTAGTGAAGCTAAACGCCAAAGGTGAATACAGTTCTTTCAGTGTGTCCTCCGATTCTAAGAACCTCGAAAAGCTTACCAATCCCTCGAATTGGCCATGTAATACGGCGGTGAACAAATTTTATTTTCCTAAAAGTAGTAGTAGAAGTTCTTTTTTTAGTGACAAAGTAGGTAGGCCAGTTCCTACCACAAATAGTGATATTATTGGTGTAACTAATTCATTTAACAAAAAATTGTCCCCCTTGAACAGTAAGCTTAGAATTTATTACCAGAATGTACGTGGTTTACGAACTAAACTTAATCATTTAAGATTAGCTATTTCTCATACTTTGGATTGTTATTTTACTACTGAAACTTGGCTGTGTGATGCAATTGGCACTAACGAACTTGGACTAACTCCAACATATAATGTTTATAGGACTGACAGATCTAATGCTACTAGTGATAAACAACTGGGTGGAGGGGTATTGATTGCAGTGAATAATAAATTTAACTCCTTTGAAATTGAAGTTGAGCACACTAATATTGAACACATCGTTGTAGCTGTAAAGTGCTCTAAATTATTTGTAATTTTGGTTTGTGTGTATATTCCCCCTGGTAGTTCTCCCAAGGTTTATGAAGATCATTGTTTAGAACTTGAACGAATCTATCTGCTATATCCTGGTGCTTACTTTATTATTTGTGGCGACTATAATTTATCTTGTCTTTCTTGGTACAACACTGAGATAGAGCTCAACACAGTGAATGACCACAGTAGACCATTGGCGAACACTGTCAGTTACCTATATTTATCTCAGTGTAACAATGTGCTCAACATACATGGCAAATGCCTGGATCTTGTGCTCACCAACATTCAGCAAGTTTCAGTCAGTGAGGCCTGCGAGTCTCTCATTGTAGCTGATCCTCATCATCCACCCCTCGACTGTGATCTTATGATCAATACCAACTCTGACTTCATCAAATATGACTCAATATCATATAATTTTCCCAAAGGAGACTATAGTGGTATGTCCTACTATCTATCTCTTATCGACTGGAATGTGCTAATTAAACTGGACATAAATAGCGCTGTGAATTACTTTTATGATATATTGGGTTGTGCAATTGAAAGATATGTTCCTAAATTTAAATTTAAAAATAAGTCCTTTCCAAACTGGTTCAATTCTGAACTGCGGTCATTAATATATGAGAAGAAACAAGCCCATAGGAAGTTCAAATTGTCTAATTCCGTTTCTGATTATAAGACTTTTTCCTTGCTACGAGCCAGATGTAAAGATCTGTCTAAGCATTGTTATCAGGACCATATTGATAATATTGAGTCCCTACTGCATTCCAACATCAAACCTTTTTGGAATCATGTTAATTCTTTGAGGAAAGACAACGTACTTCCTAATCACATGCATATAGAATCTGAGGTAGCTCAAGATGGACAAGCTATAGCAAATCTTTTTGCCAAGTACTTTAGTTGTGTTTACAGCTCAAACTCAGATATGAATAATGATTTGAACTTTAAAGAGGACAATACTACACATATACGTATATGCAAGGTGACATCTGATGACATTTTGAAAAAGTTAAAATCTGTCGATATTAAAAAAGGTCCAGGTCCTGACAACATTCCCCCACTTTTGATTAAAGAATGCTCCAGTGTATTAATTTTTACACTACTCATACTTTTTAATATGTCACTTTCCTCGGGTGAATTTCCAAGCCAATGGAAAATAAGTTACGTTGTTCCAATTTATAAAAAAGGCAAGAAATCTGATATTACTAATTATCGACCTGTGTCTATTCAATCATGTCTCTCTAAATTGTTCGAAAGCTTAGTTCTCGATATGCTAACTCCACTTTTAAAATATATTATCATTGATCAACAACATGGGTTTATGGCAAATCGTTCTACTGTCACCAATTTATTAGTTTATGAAGAAAATATTTATAGTGCCATAAACAATAATTTGCAAGTTGACGCTGTTTATACAGACTTTAGTAAGGCTTTTGATACAGTGGACCATGGTTTACTGATTAATAAATTAGAATCTGTAGGCATCAGAGGTACTATGTTGTCTTGGCTACGTAGTTATTTAGTTGGTAGACAACAGTATGTTAAAGTTAAATCATTCTTTTCATATACATTTGATGTGACATCAGGAGTCCCCCAGGGCTCCCATTTGGGACCATTATTATTTAACATTTTTGTTAATGATATAGTCAATTATGTGCAAAACGTACATATACTTCTCTTTGCAGATGATTTAAAAATTTATAAAACGGTACATTCCTCTAGCAATTGCGATATTTTACAATTGGCTGTGAATAACTTGTTTAGATGGTGTACCACCAACAAAATGCAATTGAATATTTCAAAATGTAATGTCATCACCTTTCATAAGTGCAAATATCCTGTTTTTTAATGTTATTTTATAAATGACACAGCACTTAAAAGAGTTAACAAAATTAGGGATTTGGGTGTGATTTTTTATTCTTCCCTTACCTTTTCTAGCCATATTAATGCTGTTGTAAAGAAGGGGTTACAAATGCTTGGATTCATCTCCAGGAATACTAGTATGTTCCAAAATGTCACATCTTTAAAGTTACTGTATTGCTCCCTGGTAAGACCCCATTTAGAATATGCTTCACCTGTGTGGTCACCATATTACCAAAGCCATTCTTACTCAATAGAGAAAGTTCAGCATAAATTTTTAAGGCTGGTTAACTTCAAACTCGGGAATTGTACATCGGACATACGGTATCAACATCTTCTATGTAGCCTCAACTTAAAAACACTACACTTTCATCGCAAAATCTTGGATGTTGTAACATTACTAAAAATAGTAAATTCCAGTTAGGATTTCCCCAACCTATTATCATTAATTCAGTTTCGCGTACCATCTTATAATACTAGATCCACAGATACATTTTTTAACAATGCTTGTACTACAAATTATATATACCACTCACCAATAAACCGTCTTCAACGTTTAGGTAAACTTTTTTTATCTTATAGTTCTATAGACATTTTTGAAATTACTGTTAAACAAATCAAGGCAATTCATGAATTTAGGTAATATTTGTGTGCTTTGGTGGTCATATTTTATATAAAATGCAATAAGTTAATTACTGTTTTGTAACTACAACTTTAATGAATATATGTATTTGATTTAATGTAACATCTTACTATATTTATTTTATTTGTGCTATTATATGTTTCATATATCTTTGTAAATGGGTAACTTACTACCCGTGTATTATGATTAAATTAAATTAAATATAGCGTACCTCAAAAACTAGATCTGATAGACTAAATCTGACAGTTGTTTTGGATTCTACACCCAAAAATTACCTAGAAACAGTTAAAAAATAGCAGGCACCAAAATGTGTGTTGGGCTGTGTTATCAAGCAATTTTGTAACATAAAGTCGAAATACTTATTGAACATCCATTACCACTTGAAAAATACTAATGAATGATTCCAGAATTTTAATTAAAGGAATAATATTATTGCCATAAAACTGATGTTATATGATTACCTTCAATTATGATAGGGACAGAATCTCTTTTGAGAAGAGGTTGAGGTGACTTGGTATTAAAATCACTGTCCTTGAAATGGTCACTACACAACTTAAAATTTTTCAAGGTACCAATGTCACGACCAAGTAAATCCTCTCTCAAGGTGAACTTAATTCACTCTTTTGCTCTAAGGTAACAATGAATGAATCAGTGATGGAGTTATTGAAATTCATGGAAGAAATTAAAACAGCACTCAATTTGCTTATAAGGTTCCTGAATATGCATGTATTGTTTAGTCCCCTTACACTAAGTCGCTCTACAAAAAAATAAAATGTGTCCAGAGGCACTTTGTAAGACTAGTTGCAATCAGGCTAGGTTCTACTTATGACAACATTCCCTACTCAGACATTATGAATATGTTGCATCTTGAACCACTATACCTCAGGTGTGAATGCTTCGACTTAGTATTTTTGAATAAAATTATTAACCATAGCATTGATTGCCCTGTCCTTCTTGAATCAATTAAGTTTCATGTTCCTGCCACCCACACAAGGTTAAAACAATTGTTTAGCAGAGAATTTTATTCAACTAACTATACTTATTACAGCCCAATTCCAAGAATGACTAGACTAGAAAATGACTTTTGGATTTCATTGACATTGTCAGTGATACTCCTAGTCTTTAAACAAAAGATTTATATTTTCTGTACTTTTATCATTTTTATTATTATATATATTATGTACCTACTTATTATTGGTAGTAATAATTATTATTATAACTTCTATCGATAAGTTGATGGTATATTTTAATTATTCTCAGCATATTATTACATATATTATTTACAAATTGTTATTATATTTTTTGTACTTTTATTATTTATACTATTATATTTATTATGTACAGGTTTATGTGGGCTCACTTTATGCGAATTCGTTATTATGCCACAAATTTATTGCTACCGAAATTTCTTTTTATGCATCTTTGATTTGCTCTTATGCGGTTATGTGGCCAGTGCAATACAAATACAAGAAAGTTCTCCACTACACCACAAGGTGACCATTCAGTCTCTCATTGTCTCTTATGCTGTGCATATTAGTACTACAGTAAAAGAGATGAGAGTGGAGAGGATAATGTAGAGTGGAGATGAGATGGAGATTTCATGTGATACTGTTTGAATACACTCAAGAAGTTTTGTCTCCTTGCCCGAGGAACTTGGGTTGCACCAAGACAACCCTCCAGCACTTTAAATCTCCACTATTATGTCACCCACAACAACCACCACTTGTGCTCATCTGCTTCCTTTTATTGGCAAGTATAATTTACAGTGTTAATTGTTTGACGTTTGTATTTAGCGCATAAGAAGTCGTTATGGAGCGAAAGAAGAGCATCTTGGCAGGTAGTTAGGACTGCTTGTGGAACATATCGCTATCTTTTACATGTAAATATAGGTTCTGTTTATGTGAATTCGCTTTATGCATCACTTTCCTGGAACGCAACCCCCACATAAAGGATAGACACCTGTACCTACTTATTATTAGTAGTAATAATTGTTATAATAACTTCTGTCGATATGCTGATGGTATATCCTAATTATTTCCAGCATTTTTGTTATTTACTACCTTATCTTCTGATAATAATATAACCTAATGTATTTTGGGTTTGCCCATTGAAATAAATAAATAAATGAATGAATTTGTTGTATAAAAAGTAATTAGTAGAAAGTTATCAATTAGAATTTTGTTCAAGTAGTTCGATTACTTTCTTTCAGTCAACTTTCCATCCCTGAGTACACTGTTTAACACCTTATTATTAAAATAATCTATTAGAGATACTGATCTGCAAAACTCGTTAGGTAAGCTAAAAAACAACAACAACAACACACCTTGACGCTTTCCCTTGCGGGGTAAGCCATGCCATATGTCTGCCAATTACTAACCCATCACCACATGCTTCCTCCACACACTTTTATCCTTGCACACTTTTTTTGCTGCACTTACACTCATACACTGAGTCACACATTTCCTTTTATTCCTCATACTTTTCACGTCCCTTTTTTCTCAGTGTCTCACTAACCATATCCAACCAAGTCTTGCACGGTCTGCCTCTCCCTCTCTCGCCATTCACTCTTCCTTCATATATTTGTTTGGTGATTCTACTCTCCTCCATTCTTTTTACATGTCCGAACCACCTCAGCAGACCTCTCTCATACAAATCTGTCACACTAGCTTTCATACCACATTCGTTCATCACCCAATTATTCCTTACTTTGTCCCTCCTAGATTTTCCATAAACTCTTCTCATGTATCCCATCCCAACCGCATTCAAACTACTTTTATGCTTCTCCTGACACACCCATGTTTCACTGCCATACAGCAAGGTAGGCATTAAAACACTCTTGTATACAGACATTTTCGCTTCTTTTGACAACCATTCATTCTTTGCAATCGACCACACACTCCCTGCCACCTTTCTACCAGCATTCACTCTCCTTTTGATTTCCCCATCTACTCTACCATTTTTACTAAACATTCTACCAAGGTATACAAATTCATCCACTACCTCAATCGTTCCACCATTTATGCTAAATTGACAGTCGTTCATCTCATTCTCCCGATCGAACACAACTACCTTGGTTTTGGCCACATTTATCCTTAAGTCCATTCTCAATGTCGTATCATGCAGGCTATCTAACATTCTCTGCAATTCTCCTGGGTTCTCAGCCATTAACACAGCATCATCAGCATACAAAAGTACACGAGCATTCTCTCCACCCTTAACACCCACCATATCCATACATACCTGTCTCACACATTTATCCATGAACACATTAAATAACCAAGAGGACATGACACATCCTTGTTGTACACCTTGCTCAACTCTAAATCAATCACTCATCATGCCATTCACCCTTACACATGCCCTACTTCCAGTATACACTACCTTTATAGCATTCAGCAACCAACCATTCACTCCATACTCGCTCAGAACATTTCACAATTCATTATGATTCACCCTGCCATATGACTTTCTCTAGATCAACAAATGCACAGTACACTTTCTTTCTTACATCCATGCACTTCTCAACCACTTGCTGTAGGAAAAATATTTGGTCGGTGCAACCCCTTCCAGGCATGAAGCCACATTGCACTCCCCACATTTTATCCATAGTTACCTTTTGTACTCTTTCAATCAAAACTTTCCCATACACCTTTCCAGGTATACTCAGAAAACTAATCGCTCTATAATTCTTACATTCAATCCTATCTCCCTTACCCTTGTAGAACGGTACAATTACACCATCCTTCCATCCAGCAGACACTCTCGAACTCCTTGCACACAGATTGCCCAGATCACACATCCAACACATAAGCAAATCACCTCCATACTTCAACATCTCTCCCGTTATGCCATCCACACCTGCAGCTTTTCCATTTTTCAACATATTCACTGCTTTGACTACCTCATTCTTACTAATCCCCTCATATTCATTAATATTCACTCCAACAGATTCACTCTGATTTTTAGACCCATTCACAACATTTCCATACAACTCTTCAAAATACTTTTTCCAACACTCCCTTACATCACTCTCATTCCACACCATATCACCATTCTTTCCTTGAATTCCGCTCACACCCTTACCCACTCCTTGCCTTGCTCTCTTCACCCATTTCCAAAACAACTTATTATTCCCCTCAAAATCATTCTGCATTTTCTCAGCTTAATTCATCTGCAATTGTTCTTTACTCTCTTTCACAATATTTTTTGCAGCTCTCCTTTTCTCTTTATACATTTCATACAGAGCCTTTCGCTCATTTTCATTCTTAGCAGCAATCATTCTCACATGTGCCTCCTTTTTCTCATTCACAGCCACTTTAACTCTCTCATTCCACCATGCATCACCTCTCATTCTTCCAACAACTGCAGTCCCACACACCTTAGTAGCACACTGCAAGATAATACCTTTCAATCTGTTCCAAGCCTTCTCCACATTCTCTTCTCTCATTTCCTCCTTCCATTCACTCTCTTTGGCCATTAGCCTTTCTTTTAGCACACTTTCATATTCCCACCTATTCATTTGCTCTTGTAATCTTTCCACTTTTACTCTAGTTACCTTTTCGTCTTTCCTCTTTCTCACAATCCATTTTCTCCCAAGATCTACTCTAGAGATCACTAAATAGTGGTCTGATCCACATTCCACACCTCTCACAACTCTCGTATCATTCACAAGCTCCCTCAACCGTTCATCATACACAACAAAATCTATCGCACTCTTCGCTTCCCCTCTTGTCCATGTATACAAGTGGATTGACTTGTGCTTGAACCATGTGTTCGAGACAAACAATCCCATTTCCATACATACATTCACCAAGCTTTCACCATTATCATTCACTCTTGGGTCACCAAATGGTCCAAGGACCCTTTCCGTGCCTTCTTGTTTTACTCCCACCCATCCATTCATATCTCCGAGCATAATTACTCTTTCTCCAGGTTCACACTCACTCAAAATATCTCTCAATTCTTCCCAAAATTTATTCTTATCATATTCATTCTCACCATCAACCGGAGCATAACATGTAACAAGCATAATCCTGCGCACACCCACTTTCATCCGCACCCACAACAGCCTTGGTGACACTAATTCATGCTTTCTCACATGCATCTTAGCCCTTTCATTCAGTATCAATCTCACACCTTGACTACCGTGCACGCATTCATCTACTCCAGACCAAAAGGCCAAACTACCGTTATTAATTTCTATCACATCCCTCCCTTTACGCTTAGTTTCACTCACACACAAAACATCTATCCTCCTTTTATCCATTTCATTCAAGCTAAAAGAACTAATAATTATATCCAATCGGTATCCTTAATAATTATTGCACCAACTAGCAGCACAGTAATGGCATCCATAACATTTTGACAGAAATAATCTATAACAGTTAATTATACAATTTGCTCGTAGTTATGTTGTTACTTTCTTGGTAAGATTTGAATTTTGTCATAAACAACAATCTCAAGCAACATGATTGGACCAAAATTAATTCATAGTTTTCAGGCGAAAAATATTATTACGTTTCCTTAATTTTTTATGTACATGGTATTTAAGGTATAATAATTTATATTTTGAAAAATGTGCACATTTGAAATGAGTGGCGCTAGAGTCTGTAATCTTGTACATATACGATATATCACATGAGTGTCAGAGGTCTGGTTAGGCCAATGTATAGGTAGATATGATGAAGTATAGTTTATTACCTCCTCTAATGTTAACTTTATTAGCTTGTGATGACAGTTTTACTAAAGGTATACTAATAGGATTTGTGAATACATTACCAATTTTCTCAGAGTTTCCCACAAATGTTATTTAAATCATTTTTGCTATTACTCTTAATATGTGTGTCATTTAAAGTGTGATTAACAATCATTGAATACAAGAATCTTTTGCCTAATGTCATAAATACTTAAATTTTAGCTTCTATAAGAATGACATAATATTTTTTAAACCCATTTCCTAAAAGTGAATAAATTATAAATCTTTTGAGATTTAATAATCCGAAGATGTACATCTTCATTTAGTACAATTCAATTAATAACAATGTAGTGCTCATGTAGCATTTAAGCCTTATCACTCTCACCTAGGCCTGCCATACATCCTCATTTTTGGCGTTAGATGTACCGTCCAGGAGGAATTTCTAAAATGTCAAAAATGTCCTGAATTTTGGTGCTCAAAAGTTCAAACTCTCCTGATCTTCAGTATTGGTTAAATTTTATGAAGTATGCCCATATCATCACTGCTAGTTCAGCAGATATCCGTATTTTTTCCTCAAGTATCCCTACTTCCGGTTGTGAATGCAGGTATCCCTCGATTTACGCGTTCGGGGAACGCGTTTTCGCATATACGCGATTTTATTTTTAAAACCATTTTTCGATATATACGTCGTGTATTCGCATTTAAGCGATTTTATTCTTACGGCCATTTATCAATATACAAGTCGCGTATTTGCATTTATGAGATTCGTTATGCGCACAGTATGTACTCTTAATAGTTTTATTATTTATTAAATATTTCAGATTCTTGCACGTCTACTATTACCTTTATCGTCCCTTCATTGATACCATTCATTGTATCGTACGGCAGAGCAGGGTTCCCCGGGAATTCCTACGGCAGTAGAATCTCTTTTCTTATTTCCCTCTTTGCGTAAATAACTCGCTTGAACCCACTTTTTTGTGCAAAAATGTTCATTGAGTTGGGTGAAGAGGATATATTTGTATAAGAAGTTTACTGATCGAAAGAGCTTCGAGAAATCTGTGATTTTTGGCAGAAACTTAACGAACAAAAAATTAAGGAATTGTAAAAGAGGACGCTGCACGGGACGCCGTATCACGTCGAAGACACTTTGAGTGGTTATAACGGTCATTAAATCAAATTTAAAGACATTTATAACTTGAACACATCTGCTCAGGAACGAAAGTAACGCCTATTACATTATTTTCAATGGTAAAAATATGTTCGATTTAAGCGTTTTCCCTTCACGCAACTCTAACGTAGATAGGCGGATACATGTAATTTATTTAGAACAAGAGGTTGCTAGGTGTCGCTGTTTGGCCGTGTGAAGATCGTTCTTCTTTAAAGAGTGTGAGTAGCAAATCATTTCGCCCGTTCTCCTGCAATTGTTGAAGCCTTCGTAATTGAAGTGGGTTGCTCTGCGCATATTTTGCATAACTGTATCCAACATGGAACAGATACACTGGATGTGCACATCGAGTCAATTGTTGATTTTGAACTCTTTTTCATTTTACACTGTATGTGTTGAAAGTATGAAACAATTTTGTGAATTTGCCCAAGTAACTTATAAAAGGCTACTTTATGACAGTAAAACTCGCTGGCTCTCACTACATATGTTTCCAGCATTATAAGTAAATATATCATAAGATTTCCATAGGAGAGTATAAATATTTCATGCTGAGATTAAAAGTTAAAATTCAGGAAAATATTTTAAATCATAGGTTTATATATGCTAGTGGTTCTTTATTTCAATTCAATTTTTTTTACATTTTACTGCATTTCATAATTATGTTATCAAATTAAGATTTAATTAAGCGCTAATGTTACACTAATGTATGCGAATTCTGCTATTATGAGGAGTGATAGATTTCAATCAATTAAATTATGGCTTGTTAATATATTATTTTATCTGCGGACTTAAATTCAAACATTTGCTTTGAGTGTCTCTTAAAAATATATCAAATAAATAAGCCTTCTGTATCTAAAATCAATGTATGCACGTTCATGGAAGGTAATAAAAATCAAATGTCCATTAGGTTGTAAAGCGGGTTGTGGTATCAGGGGAGAGAGATGTCCTCAAAAGTCCTCATTTTCGTCATCAAGTGTCCACATTTCTTGGATTGGGGACATGGCAGCCCTACTCTCACCTCTAATTCAAGATGTGTTAGGTTGCAATTTTTCAAGTAATTGGTGATAAATTTCCAATGTACTTGATGGATTGATGCATACTAATACTTTTGCATATTTGTCTCTCTTGTCTATTCATTTTAATACTATAGTTTGTGTAATAATTACACTTAATGGTAATGTCTACATTACAATATGAAGAAATACTCCATTAGTGCCTGTTGATTTTTCTTTCATACTCAATCTTCTATCACAAATCCAAAAAACATAATAAAATGTTAATGATGGCAACATTATGTAATGGATTTGGAAATTCTTGGAATTTTAATAAAGAAAAACAAATCGTGAGATCATGGCCAGCGTGATGGGGTATGCTATGCATAGGGTCCCCCAAAATAGGGGGGCCAAAATTTTGTTTGGACCATAACATATCGTCATCGATAACCGGCACAGTATTTTATACACATCAATACAGATAAGTGGGCTGCATTAAGTGGTCATATGCGAATACAAATATCAGTAGCTGATGGCCACAAACTAAATTCTCTGCTGTTAAGAGAGGTAGAAATTATGTGACATCAATTTTTACATTTTCCAACGGCTGAGTTTTGTCAAATGATGTGTCATGGGGAAAAACTGGAAGCGTCGAGCTTTGGACATTCTGAAATGTTTTGAATGGCAGAGAGTTAAAATATTCTTGCCTTTAGCTTTGCTTGGCTTTTCATCGAAGTATCAATAATATTCTTCTTCTTCTACTTATTCGCACATTCAGCATCTAGCTAGCAAGTATTTATCAGGTTAATGGTTTCCTTTGTACAATACGAGTCATAAGATAAATTGAGTACAATTAGCTTCATATTTTGTAATTTATTCTCTCTTTTCTGTTAATGACAGGTTTTACCAAAGAAATACTACTGCAAATAGACATGATTAAAGCACCATCATTATTTTGACAGGCAATTGCACTAGCTCTTTCAGTAACTTCAAGTCACATAATATTAAAAGTTGGAACAAGGACTGCAGAGAAAAAATTTACCTCTTGAGGTATTTAAAGAAAATTCCATCTCACAGAAATAAACATCAACAAATTCATACAGAATATAGAGTGCCAACTCTAGATAAAGTGTCACCTGTTGCCGCAATCTCACAAGCCCAGGTCACTTGATCGCCATGGTTGAAACACCTTGTAAAAAAGGATGGGGAGCCCCCAAAATCGTACTTGCAAAGGGGCCCCCACACCGGCCCTGCATGAGATATTACACAAATAAAATCAAATTAGAATTTATATGTATAGCTGAAACTTAAAAAATAAAGTTAAAGTGAAACTAACATTTTAATATTTAAATTTACATGATTTAGCTGCTGCAAAGTAATCAATTTTTTCATCTACATCTAATTTATCAACCATGTTGGCTTTGATGTTCAACATTGCAAGGTTTGAGAATCTATATCTGGTCATGGTTGTTCTTAAATCATTTTTTATTAATTTGTGTTTTGAGAAAATACCTACTAGGATATTGCATCAGTGCCTAAGTTCTTGAAATATTTAAAGAGTCAGGCTTCTTAAATTAAGGTGTCCAGATGTCCTCCTTTTGGAAGAAGTCCTTTTTCAAACGTTGTCCTCCCTAAACTTTTTGTCCTTCTATGTCCTCCTTTTGGAACAGTTTTGTTTTCATCCTTCCTTATATCCATGCTAACAAGTGTCATGTAATTTTAGTAGGTTTGTTATCTCTTGATTGCATTGTTCTACTTGCTTCAGCATAGGCAGAGGAATTCCGCTTTATACTTTATATTCATGAGTAGAAATTGCAATCATTCTAGAAATTTCAGCCTCTTGAGAAGCTTTCTATTTCAATAAAACTATATATATATATATATATATATATATATATATATATATATATATATATAGTTTGAATCAATTTTGGCTCAGAAATAATAATTTTCAAGCAATTTTCAGTTTTATTTAGAATAAGCAATATTTTATCCGGGTGTGGTAGATCAAATCCCACCGAGAGTATGGATGTTTGTGTATTTTTGGCTAATCAATCTCTTGGATTATTAAAGCCATAGCTCCTTCCATGCCAAACACACTCACAAGGGAAGAGGGAAAAATGGTGCCGGCATTACCCTACTCTTAATGAAGAGCACCAAGGGGGCCAACGGTTTAACATCTCTTCCGAAGGATGGAACACTGACTTTGCACAATCTCCTCAAACCACAGAAACGGGGAAGAATTCCTATTTTCACAGTATTAATGGATGTTTGTGTTCTCCCTTATATGTAGGAATGGAATCAATGGTCTAAAAATTCCCCTTAAAATAAAAATTCGAATTATTATTACATTGAGGATATTTTTTTGTTGAATCTCCAATGCTTTTTACTTGGTTTTAATTTGTCAATGTTGGGATTGAATTTTATCTACACTTTTAATTACTGAATGGTAATGTTGAAAGTTTTTTTCACTTTTGAATTAACTGCAGTAATTGAAATTAGTGATATTACTTATTATAATGTAAATGTAAATAGGTTTTTTCATCATCAAGTTTGTCCTTTTTTGTTAAAAATAAAAGCATGTCCTCCTTTTTGGTAAAGAAATCTGGTCACCTTACTTAAATACATCTGATAAAGTAATGATACAAGACTTTGCATCAATAGTATCACAGAGAGAAAAATTAAGTATTTCAGTCATACTTGGAGTAGACAGCTCCAAAGTGTATAGCAATTACCTTTAAAATTTCTTGTCCATCTTCATTGTAAATATCATCTTAATACAGGTACATCAGATTCAGATTTCTTACTTTTAATGGACAACCAAAAACCAATTTGGAGCTGGTTTAAGACTATTCTCTGTTGAGGAAATATAATCTTCATAATAATTAGTGGGCATGAAGTTGCATTCTGATATTAACTGGGAAAAATTACGATAATCATCTCCATGACCATATTTTTTGCACCCATTTCTTTCTAAGAACCAGACACTTTAACTCATTGTTAAACCCGACAGGAAATTTAGGATTTTTGTTGTTTTCATGAAAGAAATAGTGATATGCCTGAGAACAAAATATCATAAAACATACGGGCAATTTAATTAATTTCCTTATCATAAAAATATATTCCCAGCAATACCTTGCCTAAAACTACATAGACTGATACAATCACCATTTAAAAAGTCATATTAACGTTAATGTCGTTAATATTTTCAGAAAAAACATTCTTGTCATGGTGTCTTACGCGCGAGACGTTTCGAGTTTTAGATAACTCGACGTAACGGAAAAAACTACGGAAAGTAGGTGATGTTTATATAAAATACGTTAAATACTGTATCAGAGACAACCTATTACCTACCCCTCATAGATTTCTCCCAACCTTTGACTAAGTCCGTCGTCGAACGTACAGTTCAGGTCCTAAAAAAGTATATCAAAACTCTTATGAAATAGTCCGCAATCGCTGTTATTAATCTAGCTCTTTTTCCTTTCGCAGTTTTTTCGTTTACGAACAATAACGAGACTGGACTCGATTTTGCCAAAATAATGGATTCTAAATCGGATAGATTTTACAACAACACTTAAGAAGCCGTATGAATCTAGAGCTAATCACAGCTATTAAAGCTAGTAAACTATCTTCTTCCATTCCTTCAAAAATCATAACTATAATTAACTTAAGCGATGTTGGTAATAACTCAGGATATGTGAAAACAATAAAAGGTTGAAAACAGGAACTCAATAGTTACACACATAAACAGATTAAGAAGTCTGTTGGGTATTGCCTTTCATTACGAATATTCAACACTATAGTTTCTTAATATTCCGTTCCTTTTTCAGCTCTCGGTTGAGGAATAGGGATAAAAATATCATTTATTTTTTTACTATGCATCGGCATCATGTCCATTAAAAACTGATTATGATAAACTACGATAAACTTTAAATTACCCTATGTCTTTTACGTATTCGAATCGTCTATTTTTCCCATAATTTGTAATAATTGCACTTTACACATTAAATTTGATGAATCGCTACACCTTTCTTTTCTGTCCTGCCACAGCGCCTTTTCCATACAACTACACTCGTGTAGATGTAGGTTTTTAAGTTAATTTCCGTAGGGTTGAAAAAAAAACAGATGCTTCTTTTTTATCTCGATATCGTATATAACTTCACAGACATGGGTATTCTCATTCTTCCGTGTATTCTCGTTCTTCCATGGCCGTGGTCGCTGTTGGTCGCCATGGTTAAGCAACACGGCAACACCGCAACACGGAACGACGGAGCACGACAACACAAAACAACTGAATGCAGTTTAGCTTCAGAACCTACATGGGCTCAACAATTGAAATAAAAAATTATAGCATCATAAAAGAAAAAATAATTCTTTCATTAATAACTCAAAACATTCCTTCAATTTTTAAGATAATATATTTTATTTAACTTGGATGCAATTCATTTAACTGTTGTTATGACTAATATACAGGTTTTTTTACATGAATAATTTCTTAATGATTACAGAATAAGAATATTGTTGCTAAAAGAAACAGAAAATATTTTTATTATGAATACATGTTTATTGTAATAAAATTAAAGATCAGATAAAATTCCGTTTTTATAAGTAGAACCTAGCCATTCATCCGGGTTACTTCCCGCGTGGTTGCAGCTGTGGACGATACTGTTGTTAGTTGCTATAATCTTATCGTAAGTATTTTAATATCTAGTTGGTGTTTTTTCTTAAAATTTATTGGATTTCTAAATATTAAGTCACAAGGTATGATTCGATACACTTTATTTTCCAATCTGATGCAATAACATATTAATTTTTTTTGCCATTTGTAAGCTCTTACATCCATTTATCGTTACTTATTTATGTCTCTTTATCATTTTCTTTACAGTAGTTGGTGGATCTCTCGAGATTCCGCCGTCTTTCCCCAATTTATCTGTTCTAAGTCCAGTTTTTATTATCGCCATTTCGCGACCGTCCCGCAGGGCGTTACCATTTTATATGACTTTACTTAGTTTAAAAGGTAAGTAATTCTTATTAATCATTTTCGCTTTAACCTTCTACGCGTAAATTAATCCTTAAGTGTACGTAAAAGTTGATCCTTTAAATATTAATTTTACGTTTTAATTGCTGTTAATTCCTTCATTTGGTGCAGTTTTCTTTGTATTATTGTCGAAAAAAGGTGGTATTTTGTTTATGATAAATATCTATTCGTTTTGCACACTACAATTAATATATATGTTGCATTTACTTGCTGCAAATTTTAGTTAACTATTACGTTCAATTGTGGAAAACCGTTATATGCTTAGTTATTTGGTGATTTTGAAATTTGATAGCGGTTTGTGCTCTCCATATGGAAAGTGTTCCTTAGTTTTATTATTTTTGTTATCGCTTTCCTGACCTAAATATGGCGGTCGTTGAATCGCACTGTGCCTGCTCAATTGACCTGGTTGCTAACGATTTTCCATGTGTAGTATTTGGATTTATTACTTAACAATGGATAATATGTGTGTAAATCTAAATCCGATTGTTTCAATATTATTCCGTTAAGTCTATTTCCGTTCTAACCACGTATAGTAGTAGAGGCGTAGTTGGAGAAAGTACTTGTTTCCTAATTAATGTAAGATTTCTTTTGGATAAAATAGCATTGTCACTTCTCGTATCTAATTTTTACCAATTCCCAGGTATTGAGATATTACGGCGGTTGTTCGCTTTTGTAGAGTTGTTTTTCGTGTCCTTTTATTGTAAAGTGGGTTTTTATTTATCTTATTATTGTTCTGTCAAAGAGCCACTTTTTAATGGATTTGTTAGCCAAGTTATTGTTCGTTATCGTTTTCTCTCGTAAATACTAACGTGATTCATTATTGGCTAAAGGTATTATTAGTAGTTAAAAAGGAGCGTAAGTTGCCGAGTGACTTTATTTACTAAGAGCTGTAGGATTCCGCGCTACAAGGTTGTAAGGTTTAATGAGAGTAGATAATTTCGTGTCTATCGTTACAGTATCTCACCCGTTTTTTGTCTCAACTGGTCAAATTTCTAAGCGCGCTTTATGGAGTTATTTATTATATTCATTTCTGACATTGAGAGAGCAAAAATTATTTCAGCTGTAACTTTTGAAATTCTAATAGTGCATCTCCATCAATTTACTAACTTAAGTCTTTATACCCAAAAAATAACGTTTAACATGTTCATTTTATCTTTCACCAAGGTACTTGGAATGGAATGATTCCTTATTGAATAATACTTTTAATCCCATTTTTGGTATGCCTTTTTATTTATTTGTTGCTTAAATACTGAAAATGATATCTATTTATGTTTTCTGCTAATAAATTAATATCATCGTTAGGCAATGAAGCTCTGTAAATGCACACTTAAAATGTGTTTATCGTCTTTGGTTTATGTCAAGTAAAGGGGATCAGATAAAATAATATAGGAGTATCTAGAGAAGTGTTTCCCAAACTGGGTACCATGGCACATGGGTGCAGCAGTTGATTTTTAGATGTCATGAAAAACTTTACACGGTAATTAAATCAATGGTTTTGAATTGTTGACAAATCATTTGAGCAATAATACTTCCTCTAATAAATAGCTTATGGTTTAGTAGCAACAAATGGATATGTCCGAAGGTTGTGATACCTATATGTGTTAATGTAAAACTTTTTTCAAGATGGGTATGCCATAAAATTTTGTTTATCTTTGGAAAGGTTTAGTGCCCACAAAAAGTTTGGGAGCCACTGATATTAGAGTATTTGCATATAAATTTTCACATTAACTTTTTATTCAAACAGTGCTAGAAATTGAAGAATAGATTGCAAACAAGTTTAGGGAAGAGAGAAAGATTTAAAAGTTGCCTTACAGAAATTGTTAACTAGAGAAATACTGTACAATCCTGGATATAAGGTAGTGTTATGGATTCATTCGAGGATTGTTGATGGGGAGTAGGCATGTAGCAGTGGAAATGGAACAACGACTTAATTTTATATGAAAATCCTCCATGTTAATTGGATGTTGAACTTGCCACGTTACCCATAAATTGTTTAATATAAACCAATGTTTCTTAGTGCAAGATTGAACTGCTTAGCGTTGCAAAATACATTTTAATGCTATTTGCCCATTGTACATTGTTTTTCGAACTTTATAATTTTGCTTTACATTTTATTATAATTTGATATTAGAAATTTAAAAAGACATTTATCTTTCGAGGAATTGTGTCAAAAAGTTTATATGCCCAAATATTTATGTATATTCATTCTCTTTGTGTTATCAAATTAAGTCGGTTAGACCTATGATTTGCTTTTCATTGTTTCTGTATAGTAATTTCGTGTGCGTACACTAGCCCTTATTGATATGGCTTGGATACAATTAGCTGTTACAGAGTTGTATCTAGTTATTTTAATGTAATTTTATGGCACAGTTGTTTTTCAATATAGTCCTCTTATCAAAGTATTGGCGCTTCGCTGCTATCATAAATATTTATTTAAATCTTCGCATTATTGTTGAATTCGCGTTCGTGGTATTGAATTTAGGAATTTGCATAATATTTTGAATCTCACTTCAGTTGCACAGCGAAAAAGTGGGAATTAGTGGTATTTTACGTTGTCTA
The DNA here is from genome assembly GCA_028673005.1 of Tanypteryx hageni. NCBI lineage: Eukaryota > Metazoa > Arthropoda > Insecta > Odonata > Petaluridae > Tanypteryx > Tanypteryx hageni. Next base: position 222,640,326 of record CM054113.1, read on the forward strand.
TTAATATCAATGTATAGCAGTTTTTTACGAGAAAATAGTCGTATTGTTTTGCAATTTAGGCGATATACTAGTCAAGTTGAATAGGACTCGGAAGTGCTTGTGAATTATTACGGCGAACGAATAGGGAAATGGTATGCGTCGGTAGGTTTCTCGTTCCTCCAACCATCATTGGCCCTTTTCTAACGGCGTGAGTGTTCTAATTTTAAACGACCTCTCCTCGCCTTCTTGAAAAGTCGTACCGTTTGATAACCGGAGCAACTCATTTTTTATGGAAAACTTATTAGACTGACTATCACGTCCTTTTTGCCAAAGAGTGAATTGTTTGGAAATTTTTAACTATTGCATATATACATCGGAAATAGATACGAATGAATCTGTGCTGATAGGGTTGTATATTGTGTAGATATCTTTTTATTACTGTCACTGCGTTATATAATCCCGCTTTTCCGTTATTGTACTAAATTATGCAATGCATGAGCTGTAATATTTTGTCTTCGTAAGCGTGCTCAGTAGATTTATTTTATCGGAAGAATGCCTAGAACGGGAAATATTAAATTAATTGGCATTATGAATAACCTAATTCCTTCTTAGTAATTTCTGCACAATTTCGTCATTTCTGATTCTATGATAGGTTGATGCACAGTCAAACCCCGATAATTCCGAAGACCATTGCACGGTTCATCTCTGACTTGCGTCCGCATTCCTGTACCTTAAAATGGAAGTTCGATTGCTCGAATCCTTGGCATAGGGGTGGTTAGCGTGGCTGGCTCCAAATGCTAGGGTCGCGGGTTCGAATCTTACCGAGAGCATGGTTGTATGTGATAGTGATATGTGATACTCTCATAATGAAAGTCCGTTAACGGCTATTAATCAACTATTGTCCGATTAATAATTATGCAGTGTTGAATGTCCGCACATGATGATGTCATAATCATATTTGAAGTAACGTTGAATAACTTGCATCAATTTTAAAGATTCAGTTTTGATTAAATTAACACCACGTGACGTTGTTGAGACCTTTCTCCGTGTAGAACAAATTTCCGAATTCTATTCCACATACTTTTCTTTTTTTCATTTGATTAATATATAATCGGCAGAAATCTGATGTGCAAAACTACCTGTTGGTGCTTTTCGTCATTGCTGATAAGCACTATTGGCTTCGTGATGTCCGTCCGTACGCATATATTAAGGAAGAATTGGCTGAACCGATTTCAACCAGATTTGGTACATAGAATATTCACAGAAATTAATGGCCAATATGGATTATTTTGACAGGATAGACAGCAGGGGTGCCACAATTGCAAAGTTAAACTTTTCGGTAATTATGAATTTGGAAGGAATTGGCTGAACCGATTTCAACGAAGTTTTGTATGAAGGAGACGTGCAACATAAAATAACAAAATCAAGTTATATATATATATTAACTAAAGGAAAAGAAAAGGTACTGATGAGGGTGGCAACAAGGTGTTGAGGGAAGCCCAGCGGACACTTACCAAGGAATACACAGAGATTTCAAAAGCGTTCTTAATGGGATATACATACGAAACTGTATCGAAAGATAGAGCGATTTTCGATTTTTTATCCCCGAAATTATAAGTCGTAATTATATGGTCTCGGAGACTATCTTGTGGTAAGTTTTCTATCCAAGTAAATTTTTTAATCTATACCTCACAGATCATATAAGAGCATGGGAGAGAAATATATGGATTTTTAATTGTTTGCTGAGAGAACCGTCTTCGCGATCGATGTGAACAAAATATGCGATGTTTTGCTCGGAATTTTCTCGAATTTTTATCTTCGAAGCCACAACTCGTAAGTATGTGGTCTCGGGGTCTATCTTGTAGTAAATGTTGTCCTCTATCCGAATAAATTTTCTAAACTATACCTCACAGATCATATAAAGGTGGGATAGAAAAACATGGATTTTAATTGTTGTTTGCTGAGAGAACCATCTTAGCGATCGATGTAAATAAAATATACTATGTTTTGCTCGGGATTTTCTCGAATTTTTGTCTCCGAAACCATAACTCGTAATTACGTGTTCTCGCGGACCTTCTTGTTGTTCTCTATCTGAATAAATGTTTCAATCTATACCTTATAAATCATATAATAGCTAGGGAGAGAAAAGTTTGGTATTTCATTGTTGCTAGACGGATGCCATTTAACGAGATACGAGTATAAGTTTATTAAAGTAATTATGTCAAGTGGAAGTTCCAATTGACGGATTCAGTTCAAAATCACAATTGGGTGATAAATTTAAATAAGGATCACTCATACTTAATTTAATTAAAATCCGTCTTGCGGTTTAGGAGAAGAAAGTTATGACGTACGGACGTACCATACGTGCCCATAAGACGTTCCGCTATTACCGCTTCGCTGATAAAGAACGCCTAATAACTACAATAGCATTATTCAACCGGGTCCACTAAACAGGGTTACCACAATATCAAGGTTATAATTTTCTGTAACTGAATTTGGAAGGTATAGGCTGAACGAATTTCAAAGAAACTTCGTTTGTAGGGCGAGTATAGAATGGGAAAACGAAATGAATATGTTTAAAACGGATCGAAAAAGCAGGGCTACCACTATATAAGGAAAAATAATTTCTGATTACAAAGCAAATACATTAGTATAGGATTATATTACTGCGAATTTGACGAATAGCCCTTCTGTACCACGGGAAACCCATGTACTATCCTACTTGTTAACATTTATTAATATCTTATAATTGAGACTTGACGCGAGATACTATTTCACAGGGAAAAGAATGGAAATTCTTATTTTCGATTTTGTTATCTAATTCGTATTCCTTCACATTTTGTGTTTATATTCCATTTTTCCCGAATTTTTAGCATTTAAAAAATTATTACTAGGGTTACAGATGTTGCTATTAAAATTATAATTTATTATGCCTTAAGCAGTATTACATCTAATGATTTTAGACGGGTAATGATCATATAATATAATCATATATTTATTTTCCGATGTCGTAAGTTTGCCGGTCAACAATTAATTTTAAATGAGGATGGACAGGAAAGGATTCAATTGTTTTACTTCTATATTTCTGTGTATGTATTGACGTGAAAATTACGCAAGTGCTTCTCATTCCTGACGACCGATATTGCCGAGGTCCCTGGAGCGAGAGGATGGCGGGGTGACACGCCTACGGGCAGGGCATCAAGTAGTAAATAAAATTAAAAAACTCCAGCTTTTTTATTTTACTAAGTTCGATGCGCATGCAGTTGATGTTTCGTTTTGCGTATTCTCACTTCGGTATCTAAGTGCCCATACATCTAATTAAATGATATGTTAAGATACGTTCTCCACTCCTCGTAATTTTGAAGTGCATAATTATATCTGGCCATTAGCCAAAAGAATCTTGAGACCAGTCCGGTTGTTATATGAAGGTTCAAGTGTCAAATTGCTCGTTTTAGCGTACTGCCAGCTATTAATGCTAACATATTAGTATTAGGTATTATGATATGATCCGTTTCCTCATTACTTTCTTAGTTATTACTGATAATTATTGAGAGAACGTGTCGTTGTTGGCAAATCTGTTTGCAGGACACTGGTCATGAATGCTTTTCTTACGCAATGTACTATGCCCTTGCCTTTATTAGCACCATCACCAACATCTAACAAATTGCCGGAGATGCTAATGTTGAAGTTTTGTCGTTTCTTTTCCGTTTGTACGGTATAATTCGTAATCTTTTTATCCCAAGGTTGTCAATAATTTACGTAATATTCAAATACTTGCAGATTCAATTTTATACAAGACCCACGTATGCCTTTTTTAGAGCTCGAACTTATACTTTCCTGGCTAGTTTTTGAAAAGGCTCATGCAGCTGACCTTTTTTATCCTATCGCGTTTTTCAACTTTCCCTTCGATTTTAACTACAAGTTAGGAATGGCATGGGGATTTTTTGATGGGCTTAAAGAATGTTTTACTGGTATATACGACGTATACTCGCATAAATGTTAGTTCGCTTAAAATGCTTTAAACTGGCAATAAATATGTCTTGAATTGCAAATTATATAACATTCAGATTAGTCGCTTCTATTGGGCTCGTTGTTCGCTGTTTTTCGTGTTCCTCTAATTTAATAAAAATGAAATCGTTTTTCCAACAGCTTTAGGAGAAGCATTTAACGGGAAAATTCCGGGATGGCACTCCTTAATGTCGCCTTAGTGTTGCGCAGTTATTATTACAAATGGTAATTTTAATGTTAACTGTACTCTTGTATTATGGTATTTTTGTCGTTTTATCTGTAGGTATCAGCAGTTTCGTATTTTCTATCAATGAAGATTGTTTATGGCGGTTTTCACAATTTAATTTATAGAGGGGAAAAAAGAATTTAGTACTTCGTAAAGAATCCACTTTAATAACACAAAACGTTCTGTGTTATTAAAGTGGATTCTTTACGACGTACTACATTCTTTTTTCCCTGAATATGGAGTTCCACCACGTGAAGGTTGCATCCGTTGATTTTTATTGTATTTATAGTTATGTCGGCTTTGAATTGAATGCGTTTTCTCGAAGGAAAATTCGTGACATTTTAATAAAGGCTTCAATCACTGGCAATGTCCCATGAATGCGTGTATCCAATTTTAAGCGTTGCTTCTGATTTCAAATATCATTTGGAAGATTTGATAAGTGTTGCTTGTTGCGACGCCCAAAATTTAAGCGACGAGGTTTTCCTCTAGTATTCATTTAGGACAATAGCCTGCACAACAATTTCGTGGTAGTGGTGTGCCCCGAAAGCTAAACTTGACATGCACTCTGTCACGGTGGCACTTTATAACGTCGCAGTGCAGTCGCCTAGGTTGGTCTCTGCTGTGTGCTCGCGGATCAATAAAGCAGGGGGCGGAGTCGGCCGAACGAAAGCGCCGCAGTTTTCCTCTGGGGTATTTAGAAAATGAATTGTAGACCGCGAGATGGAAGTTTTCGAGGGGGTAATTTGAGCATATATATTATGCTTAGTTGTATATAAGGTGTACCTGCAGCGTTCTACACTTTTAAAAATTGACTATGACCCATTTCAACATGAAAGGTATCGAAAATAATGGTTTGTTAAATATTTGCATGCGGCTAAATGATTACGGAAATGTGGTGAAACTAAGTGGTAATTCCTTACATCAATTTGGAGCTTTATTTTAAAAATAGATGTTCCAACTGTTATCGTAGTAGTGCGATTTTCAGTTCGGAGTGAAAAATCATAGGAAACAGCTTTTTGGTCAATTTTTCGTGTTTTTGCTTTGGCAGCTCGTCACAGTTTCGTGGATCGCAACTTATAATCACAACCCGTTAGCAGAACTGTCCACCCAAGGCCTCCGCATTTGACCTTGGTCCTCGGTGACCTCACCCCCCAATTGAGGTGGGAAGTATGTTGGGACCCGCTCGCGTTGTCTGCCCGCCACTGGCGTGTAGTGTATTATCCGCGCGTGCGCAGGTGTAGGGAATCTCCATCGTCTCAAGGTCATGAGGTGGGGATGCAAGGGAAGGATTGGGAGCGCATTATATTTAGCTAAGCGTTTGCTCGTTGATGCATCCTAAGTAATACTGGTTTTACTAGACGATAATCCTTCACAGACTAGTTGTCGCATTCTCAGCGTGAACGGCTCGGGGGTGATATACGCTGCATTACCAAAATTCCCCGCGCAACAGCGCCGTAATGATATCATGTCATTGAAATCTTTTTTGAGCGTGCTTAAGATGTCCTTGGTTTTTAATATGTAGAAAGTATAATATTGTATGCTGGTGTTATTCACGTTGCAGCGATCCGTTGAAACCGAGTACATTTCCACTCGTCCTGCGTAGAGCGACCTTCTACCGCTTCCCCGTCTCCTCCCCCTTCCTGTCGTATTTTTGGCTACGCCTCTTATTAGTGGGCCTCATGCCGGGTCACGATTCGAATATACTGCTTTAAACGAGTTACTTCAATGCTGCTCGGTTTCAAATCTATATTTTCACTCTTTGCCTTATTCACCAAAGAAATTCAGCGATCTGCATCGTCGCCAGTTTGCATCGCAATAGAATTCGATGTTTTGAAACGCAAGTCTAGCGGCGAGGCAGCAACGATGCGCTCTGACGCCGTATGTCGCTTGCGTCCTGTCGCGATTTTCCCGATTCAGCTCGTCCCTCCAGCGTTAGCTTTAGTGGAACGGGTGTGATGGACGCAGGAGTGCAGTATTACTTTTTTGATAGCGAAGTTATTTATAACTCTATCGGGCGCAGGTCATTATAAATATGGGAAAAAATTGACCTCGCGATTATTTGTTAGTCACGTTATTTCGCTCGACTATATGTCCTTTATCGTCGAACTTTCCACCTTGTGTTGCTCGTACTATCGGAGTGTCCAGCTGCCATTATGTACAGCGACAAATTATTTTTTAACTATTGTTCGGATGCTATGAATATCATATCTCTTTTAATATTTTTGTTTGCTAATTTTATAAAATATTAGTCAGTTTTGAACACATATATTATCGGTTTACGGATTAGGGGAAAATGAGATTCCCATTGCGCTTCTTTAAGACAGATTCCCAGCGTTTTCAATGTGGCGAGCACTAAGTCGTATATATAAGGCAAGCACAACTATAGTTTTTCAAAAAATAGAAATGACTACAAGTGAAATCAAACCAACTTCAAAGTTATTCTTGATGTTCTTAAATACGTTTAAAAAATCAACTGCACAAATTAAGTTACTGGTGCTAAGAAACGCGATTTTAAGCATTGCATAAGAGCAGAAGCTGACTGTCAGGGAGCAAAGCAGTGCTCGCGAGTAGTAGGTTGGTAACCCCTGCTTTAAGACCATCTCTGCCCTGGCGTTTACCGTTTAAATTTTCTCTATCGAATTGCTCCAAATAAGTGTTTGCTTCAATTTTTTCTATAAACGTTGTAAATTGTACATATTTTCAAAAGTGGAATGCTATGCGTCATTTCCAGTCTTGTGACTATACGCTAATGAAAATGAAATCGAAAATTTTTCGGGTGCATGTTTTAACACTAGAAGGACCGGTATTGATTTACTCCTAGAAGGGCCGATACCAGTCAAAATTACTGCTTGTGGAAAATGTGATTTTGGAACAATTAATTAATATTGTATTTATAACCAAGAATTTGCATTATTTGTAATGATTTAAATAGTTTAAATTTATTTTTTAATTAAATACATGGAGGATAATAAGAAATAATAAAACTTTTAAATTGAGAGACATTTAATCCAATCAATGTAACAAACTCCTTCAGCCATAAAAGAATTAACAATAATCCCGATGCACTTCACCCACTAAGTGGGTATCTTCAGGGGAACTTACAACGACAGTGACTGTAAGTCAACTGTGAGAACAATAAGGATTTGGGTGTTGAGGGGAACGAAAAACAAATGAATTACGAAAATTTGTTACATAGAACTGCATATTTCATATTAGATCTGTTTTTATTACTCAATCCGACTTGGCATTGTTTTCTCATAACTGATAGAACTTCATCATGTTGGGCAGGTCTCTTCCTTGTAAATTTATTTTTAACTAATTTGTCTTTGAGTTCATAAACCAACTTCCTAATATAATTTCGTCGGCTTATTTTGTTATTAGTGACTTTGCGCTATAGATTCCTAGATGAATCGCAGCAACATCTAAAATTATAAAAAACTTGAACCGGCCACCTTCTTGAAGAAGCTTTCACCGAGTATGTCTTAGCCATTTGGCCCAGAATATCGACACCTACTAATTCTTACTGTAAAACGGAAGTGTTTCGGTTTTTTTCTTCTTTTCAGTATCGTCTATCATTATATCCGCGTGCATTATCAAGTGGAGATCCTAACTGCAAGTCGAAAGTGTCGAATATGATACAATATCAGTACATTGTATCACAAAATAAGTTTACATTGACAAAGGAAGCGATCATAAATACATTACAACATAACCCAAGGTCAAAATGACTGCCGTGGTCCTTCGAGTAGTAAATAGAAGAAAATTAAACCAATTTTTAAAACATTACAACAAAGAAATTTATTGTAAATTGAAATCAAGAAATCTAACAAGATAATTGAAATCCTAAAAGTCTTAAAACTATAAAAATAATGTTGAGATCAGAATATCGCAATTAAAATTATTTTAAAAATGCCAAGAGAAATTCATTGTCGATTGTAATTAGGAAATCTAATAAAATAAATAAAAGCAAAAAAGTCTCAAAACTATAGAACTAACATTGACATAAAAATATCGCAAAAACTACACCTAGCAGTCAAAATGACTGCTTCGGCCCTTCTAGTGTTAAGCGGCTTGTTTTTAGTTTCCCTTTGGAGTTATAAACTAACGCATTCAAATTACACTTTTTATGGAGCATGCGTTGTTGTAGACTGTTAACGTGTTCAGTCCAGAAATTACCGCTCTCTGGGACCGACGGAAGCCAATGGCGTTGACCTTTATAATCGAAGCACCGTGGTTTAGCTGGGGCATGAGATATCCCATGCGATGGACGAATTAAGAATGCGAAATTCGAGTTTTTTTTCCTTCTTTCGAGATGGCATTCCGAACTGAAATTTGTTTCCTATTAATTTCAACCTCCAAATTAAAGTTCGTTATTGAAGAATATTACCGGTAGCAACGGAATTAACTTTCACCTGTCTGTATATATCTTTGGCTATTTGGTGTTTCCGTTGCCATTATGGCCTATTGCGTGAAACAAACTTAATTTTAAACAATTTGCTCGCTAAGTCAACATTGGTTATCAATTCAAAAGACGTGCAGATATAATTTTTATCCTTAGCGTTGTGCAGAGCCTCCTTTCTCCCCTGTAGCCGTCGCTTGACCGATCGATGTTGGTCCCGAAGGGTAGGGAGACATTTCCCCTGCCAGTGCCTAGTTATGAACCTGAGATATGAAAGGACTTATTCTTACGAGGCCATCGATTCAGAATCGAAACCGTCCTTAATGTTTTGGTTATCCATTCAGTTCCCTTTCTTTTGGTGGCGGTTTTTAAGTTAGGTAGCATTTTTGAATTATGTATTTCCTTGAGTTTTCCTGCTACACTCGTTGCAATATTTATGTTATAAATGCGAATTTTACTGCTTCTTTATGTAATACATACTTAATCGTTTCCGACAAAGTATCTATACATCGATTCATCGATCGCTCGAGAATATCTCTTATGATCCGTATTTATACACATTTACATAAATTCTGTAGTTGTAGGTCTCGATAGCATGTGCTTTTGTTTTCATTTGAGGAATTTTTGTCGAAAACTTTCTTTTAGTATTTATAATTATTCGGTGCACTAATATGAAAATGTATATAAAAAGGGTGTGCAGTTTATCGGGTTTGCGTTCTTTCGTAATACACTTCAATTTTCCTAAGAGATCAATGTCCACTGCGTGACCTTCTTGTATTTTAATTAAAATATGTCCATGACGAATAATTAATCACTCTCGGGGTTTTATCGAAAAAAAGATTAGATAGGTGTACTTGAGTGCATCGTTAATCTAGTGTTGCTATCTGGTTGACAATTAAGTCGGACTCTCTTCATCGTTGCGTTGTAATAAAGCTTTTCGTGCCGATATGATGTTTCTCTGTTCAAGATGAAGATAAATTTACCATAAATTTTCAGAGGCGAATAAGTAAAAGCTGTCTTTTAGAAATACTTCAATAAATAAAAAAATCTGCTGGAGCTAGTCAGCCTCTTTGTAAGATAAGTACTTGAAATAGTCATTATTGCCTTTATATTTATAGACATACATGAGAGTATCTTGGCTTATATATTGAAAATTTACGTAACTTTATCGACTACATTCGACATAAAATCAATTGGCTATCATTATTTTAAATTCATTACAATTTTGGGTGGTAGGTAAGCTACAGATTTTATGTTAACTTTGTATGAGTTCAATTGGGTTTTTCGAAAAACCGAAAGATCTAATTAGTTCGCCATCCAAATTTCAAATCCTCAAATAATAACTGGTCGCTCTAAGGGCTAGTAATATTTTAAAGCCCTTTAAAAGTACATACATTAGAACTATGGTGGTCCAATTTTTGATATTTTTAATTGTACAATTTTCTCTCTTTTCATTTATCCGAAACTTTCGGTCCAAAGTGGTTGATAATAAAATAAATATTTGAACGTAGAGAAAAATATCGAACTTAACCACGAATCGAACCTGGGTCTCCACTTTCCGGACTCGATTCCCGGCCTAGTTGGGAACGTTTCTCCTTTAAAAAATTTCAGCATGTTAATGCATAAAAACATCACTTACTTCCATCTCATAAAATATATACTTCTAGTTCAGATATGTAACCCTGATATTTACAACGTGTCAAGCATGTAATGCACCAAACGAGTGTTGGATAAACGTGCGTGTTGTCCCCTCGCGGTAGAGCAAGGCGATCGATCGAGCGTTATTCTCGGGATCTGTGGTTATCGACTTATCAAGGCATAACTTGGGTGAAAGTGATAATACCAGCTTAGTATTGTTTATTTCGGAAAAGAAATCTGGCTTCCCGAAAAACACCTGCATGCAGATCTAATGCCTGTTGTTTCTGTAAGAGTAGATTCCGTATATCATGGCATGAGTATGTATGCTGTGGACCTAAGTTAGTAATAGTGGGCTTCTGTTTTCGTGCACTGTTTGCATGAAGGGATAGTTGCTGATGTGTTGACGCAGCATCCGGGTTTTGCTAGGAGCGTATATGGACTGGAAGAGCGAGGTAGCCTGGGCTGCGCACCGCACAGGTATTGATCTCGTCGGAAGGAGACGGCGTGGGTGGGGGGGTTGCCTGGTGGGTGAAAGTTGGGGTAGAGAGGCCTCCCTGATCTCCCAACTAGAATTGCGTGTGGGTGCGCTAAACAGTTTCGATGCTATACTTTTATCTAATATATTTATGCCAATAAAAATCTCGAATCTACATTGCCGAGTAGTATCATTGTAATTCGGCTGGAGAATGTCGAATCAATCGTCGGCAGCAGATACAAATTCTTTTTCCTTTTTTTTTCAAATTTTCTTTATCGCAATGCTCTTCAACATTCCCTTTCATGTAATCTTATTACATTATTTCTCATAATCGTATTTTCATCAAAAATATACTGTATGTATCAACAAACGAGTCTAAACTCGAGTCCTGCAAGATCAGTTGGAATGGACTGATGGTGATTATGTTAATTGTCAAAAGATTAGATATAGTGAGAGAGCGAGGGAAGTTGCGGCAACGTCATCATAAAGAGAAGCAAGAGAAAGGGGTATGAATGGTTCCCGGTCGGAAATATGGTGAGGGTAAAATAGAGGGGGCTTTAGTCGGAGGGGAGGGCGTCGAGGCAGCCTGGAACTGCCGGGCGAGGATCGGGAGCGAACAGTTGGGTGGAGCGCCGGCCGGCATGCGCACAGCTTATGTCGTGGGCTTCGTTGTCAGCGGAGCGAGGCGGCGACGTGGGCCATCCACTTCATCTGTTTCTGCTAGGCTTTGCCCTCACGGGTCTGGATCGTCTACCGGCGACAATACCGAAATCCGCGGCGAAAGCGTGGAGGAGGAGGAGAGGTCTCGAGAGGCCGCCGTCGCACGGCTTGGCCGTTACTCGTATCGCAAGAGTTTCCACTATCGCCACTGCCGCCATCGAGTCCAACTTGCAATCGGCCGTTCGCCGGACTTCGGTGCACCGAATTTCTGCCCCTGTAGTGCCACTGGGAGAAGTAATCGCTTCATCCGGTGTGGTGCAGATAACTTGGGAGGTTACTCTTGGACTCACCCGACGAAACTCGTCGGAGGCACCTTTCCTTTAAGACGGGAGGTTTGACGGACATAGCGAAGGCGAATGCTGTGAATAGCTTTTTCGACTCCATGAATCTGACGCTTCTCAAGACCTAAACCCGGTCGATGCTTTGAAGCCGTTCGTAAATGTGAATGTCAAGCTGCGAAGTACGAGAAACCATACATCATACGTCTGTACATCTTTTGACCGTCTTTTTCTCCTGTGCCTCAAAACCCCAGCATTGCTGACTAAACATATGGTGCTGCCCAGATTTGGTTAGTTGAACCATACCTCGTTTAAGTTATGGTCGCGCTTTGCTGTTCGGTTTTTATAAAAGTCTTAACATTTCTGGAGTTTCTTAAAACCGATTAAGGTTAACCTCTTATGGCTCTTGCAACTATTCCAACCACAAGACAAGATTGGTATTTCATTTTTTTGGGATAACAATAAAAGTAATGAGCGTTGAAATCCCATCTAATTGCGATCTAGGAATAGCATTTTTAGTATAAAAAGGAGCTTAAATTTTCCCAAGTATTAGAATTTCTATGCCGCTGGGAATTATTCTAATATCAATTTTGCAATATTATATTTTCGTTAATTTTAATGCCAAAGATTGTTTGATTACTTGCATATCTTTTTGTTAAATATTTTAATTCTAATTACGAAATAAAAAGGTAAACAGTGTCCAAAATAATGTCAAAGTTGGATGATGTGTTTTATTCAGGCCATTATTTGGGAAAACATGAGTAATGGTAAATAGCTCTCTAAATTCGTCAAATTGGAAATTTAGTAATTTTGTAAATTCATTAAAATGTCTCATGCCCGAGATAAAGTTAATGGAGCATGATTTCTTTCGTATGATTGAAATAAAGAACTTTTAAATCGTCTTAAAACTCTCAAGTTTTCCTGTGATCATGGTAAATTATTTAAATGTTTGGAATTATGAGATGAAGTTTATATTATGCAAATTAAGAATCTTTTTTTACTATTTTAAGTATATGAGAAATTCTTTTGTGATAAACAAACTTTTTGCTTAGCAATATACTATTTATTTAATCAGCTAGTTTCCATGGTTTTGCTAGCATTATACACCTAGAAAAGGTTGGAGATTTGTTTTGCTTGTCATATCACACATCCTACATGAAAAAATCGAAAATAAAACTGGGAAATTCATTCTGGAGGAGTCTAATGGCCTATAAGAGTTCCTGCTTTATTCTAGAAAATAGATTTGTCAAAATTTGACAATATAGTAGTAGAGATGATTGTGAAATTTGCCAATAGTTCCCAAGAAAAGTCTTTATTAATATCATTCCAATTAATGTGATGGAAAATTCACCAGTATTAATATCAGAATTGTACTAATTACTTAAGATTTAATACTTAATTAGTTTCAATAATGTGACAATACCAGATTTTGATGTATCAATTTTGTCATTGCAGGCATATCATTATCCAGAGGAAGATCTGGTTTTTTCAACATAGCCCTTGAGCCAATTCTTGGCCTAGACTCAGGGTGTATGATTTCATCTAAGCGGCAAGAGCCCATCAGTTATAGGTAAGATAATGAAGTATATAAATAAGTTATAAATTAAATTTCAAAATTCAATTCCATTTTACTCGATAAATGTATTGTGCTTGTGATTATTCTTTTCATTAATTACACTGTGGTGAGCAGATTCATTCCATTGAAAAAATGTAAAATTTATTAATTTGATTGCTTCCTTTTTTACAGGACATCAAAATTTTCCAGTAATCGGCACCGAAAGTTACAACCTTTCAGAGAGACGTGACTGAACAGTTACCCCTCCTCCTCCTCCATCATCACCATCAAAACAATTCTACAATATTTCTTTCTATCTCAACTTTCACCCGCTAACCCTGAAACTTTAACTTTCCATCCACTTCTTCTATATATTGCACCTTAGCATCAGCCAAAATGGGGAGTTTAAACGTGAACCGGAATGTCAGCGATGCATTCTATCGCTATAAAATGCCTCGTCTCATGGCTAAAGTTGAGGGAAAGGGTAATGGCATTAAGACTGTCATCGTTAACATGGTTGAGATTGCCAAAGCTCTATGTCGTCCTCCTACGTGTAAGTTCACTTAATATTTTCATCTTTTTGGAAATATGTGGATTATTTACATTGTTTGAGAATTCTTGTCATCCTGGATTTAGTTTATTAAATATTAACTTTTTGGTACATGTACCTATATAATTTTATAGATCCCACCAAGTACTTTGGGTGTGAGCTTGGTGCCCAGACTCAATTTGATTTCAAGAATGATCGTTTTATCGTCAATGGATCTCATGATGCAACTAAGCTACAAGATCTTCTGGATGGCTTTATTCGCCGCTTTGTGCTGTGTCCAGAATGTGACAACCCAGAAACTAGCCTACTCATAAATCAAAAGAAAGGCACCATCAATCAGGCATGCAAAGCTTGTGGGTACCACGGTCCCATAGAAATCAACCATAAGCTTAACACCTTCATCTTGAAGAATCCACCTGGTAAGTAATCCTTGCATGTTCACTCATTATTATGTATGATATGGTGGTTTTAAAGTTTTTGATTTGTTTAAGATATAAACCCAGCTGCTCAAGGAGCTTCTTTGACCGAGGGCAAAAGAGGAAGACGAAGCAAGAGACAGCAAAATGGAGAGACCAATGGTGATGGCCGCTCATCCCCTAGGTCTGAGAACAATGATACGGATGTGCAAGGCTCTGAGAAAGAAGTTGGGGAGAATGTAAGTCATATATGTATTCTGCCCATTTCATTATTAATCCTGGTGATTATATAATACAAACGATTTCCTGTGAAGATAATTTGTATAAGGCAGACTATGAAGGAGTTCTTAAAAAATAGAGCCAATTCTATTTACTTACTTCTGCATGTGATTTCAGTAGATTGTTAATATTTTATAGAGTGAAGAAGATTCTGAATGGGCAGTAGATGTCAGCGAAGAAGCAGTGCGAGCACGTATGCAAGATCTTACTGATGGAGCCAAAGGAATGACTATTTCTGATGACTTAGAAAAATCAGAGAAGGAGCGTATGGACATATTTTATGATCGGGTTAAAAGACGACGCGATGAAGGAACATTAGAGACTCCTGCCACACACAGAGAACTCTTGGCGGAGGCAGAGCGTCTTGAAATCCGCTCAAAGGCACCACTAGTTCTCGCAGAGTTGCTCTTTGATCAGCAAATCTATGCTCAGGTATAATAACCATTTTTGTCTTGCATAAATTTCCTCATTGATGTTTAAGTATGCATATCGACAGATAATAACCAATTAAATGTTTATCTACAGGTTAAAAAGCACCGCTTGTTGTTATTGCGTTTTACTCATGAAGATACAAAAGCACAGAAGTATTTAATTGGTGGAATTGAGCAAGTCATTGGTCTGCATCGGGATACCCTTTTGCCTAAAGTACCTCTCATTTTCAAGGTGATTAGATACTGTAATGATTGCAAAATTTCTTCTTAAGCTAATATGTTGTTTTGTGAGGATTTTTGTTATTGTAAAGGTAAAATTATATATTTATAGTAAGTACTGTCAGGATACCTTTGCTGTTGATTTTGCTGTTAGATTGATTTAGTCAAAATTCAAGCAAGATTGTTAATCTTACTAAAGAATCAATTTTCACTTGCCTATTTCCAAGGAATTTGACAATTGTGTTTTGTAATTTTTGTAATAATTTTGTTTTATCCAGTATTTAGAAATTGTCTTGACTTTGCCTTTTACAGCTCTTTTATGATATTGATATTCTGGAAGAAAAAGTTATCTTAGAATGGGCCACCAAAGTAAGCAAAAAATATGTGTGGCGAGAGCTGAGCCAAGAGATACATAATAAGGCTGAACCGTTCATCAAGTGGCTCCGTGAAGCAGAGGAAGAAGAAAGTGACAGCGATGAGGATGACGACGATGTTGAGGTATGTTATTTCATTGGAGCTATGTTCAACATTCATAGGGGTTGGTTATTTTCTATGGTAATAGCTTTAGTCTGGCTACTCTAAAAAAATGCCCAGCTTATGTTCAAGTATACTATTTGAGCCTTTTTATCAAAACCCCAATGATGAATTGACTATATGATTCATTGTGAACAAAATATTTGATAAGGCAGTCTGAGGGGTATTCATCATTGAATCTCATAAATTCTTTTTTAACTTTGTCAAGTGGCATTGTTTGTATTACCATTTTAGTTTTAATAATGATTGTGTTTGTTTTTATTTGTACTTCTTATCAAAAAGTAATTGCATGATAGAACAGACATTGTCATTGAATAGGGAAGGCATATCTATTGCGGAAATGTTTCCTCCAAGTTTTGAGGTATATTAAGAGATTTTGAAGTATGGTGAAAGACAAGGGAATACATACTGGTAGGAACTTCATAGAATTTTTTATACAGCAAGCATGAAGTGTTCATTATGAATTTAGTATCATAAATTGCAACCTCAAGGTGCAAGGAATAATTAAGAATGACCTATGGTAGGCACCTATAATCGTAAACTAGAATGTACCTGCTGAAACATTACAACAAAAAACTAATGTTGTATGGAAGGACAAACGGTGAGAACATTGGAATAAATACACAAACCTTGAGAAAGCTAAATGACACAGAAAAGTCTGCAAAATATTTCATAGAAAATTGATTGAAATCTAGTAATTAGTTTCTTTAAATTCATCGTCTAACATTCCCATATTGGAAAAATGAGTTGATGTCATCTTAGCTTTAGAAAGAGAATGGGATTCCCAGTTATAGTGTAAGATGTGTAGAACTAAGAGATATTGATTTTGCTGGATCTTGGTGTTGAATGCTATTAAATCTTACAAGGAGAGGCTATGACCTTCAGGTAAAGAATTTTAATAAAATGTGCCCAATTGATTCTACAAAAATAACGGGACCCGTCTCTTGTGGTTTTTGCAAATGGGTCCCTGGAGTTTACGAAATGAACGTAGAAAATATGCGAAAACATCGTATGCAACTTAATAGGTAGTAGTAGTAGTAGTTGACAGGATGACTGATTTTGCACCTTTGTTATCAAATGGGATGTTGGTGGACATATCACTGAGCATCTGCATTCCCCATTTGTCTTAAATTTTTTGTGTAATCTGCCCGTAATCTTTGACAAAGTTTTTTTTGTGAAAGCTATTCCAAATATCACCGTTTGCTCTTCTAGCTCTTTGAAATGCCCATATTTCAGTCCACAAAATTCCTTTTGGAATCGCCACATTTTAGCCTCTTTTTCCAACTTTTGTTTCTTATGCACAATTTAAAACCATTTGTTAAAAAGTAAATTTTGCAGCAGAATTACAGTATCAATTTTGGTATGTGAGATGCAATAGAACCTCATTTCTCAACATAATCACCCATGTTTTGTAGTCCAATTCAAAATTTTTAAAGAAACACTGGGACATGCACAATATTTATGTTGACTTACAAGGGCGAATCACAACATATGGTTCAAGGAGGCTGTGTGGCAAAAGAATCCCTTTTGGGGTTTTTGTTGGTGGATGACAAGGATAGGGGAACAATGGATGAAAAATTAAACTTAAAACGAGTGTGTGTATAGTCTCCTTGGTATCCCAATCCGCAATTTATTTTATATATCCTCTTGCTCATTGTCCATTAACTTAGCATTGCATATCCGGGAAGCTAAGTTTGGGGACACGTTAGGCTATCATAATAGTTCTGTGGATACACAAGGCTATTATGATATTTGTTATTTTTTCTCCCAAGCCAAGCTTACCATAGCGGTGATTTCTACAATTGATGTTCATAAAATAATACTACACTCTAAAACATAGTACCAATACAAATCTCAACTAGTGGTGGTAATAAAACTCGGTCAAAGTCAAACTTGGAGCTGGTCACAAACAGCTGCGAAAGACATGATTAATATAACGGTTTATAAGTTTGATTTGGGAAAATATAGTGGATATAATGTGAATCAAGGTCGCTGTTGTACTAAAAAGTTTAGGTAGATACATACAATAACATCTTAAAATAAATATGGTGTTTTTATTAAACTTATGTTAATGTAGTATTAGCATTTTAGTGAATAAATCAATTTTTTCGTGTTCATATTTGGCGTCATTTGTTTTTCATAGATTGAATATGATGACAGAGCCAAAGCATCTCCTCTGAAAGAACAGCCGAAGAAGATTCAACCTGTAGAACAAAAGGTGGTTGATGAGGGTGAAGATGATTTGGACATTGATGCCATTTAGGTGACTTCTTTATACTTTTCTGTCAGTTGTCAGTGTGGTTGCTATACCCTTCTGCATCTATTTTAGCCACAGTCTGCAAAGATCTAGTAGTGGTATTATTATTGTTCATCTTTTCATGTTTTATTTTTCCTGTTAATGGCTAATCCATATATGGTGGCTCTTTCAATAGTATTCCATTGTATTGGAGGAGGAGGAGGTGATTTTAAAGGATAAGATTTTTTTGTATCATAAGTATTTGATTTTAAGGAAAGGGGGAACTTTCCTTTTAGGGTAGCAAGGAAACCCTGAAGATGAAGCTATTGTATCAGAAAATACCATTTGAAGCTATTTTTTAGCAGTTTTAGCTGATTGCTAAAACTAAATTATTGGGTTCTAATGTTAAATATCTTGCTTTTATTGTTAAATGCTGCTTATTGTCATATTTGAAAATGGATTGCATGAATTAGGTATATTTGAAGCTAAACATGTACTATTCAAACAAATATCATTAAAGTGGATAAATAATTTCTTGTGAAATTTTATTTTGAAAATTCCCAATAAATTTGTGCACTGGTGTTTAAGTAGAAATATCAAAATAAATTATCAGTATTATTTAAATTGTTGAAATATTGTGTAAAATGGGTTTATTATCTTTATTTAATGTTGCTTTAAAGTCACTGTGCCCAATTTTGCAGTGATTATTAACTAAGTGTTAACAACTAGTTGAAAATTGTAGTTGCATTAGTTGGTAGTAGTTTTCTCGGAAATCTGTTTGATGACTCATCAAAGAATGGCTCGTTATCTTATTTCTCAGATGTAATGTTAGCCTTTCTATATATCGGTATATTTATGAATTTTAAAAATTATCATAATTGGCATTCTAAAATGTGCTGTTGAATTATTATGCCACGCAAAGCTTGCTCGAAACAATTATTTGTTGTGAATTACAAATATACTTAAATACTTGCATTTATTCAAGCAGCATCACTGATATGTAAATATTTCTTATATAGTTGATGGGATGATAAATCCCGTAAAAATTGAGTTTTACTTATGTTGTTTGGGATTGAACATACGAGTTTCTAGCTGTTGTTTGTTGTTCTTATGCAAGCTTTCTTTAATAATTTAAATCGGTGTATTACCTATCCTGATCTTATGATAGCAATTTTTTGTTAATTTTCTTGGAAATATTACTGAGATAAAATTAACTATTGAACAATTCAGTGTGTGTATGTGTGCGTGTATATCTATACATATTTTAAAAGTTTTTCAGTTGACTGAGCTAATTTGAGATGTCATGATGGTTGTGAATGTTGAAACCAATTTAAAGAATTGGTTTGATATTTGAAAACTTAAATTGCGTATATATTTGTAAAGTTATCCATTGTAGAAATAAAAATTATGCATTGAACTTGGGCCATGTTTATTCATAGATTAAATTGTGAAAAATTGCTTCTAAACTCCTCTGAGTGGAATTTTATAAAAACCGTTTGACATATGTGCAAGGGTGGTTCAAATGAAAAAGACAAAAGTGAATAATTCTTTGTAAGTATGGGTTTACAATAATTTGCGTATGCAAGTTCTTTTGCTTTAGTTGATACCCATGAGTTTTATTATCATTTAGTTGTCAAGGTTTTAAACAAAAGATTAGGGAACAAAATGGCTACATTGGAAAGGTGCACCAAGATTAGTTGGAGCAGTTGTCAGCTTTTAGAGTTCAGGATGAGTTATCCCCTAGTGCAGCTTTTCCCAACCAGTGGTTCGTGTACCCCTGGGGGTTTGCAAAATAAACCCAAGGGCTTTGGGAGATAAATTAGGTAATGGCATCTTTTCACCTTCTTACGAATATTTTAATTTCATTCAAATTAGTTGCATGATTTTATTTTCAGTTTTTTCTTATGCTTCAAGAATTATATTTGAATTTTACAGGAACTAGAAACATGACAATATCAGAGATTCTGATTTTATTGTGAACCTTGATATATTGTGTGCTATATAAACTTTTTATTTTTCATGAATTAAATGCATTCAGAAAGATATGTTTTTACAAAATTTACTCCCCATTATAAGGGGTTCGCCGCCAAAACTGTTGCAACTCAAGGTGTTCACAAAAAGTCAGCTCAAGGAGTTTGCAAAGTGAAAAAGGTTGGGAACCGCTGCCCTAGTAAAATACATAGGAGGCTGAGAGATATGCATCAAAAAGGAGTGTATGATGGAGTGAAGAGTTTAAAAATGGAGTTATATTCTTGAAGATGCTGCTCTGCCTGACCAGAGTATAGTCTCATGCCTGACATATATGCTATAGACTTTTGAAAAAATGTTGCATCAACCTGAAAGAATTGAGCAAGGATCTAAATGTTAGTTTCAGATATGTTCATGTTTTCCATAGCAAAGCGAAGTTTGTGTAAGGTGGTTCCATCAGTGACTTACAGATAATCTGAAACTGACAATTTGATAAATGCTCTGTGTTGATGGCTCAATATGAAGAAGATGATTGCTTGCTTAGGCCATGGGTTGGCCACCTCCAGCTCCTGAACTGCATGCGGCTCTTTAAGGACTTGCATGCAGCTCTTTAAGGACTTGCATGCGGATACCAAACAGCAACTCGCCCTGATAAAACACCTAAAACCACCTTGAACAAAATTGGATTCATAAATTATTTTAATAGAAATTGCAGAAAAATTAAATACATGGAAATATTATTTGATGAAATGTTTATTTTACAGAGATAATCACAAAAAGAAAAGGTTAAGGAGAGATGATTACCTCAAGTGCATCTGCCAATGACTGCAGCTCTTCATATGTTGCTTGTTATACATAATTTGAAAAGGTGGCTGCTCTTGTGAAAAAGGTTGCCGAACCTTGACCTATGCTGTATAGAGATTGAAGATAGGTCATGATTCATTACTTTCTGCATGAAAGCAAGCAAGATAGTAAAGAGTGGAATTATTCCATCTCACCAAAACCTAAGGTATTCAGAGCAAAACAATCAGCTAGAAAGGTAATGCTAACAGTATTATGGGGAGATAATGGTGTTATTTGGGAAATTTACCGGAAGAGAGCAACTACCATATGCCTGAAGCCTGCAATATAGGCCAAACATCAAGGGTTAATCTGAAAGGGTACTTCTTTACAGCAGGACAACACCTATTTTTACAGTGCTCAGGCAACAGTCAACATCATCAGAGATCTGCATTGTGAAGTGGTACCACATATCTTATTCTCCTGATTTGCCTCCAAATGACTATCATCTTTTTGGACCAATCAAAGATACATTATATGGAAAGTAATTCCTTTCTGACAAGGTTTGAACAGCAATGCATGAGTGGATCGGAAAGTAATTGAGGGCATTCTAATACAACAGAATCGAGGCATTAGTTTTGCAATGGAAGAAGTGTATTGAAAGAGGAGATAATGTTGAAAAGTAAAATTGTTCTTAAACCTAGTTAACAAATAACTTTAACTTTTGCTATTTTCATTCGAACCACACTTGTATTTGAAGTTTTTTTTATTTTTCATCTGAGTAAGTTATTGTATACTTTTATTACAAACTCGGGGTTAACAAATATTTATGTATACGTTGCTTGAAAACTTATTAGCTTCTGTTTATCATAACTATCCTAATAGGAAAAAGTTGCTATCTAAAGTAGGGGTTCTCAACATTTTTGGAGGAATGGAGCCTTACAATTAGCAATTTCACAGCACGTCTATCATTGAAACAAACAAGGTTGTATATTTAAGCACGCAGGTAAGACAAATTAAATGCTTTTATTTATTTGACCATTTTATAGGAGAAACTACCATTGTCCTAATTATTTATCAAATCAGTAATCAAAATGACATTAAGCGAGAGAAGCGTTTATGTATGCAAACAAATTGACTTTATAAAGTGCAGGCTTTTATTCTTTTGGAAATTAAAATTATAAAGAATTGGCGTACGATCTTCGAATTTGAACTATGTTTTAGGAAAATTAATGAAGTTGCTTATTGTATTCTATTATCTTTTTCTTCCTACCATTTGAAATCACTCATATTAAACATTTAAATCATCTTTAGGGAAAATGTAGTCTTTTATACGGGATGTTGCTTTGCCGACCACATCATTGTTAAACTTCAAGAGTCAATTGTCTCAACCCGCATACATGTAATATATAAGATTGCATAGATAGCCTTAAATTATCGTAGGATTTTTTGTGAAAATACGTAATCCTAATTGGACTGGGATTTAGTTTGGTTCTTTTGCTTATCTAAAAGACTATATAGGTGTAGAATAAGAGAGAGGGGGATGTAGGGAGAGAGATAGGAGGGAAGCAATATAGAATTGAATGTAGAGAGTAAGGGAGGTTTAGAATTAGAAAAGGACGGGAGGAAATAGAGCTATAGATTGGGACGGGAGGGAATGGGAGGTGGGAGAAAAGAGGGAATATTATTATTTATTTATTATTATTACCTCATTTTTGACGGGGCTCATCGCTGGAGAAAACAAGAATGGTAAAGAAATTCTCCTAAATCTCTATTTTGGCAAATTTTATACCGGCTCTTACTCGATTATTACAGCTGTTATTATTCATTTCTAAGTTCCTCGTAAATAATATATTCCATACTGGCATATTGATGGATTTTTATACTAGTTGTGAGTTATTTACCAGTTTTTTTACTGCATCCCAACATCAGATGTGGCACCTGATTTTGGAAATGATCTAAAGCAGCATTTTTCAACCTTTATGATAATACTGCCCATCTAAGCTAAAAAAAAATATCCATGGCCCACCTATATATCAACAGGTGAAAATTCTATATTGTTGACTAAAAATGGCAAAAAACAAAGCAATTGTTTTAAAATTTCCATTATTTATTAGGTACCTGTATGTCAACTTAATATTTGGTGTCTGTGAGTGCATCTTTGACTGGATCCCTGGAGAGGTTTAATCACCCTCAAACCATAGCCATAGAGTAGCATTCTGCAAATTTGTGCCTAAAGATGGATGGTGGTCACTAGTGAGGAATTATTGTCTTGCAAACCTGAGTATTTTGTTTATGTGAGGTATCCATGACTGTCCCTGGAGAGGAGTAATGCCCCGCAAACCAATGAGTGGGTATGGAGTGTGTGACAGTATGATTTCCTTTTTTACAGTAATTAAGAGTCCCTTCTTTTAACATTATTTATTACCTTTTATTTTTATAAAATATTAAAGTTTTCAGTTTTTTAATATTGTTAACCCATCTTAATTTTTTCAAATTTTTGTGGCCCACTAGTTGAGAAACATCTAAAGAATGTACAAAAGATGTTATGAATGACATCACATTGCCCTTTATTTTTTTGACTGGTTTGAAGGGATCCAGTGAACAATTGAAGATACAAATATCACTGATACTTTTAAAAGATATGCTCAGAAGTTTGTTAAATCCAAGACCCTTTAGTGAAAAAGGAGCCAATTATGAACAGATGCCTTAAACTATTCAATTTAAATGGATTGTTACATTTTGAAATAGATGATTGGTGATTTTTAATTAACTCTTTGAGTGCCATGACAAAAGGGTATTACCGTAAAAACCAGCGTATAATACGCACTTTTTTTTTCGAAATATTTAAAAAAATAAGAATGCGTGCTATACGAGGGTACATAATCTTCCTATTTTCATTTGACCCCATATTTCGGCACATTAATTACTGCCCGGGTATCCTCATAATTTTATTGGTGATTTTTATGAAAAGTATGATAGATAATAGTAAAAATTTATTAACTAATTCTATAAACATACATTAATTAGATATGAAAAGAATGAATTCAGTATTGATTCATTTTAAAAGCCAAGAAATTCTTCGTCACTGGACCATTCTTCTTCGATGTTGCAATCGGAATCGTCATCCGTTGCCGTCTGTCATCATTGTCCTCCCACACCATATCATCTTCACTACCATCTAAACTATTACTGATGCAACATTTCTTAAAACCTTTTATAATAACATCCGTGGACAATTCATTCCACGTTTCAACAATCCATTGGCAGATCGTAGGGAAATCAACTTGCATCATATTTCCAATTTTAGTAAACCTATGGTCACCATTGACCATCCAATAGGACCACTTTATCCTCATAAGTGTTTTGAATGGTTTTATTAATAACAATATCAACTGGTTGTAGAATTGATGTCATTCCACCAGGAATTATTGCAAGATTCGTGTTTAATTCTTGTAGTTTCCACTTTGCCGCTGGTTTAGTGTGACAACTAAATGCATCTCAAATTAGTAGAGACCTCTGATTCCGTAAACCACCAGTTCTTCTTTTCTATACACTCTCTATCCAGTCATTCATTATCTTCTCATCAAACCAACCTTTTAATTGCGCTCTCATGATAATTCCCTTGGGAAAATTGCCTCTAGGTAAAGTTTTTCGCTTAAAAACAACATATGGTGGCAGTTTTGTGCTATAAGCCATGCATACGAGCATTACTGTGAATTGATTTCTTTCGTTACCAGTGCCTCTAATTGTTATGGTTCTATCACCTTTTTCTCTGACCATGGTTTGCGATGGCATGTCGAAGGTTAGTGGGGTCTGGTCGGCATTTCCAGTTAGGCTTAGTGGAAAATTAAATTCCTTCCTCAATTCAATTATATAGGATTGATATTTAAGGAGTTGTTCTTCAAGATCCTCCGGTAAACGCTGACTTATAGTTGTGTGTCGGCATATTGACAAATTATTTCTCTTTTAAAAACGATGACACCAGTGCATGGATGCTTTGAAGTCCTTTATGTTGAGCTTTTTGGCTAGTCTAAGAGCTTGAACCCGAACAGCTGAGGTACTTACACCTAAGCAATCCTTTCTTGTGTCCGTAATCCATTTCATCAGGTGTTTTTCCAACTCAGGATTCTGAACTTTTCTCTTGCGTTCAGCACTCTTTGTTGTAAGCATTTTGTTAATGATTTCTTCAGATTTCCTCCATTGTCTGATAATGGATTCCCACGGTCCAAATTCTCGCTCTGCTGCACAATTGCCATGCTCCTTAGCATACTGGATCACTTTCAGTTTGAATTTGGCAGGGTAGCTTTGCCTTTTAACTTCCATATTGTCTGTCATAAATATGGGTTAAATAAGCGCGTTAAGTAATTACTTTCACTTATAATAAGAAAAAGGGACCGAAATGTCATAAAGATAAAATGTATGACTTTAATGAATGTGTATTTAATTAACATGTATCTGTCTATGCATAATACTAAATCTATGGGCAGTAAAAATTAGCTTGATAGAAACATATGCGATTTAATCAACGTACCTATTTTGTAATAATTTTTTACTGCATTCAATTAAGTTGAACTGAAGCTGAAGACGTGCACATTAATCCATTCCGTTATTGGCTTCAATATATAATTCGATACGCTGCCTCTAAATAACATTCAAAATTCTCTCGCATTTCACTATATATGATTTGCTACATTGTAACACATTTCCTTTTGTTAGCACAATGATGAGCTATTTTACGCATGACGTCACCCTACACCAGTGCCCGGCCTGGTGGTGAGGTACTGGTACTACTTACAATTACATCTACATGTTACCCTGCAATTCACCTAATTGGTGGGTGGCAGAGGGTGCAATGCACCATAACCTACCTAAAGATTGTCTATCGCAGGTTGAAATTTTCTATTGTGATCTCGTATTGTCCTCAGAAAGAACGAGCCTAGATAACGCTCCATCCTACAGTCAATCTCACGTATCTTATCGTTGCGGTCGTTTCTACATATAGACGTTGGTGCTTCAATTATTCCTACAACCTCGTCTTTTAGACATTCCAATCTATATTTCTCCAGAAGCCGCAACCTTGAGTTCAATCTACGATCCTCCAGTGGTACCCAGTTCAAATCCCTCAATAATTGAAGTGATGCTTTCCTTATGTTCGTACTTTTGTTTTACAAATCTGGCTGCTCTACGCTGCACTCTTTCTGATTGAATTATATGTCCCTTCTCATACGCATCCCATATGCATGAGGCTTATTCCACTTGTGGTCTAACCAGTGATAAGTAACATGTTCCGCATACTTTTTCTGTAGTGTTCCATACAATTCTATCTATGAAAGCCAGTTTCTTGTTGGCCGTGCCTATAACTTGACGAATGTGCATGTCCCATGAAAGATCTCAACCAATGGTTACTTCTAAATATTTTACATACTCAGTTGCTTGAATATTTATTCCATTGTGAGTGACTTCAAAAGATCACCCAGCATTCAGGGAGAGGTTGAAAAAATTGTTATCCTTAGAAATGCTATTAGAGGTTAGGGACTTAGTGATATGAAAGGCAAGAGGTTGAAGAGTTCGTACAGTCCCACCAGGAGGAATTAAAAAATGAGAAGTTGGACAAATTAATGGCCTCCAATGTGAATGCTAGCAAAGAAGCAGAAGGTAAAGAGCAGCAATGACCTGAATGAACATGCAACAGAATAATAGATCCTAAAAGCAGCAGAATTTCTCAAAGAGAAGATTGTGCAGAAAGATCCTGACTTTCAAAGAGCTATGAAAATAAAGAGATATATTGACAATGCTATAGGCTCCTATATATGTGCACATTTATAAAAGCGTGAATAGCAAAGGCAAACCCAAATTTCATCAGGCCATTAATTTCAGCCTCTGCTCAATCTTTCATCCTCTGCCAGCAGCTCTACCAATTAAAAGGTCTCTTAAGAACGTAACCAAATTTTTGGTATTAAATCAGTACCTCACAGTGCATGGAATCACCATGCATGGTCTTTGGCCAGAACCTATCTCCCATGTTTGGCAGGGGTTACCTGTATGTAGTCACTGGCACACAGAAGGTCAAATATATTATTGAAAATTGATGGCTTGTCGGCCCTTTGTCTAGGTTCCTTTTCCTCTACGACCCTGAAACCTTGAGCAAACTACAAGTGAGTCAAGACAGCTAGTGGTAGAACATCACTTGCCACAGAAGTTGAGAAAATCTGATGTTGTAGAAGAATGTATTTTAAGAATTGTCAGAGAAAATACCTACTGGAACATTATCCCATACTGTCTTCCCAGTTCAATACATATTCAGGAACTTGCTAAATAATGTGTTATTATAACGTTTTGTATCAAGCAATGCAATACTTTACAAAAACTGTTGAGCTTTTATGAATATCAAGTAACAAAAAATAAATGTCTTCTGTATTACCAATGCTTTTTCTTACTATTAATCTATAATAATAAAATTATAAATATAGTTTGTTCAGCCGTATGCACTAACTAGTATGGCACTGGCAATGGTGGACTGTGTCATCCCATAAGTTTTAGTAATTTTCTAAGGACTTTATTTTGATCTCTTTTTCATAAATAGAGAGGGATTAATTCTCATTGAAGCATGATCATTATTGGAATGTGATCTGTAGAAATTGAGAATGGCAAATGACTTCAATGAATGTTCTGTCTCATCAATGCTGCTTTGGCAGATCAAAGAAAGTAGACATGAAAAAGAGGATGGAAAGAAATAAAAAAATGACATCTACATCATTTCTTTGAAAATGAAGGTAATGCAAGTGCACAAGATTATAATAGGGACTAGCATAATTGCTCGTCAAATATGATGGGTATGCATGGATTAAGTATTAAATTTAAGGCACTTCCCATTCTTCCTCTCTCCCATCCTCCTCCCTCCCATTCTCCCTCCCTCTCCCCCTCTCTCCTCTGGAAAATAAATTTCCTAGTCTCAATTTCACCATATTAAAGACTATCTCTCCCTCCTCTGTCTCACTCTCTCTCTTCTCTCTCACTCCCATTTCCTACTGTAGTTGAACCTGCATCTTTTTTGAGGATTTGTTTTCATAAATGGCTTTTACTGTAAGAATAAAACATTCCTACCAAATTTCAATCTTCTACCTACTCGGATGTTCAAAATAGTATTATAGTCAGTCATAAATAGTTCATATTAGTCCAGTGTGACCAGATTTCTTAGCATATTATTTAAAGCTAAGTGATTACTACAAGTGAATCTGAGAAATTCTTTGGATTCGTACCAGATTACTTCCGAAAAAGATACTTATTTTACATGTCATTATTAAACACCAAAGAATTCTTTTAAAATCATATTTTTTTCTTGGAAAATGTTTTATTGATTTTTCCAGTGCTTGATTTTACAGAAAAGTAAAACATGAAGAGCCTTCAGTAGAAGTTTATGAATGATACTGTTTGTAGTAGTAGTAGCATTTCTGATGTAAAAGGATAACATTATTTACAGAATATTTTATATACTGGCAATTTTAAAATATCTTCAAAAGGTCAAATTATTTTATATCAACTTTTAAGTAGAAAAATAATTTGAAAGAAAATGGATGAGTAGATAGGTATAATGGATTAAAAAGAGTTAAACAAAATAAATAAGGGTTTTTACTGAACTCATCAACTTCAGTTATTTAACATCTCTTGCTGTGAATGAGATTCATAACATCACAGAAAAATTATAGATCCAATTTCTACCAAAAGAAGATTTTTAGGCTTGAATTCTAGGAATATTTAATGTATCTGCCTACAAGATGCATATGTATTCTAGTGAATGATCCATCACAAATATTTTATCATTTAACTGTGAAACTGATGAGTGAATTGAGGCACCTAGAATCAAAACCCGTAAAATCCATTTTTTATAAAAATTGAGTTTGGCGGGTTTTGATTCTAGGCACCTCAAATTGAATGTGATTGTAATGCGAGAAATAAATGAATTAAAATTTGCATCCTTTGTCTCATAATGCGCTATTTTTCTGCAGTCTCTGAGTTGAGTTGGACATGTTTATTTTTATCTGTAATTCCTTTGATCTCATGTACAGCTCTGATTAATATTTCAAAGTGAAAAAATTGGTATAATATACATTGCACAAAACTTTCTCATATGCTTATGCATCTGGTCACGCAACATTCTTTCCTGACTGAAACTCCTGCTGCTACATGAACAACAAAACCACAGAAAAAGTTTTCTGCACGTAAATGGTATTAATCATATTGATAACTTTATTTATGTGAAAATTTAGCTTGTAAAATACCATATTTACCCGAATCCAAGACGAGGTCTTTTTCCAAATTTCAGCTTGCAAAAAATCGGGGGTCGTCTTAAATTCGAGTACGAAGTCATATACCATCAATACATCACGGTCAATTGATCGCACGTCAATTCACCGCGCTTCAATTCGTGGCGCATCAATTCGTCACACGATAAACTCTTCGCGCGTCAATTCTATGCTAGACAAATTCGTCGCGTGACAATTTCGTTGCGAGAAAAATTCGTCGAGAGACATTCGTCAAGTCATTCGTCGCGGGACTAATTGAAAGGCGAGATACCATAACGAATTTGTCGAGAGATAAATTGACGCGCGATGAGTTTGTCTTGCGATGTATTGACGCGCGACAAACTAACCACGAATTGATGCGCGAAGAAATGACCGCGACGAGTTGTCATTTAACCGTAGGAAGTATTATTACGCGTTTAATCGATGTTTTTTACTTTATCCATACGTAGTAGTATAGGGGAAAGTATTGTTTTCATGAAAAAAATCGACTCCGAGATTTCAACGGAAGTACACGTTTTGAGGTCCCCTGAACACGTAACCATTTTCTCAATGATGCCTGTGCGAGCGAGCGAGCGTGTGTATGTGATAGCTTTTTTGTGGGTGCTCTAACTCAAAAACTATTAATCAGCTCAATGCGAAATTTTATGTTTAACATTTTTATAAAACTCACAAGAACTGATTAGTTATTGGTAAAATTCGCTCAACCGGAAGTGGGTGTTTACTCTTGTCACTTATCCATTATTTTGAAATATTTGATAAATGTAAAAATGTCTTGGTATAAAAGGTGTAGGAAATTTAATTTTCTAAACGCTTGTTTGAAACATTTTTCCATATAATGCAAGCCCCCACTCCTCTCCTTCCGCTGGCCCCCCAATTCAGGAAATATCTTGTGGATGAAGGAACTTCCCACTTCTACCACGCCTCTTGCCTTAGGGTCTCACCCCTGCGGCAAACCTCGCTGCCTCACTTGCCCTATCCACCTACCCTCATCTTCTTTCTTGAGTCCCTCCACCAACATCACCTACCACATCACTTCTAGAAGCAACTGCACCACCCATAACGTCATTTATCTCCTTATCTGCACCCTTTGTCCCGTGTTTTACGTAGGCCTCACCAGCAATCTGTTAAATATCCGCATGAACGGTCACTGGAATAGCGTTTCTCTCAGACGTGCCAATGCCCACAATGTTCCCTTCAATAGTTGCTACAATGTAAGGGTTATTCGCGCCTTACCCAATGACACTCCTGCCCCCCTTCTCCGACACTGGAAACTAGCACATTAGCCCTATTAGCCCCCTTACAATGTCTCCTATGTTACATTGTAGCTATTCGCACTTTACCTTA
Source organism: Tanypteryx hageni (assembly GCA_028673005.1). Taxonomy (NCBI): domain Eukaryota; kingdom Metazoa; phylum Arthropoda; class Insecta; order Odonata; family Petaluridae; genus Tanypteryx; species Tanypteryx hageni. The sequence continues at coordinate 222,670,667 of CM054113.1, forward strand.
CCACACTCCCTCCTTATTGGCTATCCATCCATCCTACTCTCCGCCTCCTCCAATCATCAACCTTCCCACATCACCCTGTCATTCCTCGCCCAGAGTGTCACTTTCAGTTACTCTATCGCTGAAGAAGGGCATAGGCCCGATAAGCTTGCGTGTTTTTTGTGTGTGTTTTACGTCTCTTCGATGCCCCCAGCAGCCTGCCAACTTGGTCCCCAACTTGGTAAGTGTCCACTGGGCTTCCTTCAACACCTTGTTGCCACCCTCATTACTACCTTTTCTTTTCCCTAAGTTTATATAGATATATATTTTATTTATATATATATATATATATATATATATATATATATATATATATATATATATCGACGATGTCTTCCTCATTTGGACGCATGGACCTGACTCTCTCCTTTCCTTTCTCTCGCGTCTCTCCTCCCATCCTTCACTGTCCTTCACCCACCAATCCTCTACCTCCCACATCACATTCCTGGATGTCGATCTTTACCTTCAAGACAGCCAAATCCGCACCTGTGTTCACATCAAACCCACCAACAGCCTCCAATACCTCCACTTTGATAGCTGCCATCCCCTTCATACCAAAACCTCTATCCCCTATGCCCTTGCTCGTCGAGGATGGAGGCTTTGTTCCAATAGAGCATCCCTTCTAGAGTATTACTCTGTCCTCGAGGATGCTCTTCTCAAACGTGGTAACCCTCCAGTCTTGGTCCGCGAACAGATCCATAGGGCGATGACGCCTACCCACATTGGATCTCATCCTCACACACCCACTATTCCTGCATCTACCCCTCCACTCACTCTTACGACACTTTTCCATCCTGGTATCCACGAAGCTCTCAAAACAATCCTTCATGCTGCCCACCCAATTCTTACCTCTTCCTCCCATCAGTCCCTCTTTATCAACCTTTTTGCCAATCCTCCGCTCCTCTCCTTCCGCCGGCCCCCAAATTTGGGAAATATCTTGTGGAGGAAGGAAATTCCCACTTCTACCACGCTTCTTGCAATAGGCTCCCACCCCTGCGGAAAACCTCGCTGCCTCACTTGCCCTATCCACCTACCATCATCTTCTTTCTCGAGTCCCTCCACCAACATCACCTACCCCATCACCTCCAGAAGCAACTGCACCACCCGTAACGTCATTTAACTCCTTACCTGCACCCTTTGTCCCGCGTTTTACGTAGGCCTCACCAGCAATCTGTTAAACATCCGAATGAACGGTCACCAGAATAGCGTTTCTCTCAGACGCCCCCTCCCAGTTGCATTACATGCTAATACCCACAGTGTCCCCTTCAATAGTTGCTGCAATGTTAGGATTATTCGCGCTTTACCCTATGACACTCCTGCCCCCCTTCTCCGACACTGGGAACTAGTACATATCCATCTTCTCGACTCTTTCTCTCCGCCTGGCCTCAACCTCCGCTAACCCTATTAGCCCCCTTACAATGTCTCCTTGTTACTTTGTAACTATTCGCACTCTACCTCATCACACTCCCTCTTTATTGGCTATCCACCCCTCCTACACCCCACCTCCTCCAATCATCAACCTTCCCACATCACCCTGTCATTCCCCGCCCAGTGTGTCACTTTACGTTACTCTTTCGCTGAAGAAGGGCATAGGCCCGATAAGCTTGCGTGTGTGTATATATATATATATATATATATATATATATATATATATATATATATATATACTAGTAGAAGGAGCTTGCATACTGCAAGCATTTGACATTTCATCTTGAAAAAAACTTCATTTTTCAGAGAGATATTTCATCATGGTAAATATTTCTTTAATTCAAAGGATTTCTCTCCGGGACCGATTTTTGTTTTTTCCTTATGGAACAATAATGAGGTAAAACAATCGCTAATTTTTTAAATTTTAGGAATATTATACTTTTGCCTCGTTGGGTTAATAATGCTACACATTTCTGCCAAATTTTAAATTTGTAGCACATTTAGAAGTGAAATAACATTTATCTAATTGTTATAATTTAAATAATTTTTTACGGCCGCAATAAGAATTTCATGAATACACTGAAATGTTTATTCCTTTAAATAGACTAAGCTCTAAATAACTTTAAAATTTCAGCTCTCTAACTCGCCCCATAGTATATAAACATTTACCTATTTGTTTAAATTTTAAGAATTTTTAACTGCCAAACAAATTAAAATATCAAAATTTCTATAATCCCTATTTCGTTTTTTTACAAATCCAACCTCGAAAAAAAATTTCAGCTTCGTAGCACTTTCGGAAATACATGAATCTTGAAAAATTGTTAATTGAATTGTTTCTAGTCGGTTTTGCACAAAATCCTACCTAACACAAAAATTTCGAATCTACAGCTCATCTGGAAGTGCCCAAACATTAGTATCCTCCTATATATATGTTATCTGTTATATCCTGCTCTGTAAGAAACGTCTATATATAATGATATATAGCATGTCAGCTTTTCATTACAAAGTTCCTGGGGTTCAAACCCCATGAATGGAGGTTTTATTAAAAAAACTATCATCGGTGCCTGGCAGTAGGCAGCAGTACTGTCAGTATGGTATAGAGCTGAAAACAAATGATGTTGCCTGGGTCTATATGCAATAGAGCTGTAGGCATGATTGGGGCGATTTGAACGGTTACAGTGCTGCGATGTGGAAAGCAAGAGGGAAACTACCACATTACAATCCATAGTAATGATTATATGGTTGGACAATATGAGTTCTCTCGAGATAAAACAATCCGGAGGTACAATAGTCTCCCAATCAGATTTCCGGGCGGGGACTGCCTTTAGGAAAACATTTGTCGAAAGTAATTTACAAATAGGCATTTAGAACGTAAGAACTATGAGAAAGAACTTGAAAGAAGAAATGAGAAGAAATAGAGTTGACATTATAGGACCGAGCAAAACTAGATAGGAAGGAGAAAGACAGTTTGACTCGGAAGAGTTCATAGTAGTTTACTCTGGAAGAAATAGTTGGGAAAGGGGAGTAGCTCTGGTACTTAGGAAAGATATGATGAAAAGTGTGACAAAGATAATAGTAACAAATGATAGACTGATGGCAATAAAACTAGAAGTAGTCCCAGTGGACATTCTGATAATCCAGGTATATATGCCATCAGCTCATGAAGATGAAGAAATCGAAGAGATTTATGAGCAAAATAATGACATTTATGAAGAAGATGGAAGAGATAAACTGCATAATAATGGGAGATTGGTACAGCATAGTCGGAAAAGGACAGGAAGAAAATGTTGCCGGGCAATATGAGCTTGGGAAGAGAAACCGAGGAGGGGAAAAACTGGTAGAATTCCGCATCAATAATGACCTTGTAGTAACTAATACATGGTTCAAAAACCATAAATGGTTTTACAGATGGAAAAGCTCAGGAGATAGAATGAGATGCCAAATAGATTATATCCTAGTAAAACAAAGATTCAGGAACAGCATAAAGACCACCAAGGCATTACCAGGAGCAGAAATTGATTCAGATCACAGCCTTCTAATAGTTGATGTAAGTACAAAGCTCAAACAAATAAGAAAAACGAGAAGAGAAAGACAGACCTGGGACCTAGAAAAACTGAAAGAAAGGCAGGATGTAGTCAGCATGAAGTTGGAAGATCACCTAAGAAATTTGGAAAACAAACCAAAGACCATGGATATAGAATGGGAAGAAATTAAAACCAGTATCAAGGATACCTTGGATAAAGAGATTGGAAAACAAGAGAAGAAAATCAGAAAACCATGGATCACTAAGGAAATGCTGGAGAAAATGGATAAGAGACAAAAATGGAAAAACATTAACAGTGAAGAAGGTAGAGCCAACTATAGATGTATAAATAATGAGATGAGAAAGGTAACAGATAAAGCTAGAGAAAATTGAGTAAAAGAAAAATGTGGTGAAATACAACAAATGAAGAAGTTAGGACAGTACAATATGATGTACACTAGGGCACTGGAATTAGAATATAAGAAGTCTAATGTAATTCGTGGTAAAGGAATTATGAATATGGATGGGAAGATAGGTTCAGAAACAAAGGATGTAGCACAGGTATGGGAAGAATACATTAAGGAACTATACAGCAAGCAGGCAGGATCAGCAAAAATAGAATTGGAAGATGAGAAAATCATTGAAGAGGACAACTTAGGACCAAGTATTATGGAGAGCAAAGTAGAAAAAGTGATAGTGGAACTAAAGAAAGGGAAAGCCACAGGCAGCGATGGAATACCGGCTGAAGTACTGAAAGTCATGGGATCAGGTCTAAAAGTGATCACAAAATTAATTAATAAGATTTACAACATGGGAGAGTGGCCTTGGGATTTCCTAGAAGTAACAATGATCCCTCTAAAGAAGAAGCCAAAAACAATGCAGTGTAAAGACTACAGAATGATAAGCCTTCTGTCACACACCTCGAAGATCATCACGAGGATTCTTAATAAAAGCTGGAGAAAAAGGCAGAAGAAATGCTAGAGGAAGATCAGTTCAGTTTCAGAAAAGGATGAGGAACTAGAGATGCTATAGGGGTAGTTAGAATCATATCAGAAAGGGCAATAGAGTACAGTCAACATATCTGCGTATGTTTCGTAGACTGGCAGAAGTAAATTGGGTAATGTTGATGAAGATATTAAAGGATATAGGTGAAGACTGGAAAGACAGGAGACTGATCAGGAATCTATATGTGAATCAAGTTGTAAAGGTCAGGTTGGAGAATGCGGGCACCTGCGGAGTTAATATTGGTAGAGGAGTAAGACGGCTGCTGCTTATCGCCAACCCTATTCAATATATATAGAGAAAGTGTAATGCAAGAAGTGTTAGAAGGCACAGGAGATTTCAAAATTGGAAGAAGGATTATAAGATCAGTAAAAATATGCAGATTGTCGAGTACTTCTAGCAAGAAAGGAAGATGAACTCCAGAAAATGATAAATAGACTAGTAATATAGAAAATATGGTATGGAAATAAATACAGAAAAGTCCAAGGTAATTCGAATATCGAGCAAGAGAATCTGAACATAAGTATTGGAGGAAAGCCTTTAGAACACATTTCAGACTATAAATACCTTGGAAGCATCATAACAAGAGAAGCAAAATGTACAGATAAGATCTGGACTAGAATAGGAAAAGCAAAAGCAGCTTTCAGAAGGAAGAAACACCTACTTACGGGGAATATAAGGGAAAATATCTACAAGAAGTTCATAAAATGCTATGTATGGAGTATAGCTTTGTATGGGGCAGAAACATGGATGCTAAGCAAAAATGACATTAAAAAGGCTTGGAAAGCTTTGAAATGTGGACTTGGAGGAGAATGCTGAAGATAAAATAGACAGATAGGATGAAAAACAATGAAGTGCTATGAAGAGTAGGAGAGAAGCGAATGATTATACAGACTATTAGAAAGAGGAAGGCAAACTGGGTTAAACATTACTTGAGGAGAGAGAGAGTATTATTAAAGACGTGTTAGAAGGAAAACTAGATGGAAAAAGGGAAAGAGGTAGGAAAAGGTTTCAGCTGATAGACAATTTGAAAGGGAAAGAGAGCTATCAAGATATGAAGAGGACAGCAGAAAATTGGAATTTATGGAGAACCAGGTTTAACCATGAATAATCATGGGCCTGTCTATGGACAGACTACCAATGATGATGATAATATCATTATAAATAGCTGCTTCTTACATAGATAGGATATTTCATATAAAACCTAAGGTACTTGTAGAAGTGCTACAGAGCTGTAATTTGGCATGAATATAGGTCATTAGATACAACCTTGGGAAAAATCCAAAATTCCAGAAATTGTTATATTTAAGGGGGGTTTTTGCCCCCAATGTCCAATTTAAAACTCCCATAAGAAAAGCATTGAAAACTGTGCAGTGCTATATAAAATTGCATTTTAAAATTATTTAAAATTAAGATACAGAGTTGGGACATGCAACATTTTGTGGAAGAAAGAATGAAGTTTATTTTTCTTGAAGACAAAATTCAAATCCATCCGGCCAGGTGGCTAAGAAAACATAATATGTATAAAAATAATAATATTTACAATCACAATTTTTACAAACACACTCTCTACAATATATTTAATATTTACAATTCAATTTTGCACCTGAAGGGCAGATTTTCGGAGTTCATGGAAGACCTTCGCGGCTACCGTAGCAGTCATGAGGCTCACGAAGTCTCCACCGTACTTCACCCTTCCAAGCAATCCCCTACTTTTCCAGCACCTAGGTACAATTACAGTCATAATTATATATTATTATATATTATATTATACATTATGTAATAGAATAGTAAAATTGTAGCAATCATTCAGGCAGAGCACGAATACAATCATGTACCCACATATTTCTAGATTAGATCTGGGATTCACTAAGAGATTTTATTATTATTATTATTCTTGACGCAGATTAATTCCAGGTTTTCATGCTCACAGCAGAGTGGGCTCAAGCTGTATGCATAGCTATTGTATATTTATGGTGTATTGTCATTTCAAAATCACCGGACAATAGAGCATGTGTTAATTATGATAGATTTTTGTAAATTTATGTATGTATTTTTGTGTAGGTCTAGAGTTTCAAGACTTTTGAATAGTTTTTTGGGATGACACCTGTGGACGATATTATAATAGGTACTATAATAACTTTATTTTGTTGCCACATTTTTTTAATTTCTTCGGCTAATGATAAATATTTTTGGATTTTTTCATTGTGTTTTTTCTCTATATTGGATGTGTTCGGTAGTGAAACATCTATTAGGTATGTTATTTTTTCTTCTTTTTGATGAGTGTGATGTCCAGTCTGTTGTGTGGAATCATTCGATCAGTAATTATGTTACATTTTTGTTACTATTTTTGAGGATAGTTTCTGGTTTATATTTATGCCATGGTACTGTATCGCTTTCTATTAATGTGTGTTTCTTGCATAAGACTTGGTGTATTTGTTGGCATACATTGTCATGTCTTTGTGTATATTCTGTACTTGCTAGGGTGCTGCATCCACTTGTAATGTGTTCTATTGTTTCATTTTCGATTTTGCATCTCCTGCATTTATCATTATTTATTGTTGGATCTTTTATCACATATTTCATGTAGTTTTTTGTTTTTATGATTTTGTCCTGAATGGCTAAGTGGAAACCTTCAGTTTCAGCAAACAGGTTCCCATTTACAAGCCATTTATTAGATGCTTCTTTGTCTATGTGTGGTTGTGAGAGTTGGTAGGGATGTTTGCCTTGGAGTGTTTTGTTTATCCAGGAGTCAATTTTTTGGATTTGTGTTTTTACATGATTGCTTGTATCATATTTTTTATTTTGTAGTTGTAGTGGTGCAGCAGATTTATCTATTGAAATGGTAGCTTTGTGTAGTGGACTATCTTGTCTAGAGTAGGAGTACTGATGGAGATTTTGTATTTAGTCATAGTGTAGGTTTTTTATATCAATACATCCTCTGCCTCCATCTTTTCTGGGTAAGGAGAATCTTTTGATGGCTGAATGTTCATGGTGAATTTGTTACTTATTTCATGTCATTCTGATGAGTGTATTTAATGAATCAAGGTCTATATTTGTCCATTTTATTATACCAAAGGAATAGGTGAGGATTGGTACTGCATAGGTATTTATTGCTTTGATCATATTTTTACCATTTAATTCCATTTTGAGTATTTTTTCTAGACGTACTTTAATCTTATCTTGCATTTCTTGTTTTATTGCTGAGTGATCTATTATGGGTGTTTGTGAGAATCCTAGATATTTGTAATATTCGTCTTCACTCATGGCTTCAATTTTCTTTCTATCTGTATTGAGAGAATATACTTCATGTTCTTGAGGTTTTCCTTTTTCTTTGTAGTTTTACATTTGTTTATACCAAAGTTCATTTTAATGTCTGAGCTGAATATTTCTGTTATGTGAATTTCTGATTTCAATTGTTCATTGTTTGCTGCATATAGTTTTAGGTCATCCATGTACAGTAAGTGGTTTATAATGTAATGACTATCTTGGTTATAGTTGATCTTGTATCCATATTTCATTCGGTTAAGTAGGGTAGAGAGTGGATTAAGCGCTATGCAGAACCAAAGAGCACTTAGGGAGTCTCCTTGAAATATTCCTCTGGCTATTGTTATTTCTGTAGTTTTTATCCTCTTGGTGGCTGTTTGTAGATGTATTTCAGTTCTCCATGTTTTCTTGATATCTCTCAAGAAGTCAATAATTGTCTGATCTACTTTGTAGATTTCAAGAATGTGTAGTAGCCATGAGTGTGGGACGCTGTCGAATGCTTTTTGGTAATCTATGTATGCGCAATAGAGGTTTCTTTTATTTGTTTTTGCTTGGTTGGTTATTGCAGAATCTATAACGATTTGTTCTTTGCAGCCTCAGCAACGTTTTCTACATCCTTTCTGCTCTTCACTTAAGATTTAGTTGAAACTAAGATGTTGATCTAATTTCATTGTTACGATGGATGTTAGTATTTTGTATATGGTAAGTAAACATGTGATAGGTCTATATTTGGTTGGATTTTTTTGTATCACTGTCTTTGGCTTTAAGATAGGTAATTCCTTTGGTAAAGAATTTTGGCATATTATGTGGATTATGTATACAGTCGTTGAATAATTTACCTAATTTTTCATGTACACTTTTGAGATATTTGTACCAATAATTTTGAATATGGTCAATTCCTGGTGTCTTCCAATTATGTATTTTATTTACTGCTATTTCTATATCAGTCCTATCTATTCTTATTGGGACCACTGCTTCTACATTTGTGGCATTGACGATTTCTCCTGAAATCCATGTTGCATTTTTGTTACGTGTTTCTGGTTTGGACCAGATGTTCGACCAAAAGGTTTCTATATCTTCGATTGTGGGATGTTCTCTGATTTCTGTTTCTTTTTTTTTCAAGATTGTTGTAGAATTGTTTAGGGTTCGTCAAAAATATGGAGTTATGAATCTTCCTGTCTACTTTTTTTGTATCTCCTGAGTCTGCTTGCATATGCTTTTAATTTTTGTTTTAGTTTGTATAATAGAATGGTTAGATTATCTTCTGTTGGCCTTTTTATTATTATTTGGATTTCTTTCAGTGTTTTTGATGATTTTATGTTTCCATTGATTTTTTGCATTACTTTATCTATATCACTTCTTAGTTCATTTATCCTTTTTTCTAATCGTTTTTGCCAAGGTGGTCTATTGTCCAGTGTTCTTTTATTTCCAACAGACTGTGGTGAGATTTTTAGGCCATTTAGGCATGTTGTTGTGTATGCAGCACAGTAGATTAGCAAATGTAGATCTTCTAAAGTCATGTTATTTTCCATTTTTGTTGATATGATTTTATTGATTTCTGTTAGGATATTTCTAGATTTTGGACTTTCCTTTAATTTTGGAAGGTGAGGCCATGATGTCGGATCAGTTCTGGTATATGTAAGGTAGGTTTGTGTAAATGAGTCTAGAATCATTTCATGTGTAAATTCTGTATTTTGTATAATTGTTTGATTATTGTTTTCTAGGTTTGTATCTGCTCACATGGATTGAGTGTGTATTTCATTAGGTATTGTATGTAGTGAGCAGTTAGTGTCAGCTGCGGTAGATTTGGGTATCCCAGTAGTGGTCCACCTGCTCAACCTACTACCACTGGTGGTTTGTCCTCTGTCACGTCCAGTACAGGCTCCAGACATGCCCTGGCGATCCCCAGGCAGCAGCCTTTTTCTGAGGCAATCTTTATTTTTTTCTCCATATTGACTATGGGTGGGTAGAGTGGCAGTAACCCTGCTGACTGTTATGTATTGAATGATACATAGTAGTACATTGTAGTACACTAATCTAGGTTTTTGCCGTCTGCCGCGCTGTGGCGTGCTTGCACGTCGTCATGCGAACTTGGCAGTCTGGTCCGGTCTTGTCGAGCATCGGCATTGCTCTCTCTATTGTGACAATTCCGTGAGTAGACGCGGGGAACATAACATTTGGCGACGAGGATGATTGTACCTATACGTGCACATGGCTGGTGATTCTGATTGTAATCGACGTGATGATAGCGATGCAAAACCCGTCATTAGTGTTGTGTCGAACAATCTCCCTGTTCCGGTTTACGAGCCTTCATGGGAGTCATTTGAGTTTTTTTTGGAACGATTGGGTCTGTACTTTGACGTGTCACAAATCAATCCTAGTGAGAGAGTTAGTCGTCTGTGTCTATATTTGGGAGCAGAAAAGTACAAGTTATTGTGGGAAAGTCTTAGTCCTAGGAAACTAAAAGATTGCAGTTTCGATGAGTGTGTAAAAGTTCTCACGGATAAGTTCGCTTCAAAAACGTGGACAATCTCAGAGCGATACAAGTTTTTTAGTCGTAACCAGCACCCTGGTGAGTCATTGTACGATTTCATATCAGCAATAAAGAGTTTGTCAATAAACTGCAAGTTTGGTCAGTTTTTGGATGAAGCCCTGAGAGATAGATTGGTCTGTGGGTTGCTCAATGAGTCTATGACACGCAAGCTCTTGTCAGAAGATGAAAAGTTGTCTTTTGGAGATGCCTGCAAGATCGTTCGTGACATGGATACTGTCATGCGAAGTTCCTTTCAGCTTCGTCAGTCAGCCTCAGGTGCTCAGTCAACGGGAGACGTTTGCAAAGTTGACAAGAACAAATGGACTCCGCAGCGGACAGACAAGTGGGGCCAAGCCATTCACTACCAGTCCAGAGGTCGTTCTGCAAGCCGTGGCCAACCCAATACCAGTCGAGGTCGGTCCACAAGTCGAAGTGACCATCATTACGGAAGTGCAGAGCATGAGTCATCCCTTACTTGTCGGGATCCTTCAAGAGAGAGAGCAAGGAAGTCTTGCACATTCTGTTTCAAGAGGCACCAACCGTCGAACTGCCCTGCAAAGAGTTGGAAGTGCTTCTCGTGCAATAAAACAGGTCATACGTCTCAGTTTTGCAAAAATTTTAGTCAAAATTTAGTTACCTTGTCTTGCAATGCGATGAATGATTTTTTTTCAGTTCCAATGTCTGTTAACCTGTTTGTAAATGGAGTTGAAGTCGAGTTTCTCGTGGACTGCGGGAGCTCATCGTCACTGGTCAGTTTTGGTCTCTACGTTAAGTCTTTTAAGTCACTTAACTTAAAACCATTCCTTGGTCAATTGGTCACAGCAAATAAAAATACTTTGAATGTCTGTGGGGTCATATCAGTGAGTGTAGGATCAGGTCTTGCAACCATGTCTAAATGTCCATTAATTGTTGTTAAGGGATTGTCTTGTCCTGCTATATTGGGTCGTAATTGGTTGGACATATTGTACCCTTCGTGGCGTACCTTAGTGTGCCAAAGTCAAGCTTTAGTTGTGTCTGGTAGTAAGTTTCAGTCTCATGTTGCAAGTCTGTCTCAACGGAAAAAGTTAACTAGGAAAAAGTTCCACATCCTCCATTCGAGTCTGGTAGTAGTCTTAGTCGGGTTTTTCGTGAAGGTCAGCAGGTACTGGTTAATTTGAGAAATAACAAAGGGTTTGTCAAGTGGCTGAGGGCCGAGATAAAATTGCGGTTGTCTCCAATGGTGTATCTAATAAAATTGACCAGGGAAGGGGTTGTGAGGAAGGTGCACATTAGTCAATTAAAATTGTGCCAACTTAGCAAGACTGAGCCAATGATGGCCGAGACCGATACTGGCTGGTGCGAGGAGTTCTCGGGGTTGCATGGAACTCAGACTCCTGGTAAGGTTAGACAGGAACAATTAAATAATTTAAGGGAAAATAATGCTGTACCTGTCGAACAAAACGAGACCAATGACCTCAAGTGTCAAGAGCCAACAAATGTATCAAGAGTGTCAGGCCGGGTGGTAAAACCCCCAGTAAGATTTTCACACAGTCAATACATTTAAGTATTTTGATTTTTGAATCGTGATTAATTAATGCTTCTTGGGATGTGATATTGGTGTGATTTTTCTGAATATGGTTTTGATGTATGTTAATATTGTGAATTTTTATATTATATAAAAATGTGATACAAGTGGGCATTGTGATAACGTATAAAATGTAAAATTGTGATGTCATGTAATTAGTCAGTTATGTCTTTTCGTAAGGGGAGAGAGATGTTATGTATTGAATGATACATAGTAGTACGCTAATCTAGGTTTTTGCCGTCTGCCGCGCTGTGGCGTGCTTGCACGTCGTCATGCGAACTTGGCAGTCTGGTCTGGTCTTTTCGAGCGTCGGCATTGCTCTCTCTATCGTGTCAATTCCGCGAGTAGACGTGGGGAACATAACACTGACTTGGGCTGTGGATGCTGCCATTCGCTTCTCAGCTCCTCCACTGCCATACCTAGGGAGACATCCTGCCTGATGCCACCCAGCTGAGGAGGCCTTCCCCTTGAGAGGGTCTAGGGTTTAGCCCTCCTTCAGACCCCCCTCGATCGTCAGTTCGCCAACCTAGTTTCCCGCTGGGATTGAAACCCAACCTTTCACTAGGTTGCTCGGCTTATCAGGGCCACCACGGGAAGGTGATCTGGGAGTTGGGATGCAGAGACTAAAGGTGCTCTCATGAGCACCTATGTTCACTTACATTCCCATTATTATTATTTTTTTTTAATTCCGTAAAAATTGCACACACAAAAGGTGTACAATTGTCATGAGCCATCATAGTAGACATTCACAACACATATATACTATGAAAGGTACATATAAAATCAAAACATGCAAAATATACAAAGTAAGTACATAGTTACATATGCTACAATTTCTTCCTGTTGCAGATAATGTGTAAAAAGCAGTCTGTTTCATATTATATAATCGTGCAAGTAGCCTTCATCAGAAATAGTTCTAAAAAGGGCATTCACCATATATATTTGAATGGAAGAAAACATATTAAAACTACAATCTCAAAATACAGCAATATTTAAATATAAAACAAGTAAATTACATGTTAGAATTTCTTCCTGTTACATGTTTTTGGAGTAGTATATATCAATAAATTCTTCAACTGAGTAAAAGGCATTCTCCAGTAGGAATTTGTACATTTTGTTCTTAAAATATTTTCTGATCTGCTAATCTTAAGGCTGGGAGATAGAATGTTGAACCATTGAATATCTTTATATTTGGGAAGGATTTCATACAGTTTTAGTCTATGCTGGATAAGACAGTAAGAGGAATTGTCTCTAGTGAGGTGTTCATGGACATCTTTATTACATATTATATCATCCAAAGTAGCTAAATATAGTAAAGTCCTATATATTACAATGGAGGGGAGGATCAGTAGTATAAGATCAACAAATGCCTGCCTACATGTTTGTTTTGGGAGTAAGTTTGCTATATAGCATATTGCTTTCTTTTGTAAAATAAAAATCTTCTGTAAATTTGTTTTGCTAGTGTGCCCCATAATTCAATTCCATAGACAAGGTATGGGTAAATCAGTCCAAAATAAGCAGATTTCATAACTCCTTGTGTGCAGCGATATTTTAGGTTCCTTAAGACGTAAAGATTTCTGCTAATTTTATGCGATATTACATTTATATGGTAAATCCAGCTTAGTTTTTCATCAATAATTAAACCAAGAAATTTTGTACAGTGGTTTTTCATTATCATGATATCTCCTAGAAAGTAACTATTTTCTGAGTCATATAAGTGTGGGGAGAATTCTACGAAGCATGATTTTTCAGTGTTTATTGTGAGAAAGTTTTCATTATAATATTGTGCAATGATGTTTAAGACAACATTTCCCTTTATTTCCAGTTGAGAGTACAGCTTATCAGCTATTGTGATAGAAGTATCATCAGCATACAAAATTATTGTCCCATCATTGATAACAGATTGAATGTCGTTTATATATAATAAAAAGAGCAAGGGTCCAAGAATTGAACCTTGAGGAACTCCATTGGTAGCAGTGAGATTAGATGACATAATACGAGGGTGAATCAAAAAGTTCTCGGAAAGTTTCAGTAACAATGTTCCTACATTCCAAATAATAACAAAGCATTGTTGCCTAAAACTAGCATTATCTTAGCCATAACAATTCATTCATTTGTTATAATATAAAAGCAGTTTTTCTAACCCATTAATTCATGAGTATGGATAACTTAAAATTTGAGATTTGAGTAAACGTAAAGTTTTTGACAAAACTTGGCTGGAAATCGAATGCCATTATTCAGGCTTTGCAAAAAGTTTTCTGGGATGATGCATCTAAGAAAACTGCAGATTATGAATGGATTAAACAGTTTAAACTTGGACGAGAAGACATTAAAGATGAATATTGAATTGGAAGACCATCAACGTCGATCAACGAAGAAATCGTGGTCGCCATTCAATCAGTTGTGGAAGAAGATAGACGAGTTTCAATGCAAATGATAGCTAAACGTTTAGACATCTCATATGGCTCAGCTCAATCAATCCTCAAAGATAGTTTAGGATTAAGCAAGCTTTCTGCTAGATGGGTACCAAAAGCGTTCTGCCATGAACACAGATTTGATGCAGACCCAGAAGATTTCTTTCGCCAAATAGTGACTGGTGATGAAATATGGATCTACCACTACGATCCAGAAAGCAAAATTCAATCTAAACAGTGGTTACCAAAGGGGTCAAGTGGACCAATAAAGGTCAATCAAGAAAGTTATGGCAATTGTTTTTTGGGATAGTGTAGGCGTAATCAAGGTCGATTTTCTTGAGGGGCAACAGACAGTAACAGGAGGTTATTATGAACAAGTTTTAAAAAACTGAATGCTGCGCTTATAAAAAAAGACCTGGAAAACTGCATCGGCGAATTCTGTTTCAACATGACAATGCTCCAGCACATTCATCTACGGTATTAAGAGCTGTGCTTTGAGAATTTCGCTGGGAAGCGTTGTCTCACCCACCCTACAGTCCAGACTTGGCTCCTTCGGACTTTTTTCTGTTTCCCAAATTAAAGGAGCAAATCGAGGGAGTTTTCTGGGAATCGATATCTGAGGCCAAACAAGCAGTTTTGAACTGGTTTCATTCAAACCATCAAAATTTCTACAGAAATGGGTTAGAACGATGGTGACATCGAATGGAAAAGTGTTTAGAGTTAAATGGTGAATATGTTGAAAAATAACTCCAAAATAAATGGTTCTTTTTGAGCTTCTTTTGTTTTTATATGATAATTCCGGAAACTTTTTGATTCACCCTCGTATGTCCCTGGGGTGTCTCTAACTTTACTACATGTGTTCGGATTGTTAAGTAAGATATAATAACACTATTGGCTTGACCTCTTATTCCAAAATTTTCTAGTTTTTCAAGGAGTATGTCAAAATTAATGCAGTCAAAAGCTTTTGATAGATCCAGGAAGATACCAATGGAATTGTTTCCTTGATCAATATCGCTGGTGATTTTTTCCAGAAAGATGATTGCTGCAGCAATGGTAGATTTGCCCTTTATGAATCCATGTTGGGTGTTACAGATTATGTTATGGCATTTGAGGAAGGATGTGAGTCTATTCAGCAGTATTATTTCAAATATTTTGGAAAAACATGATATCAGAGATATGGGCCTGTAGTTTGTTACATCCATTTTTATAAATTGGATGAATTACATATATTTTGATAGCATTTGGAAAGATTCCTTCCTTAAAGGATCTGTTAATGGTGTTCGATAAAGGAGAGGCACTGGATGATGCACATGCTTTTATGGCAGTAATAGGAATGCCATCATGTCCTGCAGAATTTTTCGCTTTCATGTTTTTAACCTCTGTCATTAGTTGGTAAGGGGAAAATACTTTGAGCAACTCTATTATTCATAAAATGTTTATCCCTTGAAGTGTTAGGTAGTTTTTTGGATATTTTTGCAGCCATTGTGTTGAAAAAACTTGAAATAATTTGCAATTTTCATTGGATCTTTGATGGTGGCTTTATTGATACATATTTCGATGGGAAGTAAAGTTGGTGTTTCCTTTCCTCTGGCCTGATTAATAATATTC
The DNA here is from genome assembly GCA_028673005.1 of Tanypteryx hageni. NCBI lineage: Eukaryota > Metazoa > Arthropoda > Insecta > Odonata > Petaluridae > Tanypteryx > Tanypteryx hageni. Next base: position 222,686,542 of record CM054113.1, read on the forward strand.
CATGTACTTTTACTTATATTATTTGGGTTTAAGATATAGGCATCGTATTTCTTTTTAGTTGTTAACACTATATTATCAATAACTTTTTGTAATTTGAAAATTCATGTTTACCATTAATATCCCTGTTCAATAAATATATTTGTTCAAGATGGCAAAGTTCTGCCCTAGCTTTTCTGGTTGGTGTCAATCCAGTTACTTTTTTTGTTATTTTATTCCATTTTTTTAGTTGTGATAGGGCAGCTGAGGTTGAACCAGTAGGATCTACGTCCAATAATGACACAAATAGTACTGGTAAAAGGCAAAAAATAATTCAAAAATGCAGCTTCTCTGCCAACAAAATATTAAATTGATCTATCGTATTATGAAAGTACATTTGGGTGATTTAATAAATACATCATATGGGGCAATTTAATGTCTGTAGCTGTATTTGGTATAGTCCCAAGATATACATTAGTATGAAGATAAAGGCGTCTAAACTGAGTTAGTACTTTGAAAATTATCTGAATTTAAACCCTTTAAAGCGAATATAATTTATGGATATTCAATAACAAGGGTTACAAATAAAAAATATATATTTTTACCATGAACTAAATCAGTCAACGGTGTAAATAATCGTATGTACTAAAAATATAGGGGGAAATTGTCTTACATTTCGCATATTAAATCATGATTACAATGTTCTATTTTGTCAAATGTTTCAAAACTGATGTCATCCGTACAATTTACTTGGTTTACATATACTTAGTCAGTGAAAATTTTCTTAAATGCTTGATATGTTATTTTTTTAAGTCAATATCCATGCTTTATTAATGGCAATGAGTAAATAACATATCAGGAACTCCATTAGGTACATTTATCGAACAAATAAAATTTTGTGGAATCATCTTATCATATGTTAATTATCAAGTTTGGAGACTTATGTTTCGAAGTATTCACAGAATCGTAATCCTTTAGACGACCATTTTAATATCTGCATTTAATACAACTGAAAATTATATCGCGATGTATAGCTACGCTTTATATCCTGTCATCAACTTTGGTATCAAGTGATCTGTCGACATTTCACATTTTAACCGCAACGCGTCGCTGTTACTTCAGTGGGCAACTGGATGTCGCATCGGTAGACAATATTTCTAAAATTGCTGGATCGGTACGTTATTCCTTAGCAGTAGTCTAATTTTATATAATTAAAAGTAAAATGTCGTATGCGTAAATCATATAGTAATCATTTCTTTAAAATCGAGCTGTGTAATCTTTATTTTGTAATGTATTGGTCGGGTTACCACTTTTCGCCATTTTCTGATAACTATTGCTTTGCAAAAAGTACAGCAGTTCTTTAAATTTCTTTCTGTGCAGCATATAAAGTAGATTTAGTGTCGATTAAGATTAAAAATTGTTACGATAGATGATAAATATAGAGAAATTAGGAATTGAATCTATTTTGACGTTCGATGACTTATTTATCATAAGGCGCTGGAATGATCAGCTGGTGATTGATATTTATCGCTCGAGAACCTCCTATGAAGAAAAGAAAGTGAAAATGGGATTCCGAGAAGGCTTGTAAGTATTTGTTTATGATATTATTAGCGCAAGTTGATAAGGTATTATATACACGGTCTTTGATAAAACGTTTCTATTGGACTTAAATTAACGGTATTGTTTAATATTAAATTTCGCTTTGTTACTTGCTTAGTTCAACAATTTATTGAATCATATATGGTATGTCTACAAATATTGTTCACTGCACTGAAGATCCTTAGCCTCCTTGAATATTTGATATATTTTCATTAGGTATGTAAATTATTTATACTTGATTCTAAATTTCATTTTTAAATTGAATTCCATTCCGGAGAAGTAGCGCATATTATGTACTTTTTTATAATGTTAGTGTGATAATAATTAGTAAAATGTGTTATTATGACTAAATGATATTTTGCCGACCTAGTGAAATTATATAAGGAAACAGCTATCCTCTGATTTATCAGTAACTTTGATTTTAAAATCGTAAGGAGAGGATGGCAACGCTGGAGACCGTGACTCATGGCCACGTCAAGATGAAAAGTTTTTCTTTAGTTTTTCCATCGTTCCTCTGCAGAAGAGCATGATGGTTGCTCCTTCTTAACCATCTGTCGTCTTGTTTTCTTACGGTTTCGCCAGGATAACGTGTTTGACAGTCTGTGGTAGCTGAAACCGCTGTCCTAGTCACTTGTCAACCTGGTTGTGCGTTACCACAATTTGAGGTTTAAGGTCGTATAAAATTTTATATACAAGAAGGAAATTGCTTGGATTTGAGCGTTCTTGCGCTTTTGTGATCTTCATTATTGTTGGAAAAGATTATAGCAGCTGAAGCGAAAGGGTTGTGAATAAATTCGAGCCTCATCGCCCGAATTGCTCGTTAGGGTTCGGCGCGCACAGCCTTGGCTATGGCCGAGTATATGGGAGGCAACGCATCTTGAAGCCATTTGGTGTTTTCTTCTCTTTTGTGATCAGTGTGGGTGTTCAGTCTTGGTGGAATAACGTAATCTTTTTCTAGTATTCCCACGCTATACTCGCCTCGGCGATAACGCCCACTGGAGTTTCTCGTATTGGAATTGGCGCTCGTCACCTGCCACTCGCGCATTGCACCATTGAATCCACATCCTCTGCAACTGGCTTTATTTAGCTGAATACCAGGAAAAGTTAATTGTTTAGCAGTGTATTTACTTTCGTAAGCATTATTCATCGTTGGTAGGTAAGTCGTATTTGAAGGAGCTTTTGTGGTTGCAAGCTCAATCTAGTATTAATGTTGTCAAGACAGTTTTAAATTCTCCTGTCCAATTATAATAATCTCGTTATAGTCGGCATTTCCACCCGTTCAATTTTATTTTTTAACGTGCTTTAATTTTATATTTAAAATTAACTATCTTTTCATTACTGTGGTAAGAAATTCATAAATTCTCATGCGGGCTGTTGAGCATAAGGGTGTATTATTTTATAGTGTAATAGTATATCATCGGTGGATATAGTAATTTTTAAATTATGCAGCTTTTCAAAGAAGAAAGTGAAACAATAAAATATTGATTATCAGAGGTTTTACAGTAGAATGCTAACTAAAATTCATTGTCTTCTGACTTTGTGAGCTCCAAAGGGTAAGTAATTTATAACAATGTATATTTTAACCCATATTTAAATAAATCCTGTACTGTGGCTCGTTCCTAAGAAATCAGTAATTAAAATTTCCATCCTATCTCGTATATACACTAGGTAAACATAAATTTTATTTGAATTTTATCAATTATTTTTACCAGTAATTCACGAATTTGTTGCAACCCTAACGAATAGGTACTTTTTAAATGAAATTTTAATTTATTCGTGTGAAGAAATGAGCGTTTTTTATGTTTTATTAACGCAAATATATTTTCCGTCGCTCCTATATAACATCACATATATAGACTCAATTTACTGAAGTTGATTACTAATGATGACAAAAGAAATAAAACGATGGAGAGTTAAAGTCCAAAGCGACCGTCGTAATGAAGATAATTGTATGAAAGGTCATGAAAATGTTGTGTGTGCTATTAAACTATTCTCAGCAATTGCTCAAAAGTAATGTTATAATGGAATTCGAGGTTTACTATAAAACTAAATTGCTTGAAAATCGAAATGAAACATGTCTCTCTTATCGCATCCGGGAATAAAGACCCTGTCGGTATAATAATTATTTATACGTATTTCCTCATAAACTTTGGTGTAGCTCAGTGGTTTCCAAAATGTTTGTGGTCGCGGCATCGTCTCAAAGATAAACCGAATTTCGCGGCGCCCTCACCTTATACTTACGAGTATCGAAAAGTTTTTACGCAAAAAATTGTTGGTACTGTATCGTTGTCAATGTATTAGACGAAAAATGATTTCCCTAATGACAAATAAAAATTTCCGATAGTTGGTTTATTTACTAAACAAAGTTGTTGTCGGCACCCAACTAGCTGCGGCACCTAGTTAGGGAAGAACTGGTCTTATTATCACCGGCAGCTATTCCACGGACATCCTCAATTAGTTCGAGCTATGAAGTTCTACGTTTATAAATGATTCCTCTACGTCTACACCTTGATGTCCGCATGGGGTTACCCAAGAGCGTTTTATGCGGCCCGCGAAACTAAAATGTGAAATAAATTCGTAAAATTTAACATAAATTCATATAGTTTTCATTATAATTTTAAGAAAAAAATTATTATTTATATTTTAACATTAAAAACCTAATTTAGACTTGATTTTCATTTATATGATACCTCTGAATCTCTTAAAGTATTTTTAAACTAATTTGGCCCGCCGAATTATTGACAATTTCCCATGCTGCCCAGCGAAGGATTCGCTATCAACAATGTGACCCTCCTCGAAGAAAAGGTGCCCACCCTTGGTCTAAGCATAAGAGCATGCCATCTCATGTCTCAAACTCGGATACGGTAGTATTACATCTTAACAAAACAAACCGCTTTATGCCTGATTATTTCAAGATCCTCAATTCGATCTTACGATGATACTACGCCTCAGAATCCTGTTTTCATTACTCAACTCTGCCTTTTATGAGTACATTTTCTGTGGTTTTATCAATTCTATAAAAGCTTAACGGTAGAATTGAAAATAGATTCTCAGAACTAGGTGTTCGATCCATAGTGATTATTCCGAGATGTTATATCGAATCAGAAACCGCAAGTACCGCAGTATTGTGACCTAAAAACTCGTCTGAAATAAATCTACGTGGGTAAGTCAATTGTGTATGATAATAAATTTTAACGCCTATTTAGACCGTGAAGACCAACACTTATGGCGTTTCGATCTATTTCCATACCAAATAGCAGAGTCTTGACTCTCAAAACAGATCATAGCGTGTTTCAGTTTGGTTGTCGTTGCTTATTATAAAAACTCCAGCAAATGCAGAATCCGCGCCCATGAGTAATTAGCGAGCGTCGTGAGTGAACCGTGAGAGAAGTATTTCCCTTCCGTGACGTTGTGTATCCGGTGAGTGTGAGGTCGAGCGCTTCTCTCGTGCGTTCATCGCTTCCGTCTTCCACTCGGTGGGCTTCTATCCATCCTGGTGTCAAATTTTAGGTTGGCTTAACTGTTTCTTTTGCTCATTGACACGGATTTGTCAATATTAGCAGTTTGTTAATTTAAATAGTATCTCTCTTATTTGGTATATTTGAACGCTCTGAGATGTGGTTGTACTGTACCTCGGACATAATATATACTTTTGAACTCGTGGTGGAATCTGTGTACGTTATAAACTATCAGTGGTGGAAATTGACATAGTTTCGGCTATAAAATCCGTTATATAAATAATTTATTTTTTAGATAAATTCTCACAACGAACCTCAATTAAAATTTGGTCTTATTCAAGGGAGACTTCGAATCAAAGTAGTGGAGTGAAGAAGTAGTCTTTCAATATTTTTACGTTGGCCATGGTAAATGAATTTCGTTTTCGCTATAAATCCTCGTTTGCTGTTGAGCGCTAATGAGCATTGCTTTGAAATGTTGGAACTAGCTTAAAAATATTATTATTGTTAAAAAATCCTTTTCCTTTATTTTGGAATGGCGAAATAATTTCATTTTAGCGGGCGTTTCATTCTTTCTAAAACTCTCCACTATTTAGAACGCGCAGTATAATCCAAAGTCTTGCATTTAAAATGTAGAGAATGGTAAATTTTGTAAGGCACGGAATAATTGGTGCAAAAAGTGAAATTCCTTCTTCCCTGTACCTGGCCCTTCTCTCGTTCTACACTCTGCTTCTAGATCTTTCTCTCTGTCTATTTCTCTCTATTTCTCTCTCTCCTTCTCTGTCTCTCTCTCCTTCTCTGTCTCTCTCTCTCTGTCTCTCTCTCTCTGTCTCTCTCTCTCTGTCTCTCTCTCTCTCTCTCTCTCTCTCCCCCTCTCCCTCATTTCCCTTCGTTGCTTGACCCTCTTACCAACGCGAGCGTGTTAAAACATCCGTGAACCTTTTCTATTAACACGACGTTCATTGGTGAGCTGGAATTTCGTTAATTATCCATTCCAATTCTAGCTCGTTTTTTACTTGAGTCTTCAGACAGCCTGCAAAGCAATCGTCCTCAGTGGTGATCAACAGATTGTTGATTCTAAACATTCCAAAATATCATCGGTCATAAAGGATTATTAGATATGATTTCTTAACATTTTCACCAATTCTTCTAAGTGAAATCTATCTTATTGTTAGTGTTAAGCCAAAAAGAAATTGACTATCTTCGATGTTTATTAGGTTAACGTTTTTAGAAGTTGCGAAACTTCGTTAAACACGTAATTTGACGTTTTTTACTGTTTTCTATTCATTATTTTTCACATAAGTATATGACATAAATTTATAAAATTTCCAATTCGCGTCTTATTAGTTGTCTGGCGCGTGGTTGTAGTGAAAGAGAGAAATTGCAACCTGTTCCTTATCATTTTCATCGGTGCATAGTTTCGGTGGTGTCGTGTAGGTTGCAGCTATACACACAGTGACGTAGTAAATTCGCTTAAAATGGGGGCAATCGATAGATAGAAAGAGAGAGAGGTGGTTCCGCACTCCGTCCGTCCCTCTTGCTCTTCGAGCGCTATTCATCCCCCCGCTCTCCCCTTGCGCTGATCTAGCCCAGGGATGCACGAACTTTTTTTTACATCCGCGGGCCGCATTGAGTGTTTCTACTTATTGTTAGCCGAGCGCCGCACTATAATAAAGACCGAAATTTTTAAAATTAACTAACTTTGGAATGTTAGGATTTACTTTAGTAGTCGCCAAACATAAAATAGATATTAAGTTATTTATAGTTATGTTTTTCACTGGTACCTGCATTTTCAGATGTCATATCAAACAAGTTCTGAAAAAGTTGAAGCACTATACTCGCGTAATCAAGTAAACAAATGAAGTGCAATATTAAAACACCTTTAATCTACTGTCAGTCATCAACTGCTTCGAAATGAAGAAGGGTGGGACTTGAGTAAACCCGTAATTGTAAGCCGCATCTTAGAACATCCTCATAACTACTACAGGGACTTTCCTGTGTTCACGTTTATAAGTAATGATTATTGTACCTCATTTTTGTTAATTTGATTCCCGTGTTACTGTATTTTTGTTCTCTCCTGTAATGGTCACTATGGATTACCAAATTAAAATTCATGTTAAAAGATTGTTTAATATTAAACTTATATAGTAAAATCTTCTGCGGGCCGCACTTTGTGAATCCCTGCTCTAGCCATTCCACGACCCATTTAATCCTTATCTCCCCGCCATTTCCCCCGCTCTCCTCTACATTCTCCACTCTTTCATGTTCCTCGTCATATTATCCTATCTAAGCACCTTATACACCTCTTAAAATACCACCGATTCCCTTGGTAGAAACCACAGCATAATAGAATTCCGCTCCACCGTCGACCAAAAATGTATACGTCGGTGTATTCAAACTGAAAATGGACGCAGTCTGTTGCCTTTGCGTCAGTGTTATCAATTTGTCAGGGCAGAGTAATTTACCTTAAGGCTTAAAAATACCTCCCAGCTCCTATAGATCAAAGGATGTTTTATGATTTATTCGTTTTTTCCATCTTCTTTCCGTACTGAACCATCTTTTTAAGTTTTTCTAATGATCTTTATATTGAAATTAAAGTTCTCCTGCGTGGGAAGTCGGAAACATATATTGAAATTGTTGCAAAATAATGCAATGATAACATTAAACGTAATGTTAGTTTCTTCACTACGTCTTTAATTTCCTTAACTTAAAATGATTGAGTATTTTCTAATCACGTTCTAATGAATCTGCCTTATTGCTATTGAATAATCTTCGGAAAAAATATTTTTTGGGATCGAGGAGGTTTTTATGTAATATTAGCGATAGTGCAGTGACGCGGGTTGCATAATCGCGTGGATTTCAATCCTGGAAGTAGAATAAATCGTAGGTTTCGCTTGTGCAGCATGCCATCGCATCGTTGGAACGTAATTATTGTTGACCAACTAAATATGGATTGGATTATCTGAAATCTAGAGGGGCAGCCAAGTTTCATGGCGTATTGATAGGAGAGTAAATGGTGCCTCGTGCATATTAGCATTCAAAATAGGAATAAAATGTACTATGATACCCTAGGCAGGTTTTCAGTTTTAATATATGATGATTGATTATAATAGCCTATAAAAGTGTGTTCATTTAAATCAACTGCATGTACATAAAAATTAAATGCTGGAGCATATAACATTGCCCTTTTATTGATCTCCTGGACAATAAATTGCAGTAGAAATCCAACCCGGTTTAAAAAATAAAATCAAGAGAGTCCCAGTTCACTTATTTCATGCGTGCAGTTGGAGACTTGTGAAGAGTCATTCTCGGATTTGATCGATGTTTTTGTATTTTACAGAGGTACTTTATACGCAGTTAATGCATAAATTAGCTTGGGGTTGCGATGAACTTTTTGTATTAGAATAGAGTAGATCTTTCTCGCTGGCGTTGAGCGATCAAAGTTAGTGGTTCTTAGGGTAACATCTTCAAGTTGTCAACATGCTATATACATTAATTCTGCGATTAGTGTAAATTGGATGCCATTTTCTGGCAAAAGAAAATTATTATTATTGGTAAGACCATGGAATAGAAGAATGGCAAATCCATCCAATGTGAATTAGTAATTGGCCGTTGGACTAACAATATGAGTCAGAGTTGAAATGTTAAGGCAAAAAGAAAAAGTCATAAATTCATTGGCAAAGTTATTATTCGGTTTCTGCAATGACATTTAGGTGCCTCGTTTAAAAACTTCCTACTAATGTCGTATTAGCAACATCGAGTTTAAAACTCGTTAGGTGCAAAGCTAAAACACGTTAAACATGCTAGTTTTGGAGAAATTTTTTGTTGAGCAGATATTTAGTGAGGGAACCCTTGGAAAACTCGGGAACATTTCACGATTAAAATATGGTGGATTAGGTTGTAGTTATCATTCTCTGCTGCGAACCACCATCTACGGCTTATATGTAGGCGTGGTAGAATTCGACGTTTATTTTTTTAAATCGACGATTTGAACCGGCGTTTATTTTCCTGAGAGATTTTCGACGAATATCGACGCTTAAAATCACTACTACTATATGCTTGGTAGTTCTCGACGTTTATTTTTCCTAAAAATCGGCGACCAATATCGACGTTTTTCTTTAATAAATTTTACTTGGCTTGGTAGTTTTCGATGTTAATATTTCTTAAAAAAGCGACCACTACCATTGTTTATTTTTCCTAAAAATCAACGGCGTACATCAACGTTTATTTTTATACATTTAATTTGGCATTTTTGTTTTCGACGTTTATATTTTGGCTATAATAGTCCCAGAAGTTGATTAGCCAGAAATACACACAAACTTCGACATTTATATTTCTTAAAAAGCGATATCTAATATCAATGTTTATTTCAATGCATTTCATCAATTTTTATTTAGAAAAGTGTTATAAATCGAATTCCTTCCAAATGTGTGTAAATAAAAAGAAGGCTTCTATTATGCTACTTGGTTTGTTGTTATCTTGATTTTGGCCAATGTGTTGTTGTTGACTTCTACCACCAACATGGAACAGTTAATTTTTCGCAATAAATCAGGTAGTATATTCTACTAGGTAATTCGCGCTCCTTATTCACGAAATTGTGAGCATTAGTGAGATATTAATGTGACGTGATTATATTGTACAACCTAATGTATGAATGAATATTTTGATGAAAAATATCTCATCTTGTTGAGTAATAAATGACTATGAATGAGGAAAAAAGCCCAGAGGGGTCTAGGACGTTCCGCCGCGGCCGGTTCGCCGCAGTCGTTTCGCCGCCGCCTTTCGCCGCGAATGACGTTTCGCCGCAAGGTGTTATTTCGAAATTTGTGCAAGGAATCATGAAGTTGCAATTTTCAATTATTTGGATGTATGATAAGTACTTCAAAATCTTGTTAATGATTGGTAGGCTTAAAGAAATATTATATCTCGGAAACTTGGATTATAGGGACAAAATTAATGAACAAGCATAATATGATGAAATAGATCTTGCGTTTCAACATAATATCACTGTTGTAATACAAGGTATACCAATAGGATTACTTGGATAGAATATGCTACATCGACTGTAGTACTGAGATTCCTTATTCCTTCCTTCCTTCCTACCATAATGGGTTGCAGTTAAAATAACTGAAAGATAACGTCATGATGAGGTGGTAGAAAAATTTAATTACAAGTTACCCATTAGAATAAGAAGTCAGATATATTTTACCTTTAAAATCACAATAAGAATTAAAATGCATTTTTCACACCCATTGTTTACCTATCATTTTCCCTCCATTTTTATTGCTTTTCATCATTGCTGAAAAGCACTATTATCTTCGTGATGTCCTATGTTTAGAAGAGATCAAAAAGGCGGGGCTACCACAATATAAGGAGAAATACAAAGATTATTAGGGACTATAACAACGGAAACGTCATCACATTCCTTCCTGGTCTTGCAAATAATTATGAAATGGAGTAAATGTTGTTATATGAAAATTAATGTATTCCAACAACCATTTATAGAAGGCTATTCTGTGTTGTGACTTAAAAAAAGTATTAAGCTTAATAATATCTGTTCCCATAACTCCTATGCAGAACTGTTTGAAGCATGTTAGTAGGTGAATAAAAATATTATTGAATGTTGAATAAATTATTTTTAAGTATATTTGATTATTTTAATTACCCCTGATCAACTGTATGAGCAAAACTGCTAGTAAAGATATCTCAAAATGAACAAGGCAAGGAAATTTCGTCATGTAATTATTATGCCATATGTAGATAATTTATTTAAAAATTCATTTCGTTTTCCGTTCTATACCCGCTCTACAAATGAAATTTTGAGATCCATTCAGCCAATACCTTCCAAATGCATAGTTACAGAAATATTCTAACTTTGACATTGTGGTATCCCTGTTTAGTCAACCCAGTTGAAATATAATATTTTAGTTATTTATTTATATTTTATTTCATTATGTTATGCTGTACAAATCTTATATACAAAATGTAATTGAAATCCATTCAGCCAATTACTTCCAAATTCTTAATTACTCTAGAGTTTAATTTGTAATTGTAGCACTCTTGTTTGGCTGATTAAGTTTAACCCTCCTAATACCATGGTGACCCCAAAGCATTTTTGCTGGGCTTTGTAGCTCATTGGGCATTTTAAAAAATTCTGAAAAAAATTGACTTCATTTTGTTATGTACTTTGCAGATGTTTATTTTGTTATTTTATTTATTTTTATTTAGTGAAAATTTGCTAATTGTAGCACTGAATACCATTTGGGTCGCCAGCGACCCCACTTATAAGTGTTTATTTTTTGTCCTTGAACATGTACAGTATGTTTACTTTTACATTATTCCATCTGTTGGTGAAAAATTAATTTCTAGTTTCAGAAATTGCCCATAGTATTCTACATTGACTGAAAACATCCCAATAGTGGGCATCTTCTCGAATGTCAAAATTGCAGGTGGAAGGCTGACTGAAGAACTAATTTGGGGAATTTTATTACAAGAAGAGGCTGATTCAGAATCTGAGAACCATGAGGAAGAGCAATGCAACACTGAAGCATTTGATGATGAAGGAGAGGTAGACAGTTGAAGAATCCGATGAGAGCTCTAAAGCAAAAGATTGTGATTCTGGTGACCCATGGTCCAACAAGATATAGCATCAGGAATGTGGTCACTATACAGTCTGCTCATGAAACCAAGCATTGTTGAAGATATACTGAAATGGACTAAGAGAGAAGGTTACGTTGTTTATAGTGCTGGTTGGGTAAGCATTGATCGAGATGAACTGATGTGCTTTTTTGAATTATTGATACTGGCTGGTGTATTCAAAGCACATAATGAGGCAATAATCAGCTTGTGAAATATTGATGATGGTCACCACATTTTAATAAGTCTATGGCTAGAAATAGATTTACACAGATCTCTCTCTGTCTTCAATTTGATGATGCTGAATTGCATAGACAAAGTCAAGGAGCTGACAAATTGTCACCAATACGATCTGTATTTGAAGCTTGGGCATATGCTTGGCAAGATACTTACATTCTACATGATGAAGTCATGGTCGATGAGCAGCTGGTAATCTTTAGGAGAAGATGTCCATTCCATTAATATATACCATCCAAACAAATATGATATAAAATTGTGGGCAGCGTGTGACAGCAAAACATGCTATGTTGTCAACACAGGGAAGGAAGCAAACCAACCAAGCGTGATCAACCAGGGAAAGAGAGTTGAACTGGATATCGTAAATGGGTTAGAGAAAAATGGAAGGAATAACTTCTTTAAAAGTCATAGTTTAGCAAGAGAACTGGAACAAAAACAACAAACCCTGCTGGGAACAATAAGAAAAAATCGTTCGTAGTTGCCACAAGAATTCACAACTACCAGAAGAAGGGGATTATATTCATCTATGTTTGGATTTCAGAATTCAGCTACTGTTGTATCATACTGACCTAAAAAAGGCAAAGTGTTGACACTTTTGAGCACTATGCATTACAGAGCTGGAACAGATAACAAAGAAACACCCAAACCTCACATGATCCTGGATTATAATGAAATAAAGTGAGGTGATGATACTGTGGATAAATTAGTCAGAACATATACAACGAAGTGTGCTACCAGAAGATGGCCAATGATGCTGTTCTATAATATGTTGGATATTAGTGCACTAAATGAATTTATTATTTGGCTGCATCTGAAACCAAACTGTAATTCCAAGACTAAATACATAAGAATTTTTCTTATGGAATTGGGCAAATCGCTAGTAAAGGGAAACATATAAAAACGTACGACCATTCCAAAAACAGCTGCAGCCCCACAGAAGGGGGCAAAATGTGGTCGATGTGCACATTGCCAATGATCAGTAGACAGAAAACACAGTGAAAGATGTGCTAAATGTTCATCATTTATCTGCAAGGAACATTCAAATATTGTATGTAATGATTGTGAAGGCAACTAATGTAGAACAATTTATGTATTATGCTCTACTATTTTGTTTTTTTCAAAATAAATGACGGGTAAGGCAATTTTTCTCAATTCCCAATCCTCTACTTCAACTAAAATTAGGTATGACTGCCCAATTCAATATGATTTTCAAGGAAAAACATTGTGGTCATGAGTGACCCCAATGGTACTCAGTGGTACAAAAAATATCTGGTACTAAGAGGGTTAAATATGCTAATATGGTTTTGTATATGTGTATATTATAAATATTAAATTTGATTAAAATTGATGCTGTCAATTCAACACAAATATGTGTAAAAAGAAATTTTTTTATTCCTTGTATTCTGGCAACCCCGCTTTCTATATCTATTCAAGAAATCTTTATTTTGTTATATTATGTTTGCATGACTCTTTAAAACAAATTTTCTTTGTAATCGGTTAAGCCAATTCCTTCCAAATTCATCATTACCGATATGTTTAACTTTGCAATTGTGGCACCCATACTTAGTCGATTCGGTCCAATCATGCCTTTTTGCTCATTAATTTATGTGAGTATTCTATGTACCACATTTGGTTGAAATCGGTTTAGTCAATTCTTCCTTGATATATGCGTACGTACGGACGGACATCACGAAGATAATAGTGCTTTTCAGCATTGACGAAAAACACTAATAAAATTGATTGCTTTGGACGAGAATGCTTAGAATCCAATTCCGTTCAATATCGTCATTACTTAATGAGTTGAATTTGTTATTACGGCGCACCCGTCTGTCTGAGCTGAAACATATAGGTATGCAGTTATGGTTTTGAATATATGTATCATTCATTCATTCGTGTTCTGTCTTACGACAGGTCCTACCAATTAATTAATTAATTGGTTTTTGACTAGGGAATATACATACACGGTGTGGTGGTTTCACGTTGCCTTCCACACCGGACACACACAACACAGAAGGGAGGAGGGAAACCCGGTGCCGGCATTTGCCTGCTCTTGCGAAGAACACCAAGGGGGCCAACGGCTTAACGTCCCTTCCGAAGGACGGAACAGCTGAATTTGCGCGGTCTCCTCAAACCACGCAAACAGGGGGCCGGATGACCTTGAGAAAAAGTCCTACTTTTTCAAGCATCGGGCGAGTAGCAGCCAGCGTCCTAACCACTACACCACCGGCACCCCGAATATATGTATAAACTATAAATATTAAATATCGTTGAAAGTTATGCGAAAAGTTCAACACAAATGTGTAAAGAATTTTATTATTCCTTGTATTTTCAGTCATGAATTTTTATCTATAAAACACGTCTTGATTTCGTTTTAATGTGTTGCACGCCTCCTTCATAAAAAATTTCTTTGGCATCGGTTTGACCAGTCCCTAAATAAATTTATGAAAACAGAAAAAAAATAATTTGCAGTAGTGACATCTCTGCTGCCTCGATGCGGTCCTAATACAACATTTATTCACGTATTTGTTAGTTAATTATATAAATATATTATATATATAAATTTAGTTGAAACTGGTTGGGCTAATCTATTCCGGAATCGTGAAAACAAATGTTTCAAGTTGCAATATACACTCCTGCTGGATAGTTAAGGCAGAACATCCCAAACAGGTAATGTATTTATGTGAAGATTCTATATCTTACGGTAAAGGTACGTAATCGGGAAATGTGTGCATTTACTGGTAAATGTGCGCATTTACCACCAAGCTCGGTAAATGTAAGTTTAAGTTTCCAGAAATACGTATTATCCGTACATTTCCCGGTAAATGTACACTTTTACCGATGTGCCTTAGTAAATGCGGAAATAAGTAAGAATGAGAAATGCTACACTTTAATAATTACGTTAATTTATAACAAAAATCATCGAGGGTTCGGCATCACTGGTACATATTAAGATGAACGCTTCCCAACCTGAGGGGGGAACACAGTGAACGTGAGAAGGAACCAAAAACACTTCGATTAACTTACCCAACCCGGTGGGGCCGAGTAAAATTTTCCATAATGTTCAAGTTGGTTTATGTATGTATACTTCAAGTTAGTTGAGCTAGTTGTGCACATTTACCAGGAAATTTACACATTTACCGGACAACGCACATTTACCGTACTTCTATACTGCAAAAGATGTTTGCGACGCCCCCATGTTGTGGCCTGTGTTGCGACGTTTATCCACATTTCCCAGTGTCTCTAGGTAAATGTGTACATTTCCCCAATCCGATCGGTAAAAGTATGTTATACTTACATTTACCGAACTTGGTGGTAAATGTGCACATTAACCGGGAAATGTACACATTTACCGGACTACGCACATTTATCGTGACATATGCTATACCAAATTAAAAAAAAATTCAGCATATTCTTCCCATTACACTAAAAATTCATTAACGGCGGCGGCAAAACAGCTACGGCGAAACGTCTCATTCCGAGCCCAAAGTGCGTGTATGGGACGGTGCTCTTTGGACAGCAATGCAAAAGAAACCAGGCACGGGGAACACTTTCAGATGGATGATATAAATTTTATGACAGGGTGCTTTAGAAAATACCATAAGGCCATCTGACGATCGGTACTCATTTTCCAGTACGGAGAAACCTTTCATTTCGCCTCTTAGGAGGTAGACATAATGTCGCGCAGAGGACGCAAAAGACGTCCCCCGACTTTTCGGTAAATGGAGTCCAAAGTGCGTATGGATTATCGAGGGTAAAGAAAGAGCACTATAAATATTAATTAATTAATTAATAATATTTTGTCCTTTACCTTTGGATCTCACGGCTGCTCAATATGTGCCCTTAAGACAGTGGCATAAGCGACATTAGAAAGCAAATTCCGAATGTTGTGTGGCCATTTGATGTGACAAATAGAGACTGTCTCTACCGTTTTGGATGTTTGGTGGTAAAATATGTTAAGTGTGAGAGCGGATAACAAAATTTTAAAATCATCGTAGGAAATGTAGTGGTGAAAATCGACACTTATCGACAATTCATTTTCGTCGAATTTAATTTTTTTTTAATTCGATGTTTATCGACATTTATCGATTTAAATCGAATCCTACCAAGCCTACTTATGGTTTTATTTATATTTGCAGGGAACTTTTTGGTGTAGCTTATATCCGCTTTACCGTAAACAAAAACGTCTTAAATTTTGTGATCGCCATTATGGAAACATCCCGGAATGGCTGTTTTAAATTTGTTTAATTGTCGGTGGGGTCAACGTCTTCTAAATACGTGAGAGGTCGAAAGATTTTATGCCGCAATAGTAATTATGAGTGAAGATGACCTCGACAGCCGCAAAATGGTTGGATAAACCAAATGCGCATTTCGGCCACGAAGCAGCCGTCCTCAGTGCTGGTCTATCGGCCGTAGATCCAAGAAAAACCGCTAATCTGTTCTCCTGTAATTTTATTTACGTCCGAGTTATCTTTATCACCAATGGGTCATGCGTGAAGTGAACTCGGTTTATTATTCTTGGAAACAGTTGTGATATAATCAGACAAATTTCATTTGCAGTGCGTTGACGATGCCATCAAAAAACCCTTTGGTGCTCGTAATAATCGAAATGATGCGGCTTAGATAACGTTCGCCTTTTCGTTTAAAAAAGTTTCTGGCAGGTAAAACGATGTAGAGGCTAAATGCTTCCATTTAATATTATTAATCGATAAAATGCTTTTTTGTAACTTTTTAATTTTCCACCGCTTATTATTGGTATTTCCTTCCGGATTCAAAGGAAAATATTCAAGAAATTTGAAAGTTGGTCAGGGCGTGTACAGGATGCAAAATGTATTCAAGAGGAAGGAGCTCCTGCTCAACGTTGATCTCAAAAAACGGCGCTCATATCTCTCTTCCAGTGAAGTAAAAATTTTAATTGAGAATTTCATTAAATATATTCATATGTATCACTTTTTCGAAATGAGAATCTTTAGTTATTTATTTGTAGCGGAATTCATCTCGTCGTGTGTGCTCTCCTTGAAATGGCGCCGTCTTGTCGCTAGGGCAACTCACCGGGAATCGATATAAGCCGGGGTTATAACTGCCCGCCCGAGTCAACAATCTCTCGCTCTCTCTCTCTCTTCCTCACTCTCTACTTCATTGCGAACCCTGAAATTGACGCATTCGCTTCTCATATGAATATAAAGCGGCGATATTTATCTCGGTAGCCATGGTCCTGCGACTCCCTTTAGGTGGCCATATCGATTGAGTCACTCTGCAATCCTCCCGTCGTTCCTTCTCCTCCGCTTCTTCTTTCCTTTGAGTACCTCTTTTCAGAGGAGACTCATTTTCCTGAGGACTTTTTCTTTTTTTCGGCTCGCCTCTCCACAGCTTCTCATCATCGCCTATTTATGAATGTTAAAACCCATCTCAGACATCCGAAAAACGAGAAAATGGTGCTCACGAAGCTTCTTCGTCCGAAAGTAACTTTCTCTTTTCTGCTGTGAAGCCAGGGATGAAATCGAAATTATTGTTTTTTTGCCACCATCTCAAATGGACGTTGCGGATCATATGCAGGAAATTCCGGCGGTGACATCATATTTCGGATGGCGGTATTTTTTCGTATTTAAAAATTCCACCGCCCCTTTTCTTGTCATATTTTGGCTTTCTTCCTCGTCATTTGGTCAACTTGACCTGAATTCCCTATCTTCTAACGTGTGACCTCTGTTGCGGCCAAATGAATTTTTTAGTCTTTTGAAAGAAAAAATAGAAGCTTATAATCATGACCATTTTACTTCATCCCGTGATAATATCGCTGCTTTTATTTTTTTAATTCGAGTTTTTATCAATCGAATTGAAAGTTTTTCAAAAATGAGTCTCAGAGGGTATTTTGGTTTCCCTTTGGCAGCCATTTATATCTAGCAAACATTATTTAAAAGCGTAATTAAAAATTTTTGCCAATTTAATGTTTTTCATTGTAAAATCATGTTTTTATACCGATTTGAAGGTAAAGGAACTTTTGTAAAAGGATTGAGAGAACATGTCATACTATATTTCGGTAAAATATAATACATAGTTGAAAGTTTGGAATGCTGTTAGGAATCTTTGTTCATTAAATAACATTGCAAGGTTCGTACAAGTATGGTTTTGGATGATTTGAAAGATATTTCGCAAAAGCAGAGTTGCAGATAAATAATTTTTCAAGTTTGTCATGTTTCAGTACAAATATTGCTTCCGATTTCTTCTTACTAAATTAAAGGGGACTAGACAGCCTGTGGCGCTTCGCTGTCACATTAACTTGATTTTGGTTTTTAAAAATAATTAATTTCATCAGACATTTTTTTGATAAAATGTGTAAACTTCTTTCTTCGTAAATAGAACAAGATTCTATTATTATTAACCTGTATTAGGGTTAAGGATAAGTATAATTTAATTTTTATTTTATTTAATTTTTTAATTTTCCAAGTGATGTGATGAATAAAAATAACAGACCTTGCTAAGTTCTTTTAAACTTCTTTCTTCGAAAAAAGTCCTAGGTTCGACTCCAAGGTAGACATTTCCATTTCCCATATGATAACACGTAAAAGTCGACTTTTTGACTTGTAGGCTTTTATTATTTTTGAGATCTAAATTACAAAGAATTCACCTATGATCTTCGGATCTATCCCATTTTAAAGAAAAAACTAGGAATTTTCTTTTTCTGTTCATCTTTTTCCACCTACAGTTCGAAACGTCTCATGTTAAACGTCTAATTCACATATTTTGGGGAAATATTGCCCTTTTATATATAAATCTTTCTTGGCTTTTTTCAACCAAAAAGTGTCTGTCAGCATCTGTTTGGCCATCTGTAACTACGCATTAGGCGCCTCATTATGGTGCGTATTTTAATGAAATAAAGTTTTTGAGAATTACAAGCTGGGATGTTTTCTTCAATCGGGGCTGCCGCTTCTCTGAAACATTAATTAGTTTTAGGGTATTTCATTACTTCGGTGACTGAAGATGCTCGCCCAGCGTTTGGGGTGGGGAAGTAAACCGAATGAAGCACATTTTTTTCCTGACCTCGGCCGTCCTGTAATATAACGAGCCGAGAAATTGCAGTGGCCCTCTTCGAGTGAATGGTGTTTGAGACAGAAAACCGCATTGCGGAAGAAAGTTGATGTTGAGCTCCAACCAACATTCGTCTCTTTCTCCTCCTCCTCTCCTTCCCTCCTCTCTCCTTGCGCTTACCCCTTGCCCTCACTCCTTGCACCTACCCCTTCCCCTCATTCCTTGCACCCCTTTCCCTCATTCCTTGCACCCCTTCCCCTCATTCCTTGCACCCCTTCTCCTCATTCCTTGCACCCCTTCCCCTCATTCCTTGCACCCCTTCTCCTCATTCCTTGCACCCCTTCCCCTCATTCCTTGCACCCCTTCTCCTCATTCCTTGCACCCCTTCCCCTCATTCCTTGCACCCCTTCCCCTCATTCCTTGCACCCCTTCCCCTCATTCCTTGCACCCCTTCCCCTCATTCCTTGCACCCCTTCTCCTCATTCCTTGCTACCCTTCCCCTCATTCCTTGCACCCCTTTCCCTCATTCCTTGCACCCCTTCCCCTCATTCCTTGCACCCCTTCTCCTCATTCCTTGCACCCCTTCCCCTCATTCCTTGCACCCCTTCTCCTCATTCCTTGCACCCCTTCCCCTCATTCCTTGCACCCCTTCTCCTCATTCCTTGCACCCCTTCCCCTCATTCCTTGCACCCCTTCCCCTCATTCCTTGCACCCCTTCCCCTCATTCCTTGCACCCCTTCCCCTCATTCCTTGCACCCCTTCCCCTCATTCCTTGCACCCCTTCCCCTCATTCCTTGCACCCCTTCTCCTCATTCCTTGCTACCCTTCCCCTCATTCCTTGCTACCCTTTCCCCTCATTCCTTGCACCCCCTCTCCTCATTCCTTGCACCCCTTCCCCTCATTCCTTGCACCCCTTCTCCTCATTCCTTGCAACCCTTCCCCTCATTCCTTGCACCCTTTCCCCTCATTCCTTGCACCCCTTCCCCTCATTCCTTGCACCCCTTCCCCTCATTCCTTGCACCCCTTCTCATTCCTTGCACCCCCTCTCCTCATTACTTGCACCCCTTCCCCTCATTCCTTGCACCCCTTCCCCTCATTCCTTGCACCCCTTCCCCTCATTCCTTGCACCCCTTCCCCTCATTCCTTGCACCCCTTCCCCTCATTCCTTGCACCCCTTCCCCTCACTCCGATCACATTCTCCCCTTCTCCGGCTCCCTTGCACTCGACTCCTCTCCAGATGCACCGGCCCTGCCCTCCTTGGCCATTTCATTACGAACGCCTTACTTGTTTGCTCTCAAAGCTTAAAAAAAAGTCATGACGGCGCTAACCATGGTATTTTTTATTCTTAAATCAACGAGATTAAGGAAGTTTGGCTGACAGCGTCCAACTTTTGAATTCTTTTCTTCGTGGTCGAGAGGGACGTCACGGCTTGCTTACTGCCGAAAGGGGACATTTTATGGTTTTCCTCCCGATTCTAATTCCACTCAACCTTATGTTAGATTTGATATTGTGTCAGCTCGTATCTATAGGTCTTTTGTCGTTGTAATTTGATTGAATCTGAAACAAGCGAATCGATGCAACATATATGTATGACGAAGAGAATCGAATTTCCAGTTCAATCACTGCAACTACCTAAACCAGCCAGTAACAAGATGGAAAAGTATACCCCATAAATGGAATACGCAAGAGATTATTAAGGCGTTCTTTATAGGAAATACGTATGAAACGGTATCGAAAGATTGGGTGGTTCTTGAATTTTTATCTCCAAAACTATTAGTCGTAATGGTATGCTCTCGCAGACTTCGTGGTAAATGACGTCCTCTCTCCGAATAAATTTTTAATCTATACCTCACAGATCATATAAGAGAATGGAAGAGAAAAATATGGATTTTTAATTGTTATTTGCCGCGAGAACCATCTTATTGATCGATGTAAACAAAATATTCGATTTTTTGCTCGGGATTTTCTCGAATTTTTATCCCTGAAACTGTAACTCGTAATTATATGGTCTCGCGGACTTTATTGTGGTAAATGTTGTCCTCTATCCAAATAATTTTTTTAAATCTATACCTTCCAGATCATATAAGAGCTAGAAAGATAAAAATATAATATTTCATTGTTGCTTGACGGATGCCATTTTAACGAGATACCTACGAATATAAGTTTTAAAAATTAATTATGTCAAGTAGAAGTTCTAATTGATGGATGCAGTTAAAAATCACAATTGGACGATAAATTTCAATAACGATCACTCGTACTTAATGTAATTAAAATCCGCCCAGCGGTTTAGGAGATAAAAAGTTACGACAGACAGACAGACGGACGAGCCGTGCCAATAAGGCGTTCCGCTACTACTGCTTCGCTGGTAAAGAACGCCTAAAAACTAATATCTTATATTATTTGTTTTCATTAGATAGAGAATTATCGAGTTTAACTTGTGGATAAAAACAAACTATAAAAATAAGCATTTAAAATCATAATTGAAAAAATAAGTACTTATCTCCGCCGTCTCCAATAGCCACAAAAAGCTTATGAGCAGTTGGCTACTGAAAACGTTCAGTTCCTCTCCCTACGGATTGATATCCCTCGATATTGGGCTCCCTTTGTTCGTGGACCCATGCTGGGATTGCGGGGGTGCCCGTTATGCCACTGCAAATGAAAAATACGTGCATTATGACTATCTGATCGCCGAAATACAAATATGGTTTTTTCATAACTTTTATGTGACTACTGGAAACGTCCAAATTATTTTTTCAAATTCCCACTATTCTTAGTTTACGTAGTGTTTATGTTTTATATTAGTGTAGGAATAATATTTTTTGCGAACATACGGCAGCTGCTTTGTAAAGATTTAAGCAGTTCGGTCAAAAGTTGTCCAACAATATACGAGTAATTTAGGAAGATTTCGCTTCGTTCACGCCGATATCGAAGAAATAATTCCTGTTACCCTTGAAGTGTTATATTTATTGGATTCTTATTCGGTTCAAAAACTGAAATTAAGCAGCTTACTTTTTATTTACTTTTAAACCATTCAGAATAAAACGAAGATCCTGGAATGTTTGCGTTGAACTCGGAATATCAAGCAAAATGTATGGACGAACTGATTTGATTAAACACTTAATAGAAGCAAAGCTTCGTAATATATTTGAAAATTATGCTTTAATTACATGTAACCACGATTCGTTGGAAAATTTATCTTGCCTTCATTGCAGTGTAAACAACGTGTAATTCAGAAAGCGTATATGTTAAGAAATGCTTTAGCAATTTATTGATTGCGAATTTTTTTGTTAACTCAAGAGGAAAGCAGGCATTTCCCTGATCACTGTGCTTTTGTCTAAATATCGAAATGAATATCGAATTTCGGAGCTAATGACATGGTTCAATTTCCTAAAAATCTCTCATTATCAAAGCAAGATGCGTTGTTTATTACATAGATCGTTCGTACTTAATTGTCGGTTAAAGTTAATGCTTTTCAGAGCCAGTCGAGGTGTAGGAGGCAGTAGGGACGGAAGAGTGTGAAAAGCAACAATCGGCGAGAGTTGTGAGGCAATGCAAGCGGGGGGATGCCGTTGGACGTAGTGGATTGTGTAGGGAGAGAGTGGGGGAGCCTGATGATACGCACGTCCTTGTCCTGATGTTAGTTTTGGAAAAAGAAAGGCAAGGGATCGTCTTTGGTAAGCTAATGTCCGCAGTGCAGTAGTCAAAGGGGTTGGAATAAAGGAGATGGGAGGAAACGCGCTGTGTTCCAAATCGTGCGCGGGGCAATAAAGAAATACTGGATTGTTCGATTGGCAAACCGGTTTATTAGTCTATCGTTGATTCACAAATTTTCTCCGAAAACCACTCCAATGTCACTTTTCCCTATGTCGTCGCTTTCCCCTCGAGTGTGATTTTTCCATCGTAGAATTATAGTTTATAAGTAGGGTATGGATTTTTCGGATTTTACCCGATTTTTACCACATTTGTAAAAAAGTAGAAATCAATGACATAATTAAATCTTTCAGTTACATATACACTTTACTATACTTGACTATATATAGATGCACGATTGGCACAAGTTATTAATTTGCAAAAACAACTTGACAGTAAAGCTCCAATACTGCATAGATTTGTCAACATTGTAAACACACGCTTAAAGAAGTAAATGACACTTCCCTGTAACTAGCTAGAAACAGGTGTGTATGCCGCTGTTATGAAAACATTACTTAGATCGACAGCATTTAATAAATTGCTTTAACTTTAAATTAGCAGTTAATATGGATATAAGAGTTTTCGGAAATTATTTCTTCGAAATGGATTGGTAAAATCAATAGGAATATTCATGCACCCGTTATATTTCTGGAGAAAAGTATCCGTGTTGGGTCCTTCTAATAAAAGATCACGTCGAATTTTTCGGAATACGTAGAAATGTGACTGAGCAGATTAAATTCGAACTTGCAGCTTGTATATTAAATCCCTTAACTCTTAACAAATATTTGGATATTGTTAAGTTTTGGATTGGTGCAGGTGTCTGATACCCTAAATTAAACAGATTTGCCTTAACATTGCTATGGATGCCAATATGCTGATGCTGAGCGTTCAGCTAGCCATTTGCGTCATTTTCAAACGACGGGATGGAATAAAATTACCGAAGAATCAGTTGCCAGGCAGATGTTGTTGTATGTGAATCATAAAACCCAAAATAATACCAGAAAATATTTAAACGACTTTTTCGTTTAACCCGATTTTACCCAAATTTTTGAGAAAATCATAAAACCCAATATTTACCCTCCGAATGAAATTTTTTTAAACCCGAAAAATCCACACCCTACTTCTAAGTATACAACACCCTTAACAAAATACCATTTGAAATTTTTTTTTCTAACTTGCTGGAAATGTTAATATTTATTAAAAATTTTGTTTGACGAGTTAATAATTTTTAAATTTATTTTATCGGAAAAGTTTTTTATGACTTGGCGTTTTATGATAAATATATTGAATCCATACTTAAAGTAACACTGCATTTAACATAGATATTTAGCTTTTGTAACAATTCTTAGAAGTTATTATTTCGTAATTTCGCTCCAAACAACTGTTTCACTTGTTTTATTATTAGGGGTGACTTGGCTGGGCCGTTCGGAAAATTTTAAACGAAGCCCTTTACTTTTTTAAATGAATCGTTTTCCAATGTCAGTATTTTTTCGAAAAAAATCTTGTTTAATGTTCTTGCTATATTTTTTCGTTTTGTCTGTGCATATTCGCTTAATATTTATTTTAAATGAATAATTGTTGGTGAACCTCAACACCAGTTTCCTTTTTTTACAGCTAATCTACAACTGTCGTGACAGTTTCTTACGCACTCAAGCTGTGGCCTAATTACCAAGATTCATCGATCATATTTTAAGGGTAAGTACCCTATTTTTTTCTACTCAATTTATTTTTGCCAAATAAACGTCACCAAATCTAAAAAATGGTGAAATACTTTTTTGTTTACTGTATGGTCGCAACACCATATTTTATTCCTTCCTACTAAGTTCTTGCGAATCCCTCAAGCTTCGGTATCTTTAAATTCAGCTTTCTGAACATTTTTAATTGTTAAAGGTTTTGCCGAGTACAATATACCTTATTTTAAAATCGAATTCTTTTTGCTTCGTAGTTGTTAGTGTGGGTTACTGGGAATGACATCTTTTGTATGGACCATATATGTATGCCCTTATGTACGATTGGATATTTCAAGCCATCCCTGATAGGGGTAGGTGGTCTATACCAACATCTGGTTTTCAATTCTGATGTGGACGTGGACCTTTTCACTCGTAATTGCCACTGTTCATGAGCTCATTTAGCTGCGTGTGCTTATGATGGATAAATGGCGAAATTAATTATTATTAAAATTCGCAGGTGAGATTTCAAAAGAAATAAGTTAAGGGTGACGAAATTTTGGCAATGCGTTCTCTATTTAGCATAAAGGATTATATTACAAACAAAAAATCACGTATGCTAAGTTGTAAATAATGTGGAGGGCAGTGGTGGCAGTCAAGTCAAAATGAATGACGTGCACCCGTTTGCTTGAACTCCTTCTGACCTCCCAACTATCACTTAATATTAAATTATAAATTAGGTTAATCGGACTCATATTTTTGCTTTGGTGGCAGTCAATATGGTTTTACTTCCCTGAATTCTTTGTTTATAACTATTATTTGCGGGATTGGCATCGAAGACAGTATTTCAATACAAATAGCCCGTAGCTTCACGGAGGTGTCAGTTTCTACGTTCGGAAAAACGAATGAAATTTTCCTTGAAAAGAGATTCATGTTTTAATATCTCTAGGTCGGCATGTGTCATGCCAGAGGCAGAGTAGATCTAAACGATCTTGACCGCAATAATTTTACCGAGCGCTGTTCAACTGTGATCGCCTTGCCGACCATACGAAAGTTTTCGGGCTTCAAAACACTGATAAATCAAGAATAGAGGTTGTCGTGGTGTCGAGCCTGTAACATAGAGATATAAAGGGCGTGTCGCCTTCTCAGAATGCGTGACAGCGATTGTGTTGCACGTCGCGAAGGTCGTATTAAGTGACGGTGTCGGCCATACAGCTCTGCTTAGTAGAACGAAATCTTTCGAATGAGTCACTTTCTTCAGCACTCTCCAATAGATATCTCTCTAGAAAAGGCGATACTATTGTAGATCATGAGACATTCACACGCTTTTTTGGCCTTTCCCATGGTATTGCCGTTGACTGCAAATCTGATGTCGCGAGATTATTTTCTGGCGGCTCTAAATACTCGCGGAAAGATATCTCCTTTTGTGAAAGGAAGTGTTCCCAAAAGTGTTAATTATTTTTATTTGTGTTCTGACTCCTCGTTTTGAAAGCTATTCGTGAACAATTCAAAGTTCTTTTATTTGTATTTCAATCGCCAGAGCGTTTGAAGTAAAATTGATTTTGTTAGAAGTATCTAGATCGGTGTTTTTCAACCGGTGTTCCGCGGAACACTGGTGTTCCACTGGCATTGCATAAGTGTTCCGCGAAATATTCCACCGAAATAATTTTTCTATAAATTTAATTAATTTAAAAATAAAAAGTATTTTTAATTTGCTCTTAGACCCTAAGTCCATCTATCGGGGAAGCAGGGTAGCAGGTTACAACTTCTAACTTGCTGCAGTACACGTGCACGTTCCCACAGCCATGGTAAATATACGTATAGGTGTTCCGCCAATTTTATCTCCATTTCAGTGTTCTGCCATTCAAAATAGCATTAAATGCAATCTCAATCTCATAAAATGTCTTTTGTTTTCCATCGAGCTCTCACCAATACGTAATCTCACTGTACTCGTCGCGGCAGTATGATTTTTTTTTAAATTTTGCCCTATTGAAGTAACGAATACATACATTTTTAGATATTATATATTTAAGAATTTATTGCCACCGTGCTACTATTAAATAAGAAACTTTACAGTAAGAAGTATTTTAGCCAATAAAATTGATTCTCGTTATAATTCTCTACGAGATCGCTTAATTTCTGCTTTTTAAATATGCTTCCTGCAGTGAAAATGGTCAAAAAATGTCCAGTGTTTGCGAAGTAAATTCTCTTGACTTTCTTACATTGACTAACACAAGGTTGAAATTTTTTGAAAAATTATATTTTCTCTACAAGTTAATTTTTTGTGTCTCATTTCATGTGAATCGTCGTCGCTTCCTTAATTAAAGGTGGAAGCATCTTGGATGAACGATTCAGTGGTGATACCATATCCACCTCGCGTTTGGTACGAGATACTGAGAACATGTTGGCTCTCGAAAGTCGTCTAATAAATAATAATTAATTGTGTGAAATATAATAAAATTGTTTTTTTGGCCATTTCGTTTGAAAAATAACTTGCCATAAATATCAGCTTGATCTTTCAAAGTTTATCCTATATGTACATGCATTTCGTCCTTTTTTATTGATAATGCTTTAATACGGTATTAATTTATTTTTGTTTTTGTTATTAACTTTCCATGTAAAGGTAACCCCTGAGAATGAATTGATATCATTGTATGAAGTAATTTCTTTTCTGGTTATTTATGGAATCGTTTTTGGTGATGCATGTAGATGGTCAGCAAAATACGAATAATTTTTATACCCTCGTTCACTATTTTACTTTTGAAGACTATGATGTTTCTATGTCAAAAGAGGAAAATGTGCTTATCTTTTCGCATGTGCCACCCATAACTATATACATCTATGCATAGTCAACCGTACGAAAAGGCAGTTGAGCTATTAAGGTGCTACGACTGGTACTATCGTGAAACGTAGCCTTTTCCGATTTTGTGCGCCTTAAAATGAAGTAGTATTTGTTTATTTTATGCCATTTCTATGTTAATGTATGGTTTTATTGATTTATTTATGTTCCGATACCATTCATATCGTACGTGGCACCATGAAGCTCCATAAAATACAGTATATAAGATCTTTTTATGTTTAAAGAGTTTTTAACCCGATTATATTGTATAACATGGGTTCTTATGTGATATATTGATTCGTTTAACGCTGTTTCGTTCTACGTCGCTATTTTCAGCAGTGGCGCGTTTACGCAGAGGCGCATGCCTAGGTCCCCCAATATTTGGGGAGCCCCAAAAGTTGAAATATTTTTTTCAGAATTTTATTAATTCATCAGTAAAAGAAAACAAATATAGAAATAAATTAATATAGTATAACATGCCATACTATTTGCAACAATTACAGTGCCATTAAAATGTCAATCAGTCACCCTCTCGACGCGATATTAGCAAACTCCCTAGTCTATCATTGGCAAGTTTGAATATATATATATATATATATATATATATATATATATATATAATTACGGCAAAGACTCCCGTAATCTTTCTTACCCAGTCGTTCCTTTTGCGGTCTCTTTGGTTGATCCCAAGCATACATCTCCCCATCCTGTGTTGTTTGCAGGCGCTGGACTATTCTGGCGTTCATGGTCCATGTTTCGCATCCATAGATCAAAACAGGCAGAACACACTGGTCATACAATCTCCTTTTCAGAAAGACTGGGATAGTTGATTTAAAGATACTTGCATTCCTGCCAAAAGCACTCCATGTCATCTTCACTCTCCGTTTGATTTCTCCAAGAAGTGATCCGTCGGTGATGATGAGTGACCCAAATAAACGTAATTTGTTACTTCTTCGAGTTCTGCTCCATTGATCGATATCTTCTCGAGATTTGTAAAGGAGTTGAACATGAGATTTTGTCAAGTGGCGAGTAAGTTTTAGTTGTATTTTTTGATCACTGCATATATAATATGAGGTTTACCTTTGTTGTTGCGAGGAGAATTAGAGCCGACTAATCGCATCTACTGATATATACTGCCACCAAAACAATCTTAACATATAATTTTCTTTGTCTTTATCATTCTGTCTGTTCCGCTCGAGAAACAATGGTCGAGATAACTTTTCTGCTCTTTTACTGATTAGTTTCAGTTACTTGTTTACTTGTCCTTTAAAATCTTCACTTGAAGACTCAAATTCTGTCCAGGAGCGTTTCATTCCTTCATTTGAATAACATGAGCATGGGTGAAGTGTAATTTTGATTTTCATTATTAATATTACTTATAATCATTGTAAAAACTCAGTTCCTGAAGAGAATGAACGTTCATTTCCCTACTTTCGCTTTTCATACATGCGTCGAACCGGACCATAAATTTGTTTTGAATACGAAATGTTACGTTTTTAAGAGATATTTCATCTTCAATAGCAACCGCATTCTTGCCGATGTTGCGAAATTACGTAGACTAAATTGGTTTAAATGAAAAATCAGTAAAAAAATTTGTGAACTTGTGAAAGGGATTTTCTTTAAAGAATATTCAACTTTAAAATTTACATATGCATGGGAGGCAAGTAGGTTATATTTCAAAACTAAATTGTTAGTTAAATTTTAGTTTGAGTATCTTCGAGTTAATTAGCCAGAAGAGAAATCCAGATTGATAGACTTTTGAGGAAGTATTGTCATCGATGGAGAGATGGAGTGAAAGAGGAAGGGGAGACGGGGGGAGGAGGTTTACATTAACAGCATTTGTAATTTATGCTTATGTGATGATTGTGTTCCAGTTTGATAAGGGGTTTTATTCTGCAAAGAATTATTGTCTTTCCATTTAAAACAAATAAAAAAATATAAAAATACATTTGATATCCCGTAATTTTTGGCGGGAATTCACGCTAGTAAAATAATAATATGTGCCAGGTTGGTGTGTGTGAGTGTATGTAAATCAACCTCTTGGATTATTATAGTGTGCCAGGTTTGGGAAAAATATCTGGTAGTATTTACAACAAATGTATGTAATAGACTTAAAATTTTCATCATGCCTCGTTGCATTACGTCGTATGTTAAAATTACATTTCTTTGTCTTGTGCATTTTTATACGTTAATGAGATATTAAAAATCACACCTCCACGTTCCTCAATTCTTAACGCTTTTGCAAATAAATTAATGCGTAGCTAAAGAAATGTAACGAGTGTAGAAATGGCGTGAACGTTTGAGATTAACTTGACTTTACAAATACTTTCAACGTTGTATAACAGGCAGTAATTGATATAATTATATTCTTGTTGAGGGTACCGTACAGAGTTATACTTTAATCTAAGTTTATCCAAGACCTTAACTATCAAAGAGTAGGAAAAAAGCAAGAACAAAAGTAAACTCAAAGTTGTGCCAAATGGAAAGCGGCGTCTCATACTTAAAGCAAGCCTGGGTTTCATTTAAGATCTTCGATTTTATCTGAAGTAAAACGTTCTTATTTAATTACCAGCGTTAAAATGGCGGTCTCATATCCATTGCAATTGCATTTCCTTACGTCAAGAATGAACGTGGCGTCGAAAATACAACACAAAAATTTGCTTGAGAAATTTTAAAAAAGTGATTTTCCGGGTGTAGCTTTCGTTTTCATCTATCTCCGCATTTGTGGAATCAGTCGTTCGACTCCAAATTTGAATTATGAGTGAAGACTCGTCGCTGTCATCATAGCGTAAAACGTCGCGTGCGGACCTCGAAACTGAGCGAATGGAAGTAACGCATTTCACAACTCCAGGTACTCGGTCTAGCTTACGGGTCGCACGCTTGTCGGTGGCGTTCGAGGACCTCTCTTCGATCGCTCTATGCCTCCCCCCTCGGACAGGTAGCGTGCTTTCGACGTTTCCCCCTCCCACCTCGCCGCTCTTCCAATCGAGAATCCCTCGAAGGGTGGGCGGGTAGGTGGAGACCAAAGGTGCGCGGGCGACCGTGGGGTGGGTCGGTTATCCCGTCTCCGCCACCGTCGGAGGAGCAGGGGACGGGGGGGAGGGCGCCATGAGGCGTCTGCGCCGCTACGCGACTCCGCCGATCGATGCTCGAATCTCCGTTTCTCCCCCCATTTTCCCTCCCCCCTCCCTCCTTTTCCCTCTCCCCCCTTTCCATCCCCCTTTCCTTCCCCCTTTTCCCCTCCCCCATTTCCCCCTCCCCCTTTTCCCTCCTTCACCCCTTTTTCCTCCCCCCATTTGCCCCTTCGACCCGCCCACTGCGGGTCTCGTCGGGCGTCCCCACCGCCTCTTCGCACAGTCTCGGCGTGGCGAGCGCTGTGAATTCACGGGCGTCGACGAAAGAATCCGTCGTCCTCTCACGCGGTCCTCGGCTTCGCTTCCTGCGTCGTGGAGTCGTTCCCTCTTGTCTCTCCCTCGCGGAGAGAGAGTTAGATATATAACGGACGGGAGAGGGACGTCGTCGTGGCGATCGCATCGGTATCTGCTCGAGTATATATCTCGCTTATCGATCGGCCGACGCCCATATCGACCGCTGCTCCCTCGCTGTGATCGGAACCTTGCGGTTTCCCAAACGCTCAGTATGTCTGTCGAGATGGTACTGCTGAGAAATACGGACGGATAGCAAATCCCCGAGGGCTTTTGTTACAAGTGCTCTCGTCCTAAAGCGCGACGACCAAGTGCTCGGTCGGTACCTGCTGCCGTCGCCCGCGTGTTCCGTATTACTGCCGTCGCCCCTATCGTCTGTCTCTAAGTATACTCGTGTTTAGGTGTATATCCTCCGCTCGCAAACTTCGCTGCAAGCACGCCCTCTCCTGTTTGCGCTTATCTTGTTAGCACACTGAAATCGATCCCGGTGTTGACTTCCCCACCCGACCGCTCCTTCTCACCCTCTCCCCATATCAACCTTACCGCATCCTCCTCTTCGTCCCCTTCCCTTCTCTCCCACATTCCCGCATCGGCTCTCGGTTTAATCTCTTGTCTCTTCGAGGGCGAGGAAAGGCTGCGTGTGAGTCGAGAAGGGAGAGAGTGCGTGCATGCGTGTATGTGTGTGTTCGATGAGAGGAGAAGAGGGGGGAGTGGCTTGAAATGGTCCGGAGGCTGTCTTGGCGGAGGGAGACTGGAGACGTCTGCGCCATGTGGTCCGGTTGAAACCCTGGCGTAATCACCGCGAATGAAGCCATTATGTCCAAGACCTTAAATGCATACAGAGTGTAAGTGGCCTTTCTCATCTCACCTGCATATTCGCGAGGTTTTCTTGCTCGGCGCTCGCCACCCTTCTTTGCCTGGTGTCCCTTCTTGTTTCCACGCAGTGCCTCTCTCGGCGCACTATCTGTTTGTTGCCAAGACGAATTTTTGTACACAGATCCTCCAATCGGTGACGATAGTGTGTAACGCCTTGCCGTTTTTTGCGTCAAAATCCATTTTTGTGGCTCCACCTTATTAACGTTATCGTATTCTTGTGTCGTTTTAATTAACTTAGTCGATTGTTTTTTTCGTTCCGTCTAGAAAAATTCATTTGAACATGAAGTATTTATAAAATTCCTGAGGAATTCATTGCTAGGTTGCTTATAGAAGAAAGTGAATTAAGGGATATTCTACGGGATTATTTTAAGTGTTTAAAAATAGTGCCTTTCCTAAGTTCACGAGAATATCCTTCAGTTTAAGTTTTTAAATATCTATTTTGGCTAATTATGGGTTGCATTTCGATAAGAAAAAAATGCCTTAATATAAGTCTTAATCTAGAACATTTTGGAGTAAACGTTGCCTCGTTTTTTCCGGAAATACTAAGAAGGCGCACACCAGGCCGACATCTCCGTGAATCAATACTTTGACTGTTCGCTCACCATTGGATCGCGAGTTCGAAGCAGGTCAAGCCGCAATCAATGCAAATTTTTAATTATTTTGGTATGAGAATGGAATTTTAATTAGGGCGATCCGAAGACAAGATTACATGCGGAATCAACCAAACACTTTTTATTGGCAATTGGAGTTTGTTTTGAAACAAATAGCCATTTTTGAGCAAACCTGGAATCTTTAAAGCTATTTAAGGAACATAACGTTTATCGTCTTAATTTTTATTCTATAATTAGTTCGTAGTGCACTCTACCGACTCATCTCACAACGCAAACCTGTTGGATTTACAACTTGATGGGATGCTTCATAAGTAGTCACGCATTTTATGAAAACAGTAGTTGTACGAAGAAATTCAAACTAGTGTTTTCGATTCTTTATTTTATGTATGAACAAAATTCCTTTAATTTTTTCTGTTTCCGTTTCTTGTTTTAAGGACCCAATTCAATATTTCCGTTTATCGGCTATGATAAATTATTTTGACGCCGTTAACCTTACGTTGCAGTTTCCTTTGTCAGGTTTCGATTACGTATCAGATTCTTGATTTCTTATTCGTTCCTTTCATAGATTCCCATCATCCATCTCCGTTTTTGTTGCAGTTTTTATATTTTCCTCAAGGTTCATCTTAAGTATTGTCTTTTTGCTAGCTGTCGACAATTTTTGTATTCAATTTTATACATCTGCAGTCAGGGCTGGCGTGATTATTTGCGGGGCCTAGTTCGATAGTGAGCGGGGGTATTTATGTATGTATATACTAGTAGAAGGTGCTTGCATACTGCAAGCATTTCATCTCACCTTGAAAAAACATTAATTTTTCAGACAGATATTTCATCATTACAAATATTCTATTAATTCTAAAGATTTCACCTCCGCAGCGATTTTCGTTTTTCC
Organism: Tanypteryx hageni; assembly: GCA_028673005.1. Lineage (NCBI taxonomy): Eukaryota > Metazoa > Arthropoda > Insecta > Odonata > Petaluridae > Tanypteryx > Tanypteryx hageni. Next base: position 222,719,465 of record CM054113.1, read on the forward strand.
CACATGTAAAAATAATAGTTTAAAACAATCCCCAAATGTTGCAATTTTAAACATTTTACACTTTCTCCATTATGGGGTACTAATGCTACACATTTCAGCCAAATTTTAAAGTTGTAGCACTTCTAGAAGTAAAATAATATTTTTCTAATTGTTTAAAATTTAAACATTTTTAACGGTTGCCGCAATATATATATGGAGAGATTGAAATGTTTATTTGTGCAAATACACTGTTCTGTAAATAATTTGAAAATTGCAACTTCCTAGCTCATCCCGTAGTACCTAAAAAATTATTAAACTTTAATGTTCAAATGGAGTTAAAACAATCCCAAAAATTAGCAATTTTGTAATTTTCGATTTTTATAATTGGTTATGACAAATGTTCTATAAACCTGCAAAATTTCAGCTTCCTAAACCTATTAGATTGGTCTACACACTGGGAAAACATTTTCCCATGCTAACTTATGGGAGATATTCCGGGGTATCTGGAGTCGAACCCAGGACACTGTAAGCAAAACTAACAATAATTCTTAATAGATATTGCGGCTTTCTAGCAACACGAAAAATTGTATCTTTCCAGCTCACGGGCAAGTGCCCAAAATTAATTTACAAAAATGACGCAATGCTTTTCTTATGGGAAAAAACGCAACGTTCGGAATTTCTGGAGTCGAACTCATGTCACTTAGGTAAGAAGTCTCATTTTATCTGAAGGATTCTCCATTATATCTACAAAAACTAAAACTTTCAGCTCTCTAGCTCTTGTAGTTTGGGCTGGACATTAGTATCCTCCTATATGTTATATATCATCATTATATATAGACGTTCCTTACGGAGGAGGAGGATATATAATGATAACAGGAGGATACTAATGTTTAGGCACTTCCAGATGTGCTGGAGATTTGAAATTTTTTTCTTAGGTAGTATTTTGTGCAAAACCGACTAGAAAAAACGAAAATCATGAAAAAGTGCAACAATGCGGCCGCTAAAAATTCGCAATTGTTTAAACAAATTTTCAGGGTTTATGTATTTCCACATGTGCTACGGAGTTGAAATTTTTTTTATAAGTAGAATTCTTAAAAAAAACGAAATAGGGATTATACAAATTTTGATATTTTAATTTGTTTGGCAGTTAAAATTCTTAAAGTTTAAACAAATAGATAACTGTTTAGGTACTACGAGATGAGCTAGGATGCTGAAATTTTCAAATTATTCACAGAGTAGTGAATTTACACAAATTAACATTTCAATTTCACCATATATGATTTGCGGCGGCCGTTAAAAATTATTTAAATTTAAACAATTAGAAAAATATTATTTTACTTATAGAAGTGCTACAACTTCAAAATTTGGCTAAAATGTGTAGCATTATTACCTTATAATGAAAAAAGTGTAAAATTTTTAAAATTGCGGCATTTGGAGATTGTTTTAAACTATTATTTTTACATGTGGGAAAAACGAAAATCGCTGCAGAAATGAAATCTTTAGAATTAAAAGACTATTTGTAATGATGAAATTTCTGTCTGAAAAATGAATGTTCTTTTAATGTGAGATGAAATGCTTGCAGTATGCAAGCACCAACTATTAGTATATATATATAACTAGTAGAAGGTGCTTGCATACTGCAAGCATTTCATCTCACCTTGAAAAAACATTCATTTTTCTGACAGACATTTCATCATTACAAATATTCTTTTAATTCTAAAGATTTCAACTCCGCAGCGAATTTCGTTTTTCCCACATGTAAAAATAATAGTTTAAAAAACTCCTCAAATGTTGCAATTTTAAACATTTTACACTTTCTCCATTATGGGTACTAATGCTACACATTTTAGCCAAATTTTAAAGTTGTAGCATTTCTAGAAGTAAAATAATATTTTTCTAATTGTTTAAATTTAAATAATTTTTAACGGCCGCCGCAATTCACATATAACAATTGGGAATTTTTAGCGGCCGCATTGTTGCACTTTTTCAAGATTTTCGTTTTTTCTAGTCGGTTTTGCACAAAATCCTTCCTAAGAAAAAAATTTCGAATCTCCAGCTCATCTGAAAGTGCCTAAACATTAGTATCCTCCTATATGTTATCATTATATATCGACGTATGTTATATCCTCCTCTGTAACGAACGTCTATATATAATGATATATATATCCTCCTCTGTAAGAGTCGTCGATATATAATGATAACCGGTGGCGCAAAAAATGTCGTTTTTAAAAGGAAAATGTTAGTTTTTTAAAAGAAAATGGTAGTTTTTTAATAAAAAAATAGTTACTTTTAAAATTAATATTTAGTGGAAACTTTATTGTTTAAAAATCGGGCGGTGTAAATGTTTATTAATGGAATATAAAACAATACCATAATGGAATACATATCAAAAGGTTAATATAGAATTTAATATAATCACATATAATTACACAACATGAACGATCAACTATCACAGATTTGTATAAAATCACAAACTCAAATAGTTTTATAAAAAATATTTTTTAAATAATTTTTCTTGCCCTTTTTGCTGCAAATTCTTGACATATCATCAAAATTTAAAGTTTTTCCTATATCATTTTCTATTGATAATATAGGAAGGGAAGTGAATCGCTTTTGATTTAATGTGAATCTTTTTTTATTTAATTAATTTTTTATAATTCTAAGTTTTGAAAATGAGCATTCTGCAGATGCAACTGTAACAGGTGTGGTGAGTAGTATTCTTAAAGCCATTGTTAAATTTGGGTCAATTTACAGAAAATACAATAAAAGGAACCTGCAGGCGTATTTTTTAATTTCATAAAATTAATCAAATCGAAAAAAAGGACAAGCAAGTGGTTTTGCCGACGAACATAAGATCACGATGCTCGAATGACAGAAATAATTAAGTGAAAGATATGTTTGTGTTTTGAGAGAGCGTCAGAGAAGAGAAGGATAAGCATTCTCACGTATCGGGGTTCTGTTTATGATTCGTCTTAATTTCACACACTTTCGTAGTGGAGAAGGGGATTCGGGGATGAACCGTGAGACTACTACTACTTCTGTTCTGAGATGAACGGCACTCTACACCAGGGGTCCTACACCTTTTGCAGACCATGAACCACATTTAATATAAAAAAATATCTGGCGAGCCACCTACGAAATATACGCGAGGTACATTACAAATAATACGGTGGAACCCCAACATGCAAACGTCATGTGTTCGTCAGCTGAATGCTCGTAAGTTGAATTAGTTTTTCCATTAGAAATAGAGTTAATTTTGTTAATGCGTTCCTGAATCATTATCTAAACTCAATTTCCACGTAGAAAGAGGGCAAAAAATTGCGCTATCAATGCATGAGAATTGAGCCTTGTGCGGGGCCCCTAATAAAGCGCTGGGAACCGACTGAACATGACTCACGCCGGCCCTGTCTGCAGTCTTCGAGAGAGATTTGTATTATAAAAGAAAATGGCAAACTATCACATTCGTTCTTAATCCACTTGCTGTCCTACTTGAGCAGGGCCGGCGAAGGCAGTTTGGCGCCCTAGACAAACTTTTTTTGGCGCCCTACTCCAATCTAAATGATACTAAAAATCTAATAGATGAAAATTATTTTTAATAGCAATTGCACAATGTCTGCAAGCAGCGGTATTACTTAAATATAATATTAATAAAGGATAGTTTTTTATTATTAAATTTTTTTCATAACTACTAAAAACAATGTTTTTCCACATTAAAAAAGCTTCATGGTTGGTAATAGCGGTAAAAATGGGCATTAAGAAGAATATTTTTTAGCAAGAGATAAAGCAAATCCTAACTTTAGGCTCGTAAGTTAGTTGGTACGTCAACATCTTCAAGAATTACACATTTTCCATATCTTCCTCAGACCGCTACTTTAAACTTCTTATAGTTTTAGGATTGGGGTAGTACACAGCATTGAAGAGGAATTGAAATCATTTTCAATATAAAGGTATATACAACACAAATGCACGTGAAAAATATAACAAAATGAATCAATAATAGATTAAAGATAAGTATACATTACTTTTAAAAAAGTATACAAACACACATACAGAGTCGTGAAATAAAAACTTGGGCTCTTCATGGCGCACAAGGCAGTTGCCTGTTTTGCTACTCCGTTCCGCCGACCCTGTAAATGAGTTGTAATAACATATCATCTATAGTCGGATAGAAAAGTTTTTTTGGGAACATTATTATTCGACAATCGTAACCGCGCTGTGCCGATAAAGTGTAACCACTGCGAATGCTTTGTTTTTTATATTCCCAAGATGTTTTTCCTCCATATTGTTTAATTTACTCCCCATAACATACTTCTATGGGTGGTGAATGTGTTGGAGGTGTGACTTAACTGCGTTGTACGATTTCTCAGATTACTTTTATTTGTCCCATTATGATGAATCCGTCTCATATGCCCGTTTGCTGTCTGGGTCGAGGTTACCTTGAAATTTGGTTCGCTAGGAACGTTATAAATGTCTCGTAAACGATGAAGAGATAGACGAAAAACCTTCGTCTTTCACATTCCTTTTTGTGCAGATGGGGATAATTTGTTTTGAAACTATTATCGCAGTGCCTGGATTCTAGCTTACCTAGGACATTCATCAGTTTTTTATTTCCATATTCTTGAATAATCCATTTTGACGCCATTGTATTCGGACACCACATCATTCTTTGCGTCATTGATTGCGTTGGCCGTCAGTATTTCTTCTGGCTCCTATGCATCTCCCTATTTCCCTAGGCCTTTATTTTCTGTCGCTTTCTTTACCAATAACATGCGTTGAGCCTTCGTAGTTCCTTTCCTTTCAGATGCAATGTAGACTCTAGTGCAGTGATTCTCAACCATTTTCATTCCACGGCACACTTAAACAAATAAAACAAGTAATGGCGGCACACCGCCCCCATTTTCCGGTGCATCTCTCTCTTTTTCACTTCTCCCAAAATTCCGCGGCACACCAGTTCATGTCTGACGGCACACCGGTTGAGAACCACTGCTCTAGTGAATGGCCTCTTTTGTCTGCATTTATTTATATTTGCTTACATGCATTCGTGTTATGCATTATATGTGTGAGAAGACTGAAATATCCGAAGATACAATTTCAACTCACCTTGGAGCCTAACGAGCTCGCATATTTTTTCAGCATTTTACATTCCTTATAGGTTCACTCTACTTTTTAGCCTACTTTCCAAAAAATGGAAAGTAGTCTTATGAAATCGCCTCCGTGTCCATGTGTGTGCCCCTAACATCTTCGTGAATGAACCGATTTCAACTAAATTTGGTACATCTTCACATAAATTGATGACCAAAATGACGTATTTAGACCGGATCAACTCTGCAGGGGTGCCACAGTTGCAAAGTTAAACTTTTCGGTAATTATGAAATTGGAAGGAATTGGCCCAACCGATTTAAACGAAATTTTGTATGAAGTAGGCGTGCAATATAAGATAACAAACTCAAGATGTTTAATATATATATAGAAAGCAGGGCTGCTACAATACAAGAGATAGAAAATTATTTTTCACGTGTTTTTGTTGAACTGTCCACATTAATTTTAACCAAATTTAATACTTATAATAAACACATATATACAAAACCATATTAGCATATTTAAACCGAATCAGCCAAACAAAGGTGCCACAATTACAAATTAAACTCTTTCAGTAATTAAGGATTTGGAAGGAATTGGCTTAACGGATTTCAATTAAATTTTGTATATAAGATTTGTATAACATACCATAATTAAATAAAGATGTTAAAAGCGGAGCTAAAGAGCAGAACTACCACAATAAAAAGCTAAATAATATTTTTACACGTATTTACAGAGAACTGACCCGATGGATTTTAATTTAACCTTAATATAAATAAATAACCAAAATGTCATATTTCAACCAGGTCGAGTAAACAGCGCTACCATAATATCAAGGTTAGCTGAACGGATTTCAAAGGAATTTCGTTTTTGGGGCGAGTATAGAATGTCAAAACAAGATGAATGTTTAGAACGGATCAAAAAAGCAGGGTTACCACAATGTGAGGAAAAATAATTTTCTGATTTCAAAGCAAATACATTACTATACGATTATACTACGGCGAATTTGATGAGAAGCACTTCTGTACTACGGGAAACCTGTGTACGCCCCTACTTGTGATATATTAAAATTGTATTGAAAGGAAAGTAGGCGGATTTGTTCTTTCCAGAACTTCTTCTTTGGGTTGTAGCCCTACTCTTGATATCATTTATTTTTCTAGATAGGTCGGGTAAAATGGCCAAAAGGCCGTAGCAGTATTGGTGGACGTTCGTCCAGCTGAAAAGCGCGTTGTTCTAACCAAGAAGTAAAGGTTAGATGCTGTTATCAAGCTCCTCAATGCTTATTTTTTATGTTGAAATATCTTATCAATATAGATTGTGAATCCGACGTTTTACTTATTTACTGTTAGCCGTTCCTGCTAGCGGTAGTCTAACATAATACTGTATATTAGTGAGAATCCCATGGTCCTGCATGTAGTTTGTAGTTAACTTTGCTTCACCTGTATTTATGGATTTCTATTCCATTGAATCAGGGAATATAGAGGAATATATTTAATTTTAAATTATTAATTTTCCTTCCAGATTAAATTTTGACTAACAATATTTTCATTTTAAAGAAAGTATACTGTAATGCCTTCCAAAAATTAAAGTTGGAACTACTCAATAGTTTTGCGTTTATTTTTATGACTTAAATTCATTTTAGGGGGCATATCAAACCGACAGGCTTGAATTTTATTTTTTCCTTCTTCTGTAATAGTTTTAAGCATTATATTTTTCATTTCTTAATTTGGCATATCACTAATATCAGGCCGTTTAATATTAATTTTGCTAACAAGAACGTCCGGGTCCGATGCAAGATTTGAACCCAGGTCCTTAGCGTTAAGAGATAAGCTCTTCACTTAGCATGCTTTACATAATATATAAATATTAAGTCGAACCTTTAGATCAGGCATGGGCCTGCGGGCCTGATACGATCTCCGAGAGCATTTTATGCGGCTCGCGAAGCTCGGATGAAAAACAGATACGTAAAATTTAACATACAAAGTCATATTTTTATAATTATGATAATAAAACATTTAATAATGAAATTATAACCTTATAAACCTAATTTAGATTTGATTTTCACTTGTATGATACTTCTGAATCTCCAGGTAACTCTCTATTTAAACTCTTATCAGGCCCGCCGAAGCACTGACAACTTTAATTGCGGATCGCCGAAGGATTCGATATCACCAACGCGGCCCGCCACGTAGAAAAGGTTGCCCACCCATGCTTTAGATCAGTGGTCGGCAACCTTTTTTGGTGTCTGGTCAATTAAAGGTTTTGGGGAAATGCGATGGGTCATTAAAAAATTTGAATGAAAAGAAAAATCAAACCTGGATGTTTATATAAGCAATATTTAGCTACTGAGTTACTCTTTTATTTTCAAAACGTAAACCCTTCTGATCATGTTTACCTTTGTGGGTCACCCAAATCGTGATGGCGGGTCACTCACTGACCCATGGGTCATAGGTTGCCGACCACTGCTTTAGATCAAGGATCTCAAACTCGCGGCCCCCGTGGTACATTTCTGCGGCCCACTAACATAAGTAAGCTAGCTTACACTAGACGGCCGAAACTCAGATGTATTTCTTATAAAATATTTCACGTAAATCTAAGAAACGTAAGAAGTTGTTAAATCAGCCCTTTTAAAACTACACGCAGTTTATTGCCCATTCCGACTTATAAAAATTTTGCGCAGTTGAGGTACTACCGTAAATACCCGCGTATAGTGCGCACCCTCGTATAACGCGCAGGGGGGTTTTCAGCCTCGTAATCTATTATTTTTCTATATACCCGCGTATAGTGCGCACAGATTTTTTTTAGCGTTACCGTTCCAGAATCAAATAGATGGTGTAACGTGTTCTAAGACAATGATCGAATTATTGGTATTATGTATTGTTTACGTAATGAAAGTGCGAAATGAAATTTTCGAATAACGTTCCAAAAGAACGTCAGCTAACTCAATTACGTACTCTGTGTTTACTTACAAGGTGATATTAGGATATACACAATAAATCGAATTATATTAATTTCATAGTATGGCATATGACATTCTTTGAGCTAATAAAATGAAGGAATGTTTTTTACTTACGTTTTTGTCACGCCTGAGGTGGACGGGTTCGCCCAACCTTCAGTTTCACCCTTATTAGAACACTCGGGAGCACGTAAAAACAATAGCAAATAACCATAATTAACTACAGACTCGAAGAATCAAGAATAAATCAATTATGAATGTTGAGAGAATGGTAGGGAACGATAACTTTATTTAGTTCTACAAGAAGCCTCAACTCCCAGCGTACTCAAAGGCATCGGCTGCCATTGTTTCTAATTGTAAGTAGTACCAGTACCTCACCACCAGGCCGGGCGCCGGTGTAGGGTGACGTCATGCGTAATATGCCGATTCCGATAACAACATCGAAGAAGAATGGTCCGGTGACGAAGTATTTCTTGACTTTTAAAATGAATAAATACTGAATTCATTCTTTTCATATCTAATTAATGAATGTTTGTAGAATTATTAAATAAATTTTAACTATTATCCATCTTACTTTTCGTAAAAATCACCAATAAAATTATGAGGATACCCGGGCAGTAATTACTGTGCCGAATTTGTGGAAATATGGGGTCAAATGAAAATAGGAAGATTTTGTACCCTCGTATAACACATCCTAATTTTTAACTCAAATATTTCGAAAAAAAAGTGCGCATTATACGCGAGTATTTACGGTAAGTGTGTTCTTCCCACTGCCAGCGTGTTTCTTGCATGTCAAAAGAGCCCAACCATCGACGCCGAATCTAGCATTTTTGTAACGATTGGGTTTAAAGCCGCATCATCGGGTCGGGGCAATTTCTTCCTTGAGGAAGGGGAGAATGGGTGTCCAAAGAATATGAAACGATGTTAGGACTATGAAAGTATGCGGCCCGCGGACTTGGCACGGTGTCTTAATGCGGCCCGCGGGTTAGGTGGAGGGTTTTCATGCGGCTCGTGCGTCGATGTGAGTTTGAGATCTCTGCTTTATATGGATGAAGATTTATTGCTGCAAATTTTCTCATTTGACATGAAAGACATTTTTCATTTCAAACTTAAGGTAAAGCGGGTTGCATAAGTCGTAGGATGTGAATTTTAAAATCATCTGGATCGGGTTCACTCCATTCGAATTCAAAAGAAAAGCGCCTGACAGCAAATTGTTTATACCTACTTCAGGATGCAGCTTTCCTTTTCTTACAAAAATATTTAAAAGAGGATAGGCAAGCATAGGAATTATTGGGTATGGTTGAAGATACAGATAGTATTCAGTAAATTGAGCACTTTCTATTCTGGGCATTTGTACCCAACGGCAAAGCAACATGAGACAGTGGCATGAGGAAACAACCTTAAAATTATGTATGAAAAATTATTTCAAATGGGATAGAAAGCATTGGCCACATTTTGAAAGCATATTTGCATATACTCTGTGAGAATTTTTTAAAATATTGCTGTTCAGAGTTCAATCAGCCATGAAAGCATTTTTTGTTAGAATTATTATTTTTACTGATTTGTGAAAATACATGCAGGAACATGATTAACCCTCGGTGGAGACCATGGCACCTGCAAGCAACTCCTTAGGAAACATTGATCTGGTTTACATTTGTGAGAGGTATTGTCAGGGAATGTAGAAATTGAACAACCTTGATAGAATTAGAGACATCATAGAAAAATACACTTAAAGATATACTGTTGAAACTCGTTATTGCATATTTCAGGATTAAATCATGTGTCCAAGACTGCCCATATTATAATGAAATTAGTTCTAGCAAATTGCTGAATTACAAAAAAACTTACATGAAATTAGTAATTACAAAAATAGCACACAACTGCATGCACACCTTTTAGATGAATTATACAATTTTTTAGATTATTTTCTTTTTTATGTATACAGTTTGCTTAGTTGCTATGAAGTCCTTGGATATTTTTTTTGATGGAGTTCCTTCTTGATGCTAGGTAAAATATAAGAGATGAATAGTATCATTTTGTTCTTCAGACCACATCATAAGTTCCTTAATGTTTTCTGAAACTTAACTAACATTGGGTAGTTACATATCAAACTTTTTTTCAAGGGACCACATTTGACTAATGTAATATGCCAAGTTACAAAGGTGTTGAAATTACATATTATGCAAGTTCGCATAAAGCGGAAACTAAATTTTGACATTTTAAAAGGAGAAAAATTCTGTACTTGGTTAAAGCACCTATCCGGCAAGTGGGGAGGCCCGGGTTCATTTCCTGGTACAGAATTTTTCTCCGTCTCAAATGTCAAAATTTAATGCAAAGTGATTATTCGCATTATGTCAAATCACATTAAAATCAGGTTTATTCTCTATTTATATGTTGCTTACATATATATGTATAAATTCGCTTGAACTTGTTGTATGACAATTTTAATGATTTTGTTACATTTGTTGGTTGCTTTCTAATGTGTAAGATCCCAATCTTAATTGTAATGTTATTGTTGTAAATCAGTTATGCATGATAAATAAACGTGAATTGAATTATGGCCCTATCATTGCCAGTTAGACCAGGAGTTTTGATAATAATACTTCGACATCTTCATTATTAATTTATTTTGTCCATGTTAATTGTGAATTGCTTTTTGTGGCTATCAGAGAGATTTAGTATGTGGAACTGTTTTGTTAGTTTTCAGTTTAAATTTATATGAAAATAAAGTTCTGAGGTGGAACAGTAAGTGGAAGAGGAAGAAAAATTTCAAAAGAGGGATCAAGAATGGTTCAAGTGTTATGTTTGTGTGGAATGCAATGAGATATTTATCATTTGGTGCTAAACGGTTAGATTGCCAGTTGTATCTCAATGAACCTGGAGAGAAATTTAGAGCTCATTCAATCACTATCAGCAGCTCATTACACAGTAATGGAAGTTTAGGATGATCATTTGATAGCAGCAGGAGAGTTAAGAAATAACAGGTGATGACTGTATTTGGTTTTAGGTTGAGTTATGATGATAGATATGAAATTTCGAGCTATTGAAAGTAAAAGTTGACAGTTTCAAACACATTGCCCATGGACCACATGTGCCCAATTTGGAGCATTTTTTTGGCCCACCAGGTAATCTGTTTTATGCAGTCCATACTGAAATTTATTTCTTATATTTTATGAAAATAATTGTAAATAATCTTAGAAATTTAAGAAATTATTAAATATAAACCCAGGGAGCCTTGGCATTATGGGTCTCCACTTTCCACAGGAGACAAATCAGACATAGTCGCTTCAATCCCTGCTGTTATGGTCTTTGTCATTTTCATGTGTTTTTCTCAACAAATGATACATGCTGCTGAACTCATGTAGCAGGAAGCAATAATGCAGTATGTTTATGATCCTTTACCAACCTGCCCTTATCATGATTTCTTTTCTCTGTCTTTTTAATTACTGATACCCCAGGCAAGGGTGTCATTGTAGGTTTTGTTTAGTACACCATCCTCCTCCTCTCTAATCCATTTCTTTGGAAAATACAGAGTATTTTCAAAAATATCATTCTTGAAATTCTTATTTCTGAGTGAATAGCCTTATAATTCCTGGGAACCGCTTCCACTTTGCTCCCTCCTGAATACCTTTCAGTCCCTTTATTTTGGTTGATCAATCAATGCAGCATCATTCTATTTCCATAAGCTGTATGCCTATGTGAAAGGAATAAGGCAATCTATCAGTAGAATTTCCATTATTGCAGCAACTAAATGTGATAAACTTTTGGATAATGAGTTAGAAATTTCTTATTGTGGTCATCTGGATTCGCTTAAAGAAAATGTATTGGTAAGATTTAAGGATTTGAAAGAAGCTGTTGTACCTAACTTGGTTATTAGTCCATTGATGGCCAATGAGGAAAGCATGCATAAAGATTAACAAGAGAAATTCGCTGATCTCCAAAATTGACTTTGAGGCTAGGGCATGGTTCAACCAAACTGGTTATGAAGAATGCTGGATCAAACTACATGTCCTCATATTTGGCAAGAAGTAAAGTTATTGGTCCTAGCACTTCCAACAACTTATTTGCTAGAAAAATGTTATAGTGCTGCATTGCAGTTCCTAACTAAGAAGAGAAAATGATTGAAAATGAATGAGAGAAGTGATTTAAGATGGAAATTATACAAAATAAGGCCTGACATTTGTAGTTTAGCTGCATCATATTAATCTCAGACTTCCCATTGAAATTACACTGGTTTTTATTGTATTAAACATGTATGTAATATATTTGCCACCAATTCAGTTTGTTCTTAAGGAATATTTTTTTATTTGGCCTACTTGTCTGCTATTTCTTTTACTCATATCATGCCTGTTTTAGCATGAAGTATGTTTTTGCTTTGTTCATTTTTTTTAAGCTGTGAGGTAGTATTTATAAAGTGGGTGGTGGTAAATATTTTTTCCCAAAAAGGTCGAAAACCACTGATCTGAAGTCTTGTTCATTGACATAAAAAGTGTTAGTTAAGAGCAGAACATTTGATTAAAAAATGAGCTTAAAAGTTTTCTTAATGCAAATCAAATAGTATTAATGATCTTCTAGTGGAGGGCATCATTAGGGAAATTGATTTTGCACATTTTGCACTTAGTTTAATTAACAGTCTACATTGAAGGTTGATATATCTCTTCAGATTAATAGGTAAATTAGGAATTGCCTGTGAATTGTTAATCATACTTATGTACATACTTACATATTTATTTAACGTTGAAGTTTAATCAGTAGCTTAATGGGCATGAAAAGTTGCTGTTCCTTAGCTATTACACTTTGCAGATTGCAATAATATAAATCTATTACCATATTTGTTGGCTTATAAGACCTATCAGCCTATTAGATGCACTAAGATTCTGAAACAAAATAATTCATAGAATGTATTTACACTTACAAAAAGCACAATGGGTTATACATTTAAAAACATCATAGGAATACAGCTATACAATTTTAGTAATTTATTTTAAATAATATATGCATAAAGACAAATATTTACATTAGAACAATTCTTTTACATTCTTCCCCATTATGTTTTCAAGATCAGATTAATATTGTATTTACAGAAATGATAACAAATTAATTAGAAAAATGATTTAATCTGATTCATCTGACACAACAATTTAAACAACTAGCACACTTCACACTGTGCTTTCTACACATATGGTGGCCTATAAGTTAGGCTACCTGTGTGTACAGGCATGCAGCCAATGACTAAATAATTTGCAGAAAATTAAAATATGCATGCATTGATGAGAAACTTTGGGTAATTATTTTACATAAGTCTCTGTACAATGTAATAAAATATCCAGATTTTTCCTTTGTTTATAAAAGAGGAACATACAAAAAAATAAGTTGTGGGCCTCGGAGTTCTAGGATTATTCAGTACTTCAGTACTTAATTTACACAGGTCACTTTCTCAAAATAGCTTCGCGCATACCTAATAAAATGCCTTTGCAGGCCGAATGCAGCCAGCAGGCCTTAGTTTCCCCACCTCTGCTGTACTGTATATTATCTGTAGTAATTTTCGACTTATGTAACGGGTGCCGGAACACATTCCTTATGCATGTCTGTATGCAAAAAACAATATTTTTGACTTTTTTGAACAAAATATTGATTATTCATAAAAATTTCTTATCTATGGCCTCAATGCAGTTGTCAGCATGATTAAAAATATTAAAGTGAAAGTGTTGCGCATTCTTTTTTCGCATGAAAACTCATTTTGTCACATTGACAAGTGTAAGCCAGCGTAAGCGCAGTGTTGAATTTGGTTCAACTTGATTGTTAAAAATATTTATAATTATTAAGTGGTATGCATAAATGATGTATAACTCATAAAGTCCATCTTATGGGAAACATTTATGAGAGAACTTAAAGAATTGAATGAAGTAATAACTAAAATTAAAATGGCATTTCTGTATTCTTGAAAAATTAAGTCTAAATATGTTAAATTTTTACAAAATTTGTTCCCCCACCTTTCACCTGTACTCTTTCTCTAACCAGTGATTAATTGCTGGAAGTCGTGGTTTTGCTCCGTCGAATATTTAGTTAAGTATTTTGATCCTCGTAATAAAATTTTATACAATCTTATATCCAAAACGCAACTTCTGAGCATTTTGGAAATGTGTAGTTCAGATAATCTTAATAGAATTGTAAGGATTCAATGTAAATTTATTAGTGAAATAGGCACAAAATTTGTAACTTTTATCAATTCTCTGGAAGGATCTTCTTATCCTTTTGCTCACGTGCTATGGGAAGAACTTCCAAGTATCAAATGGGGGCTACAAAAAAATGCTGATAACAAATAAATTACTCACTGAAATGGAAAATGATTTGAAAATTGAACTTTTAAATGCCATTAAATCAGCTGCAAAAAAAAGTATTTTTAAAGTGAACGCTCACTTCCGGATCCAACCAATAGTTTTTATCAGGATTAGAAGTGCCCATTAAAATTAAATAAGTTTTTTTTATTAAATTTCATGTATAGATGCAATGCAAAGCTATTATCCAAGTCAATGGTAAGCAATTAAACAAAACTGACAACAATGCAAATCGCTATGAGTATGTCAAATTTTCGCATTAAAAACTGATCTGTTGATCGATTTGGCATGTATTAAAAAATCGATGGCAGGAAAACAACATTCGTTCTTTTATGCATTCGTTGTTTCAAGTCTCGAACTCCTACGATGATTCTAAGTAATTTTAATATGCGACTGATTAATGTTCTACATTCAAATGTATTCCTTCTCATAAATAATGCAACGAATGATATTTACATTAATTGCTATGAAAATAATTTACCTCTCCTTCCTTCTCTCTCTCCTAATAAAAACATTCAAAGCACGCTTTCACCTGTTAGGATTGAAATAACAATAGGATTTTGAGATTTAACAATGTAATTGGTTGCCAAAGCAACATCCCATTAAAATGCCAAGATTTTTCCAAAATATAATATTCAAACGATTAACATGAAGGATTTCGAGCTGAAGGCAAAAACAAATTTGTTTTTACAATTTTTTTCTTCAAATTTTTACTATGGGGTTCCACAAAGTGATGAATAAAACAGTCAAATATAATCATACAACAATGGATTAGGTATGAAAAATGGACCAATCAAATATATATTATTGTGATGCTGCTCTACCATTATGGGGAATCACTAGGCATCAAATGCTGTAGACCATACATTCAAGGTGCATTGTTTATATTGGAGATAAAAGGGAACATTTTTGTTACTGCTCAGCTTTAATGCTATGCCAATGCCAAAATCGTTTTGTAAAACAGTTTTCATATTGGCTTAGGAGCTCTTTCTTTTCTTTTATTTGTGGAACTGTACAAAGTTTCAGCTTTGCAGATGTATCATTTTTATGCTCTAGAAAATCCTGCCAAATCCTTTGCATTGAGATAATGATTTTGGGTCATACAACCTACCAAGAAGAAAGACCACTGTTTCACCTATTGATGGGGACACTCATTAGACCTAATTTGTTCTTACCCAGACTTGACAATGGAGTACCTAGACTTCTTTAACCTCTAAGCTGCAGGTCAGTTTTAGATGACCTTTCCATAATTGTCTAGTCAACTGTAGAAGAAACTCTTAGAAATAGCTTTGAAGTCAGCAATAACATGTGCATACTTTGTTGTGAAACATCAAATTCAATGTTTTGGCGAAAGAATTTTTATTTAATACAGCAGCATCTGAATTGTGCTGCAGGATTTTAATCATTTATGACAAAATATGTATTTCTTGTAGAATTCCAATAAGTGAAGTTTGGATCGAATATGTATAGAGATTTGGTAGACTATCACTGGATACCTTTCCTTGTTTATATTCAAGGAAATGAAGTGGTTTACACCTTAGGCTGGTTAATTCATGGCAGCATTTGAATACATTTCAAGCAACTCTTTTTACTTTCCCATCTAGTCTTATGGTCTTGATCACTTGATTTCCAAGTTTAAATTATACAGTCACTTGGATTTGAGTCCAGGCTTTTATCACTCCATAGACTCATGTTCTTTTGCCCATTCAATTGTTGTTGCTCATACCATTAATTGAATTTGTGATCTTTACCGCATATTTACAGTTAAAGATGCAATATTGCCATCTTTTTCAACCTTTGAAAATTCTTGAATAGATGTATGCTGTGAAATAAGTAGAATTGCGCTGTGGGAAATAAGTTGTCTCTACTCAGTTTTTGTTTCATTTTCAATGATTCTTAGAAATCACTCTGTTTATCAAACTCTTTCCTCCATAAATAGCCAAAATTTGTTTGAGTTATTTTCTAGTTCTCAACTTTTTATTATAGTCACGATTCTTGAATTAATTTTGTATTTATTTTTTCTATATTATCATTTTAAATAATGATTAATAACACTATTATGAGATGATTACAGCCATATGTTCTTCTTACAGGAAAAAGATCGAGTCAATCGGCAAGATGACGCAGATGACTCAAGAGGAAATCATGACCAACACCAAGACTGTTGTTCAGGGCTTGGAGGCTCTGAAAAATGAACATAATTCTATTCTCAATGGCTTGACATCGAGTCTGGAAGCTCAGGCACAAGCACAGCAAGACAAAGCAGTTGAGGCAGCTGCAGCTATGGTGGCTGCTGTTGCTGCTTCTGCTGCAGTTGCCTCTGCAAACTCAGCCACAACTGCCGCTTCACCTGCTGATCCTGCAAATGTTGTCCTTGAGAAAACTGGTCTTGTACAGAAGTCTCTTGAAATGATTGAATTGGGTCTTGGCGAAGCACAGGTGAGTTTGAGAATGCAAGTTACATGTCATTGAAATTCTAATAGCTGTTTAGACCAGAAACTCCATACTAAAAACATTCTGGGGGTCCATTACAGTTTTTTTGGCATGGTGAAGGTTGCATTTAAATTTTAACTAGGCATTTGGAGCTGTATTGCTATTACAGAGATATAATTGCTTAGTATGTAACACAATAAATGATAAAATTTATAATTCCCATTTTTATTTAAAATTATAGCTATTAGTGGCAACTGCAAAACTGGTTTTTGTAATTTTTAAAAATAAAAGGGGAAATTGTATAGTTTATCATTTATGGTGTTATAGATTAAATGATGATAAATATTTTAAGGTACTGCAAGAAAAATTGAAAGTCCTTACAAAGAATAGACAAATTTATATTGCAGCCTTCTGATATTGGATATAGCCACAAAGCTCCAACATTTTAGAAGAAAAAGGAATGTTACTAAGACATAACTTAGCATAAACAAAAGTGTTTACAAATTCACCTCTTGGTGAAGGTAGCTAAAATATATGGCTTTTAAAATATCTCTTAAACAATGTTCCCAACCAAAGTTGTAGAAAATGAAATTTCCTACAACTTTTATTCCAGTATTTGTTACATTGATCAAGTACTAATGCAAATATTTGAAAGAAATAGATAAGAGACAAGAGTAAACACCCACTTCCAGTTGACCGATTTTAGCCAAAAACTAATTAGCTCGTCTCTTTAATAAAAATGTCAAATATAAAATTGTGAATTGATCTGATTAATAGTTTTTGAGTTAGAGTGCCCACAAATTTCCTATCACAAACAGACATCATCAAGAAAATTGTAAAAACGTGTTCAGGAGCAGTGTAGGTAAGTAGGTACCCACTAAGCAGTGCAAAACAGTGTATCAGAAGCAATGTCAAGGAAATATTGAATTTGTGATTTACTGATTTATTTTATAATCAGTAGTAATTAATAAAACAATTGAAAATTATTTAAAACATGACTCACTTGAAATTAGTAGTAGTGATCTTTACATTTGCATTCATTCCTTTGACGTAAATTATCCCTTTCTTTTCATGTCCAAATGCTGTATGTATACATAAGGAAAGTAAACCTATTTAAATTCATTTTTTATCATGGATAATCCATTTTCTTCATTTACTACATACACTGTTGGCACACGTAAGGAAATTAAAATTATTCATAGTAGATATTGTTTACTTCAGTTGCCACAAAGATTGTTTTCGTTGACAACAATTAAAAAACAAAAAATATTGTCCAAAGTGAATTGCAACTTTCTTGTTAGATTTTCTTGAAATCTGCTACTCCTTCGATAAAAATGTACTGAACAAAACATGCTATTTGACTAGTTCTACAAATTTTGTTTGAAGACTTTTTGTTATAAGTAATATTTTAAGAGATATAAAGAAAAGATCTTTTTTTGTCATCAGTAAAGTGGTACTCCCTATTAGGCCACATAAACCATTTATATAATTTTCTTATTTTCCTTGCCCTTATGTGGATGGACGGACATGATAAAACCATTTTTTACTTCTTGTAAAGAATGCCTTATGGTCAGATCATATCTGTTCATCTGCATGTTTCATCTCCGAAACTACTCTGCAGATTTTCATGTAATTTGATATTAAGGACTTTTGTATTAAGAGAATGATATAAATCAGCCTTTCCCAAACTGCTGCAGATCCCTTTTCTCACTGAAAGCTTTTCACGGATCCTCAGACAAAAAAAGCAAATGTGATTCAAAAATAAAACAAGAGTATTGCTACATACCGACGGTCAGTGCGACGAGTGTTTCCGTTTTTTCTCATCTCAAGTCATCGACTGTTGGGAGAGACTGGAATTTTCGCATCTGGTGCAGTATTCGGTCAAATGCGTTACTTATTTTTGGTGGCAGTGCATTTAGAAAATCCAGTCTCAGTACGTAGTTGTAATAGGCGGAACTTTGAAAACCGCAGCTTTGGATAAATTTGGATATTTATGGGTGAAACTATCCCGGAAGTTTATCAGCGAGATTTTGTAGTATCTTTGCTGCAGTTCAAAATTCTGTTGTGATGTCGATGAGACTCTCATAAGCCATCACAGAGATACTTTCTGGTTTACTTACAAAAAAAATGCTTTTCGCCCCTAACTTATACTCTTGACGGGTAGGGAATAATCCAAAAAAATACAACTTAAATCACGCAGATGCTGGACAACCTCACTCAAGACATTGCAATCTAATTTGCCCTTTGTCTCCTCCAGAAACAGCTGGAGAGTGGAAAAACCATTGAAGTTCTTCTTCACGCACTCAGCCCAGAAATCGAGTTTTTGTAGTAATCTCTTTTGTATTTTGCAGTAAAAATTGTAACACTTTTGCTTTGCATAGAGGTTCAGTTTGAGATCTTTTTAAAAATATCTGCCAAATATGCTAGTTTCTGCAGCAATGAATGTTTGTTAGGAGACCAGATACCTACATGAAAAGGTTGTTCAACAAAAAACAGCAGTTTTGATATGAAGTTCAAACATTCTTACCTGAGTCACCTCACTTCTGTGTACAGCAATAGAGCCATTTTCACAGTCACAATTTCCTCACAGAAGACATTAAATAATCTGGAATTAAGATTCTTAAAAAATGAAAAATTTGTAAGACTCCAAACTTTTATGAAATTTGCAATGTAAATGAAACATTCCAGTGTCATTCGTTTCACAGCAAGTTTCTACCAGGTGATAAGCTAAAACACAATTAATGAAAATAAGTTTAAGCTAAACTCATGCGCCAGCACTGCCTATTATTTGACTGTCGTGTATAATTTGTTTCCGCTTTCTGTCACAGATTTTCAGATGGAAGTCAACCATAGTTCTCCGCAACTGGTATTCTGAGGCATACTCGAAACTAAAAGAAATAGTGATTGTAGCATTACAGATTCTTTGTGAGCTTTTAACAAAGTGCTAGAATAGAGAAATTTCAGGAAGTAGTAAATAACAACTGCTTATAAACTTCGCCCATATAAACCTTGACTCTTTGATAGAAAACACTGAAATTTAGATATTCTGAGCCCTATAGGAAACCAAATCATAAATCATTATTTGGGCAATAACTTCTCGCCAATCTGTTTAAGGATATCTTAATTCTTTTGCCGCCATTAAGGAAATTTGTTTGCGGATCCTCGGAGAAACCTTCACGGATCCCCTGGGATCCATGGATCACAATTTGGGAGCCACTGATATAAATGGTTCACATAACCAAATTTGGAGTGCCACTTGACTCGTGACAAAAAATGAATTTTTCGTCTTATCTCTTAAAATATTTTTTTCGATATATTTTTATTGAATGAGTAGCTGTTTTAAAAAATCTAACAGGAACATCCTAATTCACTTTGAACTAGAAAAAATTCTTGCAATTTAATTGTCATCAACAAAAACAATCGTCGTAGTTACTGAAGTAAACAAGATTTGCTATATATAAATACGTTTAATTTCCTTTCTTTTGCATGCAGCATATGGTAAATGAAAGGAAATGGGTTATCTACAATAAAAAAATGAAGATTACATTACAAATACTTAATTGATGCGAGGTATGTTTTAAATAATTTTCGATTGCTATATTAATTACAACTGATTAAAAAATAATTCGGTAAATAAAAAATTCCATATTTCCTTGGTATCACTTCTGATATATCACTTTGCATTTTACTAATAAGTCATTAATATTTATCTTTTTTGGCATCTGAATAATTACCCTTGCAAGCTGCCGCAATTGGTGTGCAGCAGGGGAAGATATCACCAACCTATCATGTTATTTTCCTTTTATGCTTTGTTATTGTCTTAGGAAAACAAGGATCCTTTGCCTCTACATTCCACATAATTATTTTAAATTTAATGTGGTGCAGCAATTATTTGAATTAGCTTTAATAGCCTTAAAATCACCGCGGATAAGTTGCTCTTTGTGTTCCCAAATTTCGTAATTTAGCGTTATAAAATATTACAAATTACGGAAAACTAAATTGATAACGCGTATTTGTGTGACAAAAATAACGCGTGTATGTACCAGACTTGGCCGAATTCGAGTCCAACAAAGGCGTTGCAATGGCAACACTCTCGTAATGAGTGATAAAAACTGCAAAAACGCCCGCATTTACCCGAAATTCGAAGAAATACGATCGATAAGCAAATTTCTACGATACAAATTAGAAACACCATTCCTTTCCTCAGGGAATAGTACAAATCCCGCACCGATATTGTAATTCTAAGATATTTTAATGTGCAATAAAAATTACCCTGCACGATGGATTTCAGATTCTCCGTGTAATTGAAATGGGAGGGATAGTTCCTGGAATCGCACTCGGGACTTTCTGTCTTCGCCGCACAAACTATCCTCGGGAGCTCGGCCCCAGTAGCAAGAGATTTCTATCAAGTGGCATGAAAATCGGTCTATTGGTTCAAAAGTTAATAGGGGAGATAGAAAGAGACGGACAGACAGACAAAACGAAGAAAATATAAGCCTATTTCCATTCTAAAAAGTAGGCTAGAAATCACTAGAGAATTACCGAACTTGTCTTAAGGTTGAAAATAATTTCCAAAATAAGCACTAGTATCTAAATTTAAAAAATGAAATATCTTCAATAGCCATAACTAGGTTATAGAAACCAGATGCGAATTTAGGCTACACTGCAGCCGTCTTCAGTGGTGATTCACGGAAAGTAGATTATCGAATAGCTGTTGGACATACCTAATAAAAGTACTTATTTTTTCAATTTTTGATACTTAAGTAATTTATCCCGGAAGCCTAACCAATGGAGGAGCACATATCGGACCTCTCCCTCTTATTCTTTCACTGTACCCCATGAAGGTTTCGCGGAACCCTGGGATTCCACTGAACACAGTTTGAAACCACCTTAGAGCTATCGCCGAGTTTTGATGAAAGACGCTGGTATTGACCAGTGCGGTCGAATATTTTTTTCTGCCCGAATAGAGCCCGAGCGAATGACGCATTTGGCGGGTCGATTGCTGTCTGTTGGCGCTTCCCGCTCGGTCATTTCAGCTTCTTCCCAATCATGAAAACGAAAAGTACATTTTCCGATGTATTTCTCAAAACATTTTCTAGCTTTGATTTATATCTAAGCATGTGTAATTTTTATGCGGTTGTCAAGTATTGAAATATTTCTTGACCCATTTACGACTCTGAAAAATATTATAACAAATACAATATAAGAATTTTTTTAGAAATTAAACACGGGTATTTCCCGATTTACGTCGATTCGAAGTTAAATCGCCGGCCTGTGCGTCGATTTACGTCGTTTTCAGTCGAAGTTACGTAGTTAGATGTCTAAGGTTCTTTAAAATTTTCTTTGCCACCTTCCTGAGGCTACTATCTGCTTCAAATATTTAATAAAAATCACATTCTGCGATATAAATATCTTCTCTCTGTAATATAACATCAAAATAAATAACGATCTTAAATATATTGCATCACTCCTCTCTAGTTGATTGCTTAATATGTTACCTTTGAAAGGTTTCGTAACGAGGAACCTTAGCGATCGGAAAAAATTGGTGAATTCGGATGTGAAACGCTCGGAACACTCTGGTTAGGAGCGATTTTTTAACATATGACCGCGGAAATACACGACGTCCGACTACTAGTTTTCCCCCTTTAGAAATTGTCGTGAATTTGTCATTTAAATGAAATTGTGGCAATCGTAGTAAATTTTATGACGAATCTGATTATCCGTATTATAAATTTATAAAAATTCTGGAAAATTATTTAATATTAGAGAAATTAAAAATATCGGCACGATAACAATATTAACAAATCTAATTCACTTGATCAAGTCTGTCTCTATATTCTTAAACGCTATTATCCTAAAGAATAAGCACTTTTCTACTTCACTGATTAATAATTTACTGCAAATAAGACGCACATGTTTCCTGATAACAAAACAATGCCTGCTTGAGGAGAATCGCATAGTGCGGCTGACGGCTACGTCCGAAATTCGGATTAGAAAGAGTTGCGATCCTATTGCGAGTGATCCTGAGACGCAGCACTGCTGTTTACTCGATGGGAAATTCTCGTCCGTATGGCCACCTAATACTGTTTCCATTGGATCCATTACCTGAGTTATTTTCCCGTTCTATCTCAGACTATCTAGTGCCAACATTGAGAGGTTACTGCAATCGGTTGTGTCGAACTGTCTTAAAATCCTGCATGCATCCCCCCTCATACCATGATTCTTACGGGAAAACTTCTTCGATATACGTTGCAGTTTTCAGGAACGCATCTTAAGGCCGTATTACACGCTGACGCTTTATCCGAGTAAAGCCTCAGGGTGTAATAGGCTCAACACCCGCGGTTTTACGCGGAGGAAAACTTCAGACGTGCTAGATATTTTACTCGGAGCCCGGCGTAAAGGCGTCGCGTCTAATAGCGATGGGGGCTTTTTACGCTGGCATATTCCGCTACTGCGCATGTGCCAGCATGAGTCCGTTCGTCCGTCCGTACGTTCCGTACGCGTATATCAGGGAAGAATTGGCTTAACAGATTTTAACCAAATTTGGTACATAGAATACTCGCATTAATTAATTACCAAAATGGCATATTTGGACCGATTCGACGAAGCAGGGGTGTCACATTGTCAAGTTAAACTTCTCGGTAATTTATCATTTTGAAGGAATTGGTTGAACCGATTTCAACGACATTTTGTATGAATGAGATGTACAAATGAAAAAACAAAAATCAAGATTTCAAGTACAGATATAGAAATCAGGACTGCCACAATACAAGGAATAAAAAAATATTTTTATGCGTATCTATGTTGAACTGTCCCCATTGATTTTAACCAAATTTAATACTTATAATGTACAAAACCATATTAGTATATTTAGACCGAATCGGCCAATTAAACTCTTTCAGTAATTTAGGATTTGGAACGAATTGGCTGAACGGATTTCAATTAAATTTTATACAAGATTTGTAGAACATATCATAAAGAAATCAAGATGTTTAAAGCAGAGCTACCACAATAAAAAGTTAAATGATATATATATATATATATATATATATATATATATATATATATATATATATATATATATATATATAAATAATATCAACTTCCTTAATATTTGCTGTAGAAAGCCGTTTAAAAGACCTGCTTAGTCGGGAAACTACGTACAGAATAAAACACAGATGCATTCTCATCAGAAAGGCATTAAAAATGTTTTGATTAATTTGTGCTTGATCATTCATGCGGTCAGGGGATATCCCGCTGAGAAGGGTGAGCTTAGGAGTCAAGGAAGGGTTCGCAGAGCCGAGAACTTGAAGGATCTCGCCCACTATAATAATGGCGGTTCAAGGGCCTGACCGCCGCGAGGTCCCCGTCTATCTACTTTTACTACCGGTGCCTCTGTTGGCGTAAAGCGTGAGGTAAAGCATCAAGTGTAATAGGTCTATGGTTTACCCGAGTAAAGGCGTGAATACGCCAATACTGGGTAAAGCGTCAGCGTGTAATACGGCCTTTTGAGAAGCCCTATCAATAAAGGCAATAATAAATATGGTTTCCGGTTTATTGCCGATGGTCTTTTATTTTTTAGTAGTCTTCTAAGTATTCTTAGGCGTATTATCATTCTTATAAGATTGAAGTATGTGTAACTTGATAATAATTGAAACTTTTTCCGAATAAGATTTTCGCGTCGTCCCCTTCTGTATGACCTTTAAGAAGTGTCCTTAAAAAATGGCAAAATGCAAAAATAGTACTACTACTACTTTTTTAGTAGTTGCGACATTCTTCATCGTCGTCATTGTGAAACCGACAGGTTTTACCCTGAATTTTTTTATTTCATCTTCAATCCCTAGATTTAATTTGTTGCATCCCCATGTGATGAAAATATCGTGGATTGTGTGAAGATATACGTATTTTCTACGCTATTAATGTGGTTCCATTGTCTTATAATTTTTGATGTTTCAAATATACATTTTAAATCATTTACGTTTTAGACCTTTTAATATTATAAAATGCAATTGGTTGAAAAAATTACAAATGTTCGTCAGTAATCTTTAACGTTCACAAATCTAAGAAATAAAATTCTTCACTCTATGCCAAAAGTGTAATATACATTGGGTCCCTCTTAATGTGATCACAGTGGGTTAAATTTAAACGATAACATTAAGCGGCTGACAACGTTAAACGGCAAATTTTCTTTGAGTAGGTATTGTTTTGGAATTCCGCAATTGATTACATTAACTGGCTGATAACTATAACCAGTGATAATAAGAAGCGCCACCCGCTGTAATATGACGGCCGGTACGTGGATCATTTTTCTCGGATGTTCAGACGTTTTCAAACCGTTAAAACCCCTCAAGAACAGTCGAAAGGCTGATTGTTTCGTCCCCAAGTTCCGTTTTTAGCGTTCCACACGTTTCCGTGGCTAATTTCCTAAGTTAAACACAGAATTTGATACACGTTGCGTCCTCGCGTCAGCTATTTCACAACGCAACGCTTCAATAAACACGTCTATGCAAATAAAGCTTTTTTACTAAAACTGAGAAAAAATAACGGCTTCCCACAAGAGGGGTGGCGTCAGCAAGAGTTGCTAACAATGTCAGTTGTATATTATTGTTACAGTGGGTTTCATTTCCCTACAATAAATTCAGCCCGGTTAAGCTCTCATAGGGCAAACAAGTTGGGCATGCGTAAGGAAATGTCTCCTCGGGTTACCGTAACCGCCAGCCGTTTCTTGGAGTAGCCCATTCAGAATTTGGTTTATTTTCGTGTTATCAAAGTGTAAACTTGGATAAATTTTATCCCATTAGTTTTTTAAAAACTAAGGACATAATCCAGGAGAAAGCCACTCGTAGCTTTTTTCCACATTCTCATTATATTTAGTGGGTAATATTTGAGGTTATAATTGTTTTACGACTCGGTAAAATGTATATTAAAACAATTCCGCATTTTTCTACAATAAATTAGTTATTTTAAAATGCAGTCAGCAGAAACTCGGTTATGATTAATTGCCATCATCAGCGGTCTTCGGAGTTCAAATTAATGTAAACTTTGGATCGTTAAAATAATTTTATTCTGCTCATTTGGATACTGAATCGAAGCCTAAAAAACAATTGCGAAAAATAGCTAATCTCTGAGATCTTTTGCCAAAAAATCGCACTGAACTCTCTAATTACTACTAAATGTTTTTATTATGTAAAATCTTTGGATTACTTCATGACAACATCATCCAAAAACTGTTGGATGTATTTTCTGTATTCTCCAGCTGTAGTAAACTTAATTCCAGTTCTACTGAAATACTATTTAAGTTATGGTCATGTTGTATCCCTAAATATGCTACATCATCTGGAATTACAAAAATCGTTCAGAATGAAATTAAATCAAAATATCTGTTGTAATGTTTAGTACAAAGATGAGATTAAACTAAGCATTAAAATTTTATTTTTTCTAATTATAATGAAAACATTCTTCAATGTTATTGTAAGAAGTGCAATCCGGTATTTGGAATGAATGAATTCATTTTTCCTTTCTCCAAATGCAGTATAGGCGAAAATATCGTTTTCATGAAAAAATCGAATTTGTGATTTCAATGAAAATGCATGTTTTAAGGTCCCTTGAGTGTGTTTTCGCTATTTTCTCAATCATGTCTGTATATGGGTGTGTGTGATAGGAATTTTGTGTGCATTCAAAAAACTACTAATCAAATCAACACAAAACTTTATAATTAAAACTTTTTAAAATCAAGGTCTGATTAGATTTTGGCTAAAATTGGTCTACTGAAAGTGTAGATTTACTCTTGACATTTTTCCGTTTTTGCCATTTATCTCCATTAGAACTTCATTTATGTAAATATTTGTTATTATTAAAGTTGCAGACTATAATTTTCTACAACTTTTGTTTGAATCATTTTCTCATAGAATGGATTGTTTAAGAAATATTTTGATTATCCATCTGAATTTTTGTGTTGTCAAGCGATACCTTAGTTTCCATTGCTATGATCAAATTTTCTAATTGTTGATAGCAAAACCTTTGCTGCCAAGGGTAATCTTAATCGTGATCAAAATTATCCCAATACCATCTAGCATCATCTATGTCTCAGAACTCCCCCTTTCCCATACACATCCTCAACGGACACCCACCCACAAAATCCCCCCCCCTTTTTTCCTCTCACACTTAAAAATAACAGTTATACTGGCACACACGTTCTTTTAGGATCTTATTTTCGGTGAATTATTGCTGACAAAAGCTGCTTTGTATCCAAAATGCACATATGGTTTTTTATAACCTTTTTGTGGCTATTGGAGGTGCCTGAGACAAGTATTTTTAAGTGCCTGTTCTTGAATTTTTTAAATAGCTATCTAAGATTCATTGTCCCCTTTTGTCATTTTTTTGCTGATCCAGTTGACTATAAATTTTTATTAAACTGTTCTAGTGAGTGGGAGCTCTAGGAGTTTTCTGAATTTCAATATTTAAATTCACTCAAAATTGTAAATTTATGTTTTGATTATTTTTTATTTATGTGATTGAGTGGAGAACTGTTAGAAATGACAATTCTTAATGTATTTTTAAAGGATTGTTACAGTTTACTACACTTAAGCCATTTTTGATTGAATAATTCATCTTCACAGTAGTCACTATAGTTTTGATTTCAAACTATTATGTGAGTAATCAATGTTTTGTTTGTTTTAAATCAAATGTGTTTCTGATTAATAGGTGATGATGGCATTGGCCTCGCATCTGCAAATTGTGGAAGCTGAAAAACAGAAGTTGAGGACTCAGGTGAGGCGCCTCTGTCAAGAGAACGCATGGCTTAGGGATGAGTTAGCTAATACACAGCAGAAACTGCAAGCATCAGAGCAAGCTGTGGCACAATTAGAGGAGGAGAAGAAGCATTTAGAGTTCATGTCCTCCATTAGAAAATATGACCAGGATGTGTCAGTAAGTTGAATGTTAAATGTTTATCAACATCTAGCAATTAATTTATGTAAATATTTGTCCTCACTTTGGTTTCCAATCAGATTATACCCTCTTGATTAAGTGTTGCCAATAATTGAACTTTGCGATTGATTTCATTGTGATAGTTCTATGTATGTGCATTTGCAACCATTTGTATGTATAATTTATGGCTGAAATCATCTTAGGTAATGATTCAAACATGAAGATCTTGCCGAAGAATATTTTTCCCTATTTTTGTGGTGTTTTAACAAATTCATAGGAGAATTTTTAAAAAATGCTTTCAATACAATTATCCTAATCATTTTTATTGCTACTTTATTTTGGAATTATTGCATCATAAAATATTCTTTGTTGCATTATACAGATAAAAATGCTATTGTATGCCATTTCTTTATCATTCGTCTATTTCTCTTTAGAAGCAATTTTGGAAAATATGGAAGAGATTTTATTCTTCTTCAAGTGACAATAACTATCTATAATTACTTAGATTTTTGTAGAAAATGCATGAATACTTGTCGCTGACTTTTATTTATTGTCATTACAAAGGAAATTGTTGTTGAATCAGAGTGAACAGAAACTCTGGATCAGGTGCTGCGATATCGATTCTGGGAATAATTACTGAAGGTCCTTTATGAGAGCCAATGATGATTTTGCAAACAATTGTGTTCAGATTGAACTTGGTCATAATCATTCGTGTTCCATTACCTGGAGCAGTGGTGGGCGACCTTTTCTTCATGGTGGGCCGCATTGGAAATTGGCAATGCTAGAGATTCCTAGGCACCATATGAGTGAAAACCAAGTTAAAATTAGGTTTTCTAGGGTAAACATTACAATATTAAGATTCATGAAGGAATTCAGTCTTAGAAATACCTTGGAAAAAAGATCTAAAACAAAATTACAAAGAACTTATTTGAATTGAGAATCATTTATTAAGGTCTCAATTTAATTTTAATAGGTTTTCCTAGATATCAAATGATATTTGGTGGGTAAATCAAAATAAAAATGAAAAAGTTTTGAAAACTACGATACACTGATGGTGGGCTGTATCTGGCCTGCAGGCTGCAGATTGGGCACCCTTGACCTAGAGCATAGTTTCCCTAACTTTTTCTGCTGCAGATCCCTTTTCTCCCCGAAGGTGTTACGTGGATTCTTGGACAAAAAAATGCAAAAGTGATGTAAAAATACAACAAGAGTATTGTTATATACCTATGGTCAGTGCAATGAGTGTTTCTGTTTTTTTTTCTCATCTCAAATCATCAAATGTTGGGGGAGAGCTGAATTCTCACATCTGGTACGCTATTAAGTCGATTGTGGTACTTATTTTTGCTGACAGTGCATCTAGAAAATCAAGTCACAATACGTTGTTGAGAAGGTCAGAAGTTAGAGAATCACAATTTGGATAAATTTGGATATTCGTGGAAGAGACTACCCAAGAAGTTCATCAACAAGATTTTGTTGTATTTTTGCTGCAGTTTAAAATTTATTGAGACTTCCATAAGTCTTCACAGAAAACTGTCAGGTTTACTTACCAATGAAAACGCTTTTTGCTCCTACTTATATCCTGGACAGGTGGAAGGAATACTCCAAAAAAATACAACTTAATTCATGCAGATGCTGGACAGTGTCATTCAGGACATTGTAATTTGATCTGCACTTTGTCTCCTCCAGTTACTGCCTCAGAGTATAATAACCCTTAAAGTACTCCTTCACCCATTCAGCCCAAATATCAAGTCTTTGTAATATCGAATCTTTTTTGTCTTGAGCAGTAAAAATTGTAGCACTTTTGCCTTGAGTAGAGAGTTTGAGAGTTTTCTAAAAATATCTGCCATAAAATTTATGTTAACAGACCGGAATACATGAAAAGGATGTTCAACAAAAAACAGTGAAGTTGTTGCAAAGTTTAAACATTCTTATGAGAATATTTCCTCACGACAGCAGCCTCACATCTGTGTACAGCAATAGTGTCGTTTTCTCAATCACAATTTCCTCACAAAGGATTTAAAATAATCTGGAATGAAGTCTTTTAGCTTTTATGAAATTTGTAATGTTAACTGCTTCATCTGAAACAGATTTCAGTGATGGTGGCATTCGTTTCACAGCAATTTTCTACCAGGTGATAAGCTAGAACACAATTAATGAAAATAAGTTCATGCTAACTGCACACCAGCGCTTCCTATTATTCGACTTGTATTTTGTTTGTTTCTGATTTCTATCACAGATTTTCAGATGGAAATCTATCATAGTGCTCCACAAACTGGTATTCTCAGGCATACTCAAAACTAAAAGAAATTGCGGTGGTAGCAATACAGATTCTTTGTGAGCTTTTAACAAAGAGCTAGAATAGAGAAATTTCAGGAAGTTGTGAATAAGAACTGCTCATCAACTTTGCAAATCACTACTTTTTGATAGAAAGCACTGAAATGTTGATATTCTGGGCACTATATGAAAACAATGCGCAAAACATTATTTGGGGACTTGACTTCTCGCCAGTCTGTTTAGGAATGGTGAAACTGAATACTGCCATCATTTCTGAAATCCCTAAAATAACTCGAGAAAGCTAATCCATTCTTTTCACACTAGCTCTCTCGTAATAAAACTTCTGCTCCATGAACTTTCCCTGTAGGTGGCCCCACTCTCTCCCTCTCCTTACCATAAACTGATCTTTGGCTCCTTCCATGGACCCTTTTTCCTCTTTTTGGTAGCAACCTCCCTTTGACCGCACAGAAAATCGGTCATATACCCCCAGCAATCTCTATCCACAATAAAAGATGTCACAAACAGACGGGTGCTTTCATCCAGCATAAACAAAATGTTCAAAATGAAATGACGAGGCAGAATTTCTTAAAAGTACTATCTACAATAAAAAAGAGCAACAGATTTCAAGATCCTGGAGTCAGTTTATCCCACAAGATCTCTGAAAGCGCATTTGCACTTGCAAAAGAAGGCCTACAATTGAAGATGTAAATTTTGCCCTATAACTAAGGACAATAAAGTGTCATTTAGGTGTGCCAAATGTGGGGCTTTTATTTGCGAAGAGCATATGCTAATGAAATGCAATTATTTTGGGAACCGGGAGATTGATTAAAAAATGAAATGAAATTATTTTAATCAATATTTCATGAATTATTAATAAATAATAGTCATAGTGTAAAAGTGATTTTATTTCCAGTATGATGAAAATAGAGCAATATTTTCTTTCTAAAATTTACAAGTCATTTTGGGGTCATATTGACTAATTACATAACTGTTTTCATGTGACTAACTAAGGGTTACGGAAATTTGTTTGCGGATCCCCTGAGGAACCCTCACAGATTCTGTGGGATCTGCAGATTTCACTTTGGGAACCATTGACCTAGAAACTTCTTGATGAACAGAAAACAGCTCCTTTTTAAATCTTAATTCATAGGGTAGAGAGCCATACGGTGTCAAAGTGTGCAGAAATTCAAGAGGATAATGTATTGCATCAGCATTATCTTCTCCTTGAATTTTGATCTCCAGTCATTCTGTTGAGTATTTTGTTATATATTGTCAAATATTAGTGTAGCAACTTAAACAAAATGATGCTTTACCATAAAAGGAAGATAAAAGATGTAATGTGATATAGATTGATATTTTATTTACTAAATTTCATAACACAATGGATGTAACATTACAAAAATCTGATGTGACCACCACATGACTTTCTCCATATCTGTAATATTTCTAAAAATTCCAATTAAATAAATTTTAAGAAACCGCGAGAAAACTTGAGACTTTACAAAGAACAGAAATAAACTCAAACCATAGCCTTCTGATATGGGATATAGCCATAAAGCTCCAACAATTAAGAAAAGAAAAAGAAGCGTTACTAAGACGTAACTAAGTGTCAATTGTTAACAATAGTCGTCGGTAGGTGACGTGGTGGTGGCAGCTAAAAATATAGATATCTCTTAAACAATGCATTATATGGAAAAATGTTTCAAACAAAGGTTGTAGAAAATTAAATTTCCTACACCTTTTATACCAAGACATTTTTACATTTATCAAATATTTCAAAATAACAGATGTAACAAGAGTAAACACCCACTTCCGGTTGACCGATTTTTACCAAAAACTAATGTTCTAACTTTTATAAAAATGTTAAATATAAAATTTTGCGTTGATCTGATTAATAGTTTTTGAGTTCGAGCACCCACAAAAAGCTATCACACACACAGAGACAGACAGACATCATAGAGAAAATGGTCAAAACCAGCTTTTAAGAGAAAGTTATTCAACATATTCCTTTGTAAATAGCTGTATTTTTTAATGTATGTCTTAACTTTTATCTATGTTTATTTTATGACTAAATTTATTATAACGTGTGTAATTGGGGAACCTGTATGTGTTAAATAAAATATTATTATTATTAAACGTGTTCAGGGGACCTCAAAACGTGTATTTCCATTGAAATCTCGAAATCAATTTTTTTCATGAAAACAATACTTTCCCCTATACTATGTATATGGAGAAAGTAAAAATTGTAAATTGCATCCCTTCTCAATGTAAATAAACAAAGCACCCATCAAAGAGCAAGCAGAGTCTGGAACAGTCCATCTCTGATTTATATATATATATATATATATATATATATATATATATATATATATATATATATATATATATATATATATATATAGTATGGTAGTTTATATAAATTTTAGTAATGAATTCCATATTTTCTTATTTTAGGGTGATGATTCTTCAACTGAGACAAAGCAGGATAAACCTAAACAAGACGACCCTGTGGTTGATCTCTTTCCTGATGATGAATCTGAAGAGAGGCCAAGTAAGTTGTTATTATAAGCTGTCACTAATAAAATACTGTACATTTTTCAGCTGATGGTTGTTAAAATTTTATCAAATGCAACCCAAAAAAATAGTTTATAGTTCAGAAAAATCTTATGTGCTTTATTTGTTTACAGTGTAATGTATATTGCTGTTTAGCTAGTCTCGTTCTCATTTCACAAAGAAACTTTTTGGTGAGATATTACAACTATATAAATTTCTGTTTGATTTTTCTTTGGTTTAATATAAACAGTCTTCTTGGGCCTTACATTAAAAATGATGAAAAATCTGTTGATTTAAACTCTTTTTACGGGAATAAGTCCTTATTCTTACTTCTTCTTCTCTGTCATGGTTGCTCAGTGGCTAATTCTCCTGCCTTCCCTCAAGGCAACTCAGGTATGCATGTTTTAAGTTTATAATGTGCTAATAAACATGTATTTGTATAATAATTATGAGTTACCTTATTAATAATAATGTTGTAAAGATTTTTATTTGTAGCAAGAATGACAAACTTGCTTTTTAATTCCCATGTTTGCATGTTTGGCTGAATTGATGCTGTGGAAGTAACTTCATTACGAGCCTGCTTAAATTTTATTCTCTAACTTTCCATTATTTTTAGTTTCACTGATGAAAATTTGTTTTATTTTGCACTTTAAACAATCCTTTTAATTAATCCTATTGCATATATTTTTCATGAAAGGTGAAAATAAATTAGAAAACATTAATCTTGTAAAAATGTTCCTGTATATTCTTTTCCATAATTTTAATCGTATTCATAGACTTAGTTAAATTGTGCTAAATAATCCCTTCCTCATAACTAATCTAAAATGTATATTGTACATATATTGAAAGCATGTGCATGCTGTTATCTATAAATCTTCAAAATGACTGAGTAATATCATATCTTGACTTTATCATAAGTTCTAGTTCATTAACTATCCTTAAGTCTTGCTTTCCATTTTCATTCTTCTGTAGCTCTTGTAAAACTTGGCTGACATTCAAATTATGGTGTCAAACAAGTATGGATTACGTTTACCTATCTATTACAATATGCTTGTGCCTGGTAGCATTTTTAATGGTTGCTGAGAAGTAGCAACCTTCCCTTTAGCTGCACGTAATTGAACTCCTGAATCAATTTCACATTCAAAGGTGGCTTGTTCAATAAAAAGTATTTATTTATTTCAGAGTTGACTTCATTTCATTAACATTTTGAAATTGAATGACATACATGTACAATCCATAATTTCAGCAAAATCAAAGATAAAACATATAATAGGAGGGAATGTATAAAAACTACCACCTATGGAGGAGTTTCGAAGGTTATGTCATGGCAAATTATCACTTATACTAACGATATATAATTTTAAAAAAGTATATGTACATATGGCAAACACTCATGTAACCACTATTGTATACAATCAGTTAAAACATAATTATTTTCTCTTGATTAACTCAGGTAAATAACGATTTATTGACTTTGTTATGCCAAATAACATAAATAATAGTAAACAAAAATTTTAATGCTGCAATGGAAATAGAAAAATGACAAAAACAACATGCTTAGCTACCAATAAACAGACAAATTGACAGCATTGATAGTGTGTGACAAACCATTTAATTACAATGTCTTACAACAAATAAATACATGTTCCATCTCACCTTGTTTTTTCTCCCTCTCTCTTCCTTCCATTCTCCCTCCCTCTCTCTTCCTTCCATTCTCTTTCCCTTCCTCCCATTCTCTCTCCCTCTTTTTCCCTTCCGTCCATTCTCTCTCTCCCTATCTTCCTCCCATTCTCCCTCCCTTTCTCCCTTCCTCCCATTCTCTATCCCTCTCTTCCATCCCCTTGCTAGTCTTTTAATATTTAAAACTGAAGAAATAACTTGTTATGCCATCTCTTATTTACATGGATAATTAACTAACCTTGAATTCATTTCAATGTCATAGGCTTACGATATTGAGTTTGGCAACAATATCGATCGACATGGAAAGGAAAACTTTTTTATTAAAAAACTTGAGATTTTGTAGTTTAAAGCTCAATATGGGGAAAATTCGATCTGTATTTATTATTTTCTGTCCTTGAGTTTGTCCTGACTTTGTACGATGATTTTCAGTAATTTTAATGTACAAATGAAAAATAGTCCACACTCGTCTCCATGTTTTTAAATGGGGAAAATGATTACAGAAACTATTTTTTAAATAAATTGGTCAAATGAATCAGTTTAAAAGCCAATCTACCACCCTCCACTTTTTATTGCGGTTAAAAAGACGCATTACACCTGTGTCTACATTATGTAGTTTTTGAGTTATAGATACATACTTATACCTTACCAGACACGGCCTCAGGCACTAAATTATTTTTATATATGGTATGATGTTTTGATTAATGCTTGTATAGTTTTGAAATATGTAGTTTCCAGTGGAGATGGAGCAGTGCTGTGCAGCGTTGCCGCATTACTCTGACATGATACTATATAACTAGGATTTTGGATGTTTTGTGCTAAAATATATTATGTATGGAAACCAAAATTTAAATATCATAATGCATAATTTTGATGAAAATTTAATTGTGAAAAATTGTCACTTTTCGATGAAAATTAATTTTGTTGAATTTCAAATTTTTACAAATTTAACATTCATGGATATTTATAATTTCAAAGTGAAATATAAGCCTATACAAAACGTACATATGCTGCACATGCAGATATTTGTCAAATTGTCTAGGTATCTTACTGTTTTAGTGTTTTTTTCTAAAAAAAACGCTTATATATTTGGTTTGTCTATCAGTCCGTCTATATCAGGGATGTAAGTAAGAGAGGAGACTACGGCAAGTGAAACTATGACCTGAAGAGTCGACTCCGACCGTAAACAAACAAAGGATTTAGCGAGAAGAACCAAGTGCTAAATACGTATTTCGAGAGCCAAGCTGTCATCATCAGTAGCTCTGGAAGAAGAGTGGGGTCTGTTGGGTTGCGTGAGGGAATTTAAACCGTTGACGGTTGGCAAGAAAGTAAAGGTGGGAAGGAGGGGGAGGAGGGGAAGGGGGAATCGTTAGACCGTAAAGGGGGGAGTAAGGTACCGGGCTGCGATCGATATTCATAACGGTTTGTTAATAAAGAGACTCTCAAAGGCATCTAATTTGTTTTCTTCGCGTATTGATTTTAACAGTGTTAGATTCTGTATAGTGATGGGGTGGTTGTTTTCTTGTATATGGATGGCTACAGTCGAATTGTTTATTCTGTTGTGTGTAAAGTGTGCTAAGTGCTCTTTGATGCGTGTTTCTAAATTACATTTTGTCTTTCCAATATATATTCTATCACATGTACCGCAAGCAATCTTGTTAATTCCTGATTTTTGTAAAGGCGGTATTGTGTCTTTCGGGTTGTGAAGAAGGTTGGCAAGTTTATTGTTGTTGACATGATCAGTTTTTAAGTCGTGTTCTGAAAAAATATTTCCAAGTCTGTTGGTGACACCTGGAGCGAAAGGTATTTTAATGTATTTTGAATTTTTGATGTTAATGTTTGTAAGTGTTGTGTGATTTTTGATGTGGAGATGGTGTTTCTTTTTTCGTAATATATTCTCTACTATTTGGCTGTCGTAACCGTTAAGTATTGCGATGTTTTATATGACGGAAAGTTCTTTGCGAAAATCAGGTTTTGAAAGGGGGACCTGCAGTAAACGGTGAATCATGGAGTGAAATGGTGCTAACTTATGTGCAATGTGATGATGGGAATCATGTGGGATGTATGTGTCCGAATGTGTGGGTTTCTGGTAAATGTTGAAAGTAAGCCGGTTGTCATGTCTTTTTATGAGTAAATCGAGGAAAGGAAGTGTTTTGTCTTGTTCTTCCTCATATGTAAATTTGATGGAATTGTACTGTTCATTCAGTTTTCCTAAGAAGTCTGTGATGTTGCTTTTCGATGTGTCGAAGATTGCAAAAACGTCATCAATGTACCTTAACCATGTTTCGGGGAAATAAGTAAAAGTATCTTTGCATTGTTTTTCAAAGTTGTTCATGAAGAGGTTTGCTAGAAAGGGGGAAAGAGAGTTTCTCATGGTTGTGCCTTGGTTTTGTCGATATATTTTGTTGTTGATTTGGAAATAGTTCTGCTTCATGCAAAGTCGTGTTAGTTGTACGTATTCCCTAACTGTTTCTTGTGTTAGGTTTTGTTTGGTGAGCCATGTTTCTTGGAATTTTATGGTTTCTTCTATGGGGACACTAGGGAAAAGGGAAACTACGTCAAAGGAGACCAAGATTTCGTTTTTTTTTTTTAGGCTTGAATTTTTAATCCGGTTATTGAAGTGGGTGTTGTTTTTGATGTTCGACTCTTGTGTGAGGGGCCACTGCTTAAATTGTTCGTTGAGCCAGCGGGAAACTTTATATGTTGGGGAGCTGATCGAGGAAACTATGGGTCTGAGGGGTACGTCTTTTTTGTGAATTTTGGGTAAACAGTACCTTCTGGGGATGATGGGGTTTGGGGTGTGGAGTCGGAATCTGAGCTGTTTAGTGATTAGGCTATTGCAAGTTTTTAGGGTGTTTTTGGTGTCTGTAATAATTTTGTTAAGTGGGGTTTTGGAAATATATGTGTAGGGGCCGTTTTCTAACATCTTATCGACCTTTCCAAAGTTTTGAGTTAAAATGTTTAACGATTTTTTAGGTTAGGATTCGAAAGATTCGAATGATGAAAAAAAAACGCGAAAATTTGAGTTTTCGAATCTCGAATCTTTTTCAAGATGGGATTCGAGGAATCGAATGTCCCATCCCTACTATGTATCGTCCAGTGGCATTATTTCTGTACAAGATGCTCAGCGCATGTGTCAGAGGAGGGAAGGAGGAACCCAGGGATTCCCTAGTCTAAAATTCTGTACTTTTCTGTTAATGCCACGTGCTTATTAGTGAGAGGTGATAGATGTGAGAGGTTGATGGTGTCAGTCCCTTTGGTTCTTGCTGCGCATTATTAACATCAAGCAGTGAATTGTCAAGCAAACAGAGTTAATTTTGGGGCAAAGAGTGTAGTGAGACTAAACGTATATACTTATATGAGAAAGTTTGTGCGATGTAAATTGTGCCGTTTATTGTTAATTTGATTTCCATGTTACTGTATTTTTTGGAAATTTGGACAATTTTAAGAAATGAGAATTGCATAATGTTAAACTTAGTGACTAAGCTGCAAGTGCAGATGTGGGTGCAACTTAAGCATTTCCTGATTTTTTCAAGCAGTTATTGTAAAGGGAAATTATTTGGCTCAGAAAGTTTTCAATTTTGATGAAAGTGTACTGTATTGGAAAACAAGATGATCCAAACAGAGCTTATGATGCCTGCTTTCCACATAATTATTTATTTAGTATTTATAATGGCTTTAATAGCTTTAAAATCACAGTGGATGAGTTGCTCTTTGTGTTCCCAAATTTTGTGTGGAAAAATAATGCATGTATGTACCAGGCTATACCGAATTCGAGTCCAACAATAGTCGTTGCACTGGCAACATTCTCATAATGAGTGATAAAAACTAAAAATGCTCGTATTTACGCAAAATTCTAAGAAATTGATAAGCATAATTTTACAATAAAAATTAGAATCTCCGCCTCTCCGCCAAAGGAACGAGTGGTCTCACAACGTCACGTGGTCTCATAGTGGCACATGGTCTCATTGCGTCAAAGCACGGCCGATATAGCGAACGCATGGTCTGAGCTGACTCAGTCTCGAGACCGCACAAATTCAGCTGTTCCGTCCTTCAGAAGGGACGTTAAGCCATTGGCCCCCTTGGTGTTCTTCGTTAAGAGTAGGCTAATGTCGTCACTGGGTTTTTCTTCTCCCTTGCAATCCAGCTATTCATTGCACTACCTCTTAGATACCCATTGCGCATAGGCAAGAGGTGAATCAGCTGGGAACATACATTAGTTACATTAGTGACTCAGTCTGCAGCATGTGCTTGAAGCGAACACATCTATTTTGCAAAGCTCTTTAATTTTTTGTCAGTTTTCTTCAAATTTAATGGCCAATTTTGGTATTTTGTGATGTGAAATGTGATTCCAGGAACAAAACCCCATTTATAACATTGCGCCTATGGGAAATAAGGGTTTGACTTACGACCGTTGTACAGGAACCAATTAGGTCATAAGTCGGGGGTCTGCTGTATTACTAAATATCTCGGAATGCACAGCATTTTAGCCAAAGACGCGGCACCTGGAAAGCGACAAAAAAACTGATTTTCAAATCAAAAGAAACACTACCAAAATGCTTCTCACAATAGAATTATTGGAATATGGAATTAAACTGTGATGATATCCATCAGACTATGGCATTGTTCTCGCAAGCTCCTGGCATTATTGTAGCAATTACTGGCAAAATTTACATGTAACTCTGTCAATAATAATAACATTTCTTTCCCTTTTTTATTTGTTTTGGTGAATATGTAATGTTTTTAAATCACATCCTGTGCATTTAATCACCAAGCCTTTTAGCAAATTCCTAGTGAATTTTAATGATGATCTCACATTTTTGGATTTTCAGATTTCTTCCCTTGCATTCTGGTGACAAAAATTTCAGAAAAATAGTGCAGCTTATAATCGAATAAATACAGTACATTTTCAAAATTATTAGATTAATATATGCTTTTCAACCAATAATCAACTTAGCTTTTTTTTAACCACTGATGAATCTTAGGTATTTCTTTATCCAAACAAATCCATTTTATGGGTAAAATATTAAAAAAACTGAGAAATGGCCTTATTTTTAGGGATCCATCTTATACACAGGAAATATGGTAGCTACCAAATATGAGGTACTTGAGGTTGTTTAACTTGAAAAACCAAGGACGATATTTGTAAACTTTTTTGCTCTCAAAATAGCTGAAATTTCAAATTTAATTTATTCTTTTCTTAAATGTCATCTGATGAGGTATTGGCACAGTGGTTTCCAAAATTTTTTAACTTATGATTCCCTAATTCATTCACCTGATTAATGCAGCATCCCTGTGGATTTATTTGCAAGAAATATGTCTTTTTCTTTTGTGTTACCTTTGGCAACTTGCTATGATGCATTAGTTTATCCTGGTACAAAGTTTGGAAACCGCTGCCATGGAGAGGCAGTTTTTTCAGAATCCATTATATATCAGTTTTAATGTGGTACTTGAAGTGTTTTTCTGACCTCTTGTTCTATTGTTGCCAAGTTAAAGTTTTATACTTTAGCTACGCATTTGCCTGCATTCTCATAAAATTCATACCATCTGTGCAACTGTTAGGAAACATTGATTTCATTAAACTCTGATTGCATGTTTTGATTAAGTAATATTTAAATTTTTTCTATAGTTGTGCAGAAAAATTTAGATATTTTGTTAGTGGAAACAAATATGTTTATTTATAAATAAACTTGCTTTGTATGTATTACTTGAAGCTACTTTGTGGTATAGATAGAATTTTGATTTAACTTTGTCCAGCAGTATCATTTACTATTTATTAATGTTTCTCATGTTGTGCAATATTTCTTTCCTCTAGCTGTTATGTCTCCAACTCCTCCCAGCCAGTTTGCTCAGCAAGTCAATGCAGGCTATGAAATACCTGCTCGTCTACGAACTTTGCACAATTTGGTCATACAGTATGCATCTCAAGGGCGTTATGAAGTAGCTGTTCCTTTGTGTAAGCAAGCTTTAGAAGACTTAGAAAAGACAAGTGGTCATGACCACCCAGATGTGGCTACTATGCTCAACATTCTTGCCCTGGTGTACAGGTGAGTCTAAGTGATATGAATTTATTTCTTTTTTATCAAATGCAAATATAACTTCTTCTTATCCCAGATGTAAAATCAATAAATACATTATGATGGTTAATTTACATTATAAACTTGGAGTAAATGATTAATGGAAATGTATGGTTTCAACGTCAAAGATAATATTTGATGCATTAATTGCAATTTTTCAAAATTAATTCCAAGTTTATCGATATTTTGTGAATACTTTTTGTTAAAATACTATTTCATTGATGATTATTTTATCAAAATAAAATCAGGGTTTTGTTGATGAACTTAGATTTCTTACATTTGATGGATTTTTGCATGTCTGAAAATTTTCATTGCATAAAAGAAGGATTTGTTTACTTTTCAGAGACCAAAACAAATACAAAGAAGCTGCTAATTTATTGAATGATGCTCTTGCCATCAGAGAAAAAACTTTAGGTGAAAATCATCCTGCAGTAAGTCAATTTAATTACCATTATGAGCATTTAAGAGTAGAATATGTACATAGTTGTATTTTTGTTTTCTTTTAAAATCAAATATATGTGAATTCTTCAATTTCTTTGAATTACCTCATGTGAGTAATATTAGAGGTAGGGTATTTATCCGAAAGGAAGATGACCTTGAATTTAAGACGACCCCTAAAAGATTAGGTTCACTTACAAAAAAACTTTTACATATATGTATAACAAGCTAACATTAAGAGGATGAATAAAAAAACTAAATTTACTACTTGCATCTCCCTCTCCTCTGTTTCCTTCTCTTATTTTTGCTGTCCTGTTCATTCATCACAACTTATTCAAATTCGAACAAGTTGTCTTCCATACCGTCCATGGAATTTGATATGCAGCCTTTCTTGTACCCTCTTGAGATACTATTGGGATCTATTTTTTCCATGCTGCAATGATCCAATTACAGAGAAGTGGTATATTGGTCTTCTTAATTTTCCCTGTAGGAGTTAATGCATGGTCCCCTGCCAAAAGCCATTCTGAATAAAAAGACTTTATGTAATCCTTAAAGGGCTTCATCACTACAACATATAGCACTTGAATTTGTGATGTCATACCTCCTGGTATAACTACAAGGTCAGTATTCATACCATGAAGGGTATTTTGAACTTCCTCTGTAAGGTGGCCCTTGAACGCATCTAAGACGAGCATTGCTCTCTGCCTGAAAAGTGCCCCAGATTGTCTATTTCACACTATGCTTAGCCAGTCCTTCATTAAATCAGTTGACATCCATCCTTGGCCTTGACATTTAACAATTATTCCATTTGGTAGTACTTCCTTGGGCACTGTTTTGCTTTATAAAATAACATACGGCGGCAACTTTG
Source organism: Tanypteryx hageni (assembly GCA_028673005.1). NCBI lineage: Eukaryota > Metazoa > Arthropoda > Insecta > Odonata > Petaluridae > Tanypteryx > Tanypteryx hageni. Next base: position 222,761,066 of record CM054113.1, read on the forward strand.
TTCCGTCTGCTAATACAGCCAGCATTACAGTAATGTGTAGTTTTTCATTCACGGAAGTTTCTATGATGACATTTTTTGCACCTTTTTCGTTGACTGTGTAATTGGATGGCATGTCGAAGTAAATGGGTGTCTCATCTGCATTACCCATTTGGCTCAGAAGGTAATTGTAACTTTTCTGCAACCGAATTACATGCCTCTGGGAAGTTATTAGTTTGTCCGTGAAGTCGGAAGGTAGACGCTGGCAAAGTAAAGTTCTTCATCGCAGACTAAAACCATTATGATGCATCATACGCACACACCATCCATTACTAGCGTTAAATTCTTGGTGTTAAATGTTTTGCGATTGTTCTAATTCTTGGGCTTTCAATTTAATGATATCCTGCGTCACTGGTTTAACATCATTTCTTTGAATACGGACAAAGTTTGCAATTTTCTTTTCTAATGCTTGAAATCGGCCTCGTTTTGGTCCACTAAATGATCTCTGTGTTGAGTTAGCACGTTCAAGTTTCTCCATATAGTTATGAATTACAGTACAGGCGACCCTCGGTTAACGACGATTCGATGTTACGACCAAACCAAGAAGAATTATTTTTAGTTAGCACCTTCAAGTTTCTCTTATGCTTGCTTCCACCTTCGCACATTTGCTTCAGTCCCATAGTATTTCCTCCCTGCCGCACAATTATTTGTTTCTTCAGCATAGTGCACCACCATTAACTTAAAATTTCTGTCGTAATTTCTTCTAATTCCTTTCGATACATTCCCTCTTACCGCAGTTCCTTTTCTCTATGCGATCTGCCATTTGTTTGGGGTATCTTATTTAAAAGTTATAAATAATAACTTATCACTATTTTACTTTAAAACTCAGCAAAGCGTGTACTACTCAAGTGCTCTCGTAAAATTTCTACATTCTGAAACTCACGTCCACTTTACGTCTGCCATTGGCATACCATACGCAAAGCATCATATTCAAATTGTAGTAGATACATTTAAATTGTGTCAGTCTTGTTTGCATTGTATTACTAGACACCTTAATTGATGCCTACATGACTTTGTGTTTCATATTACACACGGAACCGCCTAGCTGTAGTCATTTTTTTCTACTTGTCACGCGATTACCTACCTGGCTCTAAACACTTCCCTACCGCCAAAGTGGAACCATTGGTCTGTGGAAACAATTTTAAGAAATTTGACCTTAAATTTTTAAAGTATTGTAGTAATTAATTAAATATGATGTATTACTTTATGCAATAATAAATACTTGAACAGACATATACTTGGCATCTGGGTGTTTCATGATGCATTTAAAATAGGGGTGTATTCTCACCTTAAATCCTCATACTCCATTCTAAGACGATACCTAATATTTTTAATGGCATTTTTGTGAAAAAATCTCGTCTTCCTTTCGGGTAAATATGGTAATTAATCCTCTTGCATGCTAGAAGCTGATCTGTCAGCTCTGTTTACTAGACTAAAAACTTAGTTGATTTCAAATTCAGTACTCTTATGAAATATGGTACACATTACAGAATAAGGGCTAACCTGACAGAAACTAGCAGTAGAACAAAGTATCTTATTTCATATGACTATTGATTTTGAAATTGAATCTGATATGTGCAATTCTGGATCAAAGGAGGCCGACTGCTGACAGCGAAGGTATAGATTTCTTCATAATCATACCGAGTAAAATCCAGATTCGTTTCTTGCGCTGTTTCCCCCCATTCTGTGCACAATTTGTCTGTTCCTGACAAGCATTCCGTGTCATTAACAAATTCTTTAATACAATATTTCTTAGTTTAATATATATAACCCTTATTGCTAGTCTTGCTAGAAGGTTGGTCAGTATGCCTTGCTCCTATTGCTAGGGTTGCATCTTTGAATCCTCCAAAGAGGATTGTGTCATGTATTTTTTGGTAATTTTGTTGCACTTATTGTAAAAGGCCATTAAATTCTTTTTATGAGCTAATTAAAAATAAATGACTTGATAAAGCAATAAAACTTGGGCCTCTTTATGAATTCATATCTTGGATTAATTGGACTGAAACATCAACATTTTAATATTGGTTATTGGAGCATTTGCTCAAATCATTCTTTTTCACTAATGTTTTGCAAAAGTCATTAAGGGAAAAATTGGAAATGTTACTTTCATCCTTTTAATTGGCTCTGTAATGAAAGGGAGAAATAATTGTAAATATGTAATTTTTGGCCATATAATCACACTATATGAGGGTTACAGAATAAAGAAGTATATTTAATGCTGTAGTATTGTCTGATTGGGGCCAGTTTTAGTAACCTTAACTTAAGAGTGAAGCAATTGACATTTGTTTCATATGAATAAGGCAGATGAAAAATATAATTTCTTTCTCTTAGGTTGCAGCAACTTTGAATAACTTGGCTGTTTTATTTGGCAAAAGAGGGAAATATAAGGAAGCAGAGCCATTATGCAAGAGAGCGCTTGAGATTCGAGAAAAGGTTTTGGGAAAAGATCACCCAGATGTTGCCAAGCAATTGAATAATCTTGCCTTGCTTTGCCAAAACCAGGTGAGTTGCTCTATTTGTTATCTACAGGAAAAGGAAAGATAAATTAAGATACATATATAGTATGTTCATTTAGTGGTGGTGCTGCACAGAAGGCACTCTCACGGAAGGACAAGTCCGTCCTTGAGGCGGGACCGCCTATAGGGGATGCCATGTTTAGTCATGGGCAAAAGCTGCGTGACCTATTCTCCGAACTATTAGTCCGAACCCAAAATGTGCTACTGCGCATGGCTATGACATAGACTTTCCCCTTCAAGTTTCCTCTCCCAAGTCTTTCCCTTCCCCTCTCATGCGTTGCCGAGTGCCACCACAAAACGAACGTGCAACAATGTTGGTTTAGCACTGGACATTTTCATTCCTTTTGTGAAAATATCCATTCAAACTGAATTTTGTGAGACCCCAAACCTTAAATCAATTCATCTTTCTTGAGGAAAATATTTCGGTCCTTTTCCCCAAAAAAATCTTTCACTTTAGTGCTTCATTGATCGTGAATAATCCTAAGACAATTATTTTCTAACTACATTAAAACCTCTATGTAGTGAACCTCCGTTTATCGTAAACCTTTGTATTTCGTAATATCTTTTTGGTCCCACCAAAACTGTACGTTAACAGTATAGGCAAACCTCTTCATATCGTACCTCCATATTATCGTAATTCTCCATATATTGTAATGGGAAAATGTACCCCTGATAAAAAACAACCTCCATATAGTAAAACGGCTAAGCATGAAATTTACCCAGCCAACTTTCCCGATGCAATTTTTGGTCTTCTTTTGTTTTTCTTAACTAGTGAATTACCCAGCCATCAAAATATGGCTATATTGCTATTACATCATTTAAATGTTTTAATTTTATATTAGTTTGTGTAGTTTATTCCCTAAGTCAGGGCCTTCTCGATCAACTCCCTTAGGCTTACGTTTCATCTCTAAAAAGAAATAGGCATCAATTCTTTCGCGATTCTCAGTTTACATACCACTGCTATGTACTATCAGTTTTCGTCACCTCTGAAAAAACCCACCTAAATATGACATTGTTGTAAAGATGTATCATTTAAAGATCTTTTACTATTTAATAAGTTCTGTCAGGGTAAATTCCCTCAGGCACACGTCAATGTTTATGTACCGCTCCTATGAACGTATCACTTTACACTTGCATACTACGAAGAGCTTGGTTTAATTAGCGGTATACCAGCTTGATTCGTTAGATTGATCATTTAAAGTCATCCTAGATACATGACCTACATGTAATAGTATTTTCAACTTTATTTTCGTCGTATATCACGTGCGTATATATTCTTTAATTATTAATGCATAAATTTTCTGATAATGATTAAGTGTATTACATGTATAACAAAATCCTTTGTTATCCCTTGTATTTGATTAAATACACGATTTGTAAATAATACATAAAATAATTAATAATTATGTTTGTGAATAAATTATTTTTTAGACATAATGGTAATACATGGAAAAAGATAGCTGCTAACAATAAAAACTACGTTAGCTATTTTCCAAGCCATTTATGAGGGGAAGTTAAAAATAGATGTGGCAGAAACCTTTGGCACCTTCGAGTCTAACATCTATTTTAAAAAACATCAAGGCTTCACCAGGAAAAGATTTTGTACAGTCAAAAATGAGGATTTGGATAAGTGTGTTTTTGATTGGTTAACCCTTTTCTTCCTAAGTCGCCCAAAACCGCCCGATCTGACTTCCCTGCTAAGTCTTGAAATTTAAATGCCCTATTCCCCAGATTTTACCCTATTAATTTTCCAGTGATATTCCCTATGGGAGTTTCTTCATAAATCCATTATAACTTTGGAACAAATTCGTAAATATGAATGGAATTTTTAATATAAATATATAATATATAATTTTATTCATATAAAATTTCCTACCTTTTAATGTGTTTAGTTTGACACCTCCACTCCTTTTTCTTGATGATACTGCAGGAAACACCCAACTCTGCATAGAGGCAAATCACAGTTTTTACATTTGTTAGTTGTTTGTACACTTTTTCCGGAAGGAGTGCATCTTTTTTTATAGCTACAATATGCGCACACTTTCTTTCTATCTTCTAGTTTTGCAAAAACCTGTGGATTTCTAGATGCGAGAAGTGATTCGCTTCTTTTACGACCTGAAATTTTTTGTGAGGAGAAGTTCCCTATCAGTTGTCTATTAAGTGCACGACAGAATTCTTTTTGTGTGTGTCCATGTTTAGAGCTTGATGGAGCATTTGTTTCTTTATAAAGAATAAAGCTATTTACTATTGCTGAGTTTACCACAAATGCAAATATATACTTCCACCATTTTTTAGATTTTCTTCCGAAGTCATAGTTGCTTCTACTCTGATTGGCTCTGTCAACCCCACCCATGTATTTTGTATACATTGCAATGTATTGCGGACAAGGTATCATCACCTGTTTATTTCCTTTCCCTGTTTTCCTACCTACAATCACACTCTTATTAGAATTGCAGTTAGTGAAAAGAACATAAATTTGTCTATTGTCTTGCCAAACCGTAGCCGTAACTTTACCACATTTCAAACTCTTACTTTCTCCTCTTTTGAGTTTCAGCTTTTTAGGATTTTTAAATTCAGATGGCATTTCTTTATGAGTTGGTCTAGTGGTAGCACATGCATAGGTTTTATTATCGTATAATAACTTCATTAGTTCAACACTTAAAAAAGAAGCTATCAAAATACACGTGATGATTCAGGCCTAGGTACTTCTCCAGCAAATTCATCGCTACCTGACTGCCGAGAAGCATTTCTTTGTTCTTATTTTCCTTTCTTCCCAGATACACGTTTCTGTGTAATACATACCCATGCAGACTTGCTAAAACCCAAATTTTAAATCCCCATTTAGTTGGCTTGTTTTTATATACTGTTTCATGTAGTTCCGCCCTTTGAAGGCCACCATTGCTTCGTCGATACTAAGCTTACGACCTGGTTTGTATTTTTCATGGAAAGCGTCCATAATATCTAAAACTGATCGTACTTTTTGTAGTGAATCGTAACCCTCTTTCCCTTTCTTTTTTTCACAAGTTACGTCATTCACATGGAAGTACTTAGTTATATCTGAATACCTGTTATAAGTCATAGAGTTACGGATAAGAGGGCAGTCAATGTCTTTATTGTGCCAATAATCCCGACTCTCCGGCATATCAAAAATCCCCATGTACACAAGTGCACCTATATAGGCAGTTATTTCATCGGCCGTGACATCTACCCAGTTTTTATCAAACTTTCCTGTGCAATTCTGACGATTTTGTGCATTTTTATTTGTGTTAATTGCATTGTTACAAAAAATCATCGCCTCCTAGCATACATTTGAGATAAGAAAATTCATCAGAACCTACTTCCAAGCTGTGTATTGGACCCCTATCTTCATCGAAAATAGAAGTTGGTTTGAATGTACGAGAATATATCCACTTAGCCTGTAATCCTTCGTTAGCACTATAATCACTTACAGATGGTGTAACTTCTTTTTCCAAATCACTAACACTTGAATAAAAATCACTACATGCAATCAAATCTTCTTCTATATCCGATGAAGTATTACTTTCAGAATCACTATGTATATCGTCTCTGCACACTTCTTTCACTATAGCGTCCTCATTCAACAAAGCCATGGTCGAAAGTGCAGTTCAGCTTAAAAGCTTTTTTTGTTGCTCTGTGAGATGTTTATTCAGTCCACATAATGAAAATGATGTGAAGAGAAGTGTTTGACGTTAAGCAGAAAATCGGAGCGGGCGGTATAGGCGACTACGGAGGGAGAGCTATATCGATGAGCGGGTGGTTATGGGCGACTTAGGAAGGAGGCAGAATTTGTCCATTTAAATCTCAGTAAGGAAAGGGTTAATGGAAGCTAGAGCTAGAAATATACCGTATTTAATCGATTGTAAGCCGACTTTTTTTTACCTTTTCACCATCTCAGAAATTGCCACTCGTCTTAGAATCGGTGTCAAATGAAATAGTAATTGGATTTATTTCTTCAGTTACATTATAATGCAAGATATAAGCGTTTTAAAGAATACGTAAACTATCTACTATAAAGAAGAATAAAAATGACCGAATAACTAAGACGAAATAAATTACGTAAATAATAAGAGGAGCGTCAAAGTTGTAATACCATATTGACCCGAATATAGTGCGATGTTTTTTCCTCAATAGGTACCTTTGAAAGTCGCATTCGCACTATATTCGAGTACTTGTTGCATTCGTACTATATTCGAATACTTGTATCTTTAAAAAATAACTGCGTATCGGCGCGTTTCATGACGCGTGTTTCAGCGCATATTTTTATAATTTCTGCATTGTAAGTGAATTGGACGTTCATGTTACGATGCTACATTGTACAAATATACTCGGTAGTGGTCTGAGGAGACTTGAAAATAAATCAAGGTCAAATTACAGCAACCACAGCACCGGCACAACTTCACGCAGGGTCGCGACACAACGTTAGAAAACGAGGACCGTCTAAACGTGGCGTCACATTACCCCCCTTTAGTACATAAGTCATGAGTTTACAGGTAATTTAAATGTGCAAAATAGAGAAAATTAAATGTTTTTCGTCTTTTTCTAATATTCCTTTCAAAATACAGTAAACTTCCGATCTAACGTTTTTTACCGGACCAAGGGAAATCGACTTTAGATGCGGAAAAACGTAAGATGCGGAAATGGAGATAATGATATTCGCACATAATAGTACCTTGTCCGGTACATTTTAAATATTATACAGGATGCCCAAATGTCCTGTATTTCATCAATTGTCCCGTAAAATCCTGTATTTTCTGAAGTGAAAGTTTTTACAAATATATTATAATAAGAAAAACATCGCAAATAAATTTATATTTTCAATTGTATTCCAAATTCTTGCTCTCGTTCTTATTCTAATTAAACACGAATATGTCAGGAAAAATTATTCTTTAAAGGTAAGGTGATATTTTCTCTACATTTCGGAACCATTCAGATAAAATCAAAAGCACTCAGTACCATGTTAAGAATTGAATGATTAAAAAATGGTAATTGAAAATTTCTCTGCTCACGTCTTTAAATGGTAGAAGTGTTACCGTTACCGAATATGAAGATTCTACTACAGTTGTAACGAAGAAAACTACTCTAGATAAGTCATGAGTAAAGGTACTAGCAACTTACTTGGTTTACCTCCAATATCATACCCATAACAGGAAAAAAATTAGCATGTGCACACAGCTGAATATTGAAGATCAAAACTAAATGGTGAATCCACAGCGCCGGAAGTAAGTCTTGTGCGCATGCGTCGATTGAATAAAATGTTTCTTCCGGATGGAAAAAATAAGGAAAACCAAGAGATTAAGACATTAAATTGTAAAAAATTGATTGGAGAGATTTTAAGGAAAAAATCTTTAAAAGTTTTTAAAAAATGCAAGGTACATACCATATCTGTTTAGGATATGTTATTTGAAGAAAAAAGATTACTAATTTTGAATGACAATTACAAATGAAAACCATACATATATAAATGATAAAATTTAGTATTTTTTTAAAGTCGGATATTTTACTTTGTTGCTTTCTTTCATTTGAGTGAATATCATAGAGTCCCTTTTCAAGTTTATCAGTTCCTTCAAGAAGGTGTTCCGTCCCAGTACGGGACCACAACTATCTCTTGATGGTAACAAAGCCCTCCAGAGCTTGTTTAAAGCTTGGTGGTTCAGTTTCGTTTACATCATCATCTTCACTTTCAGGACAGTCATCATGTTGTAAATCACAATTTTCACTCACTGTTATTAAACCACAAGTAGCAACATTATCATCAAAGGTCACAAACTCATCAAATGTCATTTCATTCAACTGCAACAGCTTCCAGTGATCATTATCGACTTCCTGAAGAGCATCTTGTTCTTCATAGTCAGCAACAGCATTACGGAAGAACCCAGCTTTTCTAAAGCAATTCTTTATCGTTTCAGTCTTAATGGCTTTCCAAGCTGATGTTACATAATACTTGTCCTCTAAAACTGACAATTTCAGTGTACTTTTGCTGGAATCCATAATTGCCATTGCTTTGGATATCAGCGCCTTTCTATACTGTTGTGTCAAGCTGTGTAAAATACCTAGATCCAATGGTTGCAAATGACTTGTGCAATTCGCTGGTAAAAAAATAACTTTAACATTCCGTAGATTGGCAGTATCTTGTGGATGAGATGCACAACGGTCCACAAACAGCAACACTTTTCTCGAGGCGGAACCCATTTTTGCATCAAACTCTTTTAAATACTTCATGAATAATTTTTATGTCATCCATGCCTTGGAGTTTTTTTATACTTACACGGGAGTGTCCTCACATTCTTAAAGCATCGCGGTTTGGCGAATTTTCCAATCGCAAGGGGTTGGAGTTTTTCGCTACCGTCTGCATTGCAGCACAGCAAAACTGTCAGTCGCTCCTTGCTTTTCTTCCACCCATGGCAAACTTCTCGAAAAGTTAAGGTTCTATCTGGTAACAAATTATAAAAGAATCCTGTTTCATCGGCGTTAAAAATATCGCATGGTGCATAGTTCTTTATTTTCTTGGGTAACTCTCCTGTCATCCAATGATTCACTGATGCAAGATCTACGTTTGCACTCTCTCCTGCAATGACTTTATAAACTACACCATGACGGTTTTTAAACCTATCAAGCCATCCGCTGGATGCCGTAAAAGTAGGAAACCCCAGTTGATTTGCGATTTGTATTGCCTTTTCACGAATTATAACACCGCTAATCGGGATGTTGGAAGCTCGAGCCTGCTGAAAAAAATCTAGTGACAATGCTTCCACCCTTTCGTATGGTGATGCTCGAGAGTTCTTCCTCCTTTTCGCAGCCACACCGCAGTCGTTTACAGCTTTGAGGATCGATGTTCGGTGAGCCATAATTGTGTTCAGGGATGTCACTGCCAACCCTAATCGCCTTGCCATTTCAACACGTTTCAGGTGTGGATTTCTATCTACTTCTTCGATTATTAATCTTTTTTCATCAAGAGTTATAACCTTTCTTTTTGGTGCCATTAGAAATATATGGGGTGGAGTACAAAAACTTTTAGACAGCACTGAGAGTAAAATTCTCTAAAATATTTAAATCTGCGTAAATATTACAGCGAGTAAATTTACAGCTTTCAACTTACAAGGTGCAACTGTCACTAAAATAGAAATGACATAGAATGCACTGATTGTATTATGTCAATCAGGCAAACGAGGAAAGTTCCAACGGTTGACGACTGAACTTGGCTTGTTGCGTACCGAAGACGACGGCTGATAAAGAACTGCCACCGAGAAAGTTTAGATGGTGGAGACTGAGAGTAGAGATGCTACAATGTATGTAGACAAAGTTTGATGGTAATTTAATGAAAATGAAATCTAGTAGATTCTGCATAGCCGCATTTTTCTGTACATAGATTTTAACTAAGTAGGGCATACAGTAAGCAAAAGAAACACTTTTACTGACCTTATTGAGTTAATCGTAAACTATGTATAATACATATTAACTTGATATAGGTTGTGTTGCGTTTATGTACCTTTTCCAGTTTTCGTAATTTTTATTCTCATTTGCTGACACGTTATAAGCGGATGTATTCTAGACGGGGACTTGAAACTCGATACTTAGGATGCGGAAAAACGTAACAAACGAAAACTTTAGAAGCGGGTAAAGATATAATGGAAGTAAATGGAGCTCCAGCTGGGACCTCAAAATTTCGACTTAAGATGCGGAAAAACGTTAGAAGCGAAAACGTTAGAACGAGAGTTTACTGTACTTGGGGTCGCACTATATTCGGGGTCGCATTATATTCGGGCTAATACGGTAATTGTGGTGGCAGTGCACGTATTCGTAGGCTTTCACACTCCCCCTCCACTAACTAAAATATTTCATTGTAGTGTCACCAACTTGACGTATTTTCCGCTAAATCTAGCTTTTTATCTAGATACCGTCTGGGGATTAGAAAAATGTAAGCTAGGGGATAGCGGATTTTTCGACTTAATTTTCACCAAATTGATGTTTCAGGTTTTTTTTTAATAAATAATTTTACCGTTAAATGTAACAAAATAAGTACTTACAAGTTTATAATGTTAAACATGCGACGATTTCTCCCGTTTTTTCAATTAAATAACGGACGCATCATTCATCAAATAAATAGTATTCTTAAACTACCTTCCTCGTATTTTATAGTCATTACCACTCTCCACTCATTACATTGATAAAGCTATTAAGTATTCTTTCAATACTGTTTCAAATTCGCAAACATACATCATGTATACAAACTCCGGTGTTGGCAACACTGTTTAAGTGTCTTGTGAGTGTGTCCTGTGATTCCCGAGTGAAATATTTCGTTTCGTTGTGAACATCCTCGCGGCAAGTGTAAACTTCTTATTTCTTAGCGAGTTTTTCGGTTTTTAATTACCCCATGATGGGACGAACGCATTACTCTGCGAACTTTAAGAGGAACGTTATTGCCTATGCAGAAGAGACATCTAATCTTGCAGCACAACGGCGCTTTGGGATTGATGAATCAAATGTTAGACGCTGGAGGAGAGATAAAGAGAAGTTACTTAAGTGTTCAAGCAAAAGAAAAACATTTGGAGGCCCCAAGCAAGGACGTTACCATGAATTGGAGGAGATCCTTAATAACTTTGTGATTGATCAACGAAATAACTGTTTGCCAGTGAACTCCGAGATTATACAAACAAAAGCTCGTGAAATTGCTCGAGAACATAAAATTAGTAGATGATTACATCCTGGGTTGCCGCTGCATGGAATGGCATTCCGAGTGATCTGATTGTACGTTCATTCAAAAAGTGTTCCATTACAAACTCGCTCGATGGCACAGAAGATGACGTTTTGTGGGATGAGGAGAGTGAAAAAGAGTCGTCGTGTGAAGATATATTTTAGTAAAAAAATATGTTAATGTTGTTGCAATTTCAGTTTTTAATCTTTATTTAATTACGAACTGAAAATCCGCCACATTCATACTTGTTGGAATATCGAGATAAATAGTCCTAATTGACCAAAAATATTTTTTTTCCTTGCGTGGACTTGTGAAAAGTGGGGGTCGGCTTAGAATCAGTGTCGGCTTATAATCGATTAAATACGGTACTTATATCTGGGTCTATTTTGCAACAAGGCTAGAGAAATGGCATTAAAAATGGGAGTAGATAACTTTCAAGGTTCTAATGGATTGCTAGAAAAGTTTAAAGTTTGCTGGAACTTAAAAAATTTTAAAATGTATGGGGAAGAAGCTTCGGTAAGTACAATTGTGGAAGAAGAGTGGAAAGACACTTTGCATACAATTTTAACGGGTTATGATTCTAAAGACAGTTTAAATGCAGATGAGCTGGTTTTTTATATAATTTACTGCCTGATAGAACTCTTGCAGTTAAAGAAGAACCCTGTAAGGGAGGAAAAAAACAAGGAGAGATTTAGTCCTTTTCTGTACAAATGCAGATGGTTCTGAAAAATTAGAGCCACTTGTGATTGGGAAATATAAAAAAATCAGATGTTTTAAGAATATAAAGAAATTTCCGTGTTTATACAGAAATTCAAGAAAGTCATGGATAACTTCAGCTTTATTCAGTGAGTGGTTAAGCATGCTCGATTCAAAGATGGGCATGAAAAATAGAAAAATAATCCTTTTTCTGGACTGGTGCACAGCACATAAATGTGAGGGGATTAAACTGCAAAATATTAAAATAGTATAATTTCCTCCAAATACCACAGGTAAACTACAACCATTAGATCAAGGTATAATTTCTAGTGTTATGAGAAATTGCAGACAGCAGTTGGTGCTCGTTATCTTTTTACAGTAAACTCTTGATAATCCGGCACCCCTCGGGACCGGAGTAATACCGGAATAACGAGATTGCCGGATCAGCGAGAGGCAAAATTTATTGTATATGTTCAAGGAGATAACACATGTGTATTAACCAAAATGGTCGGACTTGAGGAATACATTTCATTTGCCACCCTCAAATTCTACGTAAATTATTTATAAATAACAAAAAATGACCATGAAAATGTAAATCAGGTGCATGTGTTAAATGTGTGAGGGAATTACACACTGCATACAGACACGTACATATGTATTTGGGTGTTATATCATAGGTTTCATTCCCAGGTTCATCATTTATTAGGTACTTATCTGAATTTTTGAACCATAGCGGAATTAAATAATTATAAAATCATCTCCAGGAGGGTTCTGTAGAAATAGCAAATGCGGCATCTGAATATTTTTGGAGAAATAACGCTATAATAACATGAGATACATGCTTTTTTACTCTTCCATAGTACATTTCGAATAACAATAAATTTGTTCATTCAAATATTTTGTATGCTTTTGTGAACTAGAAATAATTAACAAAGTTAATGTAAATATTGGTCAGCCCCTATTATTTAAAGTTCACAGTTCCAAAGTTTCACAGAAACCGACACTTAATTCAACCTTCTCGGCAAAATAATTCTCTTTCTTTAATTTATATTACCATTTCCATCAAAATAAATGCAGTTACCATCTTTGTTTACAATACCTCTGCATTGTCATCATTTAACAGAATTTATTTATTTAAACTTCTACCATATATACTCGTGTATAGTTGGAGTTTTTATGACCAAATTTTTGTGCAAAAAATTGGGGGTCGAACTATACACGAGTAATACTTTTGAGGGTTTAAAATCTCGGATCTAAAAAATTATCTTTTTAAAAATATCATAATAAAAATCAAGATTTTTTGTTCACCCACCTCGCTGACTTCTATGATATAGCTCCAAAACTTCCTATTTACCTTTAATTAATTAATTTACCATACAATGATCTAGTTCAAGCGGGAGATTGGGACAGGTTATTTGTTAATAAAGATAGCAATGAACAAGAGTTTTATGGTTTTAGTACATAAATAAATTTTCAGAAAAGTTAAGCATGCATTATATTTTATGTAAAGAATTTCTTTTTATTTTGTTATAGAGCCGTAAGCCATACCTATATAATAACTCCATTATGTTACTCCAATATTGTTAATTCCAAATGATGATATCAATGTATAAAGTCACAAAGTTGAAGAATTAAAATAAGTTTATTTCATCTTGTTCAACGATCATTCATAACTTTTATTAAAGGTTTTACGAGTAATATGCGTCTATTAGTTTTCGTTATATAAGCTTAATTTACGTCTATTTGCTAGAAATTCTGCCACCATTCGTATGTCGCATCTCGTAGTTAAAAAATAATAAATATTTTTCTTCTCAAGATCGTGCAATAGGTTTATGATGTTTACAGTTTATTATTAGTTTAGTATTATTATGATACTAAAAGCTGTTGAAAACCAAGATCGGTCTATATACCTCGATTGTGATCTTCGAGATATCGAAACGAAAAATGTCGATCCTGACGGAAATCTAGGGTAAAAGAGTAAGTATAAAGCTAGGGTCAAATTATACACGAGATATATGAAAAAATCTAATTTTTTCGCCGAGAAATCGGAGGTCGAACTATACATGAGTATGTACGGTAAACATGAATTGCAAATAACAGCTTAGAATAAGCGTCATGGATGTTGTCGTAACACAAAACAAGCATCACTGGAAATACAAACAAGAAATAAAATAAAATACAAAAATATAAAATAAAAATACAAAATAAGAAATAAGAATAAAATTGGGTGGATAATACCAATCAAACATTACACCTTTCGTGGATGCTCCTTATCGTAATAAATCTAATTCCCCTCTTCATGAGATGAGCTTGATTCTTGTGAAATAGCAAGAAAGAATTTTGAAATTTTTTATTTCTTACATTCTTCCTTTCGTTTGGAAAGAAATGCTGATCTTATCAGCTGCTACTGAGCAACCTCCTGGACAGAATAACAAGACTTCTGCTGGGCAACATAGCCCTCTTTGGGGAGACACTATGGGAGATTATAATGGCTGAGGTCGTATTTTAGAAAATTTTTTAAGCCATCGCGATCTGATTTTAATCAATGATAACGAAAAGATGCGTTTTAATTCTTATAATGGTGAATACTCGGCCATGGATCTTTTTATATGTACAAGCACTATTGCTCCCATTTTTAAAATGCAAGTTCACGATGACTTATGTGGAAGCGATCACTTCCCCCTTCTCATCCGGAAAAGTGATTTTTTAAATAATTTTAATTTACTCCTAAATGGGTCTTGAAGAAAGCCGATTGGGGTAATTTTAAAAACATTTTAAAAATTTGTTATGACCCTGCTCTTAGTGCTGCAGCGAATGTTGACGCTGCTATGGACGCAATTATTCATGCTGCAGAGGTAAGTGTTCCACGGTCTGCCAGCAAGTCATGTCGCCCACCTGTGCCATGGTGGAATGATGAATGTGCTCAGGCTATCCATCAAAGGAAGAAGGCACTAAAAATTTTTAATAAGTATCCGACGAGCAGGAATTTGTCGGCTTTTCGTAAATTAAGATCGAAAGCTCGACAGGTCATAACTGCCGCAAAACGAGAATCCTGGAGGAAGTATGTGTCCTCAATCAATTGTAGGACGCCCATCGCACAGGTATGGAGAAAGGTTAGGAGTATTTCCGGGACTGCTCACCTTCCTTATGTCCCAGGGGTGAAGGCAAACAGGGCATTAATAACATCTCCGCTAGAGATAGCGGATGTATTTGGCGAGCACTATGCTGCAGTAAGCAGCAGTGCTCAATACACAAGCGCTTTTCTTGATGTTAAATGCCAAATAGAACGTCTTAGTTTAGACTTCAGGTCAGGCAATGTGAATGACCCGTACAACGACCCATTCACTCCCTGGGAACTTCAGTCTGCCATAGCAGATTTGAAGGACACGGCTCCAGGAATGGACGCCATCCACAACGCGTTCTTACGTAACCTTCCTGGAGCTGCCATGAGGAATCTTCTGCATACGTTCAATCGTATGTGGAGGGACGGTGAGTTCCCAGACAGGTGGAAAGAATCAGTGGTGGTACCCATCCCTAAGCAGGGAAAGGACAACTCTGTTCTCGGAAACCACTGCCCGATATCCCTAACATCCTGCCTGTGCAAGCTGATGGAAAGAATGATAAACAAGAGGCTAGTTTGGTGTCTTGAAAGCCAAAACCTTCTTTCCGAAATTCAGTGTGGGTTCCGTCGCCATAGGTCTACCATAGACCATTTGGTGCGAATTGATAACTTCATTCAGGAGGCATTCGTTCTTAGGCAACACGTGGTTGGTGTCTTCTTTGACTTGGAAAAGGCATATGACACCACATGGCGGCATAAAATTTTAAGTACTCTCCATAAGTGGGGTTTTAGGGGCAATCTGCCCATTTTTATTAAAAACTTTTTATCGGGACGTGTTTTTAAAGTAAGAATAGGAAATAGTTTATCCAAATTTTATTCACAAGAAAACGGAATTCCCCAAGGCTCCGTCCTGAGTGTGACACTTTTTGCCATATCTATAGATGATGTGGTTGGATGCATACAAACACCTGTGGAAGGATCTTTGTTTGTAGATGACCTAGCTATTTTCTGTAGGTCATCATTAATCCCCACGGCAGGGAGACAGCTCCAACTCACATTAAATCGTCTATACAAGTGGTCACAGTCGAACGGTTTTCGTTTTTCTCAAGAAAAGACGAAATGTGTCCATTTTTATAGGCGAAGGGGATGCTTCCTCCCGTCGACGCTTAAACTGGGTTGCCATGTTTTAGAGTTTGCTGACTCTATCCGTTTTCTTGGTTTGATCTTGGATAGATGACTGAATTGGAAAAGTCATATTCAGTTTTTAAAGGAACAGTGTTTTAAAGTTTTAAACATTTTAAGATATATCACAAACCGTCTGTGGGGAGCTGACCGCAAATCTATGCTAATGCTGTACAGAGCATTGGTGCGGTCAAAGATCGACTATGGGAGTATTGTCTACTCCTCGGCCCGGAAGCCATACATGCGTCCACTGACATCGTTACACAATGCCGGAATCAGATTGGCAACTGGTGCTTTTAGAACCAGTCCCATTCCTAGTATTTATTGTGATGCTGGGGAGCCGCCATTGGAGATCCGGAGAAATATCCTCATGTGTAACTATGTCACAAAAATTTTATCTTTGAAAGGACACCCGTGTTTTGATGTAATTTTTAAATCCCGTTTTACTGAAATTTTTAACCGACACCCAAGGGCCACAAAACCGCTTGGAATACGTTTTAAGTCTTATATGGACGATATTGGATTGCAGCTTCCCAAGATTGTTCCTACCGGCTCTCTTAAATATCCGCCATGGCAGATCCCACGCCCTAAGGTCTTGTTAGACCTTGCCCTGTATACAAAACATAATACCCTCTCTTGTGAGTACAGGTCGCTATTTTTTAAAGTATTTAATGATCATCCTGGTTGTGAACTGATCTTCACAGATGGCTCTAGATCCTCTTCCTCCTGTGCGTGGGCCTTCACTAGCAAAAATCTCTCTTCTAAGGGAGGACTCAACCTGCTGAGTAGTATTTACACGGCGGAGCTGACGGCCATAAGAATGGCCTTGGAGAGCATTGGTGTTTTGAACAGTCCATATATGATTTGTTCGGACTCCATGAGTGCTCTTCAGTACATTACCTGCTTCTCCCCTGTCCACCCAATAGTTCAGGATGTACAGGAAGCCCTTTACCATTTAAACTCCAGAGGAGTTGACATCATTTTCCTCTGGATTCCTGGACATGTTGGCTTAGCAGGTAATGAGATGGTGGACGCACTTGCGAAGGAGGGTTTGAACCTCCCTGTCACAAATGGCGACTCTGTCCTCCACCAAGACCTAAAGGGTATGTTTAGGACAGCAGGGCTTAATAAGTGGCAAACTTTGTGGCAAGAGATGTCGCAAAATAAGCTACATGAAATAAAAAGGGATATTTCTCCATGGGCATCCTCTGTAAGGAATAGTAGAAGGGAGGAAGTCGTGGTCGCGCGTTTGAGAATAGGGCATTCAGCCCTGACCCACTCGTTCCTCTTTACCATCGAGAAGGAACCACCACGATGCACCGACTGCGACTCCCTTCTAACTGTAAGACACCTCCTGACAGAATGCCGGAAATATAACGTGCTACGAAGCAAGTTCCACATTACGGGGGAACATACTGATATTTTATCAGATGACTCCATGAAAATGGATAATATTTTAAGGTTTTTAAGAGAAGCTGGACTTATCCACCTTTTATAGAATTTTAAACATTTACTTTTAATGCATTTTATTATTTATGATTTTACTATTTAATACATTGTAGGAAATCGTTTGCAATGTCTCTTGACAGGCAACGAGAAAGGTGCAAAATGACCCTAGCTGTCGAAGCACCTAAAATCGAATACCTACCTACCTTCTGCTGGGCAAAATTCAAAAATGTTTGGAGTGCTGCATCAGCTTCTTGCCATGATACCCTTTCATTATTCATGACGCTTTCATCTTCTTCTGAATCTAAGTCGCGGTCTTCCCGACTTTGGTCCACAACACTGTCAATGATGTCTTGATCGGTTAGATCTTGAATGACAGGAGTTTCCTGATCTGTTGTGAGCCATTCCTAACGTGAATTCCAAGGACGCATTTTCATTATTATGCTTTAATACATGTCCGCTCACAGTGATTGCAATTTCGGCGCCTTTGCGATGTTTTAATTCCAAATGAGCCTGTTGAATAGCATGATTAATGCCATGGAACAGTAGAATTTGTGTAGATGTCATAAATATTTTATACATATGTAGGATAAATAATGTTACGTATATTGAGATTGCAATGGCTACAAGAATGAAAACATATGCTTGCGCTATTAGTAACAGTCTATTACCTATAAGCTTCAGGTGATTCAAAATGCATAAACGCATGGAAACCGAGCATCAGCATGTCATTTTGGTCCACCTCCCACAGAAAAAATAATCTGTGAATGAAGAAAATGAGGAAAAACTGAAGCGTACGAGAAATGAGAAACATATTATCCGTAAGCCTGGTCTTAAATGGCCACACCTAGAGAAGGAAATGATGGATAGTAGAACAGAGGAAGTTTGGTATTGTTGTATCGATTAAAATCGTTACGTACAAGACAAAAGGAGTTGCAGAAGAAAAAGTAGTTGAGCGTATGTATCTTTATTACATATGCATTCAGTTTATCATTTATTCTATTAAATTAAAATCTCATCTTGCACTTAAGTTTAAGTAAGTACTATCGGTAAAGGGTATCTATATGTGCGATGTGTGTGGCGCACTCCGACAGCTTAATTGTCTCTTCTCCGGGGGACACACCTCACGCTCATTCTGGAGAAGCAGCTGGTCCATTCTGCTAACTTCCTCTCTCTATTTCACGTGATATTTTCCGTATTTACATCCCATCGTGCACTACTAGTGGGGTATGATGTGGGGGTGAGAGGTGCTTGGGAAGCGAGGGTCTGCACCTCCAAGGTGTTCTGGAGGCCATGCATCATCTCGGCGAAGCCCGAGAACTTCTCGATGGATGCCACCATGGTTGTTATGGCCTGCATCATCATATTCATTTCGGCCCTCATGGAATCTTCCGCAGGCGCCAGAGTAGCAGGGCGAGACGGCACGAAAGCAGGGGGTGAGAGGTCAGTGAGCCAGGCCAGAGAAGAGGGAAGTGGCAAAATTCCATGACTCCTGTATCAAAAACGTTATAGCCAAGGAAAATTAATGTTAGGGAATGCCACAGAAATCCGTTATAACCGAAGATCTGTTATACGTAAGACTGGTATAACCGAGGTAGTTACAGTGATACAGTAAAACCTCTCATTAACGAACATCAAGGGACCCAATTTTTCGTCTATTCGTTATTCGGAAATTCGTTGATCGGAGGTTATTGGGCGTTGCATAACTTCAGGGGCGCATTGTCTGTTAGATTATACGGGAGCAACGGGGTTATCCAAATGAAGGCATATGCGCAGATATGGCGTAACTCTACTAAAATACGCCCATTTTCAGGAAACGGTATCACATAAGTTGACGATATTCAAAATGCGCCCGCAATGTTTAATAACCAGCCATATTGATTTGAAGCTCCGACGACACAATGGGCCACTTCCATTCATCTCCTTTTGCAATGTTTGACAGTGGCAAGCACCAAATAACTGAAATGCAGTGTTATTTTTTCTAGCATTGATTGGCAGGTTTTGCACGAAAACATCCTCTGCAATTTTTTATTATGCGACTTTTTTCGAGGTTGCAGTGCATGAAACTCGCTGAGCCTATCCTAAAGCATCAGTTGAGTTGCTAAGTTTATAAAAAATATTGACAGCAACGCCACTTCTTAACACCCATTAATAAAATACTATTTGACCACAACGGCGCGGGTTGCAAATATTTCAAAACGAAATAAATGAAAGCAGCATTTTCCTCATAAGAAAGCACTAACTGTCGTTGGCACTCCAAATCAAGACTCCAATCAATATTTTTCACTAACCTTCTTAACAACATTCCAGCTCCGTCTCTGACGAATAAATTAACTATCACAAAAAAGTGTATAGGAACCATCTCACCACGATACGTACCTCATTGCTACGATCTTTCGTTGAAATTCCCTTTAAATGGATTAGGGGATTAATTTAATTGGGAATGATTTAAAATACAACACTTTTTTAAAAGATCTATTTAAAATACATCAACATTTTTTAATAAACGAATCTATTTTTTTCTGTTTCAAATTCTTTGTGAATTCTCGGGAAACGGCAATCTCCACTTCCCTAAAAGCATGCATAGCGGAATCACTACAACTCTCGGACGAGATTGTCACTGGCGCGAGAATGCCGGAAACACAGGAAATACGTCATCATGCTAGAAAACATGATTGGCTTGTTGTAAGCTTAACGCTAATTGGCGCATTGGCGACTGTTTTCAATCGTTTTCCGTACGTAAAAAAATGTTTAGCGAGCAAAATTTCGTTCTAAAGAGGTAAATATAAACGGAAGTGATGTCTTTT
The DNA here is from genome assembly GCA_028673005.1 of Tanypteryx hageni. NCBI lineage: Eukaryota > Metazoa > Arthropoda > Insecta > Odonata > Petaluridae > Tanypteryx > Tanypteryx hageni. Next base: position 222,781,523 of record CM054113.1, read on the forward strand.
TCTTTCGTTGTTCGGAAGTTTTCGTAGTACGGAAGTTCGTAGTAAAGAGGATATAATTAGGGATTTTGTATACAAGTTTGGCGGGACCGCCGTCAGTTGTTCGCTATCCGGAGGTCTTCACTATAAAGGGGTTCGTAAGTTAGAGGTTTTACTGTATAGCATAGTAAAATGGTCGGGGAATGAAAAAAATCCGTTACATCTGAAGATCGGTTATAACCAAGGCCGGTATAACTGAAGTTGACTGTATGTATATTTATTGTTCATTTATGCTTTATAATTACATTATGAATGTATTAAATCTGTTTTATTATATAGATATAGTAATTGGACAAGACAATAGCTGTTGATTATGTTTGGGCATTCATAAATGATAATATACGGGTCTTACGATAAACCTCTTTATAGTGAACCTCTATTTATAAAAAATCAGGTCCCTTCCATTTTGCTATATAGGGGTTTTACTGTAGTGTAATCACCCATCAAAAATGACAAGTTTGCATGAATTCAGTGGCGGAACTAGGTCAGGGCAGGTCCCGGATCCTTGGAGGGGACCGGTCTTCAACCCACTTAATAGTCTATAATTGGTAGCTAATGAAATAGCCTTACATGTATCCGGAAACAGAGAGTGCCAGTACCATACTTTCAGATATCGTTGGCTATGATATTTTACAAGTTGTAATGGCTAGTGCCACAACACTGACACGGACAGTATTGTTGCTGTTGGACCGGCAATGTTTGTGGCATCCGCTAACAGCAATAAGGTCACTGATGACCAGATGTGTAAATACTCGTGTTGGCACTGGTACCACACAGGCCCTTATTTGTCTTCAACGGTTTATCCAATTCAATCATATGTAGCAACGAAGCAACATTACATATTTCAACGTTAATTTGAATCCTTAGGGAGCTTTTATACTAAGTTGACTCATGGCAACTCATGATTTTGATATGACGGCAACTTAAGTTACTAGAAAGTCATCATCAACTGAACTTTCATTCCAAAGTAATTCAATTTAAAAAAAAGTCGGCCTCTTCACCGATTCCCCTTCTCTGGAACAATATCCGTGCGTATACTTTGTAAAATTCTTCGTATTTTGCGAGTATAAACATAGACGCTAGCATGTGGCAATGAATTTACTATAGACAATCGCAATTTATATAACCTGTTCAGAAACCCTCATGTAAGATGCATAGTCCCTTTTTCATACCGACATTTTGGGGAAAAGTTGTGTGTGGTAAATGAGTAATTATGGTAAATCACCATCACTGTTCACCTTGATATAAAAACCCCATTACAATACCAGAATCTATTTGATTGACTCTACATATATCTGTTAGAAATCTGAACAGAAAGAAATCAGTACAAAAAGTTAAACAGTCCAAAGTCATCAAAATCAGTATGGTTGGTCACTTAAGGGAGCCGCTAAATTTTCTTGCCCCAGGGCCTGTTGCTTACTTGTTCCACCACTGCATGAATTTAGTATTAAATCAATATAAAATTTATATAAAAAAATCTGATGTGGCCACCACATGACTTTTTCCAAACTTGTAATATTTCTAAATATTTATTTTATGAAACAGTGAGAAAAATTTAAAGACTTGACAAAGAACAGATATAAACTCAAACTGTTAGCCTTCTGATATTGGATATAGCCATGAAGCTCCAACAATTATGAAAATAAAAAGGAAGATTACTAAGATGTAACTAAGCATCAATTAACAAAAGTGGAATACTCCTTTAGCCAAAACAACTAGAGGGCTGCAGGGTTTTGCAGCCCTCTAGTTGTTTTGGCTAAAGGAGTATTCCACTTTTGTTAGTTTTGGCCAAAGTTATTGAGTTACTATCAATTAAGCATCAATTGCTTACAATAGTCGCCGGTAGGTGGTATGGTAGAGGCAGCTAAAAAATATATTTATTAAAATATCTCTTAAACAATACATTATATGGGAACATGTTTCAAACAAAGGTTGTAGGAAATTAAATTTCCTACAACGTTTATTCCAATACTTTTTTACATTCATCAAATATTTAAAAAAATCTGATGTGGCCACCACATGACGTTCTCCATATCTGTAATATTTCTAAAAATTCCAAATAGGTTAAATGATAATAAATATTTAGCCGTCTGATATTGGATGTAGCCACGAAGATCCAACAATTAAGACAATAAAAAGGAGCATTACTAATTGTAAGACGTAATTAACAGTCAAGTGTTTACGATAGTCACCGGTAGGTGGCGTGGTGGTGGCAGCTAAAAAATATAATTTTTAAAATATCTCTTAATATATGGGAAAATGTTTCAAACAAAGGTTGTAGAAAATTAAATTTCTTACAACGTTTATTCCAATACTTTTTTACATTAATCAAATATTAAAGCAAATATTTCAAAAAAACTGATGCGACAAGAGTAAACACCTACTTCCAGTTGACTGATTTTTATCAAAAACTAATCAACTTGTTAATTTAACAGAAATGTCAAATATAAAATTTCTCATTGATCTTATTAATAGTTTTTGACTTATAGCGCCCACAAAATTTCTATCACAGACATCATCGAGAAAATGGTCAAAACGTGTTCAGGGGACCTCAAAACAGGTATTTCCGTTGAAATCTCGAATTTGATTTTTTTTCATGAAAACAATACTTTCCCCTATACTACATATGGAGAAAGCAAAATTGAATTCACCTAATTGAATATTTCGGAAAGTAAAAATTGTTTTGAGTAGGTAAAATTTATATGGCAAAGAAATATTTGTGATAATTTGTTTGTTAAATATTATGCCACACAACTTTTGTGTGACCAAATCTTTTCAGGCATTCTTTACCAGTGAAGCGGTAGTAGTGGAATGCCTGATGGGCACGTCTCGTCCATCTGTCTGTCGTAATTTCCATCTCCTAAACCGCTAGATGGATTTTAATTAAATTAGGTATGGGTGATCCTTATTTAAATTTATTGCCCAATTGTGATTTTTAACTGCATCCATCAATTAGAACTTCCACATTTATATAACCACTTAAATGTATACTAGTATCCCGTTAAATGGCATCAATCAAGCAACAACAAAAACCATATTTTTCTCTCCCATGCTCCTATATTATCTGTTAGGTATAGATTAATTAATTTATTCTGGTAGAGGACAACATTTACCCCAAAAAAATCCGCGAGACCACATAATTACGACAGTTTCAAAGATAAAAATTCAAGAACAGCCCAATCTTTTGGTACCGTTTCATACATATTTCTCCATAAAGAATGCTTTTAAAATCTCTGTGTTCCATTTATGGAGTATACTTTTCCTTCTTTTTTTACTTTCTGGAACATTTATTTATGTGAATTTTATACTTATTTTTAGGCGCATTTTGCTTCCAGCATAAGCACCTATTAGTGTCGGTTTGTCCGTCCGTCCGTCTGCATGTTCGTTCTCAGCTTCTACTAAATGGATTTTTATTAAATTTCATATTAATAACTTACAGTCAAAGATAATAAGAAAATCACAAAAATTAATCATGTAAGCCAATCAGGGGTTCCACTGTACTGGTGACAAAAAATGAACTTTCCGTTACATCTCGTAAATGTTGGGTCAAATTAAAATAATTTTCAAATAAACCTGTAGAATTAGTAACATAGAGTATTTCTTTTCCTATACATTTTTATCGTAGGAGTAGCCATTATCAAGAAAATTGAACAAGAAAGTCGTAATTTGCTTTGAACTTAGAGAAAATCATGCAACCTAATGGTTGTTAAGGTAAATAATCTTATTGGTTACTGAAGTAAATAAGATCTGCTATAATTACAAAACACATTTAATTCTTTACGCGTGCATGACAGATTTATAAGCGGAAGGAAATGGATTATCTATGGCAAAGAAAAGAACATAAACAAATATTACAACTACTGAACTCAAGTGAGGTATGTTTTAAATAATTTTCGATTGTTTGGTTGATTAAAACTGTTTAGAAAATAAATCACTAAATATAAATTGAATATTTCCCTGGAATCATTTCTGATATATTGTTTTGCAGTATTTAGTCATTAAAATTACGTAATATATTTATTGATACACCAACTAAGGGGGAAGAAGAAATTTTTAATAGACAGAGATATAATTGGGTTGTGGTGTTTTGCTATTTTATGTGGTATGTTCAGACAGAGGGGTGGCTAGCGCGTCTGGCTCCCAATGCTAGGGTCGCAGGTTCGAATCCTGCCTTGGTCATGGTTGTATGTGATTGTCTTTGTTGTTATTTCAATATTGTTAAATCGTTATTGATATTCAGTGTAATTGGCCTTGTGCTGTCTCTGAGTTCTTGCTAATAAATAAATAAAATACTCCAACGCATGAAACACGCCTATTTGTGATACACTGTATACTTTCCTAACTTGTTTTACATTTTACGCACAAAGAATTGTTGCATTATTTTTAATGCAAATTGTATTTTTGTTTTTAGGAACAGTTTTGTTATTCTACTCTGATTTTGTTGTATTTGTTTTTATTTATGAAATAAATTTTTCTACCCAAATTTATTGCATTAAGTGTTACAAAATAAAAAAATGTGAAAAATCCAAACAAACCAAACCCAATCCTATTAACAACAAATACAACAAAACATTCAGAATATAGGCTTTTGTTCGGTATCTATCATTAATGAGACTCAAATATATTGTTATCAGTTTTAATTTGGAAACGGATTTTATATCAAATCTTAAGCTCAAATTTGTTTATATTCATTTCTTCCCACCTTTTTTATTTTGGCTTATATATTTTAATAAACTTTGATTGTAAGTCAAGTTTCATTAGTAAACAGCAAAAATGTAACAATAAATACACATTAAAAATGGGAAATTTTCAGCTTTCTCAGAAAAATGTACTCAAAATCTTTTTAAAAATTCAGCAAATTAAATCTATATATGACTTAAAAACACTTACTGTCAATGAATAATGTGTCATTTATTTATTTTTCTTGCCATGGTATTGTTTATCGTTACCAAGGTCTTGTTTAAACTTCAAAATAGTGTTGATATATCATGAATACGTGGACAGATGTAACACACATTAATAATCCCAGTCAATCATTCTCAGACCAATGTGTAACATTGCACATCACCTCATTAACAAAAGATTTTGGCATAAAAATCTGTCACATTTTCCTATTAAAAACTGATTTGTAGAACGATTCGACTCATTTTTAAAAATTGGTGGAAGGGAAATGAAATCTCATTAATTTAATCTTACCATGGTTTAAATCCCGAGGTTGTATATTGATTATAAGTAATTTTAAAGTGCTCATGAAAAAAGGCTTCCTCGCTACATTTCTGCTAGAGCCATACATCGCATCACGATTCTCTGCTCCAATGAAAAGATAGCTGTCTGTGGAAAAAAGTGCCTTATGTAATTTGCTCAGCAATTCTTCCTTCACTTGTTTATTGAAGTTGTAACACAATTCACTTCATTTTTTGTGGTTATGAAGACGCTATACTATTTTTTTGTCCACTGAATTTTAAAATTGAGAAAAAGGATCATTTGGCCATTTATTCAATTATCTTTAGTAACATAAATATTGTTCTACTTTATATTGCCTTTACAATTTATTGTAACTGTAATGTGTCCCTGTGTATTTATATCTTTGCCATCTCTCTCCTCCAGGGAAAATATGAGGAAGTGGAGAGGTACTATCAGAGAGCACTAGAAATTTATGAATCCAAACTTGGCCCAGATGATCCAAATGTGGCAAAGACTAAAAACAATTTGGCTTCCTGCTACTTGAAACAAGGAAAGTACAAAGAAGCTGAAATACTATATAAACAAGTTCTAACAAGGGCACACGAGCGGGAATTTGGAGCAATTGATGGTGAGTGAGCCCACTGTCCTGTAGTTTTTGTCCTTGAGAATTTATCACCAACAAGTTTTGTTTTGATGCTCACTAATGTTGGCCATAATGATGAATTTCAGTGAACACTTGAAATCGATTGATAAAGGAAGGAAAATATTGTATCATCATCTATCAATGCTTATTTGAAGATTTTGTTTAAATAGTTAATTTATTGGAGGTGTGCACTGTAAGGAGAGATAATTTTGCCACTTAAGACCATAGGAACTTTTTATAAACCTTTTAATGGAAAAAACTTACTTAACTTTAGTTTCAGTCCAAGTTATGTCTTTTGGTGATATAGAAGTGATTCATATTGTATCAAATCTCATATGTATATTTGCATGTTAATCAGATGAGGGATGCATTTATTTAACTTATTATCTTGATTGATTTTGGAAGATTTGTATCTGGTGATAGCTTTATAATTGTGATTTTTGATATTCAGTAAACAATGGATTATGTAATTATGCAAATAATTGTCAGTCCTTATGCATACATATCAATGCTCTGTGATAATAATTGTTGGTGTGACAAAAAGTCTCTCTGTTAAATTTGTTTTTTGGCCTGGTGTGTGTTGTGTGGCTAATTGCTTGCACTGTCTATTGCTTTGTTGCCTATTGATGCAGCTTTATTGTTTTGTTTGCAAATTATAGTTTTCATCAACTTGTTAGTGTAAATTTATATGTGAAGTCCAGTTTTCCAAAACCACAAGTGTGAATGTGGTCCATCATATCTTTTATTAATGTTAATTTTTAATGATATTTGTAAATTTTGAATTTTTGTGTAGTTGTACTAACTTATGCAGTTGACAGCTATAAAAGTTGAAAATTTTACTTATGGAGTTTTTCTTATTCCTTATTTGTTTTACATTTTTTAAATCCCTCAGTAGTTAATTATCTGAACATTTCGCATTATTAGCCATTCATACTCAAAGCCTTATCAGTTCTAATACACCTTTTATATGCTTCAGTGATTTTTTTGTTTAAAGAAAGTATTCTACATAAGCCTGCATGGAATTATCTAATTTTGTAATTAATCTTTTTGAACAGAATGGAATAGCTTTCAATAATGTTTAATGCATTAAAAAAAATTTTAAAAATAAACTCAAAATCAACTGAATTTGTTTGCAAATTTTCGGGGAAAAAGCTTAAAATTCAAGGAAATTTGAATGATAATATCAATATAAAAGATCAAGAGAAGTATGTCTTATTCATCTGTAATATTATTATGTCAGTTGGGCTTGTTGGTTGACAATGCTTTGAAAGCGCATGCATTTTAAAATTGGCCACCAGTCAGTTTGTGTGTGTTTGTGGGTTCTTTCCTTGCTGCTATGGTGGTTACCTTGCTGTGCAGGGGACAACAAGCCCATCTGGCAAGTGGCTGAGGAGCGAGAGGAGAATAAACATCGAAACAAAGAGAATGCACCTTATGGGGAGTATGGAGGTTGGCACAAAGCTGCTAAGGTCGACTCTCCCACTGTAACAACAACCCTGAAGAATCTGGGTGCCCTTTATCGTCGTCAAGGGAAATATGAAGCTGCTGAGACCCTTGAGGACTGTGCCTTACGGTCCAGGAAAGAGGTAAGAAATTTCAAGTTTACCTCCCGTGAGTTCGTATGAAATATACCTTAACCTTATATTAAGGAATCTGAAATTAAACTTATTAAAATTATTTTCCATTTACCGTATTAGCCTGAATATAAGGAGACCTCAAATGTAACACAACTCCAAGATTTTGAAAGGATTTTCAAGGAAAAAATGTAAATGCACAAAAAAATCAGAAATTTGAAATATACTGCACCAATATATACAGTTTCAAAATATTACCTCATCATTGGGAAGACTATATAGAAAAAGGCTAAAATATGAATTTTCAAAACCAACTCTTTCCTATTTGGACCGAGAACTTTTCATCCACCCCTCTTATCAAAATCATTATAATGCAAGAGCTAATTTTCAAGTGCAATTTCAGGATAAAAACATCACGCTATATTCGAGCTAACACAGTATATATCTTATAGATGTATTTATAATTAAAAGAATTCTCTTTTTAATTAATATTGACTTTTTCAACAAAATGTTTGATTAAATAATATTGTCAGAAGTTTGGTCCAAAAACAAATCTTAAAGATGATTGGATTATGTTTAACTTTTTATATATAACTACATCATTCCTGATATATATTAACCCATCCACTGACCATTTTTTCTCATTAGCAGTTAATGTGAATGACCGTTTTATTTTGGAAAATTTAAACAAATGCACACTTGTGCAAACAATCATATCTAGGGGTTTATTGAAGATATCTTGTTCATATAAATGCACTTATACATATTCAAGCATACTTGTACATTTATAATAAATAAAATTATTACAATTTTGGTGCATTTGCGATGTTAGTCATATGTTTTAGTTCCTAATAAGCCCCTTTGATAACACAATTAATGCCACAGAACATTAGAATTCCAATAGATGTCATAAATATTTTATAAATATCTAGGATAACTACCATTTCATGTATTGAGATCACAGTGGCTACAAGAGTAATAAGATATGCCTACACTATTAGCTATAAGCTTCAGATGATTCAATATACAAAAATACTCTGAAACTGAGCAGCAGAACGTAATTTTGATTCATGTCTCACAGAAAAAATGATCCGTAAATGGAGAAAACAGGAGGAAATACTGAAGGTAACAGGAAAAGAGAAACTTAGCCTTCATTAGCTTGGTCCTAAATGGCCACAACTAGACAAGGGAGTGAAAAATAGATAGTAGAATAGAGGAAATTAGATATTGCTGTATCAAAATAAATGGTTGTGTACAATGCAAAAAGAGTTGCAGAAGTAAAATGACTAGTTGAGCATACAAATCATTATTACATGGGCATTCCATTTTTTAGGAATTAAAATCTATTATTAAGTTTAAGGAAGTACTATTGGTAAGGGGTGTGTATACATGCGATGTGTGCAGCGCACTCTGACAGCCTAAGCAATAGGGCTGCAGAGTGCACACGGCACATTTAGCTGTACAAGTTTCGAAGCTATTATTTATGTTTTAGATCATCTGTATTTACTTGCACAAATTAAGTTGATCTGAAACATTACCGTATTGACCCGAATATAGTGCGATGTTTTTTCCCTCAATATGTACCTTTGAAAGTCGCATTCGCACTATATTCGAGTACTTGTTGCATTCGTACTATATTCGAATACTTGTATCTTTAAAAAATTACTGCGTATCGGCGCGTTTCATGACACGTGTTTCAGCGCATATTTTTATAATTGCTACATTGTAAGTGAATTGGACGTTCCTGTTACGATGCTACATTGTACAAATATACTCGGTAGGGGTCTGAGGAGATCATTCGTACTATATTCGAATACTTGTATCTTTAAAAAAATTACTGCGTATCGGCATTTCATGATGCGTGTTTCAGCGCATATTTTTATAATTGCTACATTGTAAGTGAATTGGACGTTCCTGTTACGATGCTACATTGTACAAATATACTCGGTAGGGGTCTGAGGAGATCATTCGTACTATATTCGAAAACTTGTATCTTTAAAAAATTACTGCGTATCGGCGCGTTTCATGATCCGTTTCAGCGCATATTTTTATAATTGCTACATTGTAAGTGAATTGGACGTTCATGTTACGATGCTATGTGGCGTCACATTACCCCCCTTTAGTACATAATTCATGAGTTTACAGGTAATTTAAATATGCAAAATAGAGAAAATTAAATGTTTTTCGTCTTTTTCTAAAATTCCTTTCAAAATACTTGGGGTCGCATTATATTCGGGCTAATACGGTATATTTAACTGTTATCACACCATGTTTTCTTTAAGTGTTGCTAAATACAGACTAAATCATTGTTAGAAATGATGCACAACATGGCCCTTCCTAAATGCTTTGGTGAACCAAAATACTTTTTTTCTGAAAAATTCTAAAAAATCTGGGTGTACCTTATAGCCCAAAAGATACTGTAATTTAAGAATGACTTCTTTGATCTCAATATACCTATCTTTCAGCATTTTATTTACGGTATAAGTTTAAGTGATTAGATTTTTCTTAATTTCTGGTTCAATTTAAAAAAATTTGATGTCTTTCTCTAAGAATTGAAGAACAAGTAGTTCTGGAAAGAACTAATCTGCCTACTTTCCTTTCAGTACAATTTTAATATTTATGTATACCACCTTCAAAATTAACAAATTTTCGTGTTAGTAGTAGCAGTAATTTTTATTTTTAGGTGCATTGATGGCTAAGGTCATTTCACACCATTGAATGTTCTATTCAGAAAAATCTTGAGACAATTGCAACATCCATGCCCTAGGTGGGAATCGAACCCACGACCTTTTTGTTAGCAGGCAGGCATTCTACCAATCATGCTAACCCGGCTGGCCCAACTTTCCATTGTTATGCACCATGAAATATGAAGGGTACAGTAGAAAAGTATTTGCAGGGTCCTTATCTGTAAGAACAAGGTGCATTGTAAGTGGATGATGACAATGAAATAGGATAACCTATATGAGACACATCGGTATCTCTTATAACCCTTGGTATTATGGTACCATTTCCATTGCTTGGTTATGGCTATTAAATGTTTTGATTTTGATTATAATAATGATAATTTGTAATGCTTTTGTGTTGTCACTGAATTACATAACTGATTTGAGAATTTAATGGCAGTAAATACTGACAACAATATTTAGTAATCATATTTTTCACCGCGATTCCTATAGTTATGAATAGACCTAAGGGTCAATTGTTACCTCGATAGATATGGATTGAAACATGGCTGGAATGTGCACTTGGCTATGCTCCATTCGAGTTTGGCAATAAACATCACCATAGCAGCAAATTGAAAAAATGGCTTTCAAAACACAGAAACGAAAGTTTTTGAGAGAAATTCAAACAAATACAATCGAAAATCAAAATTGTGTGATAAGAATAAGAATCTTCACTTTTTCCTCATAGAACAGTACAAATCCCACTCCGATATCATAATTCTAAAATATTTTAAAATGCAAAAGAGAAACTTTGTGCACAACGGATTTTAGATTAACCATGTAAATCAAATGGGGAAAGAACTCACCTGGAATCAAACTCGGGACCTGTAAATTTGGAATATAAATTACGGCCCGGAGGTAGTCTCCAAGAGCACTAGTCTTACACCAAGTTTCATGGAAATTGGACCATTCATGAAGATTTAGTGGGGGACACACTCGGACACCGGTGCGATCTCATAAGACTACTTTCCATTTTTTTGGAAATTAGGCTAAAAATGGAGTCACATTATTAACATTAATATATTTTGATATTTTAATACAATTATATTTTATTTGTTGATGTTATTTATGTCAGTTGTTGAAAAATTTATCTTTTACACTGTTTAACATTTTAATGGTAATGCTTAGCATAAGTCTACATCTTGAACTCTCTTCATTTTAATTTAATCCTTCATTCTAGTCAACCCATCATTTTGACAGGCAATTGCACTAGTAATTTATTACCCCCTCAAGACAGTTTAGTGTACATGTCTATAGGTCTTTTTACCTTACCTCAGTAGGGATTGTCTTTAAATGTTTACTGATCCTGACTTATGTTTATTGAAACCTAAATTTTAGATCCAAAACCTTCATCACTAACAAAAGTTTTCACCTATTCATAATGCTTATACAATTCTGTCCTCCATTTTCGTTTTCCTTGACTAATTATTAGCCTAAGGGGCTAACGAGACAACCAGTTGAATGATATATTTTATGTAGGGCTAATCCTTCAAAATGGGGGTATTCAAATCCCCAGATTCTGATGGATTCTTCTGGTGATTCATAACTACATTTTACTGAAAATTGTATAAGTTGTCTATTTTGCATAACCTAAGTAATCTGTATTTAACTTCTCTGTGTAGATTTCTGTGCTCTGAACATCTCTCAGTGAATGAAGATCCATTCCATGCCAGGAGGTTAATGTACCATATTTACTCATGTGTCCCATGAACCTTTTTTCCCGAAACGCTGGTGAAAAAAGGTGTGCGTCTTACATGAGGATTTCTGAACAGGCTACATAAATTGCGAGTGTTGATAATAAATTCACTGCCACATGCTTGCGTCTTCGTTTATACTCGCAGGAGACAATGAATTCTATCAAGTATACATGCAGACCTTGTTTCAGAGAAGGGAAATCGGTGAAGAGGTCGATTTTTTTTTAATCCTAGATGTCAACTTATTCCAGCATGAATTTATTTTTTTCCCTCCAAACTCGTCCAAAAATTGGAGTGCGCATGATGCACGAGGGTGCGTGGTACACAAGGGTGCATGGTACACGAGGGTGCATGGTACATGGTGCATGGTACACGAGTACATGCGGTATATAATATTTCTATTTTTATCTTAGTTTTCTTTTAATTTGTGGGAACTGTTTATTGGTTGATTGTTATTCTGTAAACTTCTGTAAAACAGAAGTAATAAAGTAAATTTTTACATACCATATGCCTGGCAAAAACAAAAGTTTGGCAATCTGCTACATAATGCTTTGTTTATATTGCACATATTTCACTTCTTACTGGAATTTCTCTAACCATATAGCCACCAATTATATCAGTTAAATTCATTCATTTATGACTTGCAACCACTATTAAAGTGATGCTGAACCCTCAGAGGTGTCAGGAATGTGGATGTCAATTAGGAAAATTTTACTATTTACCAAGGAACCTTGGTTAGCTTGCTATTCTAATGTAAAGACTGGATCATCCAGAAGTAATAGAGCCAGAGTTAGTGATTTAAAATGAAAGCCATGGTATTAAAAGTTATGAACAAAATTAAGCTATTATTGTTACTGTGATGAATGTGGTCTTGTTGTTTCAGAGCTTAGGAAGATTTATGTTTAATATTTTCTTTCCGTTTAATACTATTAGGCTACTTGAGTATGAAAAACATTATGTGGGTCCAAATTCAAATTATTTTACAAATAAATATTTTATGGATATGCAGGTTTGTGCTGAAAAAGGAAGCTATTGATTTTAAGCTATCATATTTACTGTTGTAGTAGGTTATCTGTTTCTATGGTGAAATATATAGATAATTTTCTTTTATATGTAGCAGTTCTACTGTGTGTCTTTGTAATATTTCTTTCTAACATGCTCTATTTCTCTGTGTTGCAGTTTATTTAAAAAAGCACTTAAATACCCATGGCTTACTTTATTCAGGTTAACTGTGTTATTGTTAATTTTACATATCCATTATCTATGTAATTTCTTTGTAGTATTTATATGAGCACCAATAGGCTTTATTTTATGAATTTTTAATTATAATTTAACTTTTAATATAATTATAGTATTTATTTATCAAATATTTTACATACAGCACACAAAGGGCCAATTTACGGAGAAATCTATAACTCAACAAACAAACACAAACATCCATGTCCTAGGCAGGATTCAAACCCACGACCTTAGTATCTGCTGGCAGATACTCTAACGGCCTGTATACCAAGGCCAACATACAAATATGAGTTCAGTATTTTGCTACAATACAAAGATACTTTTTCAGATAAGCATCTGGTTATAACCAGTATGGGTAAATGTTATTCAATTATACAAATAATTAATAACTCCCTAATTTTTAAAAACATGTATTGCTGTTTTTTATGGTTAATTTGCTTCCAATAATTAATTTTCTTTTACTTTTACCTGGCTCACTAAGGCTCTGGACATAGTTAAACAAGCTAAAGTGGCCCAGATTTTGGGATCTGAAACTATAGCGGAAAAACGTAGAAGTTCAGGTGCCTCAACTGGAACCAAAGACCGCAGTCGACGTGGATCACGAGAATCACTGGAGTCTGTGCAGTATGATGGGGGAGATGAGGTGAGCATGGGTTTCAAGACTTGGCTTAAAAAATTGGACATAACCTTACATTTTGTTACTTTTGCACATTCTATATTTGAATTTAATATACTCTTGTCAATAAAATGTTCACATTTCTTCAAGTTAGGAGTGGCAACCCTGTCACTGAATTTGACAAGCATTGGCTTCTTATTTTGATTATTACAAACGTAGCAAAATGACGAGGAATAAAGCTTTGGAGCATTATTTTCTAATATATCTATGGGAATTAGCTGGTAAATTTGGATTAACTTCATCAATAGGCTTGCACAGATACTCAGATGTAGATAGCTACTTTTTATTGCATTAATTCATTCATTGCCAAATCAACTCATTTGTCCGAATATAATGTAGTTTTGTCATATTTGGCTGTAAATTTGGGTTAAATTTGTGCCTATATTGACTAAAGAAATGTATTTTGTGCAATGAAATTTAAAAGATTATTAGTTTCTCTAAAGATTTTACAAATATTTCTTTTGTGGTCCTCCAAATTTTTGGCTCATGATTAAGTTAATGCTTATTTTTTGGTGTGGCCATTTGCATCTGTATCATGGAGGTCAGTTTGACATCTCATGCTTGGGTACTCGCTCTCTTTATACTAATTATTAGAGTATCAATAAGTGAATATAATAATGGAACAAAAGAAATCAAGGTAAAAAGATCGAAGACATAAATAATACATGATGCATAGTTAAGATTGTCTTGGTTGAAATCTTACAAAATGTGATTATACGATTATAGTGAAACCAGTCGTTTTCATTAAACTGTGTGGAAGTGGCAAAGGTTTTTCATTTCATCTCATTGAGTAAATTCCACAAGGTTAAGCCTGTTTTTATCAATGATATAATGAACTAGATCATTTGTATCCAACGTGTGCATTACTGCCTGGGAAGCATATCAAGAGTCTTGGGAGATTATGGAAGTGTAGGGTTATGGATGTAGTATGTGCAGTATTAGCTGTAATATATTGGGGTTCAGGACGTATGCTACTTTCAACTTTATTTACAGTATGCTAAATATCTTATTGGTACATTTTCAGAATACCATATTTTCTGGTCTATAACGCGCGCGTTATCTATACAAAAAATATAAAAATCGGGGAAAAACGTCATGCGCATTATACAAAGGAAAATAAAATTTTATTGAAATCAATGTATATTAACTTTTACAATTCATTCGAAACCATAAAATTCATCACCTGAGTCAATGTCAAATGATTCAATAGCACTCATAATTTGGTCAGGCACATTTGAAACTTCATTTTCACAAGAATCACCTTCATCATCTTCAAATTCTTCCGTGTCTGTCATAAGTGTATCACTAAGAGCCTTTTCAAAACCGTTTTTGAGCTATGCATTTCGCTTGCAATAAGACCCTTGTTATTGAAATCCTAATGCCTTTTGCCCTTTCCCGTATCACCCACTCATACAGTTCTTCCTCGAGTTCTGGCCAAAAGCATTTTCTAAAACGCATTGCTCGTTTTTTCCGATGCAACTTTTTCAGCACCAATTCGCCTTTACGCCATTCTCGTACACTTGATTCCGCTACGTTAAACTTTCTTCCAGCCTCACGATTTCCTTTTTCTATAGCGAATTTTACGACTTCTAATTTAAACTGCGAAGTGTATGATTTTTGCTTTCGCATATTTTCGTTTTCCATGGTAAATTAAAAACTTTTTCAGTACCGACGCCAAGCTAATTCAAGACTCCATAATACCATGTGGTGTACAGTGAAAACAACTGAATAACGGAAAGCCACAGCAAATTTTAATTGATTCATTTTTTTCAGGAAGCGCTTGTTTCAAATCTATTTTTTTTACTGCGCGTTATCTATGCATTTGTACCAGGTTTGAAGAAAATCACTTGCGCGTTATCTATAAGGTGCGCGTTATAGACCAGAAAATACGGTAAATTAATTACAGCAGCAAATTTTATAACTTAACAAAATGGGATGTTTTCCCAAAAACATTTGGGACCACTGATGTAGATAGTCAATTATCAAAGCTATAAAACTTATCTTTTAGATCTAATTAAATTAAAAAACTTGCTGTTTAAATGAGTAAATGCCATTTTGTTGGATGAATACATCATATAAGAGAGAAACTTCAAATAATAGCATTTGAACTAGATTTTCTATTTATATATTTGGCAGTGGATGCATTAATGTAATATTTAGTTGACGTATTCATTTATCTTGGAGTTTTGTTTTGGGTTTTGAAGGGAACAAAGCCAATTTGAAATTTAGATAAATCAATCTACATTTATATCCATTCTTGAAATGTTGGTGTTGGTTTTGTGAATATGTTTCTTATGGTATTTTTCAGTACTAGGTCTTGAAGAAAATATGCTACAGTTATTAAACTAACATTGCATTAGTTCACTTTTAGATTCTCCTATTCATGTATTCCTGTGCTTAGATTTTAGAATAGAGCATGTTTTAATATTATTTTCTATGCTGAAATCATTTTTCTATCAAATGTTATTTTATGGTATTACAAGGTAGGGCATCATCCAAGCAAACTATTGATCTGAATGGAAATTAGAGTTCCCATTTCTGGGTATCTGCTGTTTGTTTTCCAGAAGTGTGTAAGGCTGATGTGACAATGGACTAGGCAGACATACTGAATCAATTATTTGTTTTGGATTAGTTTCTCTTATGAATACACAAATAATATGCTAGTTATAATTGCAGTGAAGAATGGAGATAGTGCAGGGATGCAGCTTGGCCCTGCAACTTGTAGTGGATGCTCACGATGCCTTTCGACTTGAATGTTCTAGTTATTGAGGACAAATCTTTTGAATTCATTACAATATTTATAGTGTCAAGGAGTAATACTGTTGGTGTGTATGTAACGGGTAGGTAATTGGGTGTAGTTTCTCTAATTTTGGATAATGACATCACTCTACAACTGGCAATGTGTGCAATAAAATCTTGAGAAATGGCATAATCTCCATTGCTGTGCTCACCATAGTTAAGGTGAGCATGAGTTGATTAAATTACATTTTTGTGCTTATAGTTTGCCCTGGATTTTTCTGTTTAGACTATTTAATGCTTTTAAGAAGCATGTGGCTTCTGCTCAACATAATGATTATGCTCAGTTTTTCAGTTTTGATATTGATAGATCCTTCGTCGTAATAGTTTGAATATATCATATTTAATTTAGGTAGGTAGGTTTAAGTAACATAATATGAAATATGTATGTGCTTTTCCAAATTAGCTTATTTATTTAAGCTGTTATCATTTGCTGTTTCTGTTGACATAAGCAGTAGATTTTGATGTTGGTTGGTTATGAAAAATTAGTTGCCAAGAAGGATGGGGCAAAAATGGATTGGTGATGATAGTTTTAAAAGTAAGTTACCATTGAACTTTTTACGAATTGAAGTATTTGGTTTGAAAGATAAATGTGGGGTTGAAAAAGTAGATGTTTGTGCTTATAAAAACTATCTCATCGTAGTAATAATATCAATCGTGTATTTTCTTTATTTCTGCAGTTTGAACATAGTTTTTGTATAGCTTTGGGACAAACAAAATGAAGAGAATTTCTTCATTTTCATCAAAGAAAACATTTAGCTAGCTTAGGATTGGGGTATTATTGAATAAACTTGTATTTCTGCCTGACCAGTTATATGCTGCACTATCCAAAACAACAGGATTGGATTAAATCAAGGCCTAGAGCCCAGGCTTTGGTATTACTTACATTATCTATTAAATGAATGGACCTAAATATATTATACTTGAATGGCAGGCAATTATAAGTATAGAGAACAAACAATTAACACAATAAAGGGTGAAGTTCCTTGGGAATAAAAGGACTTTTCTTGTGGTTAGAAAGAGATAGGTGTCAGAAATAATTATCTTCCTGTTTCTTTTATCTTAACCCTTTGCACTCTGATTTTTTTGTCTTGATTCTATTAGTCTACTCGGAATTTAATTTTTAAATACCCCCATATTTCATAAATGGCGGCACTATGATAAAAACTCAATTTTATTTTCATATAAAATTATTTATTTGCATTTTTTTAAATTAAAAATTATTTTTCAACTCATACAGCAATTTTAATCTCTATATTTTTTATGGTGTGATATTTTTTGAAACATTCACCCACATGAAGACCTGGATTACATTCACATGTCTCACAGATATAAATTGTCTCTCTTCTTCCACCTTGGACTTTTCTATTAGAACAAACAACACAATCTTTATGTTTTTTGTTAGGGTGAGGGATGATTATATGGAGCTTTCCATCTAAACGTTGCTCTTGTTCTGTGGATGATGGTCTACCCCTAGAAGTTAGTGTACTACCCCAGAAATCTCCAACTAGATCACGTACAAGTTTCCTAATAAATCGTACATGAGATATCGGTTTTTCATTTTTTCTTTTTTGGCATTCTTTGTACAAAATGTAAGAATTCACAACACTAACCTCAAGCCCCCAAAAAAACAATTTACGCCACCATTTTAGAGTCTTCCTCATAAAACAGTACGTGCTGGTGTAGTGATCAGCTATATCAACTCCCTCCATAAAATTCGTATAATTTTTCACGACCTTGGGTTTGGCAACTCTTTCTTTGCCACCGCCTCGCACTCTTCTTTCCACAGCTTCAGTCTCTGAAGTGTCCCATGTACTAAGCATGGTGACAATCCTCTTGTCTTTCCATGCAAGAAGCATTACATTTTCATCTCTGTATGCCACTATCTCCCCTTTCTTCAGTTTTGGATGTTTGATAACTGTTGGATTGTCTTTCCTATTGGGCATTATTGTCCCTTTCAAGTGAGATTTTTCTTTGAGCAATTCCCTTGCAAGAGTGACACTTGTGTAATACCTATCAGTAAAGAGATGATAGCCTTGAGAATCAGATACTGAGTTCTTCAATCTGTCGTGAAGTTCTAAAACTATTCTGGTAGTAAAAGGAAGATCAGGTCTTACCAGGGTTTCAGATGTTATTCCACCATAATAAGGGACAAATGAATGTACGTAACCGCATTTAGAATCTGAAAGGACATATAAACGTATACCCCATTTTGTTGGCTTTTTAGGATTATACGTGATGAAGCGTATCTTTCGTTTTGTCTTTACAAATTCAACATCACTGTCACCGTCAGTACATTCACTCTGATCTTTGGGTGAAACAAGGGAAGTTTTCCTTTTCGTAATTCCACTCGGACCAGCGATTGGTTCATTATCCTCATATGCGTGATCAGAGCACTCACTTTCATCACTATTATGTTTTTCAATGGTTTCTTCATTGTCAATGTAAAATTCATCGTCACTGCTTTCTAAATCTTTGGAAAATCTATCCATCCTAAGGAGATGCAATTCGTTTTGAATATACGACTACTTGCGGACAAAGCATTCAGTCAACTACAGAGAAGGTGTCATTTGTAAGAGAACCCTGTGTCATGAAAACATCTGAGAGATACTTCTAGAAACGTAAGCAAACCTCTGAGAGTGATAGAGGGACGATTGTTTACTAAGGTAAGATCATGGAAGCTCGGGCCTACTCAAGATGTTCACTATGCAAGAGATAAAAAGAGAATGGGCCTTTGATGGGTCAGTGGTGGGTGGATGACCACAAGAAGAAAACGAAATGAAAAAAGAGGTTGATACTAGAAGCCAATACGAGACGGGACAGCTGACCGAGCGAACTTTTCTTTCTGACGAACTTTTATTTCGGACGCAACTCCTCTTTCAGACGCATGATCCCCATTTGGTAATTCATTATCTGAAATAAACAAATGATTTCCAAGTAATGAATGGCAGCTAATGCAAGCGAAAATGCGCTTACACCTCAGTAAATAGATAAAGACGAACATCTGCTACAGCGGCATCGGCTGGAAACGTCCTTTATGGGTAGATTATAGAAGGATATTATTCATTTATAAAATAATCCATGTTGCTTAATTAAGTTGTTGTTCACTCGTATTTCCACGCTGATGATTACAAGAAAAGTTATTGGAAAAAATGGACAAAAATCCCCCTTCTCCTCACGATGAAACACTGTGTCGAGTGTGACTCAACATACGAGCTGGTGCCGATGCTAGCTGTGTCGAGTCACACTCGACACCCGAGTGCAAAAGGTTAATAGTCATCTTAATACATATGCATTTGATTAGCTAGCTTTTAATCCAATTCACTAATACTTGCAAAAATCAATAGTTTTGGGAAATCTTATGCATTGTTTTTCCTTTATCTTGTTTTAAAATGTTTATAAGTTAATAAATTCATCTTGAGAATTTCAATACTTAATTTTTACGCTTTCCATATGTTATGAAATTGAATTTTGAAAACATTTAAAAATTTGTCATTCATCCACCCAAATACACAGACATGCAAAACAAATTCTTGTTCACACCCAATGGCTGTTATATCTTTTTCTAAGTCAGGGGTGGCAAAACTATGGCATGCGTGCCCAAAGTGGCGCGTAGAAAAATTTGTTGGGCACACGGCATGACAAAAAAGGTTTAATATAAATTTTTTTATTCATAAATGATATTGAATAAATATAAATGACGTTGATTTGAACAGCTTTGCAGCTGCACACACAAGTTTCTGCGTGTGCTTAGTAGCCAGCGGACCATAATCAGAAGTGTTAACTTGTTATTGTAACATGCTTTTTGTTTAAGTGCTGGTTGTTTTAGATATTATAAAATTTATTATTTAAATTTAATTAAGTCCGGCCAAGGTAAGTTTTTAAAATTTCAAGGACTACGTAAAATCACAGATTGTGTATCTATGATTAATCTTTTGCAATTCATTATTCTTGCTTTATCAATTGACAGTGCAACGAAATTTATACGTGTCCTAACCTATAATTTAGTTGTTTATAATAATGACTCAATTTTATTGTTGTAGTTTTGCGAACATTTTTCAAATTATAACATTATATTTATTTTCTTGTCTAATAATTTCTGACCTTCATTAATATTATTCGTTCATTGGATCTTGTCCTGCTATATTTTTAAGATTGTACCCAATAACTCATTTTCAATTTGACATTTATAAAAAAGTATATATTTACATGAACATTATGGGTATGTCAAGCTATAAGAAGCTAAAAACACAAGACAACACAAATACTTGTTGCAGAAAATCAACAAGGGCACACATCAATTCTAATATAATAACGTATATGATTTTTGCCACGCGGCCCAAAAAAGATTCGCCACCCCTGTTCTAAGTTATAGCAAGTAAAATTTCGAAAACTACTCATTAATGTGCAGTTAATACTACATATATAGACAAACCTTGGTACAGTAACTGAAGTAGTTCGTCAAATACATTAATATCTTCAAGTGACTACTTTTAGGAAGGAAACGTATATTTTTCACTTCAGTCATTCTTATAGGCACCTGGGAAATTGTTATTTTATCAAAAATTTAAGTTGACCCCTGATGCAGTTTAGCAAATCTAAATGTTTTACTTTTTCTGGTGACAGATTTGATTCAAGTTCTATGCTTTGTGAATTAACATTTTTGTTTTTAATGGAAATTTTGGTTTTGTCTACAAGGTTCATAAATTTTGTTTCCGTAAAGGTGAATATAATTTTTTTCCAATGTCTCCCAATGTATGTTGAAAGATTTGGGAGTTTTAACAGTTTGTGTCAATATATGCAGATGTTCACAAGTAGTTTTTTAGTTTTGCCAAATCACCCTAAACTTGTCATTAAGCCTAAAAACTAAACTAATTACCATATTAGTCCAAATATAGTCCCTCCCTGAATATAGTCCCCCTCCCTATTTCTGAAGCCTCAGTTTTGGAAAAAGGTTTGAGCCCCATTACAGGCCTCACTTTTTAGCCTACTTTCCAGAATGGAAATAGGCTTATAGTTTTGTCATTGTGTCTGTCTGTCCGTCCCCCTATTAACTTTTGAACCAATCTACTGATCTTCATGAAACTTAGTGGAAATCTCTTGCTACATGGGCCGAGCTCCCAAAGATAGTTTTTGTTGCAAAGATTTAATTTCTGGGTTCGATACCAGGAACTACCCTTCCCATTTCATTTACATGGGAAATCTGAAATCCATCGTGCAGGGTAATTTTCTATTGCACATTAATATATCTTAGAATTGTAATATCGGAGCAAGTTTTGTACTACTCTCTGAGGAAAGGAATGAAGATTCTAATTTTTGTTGTAAAATTTTGCTTATTGATTGTATTTCTTAGAATTTCACGGAAATACTGCCGATTTTGCAGTTTTTTCACTCATTACAAGTGTCGCCATAGCAACAACTATTGTTGTTCGGTATATTCTAATACGTACACGCGTTATTTTTGCTGCACAAATATGCGTGATCAATTTAATATTCTGTTCGAATGTATTTGTAGTATTTTATAATGCTAAATTATGAAATTTGGGAACACAAAGAGCTACATATTTGTGATGACTTTAAAGCTATTAAAGTCATTATAAGTATTAAATGATTACATGGAAAGTAGGCATCATAAGTTCTGTTTGGATCATCTTGTAATATTCTAAAGAACGAGTATGTACAAGCAATTTAGTTACAGCTATCAATTTACAATGAAACGGTGACATCATGTTTTGTGTGTTATAGTTGCAGGCGTAATTTAAATATGTATTTATCAAGTGTTACTAGACTAAATTCGAAAATTTTGATTTATGAATGTTATTTAAATTCCATTCGTATCATTCAGATGCCTTTGACAATGGCTACTTGAATTGTGCCTGTATAAAAAAGTAATTATCACCAGATTTCCATTTAACATTCTTTTCATAATTTATTTTACTCGTATTTTTGTTACTTCCATTATTTATGCCTCGGAATATCGCATCAAGGAATACATTCTGTAGATAGTTGAAACACCTTCAACACCTTGGTTTGATTAACGTAAGTAATACTTTAATAATGTGATTGCATTATATATGTAATGGTAAAGGTATGTAATTGAGAAATGTGTGCATTTACCGGTAAATGTGCGCATTTTCCACCAAGCTCAGTAAATATAAGTTTAAGTTTCCAGAAATACATATTATCCATACATTTCCCAGTAAATGTGCACTTTTACCGATGTGCCTTGGTAAATGTGGGAATAAGTAAGAATGAGAAATGCTATACTTATAATTATAATATAATATAATTATGTTAATTTATAACAGAAATCATCGAGGGTTCGGCTCACTGGTATATATTAAGATGAGCACTTCCCAACCCAAGGGGGGAACACAGTGAACATGAGGAACCAAAAACACTTCAACTAACCTACCCAACCTAAGGCAAGGATTCCAAAGAGTGAACAAAAAGAATTGAGTTATTGAGGCATATGTGTCAAGAAATTCTCCGTAAAACAACAAATCAAGTGAGGGCATTAATTATTACCTATAATTACTGCCATCAGTGATATTTTCGTTTGCTAATTTTTTGGGCGCAAATATAGTCCCCTCCCCTTACTAATATTTTGGCCAAAAATGGGGGGACTATATTCGGACTAATGCGGTACCTAACTGAAATGCACTCTGTTTTATCTAATCACTTGCTGAATAGGTTATTGTAGGAGTGATATGGAATTTTTAACCGGCAACAGTACACTGATAAGCATTAGATGAAATGCTTTTGTAAACAAAAATGTATCATTTAGATTTAATGCCTTATTTTTATTTATTGTAACATTAATAATTTTGTGTTGTTTTAATAAGCAAAATTTTACAGTTCATTCAGGAGAAATATAATTATTTAACTAAAAATGCTCAAATCGCACTTCTGTTATTATATTCCATATACTACTTAGTTTTTGAAATAATTAAGCAACCCAAGAGATAGGAATAAAGATTGAGCTTCATTTTTTGTGACAAAAAAATTCATTTTATCAGTAATTGATTGATTTTTATAAAATTTGAGCCAAATTTTGTTTTTTCGAGTATTTGAAAGAATGGTTTGTTTGGATATGCCCATTCTTTTTCGCCACTATGAAATTTCTTAAATTTGTTTAAATAATGGAAAATTGGTAAATTAACAGTGATATATTTAGTAGTGTATATGTTATAGTCAAAACAAAAAATCAGCCAGTATTCATAATGGCTGGCCATTATAAATATTGGCCAAATTGACCAGCCAATGTCTGAAATATCTCTTAGAGATAAACTATTTAGGATATTGGCTATCGCATGGCCAATATTAACCCCTTAGTGGTTGCATAATTTTCACAATTCCATCACCAGGTAGGGCATTTTTATGTGATTAAATTAAAGGCTGAATTTTGCATGTATTGCTCTCTATATAGTGAAATTGAAGGGACCAGATTTTTGCTATTTTGATATATAGAGGTGCACTATAAAGAGGTTAACGACAAATTTAGGAATAAAAAATGAGAAAACAAGTTAGTTCACAAACAATGAAAAAGAAGTCATATATATTGTTATTATATCAAATTTAATTATAAATATAAAAAAATCATATACAAAATTCAACATGGTAAATTGAAAAAACAAAATAATAGCAACTTAACAATGAGTAAAAATCTAAGTTATTCTTGCTGTCCTGTTCATTCATCACAACTTATTCAAATTCGAACAAGTCGTCTTCCATACCATCCATGGAATTTGATTTCTTGAACCCTCTTGAGATACTAGTAGGATCTATTTTTTTCCATGCTGCAATAATCCAATTACAGAGAAGTGGTATACTGGGCTTCTTAATTTTCCCTGTAGAAATTAATGCATGGTCCCCTGCCAAAAGCCATTCTGAATAAAATGACTTTATGTAATTCTTAAAGGGCTTCATCACTACGGCATATAGCACTTGAATTTGTGATGTCATACCTCCTGGTATAACTACAAGGTCAGTATTCATACCATGAAGGGTATTTTGAACTTCCTCTGTAAGGTGGCCCTTGAACGCATCTAAGACGAGCATTGCTCTCTGCCTAAAAAGTGCCCCAGGTTGTCTATTTCACACTATGCTTAGCCAGTCCTTCATTAAATCAGTTGACATCCATCCTTGACCATGACATTTAACAATTATTCCATTTGGTAGTACTTCCTTGGGCACTGTTTTGCTTTATAAAATAACATACGGCGGCAACTTTGTTCCGTCTGCTAATACAGCCAGCATTACAGTAATGTGTAGTTTTTCATTCACGGAAGTTTCTATGATGACATTTTTTGCACCTTTTTCGTTGACTGTGTAATTGGATGGCATGTCGAAGTAAATGGGTGTCTCATCTGCATTACCCATTTGGCTCAGAAGGTAATTGTAACTTTTCTGCAACCGAATTACATGCCTCTGGGAAGTTATTAGTTTGTCCGTGAAGTCGGAAGGTAGACGCTGGCCAAGTAAAGTTCTTCATCGCAGACTAAAACCATTATGATGCATCATACGCACACACCATCCATTACTAGCGTTAAATTCTTGGTGTTAAATGTTTTGCGATTGTTCTAATTCTTGGGCTTTCAATTTAATGATATCCTGCGTCACTGGTTTAACATCATTTCTTTGAATACGGACAAAGTTTGCAATTTTCTTTTCTAATGCTTGAAACCGGCCTCGTTTTGGTCCACTAAATGATCTCTGTGTTGAGTTAGCACGTTCAAGTTTCTCCATATAGTTATGAATTACAGTACAGGCGACCCTCGGTTAACGACGATTCGATGTTACGACCAAACCAAGACGAATTATTTTTCAAAATCGCCTTACGACATCGCAGTGGTTACTTATGACCAATAAAAATTTAAAACAATACATAGCAAAGATCAATCATTAAATTCTTAGAGAAGGAAGCAAATAACTTTGGAGCAGAAAGTTGACATAATAAAAAGGCATGAAAGAGGAGAGATGCCGACTGCAAAATTTAAAGTTTTTAGGTTGTCTTATAAGAGTACATTGTTCGTTGGTTAATGAAGGTTAATTCTTTATTTCAATAACAACATTTAGGTGAAAAAGCTCTCTTTACATTTTATTTTACTGGACTGAACTATGTTTTGTTGTAGTAGACACTATAAGGATTAGACATGCGTAAACCGTACATAACGATTTGATGTTTAATTATATTGTTTTAGGCTAATGTAGGTAAAGTCTTTATTTCATTAAAACATTTGGGTGAAAAGCATCTCTCTGTATTTTATTTTACTCTACTATTTTTTGTATTTAGTAGGCATTGTAAGGACCAAGTGTCTGTTAAACCATACGTAACGACCACTAGGGATGTAAGATTCAGTTAACGACCATTCGCAAGATTTAATCGCCATCATTAACCAAGGGTCGCCCACATTTTTCATAGCAGATTGCATATGAATTAAAATTTATAAAATAAAACTAAATGTTCAGAAAATACATAACATTAACAGTTTTAAACTCTTATGCTAAAACAATACAGTTTAACGTTTCGCTTATTATCATATCTAATATCAAATAAAAGATTTCCAAAATTTTCAACAAAATATATCTTCCGTCAAGTGATTCTCTGCAAAGAAATTGCATGCAACTGTTCTAATCATGTGGTATTATTACAATAAATCATTCATTTACAAGAACTCTGAATAACTACATTTGAATAACTATGCAGCATGGAAAAAATCACCCGAGAAAATTATCTTACGTAAACTTGGACGAAGATTAGCATAAATTGTATTTCTGATTTAAAAGGCTTTATCACTAGGAAAAAATACAACCATACTCTAAACTCCTCAAGTACAACTGAAGAAGCTCAAGTCAAAAGTACCATTAGGCATTTTATTGTCTGTAAACTGTGCCAAAACATTGCCAAACTTTCTCTTCTATGAATGCATACACTGCATCTCAGAGAGAGACCACAGAGGTGAAAAAAACACTAGATGGCAGAACACTTCTTCCTAGCATATTTGCGCTTCGCCCACAGAGAATTCTTTTTGTGGCATGCATATATGTGCTTAGCCTACTTAAGGAGTTAATAATGGCTGGCCATTATGAATACTGGGCAGATTTTGAACTTTGGATGCGACATCATACCATGTGAAAGAGTTATTCCACAACCAATCAATTCTGTCAGCAAGTAGCTGAAACGCAGCGTGCAAGCCTTTTTTCATTAGCATTTTAAAATTACTTAAAATGAAGATACAAACTTGGGACTTAAACCATAGTATGAGTAAATGAATGAAATTTCATTTTCCTGGCACTGATTTTTGAAAACGAGTCGAATCAGTTCACAAATCAGTTTTTAAAGCGAGAAATTGATGCATTTTTATGTGAAAATCTTTTGTTGTCAAGGTGATGAGCATTGTTGCCGGTTTTGTCTAACTGATTGACTTGGATTATTAATGTGCATTGCATCTTTCAACATAATCACAACATTTCAACTCTTTTTTGAAGTTTAAACAAGACCTCGGTAATGATAAACAATACCATGGTAACAAAAATAAATAAATATCCTATTATTGATTGTCATTATGCGTATAAGTGTTTTTAAGTCATATAGAGATTTAATTTACTTAATTTTTAAAACGATTTTGAGTATGTTTTCTGAGAAAGCTGAATAAGTTCACATTTTTAATGTGTGTTTTTGTTACATTTTTGTTGTTTACTAATAAAATTTCTTTTCCAATCAAAATTTATTAAAATATATGAGCCAAAATGAAAAAAGGTGGGAAGAATCCAATACAAACAAATTTGGGCATAGATTTTATATAAATTGTTTACAAATTTCAACTGATAACAATATATTTGAGTCTCATTAATGATAGGTACAGAACAAAAGCCAATGTTTTGTTGTATTTGTTGTTAATAGGATTGGGTTTGGTTTTGTTGGATTTTTTCACATTTTTTATTTTGCCCCCCACGCAATAAATTTGGGTAAAAAAATAAAAATAAAAACTAATATTCGGTTAACCCGGACCCCTATTAAAAATTCTATAATATTTTCATTGTACCCTAGTACCCAATTCCAACCCCCAACCAGTTAACCCAACCCCCAACCACTTAACCTTTAAATGCGTGGCGTGCCCGTAACACTTAGTTTGGAA
Organism: Tanypteryx hageni; assembly: GCA_028673005.1. Classification (NCBI taxonomy): domain Eukaryota; kingdom Metazoa; phylum Arthropoda; class Insecta; order Odonata; family Petaluridae; genus Tanypteryx; species Tanypteryx hageni. The sequence goes on from CM054113.1 coordinate 222,809,229, forward strand.
GTCGCCCACATATGTTGCATTTGTCATGGATGCATGAAATTTGAGAGGAGCCCTCCTAGAGGCCTGCTCTCAAGATATGTCAAGACAAATATGCATTAGGCCCAACTGAGGGTAGGGATACCTCACACAGAGAAAACAGAAAATAGGGTGAGAGTGTTAGCCTAGCCCCTTTCCAATTCCCCAACCTCAACCTCTTCATGGTCTAAGGGTATTGAAAGTGGACAAAGAAGCTCTTCTTCCATCTCCTCAAGGTCACAATGCTCAATAGCTATGTTTTACTAAGGTCAGGGGGAAGACAAATGATGGATCGACAGTTTCACCTTGCTTTTGTGAGGGAACTTATTGAAGAAGAGGCATCAGTTATTCTCTCAAAAACTTCCCAAAAGGGAAGAGCATCTAGTACAAGCATCCGTCTTTTTCTTAATAGTGCTCCTGGTCTTCTATTCCAGATAAGATGTAACCAATCTCTCATAAGTTCTTTTGGCATTCATCCATTTTCATGACATTTAACTATGATTCCAATATGCATTTATTCCATGGTTATCATTTTTCATTTTAAGATAATATATGGTGGTAATTTTGATCCATCTGCTAAAACAGCCACATTAGTGTAATTCACGCTTTTTCGTTACCTGTCATTTTTATTATCACCAATTCTGCATTTTTTTCATTGACAGTATAATTAGATGGCATGTTGAAGAAAACTGGAATTTCATCAGCATTACCTTATCTCTACATGATCAGCCATTTTAAGGTTGTAAAGGAATGTAAGACAAAATCACAAAGAATTTATATCGTAAAACTGTTGGATGGGGAAATTCTGGTGAATTATGCCGTCATTTTTTTGACGTCTGCGAAAGGATATTTGCCATTCGACAAGGAAAGTTTTGTTCACTTTTGGGAATCGTTTGCATAATAATTGTTCACTGAACGTCATTGTTCAAAAATAAAATTAAATACATCTCTACTCTGTTAAATAAAATGTCATTTGTACATATTCTGCATATATTTCGAACACCCATATTCAGTATAGGTATAATTCGTTCATTCATTGAAAAGGTATTACAAATTTTTGTTTGAGAAAAAAATTTATTTAAAAAAAATAATACTATTAATTTAAATCTTGATAGTAACTTTCAATAAAAAAATTCAGTAAATATAATTATTTTATCTTATGCTTCATATGTACAAAGAAACTTCGATAAATTAATATCCCTACTTTATACCCGAATTTAAGATGACCCCTGATTTTCGCAAGCTGAAATTAAAAAAAAGCCTTGTCTTGAATTGGGGTAAATACGGTATCTATTTAGGACAGAAATTTGTCACATACCACTGCTTTGGTACGTGATATTTATACATATTGATTATCAGGTTGGTGCTCCTAACTTTTTGGCACATAGCCTGCCTGTACTTTGGGCCGGCCCTTATTATGACTCCCTCCCTTCCTCTCTCCCTCCCTTCCTCTCTCCCTCCCTTCCTCTCTCCCTCCCTCCATCTCTCCCTCCCTCCATCTCTCCCTCTCTCCCTCCCTCCATCTCTCTCTCTCTCCCTCCCTCCATCTCTCCCTCCCTCCATCTCTCCCTCCCTCCATCTCTCCCTCCCTCCATCTCTCCCTCCCTCCATCTCTCCCTCCCTCCATCTCTCCCTCCCTCCATCTCTCCCTCCCTCCATCTCTCCCTCCCTCCATCTCTCCCTCCCTCCATCTCTCCCTCTCTCCCTCCCTCCATCTCTCTCTCTCTCCCTCCCTCCATCTCTCCCTCCCTCCATCTCTCCCTCCCTCCATCTCTCCCTCCCTCCATCTCTCCCTCCCTCCATCTCTCCCTCCCTCTCTCTCTCTCTCTCCCTCTCTCTCTCTCTCTCTTTCTCCATCTCTTTCCCTCTCTCTCTCCCTCTCTCTCTCTCTTTCTCCATCTCTTTCCCTCTCTCTTTCTCCATCTCTTTCCCTCCCTCTCTCCCTACCTCCCTCCCTACCTCCCTCCCTCTCTCTCTCTCTTTCCCTACCTTCTTCTCCCTCCCTTCTTCCCTCTTCCCCCTCCCTACCTCTTCTCCCTCCCTCTCTCTCTCCCTCCCACTCCCTTTCTCCCTTCCACTCCCTTTCTCCCTCCCACTCCCTTTCTCCCTCCCATTCTCCCTCACTCTCTCCCTCCCATTCTCCCTCACTCTCTCCCTCCCATTCTCCCTCACTCTCTCCCTCCCATTCTCACTCCCTCTGCCCTTCCCATTCTCACTCCCTCTGCCCTTCCCATTCTCAAATAGCAAACTATTATTTTTTTATTGATTTCAAAGCTTTGAATTACTTTTACAAATTTAACTGTAAAATAGATAAACTATGTGAATAATAATTATAGTGAGTATAAAGTTTATATTATTGCCATTTGGCTTACCACTGCTTGGTTCCAAGAGATGAAATATTTAAATGTAAGTGTTCCGTGGCATCACAAAGTTTGGGAAACCATGACCTAGACGATGAAAGATTTTCATGTAAAAATACATCAAATTTTTGCATTAAAAACTAATTTGTGGACCAATTCAATGCTTATTTGATGAAATCCGATGTTTGTTCTTTTAGACTTAAGTTGTTTCAAGTCTCAAATTCCGACAGTGATTATAAGTACATGTTTCCCCCTCTATATGCAGGTTCGCTTTATGCGAATTCGCTATTATGCGACAAACTTATTGCTTACGGAATTCATTTTTATGCATCTTTGTTTTGCTGTTATGTGATTATGTGGCCAGTGCAATACAAATGCAAGAAATTTCTCCACTACATCAAAAGGCGACCATTTGGTCTCTCATTGTCACTTATGCTGTGCATATTAGTACTACAGTAAAAGAGATGAGAGTGGAGAGGATATTGTAGAGTGGAGAGGATATTATAGAGTGGAGAGGATATTGTAGAATGGAGAGGATATTGTAGAATGGAGAGGATATTGTAGAGTGGAGATGAGTCGGAGATTTCGTGTGATACTGTTTGAGCACACTTGAGAAGTTTTGTCTCTTTGCCCGCAGAACTTGCATTGGGTCAAGATAACTCTCCAGCACCTTAAACCTCCACTATTATGTCACTCACAACAGCCACCACTTGTGCTCATCTGTTTCCTTTTATTGGCGAGTATAATTTAGTGCTGTTTTAATTTTGTATTTAGCTCATAAGAAGTTGTTTCGGAGCGAAAGAAGAGCATCTTGGAGGTGAGTTAGGATAGCTTGTGGAATGTATCCCTATCTTTTATGCGTAAATATGGGTTCTGTTTATGCGAATTCGCTTTATGCATCACTTTACTGGAATGCAACTCCTGCATAAAGGGAGGGAAACCTGTAATTCTAATATGCAAATGATTAATGTGCTACACTCATCCCGTATTAATCAAATGGAGAAAATGAACTCTCCTAGAATCGAACCAATGACTTCAATGTAGATGGCAAACAACCTAAAATTTAATAGTGGCATTGCCATGTAATTCCTGAAAGTTTTATTGTATAAGAATGGAAAGTTTTTGAGTTAAAAGCGGTTTTCTCATTCTGTCATTTAACTATGTATAGCATCCCAACACACACACACCCAGCCTTTTATCTATTATAATAGGGGCAAACACAGTGTCAAGTTTAGTTTGTTCTAATTATATTTTGCGGTAATAATTATTTTTTCAGTACCATCAAAAACTTGCCAACTATTGACCAATTATACAAAAACTCAACCTTATACTTCTCAATTTTAATTTATCAGAAATTTTACGCTACCTGATTGCTATTCTTTTGATATATCTACACTTATAGAATGCTTTAGCTTAGCATTGCATCATTGCCAATTCATTAAGAATGGTGAATGGTAATTTTTTAAACTTTTTCTTCTTCTTGTTCATCTATCTGGTTATAGTTTGAATCTCCTATGCACCAAGCTTATCCAGTTCCGACTTTTCTCTGCCAAATCAATCACCTCTGTGTAGCTGTTGAATCTTGCATTGGTCTTTATTGTTTGTATCCATGCTATCCTCAGTCTTCCTCTTGGTCTTTTTCCCTCCATTCCGTCACTCAGTATCAGAAGTCTCTCCAGATCCATCCACTGAGATCATAAATTTATTTTTAGTCACAGTGAATTTCAACCTTTTTTCAAATTAAAATTATTTGGGCAGCAAACAAGTTAATTCTAATATGGATAAGCTATATAATTTTAAAGACAAAAATTCGAGCTCATGATAATAGATTATACTTTTTATGTATAATTAAACATAAAAAACTCGTGTTTAACGGAAGTCGGACATAAAACATTTTCTGTTATAGCTAATTGTGAGATGAGTAAAAAAATCTTCGACACTTTTTTTACTCCTGAACAGTGGCAGATTATGCATACATTGACTTACTTGTTGGAACATTCAAGCTATGCTGCTTAGTTAAATGGGAGGATCCTACACTTCAATTAAGTTCACTGCCCTACTTTGCACACCAACATACATAGTTAAGGGTTAAATATCTATGAATTCTTAACATGTTTAGTTGAGATATTTAATATTCAGAAAAATTAGATCCTTTTAAAAAATATTTTTTCAAGTTTTAATTGTATAATCTGAGAAAGAAGAATGACATTTATAGAGAGCTGGTTTGCCATAATTGTTTTAGAAAATATATGGAGTCGTTAGTTTAAAAAGTGTTACTTCATTGAAATACTAGACAGTTTTTATCAGTGAAAGTATGTACCATTTTTATTGGTTTATAAGGATATATATATATATATATATATATATATATATATATATATATATATATATATATATATATATATATATATATATATATATATATATATATATATATATATATATATATATATATATATATATATATATATATATATATATATATATATATATATATATATATATATATATATATATATATATATATATATATATATATATATTTGCATGCATTTCCATTTGAGGTCATCAATTGTAGCTAGCTTATATTATTTCTCTGCTTGTGTAGATGGTGTTTCGTTAAAAATTTTGGTCAACTTAATTTTAATTTGGTACATCTATTATTCAATTCAAACTCTTTGCATGATTTATTGGTTTACAGAATTTTTAAATGGTTAACACTTTTATTTTAAACTAGCTTTTATGGGTTTCCATTTTATAATTATAATAATTATTATTATTATAAAATTCTTTTGCATGTTTACTTCAATGTTCATTATTATATTTATTTAAATGCCACACATTTTTTAAATTTAAATTAGCTTTAAAAGAATGGAAAGTATTTTTAAACCATTTTTAAAATACTGTATATAAAAGTTGACAATCTTGGATTAAAATTCACTTCTCTTATTTCTTTAAAAAAATGTGGAAAAATGTGTGGTTTTTAAATACAACATTGCATTGAAATTTTAAAACTTTCAGTTGTTTTGCTACATAATTGTATTATATATGCATCTGTAGTAGCCATTCATAGAAGTATCTATACATATCAAATGTTTAAGAATGATATAAAAGCATAATTGTGCTTCATTTTTTAATTTTTTTAAAGATAACTATTTGAAGGATATGATCATACAAACAGATTTGATTTGGTCTAATGGTTTTTATTCTCCGTGATAATAATTCTGCTTTTTTGCTCAAAAAGTTTACTTCAAGCTCCCAGTTCCCTCACAAAAGCATTCGTATTATTTAGGTATTCTATATATATATATTATTATATATTTCATTTTTTTATTATTCTTGAGTGTCCTTTGAAACTGTCTGAATAGGATGGCAGAAGAATAATTTATATTTATTGGAATGTTTGGCCAAAATTTTTCATGGACATGAACTTCTTTCCAATCTGTAGTGATTTTGAAATTACCATTTTGCTCCCTAAAGTTCTAAGGTGGCTACAAGGACTGAGGCAGGTTTAAACTTGAGGGCTTTTAACCAACTTCAGTTTGAGACGGTCTTTCCCACCCCTCCTCCTGATGAATTCATTCATTCGTTTCTTGTTTCTACAGCCCTCAGCCTCCATAGGTTATGTTCAGAGAACCACGGAGCAGTCAGGAACGGATCAGCGCCAGAGTGGTCTTAAAAACAAACTTTTCCACGTTCTTGGGCTGCAGTCTTGAGAAAGGAATGAAAAAAAGGAACGTATTATTTTTCTTCATGCAAAAATGAAGTACTGTTCAGCTTCTGTGAAGAGTAGTAGTATTGATCTATGGCACAAATATCAAGTTGTCCCAATTACAAATATTTTAAGGGAAGAGATTATAACGCATTTTATCAAACTTAGAATTTTTAAAATGTTTTCACATCTGTACTGTGTATTTTATGTGTTTACGGAAATGTCATACTGATTGTGACAATGCAACCATTGTCTCTGTAGTCACAATTTTCTTTGTTCTTTACACAACATTTATTTCTTCATCCATTTCAAAACTCATTCTCCACGAATCTCCTTAGTATATATAATGTCAAATGAGAGGAACCAATAACTGTACCCTATTCCAGTAGGCTATATAAGTTTTAGTGAAGATTTGGTATTTATTTTTAATAGGTGGTTTTCTTAACTGCAGTTATGAAAAAATTCCTTTGCAATAAATGTTTTTAAAAATGTTCTCTATCACTCTGGGAGCAGTAATAAAAAGAGAATCAAATAAAGATGCTACCATCATGAAGCTAGATTTCTACTGTACAGTTAAAAAATATTCTTTGTACAATTTGTTGTAATAAAATATTTATTGTCAATTTTGGTCTTTGATAACCCATTTTTATTTTTGTTTACATCCAAATATTTTCAGTGACCAGAATTTTTGTTTCTCCTTCTAGATCAATAAATGATGAAGTTTGAGAAATATACTTTGCATTCATTAATTATATATTTTAAGGCCATGCTACTCATTAAATTCTTCTATAAGTTCTTGGAATATCTCTTATAAAAATCAAAATGTTACTCAACTTATGGAAATTTTTATTTTATGCCCATGTTTCATTTTATTCTCCTCTCCCTGACATTGTATTAAATCTTTACTTTTTAAACAATTACAATTAATTTGTTTTTAAGACTATCATATAAATTATGAACATTTCATCCCGAACAGAGTTGTTATAATGCAGTATGGAAAAAAATCTTTTCCATAGGGAATCAGTGTAATTTTTCTTCATTGTGCAAGTTTGTAATCCCACTATTAATTTTTTACGTTTTGGTGCATGCACTACATATTTTTGGTGATTGCTTTCATGAATTTTAGTGATTGTTGAAAGAATGTGTCTTGTAGGCAATACACTCTAACCCACTAAGTGGCAAATTATCACGTTAAAAATACTCATGCCATATTGAGCTTTTATAGTGTAATGTTGTTTTATTTTGCACTTCTAATTGCATGCAGTAAAAATTGAATGCTTATAATTGAAGCTAAGTCTGTTTGTTGCACAATGAATGATCTTCCCACTTTCCTTCATATGTTTCATCTTTTTTTTAATTTTTGTACTGCTCCATCCTCCCTTTAGTTTAATGTGTGTCTTCTATCAGGCACAGGGATGTATTTTTGCTGGTTCTCTGTACATTTTCTATGGGAGCTTTCAGGGTAGTAGGGACTTAGTAGATGGGCAGTGTGGGAGACAGACTCAAGGAATAGTATGAAGCCATTTCAAGGACAGGAAGGGAACTGGGGTTGCAGGGGGGGGAGGGGTTGCAATTCTGGTGACTGTGCTGTTTCTCCTACCTCCTTAGTACGGGAAACTCAGGCGGAGTGCTTCCTTCTCAAAACTTCGAGCTTCAATTAGACGGAGCAGTGCCAAGCTGATGCAGAAGTTGACAAACCGTGGAGAGGGACGAAACAATGACACTATAGAGAGCTTTAACAACAGGTAGGTGCGCCACTCCTATCCCTCTGCCAATTAAAGGTTGAAGGGAAGAAGAGTGAGGTTAGGTCAAGTGTTGGAATGGTTCAGTTGGCTGGAAAAATTTTAGAATAAACCTTCATTTTGCAATTTTAGAAATTAATTTCAGAAATCGTTATTTGATGTGCCTATGGAATTTATATTTAATTTGAAATAGGCTTCTTTGCTATGTTAATCATTGCTGCACAGATGAATGTGCCAATCTTATTAGAATTCATGATTAAAAGCAACTTAGCTGTTTGGCTTAAGTGCTGCTACTGAGCCATGCCACTACTCTCCACCAATTTGTTCAGAAAGTATATACTATAAGACCCATTTAAGAGACCAATTAGTTAAATAATATATAAAGTGCGAGTATGAGGTAAGTGATTCACTTATTTTTGTTTTCATATTGTTCAAATTTGGTTGCTGGAAGTTTTGCAGTTTGAAAACTTATAAATAGCTTTTTGCATTGATAGCTAGATCAAACATGTGCAATGTATGCATGCTTCAACTTGCAGTTCTTTTCAAAGATTATACTAAATGTTTTGCAGTAATGATTGATTTCTTTTTTATTGAAAATTAATCTGAATTTTTGCTAGCATGTACACTGCATGATTATTTCTTAGCCTCCTGCTTGTATGGTTTTATCGCTTGATTAGTGGCCTTATTGTCCCTTGTATAATTTGTTGTATTTTTAAACTTACATTAACCATTTCCAAAGTATAAACTATTATATCCTAGAGTAAAAAATTAAGGGAATGGATTTAATTGTTAATAAAAATAATCAAACAATTTATTTTTGGTCCATGAACATTGACATCTACTGCTCAGAGGGTAAGTGTATAAATGGCATTGGGAAGTATTTGTGAGCTTTTATCAGTTATATATTAGGTGTTGTTTTGGAAAGGATAGTCTTAATGCTCCATTTTGCTACAGCTGGAATCCTGTACATGTCTATGATCTATTATATAAAATATAAGTGGACACAATATTTTACTTTTATAATACTTTTCCCTTTACACAGACATGTAGTTATTTCTGTGTTTGGTCTAATTAGGATTGGGTGGGATTGGTTGGAAATGGCTATTATTGGAAGAACACTAACCTTTCTCTCTACCATCATCTTCTTTAGGCTGCCTGTTTTGTGGCTGTGAGAAGCAGTAGTCTGCCGCATGGTCTCCCAGAACTCAAAACCTCTCTCACTTTCTTGTATATTATATTAATATTTATAATGTTAATTTAATGCTAGATAAAGGAGAATTCCTCCCTCCTTTTAATGGAATGTGCTTATTTGCTGCATTACTGTGGGAGTTCTCTTCTTGTTTCAGCATGAAGCGCGCAAGTTCAATGTCCGTTCTTAGTAGCCAGCATCAAGATCAGGTGAGTTTGCTTTGAATTATTTTTGGCTGAATCTTTTGTCATGTCTAAGAAAGTACTTATTTTAATTTTGTATGCCAATATGCATGTTTTTACAACACCTAGTTATGAAATTTATATTCTCCACTGGATATTTTTTTTTCATCTGTACGTATTTCACTTGATGCTTATTAATTTTGTGGTCTCTATTTAATTCAGTAACCTCTTGCTATAACTATTTTTAAAAGGATTATATTATTATTAAAATGATAACATTTGCAGAAACAGCCAGTATAACAATAATTAACTGCTTATTTATTTTAATGAATGTGCTTCAGTGTGCATGTTTAGTATGTTGAAAGTGGCTTCTATATCCTGGTCACATAAGGAAAGAAATGTTATGTAACAAGAGTGGCCAAACCTTCTTATCGTCTGAGCCGCATACGATAATCTTCAGAAGTTCGAGAGCCTCATGCCACATTCTGTGCTCATAAATTTACCAACAGTAAAACAACCTGTATACAAAGCAATTTTACATATAAGGGGTGTCCCTTAGGCATCCTCAACTCATCTCAAGTCACACTACATCATTGTGTTCTGCAATAAAAAAACGTTCAAATGCCTTTGAATGGAAATTTAACAGCCATGGTTTGGCCACCCCTGTTATAAAAGATACTGCCATTTGACTTAATTTTTTTTACTTTAATCGTTCCTCGTATTTGAGAATCATGCTGTGTCAGTTTACCAAATCAAATTAAAACTTTTTATTTGATTTAATAAAGCTGAAGACTTTCGTCACCATCTGCATCAAATATCATTCGTCGATGTGCCTGTGATATGGCCATGTCTGATTTTTAGTGACACAGTGTGACTCAAGATAGGAGCATATACCTCATAGCAAGGGGATGGTGCTCTTAATTTCTAAAATTTGACAATTTTTTTATTTATTTTGTATTTTTTTATTTGTAAAACTTATGAATTCTTAAGTTTTTGTTACCATTTTAAATGTTTTTACTTCTGCAGTTTCCTTTTTGCTTTATATTAATCATAGAAATGGTCAAGTAATAGTTCATCCTCTAAAATATATTTTGTCCATCTGAAAATCATTTGATTTATTTTAATTGCAATCAAGGGAAAATGTTGTATAATTGACTGGATGTTGCACCAATTGACATTGAAAGTTTTAATCCTATGTATTTACTACCTTTAAGACACAATGTACAAAATTTTCCACTTGTTCTTTTTTAAATGCTTCTGTAATTGAAAAGAATCAAAACATCCTATTTAATAAGAAGCCCATAAAATTTGGACTTTGCTATGCATTCCATTTTAGGCTCTTCCTGTTCGTTAGAATTATGTCCATTTTGATCTTGTTTTATATTTCTTTTAAATTAAGAAAAAAAATCAGTTGAATTTTAGTCATTAGCCAGCTTAAAAGTTTTAGAAGCACCATAGAAATATTTTAAGTTGCAAAATTTCTTAAATGCTTTGGAATCGGCTAATAATTTAGAATTGATAAAAATCTTCTTGAAGCAAACATAATTTTAATGTTGAGTAGTTTTCCAATGGCAGCATGCATGCATTTTGAAATATTGTGGTTTATATATGAATGCCATAATAGTAAAAAAATAACTATGTATTCACAAAAATTTTATATCCTTTGCTGGTCACTCCATATTACATGTTTGCATATAAAAAACATTTTTATTTAACCTCAAATTGCATGGTTTTCTTAATGGTTTAAAATAAATGCATGTTAAAACTATTAAGTACATGAGTTACATTAATATTTTTATAGAAATCTTTTTTTTTCAATTGTGAAATATTCCTGTTCTCTAATGATATTGAGATTGGTTGGTGGAGTTCCCTGCCTATAACATCTTCATTAATTCCTGGGGTTTATAAAAGCATGATTTTGATCAAATCGTAAAATAACAAAAAAGAGGAATTTCTATAGGCAAATACTGTGGCTTAAATCTAGGTTTACAGATTACTGCATAAAGAGCAGTTATCCACACAATAGCTTGTATTTTACTTATTACTTATCATGACAAAAATGTCATTAGTTTTGTATGATATGGCTAATTCTGAAATTTGTCATATTTTGTTCTATGAATGCCATTTTCAACTACTTGTGAATCTTATGAGTTTATCTTGGCCTTTCTTAGAATTTTGTATGTACTAGCAAATTCAATATGTTTCACATAGGGATACTGTATATTTTCAGAGGTCAATTTAAAATTGAAAAGTTTATGCATATGTTATCTTTAATCAAATCATTTTGCTTCATTTTAATGATTATGCAAAATATTGATATTGTTGTTTTTAATTCAAATTACAGATTTCACAATTAATGGGACTAATTAAAATTATTAAATGGAAAGTAGTTTATATTTTTTCTACAAAAAGTTTAATTTTCAGAGCAAAATTGACTTTCATGTCAAGTGGGCAGATAAACGCACTGTAATAAACCTGCCTGAAGGAAATGTCTTTGCCCTTTTATAAAATAAAATTAAAATCAGAACTTAATATAAATTAAACAAAATTACCATTTATTTGGTATCATTTTCACATGATGTGTAGTATATTACACTTCTCTTGGCTTGTCTTGTTAATTTGCAGATTTCGACTGCTTTGTCTACCAGATAACTGCATTTAATACAGTAAACTAATTATTTGAAAGAGACAAGACAATTTATTTTTATTTAGAAGATCAAAGTAAATCTCCTGCCATTAAAAAATACTAGTTTTCATTTTTTTAAATAAAATTGTAACTTACATAAATTTAAAAACCTGTTTGTCATAAAATGGGTACAAACTCACTTTCTGCTATAACCTTAGAGCATTGATATAAATTATTTCCTAAAATATTGGGTTTATTTGATGAATCTTTTGATGGATAAACTAATTTGTATATACCCTTGAAGGAAAATGTATGAATTAATATTGAAAATCTAAATTTTGAATACATTTATTTTTAGTGGGGATTGAATTGACCAATTCCCCCTTAAAGATGTATAGTTATTTTTACTATTTCTTCGTAAACTTCAAAACTCTGATTTCTATAATCTGGAAAATTTTCTGTGATACTGATATTGTTTCATCAAATGTCTCAGTCATGTATATTATTTTAAAATTGTGAAATTCCTTTTTTATTTTTTATTATTTGAAGGGTGTAATTTTCATATTAAAATAGAAACTATATCATTATTTATAACCTTCATTTGGAATTTTTGCTTCTATATGCAAATGGAAACTCTTTATATGCAAAAATCAAACATTAATTAGTTTGGTAATTGTGATTCCCATTTCAGCAATGCCATTCCAATTCTTGTGTGGTGAGCCTTCGAAGCAGGGCAGCCAGTTCTGATCAGCTTCGCCAAGAAGCTACTTAGTGTGTGGGAAGTGTTAGAGGGGGATTTTTGTTCCAAAGATAATAAAACTAATAATTATGAGGAAGACTGGTGTTGTAAAGGATTCTGGAATGGTTTAATACTTGCTCTTATGATTGTGGCTTTTATTTGCTTGCAGCAGCACAAGACTGTTTGTCTTATGTAAGAGCCATGAAAAATGTGATGCTAATCATTCCAAAATGGACTCTCAATCCTATTGCAATGTGAAATGTGTGCATGAATGTCCACCTTTAAGATATATAACAATGCAAGGTTATTTCTAGTCTACTTATTGGCAATTTAAGCTGTGAGCAAAGGCATCAATAGTAGGCAGTTATTAACCTTTGTTTTCTGACCCTTAACATGCATGAAATAATATTCAAGACTTGTTTATTGATCTTGAAATCATATTGATGGATGCAATTCCATTTGAAATAACAGGTGCAGCTTTGAAATTTCTCCTTAATCCTAACTTATAAATGTATGTATCAATTATTTAAATATTATTTGTTTTTTTATCAGATGACATCAGTTATTTAGTAATTTTAAAGGTTCCCCACAAGCACTTGAATAGGTTTTGTGATACCTCTTTGAAAAGAACATTGTATTATTATTATTATTTAATGTTTCAGATTATCATCCATTCCAAAATCATCATGGCAACTATGTTGTTAAGATTTTTATAAAGTAATTCAGTATTACTTCATTTAAGGGAGTTTATTTTACTGTCTATTATACATCAAATATAAAGTCGTGGAAAGAATATGTAAACCTTACTATTCTCAGTATTACCCAAGTATATGTTTTTATTTATGATTTTTGTTTTGAAATCACTTTTTCAGTAATAGTCAACTATGTGTTAACTACTTTAAAATGTGAAATATGTTCAGTTTTTTATTGTTAAAAAACGTTACTGTTATTGGATCTCAAGGGGATAGAAGTATCCTAAAACTCTTGGCTGTCACTTTTTGAAGAGGTTCACATAACACAAATTGACTAATTTAAAATTAATATGTAAAGGGTCTCTTATGAAGATTTACCATGGAATGTGTTGTTATTAAATGTATGATTTTTAGATGATCATTTAAATAATTGCTAATGCAAATAAGACAGCTGAAAAATATCGCCATAACTTTGGTAGAAACCATAATGATCATTTCTGATGATCATTGAGGTCTTGAAAGGCTTTAAAATATCTTTGTTCAAATAATTTTGTGTGTTCTTAACTTTCCCTTTGTTTGCTAGTTGTTTCTGTATTCACAAAAGACACTCTCTTTGCTCAATAGCACTATCTATTGGGTAACCGTAGAGGTGTTTGTGAGTTTATGGAAGAAATCTTTCTTTTTCTCTTAATGAGGAAAAGCAAGTATATTAGAACCCAAAAATAATGTTAGTACTTGCGATGCATTTTTGCATTTTATTATTGTTTTTGTTTGGAAATTGAATGAAACTTGTGAAATGAGAACGTATACTCATTCATGATGGATTTCTTAATAATTGACAGATTTGTCAAACTTTTGTGCTGATTTTACGTATTTTAGTATCTGCATATGTTGTTATTAATTTGTAGATTATGTTTTTAAACATATTTTGTTTATTTTATTGGGAATAACTCAGAAATATAAGATCTTTTATTAATTTCTTCAAGACTATTCCAAAACCATTCATTTATGACCTCATTCCATGTTATGTTATCTTAATTAATATCATTATTGTCGGTGAAACTTTCTTGGACTTTTTATGCTGGAAACTCTTTTTGTGATGTGCAAGTGACTAGGATTTTTATTGTGATGGGCAAAGAATCCTAATTATAATGAGTGTCTTCTTTCACAATTCAAATTTTTATGGTTTTATTGTTATTCAATATTTATATAAGTTTTTAATATGTTGCAAAGGGAAAGTCTTCAGTTTCAGCAGTTTGGATTAGTGTCCATAAAGGTTGAGTATCAGTTAAAGAGTGATGAATGCATTCCTTTTTAATTATATAGATTACTCAGTAAATATTTAAAGTAGTATGTAAATTTGCTAAGGGAAGCAACTTGGTTTATAAAATGATGACTCATATTAAATCCAAACTCACTTGATAATCTAATTTATTATAATCCATATAATTCATGGTAGAATCTATAATTGACTGCATGAAATATAATAACACAGGAAAGAATAAAAATAATCCAATTTTTGTACTTTTTATTTCTCATTCAGTGTTCCATTGCAGTTTCAAAGTAGCCTAAATTTGAAACCTGATGATGACACTCACAAAATTGGCCAGATTCCTTTGATTTTGTTATGAAGTACTTACCAAGAAGTAAATTTAAATCTGATTTGATTATTAATTTTTCTTGTGTAATTATATTTCTTAGTCATGATGGTTCTCTGAAAATATTTACCAATCCTTTAATCCTTATTTATGTTCCACTTTATTTAAATGAGCCATAAAATTTCACAACATGCACAAATTAGCATGTATAAACCATGAATTTTCCTGTAGCATTGTACATTACTTAATTTCAACTTTGATGTTTTAATGAATATTGTAGAATATTCATAGATTCAGCTTATAGCTTGACATTTCTTCAGGTTTTTTCTTTTTGCTCTTTAGTTCACTGTAGAAATATCAAATGATGCAAATACACAGAAAATATTATTATTTGTTAGAAAATATTTGTTGAATGTTAAAGGTTTGCCTCACTGTAAACAAGATATTTTTGTTATTAGGCCTTAAAATTTTTCTGAGGAAATTTGCTAAATCTAATTGCCAAACTTTCTTACAAAAGTTAGATATCCTATATTTTAAGACACTGAAAATAGCCTATAGATGGTGCTTCTCTTTTGAAAACATTACTGCTTAATGAAGTTTGATGTTCATGGGAACTGTCTGTACAAACTATTTTGAAAACTTCATGACATTTTGTGGGGAAGCATTGATTTTTTATGCATTACTATTACATCTCTTTATGTATATTGTTCAAAAAAGTGATTGCTAACCTTATCTAAAGCCAGAGGGAAAATGTCTTAAGTATTAATACTGATTTAAATCTTGTCTGAATGCTACCTATAGATAAATGCTTATCTAGCACTGTAAATAATTCTGTCTCAAAGAAAAAGCATTTTCTTGTACAGCTGAACATTGATGCATTTATTACTGTATAGTCATGCAGTGTGCAGCATTTAAAGTGTAATTGTGCTTCAAGAGCTTCTCTGAAGACCAATAAAGAATGACATTGAGCTTAAAATTTTTAAATCGCATTGCCTTTTATTGATTTATAGGTGAATGAAAGTAATTCAAAGGCCCAAGTTGATCATTTTAAAATATTGAATTAGATAGAGATGATGGCATTTTTTTACAGTGAGCTCCGCTTTCTTGATTCAATGGTTATGATTTTCACCCATTTTTTATTCAAATTGTGAAACAAAAATAATATTAGAATTACGATTCAGTAAAGTTAGATTTAAAAAATTATAATTCCAGCAACGGAACATGAAGATTTTCTCGGAGTTTATTATCATAAATTGCTTGGTATCTAAGGATTAAGAAGAGAATATGTATGCAGCAGCAGACTTACATGATGGCTAATAAGTCCATTGCTTCTCAATAAAAAATGTTCAATTGTGAAAGAAAAAAGTGGTTTTATTGATTTAATTTAATTTTTGCATAGAAAATGTTTTTTATGCCATAACAAATATTAATCATTTAAGTGGGTATGAAAAATTCTTACATACCTAGTCTTTACACCATGGTTAAGCATACCAAAAAATGGATAAAATATTCCTTTTATTAACATAGTAACATTCATAAGGAGTACAAATTAACTGAGCAAATGCACGTATTAAAATTTTCTTTATTAAAATATACATGCTACAAAGTAACTACATGAAAAAGGTGATTAACTTAGTGTCAACAATTTTCGTCTTTTACTTTTCTTTCTTTTCCTGAAGAACAATATTGTTCTGCTTCTTACAATAATTATTTAATAATGCATTTGTAGGTGCCCAAATAATCATTTAAAAAATATTCTCAGAATTGTGACCTTTCTCTCAGTCATCAAAAGGTTCTGGAATCAAATCATGAATTGACAATAAATCAAGAGTAATTACAGTAATTAAATTTCATTGATTGGTACATCTACAAAAATTGTATCATTACATACTTTTCTATTACAATATAATTGTACATAATTGCATTGACAACACATTCCTTGGGATATAACAATCCACCCCTATCTAGGATATATTTTTGACTCGAGCAAATTTTCCTCTTCAAGATTCTCAATTACCAAGCAACTTTTACAGAAATTGCATTGCAAGTTTTTTGCTACCTTATAGCAATAATAACCTGCTAAGTAGGTAATGACAGGTAAATGGGTATGACATAAATCTATATCCTCCTTGTGTACATCAATAGCTATTTTACATTTTCTAATCTTTTAAATTCCTCCCAGTCTTTGTTATCAAAAAGATTTAAATTAACATCTTCATTGTTAATTGGTAATGACAATTTTAGTGCAGATTGCAACCGTAATTTTTTTCACATTCAAACACTTGTCTAATGGAAACATTATATTGACAACCTGCTAATTGACGATATTGTCGAAATCTTGCCTCAAGGCTGTCTGAAATTTTCCTGGCAACATATAGGACACACCTAGCTCACTACTACAGTAATTGGTTAGTTCAATTATTCCATGGGTTGTGTGCTTTATTGCTGTATGAGTTTCTTTACTCAATTTTCCACGACAATTTTTCATATTCTCCCATTCATCCAACCAGTCTATAAAATTGTTTTTAAAAAGCATGCTTTCATTTGTTTCACTATTTGATAGTGGATTTTTATATTTGTCATTTAGCCGACATTCTTTAAATGAGGTCTTTACATTCATAATACTGCATGATGTCACAGCATTCTGGCTTCCTCTAGGTGGTCATGGTTATACACGAGTATATATGGTAGTAAATAAAAATGGTTTAGCATTTTATAAGTTGCAAGATAAAAATAGTAAAATTTCTGAAAAGTTAAAATCAACTGAGTTAAGTGCTGTGTTATAAACTGTTCGTTTAGCACAAATTCGGTTAGCGCGCAGATATCTTGGACCGCCTCTCGCACTAAGCGAGGCATGCCTGTAATTCATATCTCAGCATAAGCACATCAATCAAAACAAAATATACATTCTAGTAATAATAAGAAATGTACAAATGTTAACATTTATATTAGAATTACTCTGCAAAGTCTTTAGTCTGGTCCTTATATAAAGCTATAGTAAAAACGCTCTAACGTGGCAGTGCGCAATAGGCACATTTACGGAAGGGCGAGTCCATCCTCGAGGCAGGACCGCTTATAGGGGAGGTGGTGTTTAGGTGTGGGCATTTGATGTGCAAACTTGGACTCAGGCGAACCAAAATTGTGTTACTGCTCTGACGTCGGCTTCCCCTTAAAGTTTCTCCTCCCCATTCCTTCCCTTCCCCTCTCACGCCTCTCTGCCTGCCACCTTAGAGTGCACGAACAATACAGTCTTGCTCTGAAGTGCTTAGTTGACCACATTCATAACAATTAATAATATCAAGTTTTTTATTCCAAACTAATATCTTGCACAGTTTTTTCACTGATAACATATACTACCACTTCGCTTTGAACCCATCTTTACAATTAATCTCTTAAAAAATAATGCAAATTAAAGCATAAATAAATCAGTTTAAAACACTTTTCCCAACTAAAATGGTGCTGACTGACTGAGTGCCATGCATAAAAGAGATGTTCTTGAGTACTTTCCATTTTCAGCACTGAGACGAGTGATGTTAACGCGAATTTGCTGCGATGTTACAATTATAATGAGAGTGGTTAGGGAACGATGTTAAGGCAAAACAACATTGAACAAGGTAACATTAACCCAAGGATCTACTGCATATGAAACCTCTTTTCATATGTTAGCTGTTTGTATGTCCTTTTCCTTTTGCTCATTTACATTTATATGAACATATCCAGTTAAAGAGTTTTGGGGGGTCCATAATCAGGCAGTGCTTGCTTGTGTGACTCATTAGTGGCAGGTGTATCTTGTAATTATTGGTCCTAGGGAAGAAGGAATTATTTTATTCTATCAGTGTAAATCAAGAAAGAGGTTTGGTTTGAGGAATGAGCAAATTAGCAGTGGATTAGCTAATGTTAGTGAAAAAAGAGGAAAGGTGTACATTTCATGTGTGCATACATGCAAGGCAGAGTCATTCATTGTGAATTATATAATCATATTAAATAACTATTCCTACAACTTTCCTTAAATGTTTTTTTTTATATTACTAATATTTTTTCTATGAGATATGACGGAAAGATCATTTTTTGTTCATAGAAAGGTGGCAACCCTGTTTAGGTTATGTGAACAATTTCTACTATTTTCTTATGGCCAATTGACCAAAATGTTCTAGTACCAAACTTCATTAAAATCCACTAATTAGTTTTGGATATGAAACATACAGACAGATGGATGAACAGACAGGCACGACCTGACCATAAGGCATTTGTCTTTTACTTTTTGTAAAGAACACCTGATTATTGATGATAATTTGAAGGATTCATCACCAGATTAAGACTGGGTGAATACTTCTGCAGGTTCAAAAGAGGCTTACTGAGCTCAAATGTATGACTAAGACCAAATTGACAAACTGTCTCTTCAATAGCTGTTAAAAGGTTAGGAAATCCAGTGCACATTTTTATTACAAAGCATCTATTATCAGTTGTTTTTCCTATACCAAATTCTAAAGGCCCTATTTTGAGAAATTGCTTTCTGTTGTATGTAGTACAGTAAAGCCTCGCTAATCCGGATGATATGGGGGAAGGGATGTCTGGACTAGGCATTCGTCTGGACTAGCGAGGGTTAGAGCACATGGTTCTAGAAAATAGAGAAAAAATATCTGTAGTCATTATTTTTTAATAAAACACATTCATTGGAACACTTACCAGTCAATCTGAATTGCTATCCATGATTTCCATGGGAGGTTCAGAAGAAATTCTGCTAGAATTAGACATACTACAGCACTTAAATAACTTTAAGAAAGCAAAATGATACGTTTTCACAGATGGAATGATGAGAGATGTGTGCGAGATGGCTGTAAACAAAAGACTGAGAGCGTACCCACGTCGTGTGCTGTGTTCAGACAAAAATCCAGCTCCTTTGTACATATTAATATATGTATATAATATTTATGGCGAATCAATCTCTTGGATTATTATACTGGTTTGTCTGGATTACACAAGGATCCGGACTATCAGGGTCCGAACTAGGGAGACTTTACTGTAGTATGATGGCTACTTTGCAGCCAAAATGTGTCTGGTTTTTCCAACCTTTTCATAGCGATTGGGAAGGCAGTTAACTTCTGCAAGTGATACAGATTCAGAATACACTCATTAAATAAGTTGATAGGGAATCCACTGATATGTTATTCTATCAGTGTGTGGGCAATTGAATGGAATAAAAACACTACCACTTCTCATTTTTCTTAAAGAAGATCTTGTAGAGAAAGGCATATGGTCAGACCTATGGGAAACATCAGGGATGCATCAAAATGTACCCAAACATTCCCTTTTCCTTGTGGGGCTCTTTCCTGATGTAATCAGTATGCTATACAAAGGACTGAAAAAAGGAATCAAGGTCTCAAACATCTAACTGCCAGATGGGGTTGTATCCTGAACCTTGTTTCTCAATTTACCATGTAAAGGAATGTATTAGACTTCCAAAATTGACAAATATATTACTTTTCATAATATGAAATATGTTAAATAAAATTGATTAATAAAGTGTACAAAGCTATTAAATTGAAGTGTATAACTCGTGAATCAGGGCCTATTTTAAAGTGCTGCTCCAACAATTGTGTGCAGTTTTAAAAGTCAAATGTGCAGCTCTATAATCAATTGTTTGCAGTTGTTAGTTCTTTTCTTCAAGTAATAAATGAATGCCATGAATAAATTATACTCTTTGTCGCAGGTTAGGTTTCTCAGTATTGGCCTATTTAGTTAGATCGTTTCTTAGCTGAAAACATCATTAAGGTCCTCTATGAATTTTAGCACCAAAACTAAATATTTATATATGCATTTTAATATGCCTAATGTCATGGATTGGGATCCAAATAAAACTCTTTTATTGTGGCTCAATATGCAAAACGAAGGCATCATGAAAATGTTTAAAATAAAGATAGTTAGTACCAAGGGTACTTCAAAATGATATTTACTGAGTCAGACACCAGAATACAAAGATGATGTGCCACAGAAAAAATTTAAAAGTTTTCATTGACTTTTTTCACAAATATTATTAATATATTATTTATATTATTTTCTAATAGAACTAACTAGTCCTTGAGTGTGATTTATAGTGCGATGATTTATATTTAAGATTGTTAATTTTGTAAGAATATTTGTTTAGTTACTTTTTTAAAAAGTTGACAATAATTTTAAGTTTTTTGTTCGACAGGGAATACTGTGATTTTTTAATATTATTTTCTTTGAGTTCTGAATAAAATTACTAAGATTTCAAATGTGGTTTTTCTTATGTTTTATCCTAATGTCTGAGCACACCGGGGAACATGCTGCAGGCCACGCACAAACAAGGGCCTCACACATTTATGTTTTGCCATGATGGTGTAATGTTTTTAATATTACTGTTTTTCCAAAAAAATCGACCCTTCCAATAGTCCAATGAGCCCAAAAAATTGATTTGTGCAGCTCTAAATTTCCCTTAAAATAGGCTGTCTTAAATTTTAATTCAAACAATTTCCCTTCAGTGTATTGTTACACTAGTGAAAAGTTTACAACTTAAAAACACAAAAATGTGGTAAATAGCTAAATGGCAATCTGCCTATAGGCTTTGTTTCAATTTTCAATACATATGCTTATTCTCTGATAAACAAAAAATATATCATTAGAATAATATTCTTTTCTACTGGTCGTTACATTTTCTAAAAATATTTTATATGAGATATTAACATTGCATTTTGCATAATGACAATAGCGTGATGTAGGAGGATTGATAATGAAATAGCTTAATTTTATGTAATTAATAGAATTTTAACAACAAAAATTCTGTAAATTGATTGTTATTCAAATATACATATGACAAAAATTGCATATTTTCCTCTCGAGTTGTTTGGCACAACAGCAAATCTGTAAATTTTTTAAAACAATTGGAACAAGATAGAGAGCTAAGAAGAATTAAAAATTTCTATAAATTTTTAATGACCCTCTTTTTAACATAAAATTGTAGTAAACCAATTTTTAGCTGTTTTTTTTCAAAGAAATCCGATTATAAATTTTGGTTTGTTTACCTGTCTGATGTCCTAACTCCTCCTAAATGAAATAAGATAAGTGCTTTAGTATTGTAATTCTAATCTATTGCGATTTCATCGATTTTATATTTCGTTCAATTATCTCCTAGTGGCTTAAAAAGCACTTTTGTGATAAACGACAGCATTTTATCACAAGATATTTCCAAAATTTTAATGTGTTAACTACATTAGACATGCAACTTATTATCATATTTCATGTGTAAAGCGCTAACAAATCTTATGGTACCATTTCATTAATGAGATAGATAACGCTGCGCAATCTCTTCAGATACCAAAACGATGCACGTTCTCATATAGAGTTCTTTTTTTATCACTCCTACTTTGACATACATTAAGAAATGGGTACCTTAACTTCATTTTCTAAACCATCTTAGGGCAATATAGTTTTATTCAATAAGACATTACCAGACTTCACATTAAACGCTTTGAACAAACACACCAATCCCAAATCCTAATCCTTAGGAAATAACTACTACACAAACCATTTAGGTAACTGTAGTAACAAATTATCAAGTTTACTAATAAAAATGTTGAAAATATAACAATCGTAAGTAAATAAAATTTAAGGGCAGTATTTTTTAGTTCTTTATGAAAAATAACGCATACTATGCCTCTCATATGACTAGGCGGCAAATGCTTCTGTTGAAGATGGAAAAATCTCGTCCATGATGCTTATTGTGTTGTGAAGGTGATATTGGTTTTAAGTACTATGAGAAACAGTTGCGAACTTATAGACTTTTATCAACTCGGTCTCGGCAAAATTTGTTACATTGCTCATTAGATAGAGTCACTTTTGCTTACTCTAAAAAATATCAGTTTTCGTAAACTTTATTTTCATATTATCTCGACCGGTACGTCCATTCTCACCATTAAACAAGTAGTTTGGAACATAGTGACACGATAATTCATCGTTAAAGAATTATTAAACAGCACAACTGTAGACCCGTGGAACCCCAAATGAAAAATGGAGGTGAGTTATGCCTAAGGACATGCAGTCTTAATATTTGTTGATACATTACTAATCTATGTACCAAACTAAGGGTTCAGATAAGTTAATCATGGGTAGATTTTAGTTTTATGCGTTATTTGTAAATATCTAAGATTGTGTTTTATGCTCGACAGTCTTTCTCTAAGGTCAATGTCCAACAACTTTGTTCATAGTATATAGTTTAACATTTTTCAGGTCCTGACGCCGTAATTTTACCTTTATGTTTTCACAAATTATATTTTTATGGGAGCTTTGATTTTTCCTCTGGAAGTAATAGGTTTTACTTAAAAACCAACTTTAACTGTATAATTTGTTTTTACTGTATTTGCTCTCCTAAATACCCAATGAAAGTATTTATAAAAGAAATTGTTGACAGTGAGCTGTGTATACTTTAGTGCCAAGCTCAGCAGCCGTCGTCATGACAACATCCTAAGGCATCAATGCAAATGTACTTATTCCACCCATTCTGCACTATGCAAGATCGTATCATTGCTATTAAATAACTACTTTTGTCATGATTCCATCGGAGTTTGGCATTGGCCATCATTTCATAATTAGTTTTTAGTGTAGGAGTAGATAAGCCGTTTGATTTATTCATTTCTACAGTTTCAGTGTACTGTAGAAATCCCTCTTCTGTATTATAAATATTTCATAAGTATTTATTAACTACAACCCAATATTTTATTTCTTCGTAGATAATTATGGTCGATTTAACTCGCAATCAGTAGTAAATATTGTTACGGTGTTAATGTATGATTGTGAAAAATAATGAAATTACAACTACTAAACCCTAACTTTTTAAAATGTACCAGAAAGAAATAAATTGCCAATTTAGATGGTGAGAAACAATGAGATTATTTCTATCAAAGGCGTAACGTTGTATTATTATCACTACTTAGGTTGTACTAGTATATCTAAGATCATGATATTACTACAACCCAGATACTGTTAGAGAAAATAATCTTGAGTGTAGAATTATTTGTTTTTTATTTTTCATGCAAATCCTCGGAAGTCTTTCTCTGCCAAGTTAGTTTATACTGTGCTTTTTATGTTGAAGCTTTTATATGATAGAAAATTAAATGCAAGGAAGTGCTATTAGATATATTATATGAGCAGCAGCCTTCATAAATACTATTCATGCATGTAGAAGTAGCTCAGTATTGTTGAATGGAATGGCACATTTGTGCTGAGTATATGTAATGTAGTCTGCAACGATAATTCAGTGGTAGGATATCCACCTGGCAGGTGGAAGATCCAGGATTGATTCCCGGTCATTGTAGAATTTTCTTTTGATTTCACGTATGGTGCAGTATATTTATTCAGTATTAGTAGTTATACTTATTTTCTTTATAATTACATCAGTCACTACCAACCAGCATAAATTGTTGTGATTTAAATATTTCAATTAGTTCATCCTTCTTCTGGAGGTAAAGCTATGTAAATAATAAAATGTAATAACTTATTATTAAATATACTGTATAGTTTGGAGAGCAGTTGGTTTTTAATGGTGAGGATATTTATGGTGACATAAAAACATTTCATAATATACAGTATCTGTGTTTATAAGAAAATTGTTGATGATTTTGTGTTTTTCTCTATTGAGTGGCATATCATTTTCAAAAATCATTCTTCATTAATTTAATCTTCTTTTTCCAAAAGCGCAGAATTCACATTTCATTTCTTATATGTATGAATGATAACTTATGGTACAAGTTAAAGCCCTGCACGGGCTGGGCCGATTCTTTGAAATTCATTATGGGTCTGGGCTGTGCTTTAAAAATTGCAGAATGTATCTGATTTGTTATAAAAAATTTCGGGCTTTGACGGGCCAAAATATTTTTATCAGTATCTTAAATTTACATATATGATTTGCTTGTTTTTATTTAACTGATTCAGTATGGAGGGCGAGTCAATTTAATTCATACAGAATGGGTTCAAGCAAAAAAACGTGGCATGGGATTTAAAAAGTAAATTGACCCAGGGTTAGTGAAGAATGAGTGTGACTTGACCTCCTTACTGAATTGGTTAACAGGTTGACTGCCGAGGTGAAATTTCAAGTTTTTGTTTTCAGGCTGACTTGTGTTATGGACGAGTTTTTACTCATAGATTAATGGATTTTTTTAAAATTTGCAAATGTTTATTTTTATTAACAATTATCAACATTTTATGTAGCGGACACAAGTGTCCACCATGGCCTCCAGGTAGGTGGTCATTTGGATATTTATATTACGTAGGTTTGTAATAGCTGTATTTTATTTATGAATATATTTCGCACAACTGGTTGTTAGTTTTTTGGATAATGAAAAAAGTTTACATAATGTGCAAAGTGTTTGGTTTCATTTAATTTTGCAATAGTAAAGATAAAAAACTTATAATACTAGCAAAAATGTTGAGGGTTTTATAAAATGAAATTAAATAATTAAAAAACATTTTCTTTAAATTATTCTAACCCACAATCCTAATATTATATCTTTTCAATCTGTCACCTCATACTGAAGAAGGCTTATCTAAAAAAAATCAATAATAAAAATTTTGAGGGTTTTATAAAATGAAATTAAATAATTAAACAACATTTTCTTTAAATTATTCTAACCCACAATCCTAATATTATATCTTTTCAATCTGTCACCTCATACTGAAGAAGGCTTATCTAAAAAAAATCAATAATAAAAATTTTGAGGGTTTTATAAAATGAAATTAAATAATTAAACAACATTTTCTTTAAATTATTCTAACCCACAATCCTAATATTATATCTTTTCAATCTGTCACCTCATACTGAAGAAGGCCTATCTAAAAAAATCAATAAGTTACGTAACAGAATAATTTTCTGAAACCAAGACTTATGTGCGGTCAGTGAGGCCATAGTGGATGCAAGGGATATTCTAGAATAAATGGAGAGTGGTCACATGGCCTCTGCAGAAAGAAAACCTTGAGTGGACACTGGTGTCTGCCATGGCGCCATGGGAAAGTACACGGGCAGACACTGGTGTACACCATGGCAGTCAACCTGTTACTATATTTTTTGCCTATAGCATTATATTTGTGTATTTTGTATAGTATTTTATTTTATTTGTGGTCTTCCAAGACATACGAATATGTGGATTTAAAAAAATCCTTTACATATCACTGAACAGCCCACAGATGTTGGTATAAAATCTGGAATACAATAATTACATTTTTGCAGCCGAGGGGCTTGCCATGGGCCAGGCCTATAATTTCTTTGACAACATACGGGCCGGATCCGGATTTGTATGGGCTGTGGTGAGCCTAGAAAATCAGGTCCATGCAGAGCTCTAGTACAAGTACCAGACCTCTTACCCAGGAAATTTGGGACCCAAGCCGAGCCAGATTTCTGGATTTCCCAGATTTTTTGTCCTAGGCTTAGCATGTACTTAAAATCCGAATTTATTTTGGCACATTCATCCAAATACACCTCTGCAGCTTCGTGGTCAGCAGAAGCCTTCTAACCACAGACTTTCAGCAAACAAAGGCCATGTTGTTGCTTAAATCTGTTGAATCCTCCAGAAGAATATTCATATGAAGTTGATAGGCCTTATTCCTCATGAAACACTTTAGCTTGGTCCATGACAATGGAGCGATCGAGTAGGAACTTTGTGCTCCGATGCTGTCTAATCCATTCAAGCAACACTTTGTCCACATCAGCAATCTTTGCTTGGTGTCAAGTTTTTTGATTGTCCATTAATTTAGGTACATCACTGTCAGTGTAAAATTTAAGTAACTGTTCCATCTGTTTCTTAAAGTCATATATGGTAGATGTATATACCCCAAACTCTTCACTTAATTGTTTCAAGGAAGCATCTTCCTCTAATTTCATAAGTAACTCCACCTTTTAGTGAAAAATGCTTGGTTTTAGCCCTCCAATTAGCCAGTGGACTTCCTATTGGGCTTTTAGACGTCTTTTATAAAAATAGGGGTAAAATACTGCAATAATTATGGAGAAACAACTTTTGACACAAAAGTTTAGGCTTGAACTGAGGAGGGCTACACATTATTCAAACAATGCAGCCAGCTGGCAAACTATTCAGTCATTAGATCAGATTAGATCTTTATTGGTCTATTAGACTATTATACTATTGTATAGGGCAAGTCAAGTTGTTCTGTATGTGATTTATCAAAGAAAATGTATAAATACATGGCACTGTCAGAATTTGCAGGGACTCAAAAATTGGGTGACAAGGGAGATCTGTATGGTTTACCAGCTAGGATCCGAACAGCTCTTTTTTGTAGCTTAAATATTCTTAATGAATGCAATGAACTACCCCAGAGTATAATGCTGTATGTAATTCATGAATAGAATTCACCATAATACAACATTAGTAATACATCAATGTTTACAGATTGCCTCAAAAATCTTAAAACAAAGCAGTTGGAGCTTAATTTATTTGCTAGCAAACTAATAGGAGGTTCCTAGCTAAAATTAACATCAAATGAATACCTAAGAACTTAGTTAAATTCACCCGTTTAATGGATTTATTGTTGATGGAATGAAATGATCATAAGATCTTAACCCTTTGAGTGCCACGCCGATTTTGGTATGTCCAAAAGTGCTATTTCAGCAATTTTGCATCAATCTCTAAGAAAAATCACATACATGCCATTTATTCATATTCTTGCCTGATTCTTTCAGTAATTGCACAGATGATTACAAATATTAATTATATTAAGGGAATTTTTGAGTTCATCTTGTGATTTTTTTGTTTAAAAAATTTTGTTTTTAATTTTTTTTATAAAAAAATGAAAAGTCAATTTTATATTGAATGAAGTATAGTATTCTATTATTTTTGCTAGTATATTTAACTTATTTTCATAAAGGCAAGACATCCAGATAAAACATTGCAACAACTTGCAAAAATTATTAAAAAATGAAATTACAGAAAAATATTATTTTGCATAACTGCAATTTCAGCACTTTTTCATCAGTCTCTATGAAAAATCACATACACGCTATTTATTCATATTTTTACATGTTTCTCTCAGTAATTGCACAAATGATATATAAAATATTACATTCTATAAAACTATATACTCATAACATATTTATTTATATAATTAAAAAATATTTGCCAAGATTTTACGTTTAAAAAAAATCACAAATATCTTCAAAAATCTCAAAATTTTCCTTCTCTAAATAACATTCATCGTCACTTAATTCTCAACTCAATTACCCTGGCAACAGTGCGCTTTTATCATTTTCTCTTACCCCTCCTTTTTCACTAGTCCCACACATGTAATGAATGGTGACTCAGCAGGTTGGGGTAAACTGATGGTCGTAACAGCATTTTGCATCATCACCTTCCCATTGGTGGGTATTCAATCAGCTCTTCAGGTGCTTACTCTGCCCGGCTAGACTATAGCTTGTCTAGCCCAGACCCTACTAAGAAAAACACCCGCATTCAGAAACGAGAGAATTATCTGCTATGATAGTTCATTGGTAGAATATCCGCCCTGCAAGTGGAAGATCCGGGTTCAATTCCTGGTCATAGCAGAATTTTCTCTTGTTTCAAAATTATTCCTGGATTTATTGTTAATTTTACATAGCAGACTTTCTGTTTGGGAGTTAGGGGAGAAATATACCAATTGAGGTTTTTCTGTATTTAATTTAAGAAAATTGTCATCACACCATTTACTTATTTGTTGTAAAACTAGGCTGCTTTTGTGGGCCAGATTGACACATGATGGAGCGTACAGTAGAATTTTTGTGTCATCAGCATATAACAAAGTTTTTGTTCCATTAATAGTTTTGAGACACTGCTAGATCATTTATGTACACTAAAAACAATAAAGGCCCAAGAATGGACCACTGTGGAACACCAAGTTTTACTATGTTACTGGATGATGAATGAGTCATGCCATCAGCTTTAATGATCACTTTGTGGGTCCTATTCACTAGATATGATTGGATCCAATTAGATGGCATATCTCTCACTTGATTTCTGTTTAGTTTACTTAGTAGGAGGTTGTGATTTATACAATCAAAAGCTTTGGAGAAGTCCAAAAAGAGACCAAGGGTCTCCATTTTGCAATTAAAGTATGTAATCTATAGCTAGATAAGTGGCAGATTTGGTAGACCTATTCTTTCTGAAGCCATGTTGGCAATCAGAGAGGATATTGTTGGAGTCAAGATATGTTTTCAGATGTTTGTAATATATACCCTCAAATATCTTAGTAAATTGATTAAGAAGAGTTCTTGGCCTGTAATTGTTGATATCCTGATCGCCTATATTTTTGCCGCCAACCCACCAGTTTTAAAAATAGCTAGATTTCTGGTCTTCCATATTTCTGGACACCAGATAAGAGATTAGGTACCTGTAACATATTTTGAATAATCTTCAATTTTTAATAATTTATAAATGTCTTCATTGAATTTATAATGTGCGATTCTATTCTTTATTGAAATGCTTTCTATTTGTAGTCATATCTACCCATATCTAAATGTGTGCCGACTGTAAATTGCTATATTTCTTGCACTTTCATTTTTATTTTACCAAAATGTCACTAATTTAAGTCTAGTAGACCTTAAAAGCCAAAATGTCTGTCCTATAGGTCTTTCACTGTTATGCAGTTTTAATTATTAATATTAAATATTATTCCTTGTATTGTGGAAGCCCTGCTTTCGATATCTATACTAAACATTTTGTTTTTGTTTTTTATGTTGCACACCTCTTTCATACAAACTTTCGTTGAAATCAGTTAGGCCAATTCCTTCCAAATTCATAATTACCGAAAAGTTTTATTTTGCAATTGTGGCACCCCTGCATAGTTGATCTATTCCAAATATGTCATTTTAGTCATGTATTTATGTGAAGATTTTATATACCAAATTTGGTTGAAAACTGTTCAGCCAATTCTTCCCTGATATATGCATACAGATGGACATCACAAAGATAATAGTGCTTTTCAGCAATGACGAAAAGCACTTAAAATGCATATGTGACAACTCTGTCACACTGTCTGTGGAATCACTTTCCAGTGATTGGATTTTTCAAGTAGTTCATAGATTTTTATTCTTTGAGATAGTTTGTTTTAATGTTCTTTAGTTTTCTATACAGCTTGATCGCTCCATTATTAACATGGATAATTGAGTATGTTTTGTAATCAGGGCTGGCCCAAGCTACGGATGAGCCGGGCAACTGCCTGGGGTACCAAAGTTTTGGGGGCGCTATCCCGATCGTTTATACAGTGGAACTTCCATAACTCGAATGTCTATTACTCGAATTTTCCATAACTCAAAGTAAATTAATTTTAACTGACAAAATAGAAATGAGAAAAGCGTATTTCCATAAGTCGAATTTTCTATAACTCGAATATTTTTTTGTTTCCCTTGAAGTTCGACTTATGGAAGTTCCACTGTATATGCATTACTTGCAAGTGACTAAATATTGGATATCAATTTATATCGACGAACAGACTAGAATCTTGATGGCATTCCTTTCAATTTTTCATTATTAATACCTTTTACAAAGTGATCAATAAATTAATATGTACTTTGTAAATATCTCAACAAACATTAATGAAGGGAGATGCTGGAGTGCTATCTTGCCCGTGGCACCAAAATTCCTCAGGCCGCCCCTGTCTGTAATGGTGTTGATTATCACTAACTATGTAATAAGGTATTCCAACTTTAGTAATCACTTGATTTCTGGAGAGCTTGTTCTATTCAATATTATGGGAAATATACAATTAGTTCATTCATGTGCCATGCCCGAGTTATAATTATTTTCCTTGGGGGTATTTTTTTCTAGCAAATTAATGTTAATCATTTTAACATTCAAGGTTAGACTTTAGAGCCATCAGTAATTATTTTGTTTTATTACCTAAAACATATTTTAACACAAATTGTATGCTTTAAATCCATGAATAATTTTGGAGATAAATTGCTGCATACCTTGCTTGCTGAAATAAAAATAAATTAAAATATATTGAGCTGATATCTTTGTAGCAACACAAACGTATTTTCTTTATCTGAATATTTCAGAAATCATGGCATCCTAATTAGCCTTATAAACTCAAAACATTAGGAAATGGCAGTTAATGGCTGATAAACAAGAATGACTTTTTTAAGAAGACCATATATATATTGTAAGAGTTACTGTAGAGAAAAACCTTGCACAGAGTCACTGTAAGAGGGAAAATAACTCCACAATGATTAGGTTAAATGTTATAGGTTAATTGTTGAATCCTTTGAGTATTGATTGTGTCTGTTAGACATATATTGTTCTTTTGCTCATGTCATTCACTAATATTAAGTTTTTTTGTTGCAGTTGATCGATGAACGAGATGAGCGCATTGTACAGAGAACTAGTTCAAAGGAAAAAAGGATTGTAACAGATTTAGGGCCTCGTGATGTTGAAAAAGGAAACAGTAGTGGTGTACATGATGAGCTTTACTTTGACCAAATTGATGAATTTGTTCCTGAAGGAGGTGAAAAATTCATGTCTTGGAAAGGTCAAAGAAGAGGTGTAGCCCCCAGATATAGAAGTAGGTGGCCTACTGGTAGAAGAATGAGTCATTCATTTGGGAGATCACGACCATCAGGACATGGTAGTCGTCGGGTGGATGATTTGGATGAAGGAGAAATTTTTGACTTAGATGCAGAAAATTTGGAAGAAAATGATGAGGTTTTAGATGAATGGGGTATGGAAATAACAGAATTTGCCAATGATGGCTCCTTAATTGTTGAGGAATATGTTCTTGATGATGAAAGCTTGCAAGCTGGTTTGCAAAGGTATAATAGCAAGTATCAGAGAGGTAGAGGAGGATTTAGAAGGCCTTCATCAAGCAGAGGAAGAAAGTCATATGAAAGACAACGTCAGTATGAGAAATATGAAATAATTGATGAGAAAACCTTTGGCAACTATGCATCACACAGCCGAATGAGAAGTCCCCATTATCGTGAAAATGAAAATTATCGAGAACCTTTTGATTCTGAAGTAAATCCTCATGGTTCTCGAGAATGGAGTAAGCGGAACTGGAACAGAGATGATAATCCAACATATCATAAAAAAAGTCACTCGCCAGATGATCGTAGATCAAGTGAAGATAAAAGGTATTGTGGTTCTGAGAGGGAGGATTCTGGTAAACAGTTTTATGATAGCAGATATCACTTAAGCAGTCATGCAATTGAAGGTGAAGGATCACCTGCTTTGAGAAGGAAAAGCAGTGGGCCATCAAATAGAGAAGGCGGAAGTCCAGTTGAACGTAGAAGACGAACCCCTTCTATTGATAAACGAGACTACAGCCCTGTGAGTCCACGAGAACAAGGTCACGGCTGGAGAAGAGAACCGAGCTCTAGATCTCCAGCTCCAGCACATGGCCGAGAGCGTTCTTGGTCCAGAAATAGGAGAGAACTGAGTCCTCCTGCTGCCTACAAAATGAGGAGTATATCTCCAATGGATAAGAGAAGGATTTACAGCCCTAGTCATAGTGACAAGAGGGATAACGCTCCAATCCGTATGAGAGGTGATTTACTGTATTATTGCATCCCAGTAGAAGATAACCCTTTCCCTGGCATTGTTGTGTTTTCCCATCATAATTTTTCTCTGGTATTATTGACCATTGCTTCTGCTGTTGATCATGTCACAATTAGGAAAAATAGAAATGGCCCATAATTTTAATTAAACAACATTTAAATGCCCTGCCGGAATGGTGAGGTATTTAAATTCCCAGTTTGCCAGGAATAGGGTTTAGAGCATGACTAAAATCACAGTAAATACATTCTTGTTTCTTTATTGTTTCCAGGCCAGGTATCTCATAGGTTATTCAGTGAATGTTATGCCTTTAAAAGACTTTGTTTTAAGTTTTTAAAAAAATTCTTGATGAAGTTTGACTCAAGTTAAAATGTGATAGATAATAATTTTTATTAGTGTAGCATGATTTGTTTCTGGAAAATCTAATTATGTTTTTAAAATAAGCACATTTATAGTTTTTATTGAAGATTTTATCTTTTATGTAAAATGATTAATTTAACTCTGTAAAAAGTTCCAGAATAAGCATTTAAGTATCAAAAATTGAAAAATTAAGTATGTTCTTTTCTTAGGTATATCTTTTGTGCAACCTGACTTATTTTAACTCAGTAAAAGGTAATACAGTAAAATATCGGAGTAATGAACACCAGAGTAACGAAATATTCAGTAAAACAAAATTATTTTGTCTCCTGCCAATTTACTATTTAACAGTATGTAAAAAATTTTCATTTTAACGAATATCATTGTAATGAAAATATTGGTTTAGCTTTAGTTTTAAAAATTCATCCTGGTATGAGAAAATACGATCATTATAACGAAGTTTGTAAAAAGAAATTCCTTAAACAGTATGATGTACACTTTTTTATCTTTACTGGGTTTGTTTTTTAGCATCTGGCAATGCTGCAATGATTTTAACTCTGTTAAATCTTAGTCCAGGCAAGTATATTGGACGATTATCCATTCTACACAGCTCTATTGGACCGTTCAGATAAAAATTATGGACTTTTTTAAGAAGTAAACACTAATTCATGGTTTCTTTCTTTATAATTATTTTGTCATATGTAAGCACCGTTCTGACATTTTGGCTAAAGTGCAATATATTCCCCTTGACTGTGGCACCGCAAATGATTATGGCCAAATACAGAATTACATCCTACAGTAATATGTTCTCGTATGAATAAACATTGTTTGTGCATCGAAAAACTTTTCCTTTTTATTCCAATAAAACCTGTTAAGATGGACTTCGGTTGGGTTGTTGTAGTTAAATATTCACTTTATATCAATATACTACTCATACTATTTCTAAATTTTTTTCCTACAATGATTAAAATGATGACTTAAGCACTATGCAGTTCTCAGAATTACTGTTTTTGGCGCTAGTGTCGGGGAGGATATATTGCACTTCCTCGGAATTTTAAAAATTGCATTTCATTGTAACAAATATATTTTGGTCATCCGCACAACTTCATTATACTGACATTTCACTGTAGTTGTATTTCCAGTAGCATTGGAGATACCTTAGACCAGGGGTCACCAAACGTTGCACTGAAAGGACCACATGAAGCTTCATAAACACTGTGCGCACCACATAAGACCTTTAAACTGACTAAACATAAATAGCTCAACACTTTTGGCTTGTAATTAATAAATAAAAGAACTCCTTAAGCCAAAAACACATGGGTTAATAAATAAATTCAATGCATTTCACCCACAATGTGGGCATCTTCAGGGGCAACCTGATACGACAGCAACCAGAGGTTGACCTCTGGTCGCTGTCCTGTCAGGTTGCCCCTGAAGATGCCCTCATTGTGGGTGAAATGCATTGAATTTATTTATTAACCCTTGTGTTTTTGGCTTAAGGAGTTCTTTTATTTATTAATTTTCAAATGACTGGTCGGGCTGTGAGAAAATTTCAAAGAGCTAGTTTTGAGGATTATTTTGATTTTGTAATATGTCATTCACCTATATTAAAAGTATTTTGCATCCAAGTACTCGAAAAAAATCATTTGTATATCATAAATAATATCTAATGAAAACTGCTGATGGCAAATGCACGAAACTTAAAGAAATATATGAGGTAAGGCGGGCCAGATGAAATCACTGCATGGGCTGAATGTGACCCGCAGGCCATAGTTTGGAGACCTCTGCCTTTGACAAATACTTCATTTTTTCATTTTTTATACTTAAGTGCCTATTCTGGAATTTATTTTCAGCCATAAGACAAGCTCATTAATTCTCAATTCAGTTTTATTCTTAAGGCTTTTATAAGCTTAGCAGCCTGGTGACTTTTAAACTGGCTGTATTGTCACATTTCTCTCAAATATGCAGTTTTCATAAATTTAACCTCATTAAAATCGTTTAAGTGATTTAATATCTTATATATACAATTCAGTGTATTTGGAAAAATAATAAAAAAAGCATGTGTATTAGGGGCCGCCCATATATGACATCATGTACTGGGGAAGGGGGTCTGACTTGTGTGATGATGGGGAGTAGTGGGTTTTTGAAAAATGTGCCATCACAAAAATAACCACCGCCATCTACCAGAGAAAACTATGTGCGTATACTCTTTTCCAGCCCTAGAAGACAGCATTACGCTTATGGCACGCACAGTTACCAAATTTCCCCAGGGCTATACGCTTATGCATTTGTCCCGTATTAAACGCTAAAAAAATAAAACTAATAATTTAATGTAGATCACTGGATGCCAATAAATGTGCGTGTTTTATCATAATTGTTGATTAATCTTATCACTTAATTATATTTGGTAATTATAATTAGCATATTATTTTCGTGAGCTATTTGCAACATCATTTTAAAACAAAAATGGTTTGAGTAATTGGAGTTAAAAAGAACAATATTACCGTTATGAATCACTCCGTCACTCATTGAGGACACTCCTTCCATAGTGGATTGTGTCGAAGGCCATAACACGTCAAACAATCACCTACTTTATACTCTCATATGAGACTTTCTTTGTGTCAAACACTGGATCCTTCTCCCTTGGGAAAAATTTTCAGCACTTGTCCCGTTGGATAATTCTGTTCCTTCCTTCATAATTCGCACATTTTACAGAGAAACCAAAAAGCTGGCACCTATTGACCATCTCCCTTAGAAACATCTCGGTACAACCCTCTCGTCTATTCATTTAATCATCATAAACTATCCTTGTTGAGGATTTGCAAACTTATTTGTGTGTTTACTTCCAACGAAGCCTCTTTCTTCACAGGTTGAGAGTAGAATTTTTATTATTTTGTGTCTCATTTCTTCGGGGTATTTTTTTGAGGCTTCAAAACTGCTTTTATGAGCAAGGCAGAGGAATCCAAAAACCAGCTTTATTAAGCGTCATATTTTTAGCTGCCCCTATACAGGAAGTTTAGGTAATTTTCCCTTGGTTATAATCTTATGCTGTTGCATTCTTAAACCCTCGATGTCGTCCTACATACTCAGGACAAAAACTTGATATGCAGTCGTCCTGCGTACTGAGTACACCGCAGAGATCGCTAGATTTCTTTATTTTTTGATGCAATACATTTTAATCCTGAAAAAACTTTATATATTTCAAAACAGTAACCTTGGGCCTTCTTATCGTGCTTAATTCTGCAATTGTTACTGTATTTCTTTTTACCTTTATTATAGGTTAAATTTTGTGGTTGAATTTTTGCGTAGTTACGCGAATTATGACTTCTAAAAATGCTTATTCTATGCTGAGATGAACCGAACCTCTGTACTAAAGCTACTGTGTAGCGGAAGAGGATGTAGGCACTGTTTATCTGTTATTATGCACCAACACTTGAGTGCTATATGGAAAGGGGGGTTCAGCATTTCTTGAGAACAATGTAATGAGAGTGAGAGAGAGAAACACTTATCTGACATCATTGCACAAACAAGCCCATTCAAAGATATTTACGATGCTACCTCTTGACCGAAAGCATTATGTAATTCAGGATGCAATGTTATATTGTTGTATTTTTATAAATAAAATGTGATTTCAAACCTATCATATCTTTTTCATATTTGTATTTGGGGAGAGGGGGGGGGAGTCAAAACTTTGTGACGTCATATATTGGGAGGTCTGAGTTTTTGTGACGAAATATGACAAGGTAGGAGGGAGGTCAAAAATTGAGTGACATCATTTATGAATGGCCCCTTATGGTTTTTATCAATGAAATTTCTGGATTTGAAATAGAATCTCATCAAGTATATATATGGTCAAAAATTGATTAGACCAGCGCTGTAACTAGCCATTTAGCACTTGGAGCAAACTACCAAATATGTGCTCCTCCATAAAAAATTCTCTAATACCTATATGGATTTAGGGTGAACAATTAATAAGTAAAAATAAACTATAAACGATATTTCTTACTATAAATGTACATAATTTAATTACATAATTATAAATATAATTACACAATTTTAATACAACGTGTAAATATTTCAATATTAACAAGTTATTCAATGTGATTTTAATGCAGCAAACACATCAATAGCATCATCGAAATTTATAGTTTCTGCTATGTGTAATGTCTGGAACAAGTAGAGTAGAGAAATCTCCCCTATCCTTGTGACATGCACAACTTGCCTTTAACAATGTTTGTGCCCCTTCTTTAGTTATGCCAGGGGCAGATGCCTCGCTTGCCCCACCCTAGTTACAGCACTTGATTAGACAATCTCATTGTTTGAATCTAAAAGATTAATTTTTTACTACTTGTTTCATCTATATTTATCTATATTTTAGGCAAAGATGTATCCTCTCCAAAGAAGAGAGAAAGAAGTACCTCCCCTCATTCAAGAGGACGAAGGGATAGCTCATTGTCTAGTGAAAAAAGAGATCACAGTATATCTCCCGTTCCACGGAAACAAGGGAAAAGCTCATCGAGGAAAAGAGGAAGAAGTCCATCTCCTGTTCCCCATAAAAGAGGACGTAGTTCATCTTCTTCTTCAAGCCAGGGTGAACGAAGTCGCAGTCACTCTGACTCCAGCAGAAGAGAATTTAGTCCAGGGAGAGGCAGTGATAGAGATGAGCCTGGTTCTTATTCTTCAAGGGCAGGCCATTCACGGGATCCAAGGCGATCTGGTCCTGCACCTGTTGGCCATACATCATCTCAGCACAGTCAGGATGCAACGTGGAAACAACCCTCTGAAACATCTGCTCAAGAGTATGGTGCCGTTCAGCCACAACAACAGTTTGGAATGGAGTCCAGTGGAATGACTGCTTCAAGTTCTACCTCGGCAATATACCCGGTTAGATAGTATTGAAATACTGAATGTTGTTTTCTAATTTAATTTTATTCATTCCTTTGATTTTTATATAGAAAATGATCTCTCCGGCCAAAAATTCTTTACAGGATAGTTTTTCAATTGTGAATATTATATATGTTCAATGAATGGTTACTAGTATATCTTGCAATACAACATGGAGTGGAGAATTATGAGACCTATAAGGTCTTTAATTAACTTCAGACAACATGGGATTGAAATGGCTTTACCTTATTTTAATTGGGTTTGTACCCCTTGTTTGTTAATCAGAATTAGTTCATTTACTTCTGTTTAAACATTGTTGTGAACTTCAATGCATTCAGGGGACCTACTCAACGTATGGAGCACAGCCTGACATGTCATCGTCAACATATCATCAGGCTGGCCATGGGGGATATGAAATGTACAACTATCAGACATACTACCAGCAAGGAGCCATGCAGTCTGCATATGGTGGAGTAAGTATGATTTGAATTTCAAAATATGAAAAAAGGAAAAAATATAATGCATAGCGATTTTAGTGTTTATCAGTACATAATGAAGGAGTTTGAACATTACTGAGGAAAACAATGCCGAGGAGAGACCTTTTCATTTTCAGTGAATTTCTTCTTCAGAATTAAGAAATGCTTACTGCTGATCAGCATATCCACAAGTCAGTTGACTGATTATTTGTAGCAACTTCAAGATAATGCTGGAATGCTGTCTCTGCATGAGTGTGAGCCAACCACTGATTTTATTGTATATTGTGTACATGACGCAATGTAAAAAAATACAAGATTTTGATAATGTAGCTAAGATTGTATGGTTGTAGTTGTTGATTTTACAGATATGTTCATCATTTTTATAAAAGATGTTTTTATTTGTGCAACTCAAAAATGTTTTAACTGTTATGTTGTACCTTTTAAATATTCAAAGGGAGTAATAAGCGAGTCCACTGTTTTCTTAATGTGGTTATGGCCCATGTTCTAAAGGTAAGTTTTGGCCTTAAAACTAATTTTAAAATGTAATGGATGGAAAATAGTCGTCAATATACTGTGTGTATTTAGCTATATTTATAGTGGCCAGAAATGTTCATTCGACCAGGTTTTTCCACAATATGAAAAAACCATGAAAATATTTAAGCCAATTTTTCAACAAGAATTTTTATTTATTTCCTCAATTGAGTAATGCATTATTTGGATGAATTGCAAGATAATAATGCAAATGGTTATTTGTATTTCAGGAATTTGCATCACATCAAGTACAGCCTGATTGGAGAGGAGATATCGTCCTGCCAGATATGAGCCAGCCCCCACCAATGCAGCTTCAAGTCCAAGGTATTGAGAGAACTTCTATATTTTTTAAGAAAATTACTTTTATTGGTGTTGTTTTGATTCCATTACCATCTTTAGTGTTTATATTTAGTAGTAGCAATGATATTATAAATTGAAATTCTTGTTTAATACTCCCATAGTACTTATTTACTTATGGAAAACACTCCTTTTAGATATGCTATTATTTTATCGTCATTTAAGGTTAAGCTGGGAATATTTATCTAAAGTATTATTCTAGTTTGCTTTTTCAGTAACTACATCATTATGATAATTGATAGTAGCTCAATAACTTTGGCCAAAACTAACAAAATTAGAATACTCCTTTAGCCAAAACAACTATAGTTGTTTTGGCTAAAGGAGTATTCTACTTTTGTTACATCATTATGATGATAATGTGGCATTGTGTATCATTCATACTCTTAACAGAAATTGTTGGCATGCTATTTTGCTCAATTTTTCTTAATCTTAATTTATATGAATAAGTTGTACATTGGTAAGTGATGATATATAAAAAAGCAGGAAGAGTAGATAACATCCCAGTTGAGTTGTTAAAGGGAATAGGAAAGGAGAGTGTTTATAAATAACTTAGGTCAGTTCATGTTTCTGAAAGATTGAGGAACTAGAAACATGGTAAAGGTTATGAGTTCTTAAGTAGAAAGGAATATCATGTGCAATCAGAATACTTGGTTGATTTTGAAAATGATTTAAACCCATTTTTATGCCTTCAACTCCTGAAAAATTGAGGAAAATAAGAGTCGACTGACGAGGTAGACATTTTATTAAAAAATCTTTGTAAGAATCGGGCTGTGCAGATGAGGGTGGCTAAGGGAAAATCAGATTGGTTGATACTAGGAACACTATTTTAAAATTATGTTGAAGAAATGTAGCAAAGGGAATGGGACTATGTGAATAGGCCTGACGAGAGGGGGGGGCAGTGGGGGTCGCTGCCCCGGGGCCCAAGGACCCTCATGGAGCCTGGACCTGAGGTTTGGGTACTACTATCCTAAGTTGCTTTGTTTGAAAATTCACCATCTGGAAATAATTATT
Source organism: Tanypteryx hageni (assembly GCA_028673005.1). NCBI lineage: Eukaryota > Metazoa > Arthropoda > Insecta > Odonata > Petaluridae > Tanypteryx > Tanypteryx hageni. The sequence continues at coordinate 222,849,243 of CM054113.1, forward strand.
ATGAATTTTAACAAAAGTTTTTGTAATACGTAAGAAATATAAATAAAATATGTATAGTGATGATGTATGCATTTACATTGCTGCTCGGTGTCAGAATAGCATCCTGCTGAGTACTCATACTGAATATTTGAAAGATAAATACAGTTTATTACTTCATTATTTTGCTGACAAGGTTGTTGCTATGCCACGGAAGCTTTGATAATCAAAAATGTAAAATATAATATCCACAGCTGACCATCTGGGAATGTATCAGGGAATACCTGAAATCACCCTTGGGTATTATTAAAGCCTGATGCACAGTGCAACATTTTTGACGAGAATATTGAAATTAGATGCAATAAGAAAACTTTGCTCCATTCATTACATTTCTGTATTTTGACACTTATTTAAATTAACAAAATGTCTATAATAGCATTATTTTTCCTACCTGCAGCACATATGCTGTGCCTGGATTTATTTATTATGAGATTAATGCTGTTGCAGAAAATTTTTTGTTACTGTATATATGTGTGTGTGCCTAAAAGCCTAAATACCATAATGCGCAATAAAATGGAGCGATGTCATACAATTTGCATTTACTTTTGTTTTTGAAAGAAAAATATTCACTATTGTGGTAAGAGAATATAAGGTTTACGTCAGTTGCCAAAACCTATAGAGAGAATCAAGTTTGTACAGTGGGACCCAGCAAGTTGTTTGTCCAGGGGCCCATATTGGCTCTTGGCACCCCTGTATGTGAATATGGGTAAAATCGGGGCTAGCCTTTCAAATTAATTAGATTAGCATATGAAAAAGCTTGAGTAATTCAGAAAAGGGCTTATGTTGCTGCTAAACTAGCTAAGATAGAACAGGTGGAATGCTTTCCTTATCTAGATTTTATATTGACTCAGAATGATCAGAGATCAGGACCAGCATAAGAAAATCAAATGAAGCATTTATGAAATAACAAGAGTTTATGGTAGAAATATTTGAATTAAGATATTAAAAAAGTTTATTTAAAAGGTTTATATGAAATGTGCTATTATGTGGATGTGGAAAATGGGCTATGAGGAAAGAAGAGGTGTGCAGATTTCGTCTATGGAAACATTTATTTATGCATAAACAATACATTACATTACAAAACAAACTTGAAGGTGCTAAATCAACAGGGAAATCATTCAGTGCAGTGGTTCTCAAACTTTCAATTGCCACGGTCCTCTTGAATATCATGCGACCACTTTTGAATTGAAAATAGTAAAAATAAGAAACTGAATTGCAAAGTTCTTCATTTTATGTAACTAGTAATAATTTTTTCATATTGTTTTGCCAAAAATGCCCTGATAAAATTTTATTATTCATGAAAACTTTGTTGACATTTCACCTTGCATACAAAATAATTTTGCAGCTCCCTGGGGGGCTGCGGCCCACAGTTTGAGAAACACTGATTTAGTGGACCCAAACAAGGTTGATTTCATAATTAGGAGAAGAAGCTAAAATTTGTGCATACTCAAAGAATGGATAGAAAACCAGTGTCGTGGGAAATCGTTAAACTGAAATCTCATGAATTAGCACAATCACTAAACATCCCAATGCAAGAATTCAAGGCTAGTAATGGTTGGTGCATACAGATGATGTGTCATAATTGTTTTTGCCTGTGACAAAGAACTTCTCTTTGCCAACGTTTTTCTTCTGACTACCTGGACAAATTTATTGCTTTCCAGAAGCATGTAATTATGTCGCGGAAAATTCACAATTACCTTCTGAGCCAAATGGGTAATGCAGATGAGACACCTATTTATTTCGATATGCCATCCAATTACACAGTTAACAAAAAAGGCGCAAAAATGTCACTATATAAACTTCAGAGAATGAAAAAATGTGCATTACTGGAATACTGGCAGTGTTAGCAGATGGCACACAGTTACCACTGTATGTTATTTTAAAAATTGGTATTAAAAATTTTTTCCTTAATGGACGTTGTTTTTATTGTGGTTATCTTAAATTTGAATTCGTCTTCCTTGTGGGTTAATACTGTACATTGCTTTTTCTGGGAACTCATCCATGGCAAATATCAAAGACTTACTTTATTTATTTAAAGGTACTTACTGTTTCCTTTCTGCAATAAACTGCACTGGACAACTTTCATGTAAACAAATTTTATAGTATACCCAGTCCCCGACTAACACGATAGTTGCATTCTTAAAAAATTTTGTGTAAAGTGAAATCATGTTAGTCGGACACGAATTTTTCATAAGAAATAATGTAAATAAGGTGGGATCTGTTCCAGCAACCTAACCTAATTGACATATTTTTAGTTTTATTCCTTTATTATGATCACACCTTGGTAAATATTTTCTTCATTGCAGTTTAAAAACCATGAAATCCCTCATCTTCGGCATCAGATTTATAGAAATTGTCAAATTCGTCCTCTGGATCAGATGTTACGATAATGGACTCATTGTCATCAGCAATTTATGAAGAGCCGGGCTAAAGTTTGTTCCGTTTCCACTTTTTAGAACATTTTTACGATCGTAGAGAAGTCATGGAGAAATCGTGTTAAACCGAATGACTAGTGATGTTAGTCAAAAACCAGCACAACTTTAAAAATCATGTTAAACTGAAATCATGTTGGTAGAATTCGTGTTAGTCGGGGACTGGTACTTATGTTTATCGTTGGTCATATTTCTTTATAATGATAGCTATAACTATTAAGAAGAAGCCAAAGGCAATGCAGTGTAAAGATTACAGAACGATAAGCCTTCTGTCACACACATCGAAGATCATCACGAGGATTCTTAATAAAAGGCTGGAGAAAAAGGCAGAAGAAATACTAGGGGAAGATCAATTCTGTTTCAGAAAAAAACGAGGAACTAGAGACGCTATAGGAGTAGTTAGAATCATATCAGAAAGGGCAATAGAGTACAGTCAAGATATCTGCGTATGTTTCGTAGACTGGCAGAAGGCCTTTGATAGAGTAAATTGAGTAAAGTTGATGAAGATATTAAAGGATATAGGTGTAGACTGGAAAGACAGAAGACTGATTAGGAATCTATACGTGAATCAAGTTGTAAAGGTCAGGTTTGAGAATGTGGACACCTGCGGAATAAATATCGGTAGAGGAGTAAGACAAGGCTGCTGCCTATCGCCAACCCTATTCAATATATATGTAGAAAGTCTAATGCAAGAAGCTTTAGAAGACACAGGAGATTTCAAAATTGGAGGAAGGATTATAAGAACAGTAAAATATGCAGATGATCAAATACTTCTAGCAAGAAAGGAAGAGGAGCTACAAAAATGATAAATAGACTAGTGATAACAGGTAGAAAATATGGTACGGAAATAAATACAGAAAAATCCATGGTCATTCGAATATCGGGTAAAGAAGAGAATCTGAACATAACTATTGGGGGAAAGCCTTTAGAACAAGTTTCAGAATATAAGTACCTTGGAAGCATCATAACACGAGAAGCAAAATGTACGGATGAGATCAGAACTAGAATAGGAAAAGCAAAAGCGGCTTTCAGGAGAAAGAAACAACTACTTACAGGGAATATAAGGGAAGATATCCGCAAGAAGTTGATAAAATGCTACGTATGGAGTATAGCATTGTATGGGGCAGAAACATGGATGCTAAGGAAAAATGACATCAAATACTTGGAAAGCTTTGAAATGTGGACTTGGAGGAGAATGTTGAAGATAAAATGGACAGATAGGATGAAAAACAATGAAGTGCTACGAAGAATAGGAGAAAAGTGAATGGTTATACAGACTATCAGAAAGAGGAAGGCTAACTGGTTTGGACATTACCTGAGGAGAGGGAGTATGATTAAAGATGTGTTAGAAGGAAAACTAGATGGGAAAAGGGAAAGAGGTAGGAAAAGGTTTCAGCTGATAGACGATTTGAAAGGGAAAGAGAGTTATCAAGATATGAAGAGGGCAGCGGAAAATAGGAGTATATGGAGAACCAGGTTTAACCAAGAATAATCACGGACCTGTCTACGTACAGACTACCTATGATGAAAGAAAGTTAAAACTCCAGCCAAAAACACAACGTTGTTTTTGGCTGGAGTTTTAACTTTCTTTCAGTTTACGCCAAAAGTTTTTTGAGCCATCTTTGAGTACCTATAATGAGCTATTAAGTGGTAAGTAGTGGAATTGTGAACATTAGAGAAATTATCATGAAGTAGACATGGATTGATGTGTATGTATATATATACATACAGTAAACTCTCGATAATCCGGCACCCCTCGGGACTGGAGTAGTACCGGAATAACGAGATTGCCGGATCAGCGTGAGGCAAAATTTATAGTATATGTTCAAGGAGATACACATGTATTAACCAAAACGGTTGGACTTGAGGAATACATTTCATTTGCCACCCTCAAATTCTACGTAAATTATTTATAAATAACAAAAAATGACCATGAACATTTAAATCCGGTGCATGTGTTAAATGTGCGAGGGAATTACACACTGCATACAGACACACACATACGTATGTATTTAGGTGTTATATCATAGGTTTCATTCCCAGGTTCATCATTTATTTATTAGGTACTTATCTGAATTTTTGAACCATAGCAGAATTAAATAATTATAAAATCATCTCCGGGAGGGTTCTGTAGAAATAGCAAATGCGGCATTGGAATATTTATGGAGAAATAACGCTATAATAACATGAGATACGTGCTTTGTTACTCTTTCATAGTACTTTTACATAAATTTTTCTAGCAAAATATGCGTTTGGGGAAATTTTACCCAAGAGTATTTTCGTCTCAATTTTTATCCAGGAATTGTGTGATGGTGCTAGTATGCACAAATTTCCTGACCCTGTATATGTGTGTGTGTATATATATGTATCCAAGAAGTAGCTATTTATAATATATGAAGGGAAATGCCTTTATGCTTATCTCAGCTCTTTGCTCCAATTGAGTTGCAAAATAATGGCTTTATAATAATTGTAGTCAGTATCCATAGTTTTAATGTATATATCCTCATTTTGTTAGTTTTAATTCATGTTTAGTACAAATATATTGAGTAAATTGTGAATTTATATTATATTTGAGCCTAGTATATGAGTAAAAACTAAAGAAAATGAGGCTATGGTCTGCTTATAATATTATTACGGATGTTCTGCTGTAATGAATCCTGGATTGTATGGCAGAATATTGTTGTTTGTATTATAACAACACATCATGAAAAACACTGGAAATATGTTCTGAAAGGATTATAAAAAATTGGATACAAGTCACAACAGCATTATATCAAGTTCTGTAAGGTAGCAGATTATATTATAGTGGGTCCCTAGTGTAGTGATGTTGAAGTACTACATCCATTGTCTTAGTTGACCCCATATCTTGGATTTGTAATAGATGTAGGAGTTAGCATTATCTTAACTCATTTAGCCCCTCCTTTAAATAACACATTGCACAGCGTGATGGTTTTTCATTTCAATATCATAATCATTGCATGCTGAATAAATTCATCATTTCTGTCTTCAAATTCAAGAATAGGCACTAACTGTATTTACCCACATCCAAGACGAGGTTTTTTTTCCAAATCTCAGGTTGTGAAAATTGAGGGTCATCTTAAATTTGAGTGTGAAGTAGGATTATGCATTAAATCAATATTCTTTTAAGTATATGAAACAGAAGATGAAATATTGTATCTACTGAAATTTTTTATTGCAAACTCACAATATGGATTTCAATTACCTAATATTAATTTAAAAAAATACATTTCAAAAATAGTTTTTTCTCAAAATAAAATTTGTAACAAATCATTTCAATGAATGAACAAACCATACCTATGCTGAATACGTGTATTCTAAATATATACCAATTACATACAAATGACATTTTCTTTAATGAACTAGAGAACTGTCGAGTTTTATTTTTGAACAGTGATGTTCAATGAACAATTAGTTCGTAAACGATTCCCAAAAGTTAACTTAACTTCCCTTCTCTATTGGCATTTCGCAGATGTAAAAATAAATTACGATGAAATTCATTGGTATTCCTTCATCCAACAGTTAGTTGTGATTGTCTTAAGTTCCTTTTAAATACATCACCCTCAATGTTAAAATGGCTGATGATGTGGAGGAAAGAGGTACAACAGCAAAGGAACAGATATCAAAAGGAATCAGGCATAGTTATGATACAAAGATTAAACTGATAGTGATAAAGTAAGCAGAAAAAACCTAACTTTGAAGCCAGTAGAAAAATCAATTTCACAGAAGCAAAAGTTTGTAGATTGAAACTCTTAAAACAGGAACATGAAAGTGGTAAGATATGTTTCATTGGTCCAATATGTGTTAACTTTCATGATGTTGAAAAACAAATACCTGAGTTTGTGTGTACTTAGAGACAATGCAGAATGCTAGTTTCACGTGAAATGATTAAACTCAAAGCAGAAGAAATTGCATGTGGACTAAGAATCCCATGACAGAAATTTAAGGCCAGCACTGGTTAATGCATGTGAATGATGTGACGAAATTGTTTTTCCTTATGCCGGAGGCTTCACTGTGCCAAAAATTGCCAGCAGAGTTTAGTAAGTAATGTCTTGCCTATCAAAAACATATAATGGGAGAGGCTATGGACTGTAACTCACAGATTCAGTTCATCTTCTACCAGTGGAGAGTTTAGGTCAATATAAGAATACCTTTTGGAATTTTCGGCCAATGGCTTTTAGTTTAAGAGAAATAATTAATTAAAAAGTACAAAAATGGACCCATTTACTTAAATACTTGTAGCTTCGCTCTATATTTCAATCGAGGCTGTAGCCTAGCCTAGTCTTTTGGTATTCGAGACTCCTGCTTGTCGAATTTTTTTCTCCTACAGAATGTCTTTTTTCCTGCTGGTTTTTATATCGCAATCTTCAGAAAATAATTATTCACCGCTAATTTTTTTTGTAGGAGAATTATTTTTAACCAGTACACCACCATTCTTTCCGTGTATTTTATTATTATTATTATTTTATTTTATTATTTATTGTTGTAAGTTTAAAATTTTTCTCGAAAGAAGCAGTTGATTGCGAGAATTATCTTATTAGCTATTGCTGGTACTTAACGCAGGCATACAACATCGGAAGGTATGATGGCGAAAAATTACTTCCACTTCGCTCCGCATCTGTCCGTCGCTGTGTTGACACCTTCCACCTTTCAAAATTAGTCTGTATTTCCCTCGCATTCCTTCGGATGGTAATCGTTGAAGATACACGGAAAACATAAATATTTGTGGCACCAGGAGCAACATATAAATGACGGCTTGCCGCACTCGCAGCAATTTCTTTTAATTTCATCTGTGAACGAAACTTGATTTACATTGCGAAATAATTCGCGTAGCTCGCACAATCTTGATGCAAACCAGGCGTAGCGTAGCATCGAACCAAACACGGGTGCTGAAATCTGATGGTGCACAAGAGAATGCATTTTCACTACTTCGGAACGGCTTGATATTTCACGCTTTTCTTCGAAGAGGTACGGACAATTTTGGATTTTTGATATTAATATTTTTACCTGCCAGAAAAAATATATATCACATGGCTGGCAAAGTGGTGTACATTTTGGTGGAATAATTATCAATGTGCACATTGGAGAGTTTGCATCGTCGGTAAACTTGTTGTTTCCGTTTCAGAATATGTGCATCTGCCACTCACGGGAGGTCCTTTCCGAACAATCGTAAAGGAGCTTATTTCCTTCATACATTGACATTTGGGACCTGAAATTTATTGGAGGGCAATTTGTGGCATCTCAACTCAAGTCCTGTCCCTCCGACCAGGTGGCCAAAGTGTCATTTCCACCCTCTTCACTCACGTACTCAAAATATTTTCACGAATTTTGATCCGAGATTTTTGGATTCCAAGTTACACCATACAGTCATTTATATGTTGCTCTGGTGCCATGAATATTTATATTTTCTATTTTTATTGACGTTTACCATACAAAGGATTGTGCAGGAAATGCAGACTAGATTTTAAATATTAAATTTCAATTACAGGAGAATATTCCAATGTCTACAGTGAGTGTCAACACAGCCACGGACAGATGCGATAAATGCCTACGTGGGGTTTTTGAAGTAGTCGTTAAAATACGCATGGGAAGAATAGTAGTGTACTGATTAAAAATAATTCTATGTAAAAATAAAATTAGCGGCGAATAATTATTTCCTGAAGATTGAGATATAAAAACCAGCAGGAAATAGGACATTATGCAGGACAAAAATATTCAACAAGCAGGAGTCTCAAATGCCAAGAGTATGGAACGTGAGCCCTACATATTACCTCTAGGCTACAGCCTCGATTGAAAGGGAGAGCGAAGCTACAAGTATTTAAGTAAATAGGTCCATTTTTGTACTTTTTAATTAATTATTTCTCGTAAACTAAAAGCCATTGGCCGGAAATTCCAAAAGGTATTCTTATATTGACCTAAACTCTCCACTGGTAGAAGATGAACTGAATCTGTGAGTTACAGTCCGTAGCCTCTCCTTGTTAGAAAAACCAACAATTACCTTGTGCATCAAATAGGCAGTGCTGATGAAACTCCAGTTTTCTTAGACGCTAGATGTCATAAAGATAGACGGGTGTCAAAAGAACATATGAGAGATTAGTTACACATCATCTGGAATAGAAGAGCAGGAGCACTATTAAGAAAAAGAGGGATGCTTGTACAAGATGCATTCAAAGGTCTCACAACTTATGAAGTTAAAGGTTCATTAACCTTGTAATAATACCTGCAGGAATGAAATCACAGCTCCAAGTTCTCGATGTTGCTGTCAGCAAGCTTTTTGAATATGATTTAAAGGGTTTATATTCCGAGTAAAAAGGAAACTTAGGTAAACCTAGTGTTGCAATGCTCTACCAATGGATCAAGGCATCATAGCTGCAGATAAATGCAGAAGTAATAGTGGATGCATTTAAGAAGTGCTACTTATCCAATGCCATGGATTGAAGTGAAGATGTTTTTTGGGAGTCTATGGACAAAATTTGGGTGATAATGATAGGGAGTATAAGGACAGTGGTGAAGAGAGCAAAGAAGGTGATGATAACTGATGTAATACAAATACCTATGATATTCAAGAAAATTATAAGACCCAATAAAAATTTTGTGCTATTTTGTAGAATTTTTAATTTTTTCAGGAATCGTATAATTAGGTCATCAGATCTTTTTTCTGTTTTTACAATCTGCTCAATTTAGATTTGGGATCGTCTTAGATTCGGGTAAATGCAGTATCAAAAATTGGAAAATTAACTAATTTTCTTTGGTATCTCCATTAGCCCCAACAAGGTTATGAAAAACCAGATGTGCATTTCAGCTCCAGTGCAGCAGTCTTCGGTGGTGTTTCACTGCAAGTAGGTTAGTCGGTGAATTACCACTGAAGATGGCTGCATTGTAGCCAAAATGCACATCCGGTTTTTCATAGCCTTGTTATTGCTATTGAAGAGACTGAGAAAAGTACTTAATTTTTCAATTTTTTATACTTATGCACTTATTCTTGAATTTGTTTTCAGCCATAAGATGAGCTCGATAATTCTCTATTGAATTTCTATTTTCACTTCTGTACCCTTTTCACCTCTACTTTCATATATTATAATTATTCCTCTGTGAACCTTGTCAAAATTTTCATTTTGTGGGTGCTTTGTTTTGTTTTAAGCTTTATAGTTTTCTACGTTTCTTTTTATTAAAAATCAACATTTTTCCTAAAATTTAAATATGAATATCAACATTTAATTTAGTACATTTATTAGGGTTGGTAGTATTTGACATTTATATTTCTTAAAAAGGGATCACTAATATCAGTGGTTATTTTTCCAAAATATCGACATTTATTTTACATTTTATGGATTTTTATTGAGAAAAAAATTATAAATTGAATTTCTTCTAATTAAATTTTACTAAAGGTGTATAATATATAAAAATAAGATTTACTTCTTGTATGCTAGATTGCTTGTTCTCTAAGTTTTAGTGAATGTTTTTGACTTAACTGCCAACCCAGAACCTAATTTTCTGGAATAAATCAGAAAGTATACTTCATGCATTAAATCATGCCTCTTCTTCATGAAATCATAACCATTTGATAAAGATGTAATGTGATGTGAGTATAATATGCAACCAAATGTATGAATGAGTATTTTGGAGAAAAAAATCTTATCTTGTTGAGTAAAAAATGACCCATGTCCAATAGTAGACTACACTGCTTTCTCTTTCTAATAATGTTCAATTCCTATGGACTTCCCTCCTCCCCTATCACAACATGTAACTACAGGTATCCCTCACTAAGCACTATTAATTGGGTCCTGAAAAAATGGAGCACTAACTGAAACTGCACTAAGCGAGGGAATTTTTCTCACTAGAGTTAATGTAAATAGATTTAATGTGTGCTTCTAACCTGCCCTCGATATTAACGAATTCACAAAATTAGCACATATATTTTCATACTTCTGGCTCATCTCAAATAATATGAGAGGGTCAAAACAATAAAAACAAGTAGTGTTATCCATGAACATGAATAAAATTAGCACGTTTTTCTTCTATTATTAAAATTGTTAAAATTTTGTTTCATTTCATTATGAAGATTTCTCCCATTAAACTAATGGACAACTTAGGAGAATTTGATAACCTGTTGTATACATACATTTGGCTTCTCTTAATTTATTTTTGTGTGGTTATGCCATCAAATATTTGGTCACTAGAGCCTTGTTTGTAAGATGCATAAATGTGAAAACGTATGCTCAAATTTTCAGCTTTTCATTTTTATACCTTGGTAGGTATCAAAAACGTTCAATGAGTCGCTATCCGGCCCTGTATATTTTTCAAAATTCAGTTCAAAAGAAAAACAAATGGCAGAAGTACAGAAATTAATTGTCCAAATTTTAGCTCTGTCATTTATGGTTTCATCGGAATTTCAATTTAAGCAACTGCACAGGCAGACAAACAAGCACCAAAGTGAAACTATTAGTTATTAAAGAAACATGCTAAAAATTCCACTGGCACATTAACTAAGACCACTTGAGGCAGAAAATTAAATGAAGGCAGAGGGCAGTTTTCATGTGGTATGTTGTTTCTCGCAGGGAAATTTTTTTCTCTCTTCCTATAGATAAGGTGTGACCAACCTCCTATCTCAACAAGCTGTGCATTTGAAGCTGCCGCTCCAGCATGCTTGCATGTATGTCTACATAGTATATTCTTAATGCGCGTTAGTATGACTTTAAAACAGAAAATCCCATTCAAGGATATCTGTCAGTCAAGTCATAATGAAACAAAATAGACAAGCAAAAGCTAATACTTTAGGCTACTTATGATACTAATATAACGGGAGTATATGATCATTAATACGGCAGTTAGTGAGAATGCTATAACAAAACAGTGCTAAGTGAAGCATGCTCTAGTGAGGAATACCTGCATTTCTTTTCCCAGTTTGTGTGTATATGTATATATGTGTGTGTGTGTGTGTATATGTATTCTCTGCAACCCGAATTCTTCTCCCTTGTGATTGGCCTACAGAAGATGGAATTGTTAATTATGAAATGCCTATCTTGGTCATTTTTAAAGCAAGTACACATTTGTGGTTTATTGCTTGTGTTTCATGCAAGTGTGAACAAAGGGTCCTTGGCACGGAGTAGCTTCCCCTAAACCCGGAGTGTGTGAGATTGCATGTTTGGTCCCTGGTGTGGAGTAATTTTCCTTAAAACAGTGTGTATATGAATACTTCCTTTTTATAATTTTTATTGTTATAAGGTTTCTCCATTTTTTATTAGTTGTAATTATCCATAAGCCTCTGATCTTACTTTTTCTCATGGATATTTGAGTAGGGATGATGTTGAGGAAAACTTCAGTTGAGGTAAATTTTAGTATGTATGTATGTATGAATTTAAGAACTATGGAGAAGGTAACAAAGTTGGAAACCATTGTTTGTTAACCCATTTATCTCTTATAGTTCATATACCTTGTCTTAGATGCCTGTTGTTTTCAGTTTTTCCATTATTTCTCTCATTTTTTCTGATAAATAAAAGTAGAAGTTATCTTGGAATGCTTTCATTTTAGCTAATGAAGCTTAATAATATTTTATCTGTTAATTTTTGTAATATGGTAATGTTTATAGGTTGATTTGAATTGATGTTGTTTAATTTTTTCAGATTTTGATCACCAGAATGATATTTTTGCTTGATTTAATTTGTGCTAAAGATCATAAGAAATTCAAATTAACACCAGAAGGATGGGATGGGCCATAGAGATTCTGCAATTTCCCTTCTATTTGCTCAAAATAGTTGTAATTTTGTGACGTTTCTCAAAAGGATTTATTCTAAATTTTTACATTTTTCTGTACAGTAAAGAAAAAGCCCAAGTGCACTAGATGAATGGAAATGGATCCAAATACATGTTTTTTTTGGAACGTGAAGGTTTTCTCTCTCTGTAGGAGAACATCTTTCCTATCCTTCTCCTTTAGTATGACAATCATAGTCCCTCTTTTACTGTGTTTAGTCATTTCCTTATCTAATATATAAAAGGCAAAAATCTAAAAACCCCTTCTAACCAAAATATCTCCGGAAGAAACCAACCGATTTTAATCAATCTTTTTTAGGCAACAGGGCAGATCCCAAAGTAGGTTTGGATACCACTCTTAACCCCCTCCAGTCTCGCACAGGACAGCCCCGGTGAGAAATCTGTTTCTGTCTGTCTGTAACTATGTTCCCTCATAACTTGAGAATGGCTGAACTGATATGCACCATTCTTTCACTAATTTGTTCAGCATTACGACGAACAGGTTTACGTAAAAAAATACAGAATATACAGCATGTTTAAGGCAAATAACATTTTTACCTATAGTGTAAATACGTTTCACATACAAAAAACATGAATATATAGTCGGATCGAAAGATGACATTTTTTCAAAAACCCTTTTACGGAACAAAATACTTCTATGTAGGTAATTTTTAGAAGCAACACTTAGTATGTCGAGCACGTGGGCAGTGCGAGGGTATATATGTTGCAGCATTGGCTGCGAGGGCATGCGCCGAGCATGCAGGCGGTGCAAGGTATATAAGTTTGTGCAATCCCGAATTGCACCCAGGCAATGCTGGGTCACACAGCTAGTTCTTTATATATAAAGCCATACTTGCTGTTTACTTAACTCTTTGGATAGCAACATGAATTACATTGAAGCTAAGTCTTGATTGAGTAAACCTGATTAGGTTATATTTTTTGATTAATTGCACAGTTTTGTTACATTCTCTCTCTGGATTATACTAGGTCCACATAATAGGCTAATGAATACTTGGTCAATTGGATGGAGCACAAGTATATTTGACTAGCCTTGAGATGGAGTCTTAGAAATAATGAATTTGTTCCATTTTGATGTGAGATTAGGCTTGGATAATTTGCTCTTGCATTGGAAATCTGATTTCTATTTATAAAAAACACCATCAGTGTCTGGGGTGCCAGTGGTACAGTGGTTAGGATGCTGGCTGCTACTCACCCGTTGCTCGAAAAGGCAGTGGACACAAATCCTGCACAAGTAGAATTTTTTCCAAGGTCGTCCGGCCCCGTTTGTGCGATTTGGGAGACTGCGAATTCATCGTTCTGTCCTTTGGAAGGGATGTTAAGCAGTTGCTCCCTTTAGTGCTCTTCGTTAAGAGTAAGCTAATGCCAGCACCGGGTTTCTCTCATCCCTTGTAATTGTGATTGGTATGGAAGGAGTTATGGCTATAATAATCCACGAGGTTGATTAGCCAAAAATATACATACACCATCAGTGTCTGAGAAACTTAGTTTGTAATGAACAAATTTATACAACAAAATGCAGGTTATGTTTCCCCCAAGGTACAGCAAATACCTCATGTGAAATTAACTTAAAATTTGTCTCATTAGTTGATGTTAATGTGAAGTGCTGCTTAAATGGCTTTCAGTATTTGAGGAAAGATGATGTGCATCCATTGTAGCCTTTGGCTGATATACTTGATCAAATACACTACCAGGATTAAAGCTGGAAGATGACCCATTCTTGTTTTATACATTCTCTTAGATTTGACATGCGTCCATTAAAAAAAAAATAATCTTTGAAGAAATATTAGCCAGCAAATGCTAATGTAAAACCAAGTTGATGAAATCAAGGCTGTATATAGCAAATTGAGTGAGCTTTGTACACCAATTCTTTGAAAATCACAGCCATTTTAGGGAAAAAGAGCACTGGCAAATTAACTTATGCCTATAATAAAAATAATGTGATTTTGTTAAAAAAATTTAATCAAGTGAAATTCCTTTTTTTTTGTTTTCTGCTGTTTCGATTGTAATTCACTGATGTTTGTTTTATGTTTTGTGAAACTTTATTTTCCATACAAGCCTAAATGTTTGAAGCAAAAAAGATGTATGCATTTGTTTTATTTTGCCATATAATGTCATATATTGATAATAAAATATCTTTAAATAATGATGAAGTCAAAATAACATTTATCTATTGGGTTGAAATGCACATCCTTCTAGTGTTATCCATGAAATACCTAAAGTTTATTCTCTCAGAATATTTGGCATACTATTGTTGTGTTTTTTAGTGTGTTGTTAATTCTTTCTCATTTGAACTACATATAAGATTGCATTTATTTTTTTATAAAGGTATTAAGTTGGGTATTCTTTTTCTATATGTACAGTTTTATTTTTCTTTAATCATCCCTGATTCCTTATTCAAACTTGTGTTTTATGTGTTTCACAAAGCCTAGTCTGACAATATTTAGTATGCTCTGTATTTAATGTAATACATTATTCTCTTGTTTGTGATGACATTTATTATAATTATCTTTGACAGTAGATTTTTTAAAATTTTAATTAAATGCCTTATTAATCCATTAATATAATCATCACATTTAGTTTTTAGATTCAATATTTTTTTGTTCACATCAGTTAACATTTTTGCAATAAAATTCATTTTTGTATTCATTGTATTAAATCATATTTTTATCAAACGGAAGCATTTTTTGCTGTCTTTTAGGATATTTTTCCTTTAAAAATTAAATAGCATTTCTACAACATTAATTTTATTCTTTAGTTAGTAAATATTAATGAAATATTTCAATGTTTGTGCCGTATATATCTTATTTAAGTATAATGTAATATAAATTTCTCTGTAAATCCATAGGGTCCATTGAAACTGAACCTCAGGCAAAAGCAGATATAAAGAAGTCAGAGGAGGCACGGAAAGAAGGTGGGGTGTGTTTTTATTATAACCTGCATAAAATTTTAATAAAATTGATTTAAATTAAAATATTGTTTCTATGTTGACATTTTCTCCAGCAACATGTAGCTATAGGTTTCCATAATACTAAATTTAAAATGAATGGGAATTACCAATACTTTTAAATTCCTTTAGTAAGAATGTTACTTCTATGAAGCTTGTAAGTAATATTCATTCTTTCAGGTCAGTATTATAACACATGAAGGAAAATTTCCAGTTCATACTATTATTTTATAGAGAAAATAGTTTTTAATTATCATAAAATTGTGCCTTTCAGCCATAAAGAAGGAGCAGAAAGAACAAAAGCTAACACTAATTAAGCAGCGTGAAGAATATTATAAAAAGTCAGGTGTATTGTTGCGGGAGCTGGAGTTATTGCGTGAACAAAAGCAGGAATTAATGGAAGAAAAGTCATGTGACAATGATAGGATATTAAAGGAGAATGGAAAGCTTCAGGTTAGTATTTATATTTTTATCTACATCTATTTGTATGTTATTATTGTTATTAACTAAATTTCTCTATTTCAGTTGGAAATACAAAACAAACTGAAAGCTATTAACAATGTTATTGATATGCTTACTGGTATTATTGGCGATAAAAAGGATAGAAAAGAAGATAAACGAAAAGGCTCTAAAGATGATGGGAAAATTGAAAAGGTGAGTCCATTTGATTGAAAAATTTTGTTTTATCAAAACTTGTATGTCAGTATAATTCAACACTAGGAAAAGAAATTGATTTAGGCAGTATTATAATGGGTGAAGTTGTGGTTTCTGACTTAGATGAATTGATGCCGTAAAAGAAAACGGGATCTCTGTGTAATAGGTTTAGGCAGAGTTTTATCGCCAATGGTAATTTTAAAGGACATTGAGGATATAGATCAGTGGTCCCCAGCCATGTGTTTGCAAGTGCATTAAGGCTTTTTCGTGTCCACAAGAATTAAAAAATATAACTTGAAAGAATTCTGCTTTAAAGGGTATAGTTTAATTTCTTTAAAATATCTGTGCCCATTGTTTGTCATGTTTGTATATAATAGCCATAATTTTTTAGCCTTTTTCTCTTCAATCCATTGTTTTTATATACATAAATGAAAAAGGCACCTGATGATGATTAAAATTGTTCCTAGTAGCCCTACACCCAATAAATGTTGGTAATCCATAGTGTTAGCAGAGGTGGCTACCATGTCTGCCTCCCAATGCTTAAGGCAGCAGATTCATATCCTGCTTAGAGAATAGATGTCTGTGGCTGTCTTGGTTGCTGTTTAAAATTATTTTTGTGGAAGGCTCTTTCAGAGCTAATGAAAATAAATCAATTGGTTACTCAAAGAAGGGATGTGATGGGTGGAAGAATAAGGAGGAGTTGAATTCCTTTTGTTCTCAAATTAAGGAGACTTAATCGTTAATATGCGTGGTTAATTAAGAGGAGGTGAAATTTACTTGATCCATATGCAATATAGAAAAAGTATTGTTTTCATGAAAAAATCGTATTCGAGATTTTAACACATTTTTATTATTTTCTCGATGATGTCTGTCTGCATGTGGTAGGAATTTTGTTGGCGCTCAACTCAAAAGTAGCAATCAGATCACTGCAAAATTTGATATTCAACATTTTTGTTTGAAATTCAAGGATTGATAGGATATTGGCTGACATTGGTTTATCGGAAATGGAAGTTTACTCATATTTTTCCATTTTTGCCGTATGCCACCTACAAAGCTTAATTAACATAAATATTTGTAATTATCAAAGAGCAAAAATCAACTGGGTTAAATTTTACTATTTTTATCTTGCAACTTATTTAATGAAAGGCCATTTTTATATACTAATTTAAAGTCAAGAAAATGAAGTACTGTATTTACTCGTGTAATACCTACACTTTTTTCCCCACAAGTTCCCATCAAAAAAGGGGGTTGTGGACATTACACAATTTTACCCCTTATCTTTTGAGGGCAGGCCACCCGCAAAACGCCTACTAACATTGCGTGCCTGGTGTAAGATGAGTAGGCATTTTCTTCGGTAGGCGCAATATGCTGTGCATTTTGTTTCCCAGATTTAACCAAGGTATTTTTTTTTAAATGTGTAGAATAATATAATAAGCACGATATCAGGTAATTTTTAAGTTCTTGCCAGCTGTCAATAGTAAACCTAAATCACGTAAATATGTAAATAGAAGTGTGTCAGACAGTTCATTCTCATAGAAAAAGGGTAATGTAAGAGAATAAACAGCTGCATTGTATATATTTTTCATTAAATACAAACTAATTCTGTTAGATTGCCTTGTAATTCATGACATGTTCAAATCACATTTTACTATAAGTGCATTTTTTTGGGTTCCTTTTACGTTACGCAATCCTAAAAGAATAAATGTACTTTTATTACTCTGTATAAAAGCAAAAAACACAATCTTGGGATGGAGATGTCACTAAACAGCTGTTGGAGTTGTTCATTTGTGCTTTCTGAAAGCTGTAAGTGATACATTTTATCCATATAAATGTGAGAAACGCTTCTATGTAACCGGGTCGTGGTGTGTCTAATGACCGATTTATTTTTGATATTGTGTGATCTCTGGGAGATTTGACACAGATTTATTTTGAGGATGAACAGTTTGTTTATTTATGTAAAATTTGCTTTTTTTGTAGGCGAAAAATGTCCAAGTTAGCATAATTCTGCAAAGTTAGCAAAAATTACTCCTTTTAAATTAAATAACTTGAGAATGTGCCGCGGCTCAAAATCGAAAATTTCTGCGTGATTAAGGAGCTAGACTACAAAATAGGTTTTTGAGTTGCCTTCGTGAAATCTAATGATAATGAATGTGAATTTTTCATGATTGCATACGTTAAAAAAGTATAAAAATTAATTTTTAGAAGTTGTTTTGAAATTTGCTTGTTGCCATAATTGTATCATTAAACTCGGCTTCGAATAGATCATTTAACCACTATTACTGTAAAATACCAAAATCTAAATTTTGGAAGTACGGACATTACACGAATTAGTTTTTCCCAATTTTTAGCGCTAAAACGGGGGTGCAGACATTACATGCATGCAGGTATTACTCAAGGAAATACAGTAGGGGAAAGTAGCCAAACATGGAAGTCTCCTAATGTGGAATACCACAATATTTCAAGTCTGGTATGTGGCAGCACCGACTTTACTGAAGGAAAGGGTTGGCCAAGTCATTATAGTACCAAGATCAGTTGGATGGTTGCCACTATTGAGTGGTTTTTTTTGTTGCTTATTGAAGTTCATTCAGTACATTTCAAAGATTTTCATTGTTTAATTTTGTAGGTTTACTTATGGAATCCTTCAATTTTGTCATTTACATTAAGCATGAAGTGTTCTTTAAGCTGTTGGCAAAGAAATTGTGCGTACTTCATTAGTTTTGTTGTCACGTCTTCAAAATCCAACACGACTAGGTTCCAAATATGGACCACGTAGGGTTCCTAATATGGAATAGTATTCCATATTTAGACCCTCGTTTTGAAGAAATATCAGTAATTATTTACATTAAATACTTCTCGAAGTTCAGCACAAAATTGTTTTTTATAATTTGTATTTGATGTGAAACAATGCCCAATTGTCATTTATAAAAGGAAAAATGATAATAGGGCATCGTTTTACACCAAATAAAAATTATTGAAAAAGAAACAGCAGGCACGAAATGGATAAAACCATTTCTGTCCCATCATAAGGACAAGATCTTGGTAAGAAAGCCAACGGGAACAGCTTCTGTGAGGGCAAAAGGATCTAATAAGGAAGGCTGTTTTGTTTGTTTGTTTGTTTTGATCTATTGGAACGAGAGTTTGACAAGAACAAATATCCTGCAGACAGGGTATTTAATGTAGACAAGACGGATCTGTCCATCGTGCTATCAAAAGTTCCGCAAGGGCTTGCATTAAAAGGCAAGAGACAAGTTGGTATCCTAACTTTGGCTGAACGTGGGTCGTTGGTGACTTGTTTCTAGCATGAGCGCTGGAGGCACCTTTGTTCCACCAATGATGATTTTTTCCCTGGAAAAATATGAACAATTCTGAAAGGTGCTCCACCAGAAACTATTTCTGCCTATCATCCCTCGGGATGGATTCAGGCATCTCTTTACAAAATGAAAAGAATTTTTCATCAAAAAAGTAAGGAAGACCCTGTACTGCTAATCCTTGATGGACATTTCTCCCATAGTCAGAACCTCGATGTGATTGAATTAGCATGAAGAAACCACATAAGCATTTTGTGTTTGCCTCCCCACTCAACATTCAAAATGCAACCACTTGATAAAACATTAATGAGCCCTTTAAAAGGCCTACTATATTGAGGAAATCAGGACTCATATTAGACGCACAGGGAAGCCAGCGACTTAGTTTGACATTGCAGAACTTTTTGGGAGAGCCTATCTTAAAGTACAAACTGGTGCGATTGCTGTGAAAGGGTTTGAAGTTACAAAAATCTACCTCCCAACAGAAACGTCTTCAAGGAGAGCGATTTCATAGCGACTGAGACCCAATGCGAGGAATCAGAAGACATTGCTCCATGTCCCACTAATGCATTTGTGAGCTCTGAAGAAATTTCTTCTGTTCCTTCTATTGTGCGGAATAAAGGGCCACAATGAGGAAGGGCGCCTGGTGAGGCTGCTTTGATAATGGCATCACCCTGCAAAGCATCGGAAGAGAGGCCAGCTTCAAAGACGTCTCAGCCAAAGAAAAGCTGAGGAAAAGGCACCAGACCAGTCAAAAAATGCCTTTTCAATGGTTTTCAAGCATCTTGTAGCGACTTGAAACCAAAATCTAAGAAAAAAACACAAGATGAAGAAGAAACATCCGATTCAGGAATGAGTGTGAGGAATGACATATCTTCGGAAGATTTGGACTTTGAGGATCCGATACCACCAAGCAGCAAAGATGCACAGTGCTTGTTTTGCAAGGAAAAGTTTTTGGAAGACATGAAAGGTGAAAAGTGGATGCAATGTGTTGCTTTTAAGGGTGGTGCGATGAGGCATGCAGTGGGACCGAGAAGGACATCTACATTTGCGACTTTTGCAAGTAAATAATTAATTGCAAAGACATGTTAAGGGTATTCCGTATTAGGATCCCCTTTTTGTTCACATTCAGAAAGGCATTTTCTTATTTATTCTAGTGACTTTATTTGCTGTTTTTAAACGTAACATTAGGAGCAATAGATTTTAAGTATATTCAAGTATTCATAAGTATTTTTGTTGTAATAAATAAAAATATATCACAAAAATAAAATGGTATTCCATAATTGGCTACTTTTATTACAATTCTACAATTATTTTTAAATAATTATTTATCATGAACATATTGGTTTGCAACAGCGTCAAAAAACTTAATTCTTTATGATGGAAAATCACAATTTTCTAATAATATTTGCTATGAAACTATTTATTATAAAAATAAATAAGATACACAAAGTATCATAAGTATTTCTGGTATATACTTGGTAAAATATCAACAATGTATTACCTTGACATTTTCCTAATATTCTTCATGTTTACAAAGATCTTTGATGATGGTTGGCCAGCGCAAAAGTAAACAAAAATGGAATATGAGTGTTATTATGATTCAGTGGCACAGCTGTAGCTTAGGTACCAACAGCAAAATAACAAGAATAACAAATAACTAATGATCATGATAGTTAAAGTTGTCATGAACCTAATCTAACCCAATCCCGAGCAAAAACCCATTCAAAGGGAACCCAACTCTTCACATCTCAACAGTGACGTTAACAAGTTTAAAACTACCAATGTTAGCATCTCTGCAAAAATCTGTGGAATTGCAGCAAACCAATGTAAAAAACATAATAATAGTGAACAAGTGAAATAGAAATAAAGTTAATAAACATATAAATAACAACATTTGTCTTTAATTATAGTGGAATGACTATCACTGAACAGAGTGAAGTACGAATGAAGGTAAGTGAGATAAATGTTGGGACCATAATAAAGGACCATAGTATTTAGGAGCACGATTTAAAAAAATTTCAAAAATTAAAATTTTAATCCCATTATGCCAATTGTGCTATATTGAAAATGGGCTAAAAGAATATGTGCTAAACGAGGCATACCTGTACTTGCGATTTGGTTGTTTATATAATGTGATAATGAAAGGATATGATTGTTCAGGGGCAAAAGTATGGATGAAGTTTAATCTTTTGATATTTTATGAAAAAGTAAATAAAGGAATGAATGGAAATCCATTGAATCAGAGAATATCAAAGAACTGAACTGCAAAGTGGTAAAATATTGTTTTGTACATGATTGTTTAAGCTTATCATTTGGTTATTTAAAAATTTTATGATATGTTAAGATGAATAAAATGTCTTCATTAGCACACTTATATTTTGCTGTAGATGCAACTCAGGTCACCTGACCATTCTAAAATGAAAGAGGCAGAAGATGACGTGGAAGAAGAGGAAGAGGAAGGTGAGAGTCCAGTGTACAACTACGTCTACTATGATCCTGAAATGCATTGGTGCCGAGTCTGCGATGTCTTCCCTAGGACTGCCAAAGAATATCTTCATCACCTTCACAGTACTGAGCACAAAGAGTTAACAGTGGTATTATATTTTATATTTCTACTAGCATAAATGCCCGTCAACAATGACAACAGCAAATTTAATGTATTTTTCTATTTTGCTTAGTTTTTTAAAAGAAAGACAAACATACTCTCTAAAATAAGAACTTATTAAATTGAAAAATAACACTAAAAAATAAAACATTTTTAGCATACTTAAAGCAAAAAATAAATTTTAATTTGAATCAGAATGAAAATGCAGACCTTGGAGTTTGCTCTTGAGGGAGAGCTGACTTTCTCAAAGAATTGGAATCTGAAATTGGAAAAGAATAGGAATTTTAAAATTATATTTTAATTAAAATAATACAAAAATTCCCAGATAATTGCAGTTTTTTGTAGTAAAGCAAAGCTATAAATGAAACCATACAAATTTTCTAGGATTTTTTGTATTATCGTATTAGCCCGAATATAGTCCTTCCCTGAATATAGCCCTCCCCCCTATTTCTGAAGCCTCAGTATTGGAAAAAAGTTTGAACCCCATTACAGACCTCACTTTTTAGCCTACTTTCCAGAATGGAAATAGGCTTATAGTTTTGTCATTGTGTCTGTCTGTCCGTCCCCCTATTAACTTTTGAACCAATCTACTGATCTTCATGAAACTTAGTGGAAATCTCTTGCTACATGGGCCGAGCTCCCAAAGATAGTTTTTGTTGCAAAGATTTAATTTCTGGGTTCGATACCAGGAACTACCCTTCCCATTTCATTTACATGGGAAATCTGAAATCCATCGTGCAGGGTAATTTTCTATTGCACATTAATATATCTTAGAATTGTAATATCGGAGCAAGTTTTGTACTACTCTCTGAGGAAAGGAATGAAGATTCTAATTTTTGTTGTAAAATTTTGCTTATTGATTGTATTTCTTAGAATTTCACGGAAATACTGCCGATTTTGCAGTTTTTTCACTCATTACAAGTGTCGCCATAGCAACAACTATTGTTGTTCGGTATATTCTAATACGTACACGCGTTATTTTTGCTGCACAAATATGCGTGATCAATTTAATATTCTGTTCGAATGTATTTGTAGTATTTTATAATGCTAAATTATGAAATTTGGGAACACAAAGAGCTACATATTTGTGATGACTTTAAAGCTATTAAAGTCATTATAAGTATTAAATGATTACATGGAAAGTAGGCATCATAAGTTCTGTTTGGATCATCTTGTAATATTCTAAAGAACTAGTATGTACAAGCAATTTAGTTACAGCTATCAATTTACAATGCAACGGTGACATCATGTTTTGTGTGTTATAGTTGCAGGCGTAATTTAAATATGTATTTATCAAGTGTTACTAGACTAAATTCGAAAATTTTGATTTATGAATGTTATTTAAATTCCATTCGTATCATTCAGATGCCGTTGACAATGGCTACTTGAATTGTGCCTGTATAAAAAAGTAATTATCACCAGATTTCCATTTAACATTCTTTTCATAATTTATTTTACTCGTATTTTTGTTACTTCCATTATTTATGCCTCGGAATATCACATCAAGGAATACATTCTGTAGATAGTTGAACACTTTCAACATCTCAGTTTGATTTACATAAGTAATACTTAATGTATATTATAATGCGATTTCATTATATACAATCAACAACTGCGCAAGCTAGACAGTCTGATCAGCTGACAGAATTGCATATAGAGCTACGGATCACTACAGATTAATGGGTAACGAAGATAATTTCTTTCGTCATAGTGACATTTTCTCTATAATAACGATAAGTGGGGCTACAACATATCAATATTTGCATATTTGTGACTTAGGAAAGGGATGAAGTTGGCCAATAAATGTTTTCAATGCGAAAACTTCTGTAAATCCCGCTCTAATGAAAATATGAATGTTAAGGCAAGGATTCCAAAGAGTGAACAAAAAGAATTGAGTTACTGAGGCATGTGTATTAAGAAATTCTCCATAAAACAATCAAATCAAGTGAGGGCATTAATTATTGCCTATACTTACTGCCGGCAGTGAAATTTTCGTTTGCTAATTTTTTTGGGCACGAATATAGTTCCCCCCCCTTGCTTTTCTTACTAAGATTTTGGCCAAAAAGGGGGGGGGACTATATTCGAACTAATACTGTATTTAAACCAAAATTTTATTTTGAAATTCCCACCTTCAATTTTGGATTCCAAGTCAGGATAAATGGCTAATGTTTGAAAGTAGTGGGGGAGTGGTGGGGGAAGAGATAATTATTGAGTAATGGGTTAAAAAAACTTTTGCAAACATTCACCACTTACAAAATTCTCATTTGCTAGTCTATTATCATCTCTTCCCCTACCACTTGCCATTGCTTTCAACCATTAGCCATTTACCCTTCCCCTTTCCTATGACACTCACCACTGATTGGTAAATTAGTGGTTGCTTACATTCTATGCAAGTCCTTTCTCTTTGTTTTTACTGTTTACCATGTATGCATCTTCTTTCTCTTTGTGTTTATTGGTTAATTTGTATGAAACTCCTTTCTCTCTGATGTCATTGGTTACTTTTTACCATACTACTATATATAAATCTGTGAAACATGTGGTATATTCACCTGACGATGATGTAGTTATGTTGAAAACTACCGTATCTGCCCGAATAGAAGCCGACCCCACAAATTTTCCAACATTTTTTGGCAAAAAAGTATTTTCGTAAATTTTATGCTTAAGTGTACCAGACATGCACGCACAACCTAGAATACATTATACATTACATCTATATAATTATATACGTTCCATGTAAAGTTTTATTAGGTATTATTACTGTTAATTATAAATATAGTCAACGCCGTTGCTCACACCTTACAATCAAATGTAAGTATATTTATTTATCTTACTTGAATTCAAACTGTTGCGCATCGAAAGCTGTCATCGAATTTGGCGTGATCGTCTACTTAGTCATTATATGCAATTTTAATAGATTCTATGAAAGAGGTTTCCAAGTTTTATTATTATTGCTGTTAATTATCAGATGAATTACAGTTAATGCCGTTGCTCACACCTTCGAATCAGACGTATCTTATGTTAGCGGAATTCAAACAGTTGCGCATCGAAAGTCGTCATCGAATTTTGCGAATTGACTAAGCAGACGATATCATCTGCCTAGTCAGTATACGCACTTTTAATACATTCTATGAAAGAGGGTTTTAACATGCATACAAAAATGACAATGGCTATAGCAAAATATAAAATAAACAAGAAAAATTAATATGAACTTCTTTTATACTGTCGGCTCCTAACTTTAACGTACCTGCCATTTAAATGATCCGTAAAAGCTACGACGTCTGCTACATCTGAACTTTAAATCGATTGCAGCACCAAGAAGTGCAATTAAAACAAAGGGTTGAAGAAGTTTAGTGTAGTCAGAATTTGTAAAAACCTCGAATAAGACCGGTGTTGGTGTCTTAAGAACTAGTTGCAAATTATGATCAAAATGAATTTGCTGTAGCGTGCAATCATGCTATGAACCTGGTGGGTTGTTAAAACTCGATTGTTTTATATACCGCCGTTTCCTTTGGATAAGAACCCATTTACTTTTAACTACGTGTTAAAATATATAAATAACCTTCAATAATTTCTTAAGAACTAGTTGCAAATTATGATCAAAACGAATTTTCTGTAGCGTGCAATCATGCTATGAACCTGGTGGGTTGTTAAAACTCGATTGTTTTATATACCACTGTTTCCTTTGGATAAGAACCCATTTACTTTTAACTATGTGTTAAAATATATAAATAACCTTCAATAGCAATTTAAATTACAGCTCCGGGCAATCGCTGTAAGAAGGGAGCGTTTTTCAGAAATCGAGTGCCTTATCAGTGGAATATAGGAGGTATGTTATGGAAACAAGACATTTTTCAGCGATGGCGTCGTACGAGGATGCCAAATTTTTCCTCAGGCTCGCATTTAAGCCGAGGGTGCTTTTTTTCACGATAGATTTTGACAAAAAGTATCGGCTTATATTTGGGCAGATACGGTAGTTGTCTCGTTGAGTAATATAATGGAATCTTGACAGTTTGTTGTATAATTTTTTCCAAAGAACTTTTTTATTTAAATCTTAAAAATTGATTACCACAATGTGCATTGCTAAGATAAATGTTATTTAAACCATACTAGAGTAGACGTAATCTCTGTTCTCAATTATAAGACGACCCCCAACCTTTGGTGGAAAATAAGACAGAAAAAAGATTATCTTATAGTTTGGTAATTACAGTAACCTTGTTGCCTCTCATATATATGTAAATCTAAAAGTAAGTTGAATATTCTTTAGAGAAAATCCTTTTGATAACAAATTCGGGAATTTATTGTCGTTTTCCATTTAATCCAATTTTATGCGCATAATTTTACAAATTTAGTGCATGCAATTGCCCTTGACAACAAAAGATTTTCACCTATAAAATATCATATTTCAAATTCAAAGTAAATTTATTAAATGATTCACACACATTTGAAAATCAATGGCAGAAACATCAATTTTCATTCTTTTAGGTATTACTTGGTTCAAGTATAACCAGTTTTTGACTTATGTTGATCCGCACTTACAGCAGTCATAAATTACCACCCATGTTATTACTTATAGTGGTCGAACCCGTACTTATGTCATGGCGGTGGCACAATGCCTACATAAGTGATATTGTGTGATTTAATACACCATAATAGAAACCAGTGACAGTACCACATGTCACGAAATTTATTTCTTTTCATGGAAAAATTTTATTCGATATCAAAGCAGAAGTATGTTTTTAAAGCCACCCCAATATTTTTTAATTGTTCACGATTGCCCTTGCGTTTGTCTGTATCCGATGGGAATTTTGTGGGCATTCTAATTCAAAAGCTATTAATCCCCTTCCTCCTTTGTAGCGCTGCAGTTCATGGTAAATTTGAGCTCCTTTTATCATCCGCCTTTTAATTGCTGCTCTTCTCCAATTCCTAACCGCCAAATGCTCCTTTGGCACATTTACATTGATAAGAAGAGGGCAGTTAAACATATTTCCCTGAATGCATTCTTCAAAAAGCCATCAACTCGCCCTAAGTTTCCCCAAAAGTAATCTCCACCTACTTAACGGCAAATGTGTGTGTTACGAAGAACCTTTATATTATCGTATGTTCTTAATATATGATTGGTAGTTGAATAAACACTTTTTGTTAATATCTGAAAAATTTGCATTTCTTTATCCTTATTCAGGAACAACCTCCTGTGATATCATTGTTTATATGGTAAAATTACTTTTGACTTACGTCGTTTCGACTTATGGCACCTTTTCTAGGAACGTAACCCTATGCAAGTCCGAGGACTGCCTGTAATTTTAAAATGCAAATAAGAAATATTTAGCACCCCCTCTAGTTTTTCAAATGAAGGAATGAAATGTTACTGGTATCGAACTAGGACCATTAAAAGATTTAATAGACAGTTTTTACATGAACTAATTGAACTCAATCAGTAAAAGTGCAAATATGGTTTGTGAGTAGCACAGACAGAATGATTAAGACAAACAAAACAAATTATATATTAACATGTTCGCATTATAAGACATTTCTATAGTTTTTCTCCGGGGATGTAAAATTTAATTTTTTAATTCGTGCATAATAATGCATTTTTTTCTCTTTATTTATGTAAATCATTGCATTTACGGTGGTAATCTTTCTCTCCATCTGTTTTACCATCCCTTTCGCCATCCATTTATTTCTCTGCACAATTACTTCCACTTGAATTGTTTCATGTTTATGAAGTTGAGGAATGTTTTTCGAACAAACTAAAAATTATAGTATAATGAAAGCCATTAACCACGTGAGTGGGTATGCCGTATATGTCTGTCATGGCTGTTTGCACTCATGGTGGGTATGCCATATATGTTCATTATGGTGTTTTCTTGTCATAGGGTCAGTCCTTCATCTAGCTTGGTCCTTTTATTTAGGTTTTCTGATGATAGATCGGGTATATACAGCGCCGTAACTAACTATTTTAGCACCCGGGGCGAACTACCAAATATGCGCCCCCTCCAAAATTCTCTAATACCAATCTTTATAATTTTTGGATTTTGGGGTGAACAATTAAGAAATAAAAATAAACTATAAATGATGTAATTTCTCACTATAAATGTGCATATTTAAAATACATAATTAAAAATATAATTACATATATAATTTAAATACAGAAAGTATAAATATTTTAATATTAAAGAGTTATTCTACGTGATTTTAATGCGGCAAACTCATCAATAGCATCATTGAAATTTATAGTTTCTGCTATGCGTATTGTCTGGAACAAGTATAGTGGTGAAATCACCCGTCTTTGTGCCATGCAACCTCGCACAACTTGCCATCAATAATTTTTGCACCCCTTCTTTAGTTGCACCCGGGGCAGATGCCCTGCTTGCTCCGCCATAGTTATGGCACTGTATCCTTATTTCGAGAAAATACATACAATTCTTGTAAGTTCTGCATCTATTATGAAGGGTTGCCTACTCTCTCCCCTGCTGAAGTGAAATTGGAAATTCCAAGAATTTTTTGCATACACATGTTTACAATCAGGATCATGTTTAGCGAATTCTTAGTGAATTTCAACCATTATCTCACATCTTTGGATTTTTCCGATTTTTTTTCTAGCATATAAGAAGCATTCTTGTTCTGGAGACCAAAAATTTGGCAGCTTATATGCGAGTAAATATCTTATATTTTCAAAATTGTTAAACTAATAGCTACTTTTACCCTATTTTGTTTTTTTTTTAAACAGTGATCCAAACAAATCTGTTTTTATGAATAAAATTTTTTTTTAAACTGGAAAATGGCCTTATTTTTAGTGGTGGGTCTTATATACCGTAAAATATGGTATTTAAAATGCAAAAAACTTGATTTCAGGGGAAGATACCTTTGTGAGGCAAAACTTGGTTTGTTGTTTTGTTTCGTTGTGTACATTTTCTTGGCTTGTCTGTCTGTTTGAAAATGTTTTGAAAAACTGCCATTTACTGTCTGCTTCAGCAGCTCTTTCCTTACTTGTTGTTTTATCACATTTCATAGTTTGCAATGACTTGGTAGAAATAGCTGCTGTAAACCAGAGAGTAACTCAAAATGGTATTTGCTCTCGCATTTGCTGAGGGGTTAAATTGTGTTTTGCTTTCATTGCAGAAAAAGAAGTTGATTGACATGCCATGGCACAAAAATAAGCCTGAACAGGAAGTTGCATACCATAAAGGAGCACCTACTAAAAGAACTTCAATAAAAGGTGCATTTATTTTGTTTGGATGGCAATAGTTCATTTATTGCAAAATACATGCTATGTAATGACTCCCATTAGTTTTTTATTGTTTTCCTAAAATTTAATTTTTTTCTCTAATTTTGTCAACTTGTAATTCCCTAAATATAATGAATTTACTGTATTTATCCGAATCCAAGATTGCCCCGAATCTAAAGGTGTGGTTACACTATGCGAGCATGAGCGAATTAACACAAGCGAATGAATGGATTCGCTGTAATGTGAACAGTGATTGAGAGCAACCAACGAGTTTTTTCGCTCTCGCCAATGTTTGCTAGCAGGATGAAAATCAGCAAATCATCAAGTGAGGGAATTCGTTCACAGTAATGCTTGCTTAGTGTAAATGCTCCTTCCATGAGCACGAGCGAATGAACGTTCATTCGCTCATGCTCGCATAGTGTAAACGCACCTTAAGACTGTCAAAACAGAAAAAAGATTTTATGACCTAATTTGGTGTATATTTCGAACATGTATTCAGTATAGGTATATTAGTTCATTCATTAACCCTAGAACTACCAAGCAGTCTTCACTATCATGGACTACCAAGGGAGGATCATCAGAGGCCCACCATCTAAAATACAATAAAAAGTCATAGTAATGTTTAAAACCTATTATTATATATTTAAAAGCATAGGAATACAGCTATACAATTTTAGTAATTTATTTGAAATTATATGTACATAAAGACAAATATTTACATTAGAACAATTCTTTTACATTCTTCCTAATTATGTTTTCAAGATCATTAATATTGCAGTAAGATTGTATTTGCAGAAATAACAAATTGATTAGAAAAATGATTTAATCTGATTCATCTGACACAACAGTGTAAACAAATAGCGTGCTTCACACTGTGCTTTCTATGCATATGGTGCCCTATAAATTAGGCTACCCGCGTGTCAAGGCATGTAGCCAATGACTAAATAATTTGCAGAAAATTGAAATATGCCTACATTGATGAGAAATTTCGGGTAATTATTTTACACAAGTCTGCACAATTTAATAAAATATCCGAACTTTTCCTGTACACCTTGACCGGTCTTACGGTCAAGGAGTTAATTCTATTTAACATCAATTTCGCCGTAGTCTCCACCTTTACTTATTTATTTAAGAAACAAAAAAAAAACAAATTGGCCTCGAAGGCCCTTCCTTTGTAGTTCTATGGTTAATTGAATTGATTTGTTACAAAAATTTTCTGAAATAAAAAAGAATTAAAAAAATGTATTTTAAAAATTAAGGCTATTAATTGAATTCCAGATCATAAGTTTGCAATGAAAAATATAATTATTTTATATTCTTTCATTTATTTAAAAAACATCGATTAAAAGCATAACCATACTTCCTACGGTTCTATGACAACTCGTCGTGGTCATTTCATCGCGCATAAATTTATCGTGATTAGTTCGTTGCGCATCAATACATCGCATGACTAACTCATCGCGCATCAATTCATCTCTCGGCAAATTTTTTATGGTGTTTTTCCTTCCAAGTTTGTCTTGTGATGAATTTATCTCGCAACGAAATTGTCACGCGACCAATTTGTCTAGCAATGAATTGAGGCACGATGACTTTGTCGAGCGATGTATTGACGCGTGACAAATTTATCATGTGACGAATAGATGCACCATGAATTGAAGCATGATGAATTGATGCGTGATCAATTGACAGTGATGTGTTGATGGTATATGACTTCGTACTCGAATTTAAGATGACCCCCGATTTTTGCAAGCTGAAATTTGGAAAAAACCTCGTCTTGGGTTCGGGTAAATACTGTAATATTTCTTTCTGAGAAATTTGTAGAAGTTTAGATGCATTATTTCTTGTAACTTCATAATCTTGTTACTGCTTTTTATTATTGAAGAACATTTTGCCATAAAAATTTGGTGCAGGAGTTTTTTAATTTCTCTTGACATTGTGAATAATAATATATAATAATAATATTAATAATTTCTGTTTTTAAGCAATTTATTTTGGATGAGTTCTTTTTGGAATTTTCAATTTTAATAAAAAAAATTTCTATTTTAGGCCTTCAATTCTTAATATCTGTGTCATCCTGGTATTGCAAGCTCTGTGATTCCTGGATAGGTGATCTCCATTGCGTTTCTCTGCATTTAAAATCTAAGACACATTTGGAGAATTATAAAGTGAGTATAAGTATCCAATATTTATAAATATTTAATGCCATAATTTAATATTTGATTTATTATTACTATTACAATATTTTCCATACGGCAAATAATTATGCATGAACAGAAATTTGAGCATTCTAATGACTCGTGGTCTGACTCAAATATTTCTCCCGGGGTTTACCGGTTCCACAATTTCGGAGGCAAGAATGTACTCCAATGTTGCCAAATTTAACGTGAGATTTAAATTGCTTTGAAAGACACCAAGACCAAAAACAAAAGAATCCGTGAAAAACTTGTCATGTGGATCAGACAAATACCACTATTTGAGGAAGACTACTTAATAGATAAATTGAAATCTCCAAACAATATTGTTCTCCCAAGGGAACGAACATGGAGCACCGAATCAAAACACTTTTCTAATACAGAAATGTTGCTAGATGGTGGATGGTAGAAACAACCCACAAATAGTTTGTTTGTTGGTGAGTGAATAGTATTGTTGCACCTGCTAGTGTTTGTTGAGCTGATCTTTGCCCAGAGGATTTCACAGTCAGATTCTACATCAGTCCGACGCTTAGCGCATAAAGAATGGCCGATCGCAAGTAGAACACCACCTCCTCTACTACCATGATTGCGACGAAAAATGTTATGGCTGTTGGCTAAAGATACCGTATTGACCCAAATATAGTGCGATGTTTTTTTCCTCAATATGTACCTTTGAAAGTCGCATTCGCACTATATTCGAGTACTTGTTGCATTCATACTATATTCGAATACTTGTATCTTTAAAAAATAACCGTATCGGCGGGCTTCATGATGCGTGTTTCAGCGCATATTTTTATAATTACTACATTGTAAGTGAATTGGACGTTCATGTTATGATGCTACATTGTACAAATATACTCGGTAAGGGTCTGAGGAGACTTGAAAATAAATCAAGGTCAAATTGCAGCAACCACAGCACTGGCACAACTTCACGCAGGGTCGCGACACTCAACGTTAGAAAACGAGGACCGTCTAAACGTGGCGTCACATTACCCTCCAGGGTACATAATTCATGAGTTTACAGGTAATTTAAATGTGCAAAATAGAAAAAATTGAATGTTTTTCGTCTTTTTCTAAAATTCCTTTCAAAATACTTGTGGTCGCACTATATTCGGGGTCGCATTATATTCGGGCTAAGACGGTAGTTCTGTATCACTTACATGTGATGAAAGCCAGGTCTCAGAAAGTGCGACGATTTGGAATTAGGATAGCCCACTGATATTAATGTCGCAAATGGAGAGTTTGTTCTTTAAACTTCTGACATTTTGGTAGTGTGCAATTAAACCAACACAATCGGTGTGAGGATTAATTTCAACATCGCTGGATAATAACAAGCACAGCACAATAGTCCACACAAACATTTGAAGGATGGAGATTGGGAGAGGAGAGCGAGGCAGCACAGGATGATGGCGACGACCCTGGCTCCTGCCAGTCACACTCGAAGAAGGAGAGGGGCCTCAGAGGGATATCCAAACCGCAGTCGAACATGAAACATTTAATTTCCGATAACTAAAAAGCAATTAATTGGAATTGGAGTCCGAACACTTCAATTGGGACATGGCACATCCCTGCTGTCACTAAGCAAGAATCTTAACAGATAAGCTAAGAAACTCCTCAAAAAAGACGATATATATACAGAGCTGACATAATCAACTACTAGATCTGGCCGCCATCCTGCTTTGATATTATCTAATCTAATACATATATTAAAGAGAATTCTGTCCTTCTTTCTGTGTGTTTGCACGGTTGCAGCACATTTTTCATTTGCGTTTTAAAATCACTTAGAATTGTGATATGAATATGGAATTTGCATCAAATGATGCCAAAAAGAACGGATATTCATTTTCCAGCCATTGATTTTCGAATACGCATCGAATCATTCCACAAATTTGTTATTAGCACGAAAATTTGGCTAAATTTTAGACGACAAAATTTCGTAGTCAAGAGCCATGGCATTATTGCTGATCCAGCAAAATTACGTCTATATCTGAAAGCATTGACATAAACTTGGATATTGTATTTGAAATCAATTGTGAGAACTCTTCTTATATATTTTGAATGCATTTTAATCGAAAGGGAAGTAATGATGGCTTAATTTGAAAGATAAGTTTTTTACTGCAGTGCCATTTCTAAGGCATGGAAGAAATGTGAACAAACATACGACCACTAATATTTTAATTAGTTTTTTGTTGTTTACCTTGACGACGAAAGAACTTAGTAAGTAGCTGTTTTAATTCACACATTTTTTGTAATCACTATAAATGCACTGGCCATGCGTCAAATATCTTGCTTACCGTATTTCCCACCATATAAGATGCACCGGAGTATAAGACGCACCCATAATTTAACAAAGATTATTTAGGAAAAAAATAATAACATTTTTGAGGGTACTGGTAATCTGAAATTTACGGTTAAAGTTGAATAAGTGTGATAAGCCAGTGGCTGCTGCACAAACACGGAGAAGGGCAGAAAATATCATATCGTTATATCAGTAATCATAATTGTCCATTAGTAACCATAATTATGATTATTGTACCGTATGTTACTTTATCTCTCTTTCAAAATGTTCAACATACCTATCACATAGGAATAATAAGAAGCAGTGAAATTCTCGTCGATGAATTCACATCTCAAAACAGAACAACGATATATTTTGTTCATTTTGGCAGTCTCTTTTTTGCCTAGCTTCACAAAACGTTCTCAAAATGATGGAAAATCAAAACTCTCTTAACGGCCAAAAGTAAACAAATTAATGTCTCCTCGTGGTATAATCCATATAAGCGTGGGTTGGCTTCGGTACACTGAGTAAAGTAACCACTGTCACCAGCGCCATCCTGTGGTGCCTATAACATTACTCGATTTTCAAATATCTTCGAAGTCCCTGGGCTCTGCCTGCTGCTCCTTGCACAGTTCAAAGTTACATGCGCAGTGGCTACGGCTACATCATGAAAACATTCATTACAGCTACACCATAAAAATATCCATTATGGTACCTTAACAGATCCAGCAAGGTTTTTTCCCCAAAGGTCAAATTTACCAGTAATTTATTTGGATGTTTTTAACATTTAGCAAGAGTTTCATAAAATTAGCGGTATATTGATAAAAAACTCTAAAATCATCGGCGAGACAAGATATAATAACAACATGCTTGTTTACGATAGCTGTGATCATCACCTTATAAGACGCAGGGTGATTTTTTTAGATAGATTTCTGTTAAAAAGTGCATCTTATATGGCAGGAAATACAGTAATTATTGAAAGAAATTAATCATAACCATTGTCAATATAGTAATTTGCTTTAAACTGCCAAATAAAATTTGAAAACAAAAAGATATTTTCAATGTACGCGTGAAGTATCTTCTTATTTCAAATGTTGAATCGTCCATCATTACAATGCATTGGAGTCGTTTCTGACTTAAAGTTTTTACGCTACGTGTTTATTTGTTTTAAATTTACACGAAACTTTTCAGATAAATTTTCAATCGGTTTGTCCTTCATGATTTTGTTTCATTGCAACCACTTTCTGAAATGTTGAAAAATCGGAACAAATCGAATATAAACTTAAAATATGAGGGGGGAGAATGGAAGAAAGATAAGAAGTGCCTTAAATTTAATATTTAATCCGTGCATACCCGTCATATTGACGGGCTTTTGTACTAGTAACCTGTATAATAATTAAAAGATCGTTTATTATTTACAAAAAGTTATCATTTACAGTCAATATTTTTAAAATGTAATAAATGAAATATTTTAACTTTGTTAATTTATGTGAGTGAATAGCTTGATGGGCCAACTTTCTTAAATTAATCATCATTTTAATTTTAATTTCTTTAAATAATATTTTGTCAATAACAAGTGATAATTAACCATGCTAGTTCATTATTTCATGAAAAAGATGCCACTGAAATTATGATTCAATATCAGTAGTTTATTTTTAATTGCATGTTATTCAATGCAGATCATATGAAGGTAATTTCTAAAAATAGTATTTTGTGCTGAGGTTTTACTTATTCATAATACTGTTTTAATCTTTTTTCTTATATTTACCAGGAATTCATAGATAGAAATCCTAAATGGGAGTTGGAGTGGCTGGCAGAGAGGGAACAAGCCTTTCAGCATAAAAATGAAGAAAAGTTGCTATCACGAGGAGTTGTAAGGAAGGATAACTCTCCTATGGAATTTGAGTCCAAGTTGAAAGAGGAGCCTGACTCTGATGATGCAAGAGAAGGGAAGGTATTGAGTAAGACAGCAGGTAAAGAGAAAAGTAAGTCTTCTAGTGGAACATGGGCTGAAGTAGTGGCCGCTCCTCCTCGGCCAACTAGGATACCTATGACATCTGCTCTGGGTGGTGTTGCCCATAGGACCAAGCCCAGAACTGTTCTGGGTGGAGATGATAGCTCTGAAAGTGAGGAGGGTGAAGTGAAAATGGGTAGAAGTATTAGGGTTTCAATGCGGAACAAGCCTAAAATGACTGTGCCAAGTGAACTGAATCGTAATTCATGGAGTATGGTGGAGAAGGAGGTTAAAGGAGTGGCCAAGCTGAAAGGCGAAGTTGGTGAGTCCGAAGAGGAAGGTGAAGTGCAGAAAAGTTCATCTTCTCGGCGAGAAGAAAAGAGTTTCCAGGAGTGGATGCCAAAAGCTCCTACGACTATTTCAGACGATGACAGACAGTTGCTCAGCAATATTAAAGACAGATTGAAACAGAAGCAAGAAGCTGAGAAGGAGAGAGATGAGGAAAGAGAGAAGGTTGATGAGAAAGAGAGGAAAAGTGATCGTGAAAAGTACGAGTTTAAGGAAAAAACAAAAGGTGATCATGAGAGGTATGAAAGGGGACGAAGTTGGGAGAGAGACAAGAGTGTTGAGAAGGAATGGTACAGAGAAAGAGAACGAAGGGATCGAAGTAGGGAAAGGAAGAGAGGGCGCTCCAAAAGATATGGATCAACCTCCCCTAGGCGAAGATCATCTGAGAGAAGAGGCAGATATGATAAGAAGTATGATTCCTATAAGGACAGAAGAAGAGACAGAGGTGAGTACAGAGCAGACTCTAGGGGAGATAGAGAAAGAGAGGAGAAATTGTACATTGGAAAGAATCCTGATGAAATAGAGAAGAAATTTGATCCTTTCAGTAAAAAGGAAAAGAAAGTTGAGCCAAAGCCTCCAAGAATACCGAAAAAGCTTCCTGATCCTACTTGTCCGAAGACAAAGTTGCCTTTCATAGGAAGAATGCCTCTCTTGAAACACATAGCTAAGAAAAAGGTCCCAGGTACTGGTATGAAAAGTGATAGTGATGGTAAAGGTGGAGATATTGATCAAGATACATGTGAAGGAGTTGCATCTTCATCCCCATCTCATGAAATTGGGAAGGAAGGTAATATGGAGGAATTGGGAAAAATTGAGGGTGTGCAGGATATGGACATAGATGATGATAATTCTGATGGCGAATTGCCAGACAGTCAAGAGAAGGATATTTTTAATGAGCAGGAAGAATTAAATTCATCACCATCAAAGGAAAGTGCAAAACAGGAAGGTGTGTCTGCTGCATCTTTTACTGATACAAATTCTCAGGCTTTGTCTGTTACCACTCAAGCTGTTCTGACGACTGGCACTTCTGCCGCTGCTGTAACCAAAGTTTCAAGATTTGGTCCATTAATGGAAATGAGTTCTGGTCCTAAACTTCTAACGAGCTTTGATCAGCCAACTGGTGTGCAAGCCCAATTGTGTGCTCCAGCCAGAATTGCTGCACCTCTTCTCGTCCCTCCTGGAACTATCGCAGAAAATGTTCCTACTGCAGAAGCAGGGGAAGCAAAACCAAAAAAGGTTGTAGATGAAATTCCATTGCCAAAAGATTTCCAAGATGCCCTAAATATATTGTTTCCTGAGAAATCTGCAATGGGAGGTGACCCTCTTGCCCCTCCTGGAGTGTCTCTCACACCTCCAGGAGTTACTGATCCCTCTCAAGAAGTAAGTTCCCCTACGTCGGGCATGATCCACCACGTAGGAATGCCAATGCCTCATGGCATGCCTCACGGCATGCACCCAATGGATCCATCTTCGCACCATGTTTATCCTGGACCTCCTCCAATGCACATGCCACCACCTATGCATCATCAGATGGCCATGGCAGGTCCACCTGGCAGTGTCCTCATGACAAGCCAGATGATGGGTCAGCCAATTGATCAACAGATGCAACCCATGATGCAAGAAGATGATGAGTCCATGGTTCTACAAATGGCTGAACAGGAGCCCATGCCAGAAGAACCTGAGGTCACTCCTGAGAAAGTGGTTCGGAGGAAGTATGTCGAAATGGGTGAAGATGAGTTGGCAATGCTTGGTATTGACCCCGAGGATATGGCTGCGCAAACATTTGCTCCCAAGAGACCATATCCCTAAATTTATCTATTTTTCTTGGCTTCATCAACAATGAGAAAACATTTCTAGTTGTCTACTGATATCTGTTGTATTAGAACTTTTAAATTGAGTTCTCATCATTTAATTATTTTATTCAGCTATGTGTTTTTATTTGAAAAGTATCCAATGACCAATTTGTTATTATGTAGACTTGATTTATAATTTTCTTTGTATTAAACAGCAAAAATATTCTTGTGATACTAATACTCTGAATTAAAATAAAAGTGAAAATAGATATTTTAATCGTATCTCTCTTTTTATTAAAATTAAAACATATCATGCCAGCACATGCTTCAATGCATCAATAAGAGGAGTATGATACGAGAAGTAAAATGCTTCATAATTTGGATTGTCAGTTGTAGATTTGGCAACCAATAAGTTGTTGATTTTTGGAAAGCAAGAATAATATACATGGATATTTTTATTTTATTTATTAATAAGCAATCTGCTTACAGTGCAAGGCCAATTACAGCTGATCGGTTAACATAGAATAAATATAATAACAGACGATAAGAATATTATCAAAGTATAACAATACTACAAAAACAACAGTGAAATAATAACAACAGAATGGAAGAAATGCTAATAAACTGAACAGGAGGAAGGTTTATGGGAAATAGTGAATAAGTAGATACAGTAAAACCTCTGATTAACGAAATTCAAGGGACCCAATTTTTCGTCTATTCGTTATTTGGAAATTCGTTGATTGGAAGTTATTGGGCGTTGCATAACTTCAGGGGTGCATTGCCTGTTAGATTATACGGGAGCAACGGGGTTATCCAAATGAAGGCGTATGCGCAGATACGGCGTAACTCTACTGAAATACGCCCATTTTCACGAAAAAGTATCACATAAGTGGACGATATTCAAAATGCGCCCTCAATGTTTAATAACCAGCCATATTGATTTGAAACTCCGACGACACAATGCTTTCTTAAGGGAAAAAGGGCCACTTTCATTCATCTCGTTTTGCAATGTTTGACAGTGGCAAGCACCAAATAGGTAACTGAAATGCAATGTTATTTTTTCTAGCATTGATTGGCAGGTTTTGCACGAAAACATCCTCGGCAATTTTTTATTATACGACTTTTTTCGAGGTTGCAATGGGTGAAACTCGCTGAGCCTATCCTAAAGCATTGTTGAGCCGCTAAGTTTATAAAAAAATATTGACAGCAATGCCACTTCTTAACACCAATTAATAAACTACTATTTGACTACTATGGCGCGGGTTGCAAATATTTCAAAACGAAATGAATGAAAGCAGCACTAACTGTCGTTGGCACTCCAAATCAAGACTCCAATCAATATTTTTCACTAACCTTCTTAACAACACTCCAGCTCCGTCTCTGACAAATAAATTACCTATCACATAGAAACCACCTCACCACGATACATACCTCATTGCTGCAATCTCATGTTGAAATTCCCTTTAAATGTATTAGGGGATGAATTTAATCGGGAATGATTTCAAATGCAACTTTTTTTTAAAGATTTATTTAAAATACATCAACATTTTTTAAAAAACGAATCTATTTTTTTGTTTCAAATTCTTTGTGAATTCTCGAGAAATGGCAGTCTCCACTTCCCTAAAAGCATGCATAGCGGCATCACTACAACTCTCGGACGAGATTGTCAATGGCGCGAGAATGCCGGAAACACAGGAAATACGTCATTATGATAGAAAACATGCTATGATTGGCTTGTTGTAAGCTTTACGCTAATTGGTGCATTGGCGACTGTTTTCAGTCGTTTTCCATACGTATGTAAGTGAAAAAAATATTTAGCGAGCAAAATTTCGTACTAAAGAGGTAAATATAAACGGAAGTGACCAATTTTTCTTTTGTTGTTCGGAAGTTTTCGTAGTACGGAAGTTCATAGTAAAGAGGTTATAATTAGGGATTTTGTATATAAGTTTCGCGGGACCGCTGTCAATAGTTCGCTATCCGGAGGTCTTCGCTATAAAGGGGTTCGTAAGGTAGAGGTTTTACTGTACTACCTTAATTTGGAACTTAAGGTAATGTTGAGAACAGTGCTGAGAGGCATATAAAGGCGTCAATATTGTTGTTGATGGAAAGAGAGTTCAGCAAAAGTGGGACATGGAAGAAAAGAAACCTTTTATGAGAGGCATATGTGGAGTGTTTACAGTAAAGGGGACAGAAAGGCGGGTTCTTCTAGATGGTACTCTAAAGTTAAGTAAAGAAAGCAGTAAAGGGCAATCATTGTTGTCATTCAGGAGATTATAAATGAAGGTAATATTGGAAAAAGTTCGTAGAAAATGAAGAGTATGGAGATTGAGAGGCTAAAATTTTCATTTTAGAGGAGTTGTGAAGAGCAGGGACACAAATTTTAACAATTTGTACGAAAAAGTTTAGAACACAGTCAAGGAGAGAAATATTTGATGGAGCAGACATGCACCAAATTGGTGAGCAGTACATAAGGAGCGGGAGAGCCCAGCTACAAAAATAGGTGCGGAGTGTAATGGAATTTGATAACAGTAAATCTGTGCAGCATCCCTAAGCACGACATGGCCTTATTTCTAACAGTGTTGATGTGCTGCCTAAAGTTTAACTTGGAATCAATGAAAACACCGAAGCCCTTTTCACATTCACCTCTCTGAATGGGAATACCTACTATATTGTATTCATTTTCAATTGCACTTTTTTTTACGGAAATGGAGATTACACTGGACTTCTCCAAATTTGGTTTTAGTCTTCACAAGGAGCACCAGTGGGATGCACTATCTAATGCTAATTGTAAATTTAAGCAGTCCTGGGAGGAGTCGATGTGCTTAAATATTTTGTAGTCGTCGACAAAAAGTAGGAACTGGCAGTCGTTCGAGATAGTTTTGGAAAGATCGTTTATTTACAAAGTAAATAGATAAGGTCCAAGAGTGCTTCCCAGTAGAACAGCAGAGAGGGCAGGAGACCAAGAAGAGGAGAAACCATTTAGGGTAACTCTTTGTGTTCTGTTTGAAAGAAAGCTTTCAATGAGGGAAAGGAAACTACCATGGAGGCCGTAACGATTTTTGAGTTTATGAAGTAGTAGCCTGTGATCAAGGGAATCGAATGCTTTTGCAAGGTTTAAAAAGCACTGAGACCTTCTGTTTATTGCATCTATAGCATGATGCTGAAGTGAAGAAAGGTTAGCGAGGCAAGAGCGGTGTGGCAGAAAACCATGCTGGGTCAAAGAAAGATAGGGTGCGGTGAAGTCCGAAAGTATTTTTAATATGATGCATACAAATCATTGCCAGATCAGGGAGTAAAGAGATAGGGTGGAAGGACTTAACGGAATTTCTGTCACCGGATTTATAGAGAGGGAGAACATTTGCTGATTTCCAATGAGAGGGAAAATAACCAGCTGAATAGTATCTGTTGTAGATTGATAATGGTTTGGCTAAGGATGGGGCAGTGTTTTTTTAACATATAGTGCCAACATCGTCGAAACCTGGAGCATGGTAAGGGGAAAGAGAATTTAAGAAATAAAGAAACTCATCGGGAGTAGTGGAAATAGATGCAAGAGAAAAAGGACAAACGCAGTTGACATTTACAGTGGGGTCACAAGAAGCATTAGGAGCAGAAAATGCAGATTGAAAGAAATCACTGAAAAGTACTGCTCCGAGCGGTCCACAGGCCTTGTTTCAAAAGTTACTATTTTTGGTAAATTTCCACTTTTCACCAAGAGTTAATCAATATCCAGAAATGTTTTGGATTTGTTGTGGTTTCTGAGGAAATTGCTTTTATATGGCTCTCGTAGTCTCTTTTTAGTAAGAATCGTGGATCTGCACTGCAAATCATGATTTGTTTTGTTGTTTGTTCATTCATTTTCAGTTTTTGACTCTCAAATACATGCTTAAAGAGAAAGTTTTGTGTTCTTTTATACTTTCATAACAGTGGTCTTTTACCTCATCGTCATTCATTTGCTTGATTTTTTTGTTTGGTTTTTTCTTTCATTTTTAGTTTCTTTCACCCATCTTTTTAAAAATGTTGGAAATTGCTTCTATTGAGGAAATGGTAGGGGATGAAAATTGATTGTTTAGAGCTTTGACTTTTTGTCTGTATGGGGATCAGGAGCAACACAGAAATTCAAAGTAAAATTGTTTCATGTCATACCTTGGTAGGAGGGTGGTTAGTATGTCTAGGTCCCAATGCAAGGGTCACAGGTTCAAATCTGCCAAGGGCATGGTCATATTTGTTTGTCATAAATCTATTATAACATGTAATTAGGGAAACCTGTTTCTGTTAAAGAACTTATTATCATTATCCAAAATTGGAATTCATATTAATCCTCCCATTATGTCGAAAAATGATTATGTATATCATAAACATGTGAAATATCTTACCAATATAAGAACTATTTATACTGTCTTCTGCAATATAGTATGGAATGATTATTTTTTTGATACTTTATTGAAGATGTATTGTTGAGATAAATTAGTAAAAAGAGCATTGTGTTAAGAAGTTAAACATTAAACTTTCCAACTCAAGGTGAAGAAATGCTGTGATATAGGAGGCCCAAGTAAAACTACTTTCATTTTCACTTACCATCTTGAAACAATATGGCAGCCATTTAAAAAATTGTCTGAGAAAAAAATTTATGGACAAAAAATGTTGATACGAGCAATCCCAAAAAATTATTTTCAGCTTAGTGAGGCTAAAGGCTAGGTGTAAAGAGGTGATATTCCTGGAGTGAACTGAGGGTTGAGCATGTAGGGGCAGGGACCCTAGTATTAGTAATTTTTAAAATTTTTATTTTGAAAGATAAGTCGGAATGTCTCGGAGATAAGTTGCATTTTCTCTTTTAAGTTTTATTGAAAAGTTCTACCAAAGTAGGAAATATTCCATGTCACCCATGCTGTCCATTCACTATATTACTAGGAGAACATCTTATTCCAAGCATATGTCCAATTAGTATTAAGTTAATTTTCAACTAAACCACATTTATGAAGTCAATAACCAATTGTTAGCATAAAATGGTACACTAGGAACACATTAGCAGAAGCACCACTTGATATGAAAGTTATTTTTTTAACTTAATAATTTCTCTGAGAAATATTTTTATTAGCAGTTAAAAGAAGCTTTTGTGAAAGACCTTGTTGAAGTGTTATCCATTTCAATGAGACTGGAAAAAGAAGTTTGTCCTAATCAAGCATGCCTTAACACGGGTAGGCAACCTTTATATCTGGCAGTCCTCATTCATAGTTACAAATGCTTTAGTATTAAAAGTTGAGTGCTCTGACAAGCTGGATAAGAATTTTAATCAGAACTTACTCAAGAGGTTATGGGTTATTATAAAAGAAACTCAAGTCGAACCAATTTTTAGCATCATAACTTCAGGCAGGTTGTATGACAATTTTTCTTAAAAATATGAAATTACCTAATGTAAAAGATTGCTTTTTCATTAATGCCTTGTGGGCAAAATGAAATGCTCTCGCAGGTTGCATGCTCTAAGGTAGAGGTCTCAAACTCAAATGCATTGGTCACATGATGGCACTGCACTAAATCCGTGATCTGCATATCCATGTTATGAACATTGCTCCAACTGCAGTGTTTTCAATAGGATCACATAAATAAACAGGCTATTTTGAAAATGTTGACTTAATATGTCTTAGTTCTCGACCATACTATGTAACATATGTTATGTAACAGTGTTAAAGGAACATGTTACATCTTGTAAGGTAACATTCTGTGTGTTACTGTAACCATTTTTGTGCTCTGTAACCATGTCTCTGAATATCGCTGGACTAGCGATAACATGCATGCGCAATAGCTCAATTTCTGCCAACTGAGTCGATTCAGAGATAATAAATACTTAAAACTAATTTAGTTGTTGAGTCCACTAATTGCTGCCTTGTTTATTTATTTGGTTTACTCGATATTATTAAAAATGTTTAAATAGCAGGTCATATTAATCAGTCATAAAGAAAATGCTTTATAACCACGAATATTATCAATAACCACTAGCTATTTAATTTTAGTTCTACGGACAGCGATGATTTCCTCATAGCTTTTATATGAGGCCTTAACATACTGCAAACATACATTGCACCTTCTTGCTTAGCCTAAATAAGAAAATCTTCCTCAGGCAAATGGAATGCGTTTTTGCCACTCACAAAGAAATTGCTTCCTCCTTATACCCTGCTTTCCTCTGCAGCACCTCCCACAAGTAAATGCAAAAGTCTCTATGTGACCATATACGCTAACTCGAATAAATATTTATCGTAACGCCATCTCATTGTTTATCGTTTAGTCATTCGATGATACATAATATCTCAATGTTATTAAGAGAGCCATTCAGTAGGAGAGGAAAAGTAGTCTCTCTTCTAGAAATATTCTCCCCAATGAGTTGTAAAAGTAATTCAAAATCAGATGGGGTTAACCTTGTAAAATTTCTGAACCCTGTTGAATCATTTGATAAGTTTCTTACAATTGACAACCCGCCATATCCCTGCCTCCCTTGCAATAACTCTCGCGTCCAGACACTTAGAGATTTCTTCCTTCTAAGTAATTTTTGGATAACCACATGCATGAAGCAATTCTTCATCTGACATATTAATACTTAAAGAAATTTAAATACTTCATCCAAATATGAGTGTCTTCTGACAAGTCATAACACCAACTAAATGCGGTTACTAGTGTGGACAGGAAGCATTAAGTAACAAGGTTACAGGTTATGGTAACTTGTTACTATAACAGGTGACGCTGTTACATAACATTTGTTACATAGTGTGGACGAGGCCTTAAATTTCTTAGCTTATTTAAAAATATTTTATAAGAAATACATATGAGTTTGGGCCTCATCATGGTATAAAGTATCTTTCACTTTGCAGACCACATAAATGCTCTTTGCAGGCTATGTGTTTTTGAGATCTCCTTAAATGCATCAAAACAGGAAGATGAATTGTAATCTACTATATATAAGCACTTTAAAGATTTTAAAAGTAATTTTTCTTCACTCATTCCAAATATCACTCGACTGCAAAATTCTGGCAATATTGATACCATTTTTGTATTACAAATCAATTTGGCAAATGAAAAAAGGCATTATTTTGGCATGAAAACAATACATTTGGATTATTTCACCATTTTTTTGTTTTTTCACTGCT
This sequence comes from Tanypteryx hageni, assembly GCA_028673005.1. Lineage (NCBI taxonomy): Eukaryota > Metazoa > Arthropoda > Insecta > Odonata > Petaluridae > Tanypteryx > Tanypteryx hageni. The sequence goes on from CM054113.1 coordinate 222,893,937, forward strand.
TTTCTCGATAAATTTCTAAAAATCTTCTTACTGCCTGCTGTTGAATGTAACAACCTTGTGTATATCTGTGGCTGTTTTCATTCTTGAGCACTTTAGCTTTTCTTTTGAAGGAACTGAAGGCAAAACATTGGTATCTGCCTGTTCTTTTGCACATTGAGCACCACAGAGGTTTACCTAAAATTTTGCAAGAGCAACTTTCAGCTCATAACAAACCACACGTTTTGTCTGAAATTATTTAGTTTGATTACATTTCCTACACATGTCATTTTGCCTAATTATCATTACAAATGCAGAACCAGACTATCATTGGAGCCACTACTAGAAATATTAGTTTCTTGTATATCTTTTCAATATTTTAGTTAATTAGGGTAATTTAAAATAAAACAACAAATACTCTTCTTGTTTTACTTTAAGAAATAAAGCATACATATTGCATCAGATGGGTTAAACTTCATATTGTTCATATAGTGTTAACCATTTCCTGAATTTTCAGCTCATAGTCCTCAGGCCTGCTGCAAGGATCTAAACTGTGACTCTTCATTTGAACTGCCAGGTCAAAGAGGTAGTCGTAGCATTCAGTCCTTAAGAAATGTAGGCTAATTAGACTAATTATTCACCAATGAAAGCAACAAGACAGATGGACAAACTTACATGGTTTTTGCTTGCTGCCATGCGTCTCCCCATACATATACTCCATGGCGCCTAACTAATATAGCAGATGTTTCGGGATATTCATTTAGTGTTTTTTCCATTCGTTCTTTTAAATCTTCCTCCCAGGGAGTATTTTCAATAATAGGGACAACCAGCTCTTCATCATACCTGTAATTCCTTCCAAGTTTGGGATTTTTTATTCCCTTAAAAACAGAAAAGATAAATGTATTCAAAATCAAATAACATTATAAACATTTTGTAAATGAGGTATTCTTCTAGCTACAAAACAATTTAGTACACCAAAATCCCATTTTTATGGAGTGGTTTGGGACAGAGTTCATTCCGTATAAAAGGATTTTCTGTAGAACCAGTATTGTGTAATGTACCAATAGAATTATTGTGAATTAGGTACAGAAAAATATGAATAACCTTGTAAAGTAACGAACAATTAATTACGATGATAGCTTTAAAAAACTGTGTCATTAAACTTGACTGAAAATATATTTGATGCTACAGTGCCAGCTCTGCATAGGGGACAGTTTTGAAACTATAGTGATCAAAACTTAAAAAATTCTTTTTTTTATCCCACAAAACCGGCATTTCTGTTAGAGCTTTAGCATGTAAAAATGGGATTTTGGTGTATGAATTTTTGGGTTTGTGATGTTTCGATTTTAATGTCCACTAAAGTAATTTGAATTTTAAAACATACATCCCTTAACAATAATTAAATTAAAACCTAATTACGAATAAGTTTTTCCACAAGTGACTTAGACCATTTTATATTACTTTTTAGTGGTATTCTATCTGATGGATATCATATACTTTGTAGCTAATCCATCTTATTTTTTTAAACCTTATCAACTGTGTATGTTATATCTAAAGTCTGAAACTGGCTATGTTAATGAAAGCCTCACATATAGCTAATGTATGAATTGATTGACTCAGAGAAATTTTCAAAGAAATGCTTCTAAATTGCAATGAACTTCAAAATACACCCAGCCTAGGTCTTAATGTTTCTTTATGAATGACAATAAGAATACGTAGCAAGAATTGTTTTTTAATGCATGCAGATTTTATTAAGTTATAATAACCAGGTCCACCTGGCTAACCTTGACCTAAGCAAGATGAATATAGCTTATGCCAACATTATCCAGATGAACCAGAGCGTGGACATAAGTCAGAGTATATACATAATACAGGGTCTACCTTTCAAACCAAAAACTGAGTAGAAATCTCTTTCAGATATACCATATTTCAGTGCGACAGAAATAGTGAAGTGTTTTAAAAATAGAATAACATTTTACAAAAAGCAATGTACTTTATTTTGAACATGATCTTTTTCTATGGTCTTGGACATTTCTTTTACAATAATTCACTTTTTGTAAAGTACGTCCTTTAGATGACCACCACCCTCCTGAATGCACTGATGCATACAAGTTGAGAAGCTGCACATCACTTCTCGAAGTTTCTTCCAAAATGTGGGCGATTTCTTCTCGGATTCTTGCTTTTAGTCCATCTAAATCTGCTGGCCAACTACCATAGACTTGAGCTTTTAAATTACCCCAGAGGAAAAAGTCAAAGAAAGTTAGGTCTGGAAACAAACAGCGAAGCACAGTCATGCTAATTATTGCCATGTGGGCCATAGCACCGTCTTGCTGAAACCATAGATTATCATGTTGTTGGAGATTCTGTATTCTCGGTGTGAGAAATGTGTTGATCATTTGGGTGTAGCATTGCAACGTAACTGTGATGGCTCGTCCATCTTCAAAGAAATAGGGTCCAATGATTGCACTAGATGACACTGCACACCAGAGCCGTCTCTAAGACCCGTGGGGCCCAGGACGAGAAGGTTGCTGCGGGGCCCCCTATTTATACAAATCAAATTTCTCATTTAATTACAGAGCCGTCTCTAAGACCCACGGGACCCTGAGCGACTGCCCACCCAGCCCCCCCCCTTCAGACGGCTCTGCTGCACACCAAACAGTAACTTTTGGGTCGTACAGGGGATGTTCATGAAATTCATGACGATTTACAGCGGACCAGTATCGAAAGCTCTGCTTATTAATGGTGCTGTGTAAGTGAAAATGGGCCTCATCGCTCATCAGAATGTTGTCTGGCAAGTCGGTATTACCAGTCAACATTTCCTGAAACTGATGTCACGGTCACTCAATTTTTGCGCAGCTTGTATGGGTGAAAGTTCAGATCACTATGCAGGATACATCATACACTCCTGTCATACATGCGTAAAGCTTGAGCATGCTTACGTGCAAACCTCCTTGGACTGCGGCCGATGGACGCAAACACTTGGGCAATATTCTCAGATGTGTGAAATGAACAAGGCCAGCCAGGTGGCATGACAGAGCCTTGTTCATGCCACTGTCTTACCCAGTGATGAATTGCATTTGGAGAAGGGGATTCCTGTTGGTTAAACTCCCATCGAAATCCACGTTGAGTACCTGTAATGGATCCCGTCCAAATGAAAAGGCTCTACAGCACACACGCTCCCTCACTGTCCAATACTCCATATCGAAATGAATTCCAAGGTCACTGCTATACCTCCCTAGCGGAGAAATACGTAATTAAAATTTTAAACTGCTTCACTGTTTTTGCCTCACCCGTATAACATGGAAAAATGTGCTTCACTAAATGAAGTAACCTGTTATATGATTTATCGAAAATGTCTGGGGTATGAGATTGAATTACTATAAATGGATTAGGTTCTGTTGAATTTGGATCTTTAGTTGTATTTAATGGAAATTAAGATAGATCCTAGCTACAGCTTATGGTGGTCTTTAAAGGAAAGTGAATGAATTTTGGGGAACATTGTAATTGCTGCAAATGCTAAAGGTTTGATACATGAAGATATGGTGGGATAATGTGTGAAGAAAGAGAAATCTGTATTTTTCTAATCTAATATCACCCTTAGTTGTACATTAATTAACATTCCACTGAAAATAAAATTTCTGATGACAATATTTTATTCCTTGATTTGAGCCCTGACGGAGGTTTTACAGTAATTTACTTCATCTACAATAATGTTATTTACATAAAGTTTTATGATCTTATATAAAACATTCACAATTTTTTTCTATATTCTACGTTTTAATATTACATATGAACAACTGACCAAAAAAATATGGTATTGTTAATTTATATTGGTATTATTTTTCCGTGAAATGAATGCTCATGTCACACTTATTAAGGATCCTTTGCTATTATAATAAGTTAATGGAATGGGTTTCAAGAATTTGAGGGGGAAATACAATTGTTTTAAAAATACACAATACGTATAAGTGATTTGCTCAACTGCTACAATGTCACATTACCAATAATTTGTGAGTGAATTGATAAGTTTCAGGAAAAAATTTGACAAATTTTTTAAAATAGAAAATCCTTGATTATAAGAAGCAAATATTATTTTTAAGAACAGAAACTAAGACATATCCTCATTTTAATCAGACTAATATATGTATTAAGAAAAAGAAGTAATTTAAGGTTAAGATATTAAAGAATGAGTGCCAATAAGGATTTAATGTAAATATAAATTCATATAATAAAGCAAAAAATCAATACATTTCTATTATACCTGTAAGGAATTATAATGTTAAATGATTAGGTATAAACAAAATAGAATACAATTTTACATGAGACTGATTTACAGTATTACTAACTTTAATCATTTCCAAGTGGGAGACTCTGAACTCCTTTCCAGGATACAGCATTGTTGCCATGACAGCTGCCTTAGAGTGAGTATGTATAACTGCTCCAGCATTCCTAGCTAATTAAAACAGGTCTCTCCGTAACTTTCATATATTTTCCTTTACATTCATCTACTTCAGTCAAGTTCATAATCATTTCATCCAGCTACGTAATTTCAATAAATATATAATACATCAAATATAAAATTCATTGATGAGAACGTCAGTACATACATTACAGTGGAAAAACACCTTTAACGAATTCAACAGTAATGATGCTGCTATAGGCCATTATTTGTTAACGATAAACGTCTACATTACAAAAGTCAACTTAATTAAGTTTTTCATCGACTTACCTGTGTATGCACACATGAATAAAGGGGTGCATTGACTTTTCTTTAGTTTTTTATGTTGAGGAGGTAGCTGCAGATCATGACCGTTAATATCCTGAACAAACAGATCCTCCGGGGAAATACGCTCTTTTTGAACACCCGAAGGGGCAATATAAATGTCGTTTCTTTGATTGAAAAATCACACATGCAATACAAATATTTCTAGTTATATGTCGTAAATATAATCCCAACACTAGGAAACAAAAATGAAAGTAAACCGATAGTGTACCCGTCTCTGATGCTTATTCCTCCTCCTGTACCAGTCACCCAACCTAAATGATAAAACTGGTAACAGAGCTCTGGAATCAGATTTCTAGGATGTTCCTGTGGTTGTAAAATTCTCAGTCATTTACCCACGTATGTAGTTTATACATTTACTTTCACATTCAAAGTTTAAAACTCTTTGGATAGGAATAACAATTAAATACTACCTTACGATACTGGGGATCTGAGTTCGCCATTTTCAAATAATTTGAAGGAAAAGACAACCAGACCTGCAGCTAATGCGTTTCTAGCTTATCTAAATGCTGGAAAATATAATTTAATAGAGTGAGAAGAATGTAGCTATCTTTTATCCATATTCTATTAATTCACAACACCTTCTGTTGATACTATATCTCACATACAATTGAACTTCAAGAATTTAGTTTTAATCTAATACTAACCTCTTAAATAAGTCAACAGCAAAAAATTGTTGCAAGGCTATGGCCCAGTAATGGTTCAGCGACCTAAGATATTTTCATTATCAATTTTTAAAGTTAAAGAAACAAAACCGTAAATAGAGACCCGTAATAGACGGGCTGTGGTGTCCGAGTGGTTAAGGAGTTGGACTCGAAATCCAATGGGCTTTGCCCGCACAGGTTCGAATCCTGTCCACAGCGGTAATTTTTGTTTCGTCTTTGTTTAAAACTCTTTACGTAAATCTGCCTAACATTATTTTTATGAAAGGTTAAATTGGTATTTTATTAATTCTGGTATGTGGCACATTCCAAATCACACCAACTTTGTATCATTTCGGCGCATGTTCACATTCATAGTTATTTTGAAGTTCAATTCTTTGTAATAATTTTCATTACTAAGCAAAATTGTTCTAGTCACGTTGTGTTATTCCTCGGAAGGATTACTTTTAAAAAAATAGAACTACAAGTATCATACGGTTAACTGGTAGCGTAGCTAAATTCAATTTGTTAGCGAAAAATATCAATAACAATGTTGTAAATTTCCGTTCCATATCATCTAACATCTTCAAAATGTTCTGCGGTACCATATACTATGACAAATAAGTCACATTCGTATGCTGAAGAATTACATTTTAAAGTAATTAAGTTTTGCGTTTTCACGAGGCAATACGAGCATTCACGAATCCCCCTTTACGTGGCAACACTGCTCTGATGTTTTATTTTGCTATACCTACTGAGTGGCCGCAGGTGTCGTCGATCGCGCGGCATCTTAGCTGTCCATCGGCAAAGGAATATCAAAAGAACATTCAAGTGCGTAACGTGGGCAGGTGAACGCGTATAACTCGTAACAGACAGTGACCGCGCTGGTTAGTGTTTTTCGGTGACCGAATTGTGGTATAAATGTTCTTCTGAATCTCTCCATAGATCCTTATTTTTATAAATGTCATTTTGATCATCTCCAAAGAAAACCTGAAGTGTATTCACGGTCGACTGAGAACCAACCACTTGTGGAATGTAAGAGAAAATTCCTTGTTATTTTTTATCTGAAATTGCTTCTCATGCTCTCTTTCTGCTTACGAAATTCATAGGAAATTTACCATTTCGATTTGATAAATAAAGTTTAATTTTCTTTGATGTATTTTTCAAGATTGAGGTGCTGTTGTAAACCAAATAAGGTTATTGAATGTAGTTGATGGAGCATGAAGTCACTCGTAGTCATAAAATTTTCAGTATGTGCAATTCAAGTTAAATTATCTAATTGGAGATAAATCGTTGTGAAAGCCGACGAAGAAACGTTTTATTATAATTTTATAAATATTCGAATCTGTCTTTTTGCCATTATATTTTAAATATTTCTCTGAATTTATTTTTCCTCTGATTATTTCACATCATCTCCTGCTTACGAACTTAAATTCCCAACTCTCCGCACTAATCCTGATCCATCCTGTCACCTACCACTAGTTATTTTTGTTCACAATTTGGATATATGAACAGTGGGATTGGGCGGGATAAATATTAAATTATATCTACTATTTAAATAGTTTTCTGCTTCCTTGTAGTTTTGTAATGAACATATGATACGCTAATCTTGCCATTCCGTTGCAAACCTAAAATATGATTTAACAAGTTACCCTCTACAAAGTAAACGTTTGAAAAACAATCCACCGCTGAGATTTGCACTGATATATTGTGTGGTTTTCTCCAGCCATCGAGCAAAGTTTCATAGCCTCTAATCCAGAGTTTCTAAAACTGTGTTGCGCGGGTTGGATCGAAGTGTTCCGTCGCTTCTTTATAAGTAAAGCTTTTTTTAATTTCAATATAGATTATATTTATTATTTTATTTGTACTTCCTGGTCGAGTGTAGTCTATTTGGCAATACGCGTCAGATGTAGTAGTGTTACTGAAATCGATAGTGGCGTTTGTTGTGTATCATTATATATAGACGTTTCTTACAAAGGAGGAGGATATAACATACTAGTAGTTGGTGCCTGCATTCTGCAAGCATATCATCTCAACATAAAAAACATTCATTTTTCATATTTCATCATTACAAATATTTTTTTAATTCTAAAGATTTCACCTCCGGAGCGATTTTCGTTTTTCCCTTATGTAAAAATAATAGATGAAAACAATCCCAAAACTTTGCAATTTTAAGAATTTTATACTTTATCCATTATGGGGTACTAATGCTACACATTTCTGCCAAATTTTAAAGTTGTAGTACTTCTAGAAGTGAAATAATATGTTTCCAATTGTTTAAATTTTGAACATTTTTAACGGCCGCCGCAATATGTTTATGGAGAGATTGAAATGTTTATTTGTGCAAATGCACTACTCTGTACATAACCTGAAAATTTCTGCTTCCTAGCTCAACCCGTAATGTCTAAAGAGTTATCTATTTGTTTAAACGTTAAGAATTTTTAACTGCCAAACAAATTAAAAATTAAAAAATTTTAAATTATTTAGAGGATAATCTATTTAAAAGAATAAACATTTCAATATATCCATAAACTTGTTATTTTGGCCGTTATAAATTATTTAAATTTAAACAATTAGATAGATGTTATTTCACTTTAAATTGTACTATGAATTTAAAATTTGCCAGAAATGTGTGGCATTATTAACTCAATGTGGGAAAAGTATAATATTTCGAAGATTGCAAAAATTAGTGATTGTTTCACTCCATTATTGTTCCATAATGAAAAAACAAAAACCCGTCCAGAGGAGAAATCTTTAGAATTAAGGAAATATTCCTCATGATGAAATAACTCTCTGAAAATTAATGTTTTTTTCAAGGTGCGATTAAATGCTTGCAGTATGCAAGCACCTTCTACTAGTTATATATATATATATATATATATATATATATATATATATATATATATATATATATATATATACACTAGTGGTTGGTGCTTGCATACTGCAAGCATTTCATCTCACATTAAAAGAACATTCATTTTTCAGACAGAAATTTCATCATTCACAAAATCCTACCTAAGAAAAAAATTTCGAATCTCCAGCTCATCTGGAAGTGCCTAAACATTAGTATCCTCCTATCATTATATATCGACGTTTGTTACAGAGGAGGAGGAGGTTATTAATGTTTAGGCACTTCCAGATGAGCTGAAGATTCGAAATTTTTTTCTTAGGTGGAATATTGTGCAAAACCGACTAGAAAAAACGAAAATCTTGATAAAGTGCAACAAAGCGGCCGCTAAGAATTCGCAATTGTTTAAACAAATTTTCAAGGGATATGTATTTCCGCATCTGCTTCGGAGTTGAAATTTTTTTTATAAGTAGAATTCGTAAAAAAACGAAATAGGGATCATGCAAATTTCGATATTTTAATTTGTTTGGCAGTTAAAAATTCTTAAAATTTAAACAAATAGATAGCTGTTTAGACCTTACGGGATGAGCTAGGAAGCTGAAATTTTCAAGTTATGTACACAGTAGTACAAATGCACAAATAAACATTTGGATCTCTCCATAAACATATTGTGGCGGCCGTTAAAAATGTTTACAATTTAAACAATTGGAAACATATTATTTCACTTCTAGAAGTACTACAACTTTAAAATTTGGCAGAGATGTGTAGGATTAGTACCTCATAATGGAGAAAGTATAAAATTCTTAAAATTGCAAAGTTTTGGGATTGTTTTTATCTATTATTTTTACATAAGGGAAAAACGAAAATCGCTCCGGAGGTGAAATCTTTAGAATTAAAAAAATATTTGTGATGATGAAATATGAAAAATGAATGTTTTTTTTTTGTTGAGATGATATGCTTGCAGAATGCAAGCACCAACTACTAGTATGTTATATCCTCCTCCTCCTCTGTAAGAAACGTCTATATAGAATGATGTATGTTATATCCTCCTCTGTAAGGAACGTCTATATATAATGATATATACTTGCATATATTGTTTCTTTGGTGTTCCGCGGATAAAATCATGATATCAAGGTGTTCCGCGACTTGGAAAAGTTTGAGAAACACTGCTCTAATCCAAAATGTCATCCTTGACTTGCTTCCTTTACGCATAAATTTGTTTGCTTAATGTTAGCTAAAATAAGCTCACGGAGTTCGGACGACTGACAAATATAGTGTGTGGCACACTCAATGGTACCATAAGTTTATTCCTCGCTGTAGCTGTCAACGAGCTTACCACAGCCACCGAAAATGGAACAATGATTAATCGATGTAGGCGGAGTGAACGGCGCTGTCACCACCTCCAAAGATTATCCGATGCAATCTTCATGGCATCCGCGTCTACGATTGCATCCGTAGCGCACACTCATTCTGGCAATCTCCTCTGTCGCAGGAAGCACCTTCTGACTCCGGAGAGCGTTCCATGCGTTGTCCTTCTCAGGAGCACCGCTGGATAACCTCCGGTACGAGCGGCGGCTGCCCGCCAGTCGGCGAGGGGCTGTCGTCGGTGGCTCCATCTGCTGGATTTTCTCCCTGCCTAAAGGACCTCGCGGCAGAAAGGAGAGGGAGAGGTAGGGGGAGAGGAAGGGGGAGGAGAAGGCAGACCTGCCGGCAGCGTGAAAGGGAAACAGTCCGTCCCTTCGTCTGGCGCTCAGTGAGTGCCTCGTGGACTGTGTTGCCGCACGACTGACAGCTCTCGCTCGGAAGTGCCCTCGTGTCGAAGTTTGTTTCTCCGCAAGTACGACCGATCGATTCGAATCGGACCTGGGTTTGTCTTTTTAGCAGTCGTGCGGTCGCGACCTTCACCAACTGCTCCGGACGTGAGGAATGAGAATCAGTGGGCGTAATGGAACCGGTGGAGGAGACGTAGCCGTGTCGACTTCCGGCCCTTTCGCAGGTGAGCGTGCAATTCCCTTTCGGACGAGCGTCTGGACGGCCGGCCTCACCTGACCGACCGCACAGCGCCGCCCTCTCGCGTCCCCCTCGTCCCTGAGGTGGCACCTCATGCACGGATGACAGTTAAGGTTTTCGCGGTGCCCGTATTTTTCAACCATTTTCGAAATATTTTTTTGGAGGAAGCTGGTTTTCCCACAAGAAGTGAGGAATGCTGGATGGCACCACCGACGGTGCAAATGTTTATGTTTTTCATTTGCGAACGTCGTGCAAGCTCAAACCTTAAAATTTATTGTTTCTTTCAAAACCGAAATCGTCCTGAAGATATCATGTTGGTGACATATTTCTTGTTCTGCTTCGAAATCAGAGTGAGGTAGCCATTGATGATGCATTCGTAGTTGTGTGCAGTTTTTTGGTTTGCCTCTTTGGTTATATTTTCTCCGAAATGGCAGTGGGTTTAAAAAATATAAATATAATCGTGTCAGATTCGGAAGAATTGTTTAAATTTATCTAATCCGCCGGAGAAGGCCTATAAATGCGCCTCTGGTGGTTCGAATTTGTGCGTTTACGTCAATCTTGAAGAGTAGTGGATGTGCATCATTTCAAAGAACTTCTTTTAAATAATCCTTTTGTGAAAGTATTACTTATCAGTAGAAAAAAATCCACTGACTGCTGCATAAATCCAATTTTATATTTTTATGAACGACTTTCGAAAAACACGTTTTTATTTTGATGATTCTGAAGTGCCATTTACTTACATTTTACAATTTTAGCTTTATTTCAGGGCAGCCATAATTTTAGTTTGTGGCAAATACTTCAACACATTATTATCTGAGCGGTTGTTTATTGATTTATCTGCAAGAACCTTCGTGTAGTGATAGAAGCTAATGAATAAAGGTACTGATTCTAATTTGGACACCTGTGATCCACCTTATTTCCATCTGACGCTCACATACTCAATGCTTGTGTTACGATTATTTGCGATCTTGAAGGGTGATGGAGCGTAAATGCCTTGTTACCACCCCCATGGCTGCGCCCCTACCTCAGAGTATTTAATTTGTAACTCAACTCCTTCATTTTCACATGTTCTCATGTTTCGCTGTTTATTTCGGTACATTTTTGGTATAAAATATTTGGTCTAATGAGTAATGAGCAATGCCGGACGTTACCTGGTACTTGAATCTGGTGCGTAGGTTAAAGAGAATGGACTTTACAAAAGTCTTAATTTAATCCTGTTCCGCCCTAGCTAAAAAATGCACGACTAGAAGTCTCTCCTTTTGGAATTCTTGCTTAACAGTGGAAAATTTTTTGCGACCTTATTTGAGATCCTTCCGAGCGCTGCAAGGTTTGGGCGTCAATTCATTCACTACTTTGCGTGGAGTTGGATTGAGTTTGATAAAGATGTGAGGGAGGAGAAGGGAAGGATGGAGAAGGGAAGGGAGGAGAGGGGAGGGAAAGAGAAAAAAGTCAAGGGGAATAGGAGGGGAGAGGGGGTCGAGAGAGAGGGTGAGAGTAGAAAGTGAGGTGAAAGAGGAAAGGAGAGGAGAAGAGGGTTGATGGAGAGGGGAGGGAGGTGTATAGGGGGGAAGGCTGGGAACGGAGGGGAAAGAGGAAGGAGGAGGAGGGAGAGCGGTTCGAACCGCCTCTCCCACTTTTAATCCCTTCTTGCTCCCAGGTATGGGTCGCTGGTATTGCTCTCTGCTGGCTAATATGGCCACGCCGCTAGCCTCTCGCACTCCAAGAACCCTCTCCTTCCTCCACCCCCCTCCACGCCTTCACGTCTGTTGTCGAATCCCTCCTCACGCCGCGCCCTCCTCCAGCATGCTCTCCCCGCCCCTTATCCCTAATTTACTCCTCCCCTCTGCCCTTCCAGACTTCTTTCTCTCTATGGACAATACGTTCGGACATTATTGGGTCAGGAGATTCCGTTGCTAGTCCCGTTGCTGCTAGAGATTCGATTGTCTGGCCGCAAAACAATGCGAATGTCTTTGCGCGAGGGAACGAAGGGAAATTGCATCTTACGAACGTTCGAATGAACTACGGTTTCGGTCAAGTTAGTTTGGATACGGTGGTATACTTCCACCGATGGTTTCCGATGAAAGAAAGTAAATATTCCGAATTGCGTTTTAGAGAGAGGTCTATTTAAGACTGGCTCAAGGGGTTATAAATGGTATTTTGGAGTGGCATTGAGAAGAAAGTGCGTGTGATGAAATACAAGAGATGTATGAATGGAGAAAGGTGCGTATCTTAAGGATAGGCAATTTATTGCGGTATCTTCGAGCCGATAAGCCGCAACCTGATCCAGCTTCGATTCGAAAATTTACCAATTCAACCTGTAAGAGACATTATTAACCTCACTGAAGTTTAAACATCTGCTAAAGATTTTCAGTTACCGCTATCTCGGCGAGAAATGTGACATAACTTGACGCAATTTCGTTTTAAGTCGTGTAGTTCTCTAGAATGGGCTTATGTAGTATTTTGCTGATGATTACTTTACTATTATTAGAACTTGGTGTGAGTCAGATGTTATCCTGTCTATCCGTAACTGCAACTGCTCTTTTTCAGAGATGCTTCCTTAGTTGGATTACATTTCGATTGATTAGCGGCGATCACATTGGATGTCTCAAACCGCACGAGTAGATACCGAATAAGTCATTGCAAAAGTAATGACTTGATGACTGTCGTTTTAAACTCTAGTGAGGGTAAATATTTGATTGAAACTTAAATTCGCTATTGACCCGTAACAATATGCGGTACTTTTAATAACGAAGCAAATTCGTGTAATTCTTGATTATTTAACATTTATAGATTGTTATGCATATTTTCGTCGATCCGTGATCGTCTAGTTCTCTTTCTTTTCCACCGCTTTATAATGAAGTCAAATTTATGAGCGGACTGAATTGAATGAACTGGCGGTTTGTGCGTATGAGACTCTCCAATTAAAATCTCACATAGACAGACCTCGCTTAACGCTCTTAAATGGTTCCGCGAAAACCTAGCATCAAGGGAAAGAACATTAAGCCGGCCGAATTTTCCCATAAAAATTATAGTAGATAGGTATTATCTGTTCCCCCGGCATACCCTAAGAGGTTAATGAATTCAAGAATAAGCGCTTAAAATTTAAAAAAATAAATAAAAGTATTTATCTCAGGTATCCCCAATAGTCGCAAGATACGTTGTTTTTTCAATTTCTTGAATTGTAAGTGCTTATTCTTGAAGTTTTTTCAGCCATAAGACCAGCTCAATAATTCACTGGTCAAGATTAATGAATGTAGAGAAAGGCATATTTTGTTAAATGAAACTCAAAATTAAATTAATAAAAGGTTTAAATTTAGTGAAAGGATACAGATTTATAATAACCTTTATGTAAAGAATTGCTTGAGAGGTAAAGCTATGCGATGTGTGGGTCGAACACGGAGGCCGAATAATCGGAGGTGGCCCAAGAGCGCTTTTCTTTTTAAACATACTTTAATGTTTTAAACGTATGCCGCATCTCCTACATGCCTCTCATTTCCGGAAATGTGCATTTCCGTGCAACAGCGTAGCTGGAATAAAACGGACATTGCCGCAACCTCAACCCGTGTGAATGGACGGACGATCCGAATAAATATAGTTTTATTAAAATTTGTCTTACTTTACCTTTACGAATATCATTTACCTAAAACATCCTCTTTGTCATTGGGTTGTTTTGATTCGTACATGGGCGGTCGTCCAGAGACGTGGACGACCAAAAAGGGACTTGCAAACTGGCGGTCATGATGCAAGGCGCGGCGCTGGTGCAGAGGTTCAAAGGCCATGAACCGAAATTGTGACGCTAACTTGTACATACGTTATGTTTGCGTGGCGACGAGATGCTGGGGCGAAAGTGTACAACGCTGCCAAGCGTAGGATTGCGCGAGCGCTAAGCGAGTTGAGCAAGCGTAAAAACGAGTAGCGGTACATATTAATATTTAAAGTTCCCTAAGCGCTAAGCAAAGCGCGCTGGGACATTAAGTGTCAGAGGCATTCGGGTGCTTTGCTTTCAACCTCCGCTCTTCTGATCCTTCATAGCACTTATTGTTAGTTTCCTTTGTCTTCCTTTCCCTCGTCCTTCGCCTCTTCTCCCCCTCTCCCCCCCTTCTCTCTCTCTCCCTTCTCTCTCTCTCCCTTCTCTCTCTCCCTTCTCTCTCCTTTCTCTCTCTCCCTTCACTCTCTCCCTTCTCTCTCTCTCCCTTCTCTCTCTTTCCATTCTCTCTCTCCCTCCCTTCTCTCTCTCCCTCCCTTCTCTCTCTCTCCCTCCCTTCTCTCGCTATCCCTTCTCTCTCTCTCTCCCTTCTATCACTCCCTTATACCTCTCCCTTCCTTCTCCCTTCTATCTCTCCCTTCTATCTCTCTCTCCCTTCTATCTCTCTCTCCCTTCCATCTCTCTCTCTCTCTCCCTCCCTCCCTTCTCTCCCTCCCTTCTCTTTCTCTGTCCCTTCTCTCTACCCTCCTCTTTCCCTCACTCGGAATCTTCATGAGAAGCGAGTGTTGTGGCTCTTCCTCCAATGGTTCTCTGGAGAGATGGAGAGAATTTCTGGATCTACCATGGATCGCGTGTTATTTATCGAAGGGATTTATCGGCGCCCGCGTCATCCTCTTTCAAATCAGCAACTGTCGATAGAGCTGGACGCCTTCGGAACGACGAATCTTCATAGAAATTAATCTATGTTTATTATTTCGGGAGATGAATCGGTGTCTCTGGTCGTGAAGCTTTTCTCCTCCGATACGAGGTCTCTACACCCTTCGTCTCTTGACACATTTTTTCGTATGCCATTTCGTAGTCCCCTTCCTCCCTTTCTCCCTGACCTACACCCTAGCGCGCACACACGCACGCTCGTCTTCATATCCTGTAGAGTTTTGTTGTCTTTTTTGGTTGGTGGTGCTTGGGTGGCCGGCGTCAGCATTTATTGCTATTCTGCCTCACTGGACCTACATATTTCCTCCGGACTATTGGCGATTGCTTGCTTTTAACTTCATTGTATGCGCCTTTAGTCGGATTATTGATCGATTTTAATCCTCCAGTTTCCCCTTGCGGACTCATTTGTGTAGACCAGACGTTTTCAACCACTGTGCCGCGGCACACATGTGTGCCGCGAAGAGTCCGCAGGTGTGCCGCGGGTGTTTGGGGAGGTTCAGAAAGATGCGAGCAAAAAAATTGAGTTACAGAAATTTTATAATTTTCAGTGGGACATCTGGCAACACTGAGTCTTGTGTCAGTTTTGAGTCAGCTGTTGTTGGGATCGGTTGTGTTATTCTGTGTGCGTTTTCGCCAGTGCATTATTAGTTTGCGATTTATATTTCGTTTTAGTTTTGTTATTTCTGAATTTAGTCGCTTTTTTATTTTTTTACTGAGCTTATTAGACATGGACAAATTTCTAGTTAAAAAAAGTAAGTTAGATGATGACAATAAATCAAGTGTAGTACTGGTAGTAACACACATAGTTTCGTTAGTGTTTGTTCTAAAACCGTCGTGCGCCAATATAATGAAGACTATTTGTCCTTCGGATTCATTTCATCTGGAGAAGATGTGCATTGTTTGTGGTGAGAAACTGGCAAACCAAGCGATGGTTCCAAGTAAGCTAAAAAGACACCTTCACACAAAGCACTCATATTTATGCAAGAAACAATTGAATATTTTAAAAGGTTTATAGCTGATCAAACACACGAGGCTAAACAATTTATGAAAACCACAACTATTTCTGTCAAAGCTCAAGAAGCAAGCTATGCTATTGCAGAAATCGTGGCAAAAAAGTTAAAATCACACACAATTGCCGAGTCAGTAATTTTACCAGCATGATGTAAAATTGTAAATATTATGTTTGGCGAGGAATATGAAAAAAAGATTTTGAAAATCCCTATGTCAGATAACACTATTAGTCGGTGTATACAAGACATGTCTCAAGACGTTGAGTCACAAGTGATAGCTAACATTAAAGAAGCCGATGTTTTTGCCATCCAGTTGGACGAGTCAACTGACATAACTGGAAAAGCTCAACTCCTAGCATTCAGCAGGTTTTTTTGTATTGGAGACATGATGGAACAATTTTTATTTTGCAAAACACTTCCAGATACAACAAAAGGCCAATACATTTTTGATGTTGTTGACAGTTATTTCAGTTCTCATGATTTGTCATGGAAATCATGCATCAGCATCTGCACGGACGGTGCTCCCTCTATGTCGGGAAGACTGAGAGGATTCATCGCACTGGCCAAGCAAAAGAACCCTGTAATTGTTTTTACACATTGTTTCCTCTGCAGAGAGGCCCTCATTTCAAAATCAGTAGTGCCTGAGCTCCAAAAAGTACTGGAGGAGACGATCAGAATGGTTAATTACATCAAGAGTAGGCCATTAAAATCGAGGTTGTTTTCCGCACTGTGTTCTTCCATGAAAGCTGCTCACACATAGCTTCTACTGCACACGGAAGTGAGATGGCTATCTAGCGGGCGGGTACTTTCAAGGTTCTATGAACTGAGGAAAGAATTACATTTCTTCACGTCTGAAGAGTCTGAGCTGGCTGATCTACTAAGTGATGAGACCTGTTGCAGTAAAGTTGCTTTCTTAGCTGACATTTTCCAAGCCTTGAACGCTCTTAACAAGAATTTGCAGGGAAAGAATGAAAATATTCTTACTTGTACTAACAAAATTAACTCTTTTTCGAAAAAATTAGCATTGTGGGGAGTCAGAATAAAAAAAGAGAACAAGGTTGAAATGTTTGAGCTGACAAAATCTTGCAGACTGGACAAAAATCTTGTCGAATTAATTCTACAAAGTTTGTCACTGCTGAGTAAAAACATTGAAAAGTATTTCCCGTTACTTGATGTATCTTCCTTGGACTGGGTGAGAGATCCATTTGTGTTAAGTGCGTACGAGTCAGCAGAATTTGCTGTTTCAGAAGAAGATGAGCTGACGGAAATCAGAAACGATAGAGGACTGAGACTGCAGCACTCATCGACAGATATGGCCTCATTCTGGTTGTCTCTCCGACAGGAGTACCCCATCATCACAATGAAGGCACTTAAAACACTCCTTCCTTTCACAACACCGTATCTGTGTGAGGCTGGCTTCTCTGCTATGAACACGATGAAGAACAAGTACAGGTCGCGGCTTGAAACACGAGGAGGACTTGAGGGTATGCTTGTCAACCATCCAACCTCGGACAAGAGACATCATGAGACATCGCCAGTCACAAGTTTCCCACTAATATTGTAAGTAAGTAAAGAGTTTTTATTTGTACTCATGTTTATATTTTTAAATAAATTTTCTTACACGCTTTATACTTAATAACACAATGATTAGAATTTTAGTTATTGAACTTTTAAACACAATTTTAATACTCGTTTTTTATATGATAAAATCTCTAAAAAGCTGATGGTTTGCCTCGACAATTTTAGCGCCTTATTCAGTGTGCCGTGAGTTGAAAAGGTTGAAAATCGCTGGTGTAGACTCATCGTGTTTGAATTTCGTTTGCGCATGGACACAGTCGTTAACAGGGATTTTATACGCTTGATGATTTTAGTTGGGTTGATGTTTTTGTTGGTAAAACCGTGGAAGATCGCATAAAAGACGCATATGCTCATCGAGACAATGAGAAGGTATTACCGAGTTGCATTTCAGTAAATTTGTTACCCATTTATCATTTATGTTAGCATTGCAAGTAACTACAAAGGCACAAAGGGCGCAGCCGGCGCCGTAAGGGGCCCACGACCGCCCGAATTAATTTTCTCGTTTTGTTTTGAATATTGATTATAATAAATAAGATTGAAGTACATAACAAGTTTAGGTGCAACTCATGCTGTCCTTTCAATGTTTAATCTGAATAATTTGTCGAATGGATAAAATTTGTAAAGTTGATCTCACCTACCCATCTCTAGTTAGGCTAGCGTTTCCAAGTCATCTTGTCGTGGACTGTTTTTAATATGGAGACTCTTGAATAATTTTGATCTAGGTTTTTCGATGTTGCAATACTTTAATTTTTGCTTCCCTAATCAGTGCTCTTCTAATCTTGTGAAAGTTATCAAGTCTAACATATTTTCACGAAAACAGCTTAATGTGTTGCAGATACTTCGATGAGAGCATGAATTGGGCGTTATATCTTGGCTTCTCTAGTTTCAAACTGATTTTTATGATTACGGTTTGGCGGCTGTATGAGATAAATATGGGCAAGTTATATCGATAAACCTCGCAAATCATAGTCTTTCTATTTTAAATATATTTCAGTAAATTCAAATGTGTTTTTCTACAACATTATTTTCGTTTTAATATAAATTTATACGAATAAAAAGGCATGTGGACTAATTAGGTTGATATAATTTCTTCTTAGGATGGAAGTGGTCACTCGCACTTCAGGCTATTATTTTCACTTTTGTCTCGTGTAAATCGATTTGTTCTCCCTTCCCCTTTTTAGAGTCAACGTTTTGGGACATGACCGTCATTTTCCAGTGTCCTTGATCATTGGGTAGCTGCACAGATAGTGCCAATCCATAACTTGGAAGATTTTTTAGGATTCGAATTCTTTTCATTTTTAATATTTACCGCTGGGATTTATTAGAAATACCGATGCAAAGATGAATGATACCAACCTCGGCGTGTTCGAAGTGACTTGGGGAAAATACAATTACTTCTTTCAACACTGCCTCGAATTTTGTTCCGTCATCGCCGCTATAGTACAGGATTTAATCGTTTTGTAACCTCTCCGAAAGAAACGAATTTTATCTCAGCAAAATTGACGTAGCATATCAGTTTATCGAGCCGTGTTTAAATCTGGAGAAAAATTATCAAGAATATTTATCCGATTCCTATCTAGGATTTTCTTTTCATTGATATCGTAATTTTTTTCGGCTAAAATAAATTCGTATGTACTTCATCATTTACAATTTAGTTTTTGCGTGAAAGGTATCCTAATATCGCGATATTTCACGCAACAGAAGGAACGGGACGAGAAGAAGCAGGATATATGGAGATAGTTCCCCTTACGAGTAAGGCGGGAAGAATGTCGGCATTTCATGAGAATTACTTAATTGTGAATCGCGCGTCTTTTTCAATCGTGATTTACAACTTTTGAATACCTCTTTAAAGAATGCCGTATCTTTGTATTTCGAGCGATTAGCTAGTAAAAATATTCGTCCGATGATCCATAAAAGGTAATTTGGTCCTTGTTTTAAATTATTCCGCACAAAAACCTCAACATCTTTGATTGAATGTAGGAAAACATAAACGCCATCAGAGCCGATATTATTAAACTGATGAAACAGTGCAAAATGGTGAGGATTGAACTTTTCCATTTTGATTTCTCTCGGTTATTGGTTTTATGTAGTTGTTATCGTCATTAGTAAACAGTTCGGTAGAAAGTTCTCCACATTCTCCTGTTCTCCGCAACCTTTCTCAATTCTCAGCAGTTCTTTTCTTTCAACTCGTGTTTTCAGCAGAAAAATTTTCCTCTTTTCTCTTCAAGTTTTCCTTCAGTCGCGTCTTTAATCACGGAATCTCTCCTCAGAAAATGTCATTGTCTATTTAGTCTTCCTCTTTCTAATAATTCCTTATCATCGATTTATTTTCTTCTATTCTTCTTAATACTTTCTCATGTTTACTCAAACCGTCCATCTTATTTTCACCATTTTCTCCAAACCACATTTTCGAAGCTCTACAAGCACTGTATCATTTTTTCATGTGTTCAGGTTTCCTGCCCCTAAAGGGTGATTCTCCACACAAAAAATTCTACGAAATTCTTCTTTGGTCCTTCTTTTATGTTACCGAATATACTCGTCTATAGTTCAAGTTTTTAAGACCAAATTTTTGTGTAAAAAATTGGGGGTCGAACTATACACGAGTAATACTTTTGAGGGTTTAAAATCTCTGATCTAAAAAATTATCTCTTAAAAAATATCATAATAAAAATCAAGATATTTTTTGGTCACCCACCTCGCTGACTTAACTTCTATGAGGTTATTTGTTAATAAATACAGCCATGAACAAGAGTTTTATGGTTTTAGTACATAAATAAATTTACAGAAAAGTTAAGCATGCATTATATTTTATGTAAAGAATTTCTCTTTATTTTGTTATAAAGCCTTTAGCCAAACCTATATAATAACTCCATTATGTTACTCCAATATTGTTAATTCCAAATGATGATGACAATGTATAAAGTCACAAAGTTGAAGAATTCAAATGAGTTTATTTCATCTTGTTCAACTATCATTCATAACTTTTATTAAAGGTTTTACGAGTAATATGCGTCTATTAGTTTTCGTTATATAAGCTTAATTTACGTCTATTTGCTAGAAATTCTGCCACCATTCGTATGTCGCATCTCGTAGTTAAAAAGTAACAAATATTTTTCTTCTCAAGATCGTGCAATAGGTTTACGATGTTTACAGTTTATTATTAGTATAGCATTATTATGATACTAGAAGCTGTTGAAAACCAAGATCGTTCTATATACCTCGATTGTGATCCTCGAGATATCGAAACGAAAAATGTCGATCCTGACGGAAATCTAGGGTAAAAGAGTAAGTAGAAAGCTAGGATCGAATTATACACGAGATAAATGAAAAAATCTATTTTTTTCGCCGAGAAATCGGAGGTCGAACTATACACGAGTATATACGGCATTAGCTGGTGTTTTCAGCATATTTCCCGAAAACTAATTACTTTCCTAACAATTCAATGGATTCCTACTGTTACTCCTTCCGTTAGAATGACTGCCGAACTTCTGGGCTGAAAACTAACAGGCCAATACCCAACTTCAAACCGTTTTTGAATTTGTTTTTTAAGAAGATCCTAAATGAATCCTTCCATTTAATTGGAAGAAAAGCGCGCTTAACACTTGGATTGTCTTTTTTGTTTTTAACTGCCGCATCTTCATTTTATCGCCTTTGTCATTCAGAGATTCGGAACGAGCGTTTAGGAATTCGCCCTCTCGCTCTGCTCCTTCCTTCAATGTCTCTCCCCATTCTCTCTTTCGGACACTTTCTCCAGTCGCAACGTGAGCTGCTTCTTCTAAGGTTGCGTGGGTGGCTGCTGTCACTCCCAGCATAATATGACTATGCAATGCGAACCGTACGCGCGGCGAATTACCGCGTGTGCATTTTCACGAGGTCATACCATACCATGGCGATATACGAATAAAACTAATTTCAGAGGTAGTTTTTTACTAATAGCAGGTTACTTTTAAATATGAGAGCGTACAAACTCGCGAAAATTCTTCGAATAAAATACAAGTTGTCTTTAATGACTGAGACCCGCATAGCGACGTAAAATAGAATTGCTTGACTTGGCTCGGCGAAAACGGCGTAAAGTGTTCGTAATAGCTGTAAATATGAGTGCGTGAATTCGAACACTTAAGAAAGACGATATATATTAGGTGAGACTCTAATATCACGCTATTACAATAACAAGAGCCTAATTATGTCCATCACCATCGGAAACAATTTATCAATTCGCTAATAAACACCATCTGACGAAAACGCTGATATTTCCAGAAAATATAACGTTATGGGGAATCCCTAATTGTTCTAAACTTTCTTACGTATAATTTGTTGTGAAATGAGTAAATACGTACGCGTACACTTGTGCAAGTTAATTCCATAAATAATCGCTCACAATACGCGCGTTCGCATTTCTGCGCGCTCACCTATTGAGAGGCGTGCCTCGTTTCGCTTTGTAGAGCGAAATGCGATCTCGTGATTCTATTTGCCTCGCTCATTCTTAACCTCGGCACATATCAACCGCTTTTATCACCATAGTAACTATTATAGAAATTTTATCAACATATGAAAGCATTGCGTAGGCTCGATGAAAAATCCAGCGTGTTGTAAAAGCGTCTCTTCCATGGAATAACCTTTCTTTATAACGTAACTAATGAATTGCTGGCTATCGAGTTTCGATAAAAGTTTGTTGCCATTGTATTGTTGACAATAAGGGTTTCTATTAATGCATTTGATCGACATGGAAGAATCTCAGATTTTACTGGTATAAGTTGCTCTTCTGGAAGTTTTTTATACCATTATGCGGATTTTCAGATTTTTTTTGCGATGTTTTCCAACATTTTCGAATCTCCTCAATTCTTAAACTTAAAAAAAATCCATGTTCAAAGTGACATTTTCCGCTATTCGCACGCTGGAGTTCAATAGATTGGAGTTTTTGTTATCCAACTTAAGAAAAAAATAAATTACGAAGTAATTAGTTGACTCTGCGACCTCTTTTTGTTTATATATTAATGAAATTTGACACGACCGCGGGATGTACCTCACGTCATTAATCCCTTTTGCTCTGCCCCGCCTATGTTCTTTCGTTTGTTTGCTAATCGATTCTTCGGCGACGTTATAAGTCGCCGATTCATAATTATTGGCATTTATACGCTTATGGCGACTTCCTGCGAATTATTCGTCAGCATTCTGTCGTGACTATTCGCTTTCGCCGAGGGAATGATTTCCGACTGTCTCTCCTTTGGAACGGGATTCACGTGACCTTAACGTCCAATCATGTAGTCGAACGAATATTCTGCCGCGGTCGGCGAATCCATTAGTTTGAACGCTATGCGGACACTGTTGTCGGATGTTTTTAACCTGCTCATTTTTACTGTTTATGCTCTTTCTGTTAGAGTAGGACTCACAGGAGAAACACTTATCTTGAATCAATCTATTTCAAATTTTATGCTGATAGTGATGTTGCTTTTTCATTTTTTTGGGACCTTCTCCAGGCTTGTCCATAACCTTTTGCCTAGAATCTTAGGATTGAGATAGGAGTTCTGCACTTGGATGTGTGGATACGTTAAAAGAAATGGTTAGTCGACGATAGAATGTAATATGATACGGATTTTTATCGGTAAAATTTGCCATGCTAATGCTCTTTACTCACTTTTAAAGACGAACTCTCAACATGTATTATATATATTATATACCTTGGGTATACAAATGAAAAAATTGATGTTGGGTTTAAAATGTGCACCTTAAAACCGAATTACTGAATTTCTGTAGACTTTCTGCAAAATATAATGCCGTAAAAAGAAAATATATTAATCTTAATCGATACAAAGTTATCCCGTCATCTTTTGCTCAGCAGTTAAACCAGAATAGCGTGATATGATTCAGTAGTCGTAAAATGGAGCTGCTATGGTCCGAGAAGGCCAGAAAATTGTTGGACGTGAGTTTAGCGAAGTGTAGGTCTGTGCAGACGGAGGAGTCGATTCCTTCCTTTCTGGCGGCCTGGCGGCGAGGGCATCCTTCACTCGATGGATATAAATGCGGGAGGAGAGAAGAAGAGAGGATGCGTCTATCTGAGGGGAGATAACCGCGAAAGCGTGGAATTGTCTCTTCCTCTTAGGAAATTCCTGCCGCTGGATGCCTATAGACTGGTGGGGTTGAGAGTGTGGATGGAGTTGGGGAGGTGGGAGGCTCGCCGGTGGGAGGGACCGTTGGAACGAGTGAGAGAGAGAGATGCGAGGGAAAGACCGGGCGGACGGATGTCTATGGCCGACGCCCTTCACCCTCTCCTCTCCCCCTATATCTGTGAATCGGATGTCCGCGTCTCGTGGGAAGACGCAAATCATGGAGCAGAGAAAGAGAGAAGTCCAGGGAATGGGGTTTGAAGGCCTTCAAGACTTTCGTTCCGAGTCGAAAAGAGAAAATTCCTGAGAAAAAGTTGCGGAGCGCGAGTTTGCGGCAGAAAGTGTGCTGCGCGCATGAATGGAAATCGGGGCGCGCTGCGTTTTGCGTGTGTGTGTTTACGTGCATGTGTGTGTGCGCGCGCGAACCGCAACGCCGCTCTTGTTGAAAGGGGGTGGGGGAGTATCAGCATACCGGCTGTAAGGTCGCCGGCTCTGATCGTGAAGTCGGCGGGGAAATTTCTATAGAATATCAATCATAACTTAAAACTTTGAAAGTCTTTTTGCGTAAAATAAATTGTTGTTCTTCAATTTCTCAAACCGTATCGAAAAGACTATAGTGTAGTTTGGTCTTGCTTTAATGTTGTTCGGTGTGTCGGTTGCCACGTCAAATTAGAATATATATTTTTGTTTGTCAGGTTGGCATTTAAATAGGATCATGCTTAACACTCAGGCATGCTATCTAAAGATTTATGTTAATGAAGCATATGTCTAGAACAGAGGTGTCCAAGAGAATTTCGATTCCCACCAAACTTGAGGCGATGAGCTCACACAGTACAAAATATATGCAATAGTAATACAGGATGTGCAATCTTTTGGAAGTAGATTTGAGTCTATAAAGGAATTGTAGTGATTGATTTTTTTAAGTGCGTCGACAGCTATGGTCATTTTGCACTGTCAACAACTGGACATACATACGGAAAGGAGCAGGAAAACCTGGTGCCGGCATTAGCCTACTCTTTTCGAAAATCACCAAGGGCTTAACGTCCCTTCCGAAGGACAAAACGTTGAATTTGCGCGGTCTCCTCAAACCACACAAACAGGGGGCCGGGCGACCTCTGAAAAAACCCTACTTGCGCAGGATTCGTGCCCGCTACCCCTTCGAGCAGCAGGCGTGTAGCAGCCAGGGTCCTAACCAATATACCACCGGCACCCTCGCTATAAAGGAAGATAAATCAAAACTGATAATGGCCACAGTAAATTATAAGCTTTGAAATATATGCAGGAAAAAGTAGTTTTCCACTCATGCCTACAACATAGAGAGTTAATTGAAAGTATGGTTAATATTATACTCCAAATTACTTCGTATGAGAACTATTTTCCACACCAATTAATATATAAGTAATCTTATAATGATAGAAACGGATGTATGAATCATGCGCTTTATATCTACGCTTCAATTTGTTTTAGCACTCGTCAAGAGTAATTGTACGGCTTGTATTTGTGTAGTCCAAAATATTTACACGATATTTGCTAATTACGAGTGGAGGCCATTTTAGTGTACGTTCTGATAGAATCCGAGAGGAAAGAGAGTTTCCTTTTGCGTTTCCTTTCGCGCATTCATTCACTTCCAAATGTCACGCTTTTTTTTGTCGGACCTTTTATTTATCCTTTCATTCGCGCAAGTCGCCGATGGATGGAGAGCATTGCTGACGTCATTCTCTCCACTCTCCTCGAGAGAGTTCGAGCGCCATGTTTTGTTTTTTCATGGATCAAAAATGTTTAGTTACTTTGGCCTACAAAAGATTCTTCTTTCCAAACTCATCTGGCAGAGTATCCCTTATGAACTTCAAACATTTGTATATTGATTTTCAGTTTGATAAAAAATATATGACGTATCCTATTATCACGAAATTGCGTTATACGTTGAATATACAAGAAGGAAGTATTTTTCAAAGGCACTGAATTTCGGTTGCCGTCTGTTTTTCTCCTTTCCGTATGGCCGGGCCCATTTGTGATGGATATTGTGCCTCCGACAGTTGCTGACGTAACAGCAAGTATGGCGGGATTATTTTTATTTCTTGCATATAGCGAATATTTATTTGGTTTATGGAAAATTTCCTCCGCCTCCTGTCGTGTCGTTTTGAAGCTGTGCGAATCGGTCGCAGCATTTTTTTTAGTTGTCTTACTTATGTTAGAAACACTTTGGAGATGGGTGACTCGTGATAAGCAGTCATCTCGTGCAATTCAATGCCGGATGTTTGTTCTTGAATATTTTCGTCTCGAGACAGACAGAATATAACTCCAAAAGAAAAAGCCGTAGGAAACGGAACAGAAAAATTCGTGTGAAATGTGACGTCAACAACGTCGGAGATATGTAAAATGGTGGATCATTGACCTTTTTTTATGCCGACTTGAAGTTGGATGGAAAGGCTGATGCTGGCGCCATGGCAAGGAGGTCATTGCTTATAATGCGTGCGAAAGCGTTAATGATTACAAAGGAAAGACGATACTTTTGCCATCTCACCAGAAAAACTGAGGCACGAAAAAGCGATAAAAATTGGGATGAATTAAAAATATAATTTGCGTTTTGCCGCGAGATCTTCCTTTTTTCTTGGTTTCCTCCGTGGAGCGTCAACCGGAATCATATCGTTATGATATGCGTTCGCTTGCGATCCATCGAGAGCAGCTGTGCGTCAAAATCTCGGGATCGCGTCGTACAATGGCCGATCGAGGTTTGTCTCTCGATCGCCTGCTTGGTTTAATCGTCATTCTTCGAAATCCGATTTACCCCTGCTGAATTTGTTCGGAAACTCTCGAAACGATTCGTTTCTCGTGTTTAACGGTGCTAAACTGAAGACGGATTTTTTGCATCGAGATTGATTCGATTGCGCAATAACCCCCGCGCATCCATCCCTTAACGCAGGCATGTCAAACTGGCGGCCCGCGGCCCTCATGCGGCCCTATCTGTGCCTTACCGCGGCCCGAATGCTAATTTTTTCTAAACTAAATCGTTGGAGACTTTATAGAAATATTTTATTTTTGCAAAACGGAGACGAGTTTGTCATGTTTACTGAGGTACAACAGAACGCGTTTTCTAAATTATTGTTTTTAATGAGGTAATAGACGTCCAATCTTCTAGAAAAAGTCCGTTTTTTCTACTCAGTCCCTAATTAAACTGCTTTAATCCTAATGCGGCCCTTCTATGACATCAATGGCTTTAATGTGGCCCTGATACCTCTTCAAGTTCACATGCCTGCCTTAACAGTTTACCAGCGAAAATTCTCCGCATTCCATTCAGTGGAGGAGAACACTCCGTGTCGCGATACAACCCCCAGTCACCTGATATCCTTTATATTGCGGCCGAATAACCCATTGTGTTGACTTAATATCCCATCATATCGACTGAATATCTCGGGCTTGAAAAATTACTGGATATATCAAGGTTGTTATAAAAATTTCAGGCTTCGAAGGGCCGAAATATTTCAGTCATTGTCTGAAATTTACATATACGATTTATATAAGTTTTTATTTAGCCCATCCAGCACGGAGAACGAGTCACACTAGTCCTCCGTACTGAATGGGTTCAAGCAAAAAAGTGCCATTTGTTTTTTTAGGTAAACTAACCCAGGGATATCGAAGGACAAGTATGACTCGTCCTTCATACTGAATCGGTTATTATATTTTTTACCTACAACATTATATTTGTGTATTTTGTATAGTAATTTATTTTGTTTGTGTTCTTCCAAGGCATACACATATATGAATTAAAAATCCTTTTCAAATTATTGAACAGCCCACAGATGTTAGTATAAAATTTGGAATGCAATAATTACATTTTTCGAGCCGAGAGGCTTTAAACGGGCTGTGAGTAGTCTCATGGGCGGCCGGGCTTAGAGCTCTGCACGGGCCTGATTTTCTAGTCCCGGCTCGGCCTACAATTTTGTATGGGCCCGTGCAGAGCTCTAGTATCCCCTCCTATTGGCTGAATATCCCTTCATACGCAGGTGATAGAAAATGATTGAAGGTCCTGGAGCAACTTCATCTTCAAATTATCATGTTAGTTATTATTTTACTGCATCACGGGGAACACCGCCGTGCATGAGCCCTATCGCCGGCGGGGGCCCTGGAGCAACTGCTCCATTTGCTCCGTCTTTAATCAGGCCTTGCTCGTACCGACTTAATATCCTCTCCTATAGACTGAATGTCCTCTCCTATCGACTGAATATCCTCATCTTTCAACTGAATATCCTCTTTTATCGACTGAATATCCTCTCCTATGGGGTTAATATCCCCGCCCTCGCGGATGGGGCGAGGGGACGAAACGTAGTAGCCATTAGGGCGAAAACGAAACTCGATTCCTAGGCAGTCTATTGCGTGCGATTCCTTTGCCGCTCATCGTCACACCGCGTGCGCGTTTCCCTTGTCGTTTTTCGGCGTGTCCTCGATCTCTTCACTCCCTCACACTCCCTCACCATTCCCTCACCATTCCCTCACCATTCCCTCACCATTCCCTCACCATCCCTCGCCATTCCCTCGCCATTCCCTCACCATTCCTCATCCTCCCTCACCATTCCTCATCCTCCCTCACCATTTCCTCACACTCCCTCGCTCGCTCGCTTCCACCGGATTCACGCTTCTTTCCCTTCCTTTCTTCCTTCCCTCCCACACGTCGATCTCATTTATCGCTCAAATACAAAGACGGATGTCGCGATTCTAGTTTCATAATCGACCAAATCGCCGTGCGTAAACCACTCTCTCTCTCTCTCCCTCACTCCTTTCTGTCCTCTCACCGTCTCTCTCTTTCTCTCATCTTTCTTCCCCTCTTTACTTTCTATCCTCTTTCTTCCCATCTCTCCTTTCTGTCTTATTTCTCCTTCTTTATCCTCTCTCTCTCTCTCCTCTTTCTCCCTCCCTTTCCATCTCTTCAAGTGTTCAAGTGTGAATTAAGATCGAATTATGTATGTTTAAATTTCTGCGGAACGAAGGCCAACATGTCTTTTGCATACGATCGTCTCAGCCGCAAGTGCTCTCGTGTGAGCAGAATGCATTGATCGGTTCGAAGGGACGATTCGGCGTGTCGCGTGCATATGGGATAGTGCCGAATCTGCTCCGCCCCTTCAAAGGTGAAAGTAGGTCGCCTCTCGCACTCGCGTGTTCGCCAATCTGGGCGTGCGTAAGCCTCCGCTGGGGGCGAGTTCACGTCCCCGCAGCGGACCTCGGTTATAAACTGGGGCGATCTTACATGCGCGTGAAGCTTAGAGATTTTTTTCTTGCTGTGGAAGTCGTATGATAAAACATTCGTATGATAATGATAATTAATGTTGAATCATTAAAGGGGGTTGCTTCGAGGGCGAGATGTTTGCACCTGTTCGCACGTCGACGCAATCGCGACGACTTCAAATTTTATTCAGAATTGAGTTAAGTAAATCCGTGTTACGCCTAAGGAGGAATTCTGCCCAGTATTGAAAGGATTATTTCAGCACCAAAGTGATTTAATTCTCTATTTAAAAATTTTATTTCCTGTGCTTTAATTTTAGTTTTCTCTTCTTGAGTATCTGCTCTTACGAATGGTATTTATTATTCAGTTTTTACTCTTTTTACATTTCTTAAAATTAATAGCGTGTCATGCTTGCAAAAATGTTGTTTTGTTAAAATAGTTTTACAGATTTTCCTTTTATCCTCGGAAATATTACTTAAGGGGTTTCATATTATTTTAACGTATTTCATTTTTTTCTAAAGCTATATGAAACTATGGCATCCATCTGAAAAAATCATTAAACTTGGCAAATGGTGGGTAAAAATAAAGTGATTTTTATCTTTAAGATGGGTCAGCGATCCCTATCTCTTCTTATATAGAAGCTTCCGGAGTGAGAGCTGCCTAATACAAGTAAAATTTCCAAATGTGTATTTTATTTTTATCGGATTGTTAGTCGAGAAAATCCACGTGCTGAACCTAACTGTGGCGATGAAATAATTTGCTTCCAGTCGCCTCTCTTTTTCTTTCTATAAATTACGTAAATTTTGAGAAAGCGTAATAAACGTAAAAACGAAATTCTCAACCAAGTTAACTATTGCAGGCATTATTTTGTGGAATCTCTCCATATTCTAAAGTAAAGTTGTTTATTTCTCCTTAAAACTTTAATTGTGAAGAAATATACAAGATTCTTTACTTTAGAACGTTTCTGAACTATGCTTCGCGAACACATTTATTTCCGAAGCATTATGAATTATATTTTAGTCTAAAAAACGTTTCGTCTTGTTGTTCTTGCATTTAAAGTCATTTTTGTCTCCATAACATTTAGCGGCAATTAAGATGCCACACAAAGTATTTACTTAAAGCATTCCACGCTCGGCGGAGATAAATTGAGTGTTTTTAGTAGCACAAGACCTTCACGCTCATTTAAGAAGTAGCATTGTGAATATCCATCATGTGTTACTGACGGGATGGGCGTCTGTTATTCTCATGACATAATAACAACCTTGACGCACGCTGTATTTCCAAGGCAGAAAGTGACTTCATCGAACTGTGTATTGTATAAAAAATAAGAATTTAAATGACAGCCGTACAAGTTCCTTCTTTGGATTACAACCTTGTCTTGCCTTTTTTTTTAATCTTGATGACCATGATCTCTCAGAGGTTAAGAATTTTCATAATTAGAGTAGTTTTTTCCACTTTCAATGTCAACAGAAGTTGTCATGGAGAAAAAAATCCTGCCGTAGCTGTTGGCGTCAGCTAGTAAGTAAAATTTGGACAGTATTCTTAAATAGAAAATCGGGTGGATTAGCCTATGCCTAAAACATTTCCGACAGATTCCCAACTTTAATTTCGATGCAGTTTGATGCAGTTATGTGCGAGAGTTTAACGGTTCCACTCACTGGGACCACTCGTGGACATATGTGTAGGAATGCACATAGGTACACGTTAAGACATGCAGCGTTTGCCGTGTTGGAATTTTTCTTTCTATTCATCGGGTTGGGATATTTACCGCCGAAGCGAATGAGAACGTTCTCGCGGAATAACCCGACCGTTTCTCTTTCCGGTTAACGTCCTCAAGAGGCGTGAATCCCTCTCTCCTACTTCCATCCGCACAAAACGCGGTTATTAGGCGCCGTATCGCCCGATCCGAGCCAATCCACTCTTTTGCGCCAACGGAAGAGAGCGATCGAGAGAGAAAGAGGGCGCCGTCTTACAAAACCCCGCGATTTAACGGTGAGCGGGAGTCAGTCATCCGGCGGAAGAGGTCGAACGGGCGAGTCTCGCTTTAATTAGAGAGTTTGTGTACGGCTGTGAGTCGCCTATCGGAGAGGCATCCCATCGCGGATCTTCCTATAGCCTCCCGAGAACGTTGCTTAGCGACCGTGACTCCTCTTTCTGTCTTCTCCCTCCCCCTTTCTCTCCCTCGATTGCACCCTTCCCTCGCCCCGTTCCCTCTCTTTGCCTCACCCTCACCTCTCAAAAGCCTCTCTTCAGCCTTCGCGTGACTCTCATCCCCTCGCCCCTGGCGAGTCACGAGCGAATATCTGCCTCGCCCACTGCCAGCGGACATTCCGCCCCGCCCTCCGCTCCCATCATCCTCCCCCACCGTTCCCTCTCCCATCATCCTCCCCCGCCCCTCCCCCCTCCTACCCCCACCACCTCCCCCCTCTTACCCCCACCACCTCTCCCCCTCTTACCCCCACCACCTCTACCCACCTCTCACCCCTGCGCAAACACTCTTCTGACGCCACTTCTCCTTTTACCTCTGCATTCGTATGTGGCGCGTCACCGCGTCCATCGCGGCCCTGGATTCCAGTTGCGTTAGGACAGCTCGGAGGCTCGGACGCGCTTGGCGACGCGTCTACACCGGACACGTATGACATGAGACGACGACACCCATCCCACGGACGCGTCCGTTCGGGCGGACCGGGTCTGTCGTCGGGAGAGCCACTCGGAC
The DNA here is from genome assembly GCA_028673005.1 of Tanypteryx hageni. NCBI lineage: Eukaryota > Metazoa > Arthropoda > Insecta > Odonata > Petaluridae > Tanypteryx > Tanypteryx hageni. The sequence goes on from CM054113.1 coordinate 222,925,463, forward strand.
TAAATCGAAATAGGGAACAGAAATGCTCGGCTTTTTGTTTTTTGTATGTCAGGAAAATGTTCGTACTCAGACGGAAGGCGTGGTCATATAGCATTTTTTTAAGTCCTCGCGGTTGGATGTATAGGAAAAACGGCATATGATTATTTTTAGATGCAAAAGCGAGGTTAAAAGTCAAATTGTAAAAATGTTTATTTTCTATAAATCTGCCAAGAATTGTGACAAATCAAATCTATGGCGACTTTGGAGGAGTTAGATAATAATTAATAATTTACGAGAGATTTATTTCTAGTTCAGTAGCTTAAGTTGAAGAATATAGGCATTCATTATACTGGTAACTTCGTAATTGTAATTCGTTTAATGATGTATATACATTCGAACTATAACGGCTATAATTCCAATTCTTAAGAGGTTTTTTCGTTTTCCGTTGGCATTCCCATGCATTGACGTGAGGCTCTTTGAATTACATTTTCAATAATTCGAATTTTCTTAATTTAAGGTTCGGTTTACAGAGGCTTCAATGTTGTTATTTTCGCCACTCGTAGCTATGTTGATCAGAAAAATGTATCTTATCAATAATGAATCTGTTCCAAACTTTAAAATTGGATTTGAACAAAGTACGGACCCAGCGCTGGCATGCAAGGAAAAAAGAAATAAATAGAGGAAACGCTAGTTACATGAAGATTATAGCGTGGCAAAGATGGAGGGCTGAAAGGAAAGAACGATTCCAGAGGATGAGACCGGGAAGGCCGCGAGAAAGAGCGTCGGCGCTTCTGAGGCGCGTCAGCCCGAGTCGAGGAGCGCTATCAAATGCGCCGCTGCTACATTGCATTGCGGGCGGCGTTTCGCGTTTCATTCTTCTCGCTTAATTGCGAGGAAATATTTTTTGTCGAACAATCATTTGCGCCAACAGCGAAAAAGCCTTCTAAGGGTTTCGGCGATAGCAAACGTAAAACGCATTAAAATAAATGAAAAATAATTATTGCGATAAAATAAAGTTCTTAGGGAAAACAACTTTGGTTTGGTGCTTAAAATTGAAAAGTAAATTTTATATAGAGAAACTAACAAAGGTTTATTTAAAAGACGAATGCCTGGAAATTTTTTTGATCGATGTATTAGAAATTCCTTATGCGTTTGAATCTAAATGATTTTTTGTCTTTCTTTCCTTAATAACAAAATAAAGACTTTTTACAGTTTTTTATATATTCATAAAATTTTTATTCAAATTTTGTAAATAAATTTTTTTATTTAATAATTTATTCAAATAATTTATCGTCTCTTTTGTTAGTTAATAGCTCAGAAAATTTTACTTCTAAAAATTTGTCATATAAACAATAGTTTACGTAAAATTCGGCAAGTATAATTATTTTATGTGTATCAAAACCTAAGAAAATTTTCTCCAACAAACGCAAATTGTGATACTTCCGCTAAATAATATAATTAATATTACCATATATGTATTGCAGTAAAAGTTTATATGTTCCAATTAATTGTGCGGCGAAGGCCTGCAGAACTTAATTCACACACGAAGATGTTCGGTCGTGATTCTATGAGTGACTTTCTACCTCGTCTAACGTTAGCTATATTGTCATCAGTAAATATATTTGATACGACTATTATTATGAGCTAAAATTCAGTCAACCATATATATATATATACATATATCAGTTAAATAATGTCAATGAAATGTATTTTCCTTGACCTTATGCTCCTATAACATGAAATATCTTTCATCTTGTGCAATCAGGGCAATTCTTTATTAGTTTCAGATTGTCTACAAATTTAAATATCTTTCACGAAGCTGAATATTTAATATGAACAATTTTTAACACGTCATAATTTTATTTACCCTTGAACATGGTTTGTTTTTCCGTATAATTTGTCTTTGGTTTCCTTGAGCCTCCAATCTCTCCACTGCGCTGGATTCCTCTATCATCCCCTTTCCCTCCGCCCTCAATTATTATGCGCGCTTTTTTTGGCATATATCAATGTTTTTCGGGGGCACCCCTCTGCCTCCTCCCTTTCGCCCCTTCACCTCCTCGCCCCCTTTCTGCCACGCCTTCCATTCTCTCTCCCCCTCCTCACCCTTCCCATCCCAGCCCATAAAGCGGGCTTATGAATGAGCGCCTCGCGTCGCCTCGTGCATCACTCGAGTTCCTTGATTCTCCTCACGCTCTGAGTCGTTCTGGGATTTCGGCGGTCGAGTTGGTCATGTAGCGGTATAAACCAACCGTTTCACGTGAATCACTATTCGAATCATTTGTTTTCTTCACTAATATGCACGAAACGATTACCCGTTCTGCCTTCTTCGCTATGCATTCGTTTTCCGATTAGAACTCCCATTTATTCTGGAAGAGATGCCGAAAGGCGAGTTCAGATAAATCAACCATCCCCGACTTTATCCAACTTCATTTATTTGCTTGTCGCGGGACCGATACGAAAGTGTCAACAATCCGCGGACGGATTTGTAAAACTTTCCTCTTCGAGAGTATGTTTCTTGGCAGTGGCCTTGTTGCTTATGCAAATTACACCGACCTTGTGGCACAAGTTAGCGGTTCTGCTGGTATGCCCGAGACGTACCGTAATCCCTTACTGTTACCGTCGGGAATGTTGGTTTGTGTGCGGTGTGCGTAATTTGTTGGCTGTGATAGAGTAAAGGAACTAACTTGTTGGCATAGAGAGTCGGCAGGTGATGGACGGTTGTTCTAAGTGGTCGTAAATAAGAGTGACCACGGAGATCGCTGGAATCATGTCCTTGCTTGAGATCTTGAAGCAATTCGCGATTGTCGCGGGTTTTTGCATTCCTCTTGTATCGTTTCCAAATTATCATTTCGTGCCGAGAGGCAGCCATGTGGTTATAAATCTCGCAATCATCAGCGTGCAAAAGTAAACAATTGGGTCGTAACGGTGGCATCTAGATCCAAGATAAACGTCTCCAAAACTGAATTCCTCGTCCATCCGGATATCGTTTGTCGCCGATTTGTATAAAATATCGAACGCCGGCAAAAAAATCTATTATCGGGGGATACAATTTTTTTGATCGTTTTCCTTTTGCGGACTTAAAATATTGCGTCACATGCTTCGCGTAAAATCTCAAATTTTCATTCAGATTCTCTTAACGGATAACACGAAAATAAAACTCCGTCGCTTAGGTGTTATCGCCACGATTTCCAGTTCTATCCGACTGATTGAATTTTATCTCCGCCACTCGCTCGAGCAAAGAGCCTCTCGTATTATCGTCTTGGGCCGTGCAATCGAAGGAGAAAAAATGAGAACCGTCCAATTTCCAATCGCCTTCACTCACGCGGAAGGAAACTCGTCGTCGCACTCAACATTTAGCGTTCGAGCCTCTATTGCGTCGAGCAGCGGTTTCCATCCGCCGCGCTTTCCCTTCCGCCCTATCTGCGCTCCCCGCCTGCGGACATGGACACGAGCACCGACGTGGCAAATGCCATCGGAAGAAGGTCCGGAGGCAGAGGGGGAGGGTGCACTTTCGTGTGCGACGTCGCATTTCCTTGGCGTCTCAATGCCGCAGTTTTGGAGATATTTTGAGTCGAGCAAAAAGGTCGGAGGGTAGGGGAAAGGGGGTGGAAGGAGAAGCACCCAACTCCCTCCACGCAAATGGTCGCTGACCTTGCCACGCACGCTCCGTGCATCGTTTCGAGCCAAGTGAATCGCCGCGGGATACGGGAGTGCGCCCATTGCTATTTCCTACGGAGATGGACCTTCCGATCGGTCGACCCAGAGGATTATATTTGCTGGCGATCGATTCGGCCGTTGGCGCCATTTCTCTCCACCCCCTTCTGCATTTCGGCCTCCGCGCCCCCTTTTGGGCCATCGCGACCGTTCGACGACGTGTCCGAGGGTCTCAATTACGCCCCGAGACATGGCGGTTCGGTGAGAGTGGCGAATTTCGACCCCGTTGTCGCCATTCTACTCGATTCGCAAAGGCTGGACGGTCCATCTCGTTGGCATCGACCGATATTTTGGCCTTTCCGAATTAGACCAGTGTCCGCTCCGTAATTTGCCTCTCCTCAGGATTGTAATGCGAAGAGTTCAACCGTTATCATGTACGTGGATGATTAAATTTTATTTTTGGGTGCTGGGTTCACTCTTCGACACCGTATGACAATTACAAAATAAAGGGATCAACATTATCTTCACTTTTGATTTTGTCAATCCCGTCTTTCTGATCTCTGTGATTCAGGAATTTTCCACCAAAGACTTAGAAATTTCGTCTATGGATTGTACTGAATGAACCATGCTTCATCCTTTATGGATGACCCCGTCCAGGATACTTTCGCCTTCCTGAATATCTGGTTGAACAAATTTCCGCCCATCGTAATCTTCATTTTCTTGTTCAACGCTTATGGCACCAATTTTACGACGGCAAAAAAACCTATCGAGAATAATTGGAATAGTATAAATGACGCGACAGTATCGATAGCATAGAGCCAGAGATTAGTTTTCCAGTGGCGCCAATTGCGTATTGTTACTATTAAGTCCACAAGAAATCAATCAGGAAACATTTTGGTCACACCTCGTAAATAGGCTGAACAAAGTTAGGAAAAAATCATATTGTTGCTTTCTAAAACTGTATTGCAAGGCATTTAATTGCGTATCGCAGCAGGTAACCGCTTGGGTCACCTCGGCTCGCACGATTCCCTCCTTCTTAATGGTCCTCCGACATCTTCAGTCGCCGAATTCGTCCCTTTAAGACGTCCGACCCTATAAGCCGCTGCGAACTGCCTCGCCACGCCCCCCACGCCGCGACTCACCTGTGTCATTTGCACCGTATAAAATTACACGGCACGCTATACCGTGGCGGCGAGCCCTCCCCCTGCGGGAAAGAGAGATCTTAAAGGTCGTCGTCTCGTGGGGGACCTTCTATGCGGGATGGGTGGGCGGTCGACGGCGAGAGGGGATGTGAGGTGGGAGGGGAGGGGAGAAGGGGGAGGGTGGGGAGAGGGGATTTGAGGGAGGGGAGGGGAGAAGGAAGAGGGTGAGAAGAGGGAAGAAGGGAGGGGGTGAAGAGAGGGGATTTGAGAGAGGGGGAGGGGAGAAGGGAGAGTGGAGAGAGGGAATGGCAGGGAGCAGGAGAGGGAAGAGGGGATGGGAGGGAGGAATGAAAAAGGGCAGGTAGAGAGAGAGGATTTGAGGGAGGAGGGGCAGAAGGGAGGATGGATTAGATATTAGATTGAGACTAGGAAGTCCCATCTTCCACCTAACAGCTTGTCATGATACAAATATAATAATACTTTCAAGAATTAACAATAATAATAATACAATAAAAAGATAATAATTGTGTGGGAAAAATGATGAAAAAACCCACATCCACATGGAGAAGGGATGTGAGGGAGGGGGAGAACGGAGTGTGGACGAGAGAGGTGCTATTTCAGAGGCGGCACCGGCGATCCTCCCACGGAGCGAGTCACCGCTCGGTCGAGGGTGTCCGAGTGTTTCGCGGAGAGTCGTGGGAAGGCGTCCGGCGTGGCAGCAGGGGGAGGGAAGGGGGGGGGGGGAGCGTACTGTTCGTGGAGTAGTAGGTGGGGGAGGGGAGATAGCAACGTGAAAGCGTGGGAGTGACCGTGCGTCGCAGCGACCGGCCACCTCCGCGACCCCAATCCCCTCCGGCCCCAGTGGGAGGTGTGGAGAGCCAGAAGGGGGGCGGGAGGGCTGGGGGAGAGGGTGTCGTCCGGTGGGGCACACACTGCGATCCGCGGCGGCGACCTCGCTCGATTTTCCCTCTTCTCTTCTCGCTCTCTTTCTCGATCTCGGCTCGTATTTTTCTCCCTCGCGCGTGCGTTCGCATTCTGCCTGAAAAGATTTAGCCCCGAGCAGGGTCGGATTAAGAGACCCATGGGCCCCACGCAAATCGTAAATTTCAACGGAAATTTCAGGAAATTAAGCAATATACTTATATTTTATTCTAATGTTAACACAAAATAACAAATCATGAAACAATATACAAAATTTTCAAATAAGAAAACTTTTTTTGTTTTATATAGTATCTTCTTCTTCATCTAAAGGCTAAGCCTTGTCGCTGCAACCATGAACTCCTGTCCTCTGCCATTCTCTTCAACATCTCGTATTTCTCAACTCCCATCACTGACTTCACGTCATCTAGGTATTTCTTTCTTGGTCTGCCTCTTCCTTTCTTCCCTAACAGTTTCCCCACCAAGATGTTCACAATTAATTCATTATGTCCAATCACATGGCCTAAAAATTTTGCCTTCCTTTCTTCCATTCCTTTGTTCCAGTTTCTTCCAAAACTTCAATGTTTGTCTTTCTCTCTGTCCAACTTGTCTTTATCAATCTTCTCCATATCCACATTTCTGTCGCTTCCAGACGGGACCTCTCCCTCTTTCCTAACGTCCAACTTTCACTACCATAAAGTAAGGTACTCCAGACAAAAGCTTTTGCAAAGGATTTCCTTACTTCCAAATTCATATTTCTCTATCGCCTTCCCGATCTTTGTAATAGTTTGCTGAAGCGCTTCCCTGACTATGACCCCTTCACTAAGTCTACTAACTTCCAATTTAAACCGAATATTTGATTTGTTTGGTTGCCTATTTTCCTTCCCCTTTCTTCTGATTTGTTTGTCTTTCTATTTGCTCCTTACCCTGATTTCGTGTGATTGGTGTACTATGTATGTCTTCTGTGTATTTATTGCTAGAGTATTAGTTATTTTGTTTAATAGTTTTATTTTTGTTTTATTCTTGTTACTTCGTTGTTATGTGTCCAATGTAATTGGCCTTGTGCTGTTTTTGGGCTTTTTCAAATAAATAAATATGACTGCTTGTCAGTAGATTCCTTTTACATTGAAAAGCTTGCTTTGCAAGTGCTATTCTTCTCTTCACTTCCTGCACGCATCTATTATCTTCAGTAATTGTACTACCTAGGTAGCAAAACTGCTTCACCTGCTCAATTTCATGATTGTCTATTTTGATCTTTGATATTGTCCCTGCATTACATTTGCCTATAACCATCAATTTGGTTTTCTTGATATTTATCTTTAATTCCCACTGTTTTAACGTGTTCGATAGTACTTCCAGCGTTATATTCATTTCTCTTTTTGAATAGCTGAATATTACAATGTCATCTGCAAATCTAATGCAGTGTATTCTAACTCCATTTATTTTTATGCCTTTTGTCTTTTCCTTCATAACTTCTATACTTTCTTCAATGAACATATTAAACAAATATGGAGATAGAGGACATCCTTGTCTTACTCCTTTCTTTATCTTTGCTTCACTCTCTAATCCATTTATATTTATTCTTGTAGTTTGATTTAGATAAAGCTTAAAAATTAATCTTCTATCCCTCCAATCAATACCTATTTTGTTCATAGTCTTAAACAACAGTTCCCAATTAACTGTATCAAAGGCCTTCTCCAAATCAATAAACGTTAAATATAATGTCCTGTTCATTCCTAAACATCTTTCCATTATCACCCTGAGGGCTAATATAGCTTCTCTCGTGGGTGCCAGTGGTGTAGTGGTTAGGACGCTGGCTGCTACTCGCCCGATGCTTGAAAAGGTCATCGGGTTCGAATCCTGCGCAAGTAGGATTTTTTCCAAGGTCCCCCGGCCCCCTGTTTGTGTGGTTTGAGGAGACTGCGCAAATTCAGCTGTTCCGTCCTTCGGAAGGGACGTTAAGCCGTTGGCCCCCCTGGTGTTCTTCGTAAGAGCAGGCAAATGCCGGCACCGGGTTTCCCTCCTCCCTCCCCGGTTATTCATTGCACTATCTCTGAGATACCCATTTGTGCTGTAAGAGAGGCGAATTGACTGGGCACTCAAACAAACACTTCTAAATCCAAATTGATCTTCACTAATATAATGTTCTATTTTCCCTTTTATTCTGTTTTTCACAATATAAATTAAAACTTTTGAGGCGTGCGAAAGTAGTGAAATTGTTCTATAGTTACTACACTCCACTGCATTCCCCTTCTTTGGTAAACTTATAGTTTTACTTTTTATAAAGTCATCAGGTAATTTTCCTTTTTCGTAACAATCTTTTATAATTTTAAAGAAATGTTCTTTTGCTTCCTCCCCTAAGTTCTTCAAAAGTTCTGCAGGTATATAATCGACACCTGTTGCCTTGCCTAAATTAAGATTATTAATAGCGCTCTTTATTTTCTTAAACCTAATATTGCATTTTGCCATGACTAGCTTGTGGTCACTGTCTAAATCTGGACCTGGGTAACTATAACACGATTTTACCTGGTTCTTATATCTTCTTTTTACTAAAATATAATCTATTTGAAACCTTCTTCTGTCTGGCGCCTCCCATGTGTATCTTCTTCTTTTGGGAACTTCAAAGAAAGTGTTTGATACCATCATCTCATTCTGTTCACAAAACTCAATTAATCTTTCTCCCCTTTCATTTGTTTCACCTAATCCAAATTTTCCTACCATTCTACTATTTCGACTAGATCCAATCACAGCATTAAAGTCTCCCATTATTATTACATTATATTTATCTTTTGTCATCATTATAAGTTCTTCTATTTCTTCATACACCTTTTCTACTTCTCCTTCTTCTGCACTACTTGTTGGAAAATACGCTTGTATTATCACTGTATCCGTTGGCACGGTGCTCATTCTTACCATCAGCAACCTATCATTTATGTGATATGTATTGCAAACACTGTTTGTCCATTTCTTACTAATAATGACTGCTATTCCATTCCTTCCTCTCTTTTCACCTCCACTATGAATTATTCTAAATTTATCACTGTAAAAATCTCCTTTCTCTTGCCACCTTGTTTCACATAAACCTAAGATATCAATCTCATTTTTCTCCATTTCTTTCTTTATTTCTTCTAATTTTCCTATTTTTAGTAATGTTCTGACGTTCCAAGTACCTATTTTGACGTTTTGGCAGGGATTTCGTTGGATAACGACCTGGGAAGCCCTGCTACATCCCCTGCCGGATCTTGGGTTCCGAATACCATGATCAGTAACAACTTCCTTTCTAAAACCTTCCATGGTTGCTACCCTCGGGATATCCAATAGGATCTTTAATGGAGTGGTTTCCTGTTGCCTTCTCCATCCTATGCCGTTGACTATCGAAATAGTTCCTCCGCCTTTTGGGGCAGTTTCCCACCCCAAGGGCAAGAGGGTGCCCTACCCCTCCACCTTCTCATCCGCCCCTAAATAGGCCGTTGGCATTTGGTAGAGGGGGGACTCCTTATCCCGGGAGTCACTCGGACGCCAGAGCCTCGTCTGTGAAGCAGGGTGCACCACGTGCAGGTGAGGTTGACATTTGAGTGGGAGACGCTATATAATCGCATCCCACCCCAAAACAAATCAATCAATTATTTCATCTCCAACTAATTCTTTCACCATGTCTGCCACACGTGCTATACCCTAGATACGGGATTGCTTATTCATACTATACCCTGTAGGCGGTCTTACACAAAATGGGTTGCTTGGAATTATTAGTAAAGAAATAAAGCGGTTTACTAAGAAGAGCGTGGATTTTGATACAGCAAAAGAAATGGAGACAGCGGATTATTGTAAGGTTCGTGATCTGTGCGGCAACAGTTGGAAAGGGTTTCGGCAAGATGAGACGAGGTAGGGTCGGCCCAGTGTGGGCCCCCTTGCCCTCAGGACCCCACGCACTTGCGTGTTTTGCGTACCACTAAATCCGGCCCAAGGCTAATCTGGACCGCCGAGTGATCGCGACGCAGGGGCTCCAGGACGCGTGTTTTGCGGAGACCTTAGAGATTGGTCGGCTCGCGCCGTCAGTTTCGCGCCGTCAGTTTCGCGCGTGATCGCCGCAGGCGAGGGGGTCGAAGGACCTGCGAAAGAGGGCCCCGGAAGGAGGGGCCGTGGATAGCGAAACGGCTTAATGGTTCGCGTATAATAATAATAATAGCTCCTGAAAATGTCATCAGTTGACAGTTGAATGGTTCGATCCACGCCCTTGATTCTCGTTTGGTCTCTTGTGAATATACAGAACTTTCTTGCCGTACCTGCTATTATTAAAACTGATAAAAGTTATTTTTATAAATTAGGACTATGCTATTTAAATATCATTATATATTTTTAAAATATCGCCCTTCAATTTATCAATGTTTCCTAAGGAGGCCATTTATGCCACAGTTTGCTGGATTAAGATGTCCAATGAAGTGTACTTTTCCAGGATTAATTAAGCGTATCAGGATTATAACGATGGTAACAGATAAAGCATCACAAAATCTAAGAGTAACGAATTTAGGTCCAACATGGCATCTAACCTTTTGAAGACAGGCATTTTATAGTTTTTTTTATCTCCCTCTATCTTGTCTGTCCCCCCCCCTCTCTCTCTCTCTCTCGTAAAGTGTATTGCCTTATTTATTTTTACAGGGACGGTCTCTCCTAAAATAGAACTCGTGTAAAGGCCATTTTTGGGAAATGGAGAGGAAAAATTGAGTGTAGAGAGGTTTTGAGTGGAGAATGAGAGGGAGAGGAGTGAATGGGAGAACAGGTAAGAAAGAATGGAAGGTGAGGAGGAGATAGGAGGCGGAGAGGTGAGGGAGGCGGGAGAGGTAAGGGAGGCGTGGAGGAAGTGGGAAGATGGTTGTTTGCGTTCTCTCACCAATTTTCTATCGCTCTCGGAAAGAAACCATCCAAGAGATAGGAATGCCAGATAATTTGGTAAATGTACAGACCTTTTAACTAACCGCATGCATTTTCGATGCGATGCCATGTAAAACACGCAATCGCCTGCTACTTACTCTACTGAGCTATTTTTGTGTCGCAACGAACTGTCTGCCGATTTCTCTCTTTTGGTTTGAAATTTTGTGGGCGCAACTATTTTTAAAGTTGATGAATGTTACAAAGAGACTGATATTAGTTATTTGAAAATATATGTTTCCATCAATTTAATTAAGTATTGTTTTATGATGAATCCATGAAAATCTCTGTAAAACAGTTAAAACAGCCTCGTTAAGAGCTACAATGAGGGAGCGAAGGGGTTTATTCCCACGGAAGGACTACAAAATCCGATGCCAATATAGGAAAGCAGTTGCTTTGCCAGTTCCTAGAACACAGCTGTTGCTTTAACTGATGAGTGCAAGCCATTGCCGCAATGAGGAGGTATTTTTTGCGTAATAGGCAAAAGCTTTTTCTTTGCAATGTTCCATTACAATGGCCTTCCTCATACGCTTCAGTTGTCATCAGATTATCCGCTACTTCATGTAATTTTGAAATTACAGGCTATAATATATCTTCAAGTATTTGCCATATCATTTTCCAATTTTCAAAATAATACTTCGGTCATACATGAGAATAATAAGCAACTTAAACCTTAAACTATCTTACGTATATTTTGATCGGTTATCTACCTTGTTCCTCCTCTGAATGCTCCCTTTTGATTCTTCTATTTCCCCTCTCTCCCTTTTATTCCGTTAAAGCCACTTTAGAGCTAACACGGTTACGTTATCGTTCTCAAAATCTCCATTGTTCTTGCGGGAATCTGGGACGCTTATTGTAAAGCACCAACGCTGCCGCGTACGAATTTCACAGGTTATATAGTATGTCAAATATTTTGTGTTATTCAAACTTTAAAGATTTATCAGTTTATAACACGTACGTACTAGCTATATGATTTATTTTTAAGTAATTTTGGCGATGTTTTCGGCATGCCTCCCATTTTGAGAAAGAGTATCTTGATCATATGGCTGCCAGTTTCGTCTGTCGACCATTGAGCAATTGCAATCTATTGCTTTAGCTTTGAAAGAGAAAAAGCAGCCTGTTTTCTATTTTTTCATAAAATTTATCGTCAAATTTCATTGGTAAAATTTTTTTTGTTGCTCGGCAGAGTTAAGGTAACGCAGAAACGGCCGAAAAGTAATCTCCGTTGCTTCGCCATTGCCACTCGATCAAAAAGTTAAAGTTTGTCGCCTAAATAGTCGAAAAGAGTTGTTCTTGGAATCTTATCACTTGTAAGAATATTTCTAGCAATAACGTCGACGTTTTGAACCTAATAGTTTTGATATTTGTCGTTGGAGATCTGAGTTATAAGTCCTTCAAATGGTCGTCCTTCGACTTGCCCTCTGTTCCATTGACTGTTGATGTCCCTTTTCAAATTCTCATTAATTGGCATAATCGCTACGCTACTCAAATCACATTCTTCTGGGAATTCAAATTCTTTTCGCGTTGGCAAAGTAAATTGCGCGTAAGCCAGAAGATAATTTCCATTGGTTTCCACTCACGATTTACGTCAATAGCGTCACGCTTCGTTTAAATTTAAATTCTCCCGCAATCACTTTACGGGTTTTAACTAGCTTTCACGAGAATGGACGCATTCGCATTTACGAAGATATAGTGCCGATTCCAATGTAGAAAAAAATTCATTTCGACCTACGACAATTATTTGAGGTCTTATGTGGTGAAATGAACACAGTTTTCTCGGATTATCAATCTCGATTGGAGTGAAGAGAGCTTATCGATACGCTCCATATCCATATCTTTTATTTTTATTTGGTAGAATCGCCTGTTCATTTTCATAGAATCCAGGACCGATGTCAATTTTAACTGAAAAAATTGTGCGTCGGCCGTGAACGATAATTCAATAATTCAAAGCAAAAAAGAAGATAATTATTATTGGCAGTCATTGCCACAGATATTAAATTTGTCAACGAACGAAATAAAGTACCTCGAAATAATAGTATCATTTACCGCCGAAGCTGAACCGAGTTCTTGAATTCTGAGAGACAATTTATGTCAGATCAACTGTTACAAATAGTTCCTTATTTTTATTGTGATAATTGACAATAAAAAAACACTTTCATATTTAGCAGCTGCGACATGGCTTGGTGCCATCGAGATAGTCCTAGAAATCCCCCAAGAAAACGTAAGAACGAATGCTAGATCAATTGCGCTAATTTGAATCATGAATTCCAAATTGTTCGTTTCGGATGATAAATCGCGCCACTGAAGAAACAGAGACGTCGTTGGAGGCCTGAGTGAATTCGCACAGTGAATTCTAAGCTCCGTCGGTGTCGTCCCCAAATGCGAATCACCCGAATTTTTGATCGAGTGTCTTTCTTTCTCGATTATTATTATTTGGTGGTAGCTTCCAAGACAGGGGTGGGAAAACCACGGCCCGCGGGCCGCATGTGGCCCGCGACGCCATTATGAAAGCGAACCGTAATGTAAAATACAGATAATTTCGTATTTGTAACTTAAAATTATTGTCGGAAAACCTTTCCCGGCGATGTTATGGGGATGGCATATTATTTATTATTAACTTTCACCAACAGGATCCCTCTCATTATCTCAAATCACATCCGATGTGAACCCTTAACGTGGCCCGCCGAAGCATATCCATCTGTTTATGCGGCCCTCCTAAGAAGCTAAAACTGTTAATGCGGCCCGCCTCGTAAAAGGTTTGCCCACCCATGTTCTAAGAGCCACCTCGATTTTAACTTGACCGCGAATATGAATTATGCCGTGGTAAAGTCAATATTGAAAAATCACTATTTATGGTAAGGAAGGTATGAAGCCTTCGTACATTCACAATTGGCTGTTTCATCTTCAGATTATGGACATTATTGGTTCACCAGCTTAATTAACCGTAAAATGGTATACGTGAATTAATTATTAAGTTAAAATAAAATTTAAATAAAAATTAACAAAACCAACTTTTATACCCTCTAAAAAGTGATAAATAAATAAAAAAATCACATAATTGGATGCCCCAGAAAGCAAAAATAGTATTTGGAAAAAAAGTTGTAGCTGAGAAATATTAATGAAAGTTTATTCCCAAAATATTACGCTACACAACTTTAATACGACCAAAATTATTTAGGTTAATTCTTTTACTTCTTAATGCACACGAAACGTGATTTCATTAAATTTATATAAATTCAAATTTTCTGTTTCTGTCAAAGATTGGAAACTTACTCAGCTTACGTAGAAAGTGTCTTTAAAGACCTTCAGAAATTTATCAGTTTTAGTCTGTATATCTGATTTCATTAACTCACTATCAGTGAATAATTGAATCTTTGTTTGTTTCCGTTACCTTTGTATTATTTATCGTAACCAAGGTATTGTTTAAACTTTAAAACAGCGTCGAAATTTCTTCAATGTGTGGACAGATGCGACGCGAATCCCAGTCAACCGTAGGCAATTAGACGAAACTGGCAACAATGCAAATCGCCTTGACGACGAAAGATTTTCACGTAAAAATACGTAAATTTTCACGTTAAAAACTAATTTCAGGACAGATTAGACGCGTATTTAATAATCAACGGAAGGAAAATTAAATTTCGTACTTTCATGTTTCCTTTATTTCAAGTCCCGAATATCTAAAATGATTCCAAGTAATAGTAATATGCAAATGACTAATATGATTCATGCTCGCGTTACTCAAATGGAGAAATTAAACGCACCTGAAATCGAACCCTTGATCTTGTAATCGAGGATGACTTGCCTAAATGGTGCAAGAGGTAGATCCCAGTATATTGCGAAAAACTCGTCGAAATCCTACCAACCGTTCTCGAGTTATTCCGGCCTTGGTAGATGGGTGGTTAGCGTGTCTGTCTCCCAATGCTAGGGTCGCGGGTTCGAATCCTGCCGAGGGCATGGTTGTATGTGTTCGTCTTTGTTAATGTTATTACGCTCATTGTAAAAGGCCGTTAACGGCTGTTTATGAGCTAATATAAAAATAAATAAATAAATAAAGGTCCCGCCATACGGGGGAGCGTTCCAGACAAACACACAAACAAAGAGATCTAGACTACTATAATTATGGATTTAGGTGGGATGTCATTTAGTAGTCCGAGAGAGTTCGGCGAATGTGAATTTTCATCCGAGCCAAACTCTGCCCCAGCGAAAGAGCGTCGGTGGGCGTTCGCCCCTCGATGCAAAATGTCGTCCGGGGGTGGAGAAGACCGGCTTCGCTGCCCCCGCAGCCGCAGGAGGTTACGCCGCCCCCGTCCCCCCGGGTTTTGACTTTCTCTTCTACTCGCGATATCCCGCAATGTCACGCCGTCCGCGTCATGCTTTTGTTTGTAAACAATTCCATTCGATTCGAAGCGATTTGGATTAAGGACTCTTAGGGTCGCAGTGAAATTTATGACCGAGACGAAGTGACCCGCCGATATTAATCCACGCCTCACGCCTTTACTCGGAGATTTTTCACTCTTGAGGATCTTATAATGGTGCATTGAATTTGAATGCGGAGACTAATCGCCGCGTGCAGACGTGCGTGCGATGGCGCGCTCTCTCGCCGCCGCACGTGTCCTCATCGTCTCCTTGGATACTGGAGTCCGTGCGCGTTCATATTTTTTTTCTTCTGGCGCCTATCGGAGATCCCTCGAGCCGTGAGTGCGTGCGCGCGTGCCTTGGGTTAAAAATCCTAGTTTACTCTCGCATTTCCCCCTCGAAATTTATGACGTTTATTCCGCAGCGCTTCCCTCGATTTCCGTCGGATAGTGAATCACGCAGCCGACTTGTCTTTCTTTTAGAATTTCAAATTTCGAGTGAAGATGGCCTCTCGTATTCAGTTAATTGCGTCGGGATGTCTCTTTTGCGAAGCTCACCCAACGGCCGCTCTTCCTTTGATTCCCCTCCTCCGAGGTATGACTTCCTATTATTTTATCTCAGGAGTCAATAATCTTCGATCACGTAAATCGATTCACAAAGTCACACGCGGGCGGTTCCATCCGCTAATTTTTAATTGAAAGTTGGGTCATAAATCCTTTCGAGCTGAAATTATTACGCTAAAATATGCATAAACTTGATTTTAGCTTATACCACGAAATCACTGGGCAACTTCCGATGCAAACGATTATGCGGCTCGCAGATGGACTTGCAACCACCGATGTCTAAGTAGGTATACGCACTTCCATTGCGGCCTGCCACGAGGAACATCTCATGAACACACGTTTTGGAAACCTTTAATGTGGGGTTGCCAAAGCGTGGTCCGCGGGCCAACTGCGGCCCGCGATCAATCTTATAGCATATATTTTACGTATGTGTAACTCAGAATCAGTGGTACCCAAATTACGTCCCGCGGGCCACGTCCGGCCCGCCGAATATCTTCGTCCAGCCGGCCACGAGTTGAACAATTAAAGAACTCAACGTAACATAAAATGAAAATAGAAAATTATAAATACAATATATTTTGTTTTTCCGCTCTGCTCCCATAATAGATAAATACATTTAAAACAAGTCAGGCAATATTGACCCAAAAGTTTTCTTAAATTATTCTTCAACTCTATTTTTCGCTGGGCGTGGTCCGCGAAGAGGGGGTGGAAGTAGGGTATGTGGCTCGCCATGAGTGCAGAAATGGGTCATGTGGCCCTCGAGTCGAAAGGTTTGAGCGCCACTGCCTTTAATCGTTTTTTACTTTCTCCATATACGTAGTATAGGGGAAATTATTGTATTGATGAAAAAAATCGACTTCGAGATTTCAACGGAAATACACGTTTTGAGGTCCTCTGAACACGTTTTGACCATTTTCTCGATTATGTCTGTGTGTGATAGTTTTTTGTGGGTGCTCTAACTCAAAAACTATTAATCAGGTCAACGCGAAATTTTATATTTAACATTTTTATAAAAGTCACAAGAATTGATTAGTTTTTGGTAAAAATCGGTCTACCGGAGGTAGGTGTTGACTCTTGTCACTTATCCTTTATTTTTAAATATTTACTTTAATATTTAATAAATGTAAAAATGTATTGGGGCAAAAGTTGTAGGAAATTTAATTTTCCACAACGTTTGTTTGAAACATTTTTCCATATAATGCATTGTTTAAGAGATATCTTATATTATTTGCTACCACCACCTACCGACGACTATTGTTAACAATTGACGCATAGTTACGTCTTAGTAACGCTCCTTTTTCTTTTCTTAATTGTTGGAGCTTTGTGGCTATATCCAATATCAGAAGGCTATGGTTTGAGTTTATTTCTGTTCTTTGTAAAGTCTAAAATGTTCTCGGTTTCCTAAAATATTTATTATTATATAACCTATTTGGAATTTTTAGAAATATTACAGATATGGAGAAAGTCATGTGGTGGCCACATCCGATTTTTTTTAAGCTGGAGATATAATTCACTCAAATCAAATACTGTTAGGGTTGTATAAGTCTGAGGATAGATTAAATTGCAGTTGACGGTAAAAAATCTGGTTGGCGTGGACGATGAAATTTATTTATCTTTAACAATACTCTCATATAGGCGTCGTTTTCTTTGTCCCTATCCGAAGCTGTTACTCAGTCGAGTCCTTCCCCCTCCCGCCCCTCTTCCCCTCTGGTCTCTCCCAGGTGAGGTATTTGCCCTCCCTAGCGCCTTCTCAATATCTTCCATGGCTCATAAATCAATTACCACCCCTTCTCCCTCACGGGAGGGTTTGCGATTCTTTTTATCAAATCACTGTTATCGCTCGCTCGTACGCCTGAGCTTTTACTCTTATTGCCTTGGCGAATGGACGAGAAGGGCGGTCCGACAAATATTGATTCGCTTTGGCTGGATTTATCGGACGGCGCTGAGAACCGAGACGAAAGGCGTTTTAAGCATTCCTTCGGGTGAAAATTGTTCCCAAAATTTTTAACTCCGCGAACCCATTACTTAACATTTTTTTGTTGCGAACCCTCTTCTAAAAAATTTTCCGAGAATACTTACCTTGTGGTTTGACGCACTTTTATGTAATTCACTAGGGAACTATCGAGCTCGTCTTATGGCTGGAATCGTTCAAGAATAAGAATTATAATGTCAGAAAAATTGAAGTAGCAATTATGTACCTATCTTTTATATCTCCAATTTTAAATACTTAAAAAGTTAACAGTCGCAGTCAGAGGAGATAAAGCTGCGTGGAAAACGGAGTTCGGCGTGGAATTTCCACCATTGAATCCGAAGTGTGTGTGTGTGTGTGTGTAGTAGTAGTAGTAGATGAGTAGAGGTCTGACAACAAGAATTTTTCAAGTTTTTAGCAATGAGAAATTCTGATACCATGGAAACGAGTCCAATGATTTTAAGTGGGTTAATTCTTTTAAATGGGGTTTCCTCCGCAACCAGCAATGCATCGCATCTGTCTTCTTTACTTCGCTGGTGAAAAAAGCTCCTTATGTAATTTCCTCCGCAGTTCTTCCCTCACTTCTTCCTATCTCCTTTCACCGTTACATCCAAATTGCAAGCAACACTGCAACGGGGAGACTAATATTGCTTTATTATTAACAGTATTAGTAAGCCGAAGGGGCGAGAGGGGCGGCAGTCTCTCATTCTGTTTTAATTCAAATCTAATTTTATGCAATACCGGATACCTTTAAAACACAACTACATGAATAAAAAAACATCATTGCGAATATTTCGAAGAACCCCTTGAAACCAGGGCATCGAACCGAATTTTTTTTTGCTCCGGTTTTGTCCCGGTTCACACAAAACAAAAAATTTCGGTTCGGTTCCGGTTTCGCTCCAGCAACCACCGTTGAACCGATTCGAACCGGTTTTTTTCGCTCCCACTTTGAATTTTTTTGGGAAAATTTCAAGAAAATACCAAAATTATATTTATTTATTAATGTTATATTTTTTATTCAAATCAAATACATCTTCACAAACAAAAGTCAAGAAGTCAAAAATAGATATCCGCACGTAATATCACGCAAACGCGCCCTCCCACCATGTAACGAGCAGTAAAACATTGTATGAATTCCCTCCTTACATTTTCGTTATTCAATTTGTAAACGGCTCCTTTTATACGACTCCGTCTAATATTGTTCTATAGGAATTTAAAATTTATTTTTTCATTTTTAGGGCGTATAAAAGCTATAAAAATTATTTATTTGTTAGTCTTTAATTTGATGTTGTTATTATTTCATAACTCAACATTGATTTGATTTTACAATTCCAGCATTCCAGATTCCAATATAAGCAGATACTTTCATTATCATAATGAATTTGCTCCAGCAGTACTCATGCACGTACTTGAACAAGTACAATAATATTAATTCACATTTGAATGTAGAATGTAATTTATTGAGAGTTGTTCAAAGAAGAGCTACTTAACTATTTTTTAAATACAATAAGTTAGATGTTAATATTACAAATAAGTACCATACAATACAAAATTACATATATTTTCTTAAGACGACAAATATGTACACACAGTAACATTTAACAGAAGTAAGAATACCTCAAAAAGCACGACTGCCGAGCGATCCTTCATGGATAAGTTTTAGAGAAAGACTACCGGAATATAAGGATTCAATGCATATGGACAGAGTCGTCCCTAAGGGGGTGCGGGGCTCGTGGCGATCAGCATTTGCGGGGCCCCTTAACAATCTAAAGTCATCAAGGTATAATTTGAACACTAAAAATAATTGCAAATAATATTGCATATTTTTAAACATTTATATTTTATTGTGTAATTTAAATATATAGATATTTATTATTGTGTTTTTTAAACGAGGAATCGCTTCTGGAGTTCAAGAACAAAAACAAGTGCTTTGTTAGGAAAACCAACAATAATTTGATCATTTACGCCTGATTCTGATTGATAATGATCTATGCTCATTGTTCTGTAGTAAATGGCTCTGGAAAATTGCATGTATACCCGCAGTTCCTATATGAATATAAACATACAGAATAATAAATCACAATCTGTCTACTTTCAACAATTCATCTTCCTCGATTTTCTTACAGCAAACAGCCATCAGATCATTGTAATCCGAATCTTAGGCTATTTCTCTCTTGGTGGACAGCATAGCCAATCCACTCAATCTCTCTTGGCACATTGCTGTCCTAAGATAATATTTTATTATTTTAAGTTTCAAAAAACTTCGCTCCGCTGATGCCACTGAGACCGAAATTGTTAACAAAATCCTATACGCTATCTCTGTACTGTTTGGGAAGGAACCATTTAATGACTTGAGAAACTTAAGGATTTCAAATGCACTTTTCGATCTTTGGGGGATCAAATGTCGAAGCACACGCGGTTCTAAGAAATGGTCTTTACTGTCGTGTGAATATTTATCACTCAATATGTTGTTCAAATGTATACACTGTTTTTCCATTTCGTCTTCTGTTAATTCTCCAAGTTTTTAAAATCATATAGGAAGCCGAAATTACTTGCGTACTCTTCCATTTGTTCGAAACGCGTTGTCAGTGACACGAGAGCTCGTTTCCACACCACCAGCTGTGGTAGAGCTCCAGGCGCGTTTTTTATAGTGGTATTTCCCTTAGGCACTAATCCACTGTTTATTTCAATTGCTTAACATAAGTAATAACGAGCTCACAACACTTGATTTTCAGACAGCGCGCGGCCTGCGTTCTGCAAAAAACGCTAATTTTCTGCTATACTATCGCAGTAGCAAAAAAACCGCAAAGATCCTTTCTTGTAGTAAATTGTATTTTCTACATGTCTGTCTACGTAGTTTTGCCGTAGATTAGACCGTTTCCGAGTTATTCGCGAAAGGCCAGTCGCGGGTCGTGTTCCGGCGGCCATTTTGGCGTCAAAACGGCCGACGCGTACACGTCAGGCATGTCAACTTTTGATATGATAGTTAGGTTGCCCTAATGGACAAATATGCCAAGTTTCAAGACTTTATGAATTATTTCCCCTAAAATGTCTAATTTGACTGGTCTAGTTGTGGGTGGCATAATATTGGAGGTTTAAAATGCTGCCTTGGCCCAACCCAAGTTCCGCGGGCAAGGAGACAAAACTTCTCAAGTGTGCTCAAACAGTATCGCACGTAATCTACGTCTCATCTCCACTCTACAATATCCACTCCCCTCTTATCTCTTTTACTGTATTACTAATACGCACAGCATAAGCGACACTGAGAGACTGAATGGTCGCCTTGCGGTATGGCGGAGAACTTTCTTTCATTTGCATTGCACTGACCGAGTAACTGCGTAAGAGCGAATCAAAGACGCAAAGAAGGAAAAATTCCGGTAGCAATAAGTTTGTCGCATAATAGCGAATTCGCATAAAGAGAGGGAAACCTGTATTTAGGTTTTTATTTCTTAGTTTTACTTTGAATAAGTGTGTTTGTTTAAAATTTTGTTCTTTTTTACATTTACGTGTATATGTGTATGATCTTATTAAGTCCCTGTCGCTTTCGTAAGACAAAATCTTTTAGATAAATCTTTTCGCACTAATTCCCTGGCGAGGATTAATTTCCCGCAAACTTGGTATTCATTTCTTTATATTTTATTTATTTTTTCTCCTCTTTTGATTTTTACTCCTTGTGTGATTGATTGTGTGATTGTTCGTTTTAGGAAGTCCCTGTCGTGGTCTTTAAAAAACCCTCAAACTCCCTTTACAGTTTACTTTTAGGTTTCGCGTGGATTGATTTTCCGTGAACCTAAAACCTAAACGTATGTGAACGTGATTTCTGAGTGTGTGATTAAACCAAAAGTCACTAGCGTGGGTTAACACCCTGCTAACTTTTGTTTCTTTTCAATTTTTTTCACCTTATTTTTAAAATTTTCCTTCGTTTTTTTATTCCTAAATATTCGCTTTACGGTTAGGAGAAATATTTTATTTTAAAATATATTCATTCATCACCGTAGTCTCCAGCCCATTTTACTTCAATTAGAAAAATATGTTCGCGTGCCAGACAGAGCGACAGAACAAATTTGAAATTTCGAATTTGTTGATTATTCGGAGTGCTTTTTCTCCGGCTTTAAAGGCATTCAGTATTAAGTTACTTCTTTTTTCCTTACTTCCCGCAGCTTTTTCTTATAAATTATCAGGGTTGATAGTTTTCGTCGATTAATGGCGTGCCAAAGAGTTACTTCTCGCGTGCCACTTCTGGCACGCGTGCCATAGGTTCGCCATCGCTGCCCTAAGGCTTTCTTCATTTGTCTACCTGGAACAGGCATGGAGTTCAGCGCCCCTTCTACCATGGCGCCCCTAGGCAATTGCCTACTTTGCTACCCGCTTGCGCCGTCCCTACAATACAATGTTGAAAAATAGCTCACAAAGTTAAATAGGGATTGCGAATTAACGGCGGAACAAATAGAACCTCTTCGTGGGACGGACCCGTCCCACGGGCCTTATGTTGCCGACCCCTGCTCCATACCATTCCACCACAGGTCTGTGCCTAAACCCTCTTTCAAAACATGAATTGCCCAAATTTATGTGGCGAACAGATCACCACATTCACTACACAATACCAAATATATGAAATATAAATAAAATAAAATCTATCCTTTTAAATAGGTTTCAGGTTGTAATACTTAGTTTTAACTATTATATTTCACATATTACTTATACAGAAAAAACGTAAGTAGTAGTATTACATCACTGAAAAAATTGGCATAATAAAAGACATTATTACAAATTTAAACTTTCAGTGTTACAAGAAATCATCGTCGTTGCTGGTCTGTCCATAGACTGGCCCATAATTATTCTCGCTTAAGTCTGGTTCTCCAAATACTTATGCTTTCCGCAATCTTCATCGTTTCATGATAGCTCTCTCTCTCTATCAAGTCGTCCGTCAGCTGAAACCTTTTCCTTCTGACACGTCTTAGTAATGCTCTCTCTTCTCCATTCCAGTTCGCCTTCCTCTTTCTTACCGTCTGCTTTCGCTTCTCTCCTATTCTTCGTAGTACTCCCTCCTTTTTCATCCTATATGTCCATTTTATTTTCAGCATTCTTCTCCATGGCCACATTTCGAAACTTTCCAAGTATTTTATTTATTATTTTTTCTAAGTGTCTATGTTTCTGCCCCATGCGAAACGATTTTACATATATATATTCTAATCACTTTTTTCCTTTATACATTTTTCGTTAGTAGAAGTTTGTCTCTTCTAAAAGCGGCCTTTTGGCTTCGCTATTGTAATCCTTATTTCATCGGTACATTTTTACATCTCTTGTTATGATGGTGTTGAACACAAGTTGGCTTGTTAATCTAGTACGATAAATAAATTAACAAAAAACCCGCGTATAATAAAAGGGATGCTTGTATACACACAGATACTCGGCCACTCACACGTACGCTCTCTCACTCTCTCTCTCTCTCTCTCTCTCTCTCTCTCACACACACACACGCACACACACACACACAACACACGCATGCACGTGCGCTCACACACACGTGTGCACTAGAACGTAAATGTAAGCACGCTTGCGCTCTAGCATGCAAAAAATATGTGATCGTCCACGCTTGCAGAATTATTTCATGTTCTAAGCTCTAAACCAGTGTTTCTTAGCCATTTTCATTCCACTGCACACTTACACAAATAAAACAAGTAATGGCGGCACACCGCCCCCATTTTCCGGTGCATCTCTCTCTCTCTCGCTTCTCCCAAAATTCCGCGGCACACCAGTTCATGTCTGACGGCACTCCGGTTGAAAACCACTCCTCTAAACCCGTCGATGCAACTCAAGCAACCGTGAAAACTATCCTCATGCATTTCTGAATCTTTCGTTTAATATTCTATTATACACTTTTTATAGATGTAAGAGCAGCGTACCTAATTATTTATTCCACGTTTTGATCAATTTTATTTCGCTTTACGTTAACTTACAAACTTTCTATTCCAGTATTTTATCCTCAGTTTCACTCGCTGATTAGGATAGATAGCATGTTCTAAATACATACGTATTTTGTCATTTCCACTCCATACAAATTGATACTCCATATTTAGCATTTTATAAATTTCTCATGCATGTCTTACTTCGTATTTCCCTTTAGAATAAGTTTCTTGTTCCTGAGAGCAACTTTTGTTTTTGCTCTTCTAGTATTTGTTTCATCGGTGATTTCCTCGTCCGTTTCTGAATCAGAATTGATCTTCCCTTAGCATTTTAGCGTTTTTCTTTAGCCTTTTAGTGCGAGTTCTTGTGATGATCTTCGACACGTGCGGTAGTAGGCTTATCGTTCTGTGGTATCTACAACCTTCGGCTTCTTCTTTAAAGGGATTATTGTTACTTCTAGGAAACACTGAGACCAGTCTAGTAAATTAAAAAAATGTAAATGATGAACGATGAAGGGGTTGGACAACGCTGCTTTACGTGTATATGCGTTGCGGCAAAGTTTAAACTCACTCTTTTTTACACTCGCCGTTCGGACGGGATTTTAGGGTACGATAGGGACTTGCGTAATTATGGATAACATTTTTTTCCAATTTTCTGCAAAGGAGTATTGTTGCCGAAGTTGCAGTAATTTAAAAACATCTATTTACACATTATAACAATAATACTTTTATCATTATTGGAATGAATTAATTCTAGTTCGATTTCGTCGCTGGTCACTTCTCATTCATGGTGAGGCATCAGTTAACATTCCGCGCATTATTTCTCTAAATACGGTTGATCGATATAGATCGACTCAAGTGAGGAAAAAGACATTTAATTGTCTTTTAAATTAGTACTCTAGATCAGTGTTTCTCAGGCAGATCCGCCAGGCGACATCTCGTCCGGGTATTTTATCGCCGCGACTCTCCGAGAAATTTCGAGAAGCAAAAAAATGTTTCTCCGAAAGGGAGGAATTGATAATGATAATTTAATTATTAATAAGAGAATTCTTTTATTTTGTAGTCTTCACAAACAACATTACCACTATAGACTAGGGCAATACCGCATGTTCTGGTTGGAAGAAATTATTTAAAAAAATGTTTAATCTTTATTCTTTATTAAGTCACCAAAATTGATTACTGATTATTGAATATCTCTTTATATACAATATTTTTGATTTTGCATTAATTATTAGATTGTTTACAGAATATTTTGTGGTTTTGTCTATTTGTAACACGTGACATTGCCGTGAGAGAAGACATCTTCTTTCAAATAAATCAAAACATTTCTGGGAGTTTGGCCTTGACTTTTATTTATTGTTATTGCAAAGGCTGGTCTAAGGGGGAATTGTCTTCGTTTGAGTGTAAAAGGAAGACCCGAATCCAAAGACATCAAAATAATTCTAGGAATCAAAACAATATTTCCATTGAATGTCCCTCCAAGGATTTCAGCTTTGATTAATTTATCTGAAGGATGAATTTCCAAAACCTTTAATTGAGTTCCATTTCATAAACCAAGAGTTGGATTAAGGTTTCTCATAAGTATGACTCGACAGTTTTTTTGAGCACTAACTTATAAGGAGGGATTCCACTGATATTAATAGTATTTAAAAATTATGCAGGATATAAGTTCTGACTTTCTTCAACATTTGAGTCCGAAATTAATGAAGTTATTTGTGATCCTGGAGTTTTTCCGAGAATGTATGTGTTAATTTCATCAACAAATTGATATTATGTTGTTAAAATTGCCCAATTATGTAATTTTTTCTTATCAATCAATTGGTCGATGAAAGTTTCGAAATTAGAAAAAGGTGACAACAGATCATTAGGTAAAGTTATATGTTCTTCACTGTCATTATCTTCTCCTTTTCCGAGTCGTAAAAGATATGAAGTAATTTCCTGATCTGAATGTTTAGTTCCGTCAGAACATTCTCTCATAAGGATCCCTTCCGTAGTAAAACTGCAGCAATTCCAGAAGTTGCAACAGCCAGAGCAATATCTCCTCTTGATCTAACTTTTGCTAAGACCAATTTGTAGATGAAATTTTTAACGGAACCCCCCGGTCCATCGATGAAAAAGAGTCTTTTGATCCTTTGGTTTGATGAATCAATTGCAGTGATGATATTTGTATAAATAAATTCTTGTTCCGCACTTAATTTATTAATATTTTCATTGAAGTAAAGTTCTAAACTAAATTAATCTTTGTTTATTTACTGGTTGTGGACTGGTTGTGGATAGCAACGAAGTAATTTGTTTATTTACTGGTTGTAGATAGAGCGTAGTAATTTGTTGCACGCAAAAATGAGTTTTCTTTATATATAGTATAGATATTTACACATTCTTTTCTCCCGTCGTCACTTTCTATCATCCTTATCTGCTCCCATCGGTGTTGTTTCCTTCACAGCGAGTGGAAATGTTTGCTCATCTTATCTGCATACTCGGGAGTTGACAGATGCTCTGTAAATCGCTGTAATTAATTTAGAAGATGTCCGATGTATCAGAAAAACTTTTATCGGAAGTTTTGCTAAGGTATTTATTAATATAGACATCGAGATATCTTTGTCGAAGGGAAAGTTTTTAAAAATAAAATTAATTTACATGTGCGCAAAGTTTTATCGAACTTGGTCATCCAGGAAGATACTCGATCGTTTGAAAGGCGTTTCACATTTTCGCCGTCTCATGCCGAGCACACGCACCAATTCCTACAAGAATGAAGTATAATTGATTGCTGTATATTTTTATAATTCGCGTCTTCAGTTTCGGCAGACTCGCTTTTGTTATCTCAAAAAGTAATCCGCGAGAGGGAGGCCGAGGCGGAAAGCGGATGCCTGATAGAAATACTTAAATTAGTGGTCCGAATAGCTGTAGGACCAAGTATTCCGCAGTTGCCAAGAGAAAATCTCCTCGTTCACTCCTCATTTCTGTGTAATAATAGACGGTCGTTAGACTTATCCATTGGGAATGTCCTCACTCCTCTCTTATGCCGTTTCCTAACACATCTTTCTCCCTCCTCTACCTCCCTCCACCACCCTCCTCCATCTCCCTCCCCTCCATCTCCCTCCTCCATCTCCCTCCTCCATCTCCCTCCTCCATCTCCCTCCTCCATCTCCCTCCTCCATCTCCCTCCCCTCCATCTCCCTCCCCTCCATCTCCCTCCCCTCCATCTCCCTCTCCTCCATCTCCCTCCTCCATCTCCCTCCTCCATCTCCCTCCCTTCCATCTCCCTCCCCTCCATCTCCCTCCCCTCCATCTCCCTCTCCTCCATCTCCCTCCTCCATCTCCCTCCTCCATCTCCCTCCCCTCCATCTCCCTCCTCCATCTCCCTCCCCTCCATCTCCCTCCTCCATCTCCCTCCTCCATCTCCCTCCTCTTCTTTTTCCTCTGTCCACTTCACTATCTCACAATCCTTTCGGGTTAATCTCGGTGGTTTGCGCGTGGGTTGCGCATCCATATCGTCCCGTAACTAATCCGCTTGAAGTTTTCGTGACAATATTTTGGTGGGCATACTACGCTTGTTAACGGGAATAATAGCAGCAGCCACGTTTCTTTTAAATGGATACTCCTGCGTGCATCCCACAGGCATTATTGCCAGAATTTTTTAAAAATTTCGTTCCATTTCAAAAGATAATTTGGCGAAAATTTTCACAACTACCAGTATGGTAACGACGTGCGGAGAGATTTCGTCAGATTGCGAGTGCGTAGGCGGCCGAGTTCGACGCCCGGGGAAGGCGCTTCTCCCGCCTCGTGTCCGCGAGCCCTGCCGCTTTGGAAAGGTTCCCGAGCATCAGCACGCCGTTGGATCTCGTGCGGACTACGGCCGTGTCCGCGTGGGAAGAGTGTGTGCGCGCGCGCATGAGAGGGTTTCGGGGAAGGACGCCTAAAGGGACGCCGTAGTCGCCCGAGGAGTGTCGCGCATGTGTGCCGTAGGTAGAGGGAGTCACTGGAGCACGTATATATTTATGAATAGTCGCGTGGGAGTGAGGGAAATGGTGGGGAGATTCGTAAATCGGTATACGAGAGGAAAGGTGACGGAAGCGGCCCGGGAGGAGAAGGCGGCGGGAGAAGAGGAGAAGCGGTTTTTTAAACAGTTTTTTTACTTATTTATTTGCTTAAAGAAAATTGAGAGAGTTCAGGTGCTCTAAGTAGAGCTTGAAGAAAATGATCCTTTTTAATTTTTTTTTCAGGCACAAAAATACTTAATTTTCTTGGTTTATTTGAGTTCGTATCGCGAGGTAGCATGGATTAGGGGTATATGAAAGAGCACAAATTAGTATCGAAACACGAATTTCTATTCGTCACGAATATCCGCGCCCGCTTTCGACACGCGAGTGGAATTCGTCCGTTATCCGTTTCTCTTCCCTCCACCCCCTCCATCCCACACCCACTCGTCTGCACCTCCCCTCCATCTCTCCTCTTCCCCTTCTTAGTACCTGCCCTCTTTTTGGCACCTCTTCTCCCCCTTCCTCCTTCCTCTTCCATCCACTTTTCCCCAAAAAAATCTCCATCTCTTTCCATTTCCTGAAATGCTAACTTGTCATTGTATGTAGTACTTTATTTTATGTAATCTCTTTTATTTTATTTTTATTATTTGTTACTTTCTTCCTTTCTGTAATTGACAATGAGTTAGATGGAAGACTGTTTAGTCTCAAACTCGCCCAAATATAGACGCATATCCAGCTCCTCCCTTTTTACCCTCCTCCCCTTCCCTCCCACCCCTCTTCTCCACCCCTCCTTCCTCTCCCTCCCTCCTTTCCTCCCTCCTTCCCTCCCTCCTTCACTCCCTCCTTCCCTCCCTTCTTCCCTCCCTCCTTCCCTCCCTCCCTCCCTCCTTCCCTCCCTCCTTCCCTCCCTCCTTCCCTCCCTCCTTCCCTCCCTCCCTCCTTCCCTCCCTCCTTCCCTCCCTCCCTCCCTTCTTCCCTCCCTCCTTCCCTCCTACTCCTCCTCCATCCTTTCCCTCCTACTCCTCCATCCTTTCCCTCCTACTCCTCCATCCTTTCCCTCCTACATCCTCCCCCTCCTTCCACCTCCTTCCTCCCACCTCCTTCCTCCCACCTCCTTTCTCCCACCTCCTTCCTCCCACCTCCTTCCTTCCTCCTCCTACATCCTCTCCCGTCCTCCAGCTTACCACTCCTCCCTCCTACCCCTTCCCCCATCCTCCCCTTCTCTTCTAAACCTTTCGTTCACGCTCATTTGTTTTCCTCTTCCCCTCGACCAATCAATCCTCTCTCCGCGAACCTTATCGACCCGCGAACTGACCACTCTCTCCGCGTTCCGATATTAATTCCCTTTCGATGGTTCTTAACGCACCGCATCCCTCTAATTAACGATTTATCTCGAAGAGTCAATGCGTTTTGCGGTCGTTTCGACCGCACGGTCGGTAAAACAGTCCGTCGGACCTGCGGCTTAGGCCTAATTTTGGCTACTTAGCGTCTAGAATCTTTTTAGCCTGCCTTGGTTAGGTGTCTAGGAATGTGGCCCGGCCATAGAGGATAGCTTAGGAGCCAGTAACCTCTTTTCGCATCCCGGACCGTTCTCTTGCCAGTGCTCCATTCCTTCCTTTAAATTAGCCTTCTCTTGGCTCGCCTTTCTATCTGCTGCTACTATTTCGCTCTGGATAACGCGGTGGCCGATTCGAAAGGTACGAAGCGGATTTCACGCACTCGCTTTCGTGGCTGCCGTATCGAAGTAGGTTCAAGTTTTCCCTTGAATTCTATCGACAAGTTTTTTTCGAACGAAAGCGGTACAAGAATTCCTTCGGTGACTCTGAATTCGTCAAAAGATTTTTTTATTAAGACAGTCATCCGTTTTTAACTTTTCTCAGTGGAAAGTTATACTCATAAGGGGCGGCCTACGACTAACAGGTTGATCGATAGCGTCTGCATCGGTATTTGCTGCCGTTGCACGCCCAATAAATGCGCTGACGGTGATTAAATGCATACCTAGATGCAGAGTTTGTCTCTTTTTATTTTTAGCTTAAAATGCTGGATATTCATGTGTTGTCGATATTTTTCTGAAGCACCGAAGGCCATCATGAAATTATGTATCTCAACTTGAAGGGCTCTAATACAAACCGTGACGTATTATTAGGCGTTCTTTACAAATAGTAAAAAACGAACGCCTCACGGTCAGGCCGTGTCCGTCTGTCCGCTTTTTTCATCTCCGAAACTAATTAGTGGATTTTTACTAATTTGGGTACTAAAGACTTTTTGGCAAAGGGCAATAAGAAAATGATATGAATGGTTGACATAACCCAAGCAGGGGTGCCAACTTACAATGAACAAAAAACGAACTTTCTGTCACACCTCGCAGAAAAATATGTAATATAAAAAAACTTCTAAGAAAAAGTTTTAGAATTAGTTATTTAACAGAATTGCATAATTCGTAAAGGTCGCCTCTGTCTTGCGTGTGTGCACGCATGAAGTGTGCATTTCTCCTCTCTTGTTGTGTTAATGAACAGTGGAAGTCATCGGAATTTCATTATTTTCAAAGATCTACGAAATATAAATCTTAAAACTGTAATTTATAGCCCTCGTGTTAAATTTGATTTCACTAATGCCTTGTGCAAGGGGATCGGTAATCTCTCCCAGACGTCTTGTCATGTGCTTTAATTCCTATTGATCTAAAACGGTGACCTGCCTTCGGAAATAGTCGGTTATGGTCGGAACGGGTCGTTTCCTGTTGATGGCGTAGGAAATTTGCTTTCGCATTTAATTTATATTTCTTTTTCTTCTGGGCTCTGTTCCATCTTTCTCCTCATTTTCTTTGCATTCGATATCTCGTGGGTTAAATTATCTTCTTTCCTTCAAGTCCTGATTAACCTCGCGCCGTAGGGTCTTATATTCGATTACTGGCAGTCAATGTGGAAGAGCGCCTTCATCCTCATCAGAGAGTCGTTAGATCGAATCCTCCCTTGAAATTAGCCATTGGTGCACGGGATATTGTGTCCTTCATTCTATTATAAAAATTAGGGAAGCTTATTATTTTTTAATCGTTATTTTTCTATCAGTTTGAATAAATGCCTTCTATACTTTCTTCACGTTTACTACCTTCAAGTAAAGAGTGATTAAGGGATACGCAAAAATGTTAATAATGATTACATTTTTCTCGCAATGAAGTTTTCTCGGGTTTCCAGCCGGGTGGTGATTTGGTTTCCCAACGTTTCGATGGCTGTCTCTGCCATCATCCTCAGGGTACCATCACCACCCGGTTGGAAACCCGAGAAAACTTCATTGCAGCCATTCGCCGGGAAAAACTCAAATCTTTCTACATTTTTCTCATTTAAATGTTAATGCATGAATTCAGAATCTGAGGTTGTGAAGACTAAAATGCGCATGGCGTTAAATTGGTTTAATATTATATTAAAACAGAAATGTGGTACATATTTTTTTGTTACTTATATTTATAAATATTTGTTTTAATATCAGCATTATCAATTTTATTGTCACTTTAAAATATACAAAGGGGCGCGCTTTTATTTTTTTCAATGCTGAAAGGGCTACGTTGGCTAAAAATGTTTATCGCCATCATCATGAACATACAGTGTACGTTATGCCTTAATATTACTACCTATTATATAATACATCTCATGAATCTAAATTTGGTAAAGGAAAATCGCATCAGTTGTGATTCCATTTTAAGGGTCCATTCTCTAGTTCAGGGTTGGCAAATAGATTTTAGCTGATGTGCCAAAAAATATCTGTGAAATGATTATAGGCGTGCCGTACTGACACGACGTAAAATTTATCTGTATGCAGAGTGTAACAATTACAAAACAATATCACGCCCCCTGTATATTTTACACCCCCCCCCCCGTGTAGATATTAATAATTTATAGTACAGAGGTGCAGGGCCGTTTTATCCATTAGGCACAATAGGCACAGTGCCTAGGGCCTACGAGCTTTTCAAGGGCCTAGAAAAACTTTTGAGACCTGAAAAAAACTTGACTGACTCGTAATTAGGAGAAGGAAACTGCAAAATCAAAATTAATAACTTTTTAATTAAATGTCTTTACAAAACTTTTCATGTGTCAACTCTTAATAAACTTCTAAATAAAAAATAATAACGCTTTAGTAAAATGTTTATATTATACTAAACAAAATTAACAAATTTTAACAAAACTCAAATTTGCGACTCTTTTTGTTAGCAAAAACACATATAACCTCTTTAAATGTCATTTCCCGCATTATATAACTTTCAATTGAAAGTAGTGCAAGGGAAGATAGTCGTTTCTCCAGACATGTTTTCTCTTATATTCGTAAGACATTTTTTCAGCTAAAGATAAAAGGTATCTGCAAGTTAAATTGAATTTAGGATAAATAAATCAAACAAACAATGGCGGGTTATTGACGTTATACTTAATGTCGACAGTAAATTTAAGAATCGGTTTTTGTTAAGAGAGATTTATGTATGTTACGTTCGGTTATAAATATTGTTAATATATAGATATGCCAGATTAAATAAATGAAAAATAAAGTTTGTTAAATACAAAAAAATGATGTAAACAATATTAAAATGAAACTCTTTTGTGCCTAGGTAAGTTATGTATAAATAATAGTTATAATGAATAATAATACTTTAGTTACAGTTTAACAATTTGTACACACTTATTGAAATCAGCGGTTAACATAACACTTGTAGTTTATTTATTTATTTATTTATTTAAAACTTAGTGCTACAAGTTGGTGATCTGCCAGGTGGTAACATAAAGAAACCTCGTAGGTCTCTCACACTTCCAACAACGAAATCTAAAGACAAACAATAAGACAGCAATAAAAAGATCTATAGTAATGACATAACAAAAATATTACTCATAAGAAATATCACTGCAAACAAGAAAATTAAAACTGCAATTTCAGAAAAATTTTGCTCTTGATGCTTGCAAAAGTGCTGAAGTGTTGTTGAAATAATTTCGAAAGCAGAATTATAAAAATGCTTTCGAATTTCTTTAACAGCAAAAAATTAGATTTAACGTGGATGCATTTTAATACGTTTGATATGATGTGGCGTGGGGCCTCCGAATGCAAGAGTGTCTAGGGCCTACGAATATCTTAAAACGGTCCCGCAGAGGTGTCAAACTCATTTCACCATGCAGGCCAAATCGGATATCAGTATGCTTCATGCGGACCATGCGTTCCAAAAAATAAAGTATGCCAACAGTAATATTGCATAATTATTTCGGGAACAACAAATGGCAATAGTAACATCATTAATACAATGCCACCACCAAAAATCTCCTTCCAACTCTCAATCAAAATTATTTACTGAGTGCCTGCCTAATGGGTCGCCGATCAGCCAACAGAATCAAAGAGCATCTCCCTTACTCCCGGTTTACACGTTCCCGTTTCCGGGCCTGAAAACAGGCGCCTGACTGACTAGTCTGCCTGCGGTAGCGTGCGTAGTAAGATTGATTCAGAAAGAAAAGCTGCCCTTTTGGCTGCTGCTGCAGGAGCGGTTTTATTTGCTGCCTAACAGTAAAAAGAAAAGAAAAAACCACTCGTGTTGGGTGAAATCTTGCAAGTGCAGAAGAGATGAACGAAGCAGTTTTCGGTTTTTGAACAAAAATTTATTATTGGAATACGCAAATGCGTATTCCAATAGTAACTTTTAGTAGTACAGTAGTAATAAAAATCTTGATTGTAAGAATTCTTCTCGGGTGCACAACCGGGTCAAAGTTTGATCTAAGATCGTCGTTTCGACGGCTGACTCCGCCATCTTCTTCAGTACGGTTAAGAGAATGGGTTTTTGTTTCAAGAGATAAATCTCCTGAAAAAATCACCTCGCGGGAGACCGCTTTAAGGCGACACGTAACAAACACGTCACCTGTGTCACGTGACTGTCCTCAGCCGATCGACGTGTTCTTGACAGGCTTGGAATCGGGAATCGCGCACGTTTCGTTCCTGACGCTTTTCTTCTGGGGAATTCGCTTGTGCGCATGCGCAGAACGCCAGGCGCCTATTTTCAGGCCCGAAAACGGGAACGTGTAAACCGGGACTTACATCCTAAAGCGTAAGGATGGCCAACCTGCGGCCCTTTTGGAGAAATATTATTGATGATTTTGAGCCTATAATATAGACCGCGGAGGCAGAAAGGTTGGCCTGTCAGGGGGGTTTCCCCTGCTTCCTGTATTGTTTCTCTCTTTATAAATATTCTTGAGTAAGCATTGAAGTAAGTTGTTTGTTTCCAGAAACTCAAGAGTATCCTCACCTTCCGGAGCGGGTCCAGAAACTCACTTTTCAGAGATGGGTTCCGCGTCCTCAAAAAAATATATTATGCTTGTGAATTAAATTATTAAAAATTGGAAAAAATATCGTACACCCTCATAATGAGATATTTGCTCATTAAAATTTACGATTAAAATTTTTTGAATTTTTGCACCGGACCCCGCGACTTTCCAAGCCGGCCGTGGGTAGAATTCAATGGGGGCGGTCGCACCTTTCAGATACGCAATTTCCGACGACTCTTCTATCAAAGTATCTCTCGCTCTGCAAGGGTTTTTGTTTGCCTTTCTTAGAAAGAACTAATCTTTGGCGCTAATTCGAAAAATTTTGTGCCGAATTGATCTAAGAACGTATCTTGGAGTAGAAGACAGGGACAGGACAGCGCGATAGCCAATATCCCCCTGCTCTTGGATCCGTCACTGCTCACCACCCTTACGAGAAGTACATGTACAACGAAATATTTCGATAAATGATTTGTTTACGGGCCGCAGGCGGCCCGCGGGCCATATGTTTGACATCCCTGTCATGGTGTAACACAAATAAATAATTGTTAATTATTGCGTTTTGTAATTATCTCCTGCTTATTTAAATGAACAAATTTAATGATGCGATTATTGTTCTCGTAGAAGAATTTTTTCGCGTGCCGCCAAAATTTCTTGGCGTAACAATTTTGGCACGCGTGCCACGTATTTGCCACCCCTGCTCTAGTTGGATATGAACCTCTCAGAATGACGGGGAAAGTTTGCGGAAGAATTTATTCGTAACATTTCTTCTCTTAAACATTGCCAGTTCCATTACTTCATTTCTAATGCGAATGGAGTTTAACTTCCCCATCTGATCTGCGAGATAATCTAAGACCTAGGTTCACAAAGTGTGGCCCGCGGGCCAACTGCGGCCCGCGATCAATTTCATGGTATATATTTTACATATGCAGAACTCAGTGGTACCCAAACTACAGCCCGCGGGCAACTTCCGGCCCGCCATGAGTTGAACAATCGAAGAACACAACAATTATAAAAAACAATATATTTTGTCTTTACCCCTCTATTCCTACAATAGATAGATACTTTTAAAACTAATGAAGTAGTACTGACCCACATCTGAAACCTTTAGTTTCCTTAAATTATTCAATTATTTTCGACTGGGTGCGGCCCGCGAAGAGGGCGAAAGTAGACTGTGGCCCGCTATGAGTGCAGCAATGGATTTTGGGGGACTCGAGCCGAAAAGCTTGGGCACCACTGAGAAAGAGATATCGTTTATGCATAAAATATAATTATATTCTTCATAGCATCTGAAAATATTGTTCAGAGCGACATTCCAATTTAAAATTTATATATGTTGCTGGGAATCTTTCTACGAGATCGCCGTTGCGGTGCATTTGTACCGCATTGGCCCTAATATAAAGCGGCATCGAGTATAAGGCGACCCCCGTTTTGAGAATTCAAATCTAGGAATATACATAATAACTGAAAAACGTTTTATTTTTTCAGCAGATTACATATTTTTATCTTATATTATCTTTACTGTCTCTTGTTAATGCCAGTCCCAAATTAGGCTTCTTCTTGATCCTCTTCTTCCTTCTCGTCATTGTCATCGTCTTCCTCTTCTTCTTTCTTCTTGTCATCGTCAGTCTTATCTCGCCCTTCCTCTTTCTCTCCCATAGAACATCATTATTTCTCGCGTGATTGCCATTCCCTCATTTCGTTTCTCAACAACAAACTCGACAACACGTTTGTCAATTTCATCATACCGTCCAACCTTGTGCCCGTGAAAAGCTCGGCGCTGAAAATGAGCAGTTAATAAAGATTGCCTCTGACCTCTCCGGTGTCTTACGCTGTTTTCGATAATACCATATTTATTAACAGCATTACTATTGCTCGAAGCTCCTGCCTCTCTCACAACCATCATTTTAAAGCTAGCATCAGAACTTCGCATTACGCCTTTCAACAGTTGACTTTTTACGAGCAGCTTTTTTCCACATTTTCAGCCAGTTTTTTTAAGTATTGTAAATTCGTAAACCTAAAAAAACGCAATCGTAAAAAAATCCTAACACAATCGAAAATCCTATGGGTGTAATAGAAGCAATCGATATAGCATAACCTTCCGGAATGTTTATAACATTGGTTGTTTTGCTTAGTTTGCGAATATAAGGCGATTTTTAATTGAGGAAAAATTTATTTGTATAAAAACGTAGGCTTACATGCTGGTCAACAGGGCCGTACCTAGGGTACGGCGAATCGGGTCGGTGGCCCCGCGTTAAAAGGAGCCCGCGCTAAGCAGCAAGATGAAGATTGCTGCTAAGCGTGGACGACACTCATGGTGTTCGGCCGAAAAGGCATTTGAAACTAGCTACTTCTTTGTCATCGTCTGTATGTTTATATTCATATCCAAATTGCCGGTATACATGCAGTTTTCCAGAGCCATTTGCGACAGAATAATGAGCATAGATCATTATGAATCTGAATTAGGCGTAAATGATCAAATTATTGTTGGTTTTCCTAACGAAGGACTTGTTTTTGTTCTTGAATTCCAGAAGCGATTTCTCATTTCAAAACAGAATAAGAAATGTATATATATATTTAAAATATACAATAAAATATAGATATTTAAAAATATACGTTTTTTACAAATATTTTTTAGTGCGCGAATTATACCTTGATGATTTTAGATTGTTCAAGGGCTCCGCAAAGGCTGATCACCCCGGGCCCCGCACCCACCTAGGGACGGCCCTCATGGTCAATATGGTCATTATTAGACCAAACGAAGGACGAGCACAAAATAGATGTCTTTCTCGATATATTCTATATTTGATAATTTTCTCAAAGGAGGGTATCATAAACGCGACGAAAGTCACTTCCATTCGACCGTTCCAATTCTAGCTGTAGCCTCCGAATGTCTCCAAAAGCACCAACCTCTTGAAGACCTCTAATACCCTTCCCCCGCCGACATCTGGCGCCTCCTATCCTTCTCTGCCATTCCACTAAAAATCCCTCTTAAGGAGGAGAGTGAGATATGTTTCCGTTGCCACGACGCCCCCTCCGAGGCGCCGCGCCCCTCCTCCTCTGCCCCCTCGTCCCCCCAATGCACTCTCTGCCACCTCATAGGGCGCGTGCTCTTTCCACCCAAATCCATTACCTCCCATGGCATTGGCGTCCAAACAACCCCATCTCTTCCCTTCTCCATTCCTCCATTCACTCCCCTTTTATCCTCCATTCCCTCCCCTTTTCGCTTCCATTCCCTCCCCTTTTCGCCTCCATTCCCTCCACTTTTAATCTCCATTTCCTCCCCTTTTCGCCTCAATTCCCTTCCCTTTTCGCCTCCATTCACTCCCCTTCTCTCCCTCTTTTCTTCATATCTACTCTCACCCCTCCCTTCTGCTCTCCCTTCCCTCTTTTTTCTCTACCTCTCCCCTCCTATATCTATCAATCTATCCCCTCCTAAACTGCCTCCCCCGTAGTGCGTGCACGCAACGCCCTCTTCCGAGGCCCCCCCTACTTCCTCCCCAAGGCAGTAAATCTAAGTATGACGTCATCCCAATATATTAGTCAGTCTTCTCTTCACGCGTCTCTTTCGAGGCATTTTTTCGCGCATCACTAATTCGTTCGGAGTCTTCGTGGCGAAGGTGTTTGTTCACGATTGGCGACGCTGAGATCAACTCACGCCCTCTATCCGTGTTTATCTCAATCTGTTCTTCTTATCATCTCTCGACCTCGAAGTCTCCAGGCCCATTTCCCTAGCCGTTTTGCGCAAACGCTTTTCGGTTCTATTCATGTAATAATAGAATCGAAAGTGTAGTATTACAACTTTTACTGTATCAATACAAAAATAATACACTTTGATGGCTATTAAGCGTCGAAATCGGCCGTGTGCGATTTGTTCTTTTGGAAATAATGCGTATTTTTTATAAAAAATGTGTTCTCATTACGTCGTGTATCGGTCTCGTTGGTGAATGACACTTCTTTGCGAAGTTGGGTGATAAAAGGAAGTTTTAGACATAGAACGTCAGTTGGGCTTATATTCTTATTGCTACGCAAACTAAACATTTCGTATCCCATCATACAACCTCAACTATTTACTTTTATAATACTTATGTGTAATTGTATATTATTCAAAATAAACTAAGTTTTGAATAATACTGGAAGAGATAATCGCGAAAATTAATGTGATGCGAGATTCTGGCGTTTATTGCGGTGTGCTTTTGTTTCTCTATCTCGACCAGCTCGAGGTCGCTTCGCGCTCCCTCCTCCTCTTATCCATCTCTCCACGCCCAATCTCTCTCATATCACCTTCCTTTGTTTCGTGCACATCGTGTAAATACTTTCTCTGCTCTCATTTATACTTAAATTTTACCTGCCCCAGGACCGGCTTCAGACATTTCGCCGCCCTGAGGCGGGAAATATTTGGCCGCCCCCTCTCCTCTCATGCTCCGTGGGTCTCCGATGATCAAGAATTTTACTAAACCTAATCTAAAATTATCACTCAATCGTGCCAGTATTTATTTTACGAGTTGTTGGTGCTTGCATACTGCAAGCGCTTAAAAAATCACCCTACACCAATATTTAAACTCGTAAATAAACCAACGCGACATCATTTGAACTACACAGAGCCCATTTAAATAAGATAATAGTTTTCATTTTCCCAGAAGTAAGGCATCTATCCGGGATTTCTAAATTCTCTGGCAATCGGCTCCTGTCCATGTTTTGGAATTTCAAGTTTCATGGCTCAGCTCGCCCTTTTTAAGCAATAACATCATTAAGACAATAGCCTATATGTTACACAAAAATTTATGTAAAAATTAGGATAATTTGCGTGTTTGGATTATGGTGTATTCATCCGTGCCTTTTAGTACGTATCCGGATAAAAAATTAATTTAAAATTATCACGTCATTATATGTATACGTCTTTGGCTGAAATCAAATGGATTATAATGCAGTCTAAGTAAGCATTAAATCAATGCTCTTAAAGTATGGGAAATCAATTTCCATTGAAAGGTATTGGAATCTTTGTATGGTTGTTAATATTTTTCATTGTTGAAGACCGAAAAAAATTCATAGTTTTACAATTAAAATCAAATTTCTACGAAAATTCAGCATGGATTTGAATTTTGTCTTCAAGATAAATGAACTTCAATCTTTCATCCAGAGAACAATTTATATCACGATTTTGTATCTTAATTGTAAATAATTTAAAAAAAGCAATTTTATATAGCCCTGCACAGTTTTCAGTGATTTTCTTATGGGTATTTAAAATAGGACTTTGGGGTCAAAAACACCTTAAATGTAACTTTTTCTGGAATTTCGGATTTTTTAGAAGTTGCACCCAATGACCTATCTTCTTTCCAAGTTTCAGCTCTATATATGTAAGAGGCAGCTAGTTATAATGATAAGAGATGTATAAGAGATTTGTTAACTACATATATTGGATCTCCGTTTATTGTTTTCTTTCTTTTCCGTAGCCGTACAGACTTGGTTAAAGAGTCACAAATGGTACGTTGCGTGTGTTTCCCTTAGTTTTCCCTTATCTCCCTCCAGTTTTTGCAAATGTGTTTCTTTGATCAGGGTTGCCGCCCCTGCTGTAAGACCAAACTTGGCTAGAGGGAACGGCGTCAGTGTGAGGCATGAGGCCGCCCTCTCGACCCTGCGCCCTGAGGCGATTGCCTCACTTGCTTACTGTCTGAAGCTGGCCCTGACCTGCCCTCGCTTTGGTTACAACAGTTTTACAACGTTTTATTTGTTTGTAGAATTCGTTATTTTCTCGTGTCGTGGTTAGTTCTTTTTGTAAAATCCCATCTTATCAACTAATTTTTGTATTTTACCCTTTGAGCCAAAAATCAGTTGTAGAATAATTTTATTTTGTTTGCTGTAAATATTTTTGAAAGTATAGCTTGAATTGCAGCAAATTAAAAAAATTACTGCACTATTACAAAACAAACAAGTAGGGATGTACACGGGTTTCCCGTAGTACAGAAGTGCTTTTCGCCGTAGTGTAATCGTGTACTAATGTATTTGCTTTGAAATCAGAAAATTATTTTTCCATATATTGTGGTAGCCCTGATTTTCAGATCCGTTCTAAATATATTCATTCGTTTTGTCATTCTATACTCGCCCTACAAACGAAATTTCTTTGAAATCGGTTCAGCCGATACCTTTCAAATTCATAGTTACAGAAAAATTCTAACCTTGATATTGTTGTATTCCTGTTTAGTCGACCCGGTTAAAATATGATATTTTTGTTGTTTATTTATATATGAAGATATATATACCATATTCGGTTAAAATCCATGCGGTCAGGTCTCTAGAAATGTAAAAGAAATATTATTTTACTTTTTACTGTGGTAGCCCTGCTCTTTAGTTCTGCTTTAAACATATTGATTTCATTATGGTATATTGTACAAATCTTATATACTAAATTTAGTGTGAAATCCCTACAGCCAATTCCTTCCAAATCCATAATTACTGAAAGAGTTTAATTTGTAATTGTGGCACCTCTGTTTGGCTGATTCGGTTTAAATATGCTATTATTGTTTTGTACATAAGTGTACAATATAAATATTAAATTTGGTTAAAATTGATGCGGATAGTTTTACACAAATACGTATAAAAAGAAACGTTTTAATTACTTGTGTAGTGGCAGCCCTTCTTCCTATAGCTATACTAAAAATATTGATTTTGTTTTTTTATGTGGCACTCTTCCTTGCAAAATTTCGTTGAAATCGGTTCAGCCAATTTCTACCAAATTCATAATTACAGAAAAGTTTAACTTTACAATTGTGGCAACCCTGCTGAGTCGATCCTGGTCCAAATATGCCATTTTCGTCATTAATTTATGTAAATATTCTACTTACCAAATTTGGTTGAAGTCGGTTAAGCCAATTCTTCCCTGATATATGCGTACGGACGAACGACGGACGGACATCACGAAGATAATAGTAATTTTCAGCAATGACGAAAAGCACTAAAAACAGGGTGTAAACAGGGTTCGGTTTGTCAAAAACATTTGTTTAGGTGATTTTGTTGTGAAACCGCCATGGCTCAATTGGTGAAACTTGCATTTCAGTAGCGTTTAATCTCTTCTGCTGTACCTAACTTTAAATCAGTAAAACAGTCCGCAACCTTTAGTCATAGATCGTGCTCATGTATTTCTCTTGTAACATTTCCTTGTCCGACCTCTTTTTATTTCTTCTTAAAATATTTCCACTATATATTCACTTCCAAAATTCCAAAATCAAAATTTCCAAATTCGATTTCGCTCTGGCCTTGTTATAATTCCTTTGCGTCGAAATCACTCCTAATTTTCTGATCCATGCAGTTTTGCATTTGTGTTTCCGGATGTGGCAGAATTTGAGTTTGAGAATGGCTCATGTGCTAATCTGCATCCACAAATGGATATAGAAGAAATGCACAACGTCGTAGATGGGAAGTATTTTTTCCCCTTCTGACAAATTACTCTCCCCTTTGCTATCTTCCCACCCTCTGCCCCCTTCCTACCTTTTGCCCTCAGATCGCCCTCTTTCATCCTTTTTCTCCTTTGCCCACATCCTTTTTCCCTTTAGCTCCTTACTCATCGACCTTCCTCTCCCTCCTCCTTCCGTCTCTCCCTCCATCTCTCCCTCCTTCCCCTTCCATTCCCCCTTCCTCTCCCTCCTTCCTCTCCCTTCTTCCTCTCCCTCCTTCCCCTCCCCTGCTCTGCGGCACTTCCCGTTCTTTCCTTTCCACCCTTCAACTTTCCACCCATGCGATCTCTCTCCCCCTATGTTCCTTTTGTTCCTCCGACTCCCTCTTTAAAAACCCCTTTGCTCCCTAAAACACTCCCCCTCCACCTCTTCCCTCCATAAACAAGCTGCGCGCAACACACGCACACACAGGCACTCCAATACTCTCCCTTTCGTTCCTTTCGAAACACTTGTTTGCGCTACCTTCTGTTGGTATGACTTCATTCCCGTTTTCCATCCACGGTTCCTTAGTTTAAATGCGGAGCGTCGGAAGGACGAATTTCCCGTTCTTATTTTTTTGTCGTTTTTAATGTGACAACATAAATGGGAATCGAATTTCTGTTGGACTGATGTCCAAATATATTTTTCCTTTATTTTTATTATTTTTTCCGTCCCTCGCTCGCCAAGCGCTGACTCACCTCGGAGACTCCTGGAGGTTCTTTTTTAAAGCGAAAGTTATATTGGCATCGCGTTACTTCTACCTATTTTTACGATTATTTATGTTATTGGTTCAAATAATTTTCGTGATATCAGGTATAATATAGATTTTATTGTTGGAATCTTTCGAGATTTAATTTAAGAAATAAATTTAGTACGCGATATAAAAATTATAATTTCGTGGCAGACATTTACGGTCGTACTAACGCTTTAAAACTAAGTTTTTCGGGCATAAGGCAGCCGTTTTATTTTGTGTCGAGGCGCATTTGGTCTTCGTCTTTCTAATAATGGCGTGTCG
The DNA here is from genome assembly GCA_028673005.1 of Tanypteryx hageni. Taxonomy (NCBI): domain Eukaryota; kingdom Metazoa; phylum Arthropoda; class Insecta; order Odonata; family Petaluridae; genus Tanypteryx; species Tanypteryx hageni. The sequence continues at coordinate 222,967,579 of CM054113.1, forward strand.
GACGCCGGGCGCTACGATCAGTAGGTCAGCCGTGAGATTGCTAAACGCCGTTAAGGACTTACGTGATCATTCCAACGGTTGGCTTCAGCGTTGTTGTGTGAATTTTCGTTGTCTCGGAATAGAAACGGTTTTGCGATATTTTGATTTCTGTCTTGGAATTTATTCTTTGACCTAGAAGTTAGTTACATAATAATCGTCCTTGCGATATGAACGCAAGCGGTTTCCTGGTTATGACGCTAGACTTTGCTCGGCTCCTCGTCTTTCTGACTGCCTCTATAATTATCTGTTTTAATGCAGAGCGCCATCATTTTTCGCGGGGATATATCTTGTTTTAACGAGAATTGATTTTTTTGGCATTGTGTGTAGTTTCATTATTAGTTCGGGAAACCCGATCTGATGCTTCTTTTTGTCAAGATTGTGTCGCCGAAAGTGAAAGAGCGAATTTCATAGAAGGTATCATCGTCATTGCTCGATGTGACGCCACTTACTTATTGGGCATCTCAGATAGTAGAAGGTCCCACACTCCTATTTCACGCGGTGTTTGTTGCTGAATTTGTCGTCGTCGCTGTAATTTAAAAACACAATGTGTCAACCGCTAGAAAAAATGAACGGGTGCTGATGAACAAGAAAAGTACTCTGAATTTATTTTGAGAGAGATTTTCTTGCCGAAAAAGGCTACTCATTTGTTCATTTCCTATCTGCTTTTACTCGTCCACTTTCTCCTCTCTCCGCACTTTGAACAAAACTTTCTTTTTGCATTTTTGGAATGTTAAAATTATCGTGACTGGCATTCTTCGTGCATTTGACTCCTTCGGTATATTTTACTCGCGTGACGTTTTTATTGCATGTTTATTTTTGTTCTTATTAATATTTAAATAACGGTTTGCGCGTACCTCATCGGACAATTTCAGTTCCGTACGAATGAAAACCGTCTATATAATTCGCTTCTGTCTTTCCCTGTCGCATCACTTTTGCCAGCGCCGACTCTTTCAATGGCCGTCCTCCGCACAGCCCCTCCACCCCCCGATAATACGACTCTCAATAGTATCTCTCCCGCTCCCCCCTTATGCTACGCCCCCCTCTCTCCGTACCCCTTCCACGCTCGGCTACTCCATTTCTCCCCTCCACGCGGCACCCCACCAGAGGGGAAGGGGCCGTAGAATGCCGGCGCCCTACAGCACCATTCCTCTCCCCCCCTTTCTCCTCCCCTCTCTTCGCATTACGGTCCCCGATGCTCGTGTTTTCCTCTCTTAGTCCCACGCCGACCGACGCCCGGTGTACTGTCGGCGTCTGTCACTGTGCGAGTGTTACTCTTTCCACGAGAGAGTCCGGCTCATTTGCCTCGGAGCGGTTCCTCCGTAAGGTCGCTTTCCCCCCCCTCCCCTCGACCCCAGCCCACCTCCCCTCTGGGGTGGACGCCTCACTACGACAGACGACGCCCCAGCGCCGGTCTCTCCGCCCGTTTAACCGCCTCGACGCCGCTCTGCTCCTGAATCGCTCTCCGACCAGTGATAGATAGATACTCTTGCGTTCGTTTCCCCTCTTGCTATCCATCCCTCTCTCTTTTTCTATCTCATCCCTATTTCCCTTGCCAAACCACATAAAGCAACGCCCCTTTTAAAACGGCTCTGCCATTCTCGATTCCACGCATTCGGGAAATTGATCGACCGCCGCCTCCCTCTTCCCTTTTCCTGCATCTCTTTCCTCCATCGCCCCTTTTCCCGAACACCAAGGTCGCCGAAATCGGCGATCCGCTCCCGTATCACCGCCGCGGGCTGCGTGGAACGCGATATTTCCTCTCCCCGGGGCGAATTCGCTCCCGAGCGAGGTCCACCCGTTTGCGTGTGCCACCGAATCGAGTGTTTTAGTGAACTGTTCTGCTTTGGAATAATAATAAAAAGGTGTTCTCTCCAGCCGCCGCCACATGCCAAGTGGAGCGCAGTTATCGCTCGTTCGACTCGCCCCGCGCTTCTGAGTTTCGAGGCGCAAGTTCCTCTTTTCCCCTACGCTGTACCCTCCCTCCGTCTCTCTCTCTCATCTCCCCCACTATCCTCCCTATTATCCCCTCCCCCTCTCCCCCGTCCTCCTCGCATCGGCCGAATCGACCGCGTGAGCGTCTTCCCGACTGCGCGGCGCACGTGCACGCCGGCGTCTCCCTCTTCTCTCTCCTTCCCTCCCGTTGGAAATGCGTCGGCGGTCGAGAGGCGCGACGCTCCGTCGCGACGACGCCTGCAACCGGCGGAGGATAGTGAGCGCGTGAGCCGTTTGCGCGCGCGCCGGCGAAGAGGGAATACTATAGAGAGATACAAACATTTGGGAAGTGCTTTTCCATATACTACGTCCCAGGACGACATCGCCGGTCCCAGATCGTTTGGTCCGGAGGATGGAGGTGGAGTCGCCGGGAGACACTATGAGCGTGGTTATCAACGCGTGGAGTGAGTACGAATGAGAGAGAAAGAGAGAGGCAACGAAAGAGGGTCGCCGCAGACACCGCGTGCTCTCCGCTTTATACCCGAGGTCGGTCGCGATCCTCTCTTGCGGTTCGAAGGGGAGTGGGAGGGAAGTGGGCGGTTTTACCATCGCACGTCCGACATATACTTTGATAAAGTATTAATTTTCTGTTGTGTGCATGTTTGTTATAAATGTTACTTGGTGTCCCTCGTACGTCCAACGTATATTTGAAGTATTCATTTTCTTTTGCTGTGCATGTTTGTTATAAATGTTGCTTGGTGTCCCTCGGGAGTTATTGGCTGTTAGTTTTTTCCGATTACAACTATCTCTGTTTACGTAATAGCGTTCCAGAGGAACTACGACCTGTTGCCAGTGGTGCAGCAGAAAATGTGTGCCTCCCCTCCCCCGCCTAAACAAAATTGTAATCCCGGAAAAAATTTAAGGGCCTCAAGAAAACAATATGGGCCCACTTTGGCCGTGGGTTCCCCGCCGCGCGGGGGTTGAGGGAGTGTCCGCTGCGCCACTGCCAATCACCGCACATTTTTTAAAAGATTAAATCGAAATATTCTTACCTGCCATTGCTTTACACAAGTTTTGTAATCAGATGTTAAAGTCTATGTTGGAATATAATATTGAGTATTTTTCATATTCGCGCTTTTTGGTCGGTCCTAATATTTTAAGTTTCCTCCACAGGTTCCGTTGAATCAAATGGCGCGAATTATTTCCGCAATGTATGTCTACGAATCAGTTCATACGCTCCCCGTCTCAAAGTTTGCTGCTTTCATTGGTGAACGAAAACCATTTATCAGCAATTCGAAGGAACGTAATGTTGATTGGCACATAGACCTTGTAGACCAAGAGATTTAATGGAATCTGCAATTGTCTCGGCGTGAACGTTTATGATATTCTAGATATCTGCAAGGTTTGCACTTTTCAGCGCGCCATCCAGTCTTGAGGAATCTTTTCAAGTGTGACAAATGGCGCGGGTAGTAATTGCGCGTCCGTAGTCATTCGTACTGGGGTCAAACGGGCCAGGTGGCACGCCGAGAGGCGCGTGATTGCTGGGCAAGTGGAACGCGATTCCCGTCGAATTGAATAGCGAGTGCACTTGAGCTAATTCGTGCATTAGAACGCCGGGTCGATGTCATCTGTCTCGCGTATTGCGGATCGTCGAGACGGAATTTTCGTGGAAGGAGCCGAAAGAAAATAAGAAAGTTTCCCATTCTCATCGGCGATGCCTTCGGAAATATATAATTAGTTAAATGTAATTATTACGATATCCCGACAAAATCATTTATAAATCAGCTACGAAAGTGTCTTAAATTCTTAGTTACCAAATGAACCAAAGATGAATGCGTAATGGGTCGCATGTGTTGAATATCAGGAAATGTTTTGGAAATAATGTGTATATAAAGAGATCTTCTGTGTAAAGAATCCTTTTTTTTACTGGTATGTCGCCAATGAAAGGGTTTTTACGAGCGAATCGTTAGCGTCAATCGACTTTAAGTGATGCGCTTTTATAGATGAACAGAAGATTCGGTTATCGTGTCTTGAATGAAAGATAATTGGTGCTAACTGTGAACGCTATTAGTTATCATTGACATTTTCTGGAATTGCAGAAGATTTAATTACTGCCTTTATTGTCCCTTGAAGGGCAGTGGGACTCGTAACTGCTTTGATGGGTCGCCAATCATCCTCGCCATGTTCGCTGACGTAGGTTTATTTTTCTTGAATTGATTGTCTTCATTTTTCACGCCTCTTAAAATGCCACTGAAAAGACGCATCTTCCTATTCAATATCCTGTCGTTCTTTTCTAAGAATGTTGAAATTAAATTGTCATTCCTTTTTGGTCATATAAATATCACAAATATGCATAGAGTAACAGATTATAAATATGGGCAGGTGTTCTTATTAATTTATATTTTTTAAACTGCTAAATCTTTAGCTTCTACGATACTTAGGCGAAAAAGTCATTTCTTTAAGTTCAGAAAAAACTACCTAAAATGTTAGGGCCAGGAAGTCGAAACTTACGCCGTTTTCTAGTGTAATTTTGGAGAAGATTTTAATTTTTTTTCGCAAGATTGATGTAAAATTGATTACAAAAATTGCTGTTCTGTGCGTCTTTTTTTGAAGTTGAAGTGACTTCGTTTTCATGTGGTTTTTTACACATTCAACTGGCTTTCTTTTGAGAGAGAAAGCTGCTTTGCTTTTCTTCCGGCGAATTATACGAATACTTGATATTACTCAAGCGACTTAAGAAGGGATATTTATAAGTAATAACGTCCGCTCAGGTAAATAACTCTAAGAACACGTGCGTGTGGGAGCTTATGAAATACGTAGTTCTCTTTTCAGGAGGTTTGCTTGGATCAGGAATGGGACCACGGATACTTGTTGCTTTCTTTCGTGGCTTTGATGATTTCGCGAGCATCCACTGTGATTAATATTTGTCGCCCATAGGCACCGGAAGTTTCCGAAAATCGTTGGTCCACTTGCTCTTCCTTAACACATTTTACCTATACCTACCTTGCGGAGCTGTTCCATGATGAACAAATAAAATAACAACATTGTATTTTCCTCGGTTTTAATATCTCATCACGATCCGGGTTTCAATGTAGTACATCATATTACCTATTGAGATATTAAAAGAGTGCAAAATACAAAGATATTATTTTATTTGTTCTACATTTTATCAAGCGAGTGCTGGCATAAATGCCAAATTTGAACGATTGTTTTTAATCTTAAATTCTTGCAATGGTAACCGAGTTTTAAAACAATTTTCCTTTTCTTTAAATCAGATTTTTTCTTACAATCAGTTATATCGTAGGAGTTTTATAACAACGTGAAGTTCTAGAAAAATAATATAATATTATAAGTTGAACAGGATTTTTGAGCTACGTTGGTGAAGCTTTTTATACTCGATCGGTTAAAAGTTATGGGTATGGCATATGTTACAGGGAGGAACGAATTATTTGATTAAAATAGCGTCATTCAAAATTCGGTAATGGTAACAAAAGGGGTACCAATTACATTAATTTTGTGTGCTTCAAGACAAGATGGAGAAAAGAAGGGTTGGTACTAATAAGCTAATAAAACTGTCCAAGCGATGAATGGAATAAGTTTGAATGACACCAGAGAAAAGATTTCTTACCGTCGTTTTTGTTTCAGAGACTGTTTGGAGTTGTGGTACTCTTTGGATAGTAAGCTTTACTAAAATTTTCCGTAAGTCGGTTTCTTGGCGAATTTCGCGTACGATTTAACTCTCCAGCCAAGTAATGGCGGGAAGGAGCGTTGTCAATTCTTTGAAATACTGTATTAATGAGAGATTTTTATCCTTGGTTAGTGGAACTATCGTTCATCGTATAGATCAAACTTCATTCTTTGTTTGGAATATTAAATTTGGCATAGATTTGGGTAGGTTAGCGAAGTTTTTATCGAATAGATTGGGTAAATCTGTGTGAATATTAATTTATGTAAGATTTGGGATTAGGTTAAGTAAAAACTAGCTCGTTAAAATTTACAGACAAACCGATCAGTCATTCGAAAGGCTGTATGTGGCCCGCACAGTGATACATAAAAGCCTCATGCGGCCCTATTAGTAAGAAGTTTGGTGACTCCTGGTCTAGATGAAATCGCGCTGTGTCCTATCAGCGCTTTAGCTGTGTGCTGCGGCCGGCGGTGATGAGTGAAATTTACCTTTCGCGATCCTTGGAAATTGCTACAATAATTTTTGCACAGGTAAATGAAACTACAAACACAGTCCCGTGAAAACCGAGGGATTACTATAATGTAAATTATCCTGAGTTAGCTAAGGTAATTTCGATTTTCAACATATCGCCTCGAAGAGATATGCTGCCAAACTTTTACACCTATCATTTTCTTATTTTTCTGTAAACGAATCAAATAATAGGAGCCTAAATACTTTTCTGCTACCTGAGAAATTTTTGTTACGCTGCTTTCCATTTTAAACAATTGCCGTTATCTGATATACGATTAATACACATCCATTTCTCCTCCTAAGGAGCGGAACGAAGCGAAATGAAATTCGGTTTATTTTAGCCGCACGGAAGCCTCGCTATGGAAAAGGGAACACTTTCAGTCGGTTCGAAATGACGAAAACGAGTTAATGAAGTCGGCGTATAGGAAGGAAATTTTTGAAAGTGATCGTTACCGTTCTTAACGGCGCTGTTGTTTTGCGTGGTCAAAAATGTGTTTTAATCCAGCGCTCTTACCAGGTTTGTTTTCCTCTTTTTAATTGGGGGCGGGAAGTGGGGCGGCAATCCTCAATCTCTGGAATCGATCTCGCGTCCATCGCGGAAAACTCAGTCTCGCGTTTTCTCGGGAGTTAGACGTTTGTTTTATGCTTTCGCGAGCCAATCTTCTGTTCTGCTTCACGCGAGACGACTTTCACGATCGCTCTCTCGTTGTTTCCGGACTTCCACTGGCGTCGGGTTGCATTTACTGCGAACGCCATTAGTCCTTCTGGCCCCAAAACAGGAACACTTAAATCTCAATCCGTCCCTTTTAAATTTTTAGCCTCTGGAATGTTTTTATCGTTGTTTCAGGCCGCTCCAGACGCAGCCTACGTATTTGAGGCTAGCCATTGATCGTTTAAAAAATGTTTTTTTTCTGAAAGCATAAAGCGCGATAAGCAAGAAATATTAATTCTATTCTTTTGGTCCTTTTTTACTGTTATTTTGCTATTGTATTTTTGGTTGTGCGTCATTTTTAATGTTTTAGTAAATATTAGCTTTAGAAACCCTTTTATAATATTTGCTCGTACTGCTTCAGTTAATTTCAGTCCGCTATTTGCCCGCTACATATTTAAGGCGCGATCATCAACAATTCCGGTTAAACAAACAGATGAGGCCTATTATCTTAACAATTTAGAGCGCCATTTGCCAGAGACCTGCGTTCCTAATTGTGAAGGAGGGATCCGAAGGATTAAGGGCGTTAACGTTTTCCTGCCATCGAACCCTCGTCTTAACTATTATCTCAAATATAACAATTCTTCCTCTTTAATGTTTCGTCTCGATGTCTGAATATGTGTAAACATATCTCGCGTACATCTTTCCACATCCTTATTTCTCGAATTCGACGTTTCATTTTTGGCAATTGTGTTCGATATTATTATTGTATATCCTAACGCAGGGGTCGGCAACTTCTGCATGGCGGGCCGCATTGGAAGTCACGAGAGCTTCGGCGGGCGGGATGAGTGCATACATCATAAGTTAACTGCAGGTTTTGTGGTCACATATTTGTGAAAACTAAGTTCAAATAATTAACCAGCATTAAAACGTAATCAGAAAAGGTTTTGAGACTATAATTTTAGTGAAAAAATATGAAACTGTCTGTATTGAATTTCACCGATCACTTTTTAATCATAGCTCCGTGGGCCGCATGTGGCCCGCGGGCCGTAGGTTGCCGACCTCTTAGGGCCTAACGTATGCGTGTTATTCCGTCTAGATTCCGAATCATTCTTCGTCGCTTGCGAATCGCTCTCCGAGGTCGCTTTAGATTTTTGTTTGGCCATAAATGCGGCGAAAGACGGCTGGATTGGTTGCGGTCACTGGAAGTCTATTTCATCGCCGACCGAAGGATTTTACTGGAGAATATCAATTGAATCAGGATTATTTTTTGTCTCGATTTCAATGAAGTATGAAGTAGCGGTTCTTTCTGCCGCTTTTTTTTCATCTCCGCAGAAACTGTCGAGGAATTCTTCGTTCTCAATTCTGTGAAAATCGCGTTCCACTCTCCTAGCCTCGTGCATTCATTCTTGCGTTTATAGATTTCCTATCAATCACAAACGTGCCTTCCGCTGGATCGAGTGCTCTAATGATAGGCTCCTTCTGTGGCGCCCGAATGTTTTCGCGCTCTTGACAGCGGCGCTTTGTTCGCAATGCTTTTGCGGCGAGAAAAAGCGATTCTTCTCGCCTTCCTCCGTTGGCGGCAGATGCCGCGTAACTCGAGTGTCTTTTCGCCGTTGACCTCCGATGGCGCAATCACGCGGCCATAAGGCGACGAAGGAGCGGGGAAGAGGGAAGGAGTTGGCGATGGGGAGCGGGAAAGAGATGTGGAGGTGGAGAAGGAATGGGCGACGACGGGAGTTGGCGATGGGGAGCGGGAAAGAGATGTGGAGGGGGAGAAGGAATGGGCGACGACGGGAGTTGGCGATGGGGAGCGGGAAAGAGATGTGGAGGGGGAGAAGGAATGGGCGACGACGGGAGTTGGCGATGGGGAGCGGGAAAGAGATGTGGAGGTGGAGAAGGAATGGGCGACGACGGGAGTTGGCGATGGGGAGCGGGAAAGAGATGTGGAGGGGGAGAAGGAATGGGCTGGCGTTCTCGGCATTATGTCATCGCTGAATATTATAAACGCTATAAAACGATTGTGTCAGCTAAATAATTCTTATTTACGAGAGAGAAACGCGTTTCTTTGAGTGAATTCGCGTGACTTGAAGGAGGCGGCCAAAATTACCTCTCTAGGTGTTATCGAGCGCGGAAACTTGGAAAAAATCGTAACTTTCCTTTCCTTGAGAAAAGTAATCTTCCACCTTGCTTTGCACACGCCACCGAGTTTTATTGTGGTCTTCGGGCCAAACTTCAAATTCATTTGCGCCGCTATTACGTTAATAACGCTTTTATCCTTGGTGGTATAGGTCAGGGGTCGGGGATAGACTGGTATATCCCGGAAAGCAAACCGTCGTAAAAGCGGGAATCGTGGTAGAACCGTTTGCGTTCGTAATACTGGTCGCACCATGGTACAAAAATGGCAACTTTAGTGCATATTGCGTTTAAGAACTGGATGGGAAACGCCACGCAAGATCTGGATTTTTTTGGCAGTTACCTAGATATCCCGCTCATCAAGTTTTACGCCTCAATTTCGATGGTTTTTAATATTGGTGAGTCTCACGGAAATTAATTATTTTAGAGGCTTGTCGAATCTCACACGATCACCAAAGAAACGTGCATCATCGTGACACACAGTTGCCAGTCTCGAGTGTGTGTCTTATGTTTCAAACCCGTGTACATACGGGCTTGAAACATACGACACAGTTTGCATTTGGTAGTAGAACATTAAAAAATGATAATGCAACTTGAAAAGTTAGCATCAAGGAGCACACATTATTGCACTAAAATCGTTGAAACATGTAAATATTACTAATCCAGATCTTAAAAAATGCCTCTATTGTACTGGTTGGTGAAAACTCGTATAAAGTAAGATTTCTTGACATTTCAGCTAAATGAAAAGCGCGGGAGTTCCAAATATTTTTATAATAAAATATTAGTGGTTTCAAAATATCAAGGCTAAAAGTCAAACTATTCATCAGTGAATTTAATTACTTAAAAATTTTGGGAAGGATTATTGGATGTTGCAAAGAATAATTTTTCTTCAGCGATGTGCTTTTTTAAAATAACGAAGGTCTTCTATCTAAACTTTCCATTTTATATTAGCTCGACTGAAGTGGGTCCCTCGCATTCCACACTTTCTATATTTTCAACCGCATTTTCGCTACGACCGGTTTCGGAATGAAATTTCAATATGGCGCCATTGTTTTTTTTTACAGAAGATGCGTTCTTTTCTCGTTCCCTCCATGTCTCCATCGTTCGAATACATGTACGGTGCAATCCTTCTCCACCGTAACCATTCCTATTCCCTTCCCCTCTCCTCTCTCCCTTCTCACCCACTCCTCTTATCTCCCCCTACTCCAACAGATAGTAGTCTTTCTAGTCTCATTCCCGTCCCGATAAAGGCATCTGGCTCTCTAGTTCGTCCTCTCAATAGATCCCTGCCTCTACTCTCTTTCTCCCTCCCCTCCTCTTTCTCCCTCCCCTCCCCTTTCTCCCTCCCCTTTCTCCCTCCCCTTTCTCCCTCCCCTTTCTCCCTCCCCTTTCTCCTTCCCATCCCCTTTCTCCCTCCTCTCCCCTTTCTCCCTCCCCTCCTCTTTCTCCCTCCCATTCCCTTTCTCCCTTCCATCCCCTTTCTCCCTCCCCTTTCTCCCTCCCATTTCTCCCTCCCCTTTCTCCCCTCCCCTTTCTCCATCCCCTCCCCTTTTCCCTCTCCCCCTCTTTTTCCCTCTCCCCCTCTTTCTCCCTCTCCCCCTCTTTCTCCCTCTCCCCCTCTTTCTCCCTCTCCCCCTCTTTCTCCCTCTCCCCCTCTTTCTCCCTCCCCTCATCTTTCTCCTTCCCCTCCTCAGTGTTGCCAATCTTGCGAATTTATAGCTAGATCTAGCTACTTTAAATTCACACTAGATCAATGTTTCTCAACTGGTGGGCCACGACCCAATGGTGGTCCGCAAAAGGAGTCGGTGTAGGCCGCGAAAATTTCAAACAAGATAAGATTTGTTGACAGTACTAGAAAACTGTCGCAAAAGTTTCGCAAAAACTTAATATTTTGTAAAAATCAAACGTTATAAATAACTAATGACAATTTAAATACATTTCTTTTTGTTTTTTACATAAAACCCGTTACTTTTATTGAAGAATATAGAATTTTCTCCTGCTTATATTTCACCTATTGATAAATATATGGGCCGCCAAAACATTCTTGTATTTTAGGTGGGCCGCGGAAAATTCCTATAGCTTAGGTGGGCCGTGTTATCAAAAACGTTGAGAAATGCTGCACCAGCTCCTAGAAAAATGCCCTAGCGACTTCTTACAAATCTAGAGAATCGATAAAAAAATCTAGCTATTTCTAGCGACTACCCAAATAATCTTGTTTAAGTTGGAAATATGTAATCCCAGATAAAGGTTTGTTAGATTTAATGGTAAAAATGCTCTTTGTCCGTATGCATTCCTTATAGACAACCCTAAGAAAGCGCCCCTTGGATATATAATGTACACAATCAACTTGGAAGATTGGTATATGAATAACAACGTCTGTTTTACGTATTCCTCTTAATATATAAAGTGCAATCCGTTTGTTTGTCTGACCACCCTATGTAAATCCCCATAAGAGAGCACTTACAAATATCTTTTTCACTTGCAGGCTTTTTTCTTTTGCAAAATTAAATTAGATGTAACTGTCCTACGATCTTGGGATAGGGACCATTTTAAAGTAAAATAAACAATGATTCTTATTTTTCTCGTCGAATTTTTCTTAAGAATTCAAAATTTCCTCAAAATATTGCGTTTTTAATGAAAGGTTCCCTTGGCAGCAGAATAGGTTGTTGAACTCGAGATCATGATTGTTGTATGGCTTTTTCTCTATGTTATAACCGCACTAATGTGTGTTACAGAAACTATTTTTTTACTTCCGTATAAGCTAGAATGCTGAAAAAATTCAGACTGATAATTCATGACTTATAAACAAAGGAAAAATTGCGAAAACGGGAAGTTTTTAAGTCTAACTGCCCAAAAACAATTTTGAAAATTCGAAAAATTCCCATAAGATTAACATTGGAGCATTATTGTTGCTGCCGAGCACGATTCTTAAGAGGACTTTCAGATGCAATTTGGCGTTCAAAGTCGGCATATACGCGGTAGATCACGGGGTAAATAAATCGCGATAGGTAAGTCCGATTTCGACGAAAGTTTAATTATAATACTCGGCGTGAGTTTCTGCATGTGACAAATATGCAGTTATCTAACGTAATTAGATGGGTTCGATGCCGGGAAAGTTTCCATTCTCCATTTGATTTACACGTAAAAGAGTGTAAGAAGTCTTTCGTTTACTTTTTAAAATTACTTGTAATTATCCTAGAAATTAGGGTTTAGCGACTTTTCGTCACAGAAAATCCGTCACCACGACAATTGGTCACAGACATTTGGTCCTAGGGACAGTTGGTACTTACGACATTTCGTCGCACGTTACATTTGGTACCGACGAAATTTCGGCACAGGCGACATTTGGTACCTACGACATTTCGTCCCACGTTACATTTGGTACTTACGACATTTCGTCACCCATGACATTTGGTACCTGCAACATACATTAAACGTCATTGCAGCTTATGCAACAATGTTTATGATATAATATATGTGATAAATGATAATGCCATAATTAAAAAACATGAAATGCCAATATTTCGAATAGTTTTAGGGCTAAGTATTAATGAAAGTATAATAGGACGTTATTTCATAAGAAATTGAATTCATCCATTTTTATCGAAACCGTTTTCAATTCCTTTTTCGTCCGTCATTTGCAATATGTTTTCAAAAAAGAGCAGAAATTGTCTCCAAAATAAGGCACAGTTTCTGCTGAATGATGAAATAATTTCTCTCGGTTCATTGCCCCATCCACCCCTTTCTCCCCGCCGATTTCGATTAAACTTGTTAGATATACACAAATTTCCAACATAAGTATCGTCCCGAGTACTTTGATACCCATGAAGCCCATGTTCCCGAAAAGAAACTTCACTCCCCCCCCTACCCTCCCCCCGCCGATTCCGATTAAACTTGTTAGATATACACATAAATTTCCTACATGCGTATTGTCCAGAGTACGTGTGACGAAAAGTAATGCGTGACGAAAATAATTTTGTGACGTAAAGTCGCTGTTGCCAATTATTTTCCACGACGAAAAGCCGCTGATACCTATTGTAATGTGTGACCAAATGTCTCTGGTACCAAATATTTTGAGTGGCGAAATGTCGCTGGTACGAATTTTAATGCGTGACGAGTTGTCGCAGTTGCCATTTGAAAGTGTGACGAAATGTCGCAGGTACCAATTGTCATCTGTGGCGAGATGTCGCAGTGACGAATTTTCTGTGACGAGAAGTCGCGACACCAAAATTAGAACCTTAAACCATCGTACGTGCAAAAGAACGCAAATTTATCTTGCTGCCGTAGAATTTCAAATAGTATTCGAATTGACTCATAAAATTGTTTTGTTGAGGAAAATTTTAAGTTTTTTGTGAATAAAATATTTCGTTGCCAAGAACAACTAGCATTGTTGCCGTGCTCATAACATTATAAAGGACCGTGTTGGGAAAACGGAGGAAGACGGGAGTATGGGGAAAAGAAAGAGTGAATGATAGAAGGAAGAAGAGAGAGAGAGAGAATAGAGAGAGAGAGAGAAGAGAGAGAGAGGGAAAGGTAGAGAATGAGGGAAAGTGGAAGTTTGGGAAAGCGGGAGGTTTGGTGGGAGGGAGGGACGGGCATATAGGGAAGTAGAGAGAGGGAGAGGAATGGAAAAAAGGGGGAGAGAAGCCCGAAAATACGGCTTAATATAATTTTCTACCTTAAATATATGCCGAAATGCGGAGATTCATGGTTGCACACGGACAGCAGACGAATTCGCCTCACGGAGTGAAGCAGGGAGTTGACGCGCGCAGCGCGTAGGGGCAGAGCCCCTAGTATATGCATATGCATGTATGTATATGTATATATGGGCTTAATAGGAAGTAATCTATCATTCCTCAGGCAGATGTAATGTTTAAGAGGAAATTAGACGAATCGTTATAATTCTATCCTGAAAGACATTATTCATTCATTCGTGAACTCAGCTATACGTCGTCATTTACGAAACGTGCCTCTATCACCCATAGTAATGCGATGATTTACCTTAGTTTTTAACTTTATTTTGCATTTAACCATTTATGTCTTAAACTTGCGAATAACTTAACTGCAATTCATAAGAAGACATTATACGACAAGATTTTTGAATGACATTTCATGAACATTGTCGGACATTTTCTCAAAGATGATGTTTATAAATTTTCCGCTTTATTTAGCATTTTGAACTAAATTTTTTACGTTTAATGAATATTAACGAATATTTCCGAAATAGATATATTCGAGAACAAATCTAATTTTACATTGCTTATAGTAATTTTAAAGGTATTTACGTTAAGAAGTGAAGGTATTACTCAATTTTGTGGCTTAATTATAAAAATTGGAAATAAAATGTTGACATATTCGAGATAGAAATAGATGTTTTTAAGTATGTATACATACGAGGGCCGTATTTAACTAAAATGATATACAGGTTTTCCTCTCTTTATGCGGGTTCGCTTTATGCGGGTTCGCTTTATGCGGGCTCGCTTTATGCGGGCTCGCTTTATGCGAATACGCTATTATGCGGCAAACTTATTGCTATCTAAATTTCTTTTTATGCGTCTTTGATTCGCTCTTATGCGGTTATGCGGCCAGTGCAATACAAATGCAAGAACGTTCTCCACTACACTACAAGGCGACCATACAGTCTCTCATTGTCTCTTATGCTGTGCGTATTAGTACTAAAGTAAAAGAGATGAGAGTGGAGAATATATTGTAGAGATGAGATGAGACGGAGATTTCATGTGATACTATTTGATCACACTTGAGAAGTTTTGTCTCCTTGCCCGAGGAGCTTATGTTGGGCCAACCCAATCCTCCAGCACTTTAAACCTCCACTATTATGTCACTCACAACAGCTACCACTTGTGCTCGTCTGCTTCCTTTTATTGGCGAGTATAATTGACGGTGTTAATTGTTATAAGCTTGTATTTAACGCATAAGAAGTCGTTTTGGAGCGAAAGAAGAGCGTCTTGGAGGGGAGTTAGGATTGCTTGTGGAACGTATCTCTATCTTTTACATGTAAATATGTGTTCTGTTTATGCGAATTCACTTTATGCGTTACTTTCCTGGAACGTAACCCCCGCATAAAGAGAGGGAAACCTGTACAAAGAAAAATCTATGGTCGTCCGCTGAAGGGAGCAATGGGGGTAAGGGGAGGAGGGGTGCACTTATATTTCTGATTGAATATTTTCGCTAGTATCATATAATGATGTGAAAATAATAGGAAATATAAATTTTGATCTTACCCATTACATGCATTGCAACGTATAGGTTAAAAGATTTATTCGGACAGAGAAGATCACCAAAAAAGTCGGTGATTGCGGATAATTACAACATTGTTTTACGAGTTAAAAATTGGAGTATGCCCTGCTAGATACCTTCCATGCATTTCTTATGGGATATAAATGGAGTAGAGTTTGGAAAAAAGACTTGAAAAATAGTATATATGCTGTGCACACAAAAACAATACTCTTATTATACGGAGACATCTTTTGGTTAGTTCCCTTACGCAGCCATGAATATCATTGGCAATTATATATTCTAGCTACATTCTAGCTACCAAGAAGATGAAATTTAGCTCCCAAATGCTAAAAAAAAGTGGCCACGCTGGTTAGGACGTTGACTGATACTCGTCGGCTGCTCGAAAGGCCAGCGGGCACGAATCCTGCGAAAGTAGGCTTTTTCCAAGGTCGCCCGGCCCCGTTTGTGCGGTCTGAGGAGGCCGCGCCAAGTCAGCGTTAAGCCGTTGGCCCCTTGCTGTTCTTCGTAAAGAGTGGGCTAATGCCTCCACCCTTCAGTGCGGGTCCGGTGTGGAAGGAGCTATGGCTATCATAATCCAAGAGGTTGATTAGGCAAAAATACACACTTTCTCCCTACCCTTATTTCTCTCTCCACCTTTTTTCCCTCCCCCTTCTTTCTCCCTCCCCCTTCTTTCTCCCTCCCCCTTCTTTCTCCCTCCCCCTTCTTTCTCCCCCCTTCTTTCTCCCTCCCCCTTCTTTCTCCCTCCCCCTTCTTTCTCCCCCTTCTCTCTCCCTCCCCCTTCTCTCTCCCTCCCCCTTCTTTCTCCCTCCCCCTTCTTTCTCCCTCCCCCTTCTTTATCCCTCCCCCTTCTTTATCCCTCCCCTTCTTTATCCCTTCCCCGTCTTTTTCCCTCCCCTTCTTTCTCGGTCTCCCTTCTTTCCCCTATCTTTCATCATTCTTGATTCCTCTCCACTTTCTCCCTCCTCTCTTTTTCCCTCCTCTCCTTCCCCCTTCATTCTTTTCTCCCCGCCCTCTCCCTTTTTATCTCCGCTCTTTCGCAATTCCTTCCATTCATCCGCTTCGCCTTCTCCGACTCCGCTCTCTTCTTACCTCGCTTCTGTTTGGTCGAGAAAATCCCTTTTCCTTTCATCGACCTCATCCTTGATCCCAACCTCTGCATCCTCTCCTACTCGCCCTCCTCCTTCCCCATCCCGCCCTCTCAGCCTCTCCTCTCCTCCTCCTTCCCCATCCCGCCCTCTCAGCCTCTCCTCTCCTCCTCCCATACTCCCCCCATTACGCACTCAGCCACTTCCTCCTCCACACTCCCTTCTATTCCCCATTTACATCGATCCTCTCGTTATCTCTCTCTCTGCTGCACTCCCTCTCTATCCCCTGCAGTGTCTAGCCACCTCTTCTCCCATTACATCGCGACCTTATTCCCCTCTCACTTTCCTTCTTAACTTCTTTTTCTTCAATTTCTCTGCGTCTCCGCAACTTTTTCGGCATTTTCTCCCCTCCCTTTTGTTTAAGTTTCCCACTCCCTCTAATTCTTCCGATTCCTTTCGTTTTCTTGTTAGACATGTTCTGGAACCTTTGGGTTTGATCCTTCCCCGCCTCCCTCTATCCTCTCTCTTCTTCCTCTCCCTCTCCTCTCCCTCTCCTCTCTCGGTTGATGTCAAATTCCTCATTGGACGGGGAAAGTAACTAATGGCCTCCTTGGAAGGTTTTGTTTCGTGACTGAGGATCGTA
Organism: Tanypteryx hageni; assembly: GCA_028673005.1. Taxonomy (NCBI): domain Eukaryota; kingdom Metazoa; phylum Arthropoda; class Insecta; order Odonata; family Petaluridae; genus Tanypteryx; species Tanypteryx hageni. Next base: position 222,984,516 of record CM054113.1, read on the forward strand.
GAAAGATGAGATTGGCTCTGTTTGGTTATTAATGCTCTCTTTTCTCTCGCGAACATCTCCATTTTCGCTCGTTAATCTCTCTTCCCCTTTCAATGTCCCATTTTAGCTCTAAGGGCGTAGTGTTTCCCGTTGCTATATTCATCTATCTTGGATTTCCAAGTCAACAAAAAATTCGACCACAGCATATTGAATGAAAGACCGAGAAAGACCTCTTTTCTTTTAGTGCTGAAAATTTAAAAGTATAAACACCTCTGTAAGTTGTTCTTTAGAAAACTGGGCGCATAAAAAATCACTATACCTCAGTCTTTTATGTGTCTGAAATTTCCTCTGACATAAATACGACTTCAGTCACGTTGTGCTAATTTTTCTTCTTCTCAATGCTTTTATTTTTTTAAGTTTTACCGTATTCTTCTCCACACCCATCTTCTTTAATAACTTTTTTATGTATGTTGTTATAAAGCCGCACTATTTTTCGTTTTGTTCTCAAGATGTCATTTTGAAATTTTTTACATCGCGTGCTATGTGAGCTCTTCTGAACATTTTATTAGAACTACTTTATTACACTTCCGATCTCATGATTCAGTATGCCTACATATTTGATATAATCAGAAATTTTCAGACTTTTTTTGTTATTAGTAATGTTTTCCATTGTATTCTTTTTGAATTTCATTACAGTAGTTCTGTACCTATTTGCGCCTGTTCTCTGATAATATTATACGGGAAATACTCGATTCGGGCAAAGGTTTGGGTGGAAAGAATTTCGAGATGGGAGAGTAGATAAGTTGGTTGGGGAATAAAACAAACGCTAATGAATTTGGTATATTTTAAAAGAAACTTTATTTAGATGATTTTAATGTTATGGAAGGGATAACATTTACTGATCTTTATGAAAACTTAAGCTTTTAACTTCGCCGTGTTTCCGTACAGTCTTGCGGTGCATTTTATCTTTAAATGCACTTATGTATGAATTGCCATTATAATTCCGTTCCAAGTGGCACTAGGCAGAGCTTCCCTCACATGTCACTTGTAAGACCTTGCACTTGATGCATTGAATTCAAATGTGTGTCATTCTTTAGACCTTTATTGTCCCCTTGCTTATGAATGGGGACAATGTTCGCGTTATTGATGAGCGGAATATATTCCTACCATTGCTCGTGAATGGACTGGTGATCTCATCTCCGTATTTTTTAGAATATCCGCAGTGGCGCCTTCATCTCCTGGCGCTTTGCCATTCTTCATTTGTTCGATTGCTTAATACCCCCCTTGGCTACATTCTCGTACCGTATCTTGGCTACCATTCATCTCATTTGTTCTTTTCAAACTACTACTACTTTTTCCCGTTTCGGAAATGTCCCATCTTAGTGGTGTTGGTCTACATTATCTTCACCGGTTCTTGCGTTGAAGTCCCTAACAATGAATCGTTCCAACTCTTCCTATAAGTTTTGCAATTGTTCACCACAGTAGGTTGGGAATGGCGCGTATGCCGGAGATTTGCATTCCGTGATAATATTTATCATTAAATACGCTTCTTTGTTCTCGAGGATTTGCTAATTTTTTTGCCTGCGTAGATTGCGAATATGAAACGCGTGGGATCAATTGTATGGCAGATGGATAAATAAGTTCTCTTTTGTTGTTGGGCAACTCGATAGGATGATTAACCTTATGTGTAAATATTGTTATGAAAAGGTAGGCGCATTGTAGATATTCTCTGATACCAACCGATCTGATGATCGCACTAGGATAAGTATATGGAGTGGTATTAGTTCAACCGTTCGATCTTCATGCCTTCGTAGGTGGCTGACGAAAACCGTCGATCGCCTTTCGCAGGATTTCCTTCTTTTTGGTTTGTAGCAATAAGCGCACCCTCCCGGACGTACCCTTTCTCCCTCCTCCGGCTTCCCTCCTTTGCCCCTTCCTCTTCGTCCTCCGCTTCCATCAGAAGTGCACCTCAAGAGAGTGAGAGTGACGCATCCCTTTCGTTCGGCAGATTGCATCCCGCGCTCTCATGCACCGAACTCGCGTTCTGCAACGCGCGCCCTCGCTGCCTTTCCTTCCGCCTCCCTCCACGTTCGATTCCCTCTCCCTGTCTCAGCACCTTCGTTTCCCTTCCGCGAATTTCTCTCCGTCCCTCTTCCCCCATTGCCCGCCGCCATCGCTAAGCCGCCTGTTATGGTCGGTTATCCACTTCTCACCGTTCTCCTATCCCCCAGTCCCTCTCTCTCTCTCGGACCTCTTTTTATTAGCGTTTTGCAAGAGAATTTGCAAAACAATTTACATATGTGAAGCGACTATTTTATCATGAAGTTTTTCTAATTGGAATTAAAGTTCAAGACAAAGCACTTTTTACTGTTTTTCTCCTCGTAGTATTGATTAACGTAGTACTCTATTATTATTATTATTATTTAGTTGAGTGGCGCCCTAACTTATCGGCTTGAGGACCACATAATCCATTTCTGAACCCATCACGGACCACATGGCTCACTTCTGCCCTCTTCGCGAGCCACACCCAGTCGAAAATAAAGTTCAAGAATAATTTAGGGAAAATTTGGTAGTGGGTCAATATTACCCGATTTATTTTAAATGTATAATAATACCTATCTATTATGGCAGTAGAGGGATAAAGACAAAATATATTGTTTTTATAATTTTCTATTTCATTTTGTATTGCATTGTATCCTTTAATTGTGAAACTCATGCCGGGCCGTAATTTGGGCCCCACTGAGTTATACATATATAAAACTAGCTGTGTGACCCGGCGTTGCCCTGGTGCGATTCGGGATTGCACTAACTCATATACCCTCGCACCGCCCGCGCGCTCAGCATACAAAGCGTTGCTTCTAAAAATTATCTACGGAGAAGTATTTTGTTCCGTAAAAGGGTTCTTGAAAAAATGTCATAACTTTCGACCAGATTGTATATTCATGTTTTTTGTTCGTGAAACCTATTTACACGTTATTTGCCTTAAACACGCTTTATATTTTTGCATTTTTACGTAAACCTTTTAGTTGTAATGCTGAACAAATTAGTGAAAGAATGGTGCAAATCGGTTCAGCCATTCTCGAGTTATAAGGAACATAGTTACAGACAGACAGAAACGGATTTATCATCAGGGCTGTGCTGAGCGAGACTGGAGGAGGTTAAGAGTGGTATCCAAACCTACTTTGGGGCCTACCCTGTCGCCTAAAAAAAGATTGATTAAAATCGGTTGGTTTCTTCCGGAGATATTTTGGTTAGAAGGGGGTTTTCGATTTTTGCTTTTAATATTATATATAGAATTTTTTTCAATCAAGTAAAATGATATTTTAATTGGAGGTTAATGAAATTAGTGTTCACACTGAAATTTCAGCTAGATTTGGAGTTACCATGCAAAAAAGATACGCTCTACTCTACAATAGATTTGGGATTTAAAACCATTTCTCATTCACGGGCCATCTGTCTGAACAGACTACTGCAACAAGCCACCATCATTCTTCTTGTTGAATTTATGATCTATTACCAGTTTCGAGTTATTAATACTTTTGGAACGCGGATACATTTCCACCTTTATCACAACCATTTCCAAGTTTTTTAATCGCTAACACGAACCACATGCAGCAAGTTCGCGGATTAACAGTGATCCATGGATCATAAGTGTAGACCATGGGTTTTCAACTGGTGCTATGCGTACTGAGTTATACATATGTAAAATACACGCTATAAAATTGATCGCGGGCCGCACTTATCCCGCACACCGCATTTTGGGAACCCTCGATTTAATTATATAACAAGTTCAAGCCCAATCCCTCGAATAAAGTAACTATTACGTTTTCAAGTGTTTTGAAGGAGTACGTGAAAGTGTTAAAGATTGTAATTTTTTCTTACTTCGTCTTTTATGCATGAAATCGGAATCAAAATTTGCAATGTTACGACTAAGAATAACATTGTAAAACAAAAATACGCCGAAATTGTGATTTTAAAGTTAATATGTACACAGAAGTTACGTACCATCTCCATTTCATTATCACTGTAAGTATAGTCGGGGTACGCGACCATTTAAGAAATGCTCTAAGGCAGGGGCGTGCAACCTACGGCCCGCGGGCCGCATCCGGCCCGCGAGAGCATTTTAAGCGGCCCGCGAAACTGACGAGGATGCGGTCTGTGATATATACTACAGATAATTTTGTATATTCCAATTGCACTTGTTGCCATAAAACCTGTTGAATTTTTAACGCTTAAAATGGTTTAGATTTTATTTTCATTTGTAGCGTCACATACGATCTTTTATGTAAGCTCCGATGTAAACTCGCATGCGGACCGCCGAGGCGCTCGCGACTTCTAATACGACCCGCCAAAATTTATGCGGGCCGCCACGTCAAAAAGGTTCCACACCCCTGCTCTAAGGGGTACGCCAGCAAAAAAAATGGTTGAAAACTCCTAAGCCGCGTCCGAAATGTGTACTTCTGGCTAGATAGCGTGCCTGGCTTGGTAGGTAACAAACTTTCACCTTTCACGGAAACACCCGAAGTCTGTCCGAAATCGTAGCATGCAAGATTCAAGTCGCAAGAGAAAGTCTAAGACCGTAGCCAGAGGAAATGCAGTCTTCTACTCTCCTTCGCTCGCTTTCAACAAATATAAAAATCACTATAAAATATTTCGTTCATTTCAGGCTTATAAAATTAATTTATTCGTAATACAGAGCCCAAGACGAAGACAACAGTTTGTGTCGCATGTCTCACAGCCTTATAGTTGGGGAGATAACACGGTTTCATAAATTGGATAAAATGCTGTAAACGAATAAACCTAGAGATTTGACATATTGCACAAGTAATAATAAGACTATGACTCACATCCTATTAAAATTTAACTGCAATCGGACTAACCGTTTTGTAATTATGAACCGGCAAAGTGACGCCTTCCATCTCAGAGCTCTAAAAAGGGGGTCTTTTTTCATTCTCACCCCAAAAACGACTCCTTTAAAAAAATCCAAAAAATTCAAAACTACCCTCATTCAACGCAGAATTAAACATTCTACACTCTGATATGCCTCCTGCTAAAATCCATGGAGCCGTTTTTGAGATATTTAGCCGCAAACTCGTCTTCGGGTCTACCTAATTTTGGCGCCGATAGTAAGTGAACTTGAGCAGTCAAGGAAGTAAAGGGATCTTTTAAATGTTAAGTACGATCGTTGTGCATCTTATTTTAAATGTGATATATATTAAATTGTGAAGTTGTAAGTTTAAATTAAAGAGCCAAAATTACCTTATAAAGCGTTGCATTTATTATAAATAAATGCATAAATTACGTATTACAACTTAGTACTAAAATACTACCTCGTTTATCTCGCCAATCTTTAACTATGAAATACTTAAATATAATAAATAAATAGCTACTTATTTATTCTTCGGGGACGGATGATCTAACAATTAAATTCATATAATTAAGAATTGAAGCAGACAGAAGATTCACCGGAAAACCAAACGTGACCAAGGCAGCGTACGAGTAAGTACGGTTGGACGTTGTAAATGCGTGAAATCAAAAATTTTAAACAAACAATCACAAAATATATAGCCAAGAAAATTGTTCTTCGTTATTTATAAAGTATTTGGCGCAGTTCAGCAAAACTATTTCTCTCTATTCTGTAACGATAACATTAGTCTTAAACAAAATCCTTATAGGCAATAAAATCCAATAAAACCACTATCTCTTTTTAAAATTCAGATGTGAAGATCTAACGAATTATAGCAGAAAAGTTCTTAGTCGGCTGTCGCAATACATGCCTCGAATTTGCTACATAAAAATATTCAGTAAAATTTAAACTATAATTGATAATATATAAAACAATTTAAATCGTTCAATACATAATCGATCACATTTTCATTCGCCAAAATATTAAAAGAATAATTATGAGTACGCGCACTTAAAAGTTTTCCAGAATTTTCATTCTATAATTATCAGATTCCTATTTTAATGCCTCCATACCACCATTATAGCTAAGATTCTAGCAGTGTGCATATTCCAGCCATTAATCGCAAGCATCACAATCTGAAGCTCCTCCATTACGCGGTTACGCTGACAAACTTACTCCAAACCTGATACATTTAACGGCCGTTCATGTCGCCACTATCGTCAAGAGCGTCCGAATCTGAAGTCCGTAGCCTGATCTCTATGCCGACTATTTTCTACGTCATCATAACGTCACGTTCTAGCATGCTTCCGGTTAAGCATGCTGTCTTGAAATACACATTTCGGATGCGGCTTAGAGAGTGTTGATCTTCTCATCAAGAGCCTTTTAATTTATTTACTAATTCCATCATCTGATATCATTAAGTAATTTTATCAGCGAATGGCTCTGTGACTTTAATAGTCCAAGAAGCTGATTAGCCAGAAAAACAAACAAACAAGAATGGCTCGGTGTCTCTCATCTTATGTTCGGAATAAAATTCCACCATAACGTGATCTAGGTCAAGGGAATGCATTTAGGGGCTCTGGAGTAGAGCGGGTTGCCGAAGAACCTGCGTGTCTTCGGGATCGGGTAACTAATTACCTAATTAGAGGAATTTAATTTTGTTTTATTATAGATAATTCTCTTAACATGTTTTAAGCGCCTTTTTTTTAAGTCGCTTATGTATTCGGTTTGTCTGTCCGTATGTACAAGCGATGTATTTTTGAATCCAGCAACTTGGAGAGGTCAACATTTCAGAAAAGATTGATCTATATGAGAGCTAGAGGTGGTAAAAATTTGATGAATATATGACCAGCTGCTGCGTAGTAATCTACAAAAATCGCTAAGAAGTGCATGCTGGTACAAGCCAAAATTAGATCGCATCTGCGATTCTTTGCACGAATGGAAATACACGTCAATGAAAAAAAGCGCCTGCAATTCTTTCCTCACTTGTCTCTTTTTTCGCGCATCCTGTGAAACTCTTTGCCGTTGACCTTAAAATTTCGTCTCGCTGTTATCTTCTCGCCTTTCAACCCTTGACGACTTATCTAAATGCTCTTGTCACGTGCAGCGATTTTGTGAGAATAACGATTGTCACGTTGTAATGAGATGCGTTTTTATCGCCTCGTTTCTTTTAAAGAAACTTTAAAATTAAATCTTCTGTTTATTTGTACGCGCTTTTGTAAGATATACGTATTCCGAAAAATGTCTGGATCAATAGGTTCTAAAACATTGCTGTCTCGGACAACTTAGTAGTAACCGATTTCATTCCGCGGTCTTTATTGCCATGCGGAAATGTATAGGATTCGGAGGAAAACAGCAAAAAATCTCTCTTCCGTGTGTTTTTAATTCGCCTTTCGTTTTCACTTTGATTGCGCGTGCTCTTCGCCAAAATCGGTCCATCGCTTATCCCTCGCCCCACCTCCCCGCCCCACCTCCCCGCCCCACCTCCCCGCCCCACCTCCCCGCCCCACCTCCCCGCCCCACCTCCCCGCCCCACCTCCCCGCCCCACCTCCCCGCCCCACCTCCCCCGCCCCACCTCCCCGCCCCACCTCCCCGCCCCACCTCCCCGCCCCAACTCCCCGCCCCACCTCGAAACCTTTCTGCTCCCTCTTTCAACTTGCACCAGTACAGGTATTCCTCGATTTACGCGCGTACTGTTTAAGCGTTTTCACCTGTACTCGATTTAAATAATACGTATGTAATATTATGTATGTACGCGTCGCGTATTTGCATTAGACATAATAATTTTATTATTTATTAAATATTTCATAGATTCGCCAGTCTGCCATTTACATTTATCGTCCGTGCATTGATACCATTCATTGCATCGTGCGACAGAGTAGTTTCCCGGGCAGTTCCTACGGCGGTGGAATGTCTCTTTTCAGGGCCATACTGGACGTTTTAGTCGCGGCGTTCACGACCCTGGCTCGTAATGCATCTTTTCTTAAGAAGCGGCCGCACTGGGAGTTGAATGTTCGTGCGACAACGTTTTTGTCGCTCAAGTGAGCGACTTTCTGTCGCGGTAGCAATGTCGCTCTTCTTTTATAATTCTTAAGTAATGTTTAAATAATTCTTTTGTCAGTTTGACGGCAACTCTTTCTTCTGGTGAAATGGGATTTTCAAAGTTCATAGTTTGTTTATTGATATCTTCTCTCACAGAAGGACGCATTTCGTCAAAAGAAAAATAAGAAAAAATTATCCGGGTGACTTCTTAACGTTTGAAATATCGTGTAAAATTGGCCAAACGACAAGGATTGGATCTTAAGCGGATGTACTGAATACTTTATTCTCGTCGTATTCTTCTTCAAGTACCGCGAAACCACGAGGGCAAGGCACAAATCATCAACCAAAGATATCACTATAGTGAATGCATAGAAATAAGCTCTGTGGGTGGGCATGGGCAGAGCTTGTCGCGCCCAGTATGCCCACTAAAAATTTCAACCGCTACAGATTGCCTGCCCGCCGCGACTTCGTCGTCAGGTCTAAAACGCCAGTATGGGCGTAGCCTTATTCCCCTATTTGAGTAAACAACACACTTGAAACCACTCGTTTTGTCCTTAAGGGGAGTTGTCTTCTGGATCAGTGATTCTCAAGTGCGGCTACCAGAAAATTTTAATGTGGCCACCAGCAAAATTATATTTTAAACATAGCAATAATTAATATGCAGGCTGCGATGAATACTGTGTTTTCACATTTTTACTTTCTCCATATACAAAGTATAGAGCAAGTACCTATTGTTTTCATGAAAAAATCAAATTCGAGATTTCAACGGAAATAAAAATTTTAAGGTCTCCTGAACACGTTTTGATTATTTTCTCGATCATGTTTGTGGGCAGAGGCGTAACTGGGAGTTATGGCGCCTACGGAAAAACTTTTAGGAAACGACTTTTGTTACACAGAATATAATTTTTCCCTGCGTTTTGATAAAGAATAATAGTGTTTTATTAACAATAACTTCGGCATTTTGGTATTGAATTCATACTTATTTATGAGAAAAAAAACTTTGACGCCTTTTGCTAGCGGCGCCTATGGCAAATGCCACCTTAGCCATACCCTGGTTACGGCACTGACTGTGGGTGTCTGTATGTGTGTCTGCTATAACTCAAAAACTATTAATCAGATTAACGTGAAATTTTATATTTGACATATTTCTTAAAGGAAGACATGCTGATTAGTTTTTGGTAAAAATCGGTCAACCTGAAGTGGGTGTCACTTATCCGTTGTTTCGAAATATTTGCTTTAATATTTGATAAATGTAAAAACGTGCTGGAATAAAAGTTGTAGATAATTTAATTTTCTACAACCTTTGTTTAAAACAATTTCCCATATAATACATTGTTGAAGAGATATTTTTAAAACTACATTTTTTAGCTGCCACCACCACACTACCTACCGGTGACTATTGTAAACACATTACGCTCCTTTTTATTTTCTTAATTGTTGGAGCTTCGGGGCTATATCCAATATCAGAAGGTTACAGTTTGAGTTTATTTCTGTTCTTTGTAAAGTCTTAAAATTTTTCTCGCAGTTCCTTAAAATATTTATTATCATTTATCCTATTTGGAATTATTAGAAATATTACAGGTAGCTATGGAGAAAGTCATGTGGTGGCCACATCAGATTTTTTATAATTAATATTTGATATTGTTATTTTGCCTCGTTAAACTTCTAAGGTGCCTTACGTAGGATACCAAATATCACACTCACCTTAAATTTAACAATGCGGCCACCACAACATGGCAGGTAGCATCAGATGCGGCCGCGGCGATTTTTTCTCTGAGATCCACATAGTGACGCACTGATAGGGGCCGTCCATTTAGTACGTACGCAAGGAGGGAGGGGTTTGAAGTTTGCGTATACTCTGCGTATGGAGAGAGGGAGGGAGAGTAAGACCAAGTAGTACGTACCCACGTAAAATAAAACAAGCTATATAGAGAGAGGTTGTTCTTAAATTTTAGTCTGTGTTCGAAACTGACACATCAAATTCTGTTCTCTAATATTAAGCTTCATAGAACACTTCGCAGTATAAATACATAGTTCTTTGAAATTTAATATTATAAATAATATTTTTGTAATATTATAAATAAATAATGTTTTAATAGTTTATTTACAACAATGATTTTTTGCGACTAACTTGTGCAGTTGGAGGGTGTGCTACAAAAGAGTACTAACGTACCTACGCAGGGGGAGGAGGGTAGGAAAACGTACGCCAAGGGGGGAGGGGTGGTCAAAAATGGCTTATTTTTTGCGTACGTACTAAATGGACGACCCCTTAGCAGTCAACAACTATGGGAGAAAACACTCGCAAAAATGTTCATTGAGTTGGGTGAGGAGAATATACGTATTTGTATAGGAAGGTTCACTGACCGAAGGAGCTTCGAGACATCTGTAATTTATGGAAAAATAAAAAAATTAAGGAATTGTAAAAGTGGACGCTCCACAGGACAGCCTGTCATTGTACATGCTTTCGGGTTTAAAACGCTCATTAAATCAAAATTAAAGATGTTTCTAAGTAACATATCTGCCCCGGAAGTAAATAACGCCTATTACATTATTTTCAATGGGGAAAGTATTTTCGATTTACAGGAACACAATTCGCGTAAATAAGGGGATACCTGTATTTTTTCGCTTCTTTTTCGAGGGCTGTTAGACGTTAGGCGTCCTAGGGTCGCGACCTTTCTTCGCGCTCTGCACTCCTTGCCCTTCGAACTTTTCATTAGCATCTCTTTTCCCATCTTTCCCACTTATCTCATTCGAAGTCGGGTCGCTATGGAGACGCCTCGTGATGCCCTCGCGAAATCCCTCCTCGCCCCCCCTTCTTTTTAATGTCTCGCCTCACTCGACCTCCTCCCCACTCGACCTCCTCCCCACTCATCCCTCTTAAGAACCAATCGTCCCGATTTGCCATTCGACTTCTTGACTCGCACGCCAAAAATGGGACCGCCTCCATGGACGAGTTCGCCCTTATTTATTTTTATGGCATATAGATGGCAGGATTGGGCAACATGCGGCCCGCGAAGCTTTGACGTTCAAGCGACCCGTGTAATTTAACTTACTATTTCATGGGAATAATTTTGAATCGAGAAAAAAGTCTGCTATGACCGGGAATCGAACCCGGATCTTCCACTTGCCGGGCCGATATTCTACCACTGAACTATCGTAGCAGATCAATTTTCTCGTTTCTGAACGCGGGTTCGATTCCTGGTCATAGCAAACTTTTTTCTCGATTCAAAATTATTCCCAGCATTACAGCTTATGCTTGTCTGCATAGGATCTTTAGGTCGCTTTATTCCATCAGTTACTATTTCATGTTTTTTAAACTGAAATTGTGGTCATAAAGCAAATTTATGGGGAGATTCTAACACAAGTTATTTATACTGCATTATTAATTTCCTCAGAATCTCGAGGTAACGCCCGATGAAAACACATCCGACATTCTGAAGTATTCGCAATGTTCAATGTGACCCTCTGAAGCACCCACAACTACGCATGCGGCCCATCACGTGGAAAAGGTTGCCTTCCTCTGGTATATAGGATCGACAAATTACGGCAGCTTTGCAGGTGAATTACGTATCTGGTTTACTCGACCATTTAACGGCAAACAAGAGTTCCCTTGTTCACCATGTGCCGCTCTGTTCCTTTGAGGGATCGTTGCTTCGTTTGAAAAGGAATCGATTTCATGGTCAATTATTGCGTAATAATCCTTATCCAAATTCTGGGTTGAGTTTTTGAGTTGAAAGGCATAAATGGGTAATGTCGTCACGACGAAGTTTAGTATCTTCCGATCGAATAATATAATGCATTAGAGACATGTAAACATTGGCAAATAATCTTGTCAAGTGGAAAGAGCAAAACAAAACTCGAAAATAAATTCCCATTTTCAGTGGCAATGAAACTTGGATAGCGGATCATTTTTTGTTCTTTTTCACCTTTAACTAGTAAGGTAAAATTATGATTACAATTTGTGTAACTGAAGAACGGTCTCCCAGAAGACTATAGTTTTTATTATTGTTTGGTAACTAACTCAATCTACAATTGGATTTTCCGTGTTTGTAGCCTGTCATTAGAATTAAGGGGCAATAAAAAATATCTCTTTTTAAAATGCTAACTAGGGGGAAGTAAAGTGGCGGAGTAATTTAACACTACAACTTACGTGGTGTCTCACAGGCCGCACTCGAGTATTAAAAGTTAAAGAAAATTCCTGTCCTTAAGGTCATTTAATTTCGAATTTCAGTCATTTTGGCTCATCGGTATTTCTTTTCCTCGTCCATTAACTTTCTTTTATTGTAGTTTAAATAACTATCTCGGCGTTCATTACCGAGCGCTTTCTTGCGTCACCGATGACCACTTCATAAAACTATGCATATTTTCTCTCCCATCCTTTCGGTCATTATGCGAGTCATACACCCTCCCTTAACTCGGTCTGTTAAAGCCCTAATCTGGCGCATTATTTTCGGAGATCCTCTTGATTTCGTCTCCCTTCCCCCCACCCCTCTTTCTCGTTGCGATTCCGTCATTCATTCATCCATTAGTTCTCCTCCACCCCTTTCCTCCCCCACTCCCCTCTCATCTCCCCCCTCTCATCTCCCCCTCCTCCCCTCTCCCATCTCCCCTCTCCCATCTCCCCTCTCCCATCTGCCCTCTCCCATCTCCCCTCTCCCATCTCCCCTCTCCCATCTCCCCTCTCCCATCTCCCCTCTCCCATCTCCCCTCTCCCATCTCCCCTCTCCCATCTCCCCTCTCCCCTCTCCCATCTCCCCTCTCCCATCTCCCCTCTCCCATCTCCCCTCTCCCATCTCCCCTCTCCCATCTCCCCTCTCCCATCTCCCCTCTCCCATCTCCCCTCTTATCTCCCCTCTCATCCTCCACCTCCAAATTCTCCCACTTCTCGGGTATTCCATCCTTACTCGTCGTACCCATAGAAGAAGAGTGACCTCCGTGGCGTTATATTCTCGCGCCTGCATCTGCGTCTCTGCAGAAATAACATCTTCTGGATGCCTTCTTATTTGGAAGCATGGGATTCCTGCAAGTATTCCTTCTTTTTGCACTTGTTTTATATAGTCTGAGCAAGTGGCAAAAGCGTTGAACGAAGTAATTTAAGTTTTGTTGTGTTACTGATTTTATTCGATTCGACACTAATATTGTTGCGTTTCGAAAGGTTTAATGTGATAAGATTAACCGATCATTTATTTTTTGTAAATATGAATCTATCGAAAACAATAGAATATTATTTGAATTTATTTGCTTTAGAATTTGTCAAACGTAAGCATGTTACGATGTGCTCCTACTTGGACAGATACATTCTGTAAACTAATTAATTTAATATTTTGATAAAAGTAAGAAATAGTTTCTTCGTAATATGTTTAGAGTCGGACTCTAAATAATAACGCTTGAAAGTTTTTATAATAATTGATAAACTTAGGTTTTATGTACATTCGTATTTTTTAACGGAATTCTCTGATGATATAAATCTTTACTTACTATTGCGTGTTTCTTGCGACATTGCCGTAGCAATTAATTGTTCAAAGGTGGGCGTTTTTTGTTGCAATTTATTTTTTTTTTTTTTACCATTGCTCAAGTTGCTTACTAAGAAGAAAACAACCTTGCTCGCGAGCCTTTAATTCTGCTGACGGAAGTGCATTTAAGTAGGTGTTTTTTTAATGTTTGACTTGCTCCGCAACCTCGCTTCGAAATGTCTTCAGCCGTGAGTCGACGGGAGCTGCTTCGCAGTCCTTAGCCATTGTCGGTAGCATTGGGCGGGTGACACCATTTTGACTCTAAGAATTCCCCGACATGTACGGCTATTCCCAAGAGCCGGCGGTTTCGCCTCTGTCAGCAGAAAATCTCTGTAGAAATCGTAATTTCGTCACACTAGTGCCTGAATCGCTGTCGCCGTGGAATTATTTCGCCCGCATACTTCTATGCCGTATCTCCGTTTTCCCCCTGGAAAATTCAACTCCCATCCCTCACATCTAACCCTGTAAATCTTCTCATCTCCCTTCTCAACTTTACTCTTTCTCCAATCATGCGTACGTACACCGGTTTAAGAAGCTCCTCGGTCCCTGGCATCGACGGTTAGCTGATATCCCTCGCTTTCCTTCCTCGCTCCCTGCCCTTCTCTCCTTCCGCTCTCCTTCCCTCCCTCGCCTTCCTCGCTCCCTCCCTCCCTCCGTCCCTCCCTCCTGCCTCCCTCCCTCGCCGCCTCCTTCCCGTCCCTTCTCTCCGCCCTCCTCCCGGCGCCTCCTGCCCTCCCTCCTTCCGCCCGCCTTCCTCCCGCCCTCCCTTCCTCCCGCCCTCCGTCCCTCCCGCCTTCCCTCCCTCCGTCCGCACCGCCTTGTCCCTCCCTCCTGCCCGCCCGTCCGCCTTCCCTCCTCCCTCCTTCCCTCCCTCCTTCCCTCCCTCCTTCCCTCCCTCCTGCCCTCCCTCCGTCCCGCCCTCCTTCCCTGCCTCCTTCCCTTCCTCCTTCCCTCCCGCCTTCCTGTCCTCCCTTCCTCCCCTCTCTTCCTTCCCTCCCGTCCTCCCTCCCTCCTTCCCTCCCTCCCTCCCTCCCTCCCTCCCTCCCTCCCTCCTTCCCTCCCTCCCTCCCTTCTCTCCTTCCCTCCCCCTTCTCTCCTTCCCTCCCCCTTCTCTCCCCCTTCCCTCCCTCCTTCCCTCCCTCCTTCCTCCGTCCTCCTTCCCTCCTTCTCTCCCTCCTTCCCTCCCTCCCTTCTCTCCCTCATTCCCTCCCTCCCTTCTCTCCTTCCCTCCCTCCTTCCTCCTCTCTCTCCTTCCTCCCTCCCTCCTTCCCTCCGTCCTTCCCTCCTTCCCTCCCTCCTTCCCTCCCTCCTTCCCTCCCTCCTTCCCTCCCTCCTTCCCTCCCTCCTTCCCTCCCTCCTTCCCTCCCTCCTTCCTTACCTCCTTCCTCCCCTCCCTCCTTCCCTCCCCTCCTCCCTCCCTCCTTCCTTCCTCCCTCCCCTCCTCCCTCCCTCCTTCCCTCCCTCCTTCCCTCCCTCCCTCCTTCCCTCCCTCCCTTCTCTCCTTCCCTCCCCCTTCTCTCCCCCTTCCCTCCCCCCTTCCCTCCCCCCTTCCCTCCCCCCTTCCCTCCCCCTTCCCTCCCCCCTTCCCTCCCCCTTCCCTCCCCCCTTCCCTCCCCCCTTCCCTCCCTCCTTCCCTCCCTCCTTCCCTCCCTCCTTTCCTCCCTCCTTCCCTCCCTCCTTCCCTCCCTCCCTCCTTCCCTCCCTCCTTTCCTCCACTTGCAGTTGGTAGCCTTCGACCACTTCTCGCCCCTTTTCGCGAGCTCGGCATCACTTAACCGTTTGCCTGTCGCCGTCATCCAATAAAAGGGACGTATTGGCTGCTTTGTCGCCCCTTTATGGCTTTCAAGCCAACTGCGCACGTTTTGTAGCCGATTGAACGGTCCCCATGTTAAATTAATTAAAATGTCGTCATTCCTTAGTGGCACGTTTTCTAACATCATCATCATCATTTTCCAAATATTCTCGAATAGCTTTCCATTAGGATTGCCTTTTATATCGTTGGACGAGGAAGGTTTTTCTTGGCAAGGTGTTCGAATGTTTTTCTCATCAATAACTGGAGTTATTTAAAGATGAGGAAGTGTAGGCTACGATGAGGCTTCACTCTCTTTAAGTCTCTTGACATAATCCGTCCTCAAGGCCTGCCGACGAACTAAGCTATGCGAGGTGTCAGGAAGAAAGGATCTCGAATCTGTTTTCAACGATTGGCATTCTGGCTCTTTATCTTCGTAGCGGCATGTGCGTGTGTTTCAATTGGGAAAGGGCATGGCGTGTTTCCGCCCCTGCCCACCCCTGCGCAGAGCGCTGATAAAAGTAACAAGCGAGGAAAGAATTGCGTTGCTAGATGAATAGGACTTTATATTATTTTTTTACCTTTAAAGTTTTAGTCTTCCTAATGATGGTCGGACGAACTGGTGATGACGTAAACCAAGTGTTTGCTAAAAAATTAATGGCAATTCTTTTGTGCAAGTTTTCTTGGTCATCTTAATCATTTTGTAGTGTCGTAGATATCTCATCAATGTCGGAAGAGTCGATTAAAGATCCTTTTATTTAGCAATCTCTGTTAAAGAAAGCTTACACTTGGCCTTGTCCTTGTAATGGTTATTTCTTTAGAAAAAGCTGTATTCGTGCGGTAATGGAGTGGAGGTCATCGTTCGTACCCAGTGCGCTTTTAATCCAATTTGTTGCCCACGAATGGTATAATTCGCAATTAGAACTGACACTTCTTGCTCTTAACCACTTTCCGTTAAACCGAATTAACATCTTTTCATCTGATATCATGACATAAATTAGTGGCGCCCAACCTACGGTCCGCGGGCCGCATCCGGCCCGCGACGGGTTTTTTGTACGGCCCGCGCTCTGATTAAAGACTAATCCGAAAAATTGAACACACATCATACATTTTTATGAAAATTATGATAGTAATGCTTTTAGTATTGAAATTTTAACCATATAAACCTTATTTAAACTTTATTTTCACTTATATGGCACCACAGAATATGTAAGTAACTTACACTTTAAATAATAATCCGGCCCGCCGAATATTTGCCAGCTTCCAATGCCGCTCGCCATGTAAAAGGTTGGGAATCACTATCATGAATCATCAACTACAGTTATAATTTTTATATATCTTTAGCTAGAAATTTCTTTCGTCGACGATAGATGCAGTCAATGAGGAATGCGTTGTGCGTTCTCGCATCCGAGGGACTTCCAAACATTTTCGTCCTGCCGGGACGTTTAAATATACACGCACGAGCGCGCGCGTGTTGCGTGTGCTTCGGCGCTCCTATTGCTCCGTCCTTCTCGATAATGGTGAGAGGCGAAACGAGAGAACGAGTGACATCCGTTCGCGGATGTGCGTGACCCCTCCAATCTCCTGCTCGCCCTTGCTCTCTCCCTTTCTCTCTCTCCCTCTCTACGACAGATTGAGGCTGGTTCCCTCGGCAACTATCTTCTCTTTTGTGTTTGTGTTTCGATAACAGTTTCACGTGGTTTATATTTCACTGTTTCTTATCGGATTCGTTTTCGCTGTTTTGTAGCTTGAATCCATTTCTCGCATTTTATAATGTTTACTTCGCTGAAGCTGTGATTGATCCTTAATCGCTTCGCGCTCGATTTTTCAAAGAGAATAAATTGAATCGGAATATAAAGTATTCTCCGTCGATCGATGGATGAAAATTTTCACAACTCCGATTTCTGGTCGATCGATCTGTTTGCCAAATTCTGCCTCGCTGATGTCTTTTACCGTTTTAATTCCATGGGCGTCTCCACAATAAGTTTCGTTTAATCTCTTAGCATTTATTTTCCATTGAATTTTTTCTTATGCGAGCATTTATCCTTCATAAAGTCTTTTTTTATGATTTGCAGGCGTTTGAACACTGGTAATGTACAAAATGCGATCGTAATAACTTTATCTGAAATGGCCACTTGCCTAAAAGGTGTAATGATTTTTTGTCGCACTTCCGGGTCATTTCATCATTGGCCCCTTGTATACAAACCAATTACAGGATGAGAATATTGTATCTGAGACAATTTCTCATATAGCGAGACGCGCTTTTTTAATAACTTGAATTATCCAGAGGCCGTAATTAATTAATGCAAGCATTCGTGATTATTTTTCAGTCGATTTCTGGTGTTACACAGCGGCCACTATCTAATCTGACTCCGACGATTTTCATATTCGTGGAAACTCCCTTCACCACGTAAGAGGCGAAAGAAGGCCTTGGGCAAAGACGAATTTAAATGGAATTCCTGGAAATTTTTTTAGCCCCTTTACTTCGATTTCTTCGAAAATCTTGCTTGGCGTATATTTTGCTCAAAATTTCTGCTTCCTTTTAAAAGCCGATTACAGTAAAATATTATTTTCAGTGTAAAAATAAATACGCGAGCTGCCTTTGGTTTGAAATTAAATGAAAAATTTAACCACCTTTTAAAATAAAAATACCGGTGATAGTGCACACAGACACACCTACCTGGTTAACGGAAAACTATATCTCTCCAGGGACCGAAGTATTATGCGTGCGAGTTTGCGGGGATAATGATTCCGCGCCAGGGACTCACGCGCAAACACATACACACACACTCGCACAGGAAAATCACACAACTACACCAGTATTTATTTATGACCCTAAATGCACATTTCGATATCGACGATGTCATCGTCAGTATGAAAATTTTCAGCATTTTTTGAAAATGAATTTCCAATTCTGTTTTCCTGAAACGTTTTAGGAGCAAGACCACGTGTGCCATTTTAAGTCCCCGTGTGGTTTAAATGAGGATTTCGAGGAATTTAATTTTAGGAAAAACTTAATGAGCACCTTCACTTCGATTTTAAGTAAGTTTGACGATCTTGTTCTCAAGTCTGCCGTGCTCATAAAAATAAGTTTATATTACGAGACATTATGTTATATGAGCTCGAATTACGTTGACGATATTGCGAAATTTGATAATGTGATATGATTATGTGTGTTCATTTCCATATTAATCACGATTATTTAATTCTGTTTTTTTAATGCCTCTTATAAACTCGTACCCATTTTAATTTCTCAGTTTGAGTGTACGAAAAATATTTATATCGCCTAATTTCGGGTGCACGTCCCGTAACTTTGTTGTTAAGTTATTTTTTTTTCTTTATACGAAGAATTTCATTTAGTTCGGTGTGATAATTTGCCTGGTATCTTCTTATACATTATTAATTTTAAATCAAATTTCGTGTTAATAATGGATAATATTAGCACTTTTTATAAAATATTCTTGAATTGTAGACCTTTTCCTCTATTATTTAAAGTGATTTCTTAAAAAACTTAATACAGTGTATTCAGTTAATCTCTGTTGTTAGTAACACTAGATATAAGAACAGTGAATATAGATAGTAGTTTTTAAAGAACTCATTTTTTAATCATTTTTGTTTAACAAGCTATGAAGTTTTTTTTTATTACTCCCGATATGCAAATGCTCCGATACATTTATTAACAAAAGTAACCGCACCGCTTTAATGTCATTAAACGTAATGCGTACCTTGAAAAGTGTACGTAAGCTGAATGTTCGCAAGTTGAATTGATTTTCTTCATAATAAATAATGTTAAATTCGTTTACGCGGGAAATAGTACGCAGGTTATAACAGATTCAGACGTCCGTAAGTGCTGTGTTCGTTAACTGAATTGGGAGCCACAATTCATTAATAGTTGAAATGTTAAGGCCCACCTGTAACTTGCGAAATTAAGCGTCTCTGTCCTCTAAGGCACGCATGTGCGCCCGAATATGTGCCGAGCTCTCCTCCACGCACTGGCGAAACTCGTGGTTGGACATTAACGGAGCGAAACCTTTTCTCTAAGTGAAGCGATTTCCTTGAGCGGCGGTTTGGTACGTCGATTCCGTCGCGAATCGCGTCCGTTATGCGGAACGGCACATGCGACTGAGCAATTGCAGTTCTGCGATGCAACGAACTAACGAAACCGGAAGCACGGGCTCTGTAACCATTGGAACGCGAAGTTATTTTACATTTCACGATATTTCAAAGAATTGCAAGAAATATGTATTTTGAAAAAGAATTTTGCCTTTATTTCAATTGTATTCCGTATTTTATTATACTCTGGATGCCCTATAATTTAAGAATCGCTTTTCGTAAGCGTTGTGGACAAAATGAATTTAATGGTGGCACGCGCGGAATATTGATAAAGACTTGCTCCCAAAAGGAAAACATTGCCGACTTATTTACTCAACAATTTTTCAGTACGACGGACGATTATCATTTGAACCAAAGCCGTATTTTTAATGGTGAAATGCGCTAACGTGTTCAACACGGATTTTTATAATCCGAATTGACACTCAATATCCTTTCTGTTAATTTCTCAATCACGTTGAATGGCAAGATGGGTACGGGGTGCGCAACCCTTGGGACCAAGTTTTTTTAATTTTGTGCTGATTCTAGATGCTTCATAGATGTGTGGTCCGAACATATTTTAACCATAAAACAGTTTCTTGTATACGAAATGCAGGTTGTAATTGTATCTGTCAGTGGTAATATAAGTAGCTACTGAAACCTTTCCTGCCTACGTACTGAAATGAACCTTGGAAGTTCACTCTCCGTTTTGACGGACGTCTTGGTTGCGCTGGACCACTCATTTCGGATGTTTGCGAATTTCATTTGCTGCGAAATTCGGTTTTTTATTTTATTTCATATTTGGAAACAGCTAATTCGTCTCATGCTATATTTCCCATTCGCACTTAACTGATTACGTATGCGCCGATGTGAAAGAGGGCGGCGCTGTTGCCGTGTCTTCATTTCTCCTCCTCTCTCCTTCCGCATTTTCTCGCTCTTCCCCACCCTTTTACACCTAATGCAAGGACAGGTTGTTACCGGAAACGAAACTCTTTGTTCGAATGCCAAATAGTTTGACCCGTCATCTCACTTGGACGAGCTGTCATTTCCATTCATTGGAAATCATGACGAAATCTTGCGGAAAATAGAAATTGGGACTCGTGTATTGTCTGGCTCAATTACCTCCGATGTGTTTGTTTTTGAAAGCACTGCATATGAAACTTTTTCTTGAAATTAATCTCTTAAGTCTCAATGCTTAATCATTTAATCGATGGCCAAAAAAAGACATCGGAGGAAAAATGACTTCCCCTATTCACCCGAGCATTTTAATCCATTATATTGTTAAAAGATATTTTATCGGCCGCCTCTTGTCTCAATCTAGTTCCTTTGTTGCTCGAATGCCCTCTGCGTCTCTGCGAAGCCTGAACGTCTTACTGTTGTGTGGAAGCTAGCGGCGTTCGCGGAAAGGAAGGAAACTACAGCGCTTATACGATTCGATGTTTGGGATTCGAAAAATCGGCGCCGGATATGCGACCATGGATAGGATCATCAGACATACTCTTTTTGACCATATTATACTCTTTTTAGTCCCTAATACCTGTGCTTTCTTTTCCTTAGTTATGTCAATATACTCCTTTTTATTCACTTGAATAAAAATTTAGTTTTTTCTTAAAGAAGTAAAAAAATAACTATTATAATCGATAACATATCGGACGATTTGTATGGATGTAAATATTTTTTTGTTGCCTTTTCGTTGGTTAGCATAGCCTAAACATTTATTACAAACTTCACGTCTGTCAGTCTGTCCAAGTTTCACTATCAGTATTTCACACGTCAGTCTTTCTAGTTATATGTTAAGCGGGGATAAATTTCTAGTAATCTAATTCTAACTAAAATGTTAGTATATAGTATATTATTATAGTATTAATGTTAACACTCGTCTTATTTATTTGTTATTTATGTATTTTTATGAGTGTAATTACGATATATTAAAAAAAGCTGGAAAGATTGACCCTGCTTTATTCCTCTTTTTTTCTACATACTCTTTCGTTTTCTAATAATAATATGGTCACCATGGAAAATGTTAAAAGTAGGCTTGGTAATTTTCTACGTTTATTTTTCTGACAAATGTTCGACGACTGTTATTTTAATAAATTTTATCGATTTTTATCCAGAAAAATTATCTAAATTGAATTTATTCTAATAAAATTTAGCAAAAACGTATGTTTACAAATGCGACTTCTCGTATGCCAGATTGTTGGTTGCTCTCAAAGTTTTGGTGAATTTGTTGTTTTTGACTTCGACCACCAATCCGGAACAGCTTATTATTTGAAATAAATCATAAAGCATATTTTACTAGTTAAGCTATTCACAAAATCGCGATCATTCTGTAACAAAATTAATCCGACTTGAATATGATTTATACATGAATATTTTGAAGAAAACCTTATCTTGTTGAGTAGTAAACGACGATCAATGTATAAAAAAAGGCCTGTAGTGCGAACAAGCAACGATGCACGGACACCATTACAAAAGAACTAACCATGGAATACTCGCTCAGATGATGGATTACTCCCAAATATAAATTTTATGGCATTGTGTTTGTGAATAAACTACAGGGAAATATGGCGATCAGTACACATTTTTCAGTCCAGCAAAACCTTTCTTTTCGCACCTTGGAAGAATTCGACAGAAAACAAAAAAGGCTTCCCTCGGCTTTTGGGTAAATGGAGTATGGCAGCTGATCATATCGTGCGAACTACCCAAGGTTCCAAGGAATTATTGGATTTGGTTCAGATTAAGACATTGTAACAATCCGATCATATTGTTTTGTCCCGTACCCTTTCTTTCGGACTCGCGGCAGCTCATTATGGGCCCATTAATACATAACGGATGTTAGAAAGTCATGTGTAGAGAATTAGGAATGAAATGTGGCCGTCTTGTGTAGTAAATATCTTCCTTTTTGGTTGTTTCGCGTTAAAATGTATTCAACGCAAATTTTAAAAATCACGACTCATAATTTCGTAGAAAATGCAGCGGTGAAAATCGACACTTATCGATGACAATTCATTTTCGATGTATTTGAAATTTGTAAAACTTGTATATTTATTGACATTTATAGGTATAAATCGAATCCTACCACACACGCCTGGGGAAAGGCAAAAATCACCGCCCGCAAACTTGAATACTAATAAAAATAATAATTTAGGTTGTATATCGAAAATATTAAATTTATATTCAAAATGTATAAAAAAATTACTATTCCCCAACGACATTTTTCGATATATTTACAAGTTATCGACTTCGCTTTGGCACCTGCGCCAACCGTCCTGCTCGCGCATACCGTGCAACGTCACTACATACAAGCCAGAGACTTGAACCTAATGATATATCGGTTCCGGTTCGATTCGGAGAATATTATGATGATCTGATTTTGTTCCGGTTCAGTTACTACAGAAAATATGTTTAGTTACCGATTCGAACCGATTCGGAATTTTCCTTCCTTTGTGCGGAGGTTGTTATACAGTGACTGATCACTAAGGTCGAAGTCCGAAATAAATCGGCCAGAAAATTTCTTTTGGTAATTCACTGACGTTAGTTTATGATACGCCAAAATGAGAGAATAAACTTGCAAATAATTAAGTAATAAAATTGAGGAAATGAAATAATATTTCAATGAAAATAAATGCAAGCAAGTTTAATGACGATCAGTCACTGTATTTAACGCGGAACTGTTCTCAAACCGATGATTCAATGAAAGACCAAAAGAAATTGATGAAAACCATTTCTTGGTATTGCAGAAGAAAAGGAAAGGCATTAAACGTGGGCTTAACCCAGTAGAAGGAAATGGCATCAACTCGAACGAGAGGAGTATATTTGACGCATATAATTTTTTTTTTAATTTATCGAACCAAACCACATTTTTGAAAAATAGTTTCGGTTCGTTTTACTAAAAAGTTAGTATTTGGCTTTCGGTTCACCGAACTAATGCGGTTCGTTGCGGTTTTCGGTTCTCCCTCCGGTTCAAGTTCCTGTTATAAGCTATATGATGCCGTGGAAACTGTTTTAAATAAAATTTATATTGTTTGTAAAATGTCGTATTTTACTACATATATTCTAAAAAGTAGCGTTGATTATCTTTCATTCTCAACAATTTCGTGTTCACCGGGTGATTTAAAATTTATCTTAATAGCAGAAGAAACTTTCAGTTTCAACAGTGTTGATAAAATATTAAATGTTATTACTTTTAAGCTCAGATTTTACCTTTCTGTTAATTTGCAATTAGAGTAATACCGCATTTTGGAGCAAAATCCTTTAAATATTATCAAACCCTTTTGTTTGTTCGAGAATGGAATGGATGGAAACACCCTCGCCCTACTTTTGCAGCAGATGGAAATGCAAGTTACTACTTGCTGCATACAGAAATTTGCTTGTGCAGTGAATTTAATAAAGAATTTTTCTCGAGTTAAATTGTATTTTATCAGAGCCGGTTTGGAAAATCGCGGGGCCTCTTTCTTAATTGTTTATTTTAATAAAGCAAAATTTTCTCTTATTACGAGAGTGTTCTATTTTTTCCGAATTAAATAAATGTAATTCACATATACAATAAATATCTAATTAGAGAGCGCGGGGTCCGGTGCAGCCACACCGCTGACACCGCCATCAAGCCGTCTCTGTATTTCATAGAGACCGTAAGTTCTGCTTGGTTTTCCCCTTAAGTTTCCCGTAATCACAAACATTTAGTATCGCACTTATATTCTGTTTTATAGCACTGTTGAATAGTGCATTAATCATTTATGCAAAAAAATCTCGTTTGTAATATGATAATGGAGTGATTAAGTCATGAAAGTGAACTAGTAATTTTCGCTCATTTCAGTGCAATTGAATAAAAAAAACCCCCGTCGAATGTTTCTCCTTCCCGATGCATTCCGCGATTGCTGTTCCATAAATTTAAAAGGTTTTTGCGTTTTAAATATTACACTAATTTGAGCGCAACTACAAAACTTCTACAACTACATCTAAATTTACCTTACAACTTGCCAGAACGGTGGGCGGGATAGGATACAATGAATCAAACTATCCCTAGCAACCATCTTAAGAGTGGTTCTTCTATTGATTTCCTTGACGGTTTTAGATAGAATCTAACCAATTTATTTAAATCTTGAATTTTTGAACTAAACAGATGTCTTATGACGAATCCTCCGATTCTGTTTTATTCTGATCTTTTATGATAAGTGTATTTTTTGTTACTTTTACAGATCTCGAATATCTTTTGAGCATCTTCGACCATATCCATTTTGCGAAGAAATCGGAACTCGTTATGCTGACAAAGAATTTATTTCTGAGCATTAGGAGTTTGGGTATTAATTTGTCGATTTATTCGTTACAGAATTCCGTCTCTTTGAACAAACAAGTGAAAAACATTACTGTCTCTAAACAATGAGTATTAACCTTACCTAGTGACTAAACATTTCGAATCCAATAGCGTGAATACGGGATCTATTGTTTTATTATTCATTGAAACACTTAGGAATTATTTTTATAATTTTATATATTATAATTTTAGATGAATCAATTATTTAAAATTACATATCCGTGCTTATAAGCTATTTTTTTAAAAAGAAAACTTGCGCGAAAATCTTCCAGGAAACTTCTTTGTACATATGCAACATTGTAGGTTACTGATTGCAAATAGAGTGTAGCTATGGTTGCATATGATTAAGGATGCGAAATTAAACTGTCTCGATATCAGTAATTTATCGTCTCTCGAATTTTATTGCGCTTCGTAAATTTTTTTTTAATGTCACAGGTAAATAAAGCTACGTGGCCAAGTACCTCCGAATGCATGGAACCGAGGCACCAGCACGTGCAATTTGTTACACCAGTTGTTGTGAAACTTGGAAGGTGACTCATAAAAGACTCGAGCCGATCACTTACTTCGATCGGGAAATAGAATGCCAAGAGTGGGAAATGGAGGCGAAGGACGCAGAAACGAGGAGAATAGCCGAACGTGAGTGAGTCGGAGGACGGGGAAGTGCATCAGCGTACGTGCACGAGGGGCGGAGGCAGAGAGAGCGATGGGGTCTGGGGGTGGGCGCCGGGCCGATGTTCCGGCCGCCGCCTCCGGCCCCCGTCGCTCGAGAGGCTCTGCCCCGAGGGGGCCGCCTCGTCATCGGAAGCGAGTACGTAAATAATTGCGATAAGGAGAGATGAATTACGTGTCGAGGGGATGGTTCATCGCTCGTGACAAAAGAGGGCGTTTCTATTCCCCACGAGTAACCTGTCGCTTGAGTTTTTACGAGGGTTATTCGCGAAGATAGAGAAGACGACGCTTGAATTTGGTGGGTGACGCGAGGGTCTGGCTCGCCTAACTACGCTACCTCCGCGCCCTTATGCTATCGATAGACAGGGTACACTTAAATGGATACTAAATTTGGAGAGTTTAATCGGGGTGGCTTAAGAGATTATTTGTCTCGCAATTAAAGCGAAAGTGGTCACGTTTCTAGTCACGGGTCAGCAACCTTTTTCTGTTCTTTTTATCGTATTCGCAAAGCGCGACACTCCGCGCGTGGCACCGTTAAATTCATTTTATCCCTAGCGTTTTCGAAGTTTGTTTTTTAGTTTATGACATCCTAGATATGATGAGGGAAGGTTATAGTACGGAGTACAATTAAATGAAGAGCAAAATCGTAATTAAAATATATGTATTAGTAATCGTTCCGTGAGTTTGCGTGCCACTCAAAATCTCTTCTGGATCTAGGCCTTTCCTTTCATTTTTTTCGAAAATTCTGTTTTTCCGTGATGGCCTTGGCGGATAATTTCATGCTAAATATGAAGAATGTTTTAAATTTATTTATTTGTTTGTTTTTATATTTTAACGGAAGCAAGTAAATGAAAGTTAACTTTTTTACTTGTATCAACTTATTCTAAAAGAATGCTTTCCCAAAGTATATTCTCTATCTTATTATTAGAAATATTTGAAAGTTTGACTGTAATCTTAGAATATATTTAACCCGGCCATTTAAGGCTTAAATGACAGCGCTGTAAATGCTCTTTTAAGAGTTGCGCAGTCGCCAATAGGTCTTGGAAGCAGCGTCCCAGCAAAGTCATTTTGGGAGTCCTAAATTTCTTGCAGTTCTCGATTCAGTTTTGGAACTTTCCATAGTTTCGCATACCGCAAAGTTATACAAAAGAATTCGGTTCAGAGATGCCATCGAGCGATAATCATTTCACTTAGAACTCAGGAAACATTGAAGGACGTGTCCCACAGAAGACTAAACATCGCCTGAGACAGCAATTGCCACTCGAGAATCTCCAATTTTATGTCAACAGCTCCAACTGACGAGAAAAAGCATGCAGAGCTTATATATGGTAACGAAAACATGCGGCAGATGGGGGAAATATACTAGGAAAACAACTTCAGATACATCGGTTGATTCGAGGAAAAAAGCTGAATTATCTAATCCGTGTAACGGCGCGGCGCGAGTGGGTGGGTTGGGAGTGGCCGACATTTTGCACTACAAGCCAGAAGTTATGCGGGGGAAGGGGGCGGGACCTTGTGAAGAGCGCGGAGGGGCCTCTTTACCACCTTTCAGTGATGTCTGTCTCGCTAGAACGCAGTCACTCTTCGCCTCCTCTCCGCTCCCCTCTCTCACTTCTATCTCCTCTCTCTCCCTCCCCTCTCTCCCTCCCTCCCCCCTCTCCCTCCCCCCTCTCCCTCCCCCCTCTCCCTCCCCCCTCTCCCTCTCCCCTCTCCCTCCCCTCTCTCCCTCCCCTCTCTCCCTCCACTCTCTCCCTCCCCTCTCTCCCTCCCCTCTCTCCCTCCACTCTCTCCCTCCCCTCTCTCTCTCCCCTCTCTCCCTCCCCTCTCTCCCTCCCCTCTCTCCCTCCCTCTCTCCCTCCCTCTCTCCCTCCCCTCTCTCCCTCCCTCCCTCCCTCCCCTCTCTCCCTCCCTCCCTCCCTCCCCTCTCTCCCTCCCCTCTCTCCCTCCCCTCTCTCCCTCCCCTCTCTCCCTCCCCTCTCTCCCTCCCCTCTCTCCCTCCCCTCTCTCCCTCCCCTCTCTCCCTCCCCTCTCTCCCTCCCCTCTCTCCCTCCCTCCCTCCCCTCTCTCCCTCCCCTCTCCCCCCTCTCTCCATCCCCTCTCTCCATCCCCTCTCTCCCTCCCACATCTCTCTCTCCCTCCCACATCTCTCTCTCCCTCCCACATCTCTCTCTCCCTCCCACATCTCTCTCTCCCTCCCACATCTCTCCCTCCCTCCCACCACTGTCCCGCCTCACTCCCTCCCCTCGTCTCCCATCCCTCTCTCTCCCCCCCTCTCCATCCCCTCTCTCCCTCCCACATCTCTCCCTCCCTCCCACCACTCTCCCGCCTCACTCCCTCCCGCCGCCCTCCCCCCTCTCTCCATCCCCCTTCTCTCTCTCTCTCCCCCTCCTCTCTTCCTCCCCCCTCTCTCTTCCTCCCTCTCTCTCTCTCCCTCCTCACCTCTCTCTCCCTCCCCACCTCTCCCTCCCCACCTCTCTCTCCCCCTCTCGCTCCCTCCTCTCTCCCTCCTTCCTTTCCTCGCCCCAACCCTATCCCGCCCTCTTCCCGCGCGCCCTTCCCTATGTCTACCGAGGCACGAACCCTCCGCGCCTGATGTGTTAAATAAAATAATGCTTGCGTTTTGAGGAAGGAAGCGTGAGGCGGTAAAATACATTTTTTCCGTTTTTTCTCGGCTGACTCTATCAAGCCAGATTACCGAACCGCCGTATCGCGCGTCCATTTCCTAATTGACCACAGGTCTCCCTTTGGTTGCAGTATTTCTGTGATGGAAAATGGTTTTAATTTTCTTAAAATTCTTTGGCATACGTCCTCATGATGACCTCCGCGCCATATTTATTTATTTATGAGAGCAGTGCATCTGTTATCTCTGGGTCGATACCTTTTTGCGAAGTGAAAGACGATAATGAGTGAGAAGTATCATCAGTCAACATTCTCTTGCCAATGACATCTTAATATAATAGTTTAATTTTCGCTTAATCGATTCTTGTCGCTTGGCAATGACCGTCTTATCTCGATCGCGTGCAGAAAAACTTTTTTGTTTCGTTTTTTTTTATTTTCCATTGAAATTATGAAATTCTAAACCTACGATTTTTAATGAACGTATCAAGTAAGAAACGATTTGAACGGGCACGTGCGCTTCCTTTTTCCTTATCAAATTGCATACAATAATCCGAACTCTCATTTACAAAAGAAATGCATATCCTACATCTTATGCAACCCCAACAACACTTAATTAAAAAGTGATCGTCAAGGAAAATGAACTCGACCTAGTAAAACTCGTTTATAACGATCGCGTAAATAACGAAATCTCGTCTGTAACGAAAACATTTCTCGGTCCCTTGGACTTCTCCATAACCGCAGTAAGTAAATTTCACGGCTGTAACGAACACGAATGTTACGAAATCTCGGCTATAAGGAAGTATTTCTTGCTCCCTCGACCAAAATATGTCCCATTTATAACGAATTTGGTAAACTCAGATACGAATGTTAAATATTGAGAGACCGTGTTACATTGCGCTCATATATGGTTTCATAGCCCCGTAAATCGCCCCTCCACTCCCCCCTTCTGTAGCCGTCGCACACGCTTGCTCAAGCTGCCCTCCTCACCCCACAGCTGGCGGGCCAACGAGTACGGCCACGGCCGTACTGAAGCTGTTTCGTCCCATTCCCCGTGTGATTCAATTTTATAGGTTTTATTAATAACTACATATTTTAATTTATGCGATAAATAAACTTAATTTGCATGATATCATAAAATATGGTATAAAATCATAGCAATAAAAATGTCAAATCCAACGGAAAGAAGAAAAAAATGTCTTACGCGGTGAATAAGCAAGAAAATTGAGAACGCTGCGTATGATCAAGCACTTGTAATACAATTAAAAACTTTAAAATCTTATTAGGTACATAATATTAAACAACAAATATTTAAAGTTTTTTAAAGAATAAATCAATTGTTGATTGACGAGCGGCTGTCTTTGATGCTGCATGGGCTGCGTTTTCAAGGCGGTGAATAATTCTGAAGATTTGGTCATCTACGTTCAGCTGACTTATATACCTCCGGAATGTTTCCCAAGCTTCCATTCCCTCAGATCGAGTCACTGGCTGACATTCCTCGTCGTGGTCATCCTCGTCTTCACCCTCCGAGTCCCCTTCCGAGCCACCCCCATCGTGGGCATTGAGTATCTCCTCGACGGTTTGTATGGCTGCGACGGGAGTGAAATCGTCCGCCGACACGTACTCATCAAAATTTATAGATGACTCAAAAAGTGACAGGATGTTATCCCACCTATCAACGTCATCTGGGCTATTTCTACTTCTGAAAGGGAGTCCGTATCAGGGATAACCTCTTCGGCATCGTTGAGTTTCCCGAATCCATCCTTTCGGAAGCAGTTCTGCACTGTTTGAGTAGTAACTTGGTCCCATGCCTCCTATAGCAAGGAAAGGGAAGACGGATACGCAAATGCCATATTTTCACATGGATGATAGTATAGCAAACTTAATGGAGAAAATAACGATACTCACAGCGAGAAAATGCATGACTTGGTAGATGTTTATTATCATGGCTTCCTTGTCTTTCTTCTGGTAAATTAAATTCAATAGCCGCCGAACCACCATCTTTTTGAAGTAATGTTTCACTACTCGGATAATTCCCATATCGAGAGGCTGAAGCGTTGATGTTGCATTAGGTGGAAAGAATTCCACGCGCACATTTTTCAGGAATTCGAAATCTGTCGGGTGTGCAGGGCATCGATCGATGAATAGAAGAATTTTGCGGTTTTTTTCGCCCATCTGTCGATCTAGCTTCTTTAGCCACTCGATAAAAATAGATCCCGTCATCCAGGCCTCTTTTTGGTTCTTATATTCACATGGAAGTGTTTTTATGTTCTTGAAGCATCTTGGTTTCGCAGATTTCCCAATTAAAAAGGGCTGAAGTTTCTCTGAGCCACCCATATTACAGCATAGCAGCACAGCGACTCGCTCTTTGCTGCGCTTACCGCCGCAGCAAGACTCCGTACGCGACGCCATGCTCTTGTCTGGTAGGAGATTGAAGACCAGCTCCAATTCATCAGCATTGAAGGTGCCCTTGGGCGCGTATCCCTGGCGTTTGTTCTGAAAAATCTCAGTAATCCATAGATCAACTGATGTTTGATTGACAGCATGAGATTCACCGCTAATTTGACACTATACTATTCCTTTCCTTTTCCTAAAGCGATCTAGCCATCCGTTATTAGGAGAATTCGATACTTATTCTCGTAGCGATATTCGATGCTTCTTCTTTAATGTGCTCCCCACTCAGAGGGATATCTTGGGCCCTCGCTTGATGAAACCACTCTGTACCTCTAGGTCTTCGTTCTTCGCAGTTTTCAGTTTATTCCTCTTTGCACGGACCTCAACAGCTACCTTTTCAATGTCTTCTCACTGGGCCAAAATAATGGAAAGGGTTGACGGAGAGATTTCATATTTATGAGCAATATCCTTTTTGGTAAGATTGCACGGATTCCTACTCAAGTCATTTAAAAGTTTTAACTTTTCTTCTATGGTAAGGGATTTTCTCTTTAGATTTGCTCTCTTCTCTCCTGCTGGCTGAATGTAAGATATATCACTGTCACTTGAGCACACAAAAAGTCCAAATGCTCACCTCACTTCAATACGCACGAAGAGATCTGGATGACTTTCCAGCGCTCGAAAGTCTCCACAGGCTTGTGTGCCTATCAGCGACAAGCGTTTCTCCATATCCCTTGTTGCTTCAGTTTGCCTATTTTTCCTTCTCCCTCCCCTCGAAATTAAACCCAATAGCGAATGGCTCATTGTAAAGTTGCCAATAGCATCGGGTTTCACGAATTAGGTTCTGTCCCTTAAATACATTTTAGGCCAAAAGTGCTGATCTGGTGTGATGTGAGACAACTGGCTCCTGGAGAGCAGCGGCGTCTAAAATTGCGTAATAAGAGCGGTGGCTGGTACACACGTCACGGCATGAGTGAACGCAATCAGCACGAAATAATGATATAGGCACGGAAAATGAAAACGTATGTGAAAAAATGTACTGAAAGTCCTTAAAACAATCAAATTAGTAGTTCACTAAGCTCTCCATTCATCAGAAACGTAAGTGCCATATTTTTACGTCTGTAACCATTTGTAAAATGTTGAACAATTTTTACGTATGTACCATACATTATTCTTCGAAAAACACGATCGTAGTTTGCTTGGAAGTTGATAAAGATTCCATCAAATACATAGTAATGCATTGTGGCCAGTTAACATTAAGCAAAAATATGCCCTCGCGTTTCAGACGGCAGAAATAGCATTTTTCGGATGTAACGAAGTCACGCTTGTAAAGAAAAAATTGCCGGCCCCCTAAAATTTGCTGTAAACGAGTTTTACTGTATTTTGAAAGGTGTTTGTTGCAAATTTTTTGATTCCAAGATATGGATTATAATTTGAATCTCGATAGTTTTAATTGGTGAATAAACCGTTTTAAAGGTAGTACAGGTAGTAAAATATCGTTTTAGTGGAAAAGTTTATTTATACGAATTTTAACGATATTGTTTCTTTCGATTGAGAAGCGTGCAGATTCCGTGCATCGGAAATTTGGACATTTCGTTCGTTTCGCAGAGAGAAACTCTGATTTAGTTCATAATTTTTCTGAATAGCCTCGCATCTCAAAATTCAGCCCAGTTGTTTCGTCCGTACGATACCCATAGAGCGGTGACTTCCAATATATTTTAACCGACGATGCTCTAAAGCAGTGGTCGGCAACCTTTTTTGATGGCGGGTCAATTAATGGTTTTTGTAAAATGCGATTGGTCAATTAAAAAATTTAAGCGCAAAGAAAAATCGAACCTGGATGTTTATATAAGTTATATTTAGTGATTTAATTACTCTTTTATTTTCAAAACGTAAATCCTTCTGAACATATTTACCTTTGTGGGTCACCCAAATGGTGATGGCGGGTCACTCATTGACCCGTGGGTCATACGTTGCCGACCACTGCTCTAAAGTAGGGGTAACCTACAGCTCCGCAGGCCACATGCGGCCCCCGAGAGAGTTTCACGCGGCCCGCGAAAGTATGATAAAAAGTGGTCGGTGAAATTTAATATAAGGAATTTCATATTTTTACAGTAAAATCATGCTCACAAAAATTTTACTGGTGAAGGTTTTATTCTAGTAAATTATTTAGACTTGATTTTCACTAATATGAGGCCAGAAAACCTCAAAGTAACTTCTGATGTAACTGCTCGTCCGGTCCGCCGAAGTTCTCGTGACTTCCAATACGGCCCTCTGGGTCATTCACATCTAGGAATGTGGCCCGCCATGCAGAAAAGGTTGCCCTGCTTTAAGGCGCGATTCTGATTTTTTTCGCGGCAACCCTGCATACACACGTGCAAGGAAAAGACGACATCTTTTTCACTCGCCATATCTCCGAACACTTGCCGCGCCGCACTAGCGTTTGGAAATCACTGCCTTGGAGATTGAGAACATTTTATTTGATTTTAATAAAAAGCATTGAAAAAATTTCCTCGTCTCTAATTTTCATTCCTCTTGTGACCACTTGACTGGCGTTCCATACTTGATTATTTTTTTACGACTGCGCGCAAATATTTCGATGTTACGAGGTGCGACTTTCAGTTGGAAACAGCTTCTTGGGCCTACGCGACTGGTCCTTTGCGGTCGTCTCTCTTTCTTCCCCCTTTCTCTCCTTTTCTCTCCATCCATCCATTCCTCACTTTCCCTCTTTCTCTGAGACGTTCTCTCTCTCTCTCTCTCCTCGCAGACGATATGATCGAGAACGAGAACGAGTCCCTCAGGGAACGGGTCTCGGACATGGAGCGGAAGCTGCTGGACCAAGGCGACGAGATAGTCTGTCTTCGCTCGACGCTCGCCGACGCCCTCCGACGCATCTCTGCCCTCGAGGCGTCTTCCAACAGATCGCATGGAGGAGCCGCCGTCAACGCCGCGACGACGCCCGACGCTAGGAACGGAGCGAGGCCAGGTGAGCAAAATGGAACCGATGCATCGGTCACCATCGCGATGGTGACGTCCTGGTAAACATCCCGATATAGTTCGTTCGTCCTGTTTATTTATTTCGCTTCCATCTCGCGGATTTGCCCAAATCTCCTTTACGCGCGGAAATGTGAATAAGGAATTTTAAATTAATGAAATATGTTGAAAATTCTCGATCGGATTTTTTCAAATTTTCTCTTTTTGTTGTTACCTTTTATTCCGAACGAATGTGTAACGGCGTTCGAAGTACGTACCTTCGAAATACGTACCTTATGTACTCGCGTAACTTCCTCCATTGCTTATTTTCTCTTCCGCAATCTTCATTATAAAGCGAACGATTTTGACGTTCCTTACCGGCGAAGCGAAGTTAGTGGGGCGCCTTATGGGCACGTCTCGTCTGTCTGTCGCACCTTTCGTCTTTTTAACTGTTTAACGAATTTTGATTAAATCTACTGTCCGCGTCAAAAAGACGTGCATCTCAACTTTGACGCGCGATCATTTGCGCTACGTTTATTGGAAAGAATATACAAAAATACCATAGGAAAGCTTATTTTATGCTTAATAAGGTTTGATTTTTTAATATTTTTAGACAGAAAATGTAAAATTTTACGGCGAGTTAAACACAGAAACTACCCGTAAAAACCAGCTACGCAGCCAACTTTCGCGAAAGTAGTCATATATGATAATTCATAAACGAATAACTACTGAACAAAATCTTTTGAAATTTAAAACAGTGATGAACTAAGATAAAATAGAGGCAATGAAATAATTTTCTAAGCTCTATGTTAATTACAATGGTTTTAATTGGGTTACAACTTTAAAAAGAAACTCGTCAGTGGGAAAAAATGATAGAGGAATTCCGAAAACACTGTTACAACAGCCTTTAAAGCAGCAATAAAATTATTTGGATAATGTCAATACTATTAGCCAAAACGTAAAAAATAAACAATATCTTGGTTACCGAACAAATGTAAGTAGATGTATCGATTTATGTTGCGATAAATATTTCAATGTTAATGGTAAAAGATAACAATGTTCTAGTATTCCTTAAAAACCATTTGACTCACTTTTAAAGTATTCATAGATTTAATTTAGGCATGAATCCATTTGTACCCTTTACCGTGGCGTTGGCTATTCTTCCTCTACAGCACGCCACGGCGGGGATTTTCCTTGCATTAGTCATTACGTGGCTATCTCCCTTTGAAGAAGACAACAATTAAGAAATTTAGCTTTGTTGCCGCCTGGAAAATGTTAATAAATTTTGCGCTTAAAGGATATTTTCTAGCAATTTAACATGTAATACGACAAAACATGAACAGAATTTAAATATTCAGTCTTTCGTGCGTGAAATAAACCATTTCCCGTGATCCTAAGTTAATATTTAGGTATATTTATATCCACATCGGTGAAGGCCTGCATGGCATTTTGGGGATTCTCCACACCATTTCCCATGCATTCTTATGGGAATAGTATATAGTTGACCCCATGGGGTATAAGAGATCCCACGGTCTGCAAACCTAGACCAGTTCTTCCTACAGACATACATACACACACTAAAATATTTATAAGATAACCAGGGAGCTCCAACAATTAAGAAAATAAAAGTAAGCGTTACTAAGACGTAACTAGGCGTAAGTGTTTACAATGGTCGGACGTAGGTGGTGTGGTTGTGGCAGCTAAGAAATTTAGCTTTTAAAATATCTCTTCAACAATGCATTATATGGGAAAAGGTTTCGAACAAAGGTTATAGAAAATGTAATTTCCTACAAATTTTATTCCAGTGCATTTTGACATTTATCAAATATTAAAGCAAATATCTCAAAAAAACGTAAAAACGATAAGAGTAAACACCCACTTCCGGTTGACCGATTTTTGCCAAAAACTAATTAGTTATTTTCCCTTTAATAGAAATGTGAAATAGGTATAAAATTTCGCACTGATGTGATTAATAGTTTTTGAGTTAAGAGTCCCCACAAAATTCCGGTCACAGACACACACAGACGTACCTGTAGACACACCCACAGACATACCCACAGACATACCCACAGACATACCCTCAGACATACCCACAGACATACCCATAGACACACCCACAGACATACCCATAGACATACCCATAGACATACCCATAGACATACCCATTGACACACTCACAGACACCATCGAGAATATAGTCAACACGTGTTCAGGGGACCTTAAAACATGTATTTCCTTTGAAATCTCGAATTCGATTTTTTTCATGTAAACAATAATTTCTCTATACTTCGTATATGGAGAAAGTAAAAATCTAATATATTATAACCTGTCTCTGCATGCGTCCCTGCGTGCGTCCCTTCCTGCGTCCCTTCCTGCGTCCCTTCCTGCGTCCCTTCCTGCGTCCCTTCCTGCGTCCCTTCCTGCGTCCCTGCCTGCATCCCTGCCTGCATCCCTGCCTGCGTCCCTGCCTGCCTGCGTCTGAAGCCTCGAGTGACGTCACCTTCCGGCATGAACGCAAATAAACCGGCAACGGTCGGCTCGATTTCGACACATCTTTCGCCTGAATACTCGGCGCGAACTCCTGCAGGTTTTTCCCCGGAAAGGCATGGGTTCGATACCAGGATAGTTTTCGTTTTTGCATTTGATTAACACATAATCGGCCAGAATACGATGTGTAGGCCTTTATTCTTTAACATTTTAAAATATCTTACGATCGAGACTTTGACTCGAGATTTATACCATTTCACGCAGAAAGAATGGAGATTCTACTTCTTACTGCCGATTCTGTTGTTTAATTCGTGTTTGCTCATATTCAAGTTTATATTCGATTTTCTCCGGTTTTTCGACATTTAAAAAAGGAGATTGCTAAGGTAGCCGGCATTGTCCATTTCGGATTTTTGCATTGTTAGACTCAGGCTTCAAGTGCGTTTGCACTAAGCTTGCAATAAAACGCGTGAAGGACAAAAACATATTAATCCTCGAGTGACGTCACCTCCCAGTATAAACACAAATAAATCAAGAACGGTCGGCAAATTTTCGCCTGAATACTCGGTGCGAACTCTTGCAGGATTTAAGC
Organism: Tanypteryx hageni; assembly: GCA_028673005.1. Taxonomy (NCBI): domain Eukaryota; kingdom Metazoa; phylum Arthropoda; class Insecta; order Odonata; family Petaluridae; genus Tanypteryx; species Tanypteryx hageni. The sequence continues at coordinate 223,020,874 of CM054113.1, forward strand.
CAGTAGTCGTCTTCTGAAAAGGCATGGGTACGATACCAGGAAAGTTTTCGTTTTTACATTTGATTAACACATAATTGCCTATCACACACAGACATCATCGAGAAAATGGTCAAAACGTGTTCAGGGGACCTCAAAACGTGTATTTCCGTTGAAATCTCGAAGTCGGTTTTTTCATGAATACAATACTTTCCCATATACTACGTATATGGTGAAAGTAAAAAAGGAGAAAATAAAATAGGTATTAAAAATAATGTTTTTAAGTATACACACTTTTATGAGCACTCAAAGGTAGAAAATACATTTTTCTGTCCTCAACTTGAATTCAATTGGCGTTCAGAATAAAAGTGGGTGGCAATCTTATTGCATCAATAACTTGCATCATTAATAAACTTCTAAAATATAGACATTGCCACCCACTTTTATTCTGCACACCAAATTTAATTCAAGTTCAGGGCAGACAAATTTATTTTCTACTTTTGAGTACACATAAAAGTGTATAATGAAAAACATTTTTTAAAGATATTGTATTTCGACTCAGCTCCGTTTCAATGATTTATGTTTCACTAAGGCGTATCGAAGGTAATAATGGTTTCATTATGACGTTAAATAGTCCCTTTCGAACGTCCTTTGGAATTCGTTTCTCTTACGCCTTCGATTCAGTTGCAGTTTCCCGGAACTCATTAGCAAACCTGTAGTAATCAGAGACCGTGGCATGTTAAACGATAGCGTGGCTGCCGTTGTTTGCCTACTTCTTCTGTTTATGACGTGATGCGTGGTTCTCCGCGTATATTTAATTACTGCATGTGTGATCTAATAAGGATATAGCTAACCAAAGGTGGTGTCACTTCGTGGATCGACATTATGCATCATGTAAATTTACACCTTAATTAAATTTAAATTTACATGGCGAGTTATATTTCATTTGTACCCGATAAGGATATAAATTTTGAATGTTCTATATCAGAACAATATATTGTACCTTATATTAAGCTAATTTTTTCGATTCATTATGTGAAATTACTTGAAAATTAAATTGTAATGGTCGAGAGAGCATCAATTATTTTTTGCTCTGGAAGTGGGGAAAAAATGGCTCAAAATTTATATCCGTAGATTTACTGTTCGGCATTCATCGACATACTGTTTTAATTAATTAATTTTTTAAACGTTTCTGTCTGATTGATTATCAGAGTTTGGCCTTTTTAAACTTGCTGAAAGAACATAAAAGTTCCATTGAATCGTTACTGTTTTGTTTCCCTGGCAACGGCGCGGTCTCTAACGATTTCCGCATCGCTGTTGTATTCAAAGAAGGGCCGTGCTAGCGACCGAAATTTTGTGATCGAACTGAAAATTTCATTTTGGGACACTTTCCTCAATGTCAAAGTGGCATCGCATTGAAATTGTTATTACGTAAGAAAATTAAACAAGATGCCCTTTGAACCGTTATAGCGTTGGCACGTCTTTTATTGTGAACGTGTCAGAAATGCCTTCACGTCTAGGAAGCATTACTGTGCAGGCTGCGTTTGGATGCAAAGAATGCGTATACATGTTCACCGATTCACTCGTTGTTTGCGCATTACTTCCGTCTGCGTTGGAAACTCCACTCGTCAAAGCAATCAGATGAGGATGCTATATTTTGACGTCTTTTTTTCGATTATGCTTCCAGATAATCTTCTTTAATGTAACTCCAAACGTAGGGCTTGTTCGTCATGTTTGCGATGAGGGTCTTTCTTATCCCTTAAATGCGAGCACTTCCTCGTGGGTTCCCTTTTTCCTAGTCCGGTGCAATCGCGATTTTACTGTTGGAAATTTAAAATTGCGAAATGATTCGGTTTGAATTGCACGTGTTGTCCACTAGGTACAGCGTCGCGAATTCCGCGACCGGACTCGACGCACGCGGGCGAGAGAGGTGGGCGTGCGTTTCGGCGGCGAGGGTGAGCGACCTTTTCTGAGAGATGGCCATTTGGGATTTCGCGTGCTGCCGCCCTGTCGTGACCTTTGCGGCTATATCTATCTACCATCCAACCCCCTTCCCAACTTCCCAACCTCTCCCTCCCTTGCTATTCCTCTTTCCCTTCCTCTAGTTTCTGTGAGGGCGAGACGTGGGCGGGAGGGCAGAAAGGAGGGGCGAGGAAGAGGGCGAGGAAGAGGGCGAGGAGGGGCCGAGATAGTGAAACCGCATTCACGGACGAATAAAAATCGATGAAAGAATAGGAACACTTGGTCCTGTCGACGTTAAGGACGTTAGACGTTCGCCCTCGCCTATAGCCTTGCTTTTTCGATTCGCAATTTTCCGTTTCCGAGTAGATTCTTTGTGATGTCAGCGAAGAAGCCGGCTGTCTAATGAGCGAGAGTTAAATGATAGTGTATTTTTCCTCTGAGAATATTCTCTCGGATTGGCCGCATTTGACCCTTCATCACGGCCACTGCCCGAGACGGAGTTTCTTTTTTTCCGCTGAATGCTGAAGCGTTGCAGTGCGTAATAATTTTCGTTTGCCCGGTACTTCCCTGATTGAAATTATTGAAATTCATAAGTACAGCGTAACGAGCTTACGTTTTCCGTCGGTCGCGTGATGACGGCGATGAATGAAACCGCAGGCGTTTACATTTTGAATTAAAATTAACTGAATGACATCTTGATTTCTATTTAAATGGTTTCGAGTTTGTATCTTTTTTATGGTCACCTGACCGATATAAATTTTAAACATCTGCCAAGCGAATTAATAAGGTGAAATATTCAAATTTTCCGATATTTTCGAATTTTGGAAAGACTGAGAAACTCTTAAAATCCGCAACAAAACAACTTTCAGGGGAATAAAATTGCAGTTCTTACATTAGTTGAACCACCTGGAATTTTCAAAATAAATTTTTTTATAACTATAAGAGAAAGTCACATGATCGAATTTAGAATTAAAAATTTATATTTGCTGCAAACGCACCAAAATAAGGACATTTGCTATATGTGATTGCATCAATCAACTATGGTAGTCAAATGATGAAAATCCTCACGATAGCACATTATATTCTTTGTTCAAGATCTGGTACTGAATGGTCTGCAGGGTAAAAGCTGAAGTCCAAAATATTAGGATTTTTCATATATGTACGAAAAATAAACCGAATATTGTATTAATCGTTGTAGGATACATAGTGATTTAGTATCGATTAAAATGCCGTTACCTTTAGGAAAAGTATTGTAAGTAAACTATAAATTTACTTCGAAGTACATTATTTTATCTCCGATTACACAGTTGGCCTTAAATCTTACCTTTACTATCCAAACGGATTTTGTGTATTTAAATAGTGATATTGTCAAGTATGCGTAATTGCATCGCGCGCTATATCGTAAAGAATATTGAATATACCTATTGCGTTAGAACGTAAATTCTTGCAATTATTTATAAGTTCCTTAGAAGAACTAACTTGGTCGTCTCATTATACCGTACTGTACTAAATGTAAGAATGCAGGTTGAAATCCCCGTCGTGCTAAATTTTCCGAACGCCGGTGTGATTTTCATTAGTCGGTAGTTAACCACGTCTTGGGTCATCTTGATCATTAACCCAGGCGGCCCTTCATCCCCACACCCCCATTCGCCCCTCCCTGCTCAAAACTCCATTCGCCCCTCCCTGCCCAAAACCCTTACGTTACCCCAAAGACTTTTTCCACCATCGAAACTGCTTACAAAGACCTCGCTCAATAACGGCGTTTCATGTCTCAACACTTTAGAGTTTAAATCAGGATCAGATTTAGACCCGATAAAAAAATCCGTATATTCCTTAAAGTTTAGCTCCTTTTTTTGAACAAGTGATGGGAGACGGTAGAGGAGAATGGCAAGGCATAAAAAACACGATTACTCAGCACCGCAGTTTTCTCTGCCGTTTTACTTCCTCGTTCCTTTTTTATAAAGCGCAGAACCGGGGCACACTTTCGTAGAGGGACGTGCAAAGGAAGGAACTAAGAAAAAAGTGATTGTTGAAAATTCAAATTAGGTTTTTATTTCTCGAATCCATAGTGTATTATTCTCAGAGGAGCCCCGAGGAATTTTGGCGTCCCGGGCTAGATAGTTTTCCAGCGCCTCCCTCCGTAAATGTTTTTTTGAGATATTTTCAAAGTAAATGTTACTTTAGTCATCGCTCTGTAAAAATTATCGATAAAGAAAAAATAAAAGGAGTGTCATCACGATTCTAGCCTGATCCGCGATATAAATTGGTATATAATATTTATTCACTTTCAACCCCCAAGACTTTGGCGACCCGGGCACCTGCCTGGCTCGCCCGTTCCTCGAGCCGTCTCGGATTACTGTTCTCCGAAAACATTCGTAATGTACTCGTGATGGCTCGCGATCGAAAAATATATGATTCCCATGGGTAAGTCCCTTTCTCTTTTGAATCGGATATGACTACAAAATACGACGCATCTTTGTCCTTATGTTTTAGGTCAAAGGTTATATGATAAATATAATTTGACGTGAAGACTCCATGGAAAAAACACGTTCTGCATTTCATTCTTACGATCATATTGCGCTTTCAGAGGGATGTGGGTGGAGCTTTCGCCTTCACGTGCGTGCGAAACGTATTCTTCTCCCTCCAGCACAGTATCTTTTCGTCACCTGTCCTCCGCTCATATTTTCCCATCCCGTTCCGAATTATAGACAAATCCCTTATTCGAAATGTAAGGGTCTTATGAAATGCCACATATTTAAATGACGCTCGTACTATTAATGGCAAATGCATCCAAGGAATATATTATTCTCCACGAAGCGAACAACGGATCGTAGATAGGGTTACTATTTCGTATCATGCTGGTGTTACTTTATTGTTCTATGCGTCCGATTTGATAACGTTGTGTATGTAATGTTTAAGTTTCGTTCGAGTCGATAATACCGGCTGATCTGAGAACCAAGGGAAAAGCACTAGTGAGTCTAAAAAATCGATTTGAGATAATTCAGCAGTAAACTTCTGTAACAATGCACATTTAATTCGCTATTTCTTATACTTAGTCAAATTTACCAACAAATAGGTGAAAATATAACGATAAAAACTTCATTTGATCTAGGAATTTTTCAGTCCCCTTTTGCAGATTTGCTGTGAACATTTTCTGGGAATTGGGAAATACTCAGCGGAATGTATTCGCGACGAATTCAATATTTCGACTTCAAATTTCCCCTCATTTTTGTTAATTTAAATTTGGTATTAGTGTTCGTACGCCAATTATTTTTAGATTTTTTTCCTCATTATTGCGAATGGTGACTGCGCAGTCATATTGAAGCATACATGACTGCGCCGTAACATTTGTAGAATGATGGGAGCAACCGTAAGGAAGGAACGAAGGAAGATAAAGGCAGACATATTGATCTCAGCTTTACATGAAGGCCCTCCTTTGATAATATCCTTGGCGTAGTGACGTATTCCCAACGGCGCACGGCTCGATTCGGGTCCCGATATCCGCGCGCTTATCTCCCTCTGAACCTGTTTATAAATGTATAACGCTGGGAATTCATCTTTACGTGGGCATTTGTTCGCAGTTTTTATTCTTTGAAAAATCATCTTGGAATTTTTCTCCGATATAATCTAGCGGATGATAGCTTTTGTAAATTTTCTTATTGCTACACTCTTGAGAGATATTCATATGTATGCCTTTGCCCATTCAAATATCACTGACCGCGTCTTCGTATTCTAATTCGCCCCTTCCCTCCACCGAGGCATGTTGTTTTCCATGGTTTGCTTCATTTTAAACCGAGAAATTATAAAGCGCATTTGGTGTGACATCTCATCATTAGACTATCGATGAAGCTGTTTTTTATCGAGAAAATAAGAAATCTAAAGCGCATTTTAAAGATACACGCTGATATCGGATAGACGTCTTGCGAGTTCTAAATGTAATGCTTCCGGGCCTGTGGAAATCAATTGGTTTTTCTCTCATCCTCACAGGTCTGTGTGGTTGGCAGATCGATCGTAGATGACGGCAGGTAATTTGAAATGCACGTCGCGTGGAAAGGAACGATCGTCTTTTGAATTTTCATTGCGTATGCGGATTCATTAATGGCGGGCCTTCCGATCCGGTACATGAATAAACGTCGCGTGATTTTTCACTTTCTGTCTTAGAATAATCATGTTTTAACAAAATAATTATTTGATCGAATACAGTGTTTTTCATGGAAAAGTTCACGTCGTTGTCCTCGATTAAACTGGGAGATTTTCTCTGAAAAAATTTTTTTAGATCGAGTGCACAAAATACGTCATTGTTTGGTCGCTTTGATCGCCAAGATACGCCGTTCTTACGAAGTGGAAAAAAGGAAAATTATCTTTTCCGCTTTTTGAAATTCACGCACTTAAGCACATTTGGATCATCCATTTCGAATTTTCACCCGCAATACTCGTATATACTTACCCACTAGTTTTACAAACCTTCTGATTACTTATTGATAGAATCAACGTCCTCCGAATTTTCGAAGGTGGGCTTCTCGTAACTATCCCTTTCGAATAGTTTCTCCGCAAAAAAAATTGATTTAGCGCGTCCATGACGTAGATTTAATTGAAATGATTTTTTCGCGACTCGACAAAATTCACCCTAATAAAATATTTCGCATGAAATTAAAATTTATGAAATCGCAATTAGCGATTTAAAAAGAATTTATTAGATTATTCAACATTTAAACTTGATTGTGGCACACAACAAACATGAAATGGAAGGAGTCTATGGAAATCAGGAGAAGAATTCTGCTTTGACCGGGGTTAGAGCCCGGACCTTTCACTTGTCGGGTTGCTGATGTTCTACCACCATTATTGATGTAAGTGTAATGATCGATTCCCTGTCAAGGTATTTTTCATGCTTTCCATCGACTGTTACCGTCTAGTGCTGTGCTGTCCAAAATTTTCGTCTCCCACATTATTCGCGAAGTCGAAAATACAGTTGAAAATTTTAAAGAAACTAAAGGGTTTAAGGTAGGTGTCAATATTATCTGATTTTTATGTTTATTTATAATTGGAATAAAGAGGCAAATAAAAAGTATATTGTTTTTATAATTGCATAGTTTTATGTTGCATTGTGTCTTTTAACTCATAGCGGGCCGGGTGAAAACATTCGGCGTGCTGTAGTTTGGGGACTACTGTTTTAGCGTATGCCTTCAAGCATATAAACTTAAGATCCATCCTTTCCATCATGATATTTCGTAGACATTTTTAGGCTGTGAAGGCTAGTACAGGCTTTCACTTGACTCAGAAGGTTTTGGCTCAATTCAAGAAAAGAATTGTTGCATTAAAAATTGAGGTCTGTGATTAAAATCTTTCTGTTAAGTAATCTTCAAATGTCAACATGTAACCTTTGTTAACATCTAGGCCCTTTGTGACTTCCGGTCGCAAAGGCCAATCATTCATTCCTTCTTTCGCACTTTCTCGCTCGTCTGCAGTCGGTGGTTCCCAGCACATAAACAACCACGTGAGTCCTTCGACGCCCAGCAAGGACGGTTTCGGATCTGCCACCGTCCGCCTTCGCCCCACGCCCTCCGAATCGAGGGAAGCCCTCCGCAGAGTCTCCAGCTACGCTCCTGCCTCTCTGGCGCAAAGGTAACCCCCCCCACAAACGACCCATCGATACCCGTCGTCCGAAAAATCTCCTTCCTCCCCTATGGCGCACGGTTCGTATTGTGTATATTCTCAAACGCGGTGAATTTTCCATTCCTCGCTTTGCCTCGAGCGAAATAAACAAAGGTTGCTCTCATTCGCAAGCTTTAGAAGACAAAAAAATGCAAATGTGCCTTCAATGTTAAGCTTGGTATATTGTAGCGGTTTGGAGGTTACTCATTTCAATTATTTTGAGCGCCATTATTGGCCGTTTTGTTTCTCGTCACATAACTTTTTTCTAACGCTTGTTTCGTTTATAGTTTTCGTTTTTTTTTCTCTTTTTTCCGTCTCCATCGCCCGTTTTTTTGCTCTCGCCCCACGCCACCCCTTCTACCCGCCACCGTCGCGAATCCGCGCTTTGAAACTCGGACCTCTCTCTTTCTCACCGCCGCTCTTAATTTCCGATTCGTCTAAATTTCGCACCGTCCCTCTCACGCGTTGCAAATTCAACCCCTGCACTCGCGGCTGTCGCGGCACGCGTGTTTCGCACGCGCCTTCTCCTCCCCGTCCCATCATCCCTCGGCGCACCGCGCGTCGAACAGGCGTGCCGCGCGCTACCAGTCCACCGGATCTCTGCACTCCGACAGCCAGCCGAGTTCTGCGAGCGCCTCCCCGGCGCCTTCGCCCTCGCCGACGCACACCCCGGCGGCACGGACGTCGCCGTCTCCTAGGCAACAGCAGCAACAGCACCACCCCCCGCGCCCGTCCGCGCAACCCCCGGCCTCCCCTTCCGCCTCCGCCGCTGCCACCAACCTCCACATCTCGAAGAGGTGGAGTTCGACGGGTGACTTCCAGAACATGGCGCCACCATACCACGGGAACAGCCACGTCCAGCACGCTGCCCTGCAGCACCACTTCCCCCACGCCAACATCTCCCTGGCAACCAGGTGGGTGCCTCTTTTTCTCACGTTTGTGCTCGGCTGAGGTCGGTTGGCTTCTCGGCTCTGGTATGCGTCTCCGGTCGCGACGCTCTGCTTTCCCTCTCTTCCTTCCGTTAATGGAGTGATCGCCGCCCGAGATTCTTTTTGACTCTTCGGTACGGCGACAGGAAGCGCGTCCACCCTCTTAACGAGTTCGGTCGATTCCGCGTCCCTTTTTGAAATCAAAATTTTGAGGGTGGTATTTCCGTTTTTGTGACATGTCCATTTTTTCACCCTCGATAGCGAAAGCGATCGATATTTTCTGAAGGGATTTATTGGTCACAAGAGACGGAAGGTGGACGCATCCTTCGTCCCGCTCCTCCGTTATCTTTTTGATTATTACGGCTTTTGAGTGCGTTGATGTCCCGAGAAATGGTCGGAATGGCAAGTTCGAGGATGATTCGATCGAAAAAAATTGGTTCTTATGGACCGAGGTAATGGATTTTCCTTTTTCCTAGTGTGTGCAAGTGATTGAATACTGCCTGCTTCGAATTTTATTCTAAAAACTCCTTAGATGGATGAATTGTGCATTTGGCATGTTATATTTTTACTTTTCTATGGCTTTTTGCACTAGATTAATTTTTATTTCAAGCATTATGATTCATCCGTAATGTAAAAGCCTTAATTTGTGAAAATGCAACCAAATTATTTTTATCATTATAAGTGAAATAAAAATTGGAGATTTTATTCATAATTGTCCCACAATGTGGAAAATTTTAATTTATAATATGTAATTGCACTTGTTATAGAACACATCTTCTAACATTATTGGTTAGAAATAGAGTTATGTCGGATAGTTTTGTTCACAGCGTATTTAATATTTCTGTATTCTCGGAATGTGCATATATTAGTTTATTATTCTTTTACTGTAGATTTGTTGAAGGGAATTTGGTATTCGAATGCTGTAGTGTTATTAGTCACTTAAGAATTAAATAGTGTAACTTTTTGAAATATTATTTAAAAAGGTAACTTTGCTCAGCACTGAAATTTGTTTGTAGTTGGTAATGGTTGTAGTCAATCCTAGATATATAACAGTTGCTTCGTGAATATTTTGAGGCGCCTAATTAGCACTTTGGAGTCGTTTTCTTAAGGTTTTATAGTCTAAAGCTTACGAGTATCTTAGGTCACATAGTTTAGCCGAGGTTAATAGATACATAGTGTACATTTATTTTTCTTAATCGTCAAATGTTTCATTTTCGCAGAGACGTGAGAGAATTCCCTGCTTTGTGTTTACAGTCTCAATGATATTAAACTTCGTTCTCTGCATGGTCATGAATGTTTGCATTTTAATTAATTGTTTTTCTCCTTTCTAGACTAGCTACAAAATCCTTATTTAACCTCTACATGAGACCACAACAGCACCATCAATCTCTTAAGCATGGGTATGCTATTTTTGAATCGATTTATTTTTTAGCTTACTTTCTGCATGCTCGTACGATAATTGATCGAACGATTTTTTAATATTTTTATTCTTAAGTGTTTTTGTTAGAATTTGATAGAATGTGCCTGTCTTGTATATTAGTGGAAATGGATATTATGTTGATTGCATTAATAGCTTACTGTTTCGTAGATTGTTTTTAGAATATGTTCGTTGAATCTTGTGAGTGCGGGAATGTTGAGTCGTGCCTCTCTCTAGACGTGGATGAACTCAATTGGTGAATCGTTTCTCTTTTTCGAAGCCGCAATGAATTGTAATTTCGCCATATTTACTGTTTGGGAAAAGTTTTAAATAGCTAGATTGCATTTTATTGATTTCCTGTTACGTTACCTCTCGCATTGCATGTGTTCCACTTGATAATTTTCCATGCTTTTTTTCCCAATCGAGAATATTTTTTGTTTCGGTGTGAATGAGGCACTTGAATTCTGCCTGGATTGTGAGATACGCGCGTTGTTCTTCCGTTTTATTTGTGACGTGGCTATGATTGCATGTTTAAACGCTTCTTTTACAAGTGGAATTTAGTTTTAGAAAAATGGGACATTTTCAGTATAAAACATTCTTCTATTTTATGAAAACAAAAATTTTTTGAACATATGTTGTTTTAAAGGTAGGTATTTCCACCCATTCAGTTCACCTATCGATGCACTTACGATTTCTCCAATTTCTTTATATTTTGCACTCTCATTTTCTATAGGCGACATTTAAATCTAGCTCCATAGTTTTCCTCCAGTGGCGTCGGAATTTTCAAATTATAAAGGTCTTTCGAAATAGGTTTCCGTCATCATCTGTGTGATTCACCGTGAGACATTTCGTCTCCGCCTCTCACCGGGAGAAATGACGCTCTCGCTTTTCTCAATTACGTGTTCGAAGTTGAGCGAATTACGTTAAGTCGCGTCACTCTTCTGCGCGTGCGCGAGCCTTTCTCCCTCCCTTCCTCTCCTATCTTCTCTTCTTATCTTCTCGTCCTATTCCACCCACCTGTTGCTCCTTACGCGGGTCTCTCCCAAATTCCCCGTGTACTTTTTTCCTTATCATCGCAATACGGCTCATTGCCTTATTAATGAAGGAGCGTTCGTTGATATTACTTCGGAAATAATATTATCCATTTTAGACGCGTTATCTGCCGTAGGAGTTATTGGGTGGCGACAACGTTGTTTTTAATCAATAGTTAGTGGCGTTAAAGAGACTAGCTTACATTTCAGAAATTTGTTCTGTTGTTTTAAGAACCGGCTGATTTTTTAGCTTGCTGGATTACGAATTCTAGCTGAAAACAAGCCGTTATTTACTAATGCAAGATTTTAGATTAAAAGATTTTTTTCTTTTTTCTCGGGGAATGCTATTAATATCCTTAGTAAACAGCATTTTCCTGTAGTCGGGATGAATAGTAAGCGAATATATTATGCCAAAACATCCGATTAGAATTCCTGACGTCATATGTATGGCTGTAGCTACCAGAGGGATTCACGTGGGGCTTCCTGCGTGGACACTACATAGGGAGGATAGGTGAGGAAGCTTTGGGGGCAATTGCAATAAAACCCCCGTCCCACGCGCGTTACGCCCCCTTCTTCACCTCGGCCACCCCTCTCTGCTCCCCCTCCCCCCCACCAATCCCCCTCTCAGTCTTCCCTCTCTGCTTCTCCCCCAATCCCCCCCTCCGCCCCCTCTCTTTCCCTTTCTCCATCTCAAGTCGCTACTCAGACACAATTCATGGGCGATGATCTCATGAGCTGCGGAGGAAGCGACGAGACGCCCGAGGGGAAACCTACTTCCGGCGGCAGATTTAAATCCCGTTTAGTTACGAAGACTGGAATTCGCTTTTTTAAAAGGCGAAATAAACCGATGTTTTTCAAAAAATATTTGCGGTCTTCCCTCGTTTGTCCAATCGGAAAAATTGTGGGTGTGTTTTTCAGATGGAACAATCAAATGGGATGAATGTTGCATGCCACGAGAAACCTTACGGCGAATAGAAGAGTGCAATCCCGGCAGGGTGCGATGACTGCATTAGCGCGTCGCACTTCCGATGGCCCTTATTCTGGAGCGGAAGCCACATAGGTGGGCCGCGCCCGACGCATTTCCGCTGACCCTGCATTATTTCATCACCATTCTTTCTTTCTCTCTCTCCCCAGAGAGCTTTATTGAGCAGACCGTGATCAATAATGGCGTCCCAGATAAAGAAGACAGCTCTTCTCAGCCCACGTTCTTGCCGCGAGACCTCAATTCCTTTTGTGGTCTTTCCCTTGCTCTTAAGTCATAGTCGAGCGCTCTGTTATTCGCCGCCAAGAATTTCCTCTCGCCGGAAGCTTCGGTTTTTAATCGAATTTTATTGTAAATCGGTATAGTATTTAGAACTTTGTAGGTTCTTTGACCACTCTCCTTCGACCAATAAACCCAGCTGGTGTTTTCCCACGCGGCAAAAAACCGGTTGAAAGTATGGATTTAAAAAAAGGAACTCATGAAGCAGCTACGCATGAAGAGAGAGATAGAGAGAAGGCTCTTGAAATGGCCGAAGCGCGTCGTTTGACCTTGGCGAGAGGAAGGAAATGTTCCGATCGTCGGATGGTAGGGGCGGAGGAGGAAGGTTTTTTAGTCCTAGAGAGAGAGAGAGAGAAGGAGATGGAGCGGGGAGAGGAAGGGAGCTGTGCTGCAAAGGAGAGAGAAAGAGGAATAGGCGGAGGGAGAGGATGGCGAAGCACGGTGCCCAAGAGGAGGATGGGTAAAAGGGGCGGACGCATCGAATCGTGCAGAAGGGGAAGGCGCAACGCTGCCAGGCCGAACGGCGCGACGGCGCTGCAGACCTAAGCCGTTAGCGGTACGGAAGGAGCGCACTCTCACTCTCTCGCCGTCTCTCTCCGATCATTCCTCGCTCTGCTCTCCAGCTGTCCGGACGTTGCTATCATTCCAGTCCTTATCTCGCTACCGCAAATAGCAGGAAGGAAACGCATTCTCACCCGCGATGGATTCAGGATCTCCGTACGTTTGTTGTCATTATTCGCCGGCATTTCGTGACTCGAGCACGCCGGCGCTTTAGCGGTATAGAAATGTCTTTTAGTAGCGGAAGAAGGTCAGTGGATTCGGGAGACATTTTCCGAATTTATTGTTACTGCCAATGGAAAGAAAATTTCTTGCGTTTTTATCATGATGTCGCGCATCTGCAGAGGAAATAGCAGAGAAAAAAACGTTTTTTTCTTCTCCGATTCTCATCTATCTTCTCGGCTCCCGAGTCCTCTTTCCGCCGACGCCACTCCTATATTTTTAAACCAATTCTTAAACATTTCTTTTGTTTGCGGAATCCTCTCTCTATCCACTTTTATACACCCTTATTTACTCATTCAAAAGATTGAAGACTGTTCTCCCTCTGTTCAGCCTAAACTCGCCCTTCATTCGTGAGGTGGTTTTGACTACCTTTTTTATTGGTTTTTGCGTTCAATAATTCTTCAGATCCTGTTCGGTTATTTTTGCCAAAAAAGTCATTTCTTATGGTCTTCTTAGACTTGACCTAACTTGCAACTGAACTCGATTTGTTTTCACTCTACTGGTTCGTCCGCAGCACCCGGGATGCCACTTACAATGAAGAGGAGGGATACGTGCGGATGTTCCTGCGAGGGAGACCTGTTATCCTCTACGCCCCCTCCAGCGTCGAGGGCTATGACATCACTAAAGTCGCGACTGCACCTCAGTCGAAACTCAAGCTGGAATGGGTGTATCCTTTTTTATGTTAATTCTATGGCCTCGGCCGTTTCGTCGTCGATTTATTGTTTCCGCCGTTGATAGATCGAAAAAAGGTACTATTCGGTTATCCTGGACCCCTATTAAAAATTCTGGTATTTTCATTGTACCCGAGTCCAACCCCCAACCGCTACCACTTAACCCAACCCGGAGAAGGAAAATAGAACGAATCCAATACCCAACCCAGGGGAGGAAAATGAAACGAATCCAACTCCAAACCACTTAACCCAACCCGGGAGAGGAAATAGAACGAATCCAACCCCCAACCACCTTACCCAACCCGGGGAAGGAAAATGGAACGAATCCAACCCTCATAAACTTAACTTGGAGTAGAGTACCATGGTACAATGAAAATAATATAGAATTTTTAATAGAGGTCCAGAATAAACGAATAGTACCCGAAAAAATTCAGGTGGCCCGTAAAATCCACCCACGGGCGCGGTTTCGCTTGACGTTGCATCGCGGTGAATGGCGATTTGGTGGCCGGCGTGGCGTCCGAACCGAGACTAATTGTCTGCAGGGGGGATTGGCAGGGGTCATAATAGATAACCTCTTCTGCGCTGTTAATGTGATCAGTCAATCCTGTTAAGGTGCGCTGCGCCGTAATTGCAATTATAGTATTAAATTACAAAGGACATTTATTCGTTCTAAGTCGGGTATGTCTAATTCAATTCATTGACGCAGTAGTCGTACTAGAAGGGATGCAGTGAAGAATGTCCATCTTCACGATTGGATGATTATTTTTTTGTTAAGGACAGTAACTCTGCCGTATTATTGCCTAATGAAGAGGAAAAAATATAGTCTCGTTTTCAGGAAAATTGAATTTTTATACAATATAGAATCATTTGTTTATTAAAAATTAGCATGAGGGCCGCATTCGGACAGCGTGCGTGCCTGATTAAAATCTTTGTGACATCTATCAAGTTATTTTATATATATATATATATATATATATATATATATATATATATATATATATATATATATATAATATGAATTCTCTCTTAAATCCACGCAGTAAATGGTTATCTGATATGACGAGTTGCACATCGAAAAAGATAAGACTAACGGTGTGGAATTGTGGCCACGCCTAAACTGGATTCGAACCCGGTCGAACAGCGTGAACTCGCCAGGTACCGTCCCAGCACGCTGAGTAAGCATTGCCACTATTGAGAAAAATTCTTACCTTGACCGTAAAATGAACTCGTTGCTCAGTCTGCCGCAACCGTTCAGAATTATGGAGAGATTAAAGCTGTTAGGGAAACTTCTCCTCAGCAAACTTCACAGAACCGCGCCTTAAATTATGGAGCATGGTCGTCTATTATCGATTGTTCGAGTTTTCCCTGCAATCTATAATTCATTGCCAGCGCTTTTGCTATACCAACGCCTTTGAACTTTGCATCGGCGAAACGTTTCTCGGAATTGAAATAGAAAACCCTTCAGAAGTTGAAGTTTTGGTAGTTATTGATCAATTCACCAAATTCGATAACATTTATCTAAATACATGTAAAGGAGGCGTAAATAGTAATGTACTGAGTTGTTGTTACAATTATTACATGGATTTAAAATTTAATATCCATTGTATTAAAGCAGCATTTTGTATAATTCTTGCTTTTTGAAGATCGGAATTATGGGATTAAAATTTTGAGTCATTCCACGTTGTTGTTTTATATAATTGTCTCCCATTCTTGTTAATATCTCCATTGTATTTGGTTCTACCTTGACTCTCATGTGATTAATTTAGGTATGGGTATCGAGGAAGAGATTGCCGTTCCAACCTGTACTTGCTCCCGACAGGAGAGGTGGTTTATTTTGTGGCTGCCGCCGTTGTGCTGCATAATTTGGAAGAGCAAGCACAACGGCATTATTTGGGTCACACTGATGATGTGAAATGGTGAGAAAAATATACATATTTTGCTTTTTATATGCTGAATAAACAAAGGAAAAGTGGCTACATAGCTATTAATATATATAATTAGTATGTTTAAGTAAACTTTTTTCGAGATTATTATAACTAAATTTTGTAATTTTTTTAGTCAAGACTAAGCAAATCTATCAGATTTTCAAAATACTCATTTTTAAACTACTCATTTTTAAACTACTCATTTTTAAACTACCGTGTTTTCCGGTGCATAAGACGTACCCCTAAAAATAAGGCCCTTTTCCAGTTTTAAAAATTTGTTTACTTATAAAAACATTTGTTTTAATAAGGAGATAAGATTAATTTGTGTTAAAAACAACATAATGTAAGTTAATTATTGGTTGAAAAGTCGATTAGTTTAATATTTTTTTAAATAAACCGTATTTACTCGAATACAAGTCGCACTTTTTAGCGCTTTTATGAAAAACAAAATCGTATGTATTCGGTTTGTCTGTCCGTTTGCTCCTGAATCCTGGAACTTGATAAGTCAAATTTTCAGGATAGGGCGGCTTATTTGAGTGCTAGACATGGTACAAATTTGGTGGATCTAGGATCGGCTGCGGAATATTCAATGTCTTTTTGCAACGCCTTAGTTTCATTTCTGCCTTCCATTAGAAAAGCGTGATAAAGGTGCAGGGCATTGTAAATTTGCATTTTTTTTAATTAGTCAAAATTAATATAGGAGCTCGGGACATAAACAGTTCTATAGTTGAGAGATTGAGGCTTATATATTTTGAAAACAGAATTCAACTCTATGTGAAATGAGAGCGAACATTTGCTTTTAATAAAAAAAATAGAATTTTTTTGAGTTTTAACAATAGGAAATATTAACTGCCGTGGCTGCTTTTAAATGGAAAACATATTGTTATGTAGTATCGATATAATGCTTTTAAAGGGAATTTATAGACTACAGCCAAACCTCGGTTTACCGCCAACCCTGCTCTAGAGCCAATGTTAGTGATGGACAAACGGTGTCGCTAAATCGAGTTTGACTGTAGATTATTAATTAGGCTGTCGAACGTAACCAAAGACGTAATTTTATGATTGCATCATAATCCTAATACAAGAAATAAGCACCATATGTAATTTTCTCTGCAATTCTTTCCCTCGCTTATATTTCTGAAATTTTCGTCTCCAGAACGAGAATGCGGCTTATATGCAAGGAAAAAATCGGAAAAATTTAAAAAAAAACTAAATAATCGTTAAAATTCATTAGGAATTCGCTAAATGGCTTGGTGATTCAATGCGCAGGATGTGACTTATATAAACATTACATGATCACCGCAACATATATAAAAGGGGAAGCAATATTATTGTTATTATTGATGACGGAGTTACGAACGTCAGATTTCGCAGGCGATCGCTACAGCCTGCGAATAAAATGCCGTAATTCTGGTGGATCAAGGCATCGTCACACTTGATTCTCATATTTCGATAATTCTATCGTGAGAAACATTTCGGTAGTATTTCTTTCGGTTCGAAAATCTTAGCGATTTTTCGTCGCTTTCCACGTGTATCATGTTTGGGTAAAAAAGCTGCGCATTCCGAGATTTTCGGTAATATGTATGTATCCCGACAATTGAATATATTGCTGATTGGTTACAAATAATTCACCGAAATTCTATTGTTATAAATATTAACAATAATAATTCTACAGAATAAACGTAGGTGTTTGAAGTTGTATTTACTGCTTAGAAAACCTCCATCTATACCGAAAATAATGTTGCGAGAATTTCAAAAGTGTATAAATCTAAATTTTCAGTGAAAGAGCTCGTCGGAATTTTAACCTTTGTTATATTAGACGCAGCATGATTTTGGACATTTTTTCGACAAAAAATGCGTCTTATACGCCAAAAAATACGGTATTTCTTAATTTAACCTACGGTATATCGCGGCGTATAAGTCAAACTCGATTTTTTGTTTTAAAATATTTGACTTTGTCTATAAGCGATTCCCAGTTATCTGCGGTAATGATGGGGAACAGTAGCAAGAGAAAATCGAAAACTGCAGATAATCCAAAAATCATTTAAATATAGCTCTGGCATACATTTTTATACTTACACTTGAATATCAGTGAGTCAGTCCTTTCCCGAGTTTACAGTAATTATAATGAACAAATTTGTGTTATTTTTAATACAGTTAACTCTCATTAATTGCAGTTTTGATCATTGGCAAGTTGTTTCTTTGTGCACCTATTTAACATTCACGGTTAGTTTCTCTCTTTGCCCCATTTTCATTCACAGCACATATACTTGTCTGTCTGTAGCTAACCTGCAGAGGTTTACATAATTTTTTTGCTCTCTATATGCACACACATGTGTAGTGATGATGTGAAAAATTTGGAAACCACTCTTATGATCTTACTGCACTTCGCTCTCATATCAAAAGTTTTGAAACATTAGTTTCTTTGATGCTTTCATGTGGGCTTGGATTATCCCTGAGAGTGTCTTTCTCCTGTATAGTTATTTTTCCATTGTTTTGTTAACATGTTTTCTTAAAATAAAAAACGTGCTAATTCTCAGTCTGTGGACAATCAGCTTTTTTGAGTTCCTTTTGGAAATTTCTTTTTGAATTTGGTAGCTATTGTCAATCTAAAAATTTTCCTCTAATAAGATTTGCCCAGTAGTTCATATATTTTCCACTAGTGCTTTCAAAATCAGAAGATTCAACACTTTGCAATGTAGCTAAACTAGCAAAGCTAAAGGAGTGAAGTTTTCATGGGTAGGAAGGTCTAGTGAGGATCTAAATTCCAACGATGCAGGTTGCCCTCTCCCAAAAAAATGTATTTTTTGTATTTTACAGTTGGTTTTAGTAAAATACAGCTTTTATGTCATTTAAATTCCCTAAGCATTCCACATTTTTGGAAAATTATAAAAATAACTAATAAATGATCTGTAATTTTGCACTTGAATTTTCTTGAGCTTTTCAAAACAGAGTTTTGGAATTAAAAAAATTATCACATCGAAATATACAAAATAAAAGTGAAAATTCTTCTTAAAACGCTGATAACAATTTAGTGAAATTATAGACTTTTTCCAAAAATGTAAAGAGATCTCAAGAAAATCTGTTACTGGTTAAAGTGTGCAAAAGAAGAACGAAAATTCAAACCCAAACAGAACGTTTCAGTCCCTAAATCCAAATCTCAAAAGCCACTAGTACTCAGAAAATTTTTAAGAATATGTGCTTCCACTTTTTGTTTTTGCAAGGGTATCTTACTTATTCTCTATTGCTATAAGGCATTGTTTCTCGAATTTTTGGGTGCAAAGGCATTTCAAATAGGGTGCAGTATGGTATGACAATTATTAAAGCAAATTACAGAAATAGAATCAAAGTTGAAAATGACCTATGTGTAATTTGAAGCAACCTAGTGAAGAAAGCCAAGTGCACCCTTCCAGTGAACAAGGTAATCATGTTAATCTTTTTTTAGCTATACAGAGACAGATTTTTCTTATGGTTTTTGAGAGTTACTTTTAAACGTAGTAACTTGATAATTCTATATTATTAATTTTAAAACACACCTTATAATTTTTTGTGTATCAGTGAGGCCTCACCATTAATAGTCTGAATGGGGTGTGATCATAAGTAGCATTGTGTGTGTCACAGGACTATTAGTAGTTATGTCTGAGTGGAGAAACACTGCTATAAGGAAGTTGAGATATCCATCTGGATAACCTTCTCCTGGTCGAATTTAAATTATCCCATTCCCCATTACCGACCCTATTAATTGGCGAATTCTCTTTCTCGGTCATCTTATAATATATCTTTTAATTACTTGAAATTATTTTAGTTTGCCTTTCCTCCAATATCACCACCATCCGCATCATCATTGATACGTTAAATGACTTTTTTAACATTTTATTTTTATTTATTCTTCATAAATAAGATGTTCATAGGGTTTTCATTTGTATTTGTTACAATTAAAATGGTTATTGCACTTATTATATGTTTATTCTTATTGATCATTAATGTTCACCTTGTCTTTCTTATCAATGACCCACCTAACGTCCTTTTTTCCCTAAGTCAATGGTCTTAAGATTTGTGGTTTTGATACTCGCTGCAATTTCCTGGAATGTATCCCCTGCAAATATAGAGGGTTTACTGTATAAATATTTGCACAAAGCTAATGAATAGTAGAGAATACAATGTTTTTTCTTGGGTTTTGATTCAGTTAATGCACATTCAATGTTACTGTTGGCTTTTTGTTTGTAGTTATGCTCCTTTTCTTGTGGAGGGTCATTATATGACGGAATAATAATATTTCATTCATTAAAAAATTATCTTTTTGATATAGCAGTTTAAAAGTTAATAAAATAACAAAAATGACTTGTATCTTTTGAATGTTTTCAGAAATTGGAACCATATTGGTCCCAGTTACTATTAATAAAAATTTGGAGCAGGATTTTTATCTGCGGTCATAACATATATTAAAAAATTCTGTAGACTGACAGACCACCTACATATTAAACAATTTTATGAAAAAACAATGGTATATTATATTTATTTAACTTATAAAAATCACATTGTTAACATTGCAAATGATCATTATCTGTAATTTTAATGAAAATTCTCTACAGTACCTTAATATTTTTTTAGTAATTTCACCTTAGTTGGCTCTGTTTTTGACTAAACTCTTTAATTAACATTAATTCCAAAATTGTCACTTTTCTTTCGTATACTGTTAGCCTTGCAATTCATCCGAATAAGCTACTGATTGCTACAGGCCAGGCAGCTGGACATGACAGAAGAGAAGGAAGGGTAGGTTTTTATTGAGCTATATTTAATGCTATCTTTCAAAAAAATGGTGGCTGAAGTGTTAATGTTGAAGGTTAGATATAGTTCTCATATATATACATTTGACAGTAGCTCACATTTCCCTTGGATTCTCCTGCTCATTTTATCATGTGTAATTGTTTTGCTTCTCCCTCACAAAATTAAATACATTTCACATCTACTCACAATAATTTTTATTCACAACATTTGCTTTGAAATGTAGTAAGTTTTATATTAATTTTTTTTAACAAAATTTGAAATATCAGACAATTTTTAAGTTTAATATTTTCACAAATTTAATGTTCACTTTTGCTGTATTGTGTGCCATTTGTCACAGTCAAAGTTTCCTCATTGTTATTGTTATTTTTTTAATTGGTTGCATCTATTGTCACTGTAGTCTTGGAAATTCAACCCTCCACCAGATAGAACTGCACCTGAGGCTGATCAGTGGGTATGTCGTGTCACCAAGCCGACTCTGTGTTTTGAATGTGCCAATTTCCATAACATTTTCCTATAAATACCTGCAACATATTGTACTTTCTCTCTTGTGTAACATTTTCTTTTACAGAAAAATTTTAAGTCAACTTTTTGTGGTATCTTTGGTCATAAACTTTTGTTTGGTTTATCTTTGCTGGTGCCGCTATGAAGAAGGCTAGAGGTTTATGTTGTATGGATGCTTAAACCTTTCTCTTCTGAAGAGGTTATCATTTAATCTCTACATTGGTGAATTTTCAGTTATATTCAGAACTTTGGTGTCCCATAACTGTTGTCTTATTCTGTTCTTCGGTCAGTGTTTAAAAACTGTGCTTGATCTTTCTTGCTTTTATTTTCATTACTTCCAGATCAGGATGCTTATGGTAAATGAGGATGACTCTGCTTAAATTAGCATGATTTATGAACTTGTGTTTGTATTACTGTGTTTTGTGGTAGTAGTTTAGTTATTTTTTGTGTTACGGTAAAATTTGCTAAAAATAAAAAAGTAATATCATAAAATGAAATAATTTATTTTTCTATCCATCTTGTTGCCATTCTCATTACCAAAAATTGCTTTCTTCTCCAAATTTAGTTTTTTTTCTTTAAATTTGGGTAACCTGTAATAAACATTTCTCAAGAAGCATTTGTTTGTACTATTATTCCCTCAGGATAAGTTGAAAGAATTTAAATTAAATTAATTCATTATTTGGAACTTGTATAAATATTTGATAGTGAATAATGAGAAAACCAGATTTTTAGAAAGGTTAATTTTTCTGCACATTGATAATAGAATTTAATGAATGAATTTAATAGAATGTTTTGTTATATCACTTTATAAGTTGCTTGGAAAAAATACAAGTCATATTGGCCAGTTATATTGGGGAATTCATGAAACGTTGATTTTCCATCAAATTTTAATGACTCAAGACTTAAATTTTGTTATTTATAAGAAATTGTCAATAAATGAATTGCAACATTAGAATTTAAATTTTTTGACAAAAATATTTTGAGAAGGAAAGATCTTACATGCTTTTTCTTAAATGGGCAACATCTATAGAAGAAAATTTTGAATGTATTGTTTGCCTCTGTTCATATAATTACAGGAATTTTTATATTTTGCAAATTTTACCGTACCTAAATGTTTATCTTGTTATTGCTGGAATTATCTTTTCTGAATTTTTAGGCTATGTTTGTGTACCATTGATGGAAATGAATTTTCTTTATTCTATGTCCATAACAGATATATACATTCTGTAAACTTGCATGATGTATTTTTTGTGTTGGAAATTGTAGATGTGTTGTCTTTTTATCCCTGTCGGCTTAAGAATGCATGATGCTGATATTTGATTGGTTACTTTTACCATGCAAGTTGTACAATTAAAATAAACTGTTATAGTCAAGCCAATCTTGAGTGATTATGTGTACAGATATACAAATTATGGCTTTTAAATTGTGAATAGAAAATCTAATTATCAAAAATATTGGTGCGAATATGAACTTCTCCGACTATTTATTGCAATTGTGTTCATCTATCATATTCTATTCATTTTCCAAGCTAACTTGCATGAAACGAGTTGTAGCAAAACTTTAGTCTACGGTTTTGTATTTTTTTATACATATCTAAAATATGATTGAAGGTGTGAATTCAAAAATAAATAAACCATAAAATATATGCAAAAATTAGAGTTAGTCCTACACTTTTCCTAGATATTGTTTATACATCATTTAATTGGTTTTTCTGCTTCTTATGCCTAGAGTGGGTGGCCAAAACTTAGACTGCCTTTGTGCCACTAAAAAGTGGAGTGATGCCTTAATTAATAAATTACAAAAATATTTGGGAAATTTTTGAGTGGGCATTTTTTAAAGAAATCATCATGTTATATATCAGTTAATCATGATATCATAGTAATACTTTACACTTTCGATTTTAAGCTATCATTGCATGGAAAATTTTCTTATGGCATAGCAATTTATAAAATTTCATAAGGACTTCTTTTTCTGGCAATTGGTAGATTTTATGGCATATTTCAGACAAAAAATAATTTTTTCATGACAAACTTTTGACAATTTTGTCTGGTTTCACCTGGGGTTAATTTATATCATATATTTTTCTCACAACTTTTACATTTTCATGGCTTGGAAACTTAAAACATCTATTTTTAATTAATCAGTTATAAGTAGGCTTTTTATTTGAAGTTTAAATTATATTTAATGCAGATCTAAGAAACTTGCCACTCTAAATATGTACTATAAGTCTACATTCTACCATTCCAGCCTCATGTGCGCATTTGGAACTCTGTGAGCCTTTCCACACTACATGTGATAGGAATTGGTGAATTTGAGAGATCTATTTGCTGCCTCTCTTTTTCCAAAGCTGTAAGTAATTTTTTTAATTCATTATTTTTTATTGAGATGTAATAATTTGCATTATTCATGAAACGCTTATTTTATTCAGAGCACCCTTTATCTATTGAGAGTTTATAAGTTCTTGCATTGTAAATTTATGTGATAGAATATATTGTGATTAATGAAATGGCTGTCACATGCTTTGTTGTGTATATGTGAGTGCATCCCTTTTAGCATTTACAGTACATTGTGCCATATATGACAACTTCAATTTTTGACTTATATTCATTGTATAAGTTGTCCCACCTCTTTCACTCAACTAATAATTAATGAAATCTTTAATCAAACAGTCAAGGTACCTTACAATCAAGGCTTTGAATATAGTATGAAAATAAGCATCTCAACAATGAATAACTGTTTTTATGATTAGGAAGTGTGTGGGAAATCCCTGTTTGGAATTTTAACAAATTGCCCTATGTTCACGTAACATATGTGGTATCATATAGTTTCATTCTTTGATATCTATTGTGATTTACGTAACATTTATTTAGACATTGTAGCCCCATTCAAATGAATTATATATGAAACTAGTTACAAGTTAATCAGCCATCTTTTATGTTTTTTGCCTAGCATTTATGGTTGCTATTCCTATACTCAGCTTTTAAGTCTACCTTAGGTTTTTGAGAAGTTTATTTAAGATGTTAAAGGTTGGGCAACATGCTGTGATATAATATATATATTTATGGCTTTCATTTAAATGTACTGTACTGAAAATGACACATATGGATCTTATTTCTCAATATTGTCTGCCAATTGTTGCCTATATTAAAATACAAAGTGAAAATGACATATTTGGATGATGTCATTCAACATAATTGTCATAATACCAAATAATACTTTTGAAATTTCAATTCCTAAATCCTTTGATAAAATTTTGTTAAAATTGGCATTTAGAAAATCTTAATTATTCTATGAGATAATGGAGCATTTGTATTGCGCCTCTATCAGGGCTGCAATCTTTTTGGAAATAAATAATAATAAATAACTTCAATTCCAAAATCTCTCATAATTTATGTTATGCTCCTAGTATGCTTTCTCCTCGTTCACATTAGTTTTCTCTTATTTATTTTTATAGATAAACTTCATCTCATATACAAATTTTCTTCTTATTGTAGGGATATGTATATTATTAATCAAATCAGGTGTGACTTTGTAGAAGTAGGTAATATTATTCAGATGATGCTGCATCACGAGCGAAACCCATCACAAACAAAAAATTTTGGAAAAGTACTGTGTGTATTTAATATGAATAGTATGTATGTATATTGTTAAAATGTATTAAATGATTGCAGTAGAGCCCCATTATAACATGGATATCTGGAGAAATAAAGAACACCTGTGTTATAGGATACCCACGGTATTTTAGGAAATATGTAATGAAAGGTTGCATAACTATTTTTTAGTCTTCCTACTTATATAAGAAATTTAATTGCCGAAGTATGTAAGAATTCAAAGCCACTTTAAGGCTGTGTCCCATGTGAAAGTAGTAAGCAGGCAATGGAAATGACCAAGTGGAAAATCGAGGGGATGAATTGCCATGGTAATGTCCCAAGTGGAGGTGACTACCTGTGGGCAGGCAAATTATGTGTGACCAACAAAGTTTGTTTCCAAAGCAAACTACTAGAACAACCATAGAGATTTAAGCTACTACCACTGAATACACCCAGTAGATTCGGGAAAGTTTAGGAGAGATTTTCTGATTGAAAAAAAGCTTGGAATGAAGTAACTTACACTTGCTGAATTGATATATGATGGGGAGATTTTTGAAGAACGGTGTTTTGAGGACCAAAGCTGACAAAGGTTTTTCTAAGGATCAGGTTTTGATATTTCAAAAATATTATTTTCCTTTTTTTTCATGACCACGATCTGCAGTACTTAATCCAGTCAAAAATTATCACAGTTACTAGTTTTTAGCACATTTCCTGGAAATGCGCCAAAACTAAAAAAAAAAATAAAAAAATGTTACATTGTTTTTGTTTGTATACTTAGCATCTTTTAAAGATTTTTTGGAGACATGACCCAAGGAATATCTGAATCCATGGTATAGCAAGATGAATTATAATAGAGTTCTACTGTATTAATTTTTTTTACTATAATATGAATTTAAAGCCAATGTCAATTTATCCCGTTTGTATATTCCTAGATAAATAGACTTGGCAGTAACTTCTTGTATTGCAAATTTATTTAGCAGGTTATGATTTTTGACTGCTGTAGTTAGTTGGCACATTTCCATCATTTGTCGTTAAATTTGCTAATTGAGTGAATGATGGTTTTAAACAAGAGCAGGACTTTGAGAAGGAAAGTGTATTAGGTGGGAGAGATAGGGTAAGTTGTGGTAGAAGACTGCCTAGAGGTGGTGTGGTTTACATACAATTGATAGTAATTGTTTGCTTTATGTGAAACAGAGTTTTGGCTAATGGTATGAATCTCTGATGTTAAACAGGATGGTGGTACTCTGTTGTGCGCGGTAGATGAAGCACCAGATCATAATATCTCAATCTGGGACTGGCAAAAAGGAGAGAGAGGTCAAAAAATCACTGAAACTAAGGTAATTTGTAATGTATTAGTATTTTGGTGAAAACCTAATGAATTCAACCATATTCATTGTTCTTATTTGATTGATTTACAAGTTATTTTTGCGATAATAATGCTGAATTATCATTTTCAATGATTTTATAATGTATACATTATTTTTCATTTAATCACACTGATTACATACTAATGATTTCTTGATGAGTTTGCTAGCAGAAAAATAGATTGTATAATGAAACTTACTCTCATTTTTAGTGCTCTGTAGACACTGTTGTAGCAGCTGAGTTTCATCCGATGGAACGAACATCTGTTGTGACTTGTGGGAAATCACATATTGCATTTTGGAATCTTGAGGGAGGTTGTGCATTGAATAAAAGAATGGGAATATTTGAAAATAGGGATAAACCCAAGTATGTTACTTGTCTAGCATTCTCTCAGTCTGGTGATGTTATCTCTGGTGACTCCAATGGGAATGTAATTGTCTGGGGACGCGGTAAGTCATTTTATGTTAAACTAATATTTTAAATAATGTTATGACTGTTAAAATTTTTAATGTATCCAGTGGTGGATTTGTAAATTTCCCGTCCCTAGATCAAATTATTTTTCATCCCCTTTTTGGTGCTTTTTCTCTAAAAGAATCACTTGTGTATTCATTTTGTCTGTTCATCTCTCTGCCTGCGGATCATAATGGTTTAATTCATCAAATGTCTGCATTAGTTTTTCATATTCCTGCTCTGAAATCTCTTTTTCATTGGTGCCCCGAAATCTAGCCACCCCTAGGCCAATGCCTACTTAGGCCTTATTTCAAATCTGCTAATGGCTGTGTTAAATTTGTAGTTTAGACTGGAAAGTATTTCATGTTATAGAAAATAATTCAAATATTCATAGCAAAAATGTCATTTTGTGTCAAAGAATCATTTAAAAAATATGCTAAAATTTATCCTTACTCCTCTTGAACAAAAATGGTTTTAAAAGACGTTTAAGGAATAATTTCCGTAGAACGAGGGGTGTACACGTCAAAACCAAAATTTTTGCTGTAAAACTCAAGAGAATAGATATTTGTTTGGGACAACGACATTTTTTGAGTCTCTCTGAACATCAATATATTTCTGCCATACAAGTGTATGTATTTCAGCTAAATAAAAGGATTTCTTATTAACCAATTTGGGACACATTTTTTAAGCTCATTTTCCTCTTGAAATAGTTGATCTCCTTGATGCTTTTTCAATGGCCCAAAGAAATAGGAATCAGAAGGCGCTAAGTAAGTAAATCTATTACCATTACGTTCAGTTTTTCTGGAACCAATTAAATAATGCAGGGACTCTGTATATTAATTTTCAATAGTTGGTTATAGCCTATTTTATAATGATCTTGGGTTAGGAGACAGAGTACAAAATCAAAAACGGATATTCCCCATTCAGAAAATTTGAGGAAACCATGGTAAATATGGAAAATGGACATTTTTCAAAGATTAACCAAATTGTTGGACTTGCTTAAGTAAACACTTTTATTCATTAGACATCAGTAGAGTTCTGGGTTTCCAGTGATATTTTTTTCCCTGGGAAACAGGAATTAGATTTTCAAATATCCCGGAAATCCCAGGAACCTGGGAATAAGAATGATTTCGCATTTTTTATATTTAATTCACCATTTTTCATTTAAACATGATATTTATTGTTGATACAACGTAAATACATAAGTCTTTAATAAATCCCAATGACATGTAATACATTATTTGCCGCAAATTGTTAGCAGATTCAATATTCTTTGATTTGCGAAACTGATCTTTCCTCGATGTTGATGATATGGAGATAACAAGAGACCAACTACTAATATATCCTATATTGCAATTTCCTCAAAGTTAAAATTTAGGGTAGAAGATTTATGAAACAGGTTTAAAAACAATCTAAAATCTATAAGAGCCTGCTTCTGTCCCTTTGTGGCTTCCGCTGTCATGCAATAGAAATGCAAATAACTTGATAAAGGA
Organism: Tanypteryx hageni; assembly: GCA_028673005.1. Taxonomy (NCBI): domain Eukaryota; kingdom Metazoa; phylum Arthropoda; class Insecta; order Odonata; family Petaluridae; genus Tanypteryx; species Tanypteryx hageni. The sequence goes on from CM054113.1 coordinate 223,048,665, forward strand.
TCGAGATACATTTTTGAAATTGGTAGGAGTACTCAATTTACATATTTTAAGGTGATGACTAAAAAAACTCGAAAAAAGTCTTGGGTTCAAGACATTTCCAGTTCCCATAAAATAACACGTAAATATCAACTTCTTGACGTGCAGACTTTTATTATTTTTTAGGTCTAAATTAGAAAGAATTAACGTGTGATCTTCAATTTAAACCATTTTAAAGAAAAAATTATAATATTTCTTTTTCTGTTCATCTTTATCCACCTACTGTTCGAAGTTCCTCATGTTAAACGTTTAATTCATATATTTTGGGGATATCTTGATATTTTAACGGGATTTTTCCTTGCCAACCAATTACATTTTTAAACCTTGAAATCCTATTGTAATTTCATTTCTTATGGGTGAAAGCATGTTTTGAATGTTTTTAATACTAGAGAGAGAGAAGAAGGGAAGGAGAGGGAAATGATTTTCATAGCAACCAATGTAAACAACATTTGTTGCATTATATGCGAGAAGGGATAAATTCGAATGTAGAAAATTAATCATTTGCGTATAAAAATCACTTGGAATCATCGTAGGAGTTCGAGACTTAAAACAACGAATGCCTAAATGAACAAAAGTTTGTTTTCTTGCCATCAAATTTTGAATATGCGTTGCATTGATCAGCATGTTTTTAATGAGAGAATTTGATGCATTCATAGTGATTTGCATTGTTGCCTGTTTTGTGTAATTGGGTACCATTGATTTGGATAATAGCTTCACGTTGCATCTATTCATGAAGTTTCATAAAAAACTTTCCTGTTGGTTTTTAACAGGCATCTCCCTAGTATATATATAATTCACTTGGTCAGAGTAGCTAATTTGGTCGATTAGAGGAGGAGAGATGGGAGAATGAAAAAGAATAGGAGGGGAAGGTAATTCACTTCAGCACCTAGTTTCAGATTCATGCAACCATTACTTTTGGACCTTTTTTTACTAATGACATTCAAGGGTGCAAGAAGAAGACATTTTGACATTATATAAGCGTTCCATTAAAATTGAATTAATAGTGAGAAATGCAACCTGATCCTTAATCTCAAACTCCTGATAACTCGGTTACTAAATAGCATTCACTGAAAAAATATTTAGTATTCATCAGAAATTCTATTGGTACAACATGCATAAAATAAAAAAAAATAAAAACTAATTTTGATAGTTTAACATTTGTAGCTGAAATTCGGTGGAATATCTAAAAAAAACAGCTATAAAGGCAATACTGGAAAAGCTTGACTCAGCACAACATTCAAACGAACAATCCCCGGGATTCATTAAAAATTTTCCCGGGAATCGTGAATAAGAAATATCTAGTAAATTCTTGGTTCCAAAACTCTAGATGGCAGTCATTGCCTGGTTGATTGCATCAATCATCAATATGCCTGGCTGGTTGTTACAACCTCGAGCTAATTATAATGACAGGTAATTGAAAATTATAAAGATAATTCTTATTTTAGGTACAAACACTGTTGCCAAGTTTGTTCGTGGTGTACATGAAGGATCTATATTCTCAATAACTGCTTTGAAAGAAGGCAGTGTGATCACTGGAGGAGGAAAAGATGGCAGATTAATTGAATTGGATTCGCAATACAGCAAAACAGGGCTAGAGGCTCAAGTAAGTTTTTATTTTTAGTTTTAAAAATTATAAAAGGGTATCTGTCTTGAACTAATATTATTTCTGTATGTTCAGTCAATTTAATTTAATCCTTTAGCCCTTGAGGTGCTGATAGTTTGAGTGTACTCCTTACACTTTCAGTTGGCCATTTCTACCAGTTTAAAAATGGAATCATTTTTCTAAGCACATTAAAATCTTTCACTATGTACTGTAATCATTCTTTGTATGTCATTAATAAGCAACTGTTTGCAAAGGAAAATATGACATGTCTTTTCTGGACTTGTGTTGAGATTTTTTTATACTCGGCTTGAATAACAAATTGTATTGGTAATAGTTTTTGTTCACCTTCAGGTGCAAACATTTCAATTTAAAAACAAAAAGATCTGCAGCATTATGAATGTTCCCTGTAAGATGCCTTTTCTACTTTTATGAAACTACCAACAACTACCACTTAATGACTGTTTTGTAATATACCTATCTATTCATTGTTAAAAGATAGAAGCATTGAATGATTGATGCTATAATTTTTTACATAACTTTGGAAGCCATTCAGTCATTTGCTGCCTTCAACTTGTTCACCAGTAGAGACATGAACTATGTCTTTAATACCTAAAGCTTTACCTAGTATTTCAATTTTGTATATCAGTTATTGTTAAATTACTGCTGCAGATATTTGAATGTTGTGTATTTAACACGTTCGTTGTGGTCCAAAAATCTAAGAAATTATCACAAACGAGTGTAATTTTTGGACTCAAAAAAAACATATAGCTTTGTTTTTTAAATTTATAATGTATTTTTATGTAAAATTAGTCTAAATGTTTTTAATTAAAAAAATAACGACCTGGGGATAGTCCCCAGATAAGCTTACCCTTTTATTGCATCTAAAATATCACCAAAGTAAAATATTCTGAATGTGGTTTCTAGGTTTCAAGATTTATAAATTTGAAAAAAAAAGGTGCAGCTTATATTCAAACATATTCTTATAAATTTATGGGTTACTTTTCAGTAATAATGATGGAATTCCCTTTCAAAAAAGTTTATTTATAATAAAATATTTATTATTTCTTTCACAATTATTGATTATTATTATTCTTACTATAATTGACAATAATATTTAGAATAATAGTTTCAATTTACAATAAAAGTTACAATTTACAGTAATATTTAAAATTTACAATGACATTTACAATTTACATTATAAATAACTGCTACAAGAAATACAAATATTGATTATTATTATTATCTTTTATATATAATTACTCAATGTCAGTCTGTCCATCCGTCCCCCCTTTTATCTCTTGAACAGTTTGTCATAGAGAAATGCTGTACACACCACTTTGTGTCTGCCAACTAGGAGATCTTGAGAAAACTATTTTCATTTACATAAGTGTTCCAGATTCAACTCCAGGAGTTGATTATATTTTTCATATGTTTCCACAGGAGTTTTGATTATTCAATGTGCAAGGTTTTTTTCCATCATTCATTAAAATACGTAAATATGAACCGAATTTCTCCTTTTTTCTTTATTCAATGGCTGAATCTATATAATATCTTATTCTTGCACTGTTTAGATGTTACACAATAGGATTTGACAGAAATATGCATTTCTTTTCGAAATTTTATGGCTTTTTTGTACTCTTTCTGGGTGTTGCCAAAGCTACCCGAATTGTTGCCTCTGATTGAATGAGCATCTATTAATCCTTCAAATAGATGAGAAAACTGCATTATTCGCTTCACTACATTGAAATAATGAAGTAAGTAAAAAAATAATAAGACACCTGAAATTTCCTACAAAAATCCAATAACTTGTTTTCTGATGAATGGTGCACTCGACTGGAAAATGAAGCAAATGGTTCAAAAGCCCACAAAACACTGAGTATAAATCCCCCTGCAGTCTTTTTCCCAAAGTTGAATTCTCACTATGGGAGAGAGAAGCAAGGGAGAAAAAGATTTTAAAGGGAGCATCATATGATGTCACCTGTAACTGCACTAGGGCGGGACGACATCATATGATGTCATCCACAACGAATGTGTTAAATATGTCAACTACTGTGATTCTTTAATTAAGAAAACGTCCTTCAATTTTGCTGTTAATTCTTATTGAAAAGGTTACATTGATTTACTTTTATCGACTTTCTTCAAGCAAATAGGAAAAATACTTTTATGAGCATATTTTTGCAATTGCAACATTGTAGCTTCCAGAGTCTGTTGGGGGTGTCAGAGCAGTTTCGGAAGGAAGAGGTGGTCAGTTAGTTGTTGGTACAACAAAGAACTGCATTGCTGGTGGAAGTCTAGATTTGGGACTTCGTACTTTGATGGTGGGCCATACAGATGAGCTTTGGGCCCTAGCAGTCCATCCTTCATTGCCTCAATTCTTGACAGGTGGCCATGATAAGTTAATCCATCTTTGGGATTCTCAAGCTCATGACGTGGTTTGGAGCAAAGAAATAGCTGTAAGTTCAGCCATCAACATTTTATTTATTATAAATTATCAAAATATTGGTATCACTGCTATTTATTTAAATTCATTGATTTTTAATAGTATATAGAATTTTCTGAAAAGAATAATTAAATTTAATATAGATTAAAATTTATCATAAACAGCAGAAAATTATTCTGACATACTGTAGAATGATTTATGAATCATATCTTTTCATTTTACACTCAAGTATTGAATATATATAAATAAAAATTTTTGAGATTCACATCTGGTTTTCATAACCTTTTTATAGTTATTGCAAATGACCATTAAATGTTGTTTTGATATTGTGCTATTAATTTTTTTGAAATATTTTTTAATAGTTGACTTTTTGTGATGTTTCAATAACTGTGGTATGTGATGTCTTTTTTAGTATATTATTATATAATGACAACAATTACCATATATACTTGTGTATAAGTCGATCTCGTGTATAGGTCGACCCCTGACTTTTTCATATTTTTTGTTTTTTTATATCTCGTGTATAAGGCGACTCCAGATTTTCAGGTGTAGAACGAATTTTTTTGTATTCAATACATGTTGATCCATTATGTTCCACATTAAATTCCTTTTAGTATGATATAATTACGTTGTGTCAAAGTAGCAACAAAGCAGTACGATGTCTCCCACAGCGCCACTGCATAACATCAAAAGTTGTTATATTGTATACGCCTTTGTAATAGATCAAATGACTCGGGATAGAATTTGTATTTCGTTCCGGCGCTCATTCAGAAGTTATCTTTGTAAAGGAGAACAGGGAACAAAATTGATGTTGGACTTAGGAAGATATGGCACCGCAATTGACGATAAATCGGCTGAAACATTGGAAAGATGTACTATGTGATCCTAGGTAATCCGTGTTTTATACGTTTTTGGAAGAGGAACGGAGGAACCTACCCCTCGGAGAGTGCAAATATGAACGTGGAAGGAAAACCATGACACCCCTAACCAATCCAACCCAGTGGGGAAGCATAATATTTCGTAAGTATAAGCATAGTACAATATCTCGGTAAGGGCAAATGTGAATGTGGAAGGAAAGGATGCCAAAGATAAACAAAGTGATGCTAGTGCTGACGACGTTACAATAAAGAATATTACATGTCTCTCCTTACATTACAAACCTCGAAATCTTATATTTAAGTTTGTCTTCTGTTTTTCCGCCTTTCCTCCTGGTAGTTCCATTTCTTATTGCTTTCTCGACATCACCAGTGCCAATGTTGCCTTGTTTACCTTTGCCCAGGTTATGCGCACAGTACCAAAATTTTTTTACCACAAATACTTCGGCAGATACTAATTTAATCTGTGACGCATAGAGGTAGGCATTGCCTTTCTGTGAAGTATTGATGAGGTGTTTCTTCATTTACATGTTACGGAGTTACCTTATTGTGCATGTCTTGCTGCCAGTTTTCTGTCTTGTCACCAGTTTTCTGTCTTGCCACCATCATGTCACCGAACATTAGGTTTACCAAAATTGCTTAATTATTTGCAAAGCATCAGAGATAACTTAGGATCACCAAAGTATATAGTGATTTATTCTTTCTATACATCTCTATTTAAATATTCGATAGTTATCGATACAGTTCAAGTACAACAAGACTGTAAATTCCATCAAATTTTAATAACTGCAGGGCAAATAAAGTCATGGGTTTCAATCTATTGAAAATATTTTCTCTGTATAAGTCGACTCCCAAGTTTTTCGCTAACAATTTTGTCTTAAAACCTCAACCTATACACGAGTATATATGGTAAATATTTTATTTAATAGCTTTTAAATGCACCAAATATAATTTGTGGTGTATGTTATTGCCACACAGGATAAAATCCAGTCTGCTACCTTTTCCAATGATGGAGGAGTGATTATTGTTGGGACTGTGACTGGGAAATGGATTGTTCTTGATGCTGAGACTAAAGAAGTTTATTCTGAGCATACAGATGGCGATGAGCCTATACAGGTCAGAATATATTTGTGAAACGGAGGTGACTTGCATTCATTATAACATTTAATCATAAAGTTTTTATGCATAATTTAATCTGGAAGATATTTTAAGTTGATATTATTAACTAAGTAAATCAGCAAAGTTAAAATTTCTCATTTTCCTAATCATGAATTGGTTTTTTATCAATGTAAGAAAATCACACTTGCAATTTAAGTCATTTATAGCTAGTTGCAATTAATCTATTTTCAGGTTATGAAATTTTCTCCTGATGGAAGCTTTTTGGCTTTGGGTTCAAGAGATAACAATTTATATATTTATGAAGTCAGTGATGAATTCAGAAAATACAGTCGTGTTGGCCGTTGCTCGGTAAGATATCATAATTATTAAGAAGAAGAAAGTAGTTCAGTTAGTATAATTTTGTTAGTCAATCAAATGCTCATTCATAAGGTAGTTGTAATTACTTATTACTTCCATAAACTCATCATTCTCATCATCTCATTAGTTAGGCTGATAGTGTAAAATTTAATGCCAGGTCTATTGGAACATCTTCTGATTAACAGTTTGATGTAGAGAGCTTGCTTTAAAAACTAGTTTACTTATATGTAATGAGATAATTTCTGTGTTTAGTTCCCTCATGTTGTAGTGGGAGATCTTTCAATGTATGAAGAGAATTTTGCGAATATTTTTTTTCACGCTGCTGTTAGGGTGCTGCAAAACGTAAGAGAAGTACATCAGTGAACTCTGTGATGGTAGGTATAACTAATTATTTAGTTGGTGGATCTCTGTGCTAACCATCACAGGTCAACAAATAAATGGGATATTTTTGAACAGCACTGCATGTCTCGCATTTATTCTTCGCTCTCACATTTGATGTTGCACTCGGAAAATGTTGTCTAGATTGATAGGTTACCCACTTGTAATTCATAGAAATGATTGATTGCAAGAATGAATTGTGTTTTATGTAGTTTATTAATGGTTATTGCACAAAATGCACTGCAAGAATAAAAAATTAAATCACAAATAATTTTATTATTATCTTTATTTTGTTGTAAGTTGTGAATTGTAAATGGAAACTAGTTGTTTCACCGAAGTTTCAATAATTTCAAGACCATTTTGTAATATTTTTCATTAAATGCAAGTATTTTATTTGTCATGTAATATAATATTTTTTGCAGGGACATTCAAGTTATGTTACCCATCTTGACTGGTCCACAGATAGTCAGTATATACAGACTAATTCAGGAGATTATGAAGTTTTGTATTGTGAGTAGTATATTTTAAATAAATATATTTTTAATATAAAAATATTGTCCTTGATTGTGTAATTTGCTATTACTTCACATTTATGCATGTCTATATTTTGGTTTAGAAATTAAAAGGGGCCATTTTAGTGATTTCCTTATAATCTTATTCATGGAACCCTAAGCATCCATGTGTGAATAAAAAATAATGTATTTTATGTTAAAATAATTGTTGGAACATTTGTCTATGACTACAGATAGTTTTTTGGTCTCATCTCTAAATTAAATCAGTATTCTTCTGTTTTTTAACTTGTACTGCTTCTGCCTGCACATCAAATAAGATTACTGTTGGAATAAGACCCTGTTTTGATTTAGGCGTATATTGTTTTAAACAGTAATTTCAGCAGTATGTATTAGGTCTATTTTAAATATTTGTCAATATGGTTTTACAGGGAATGCTAGCCTATGCCGTCAGATTCCACAAAGTTCTCAATTAAGGGATGTTGAATGGGCAACCCACACTTGTACTCTGTCTTTTGGAACCATTGGTGTGTGGCCCGAAGGTGCTGATGGTACTGACATCAATAACTGTGACAGATCCCATGATGGCAGCATAATGGCTACAGCTGACGATTTTGGCAAAGTGAAGCTGTATTCTTACCCTGTGCAACAGCCAAAGGTTGGTGGGAAAATGTTTATGAAAGATGGTTGATTAATTTTCAGACAAAAATAGCATTGAAGTTACAAAGTAAAAAGGTATTCCAATGAATATGTTTTTTCAAATCACTCTTCCTTGCTCTCATTATTGTTATCCACAAATAATTGAATTAATGCCATTTTGCTTTGTAACTTCTGTTAACGAATTCAAATTATCTCATTACCGATCTTATATTCTACTCTTCACTTCCCCTATCTCTTGCCTATTAGTCATTTAACCCTTATCTACCTCCCCTCCCTCCATCCTTTTATTTCTATTATGCAATCTTTTCACAAAGTGGAGCCTTCTCAGGTCAATTTTGTTCAAATACTATTTATTTCAGCTCTCATAATGTGATGGTAAATTATCAAGTTTTAAAACTATTTTGATATTTAAAATACCAAAAAAATCCTGTCCAATTGCCAAAACATTTTAATTCTGGCCTGTAAAGGTTAACTTGGGAATCTTTGTAAAATAATTTCTATTTGCATGTTATGTAGCCTTATTTTAAATAAATATGGTAGTGCATAAAATAGAAAATGGTTAATTTGTTGTTCTACAGGAAGTTGTAACAGAAAAATCTATTAAAGTATTACCTTATAAATTTTACAACCTTGGAACCTAGCATTTGCCGGATTTTTGGAAATATCGGATTTTTGAAGCCTAATACAAAGAATTGTAAAAGTCATTAACACATAAATTATGTCAATTAAAGAAATTGTTTTTAGCGTTATTTTTAGTTGATTATATTTTCACTTTGATCATCCATCCATGCAAAATTTTTTGAAGTAATGAGAAGAGTTGGAAAGCTAAGATTTTCAGTGAAGTTTTGGCTGGTGACAGACATAAATCCTTGTAATTTTGGCGACAGACTGTTTGCTTTTTAACATGATAATCCCCTTATGAACTATCTATACGTTTCCATTATTATAGTTTGGTTTTGTTTTATGTTGTTACAACAATAAAAGAGAAGCATAAATATGTTTAATTTACTTGAGAAAAAATAAAGATCGTATTACTAGTGTGTTGTGTACACTTTTACCAATCACCATTAATTTAAATTTATTCATGCCTTTTGCACTTGGGCATGCAAATACCGTCAGCCTCTTCTTTGACTCCTTTACTTCACATGCCATCACCAGCTGCAAGTGTGCTACGAGGAAGACACAACCAAAATAACTGTTTCATTGACATTATAAATTTCTTCGGCAGTAAGGTTTTTATCCACAACAGACTTGGGAAATATGTAAATAAATGACTGCAGTATCCAAACCTGCAAATAGTTTTTCGCCAGATATTGCTAATTTTCTTATACCATGACAAAGTTTAATCAATGTATCTACTCTGAAGAATAATCACAGTCTTTAGTAATTTTAAAACTCATGAAATTTTATCATTTGGTGAATCAGCATTATGCCTGAAACATGTACAGCTTCACTTTTTCATTTCAGAAACCATTGAAAATGCAATTGACCTGTGTAGTGTGTAGTATTTTATGGCTACTCTTAGCTTTATTAAGTCATCGAGTACAAGGAATTTAATAATTCTTTTTCTGCTTCTTAAATCATATACAGTAGAATTACCTATGTTATATTGTTGACTGAAGTGCCTTTTTCAAGCCTCCATGATAATGACTGTTTTTTCACTCATGAGAATTTTAAGATTACATTTCATTACACTTCTTGCAGAGGAGTTTTGTGCTTTTTTGTAGCAATTTCAAGGTAAATTTGAATAAAAGTACAAATAATATTACCGAAAAACACGTAAACGCTGCAAATGTAAACATTTCACAGAATATTTCCATAAGTGGGCATAGCCTGAAGCCCATGAGGTAGGCATAACACTGGCAATTGATGAAGCACTTGAGTAACAGAGTAATTGCTGGATTATTGAAAATTTTTCAAAAATGCTGGATTTTTTGAATGTCGGATTGATGTAGTTTTTCTGTATTTGCATTTAACTCTACCTGTATTACAATAAGAATACAGTATGCTCTCAATTTTTTGGACTATATGGGGAGAAGGGCTGTCCAAATGAGGTGATAATTCGTAAGGTTAAGGTCAAAATGAAGTTGTTATGAACACACAAAAAACTATTATTAGCACACAAAACATTGTTTTGGGCCACGAAAAGGCAATTAATTGTACAGCACAAAGTCACATGACGTATATCCAGGACAGCAGTCAAGAGCAGACTGAGGAAGCAGTGTGGCTTGCACATGACTCACATGGCTCACTGGACAATAAGCCAATTCGAAGTCCATAAGATTAGGACCCATAGAATCGAGGTTTCACTGTATCTATACTATAATTTCAAATGTTTGGATGTATGTATGTTATGCTATACAAATCCACACCTTCAAAGGTATCGCAACAAATCTTGGCATGATTATTGGGGGCACCAAGGGAAAGGCCATAGGGCAGTTTAAATTCCTGACAGAGTTCCCATAAAAAAGTTATTCACATTTTTTTATTCCCCGTAAGATAACACCTAAAAATTGACTTTTATAAGTGCAGGCTTTCATTCATTTGTTTATATAAACTCGACAAATTGACGTAAGAACTTCGTATCTGCACAGTATTTAAGAAGAATGATCATAGTTTCTTATTCTTAGCATCTTTTTTCATCTTTGACTCGAAATCGCTCACATTTCACATTTATTCATATTAATTTGGACTAAATTTGCATTTTTAACGATAAATACCTTGACAACAATGACATTGGTAAAGTCCAAGGACTTAATGTTGTTTCAGTTTATTTATTTAGTTAATTAATAAATATTCTTATTTAGTGAATCATGCTTAAATGTGGTGTAATAATATAATATATTATTTGAATTGAATGTTTTTTCAACACATTGCTGGTATTTAGGTATTTTATTTTCTATGATTTTAAGTGTGATTAATAAATTTATTAATTAGTTTATGTATAGTAAACCTTAATATTAAGAAGTAGTAAATTAGTAGATAATTTGTTTCAAAAATCAATATGAAAAGTTTTAAAAAAGTATATAAATTTCAGTAATAAAATGTTCTATATTTCATTTAGACAGCAACCCGTGCGAAGCCGGGTAAATGTTCTAGTTTTAAATATTTATAAACTTACCTATGCTTTTTCATATTCGTTTAATTAAGATTCATTATGGCATTTCCACTCATCCAAATTATTATTTTAAATATTTCCTTCTGTTAATAATTCTAAATGAAATATATATTCCAAAATGCCACCTGCTTGCCTCTTCCACTTGAATTTTTTTTATTGGTTTCATAGGAGAATATTGCTTCAGTAAGTTTTATCATCACATCATCTACTGTGATAATAAAATTTTTATAATATTAACCCTTAACTATGTGTGTTCACTTGTGGGATGTATCAGAAATTTGAAGGAAATATATCTCTTAATATGACTTCTGATACATCGAGGACACAATTTATAGACCAGTAGTCCTTGTTACTGGAAAGGTCATGAATTCCCATTGTAAAAATGACTCCTAATCAAATTTACAGCTCAAAAACAGTTCTTCCCAAAAATGCTAACCTATGTACACAGTTAAAACTTTTTTGTGATGTGGAAATTAGCCTGCTTGATGCATTAATACAACATATCACCTGTAAAAACTACTGGAAGTATTCAAATGGACAAGCATTTTTGTAGAAATAAATGTTAGGAACAAGTGCAAACAGAGGACTAGTGTCTAAATCTGTCAAAAATTTTCTAGACCAAGCCAATCTGCTGCTTTTGGCCTGATGAACCGTTAATTCACTTTCACCAACTGATTCAGCATTTGAATCTAGTATTGAAATAATTTTCCTGCATTCTGCAGTTTCACTTACTTGGATTTATTCCTTTTGATTGTCGCTATACAGGATGGTATACTTTTAGGTCATCATAAGGGATATATCTAGTGAATGATTGTTTCCTAGTTTTCTCTTATTGTTAGATGCCAATGCCTAATAAAAAAGGGCAAAATTTAATTGTCTAAAATTGTAATCATCATGAGCTCATAAACAAAAAAACATATTTAACACTGATTGATATTTATTATTAAATTAGTACACATAATAGTCCGGGAACGCATCTCACCTTCTACCATGAATTCCTATTGGAAAATTGATCCACCATTCATTCTTGCTTATTGGGATATGACTTTACTGATAATGTATGCTCTTGATAAATATTTTGTTGGTGTGGGTTTAATTAAGTTCTAGGATTGAAAATAACTGTTAATTGTTGAAGATTCTAATATTTCATTGTTTTCTCTTTCAGTCTCTTTGCCACACATATGGAGGCCATAGTAGTCATGTGACCAATGTTAATTTCTTGGTAGATGATACAAGACTAATCTCTACTGGTGGTGCAGACACGAGTATCATGCAATGGATGCTGTGCTGAAGGGATTGCCTACCTCTTTCTCAAGTCAATCTTAACTGTTTTTTTACCTTTATTGAAAAGTTATTTCTTCCCTCAGGTTCACTGTTAAGCATAATTTTGTAAAGGTTGGATTCACTCATTGTGCTCTATTTAAGACTTATGAAATTGTGTAATGTACGTGTATTGACTGTTTGATGGCAATTTGATACACATTATATGAAATCTGCCAAAACAAGGTCATTATTTTTGTAATTTAGTTACATTTATTCATCAGATGTTTTCTATAAAAAGTGATTTTTTGAGGTGTAAAATTGATGCAGCTAATTGCATGAATTAAAAAACTCCACTTTATGAAAAATATCAAGCCGAGATACTTGATGGAACCTGTAATGATATTATTAAAACATGATAAATATTGCACTTTACTTGTCCAAAGTTTCATTGTACTAAACTGGGAGTGAAACATTTTAACAGGTTTTATGAGCACCATAAGAACTGTATTTTTCAGAAATGCTTTGCAAGAATTATTGCTGCACAAATCATTTCCCTTTAATGTAACAAGGGATTTGATCTTTGTTTTTAATTGTTAAGCTTTTAGAAGTGGAAGTTGTAATAAATATTTCTTTATAAGTAATCTTCACTTCATTTAATACTTGTGTTATTACAAAATTAATATCTACCTCTTATTCTTTATTAAAACAAATTTATCAAACCCGCATTAATTTTACAAAAATTAAAATTTCAACACTTGACGCTTAAATTTATTTTTCTATGCAGTCTCATTGCAATTCATTCCTTTTTGTCCATTATGCAATAGTGCATCCTGACTTAGTAAAATTCTTTTCAGGTTTGTGCAAATCTTTCTTTGCACCATTACTGTGTTCCAGACACTAAAATGTCGAAACTGTAATCTTTCTAACCTCATATCTACGCTTGGGTCTTAATAAATGTTTTTGGTTTTTCAATCTACAGAGGGGTGGATTTGGAGCAAAAATAAATTCGATAGTACCATACTTACCTGAAAGGAAGATGACGTTTTTTTCCCAAAAATTTCAGCAAAATATTAGGGATCCTAAAATCAAGTACAAAGTTTTAAACAACATATGGAACATCCCAACGTCAATTCTATGTCCATGAAAATGCATTTATTTATACATACACAATACATTGCATTTAATTTATTAATACAATACATTTATTTATATCCTTGAAGTTCATAATGTGCAAAAGAGTGACTTCCCATCTCATAGATATTGGTTGAATGGGGGTGTTGACAAACCTATGTCAGAACTTGTAATAGAATGGGTAGGAAATTTGATACATATGGCATTGAAAATGGAGACATTATGATTGTCAGTGTTTTACACATGTATTTTTACAATTCAAACAGGTTTGTTATTTTTCAATTGGTGTCCCATTGGCAGACTAGTACACATGCTATAAACTCTTTGAGAGCACGCAATTGGTACAAACTTAGCCAAGTTTTAATCTGAAATGAGAACATTATTTTTAGCCGTTTAATATAAGTTACCCCAAATCTTAGGACTGAAAGGATAGATCGTGTAAAGAAGAAATAAAGAAATGTATCACAAGTTATAAGACGAAGTTTTGATAGACATTTGAAGTGAATGTTGGGGCAATATGCAGAAGAAACTAAAAATTGTGAGGCCAGGAGGAAATATAATGTGACAGAGGCAAATGTGCGAAGGTGGAAGCAAGCACATCAGAAACTTGAACTCAACAACACGGAAATCATTTAGTGGACCCAAACAAAGTTGATTTCATGATTTACAATAAGAAACTAAAAGTAGTAATCAACACCAACAGCATCATTGTCATATCGAAACATGATTTCAGCTAAGTTTGTATAATGCATTGCATTTCATTGCCTAAGATGAAATACTCATGTAAGACGCGCACCCAGTTTTTTGACGGGGATTTATGGGAAAAAAGGTGCGCGTGGTACACGTGAACATATGGTAATACATATTCTAAGAAACTGCGAGAAAATTTTAGATGACAAAGAACATAAATAAACTCAAACCATAGCCCTCCCATATTGGATATAGCCACAAAGCTGCAACAATTAAGAAAAGAAAAAGGAGCATCACTAAGACGTAACTACGCATCAATTGTTAACAATAGTCGCCGGTAGGTGGTGTGGTGGTGGAAGCTAAAAAATATTAGATATTTCTTAAACAATGCATTATATGGGAAAATGTTTCAAACAAAGGTTGTAGAAAATTAAATTTCTTACAACTTTTATTCCAATACATTTTTACATTTATCAAATATTAAAGCAAATATTTCAAAATAACGGATGTGCCGAGTAAACACCCACTTCCAGTTGACCGATGTTTACCAAAAACTAATCAGTTCCTGTGCCTTTTATGAAAATGTTATGTTAAATATAAAATTTCGTGTTGACCTGATTAATAGTTTTTGAGCACCCACAAAAAATCTATCACATACAGACACGCAGTGGCATATCCAGAATTTTTTCAAGGGGGGGGGGGGGTTATCAGCCTCATCACTAACATTTCCACTGACCTCTTTTTTTAGAGATTCAAGAAAATACATTGGATAAGTAGATAATGACACGATAGATTGATCATAATTACGTATATAAACCAATAGATATGATATAACATTAAAATCCATCTACTTTTGCATTCTTAGTCGATTTACGTAAGTTATAGAATAAAATTCTTATTTTGGCAATGATAAAATGAAAATCCAATCGTTTGTGCAATTCTAGATCAATGTCTTGATTTTGTATTTTTTAAATATTTTAATCTTAGTTTAAAAAAGTTCCTACGTGTCAGTAAGGAATAAACTACAGTTTTTTTAAGATCATCCTATTGACCTGCTGTGTTACACGAATAAGCACTGTCTACCCACTCCTGTGTTACGTCAGTTGTCGTAACATTGCATTCAATATAACGTGCTAATTTTTCATCAAGTAGAACAAAAAATAACGATTCTATGTTTAGTGATTTAATTTAAGAAAAATGCTTAGATAAATGATGCGCAGCGCGACATGTTGATATTGAAAAAAATAAATTCACTAACTTGTAAAGCATGATTGCAGAACCCAGCAAACCTTGTCATCTGTTGCTTTACCTTGGAGTAAAACTTTTTGGAAATTTCATTCTAAAAATTAGCGATCTTACTAAATTTCACACAGTGGCACATTCACACAAATATGTTATATATATGTGTGTGTGTGTAAAAGTACAAACCTTAAAGGCAACAAGGAGATCCTTCTTCGACCACTAGCAATGAATGACTGACGAAAAGTGACTGGAAATTATATGGAGTGCGAGTACATGCAGCATCAGAACATGTGAGACCTAAAGCTTTCTTCCAAGTTCTCTGTATTTGATGTTTGGTTTTTGCGCTTCTATTTTCTATAATAATCCAAGAGGTTAGCTAAAAATACACATATGCACACTTTGATTTAGTAGCCGGGCAGCAGATGCTTAATGAACTCAAATCTTGCGCTTAGGTTGAGCCATGTTCTGTGTTTATGGAGTGGTTGAATAAATTCTTCGTTTATCTCGGTTCATCCTCACAGCACCAAATTTCTTTCGTGAGAAGACACTGAAGTGTCAAGCATTTTTTCCCCACTAAGTGCCTTTCCCTCCAACCCACATTGCATTTCTTTCTCTCCTAAGCCTTTGTAGAAAATAAGATGAAGAGCTAGGTATTAATAAAGAGAGAAACAACAAGCAGAGATAATGCATTTACATTCAGTAAATAATAACATGGGTCACATTTAAGACTCGAAAAAAGCCCAAATTGAATCGACCACTTAGCCTGAGAGAGGCACTTCTCCGGCCACCTTACCTCTGTATGACGGAGTGCCATGCACATGGGTCCCTTTCTCACGAGACTGCTTCAGTTTTGGAAGCCCTGATCGCATAACTAATCTTTTAAAGAAAGTTAACTTTTAGGACACCAAGTAAAACACTAATGAATTTTATTTACTTGTTCTGACGTTCGCAATTATCTTGGGGCGTCAATACCTTTTCCAGAGGATATTCTAATGTAGCGGTCATAGCCATTAACGCCTTCGCGGCGCATAGCGCTTAGGAATTGTCTCCGCAGTTCCCGGCGACGCCACCAGGGGCGTTAGAGAGAAGAGAAGGTACGCCGGCGAGGGACGACACTTCCACTTCCGCCTGAGTCTTCGCCGGACTAATATCAGCCAGCGTCCGGATGAGTCAACGTGACACGCCGGACGAGTATCAGCCAGCATCTGCCACTGCTATTGATTGTTATCGTTTCGTTGTTATTTATTGTAATGTTTGTTAATCATTAAACAGCACAAAATCCATTTCGTTCGTTTCTGTATGGAAAAACCCCTTCAGTGGTGACCCCGACGTGATCGCGTGCCCACGTGGTTCGGACATTGTGAAACTTGCAATGGAGGGTGAGAGTAGGAACGAAATCAATCGTGTAAGTGTGCGCGTGCCTCCGTTCTGGCCCGAAAAACCACTCCTGTGGTTTACACAGTTAGAGGGACAATTTTTCTTGGGTGGAATCACTCAGGACGCTACAAAGTTTTGGCAAGTTGTTAGCCAGTTGGAGCCCAAGTACGCGTTAGAGGTGGAGGACATAATTGCAAACCCTCCGCCGACGGGTAAATACGAGAAGTTGAAGGAGGAACTGATCCGGCGCCTCTCGCTCTCGCAGGAGCAAAACATACGCCAACTCTTGGAGCACGAGGAGATTGGCGACCGGAAACCATGGCAGTTTCTTCGCCATCTGCGTGGCCTCGCCGGCGTTACCGTCCCCGACAGTTTCCTGCGGTCGTTATGGCTGGGCCGATTGCCGACCTATCTACAGGCAATTCTCACCGCACAGGACGCGATGGACTTGGATGGAGTGGCGCAGCTCGCCGATCGAATCCACGAGGTGACGTCCAGACACCAGGTGGCCAGTGCGTCTCCGGATTCCACGCTCGAGGCTCTCGTGAAACGCATGGATGAGTTGAGCCAGCAGGTCGCCGCATTATCGGTGAGCCGAGCTGCACCACGCGCGCGCCCACGGTCCCGGAGCCGTCCCCGCGGAAACTTCCGCAGAGCTCCCTCTCTCAATCGCCGCGACAGGGAGGCGTGTTGGTACCATCGGAAGTTCGGTCCGACGGCCCAAAAGTGCACTCAGCCCTGCTCCTACGTCGCGGAAAACTCGGAGGGCGGTCGGTAGAAGCGGCAACCGACTACTGCCCGTCATCAAGCCGCCTTTTCGTGACCGATATCCCGACGAAGACGCGCTATCTCATCGACACCGGGTCCGATCTTTGCGTCTTTCCTCGGACGTTAGTGAAGGGACCAAGGGCGAAGTCCAATTACGAACTCTACGCCGCGAACAACAGCGTCATCTCCACGTACGGTTGGTTAGTGGTGAATCTCAATTTGGGCCTCCGGCGGGAATTCGCGTGGCGTTTCGTGGTCGCCGATGTCTCCAAGCCAATCATCGGCGCGGATTTTCTCCGGTTCTACGGTCTTCTCGTCGATATGAAAAATCAACGCCTTTTCGACAGCATCACCACGCTCCACGTTGGCGGCAGGGTCCCGCGTGCCCCTATGGGTCA
The DNA here is from genome assembly GCA_028673005.1 of Tanypteryx hageni. Lineage (NCBI taxonomy): Eukaryota > Metazoa > Arthropoda > Insecta > Odonata > Petaluridae > Tanypteryx > Tanypteryx hageni. The sequence goes on from CM054113.1 coordinate 223,066,629, forward strand.
CATCAAATGCGTAACCGGCGGCGGTAAATACCATACCCTTCTTTCGCAGTTTCCCGAGATAACGCGGCCTGCAGGAATGCCAAGGGAGCCGAAACATTCCACGGTGCACCACATCCGCACGACTGCCGGTCCTCCCGTCTCTTCCAAGCCACGACGCCTGGCCCCGGATAGGCTTGCCATTGCCAAGAGTGAGTTCCGAGCAATGTTAGCCGCCGGCACCGCACGGCCCTCCGAGAGTAGCTGGTCTTCCCCCCTCCATATGGTACCAAAGAAAGGCGACGGTTGGCGCCCCTGCGGTGATTACCGCGCCCTGAACGCGCGGACGGTGCCCGACCGCTACCCCGTACCCCATATGGAGGATTTCTCCCACAATCTAGTAGGTAAGACTGTTTTCTCTACAATCGACCTCGTTCGGGCGTACCAGCAGATTCCTATTCATCCAGACGATATCCACAAAACGGCTATTACCACTCCCTTTGGCTTGTTTGAGTTCCCCTTTATGTGCTTTGGATTGTGTAACGCGGCTCAAACCTTTCAACGATTTATGGACGCGATATTAAGGGGATTGGATTTTTGTTTTGTGTACCTCGACGATGTGCTGGTGGCCTCTACCTCCGAGGAAGAGCATGTACGGCACCTAGCAGAACTCTTTACGCGCCTACGAGAGTACGGTGTACTGGTGAATACCGCGAAATGCGTCCTGGGTCGCCCTACAGTGACATTTTTAGGCTTCGTGGTTTCCGGGGACGGTGTAGCGCCCCCTCAGGAGAAAGTGACCGCGTTGCGCGATTTTCCCAAGCCGAGTGACGTAAAAACCTTGCGGCGATTCCTTGGTATGTTAAATTTTTACAGGAGGTGCATCCCTCACGCGGCCGCGCTTCAGGCACCATTGCACGCTGTTTTACAGGGCCGACAAGTTAAAGGGAACACACCCATAGAGTGGACACCGGATTTAGATTTAGCGTTCGAAAATTGTAAACAGAGCCTCGCCGTTGCTACCCTCCTCAACCACCCGGACGTCACTCTTCCGTTGGCGTTGTTCGCAGACGCGTCGGATTTCACGTTGGGCGCCGCTCTTCAGCAGCATACCCCGCAAGGTTGGCAACCCCTAGCCTTTTTCTCCCGGAAGCTGAATTCCGCACAACGCCAATATAGCCCCTACGATCGCGAGCTGTTAGCCATTTACGAGGCCGTACGTCACTTTCGACACATGCTCGAAGGCCGTCATTTCATTGTCTATACAGACCACAAGCCGTTAGCTTTTGCCTTCCGGCAGAAACCGGAGAAGTGCTCTCCGAGGCAATTCCGTCACCTGAATTATTTAGCACAATTCACAACGGACATTCGCCATATCGCCGGGAGTGAAAACGTCGTCGCCGACGCCCTCTCCCGCGTCGACTCACTGACGCCCGCGATCGGTCACGAAGCACTAGCAAGGGCGCAGGCTGATGATGACGAACTAAAGGCATTGCTCCAATCGGATTCTTCCCTCGTCCTCCGGAAGGTTTCTCTTCCCGACTCGGAAGTAGAACTGTATTGCGATGTGTCCACCTCCATTGTTCGCCCGTTTGTGCCTGCCCCACTGCGACGGCAGGTTTTTAATTCTGTGCATAACCTTTCCCATCCCGGCGTCAAGGCGTCCGCTAGGCTCGTCTCCACACGTTTTGTTTGGCCCGCAGTGCAGAAGGACTGCAGAGAGTGGGCGAGGGCGTGTATCCCCTGCCAGCGGTCCAAGGTGACGCGACATGTTTCCTCACCCGTAGGCACTTTCCCTACTCCCGTAGGCAGATTCGACCATGTGCACCTAGACTTGGTTGGCCCCTGGCCCCTTGCCCGTTTCCAGAGGTTTCCAGTACTGTCTGACATGCGTCGATCGCTTCACCCGTTGGCCGGAGGCTATCCCCATCGCAGACATCACGGCAGAGACGGTGGCGAGAACCTTCTTCCGCGAATGGATGTCGCGGTTTGGCATGCCGCTCCGTGTAACTACCGACCAAGGACGTCAGTTTGAAAGTCAGCTGTTTCGGCAGTTGGCAGATCTCTCCGGCGCCACACATCTGCGTACAACAGCCTACCATCCAGCCGCCAACGGGCTCGTAGAACGCCTCCATCGGCAACTGGAAGCCGCCATCCGATGTCATGAAACGGCAGATTGGGTGGACGTCGTGCCGGCAATACTGCTTGGATTCCGAGCTGCGTGGAAGGAGGATCTTGGGTGCACGTCTGCCGAATTGGTGTATGGAGAGACACTCCGGCTCCCTGGTGATTTTTTTTCACCGCCAGCTGGCCCGGTCCTCGTGACGCAAACAAATTACGCCGTGCAGCTGAGACAGCGCATGGGGCATTTATGTGCCAAGCCTGCTTCTCGACATGGTGAGCGTCCAACATTTATCTTCAAGGCCTTGCCATCCTCATCGCATGTTTTTGTGCGAAATGATGCCACACGGGCCGCATTGCAACCAGCCTATGAGGGCCCATGTGAAGTCCTGCAGAGAGGTGAGAAGAATTATGTGGTGCGACTCCGTGGCCGTGAGTTGCGAGTCTCGGTTGATCGGCTCAAGCCAGCATTTCTCGCAGCGGATGATGCCCCAGCTGCCACTACGATGTCACCAGCAGACACCGTGTTCAACCGCCCAGGAGATGCAATGGATTTTCCAGCCCTGCCTGGACAGCAGATGACGCGGGCAGGGAGAAGAGTTCACCTTCCTGCACATTTACTGAACTTTTCCACCTAATTCACCCTTACCTCACCTGCATTATTGTTTTGTTACCTTTATTTCTCCTTGTTTTGCCATCATTCCTTTCTATTACAGATAGCCTTAAGCACTGCCAGAGGGGTGATGTAGCGGTCATAGCCATTAACGCCTTCGCGGCGCATAGCGCTTAGGAATTGTCTCCGCAGTTCCCGGCGACGCCACCAGGGGCGTTAGAGAGAAGAGAAGGTACGCCGGCGAGGGACGACACTTCCACTTCCGCCTGAGTCTTCGCCGGACTAATATCAGCCAGCGTCCGGATGAGTCAACGTGACACGCCGGACGAGTATCAGCCAGCATCTGCCACTGCTATTGATTGTTATCGTTTCGTTGTTATTTATTGTAATGTTTGTTAATCATTAAACAGCACAAAATCCATTTCGTTCGTTTCTGTATGGAAAAACCCCTTCACTAAGTATACGTTTCTAATGGAGGGGTTATAACCCCCAAACCCCACTTCACGCACACACACAGACATCATCGAGAAAATGGTCAAAAAGTGTTCAGAGGACCTCAGAACGTGTATTTCCGTTGAAATCTCGAAGTCGATTTTTTTCATGAAAACAAAACTTTCCCCTATACTACGTATGCGGAAAGTAAAAATTGGTATTACAAAGTTTTCTCCTAATTAGACATTGTTTTTACTTTCTCCATATGTAGTATAGGGAAAAGTATTGTTTTCATGAAAAAAATCAACTTCGAGATTTCAATGGAAATACGTTTTTAGGTACCCTGAACATGTTTTGAACATTTTGTCGATGATGTCTGTGTGTGTATGTGACAGCTTTTTTGTGAGTGCTCTAACTCAAAAACTATTAATCAGATCAATGCGAAATTTTATATTTAACATTTTTATGAAAGTCATAAGAACTGAATTGATTTTGGTAAAAATCGGTCAACCAGAAGTAGGTTTACTCTTGTCACTTAACCGTTATTTTGAAATATTTGATAAATGTAAAAATGTATTGGAATAAAAGTTGTAGGAAATTTAATTTTCTACAACCTTTGTTTGAAACATTTTCCCACTGTTTAAGAGATATCTTATATTTGTAGCTTGCCACCTACTGTAAACTATTGTTAACAATTGATGCTTAGTTACATCTTAGTAATGCTCCTTTTTATTTTTTTAATTGTTGGAGATTTGTGGCTATATCCAATAACAGAAGGCTATGGTTTGAGTTTATTTCTGTTCTTTGTAAAGTCTAAAGTTTTCTCGCAGTTTCTTAAAATATTTATTATTATGTAACCTATTTGGAATTTTTAGAAATATTACAGGTTTGGAGAAAGTCATGTGGTGGCCACATCAGATTTTTTATTGTGGTCATCTTAAATTTGAAGTTATCTTCCTTTCGGGTAATATGGTATATCTGTTCACATGCAACATCAATGTCTAATTTGAACATTTGAAGAATATATAGAAAATTTCCAATTTTGGATTACATGCAAATTTGTATTTTTAGTAGGAATTAAAATTGCTTTACAGTACTGTCTTTTTTGAAGGTTGATAAAGTTTTTATATCTGTACATTCAGGTTAATGTAAAAATCAAGTACAGGTAACTCTCATTCAATGGACGTTCGGTGAACAAATTTTCTCTTTAACGAATGAATTGAATTTTATAGCTTTACTTTTTGCTGAAAATTCTGTTCACTTTAATTAAGGTGGCCAGACATCCTCCTTTTGGAAGGACAGTCCTTTTTCAGTCGCTGTCCTCCCTAAACCTTTTGTCCTTCCATGTCCTCCTTTTTGAACATTTCTCTGCCTTTGTCCTTCCTTATACTCAAGCCATGCCTTCTTTTAATTTGTGTATTCACGGAGCATTTATATCTACTTTGGGTATAAATTTATGAGTTCCTATAGATTAATAGACCTTTGTTAACCAATATTATGTAATTTTTGTGAATTAGCTGTCTTTGCTTTTACCAGTTGCATTGTTATACGTGCAGGGAGTTGGCATCTTTCTCCCAAGACGCAATACTCAGTGTATGCTAAGCTTACAATGTACAGTGTTACTTACAATGTAACTATGTATCCCATGTATCATGTACAGTGCACAATGTATCCCATATCTCATCCTATTTCTCACGATTTATTTCGTAAAACAAAGTCAATTCACTATTCCAGTTCACTCAGTCGCTATCGGGAATGCAGTGGAGTTGAGTGACTTCAGTAGATTTTGGTCTCTGTGTCCACTAGTTAAGGTCTTACAACTTCTTACTGCTTAGTTTGTTTTTTCTCTATCAGTGAAGTGTGAAAAAAAAGTCACATACTATTTCCTGCCCGAATGAAAGCTTAAAAGTGGCAATTACTTCATTATTCTTCTATTCTATATTTTTAAATTAAAATATAATTGTCTTCTTTTAATTTAAAATATAATCCTCCAATTTTTTATACCTACTGATTTTTTAAATCTTTGTGGTAATACCCAACAAAATGTCTTCAACCAAGAAAAGAATGGAATGTTAGCTAAGGAATTTCCTCATTTAAGAACAGTTGGAAATGATGATACTGTCATCAAATGTTGTGTGAGTTCAGCAGTATTTAGTATCACGGTCAGTGGGCATTCAAGTATTATGAAGCACAGTCTTTCCCAAAAGCACCGAAGTGTTCTTAATATAGCATCCTCCTCACATAAAGTTTTCAATTTTTTAAAAAGTGCAGATGTGATTGAAAGTGAAAAGAAGTGCTAAGGGAACTTTAGCTTATCACACAGTGATTCACAATCACAGTTTTAAAAATATGGAATGCCCTTCAAACTAGTCCAGAAATTATTCGAGAGGAAATTCAGTTGCAGCAGAACTAAATGCGGAGCAATCGTCAATTATGTATTTAAGATTTATGCAATAGAAATTTTGGAAAATGATCTAAAAGAAGTTAATTTTTTAATCCTGTTATCTGATGCTTCTAATCACAGTGTATCCTATTTTAGTTCGTTATTTCAATTGCAAAACTGGGATGGGTGTAAAAATGTTAAATTTAAGTTTTATAAAAGGAGAAACATCAGATTTGCTTTCAAATCACCTAAAGGAAGTAATTGATGGGAATAAATTCGATCCCAAGGTTTTTGCAATGTCGGCAGACACCACAAATGTCAATTTCGGAGGCTTAAATCAAAGAGGTGAGAACAACATACATAAAAAATTATGAAATTGCTTGAAAAGGAAATCATTGGAATAGGGTGCAATGCCCATGTAATATCAAATGCAATCAATACCGTCTCAAGTCAAATAGCTATAGATGTAGAAGTACTCCTTCCACAAATATACTTACATTTTCATCATTTCACTGTGAGAGTAGAGAGTCGAGCTAAATTTTGTGAGATCGTTTCAGTCGAGTATAAGAAATTATTAGGTTACTCAAAAACCATTGAACATGTTACTCAATTATTTGAATCATTAAGGTTATATTTTTTAAGTTTAGATAAATATCCCAAAGTTTTAAAAGATTTTTTTGAAAATTCACTAGCTGAAATTACTCTGCATTTCATGCGTAGTCAAGCAACATTGTTTCAGTCGAATGCAGATAATTTATTGAAGAAACTAGAAGACAAATTCAACAGTTAGAGGGGCATTCACAGACGAGGTTCAACTATTTTATAGAAATTGTCTTGATTATTTGATCAAATGGACAAAATTTCTGGTTGGAATAAATGTTTTTCAGTGGTCTTTATTAAGAAAACCAATAGAGCGGGAAAAAGTAGTAAAATCAATTAAATTTGCGAATAAAGTGTCTCTCATAAAGATTGATGACAATACAATGTTTGATGAGGTTCAGAGACTACATGAGTACTGCTCAGCTAAGAAGTTTTCTGAATGGTCTGAAAATAAAATAGAAGTCGACAAAAGATGGGTGGAAGTATTTCAGTTTTTAAAACCAAATATCTTCCTTGTATTAATTTATAGATATTGGTTGAAATGGCTTTATGTTTACCTGGGACAAATGTATGTGTAGAGCGTGTATTCTCATTAATTAATGATGTGTGAGACAGTGTAAAGAGCAGTCTTTCTTTGGAAACATTGACCTCAATCATAATAATAAAAGTTAACATGGATTATAGCTGCATTCAATTCTCAGAAATGTTAAATAATAATGACAATCTTTTGAAAAAGATCCACAGAAATGACAAATCTTTCAATACAAAACCATCAAAGTCATTATTAGATTAAAAATACTTCATTTTTAAAAACATGCTACATACTTCAGCCTCTTGAGAAAAGATTTGTTTCAATAAATATATATTTTGAATAAATATTGACTCATATAAAATAATTTTCAAGCAATCAGGACATAATTTAGAATAAAAACAATTTGAAGGATTGAATCTACTATTTTCAATTTTAATTGCTTTTGAAATTCGTTTAAAATTTTCAGTGTTGGGGTTTATTTTTCTTGAATGTGTAGAACATATGTAATTACTAAACACTTATGCTTAAAATTTGTGTAATTCACCTTTGAGCCTCTGAAATTGACATTCGTTCAATGCGATTTGTCATTATGTAATTTGAGTGTTTTACTGTGAAAAATTGCCTCTAAAATAATATAGAGGCACTCATTATTTTTCTTGAAAGCTTACAGCATTTTTTTAATAAAAATTTTCATATGTCATGAGACTTGTAATGTATGTTCTTTGACAACCTTTATTTTGTTTGAAAAAATATGAAATAAAGTATATAAACAGTTTTTTTCATGAAATGTGTCCTTCCTTTTCCTTCCCTTTATCCTTCCATTTTGTAAAAAAAACAGGATCTGTCCTCCCTTTTGGAAAAACTATCTGGTCACCTTACTTTAATGAAGTAAATAACATGTATCCTACTCAGATTGAAGAAACTCGGATGTTTACGAAAGCTTTTGGGGGTCACAAAGATTATCTTCTTTATCCATTGATTCTTTGTGTGTCCACTTTACCACAAATTTTTTCTGTTGCCTGGATTTCTTGAGAGACTTAATATGACATCACCAAACGTGCTGTTTGTTACTCAAAATATATTTAAAAATATCCACTTAGACTTGAAGGACCTCTTGTGTACCAATAAGGAGGAAGTGCACTATGCAGTGTTTCCCACAGTCATTCTATGCTTCAGTTCAGTTTTCTCACAGTTCATACATAATCAATCATTACATCACGAGGATTTGTTTTCAAGTCATTGCCGTGGCCACATTTATCGTACTTTGTCTCGCTGTGAATCTTTTATAAACACATTTCTTATTTTTACCCTTCAATTGACAATGAATTTAAACAGAAAAATCATGATTGTTCAACGAATTCCCATTTTACGAATGCATGTAATTCATTGAACGAGAGTTGCCTATAGATGCACTATCAGAAAGCTCAAATTGCTTGAGTTCAGCATCTTTAAATGTTTTCTCCTGAGATTATTAAACAGTCATTGACAAAAAATTTATTCAAAGACAAGAATTTGTGATTGATTTGTCCAATATAGTGATTATAATAATAATTTTGGGTGTGGTGGTGGAGTGCCTTGAGCCTTGGCCCTCCATGCAGTGGTCCTGGGTTCTAACCTGGCAGAGGTAGGATTTTTTGATGTGGGAAGCCCAGTCCCCTACTTGGGCAGCCTGAGGAGAATGCAGGGCAATGCTCCGCCCTTTGGAAGGGTTGTTAAGCAGTTGGCTCTCTTAGTGCTCTTTATAAGAGTAGGTTAATACTGGCACCGGATTTGCCTTCTCCCTTCTGTATGAATCCAGTATGGAAGGTAACAAGAAACCTCCACACCATATATGTACTCCCTGGTTGGCAAGACTACACTACTGATGATGATGAATAATAATTTATTTATCCAGTGTTTATGATTAATGTATTTATAGGACAAGTCAAATGTTTTCGTTGTATGTGAGTAAAAATGATGGTGGATCTCTATCACAAACAAACCTCAGACAGAAAATATCACAATTGTATGGAAAATATGTTGCCTTGTTCCTGAGTTGGATACATTATATTTAAAGTAGATGTCGGTCTCGGTGGCAGCGGGGTAACGTTTCGCCTGCCAATCTGAAGGTCGCGGGTTCGAATCCCGCCTAGGTTTTTTTTTTCTCCACCTAGGGCATGGATGTGTGTGTTCGTCTATTGTTATTGTTAACACATTCCACTGTAAAATGGCTACAAAAGCTGTATGTGGAGTTATTGAATAAATAAATAAAATAAAAAATGTTTAAAAAAAAGATTTACCTTGGTTGGAATGGCTTTCTTAATTTAATGCATACTCGAGGTATTAAAATCTAAGTTGTCTGTAATTTCCTCTATATTACAGTAATTTTTTCTTTCTTAATATATTGTACTAGTTGATATTCTGTATATCACAGCATATAAGTCAATCCAAAGTATTAGTCGACCTTGATTTTTCGGCTTAAAAAATTCATGTTTTAGCATATACTCGCTGTATAAGTTGACCTTCATCTTTCAGTTTATAAGTATTTTAAAAAGTAATTTTTCAGATAAATTTCAGGTCTGATGTTATCAAATGTTTAAATAAAACATGAATATAAACATCTCAATTATGTATAGATTGGAAAATATCCAAGTAATCCCCAGTGTTCATGTAACATATTATATCACATTATATTACTGACAACAAATAGACACCATCATCATGGCATCGCCTGTGGAAAGGATGAAATATGAAGCCAGTTTTAAGTTAAAAGTCATTAAATTTGATTAATGTATGTAATGTAACAAGCCAAACATTTTCACTGTATGTGAGTAAAGAAATGATGGTGGGCCTACATCACAACCTAACCTTGGACAGAAAGTACCATAACTGTATGGAAGATATGTTGCCTCATTCCCGAGTTGGATACATTATATTTAAAGTGGATGTTTAAAAAATTATTTACCTTGATTGGAATGGCTTTCTTAATTTAATGCTTATTCTAGGTATTAAAATCTATGTTGTCTGTAATTACCTCTATATTGCAGTAAGTTTTTCTTTCTTAATATGTTGTACTAGTTAATATACTGTATTATATCACACCATATACCACTTTAAATATATTTTTTATGCAATAGATAACACAATGATACTACTTATCTCTTGGACTGCTGTGTTTTTAGATGTATACGCATAAGGTAATCTTTGCTCTGCTTAGGAGATGTTTTTTGTAGGCTAAAAGCAGAAACTACTTGATGATTCACACATAGCTCTTCTTTCTTGCTTATAAGTAGTTGCACAAAAATGTGAAAATGTTGTTTGGATGACAGCCAAAATGCAATTATCATAAAGCAAGTGTGCACCATTGAGAGGGCCAGTGAAGAATGGATTCTGAAAAACAAACTCAAAGTTGATAAGATTCTCCTTTGCCACATTGTCATTTTGAATTTTTTAAGGAAATGATTAGAGAGTAAATAAAATTGACTGAGCAAGCCACAACTTCTATCGCTAAAAGAAGGCATTAGAAGGTATTGAAAAAGGAGGTTTACAATGAAATCTTATGTGAGACGAGGGGAGGGAGTGACCCAAATGCTGATGGTTGCTGACATGGGGAGATGGGAGGTCAAAAATTGCTATACATTTGCTGTCATAATACTTGAACGGCCCCCTAGTGAATAAATACAATCTGTAAAATTTTATGTGCCATCAGGGGCGGCTTGTGGTGTCAAAAAGAAGGAAGACTGCACGTCAACCAAAATCTACCTACATACCTATATATGAAAACAAAAACTTACTTCATGATGATACTGGAGGTCTAAAGTAGTGGTTATCGGACTGGCCAGTAATTGAAGTCAAATCGTCATTTTTTAGAATCTGAACTGTGTACGCTGGACTCATACTCACTTAACAAGTAAATACACACAATATACACAAGCACAATAATCTTCCCTAGTTATATGTAACACTCAAGAAGTGTTGACACTTGAGAAAATACATTGGCCTAAGAGCAAGAGACATCTGAAGGCATATAATCATAGCCTATATCTTGCACTGGCTTTCGTGTCGAGAAATGCCTCTTCTCAGCATTATAAAGCAGCATTGTAGAAGCCGCAATTCCATTTTTCGGGTTCTTAAAGTTGGCATCAGACGCCTTTATGAGTATTCTTTGAATGATTGAGGCCCCCCCATCATTGATTTACTCGCAAAAATAACTTATGAACTACAGAATCGTTACAAAATAAACGGTAAAGGGTTTATATTTGACCCCTAAGATATTCCAAATGTATCAAAGATACAGACGAGTCTGATTTTCCTTCATAGCAGCCCACCTAACACATAACTAGATAGCTATGAAAGTCATTTCCCCCTAATATCCAAAGTATTCGACTTTATATCAGTAAAGAAGGAATAACTTTATAGAATGCTTTAGGATAATCGGTGTACACAGCATTTACTTGGACGTTATCATTGAATGGTTTATAAATACTCAAACTTGTCCGCACTCCATAGAGGAACACTTGATTTGGTAAATAAGATTGTCGATATGTTGGTGGAAACAAGCTGTAACAGAAATATTTTCTCGATCGACGCAAATAACTGGCTAGTTGGACTAGCGTCTATAAGCTTTACTTTTAACTCCGGGTAAAAATTTATAAATAACGAATGGTGGGACTCGCAAATCGTAAATGGCGGCACGAACAAATGAAGTACGTAATAAGATACTTATCAGGTCTTACGAATATGGATGCTGCTCAAAAACCTTTGAAATTACCATTTGTTCGAATTCATCTCTGTTTATCCTAAGGAAAGAAAGTTTTATGTAATCAGTGTTTTGTGTATATTTTTTAGAACTTTCTTCTGTCTTAAGTTTGAAATGGAAGCGAAACCGCAAAAAATGCCCAAAGTGGCAAAGGTGAGTTCTGTTTCATGGTAATAATAACTCAAGATAACATTTTATTGATCGGAATTCTGTTAAAGTATGTTTATTTTTCAGGTGAAAAACAAAGCTCCCGCAGAAATTCAAATAACTGCCGAGCAGTTGCTTCGCGAAGCGAAAGAAAGAGATTTGGAAATCCTACCTCCTGTAAGTTACTTTTCCAAGAACTATTGTTATTTAAAGCAATGATAATACATTCAGTTGGTATTTTACCAGATATTATTCTGAGATTTTAATTTATTTAACAATTTTGAAATTACAGCCTCCTAAACAAAAAATATCCGACCCAGAAGAGCTTGCTGATTACCAGCATCGCAAAAGAAAACTTTTTGAGGACAATATTCGAAAAAATCGTACCGTTATCAGCAACTGGATAAAATATGCTCAATGGGAAGAAAGTCAAAAGGAACTGCACAGGTAAATTAATAATTTCATTCAGAACTAAATGTCAAAGATTCCTCTTGATTTTTATGTCAATTCTTCAAATATGTAGTATTTTTGAGCTTTAACAACCCTTGTTCTAATCCAACCAAATTGAAAATGTAATCATGAGAATGTTTTTATTTTTCAAACAGAGCACGCTCTATATATGAAAGAGCTCTGGATGTTGACCATAGAAACATTGCATTGTGGCTCAAATATACTGAACTGGAAATGCGGAATCGGCAAGTCAATCATGCCAGAAACTTATGGGATCGTGCAGTTACCATTCTTCCAAGAGCCAATCAGTTTTGGTACAAATATACTTACATGGAAGAAATGCTGGGAAATATTGCAGGTTATTTGCATAAATCACATGAAATTTGTGATATTAAAGTCTCTTAGAATTATTGTGTTTAAATTGTCACTTCTCTGTAATTTACCCTTGCAAAAATGTCTTCCCTTATTTTTAAAGCTGTATCTCAGAGTAATGCAAACTTAAATTCCTTCAGTACATAATTTTTAGATAGGCTTTCAAATTTAACGATTTCGAAAAATGTCTTACCGTATGTGAGGTACTTCATTATTTGGAAAATATGACTTGTCAGTATAAATTTGAACTGCATTTTAATGCTTCTAGTTAAAGTGCATTTGTGAGATAATTATAATGAAATTTTTGTTCCATGTTGAACATTAAATAGCGAAACAAGTAAAATTTTTGAAAACTGGGTAATTAACTTTGTTTCATAATGAATAATAATTAAAATATTTCTTGAATTATTCAACATAAAAAGAACCGTTCAAGCATACTACTTTATTTACTAGCTGCATAAAGGTACTGTTGATATATTTGTTTTGTTCATGTCATTGTACTAATGTTGTGTTTGACCTTTTTTTGTAAGTTCTAATATGTGATAATAATGAGATTTTAACCTTTTAGGGGCACGGCAGGTTTTTGAAAGATGGATGGATTGGGAACCAGATGAGCAAGCTTGGCTCACATATATTAAGTTTGAGTTGAGGTACAAAGAGATTGATCGCAGTAGAGCCATTTATGAAAGATTTGTCTATGTACATCCCGATGTAAAAAACTGGATCAAATTTGCAAGGTAATGTTATTCAAAGCAAAATAAACTGCAATATATATTGCACAAACTTTCTCATATACACGTTTGGTCGCACTACACTCTTTGCCCGGAAATTAACTCTGTGTGCTTGGCAATTAACTGCCAATTATGTTAATAATGCGTAGCAACAGAACCAAAGTGATTGACATCATCAACCTCTCACATCTATCACCTCTCACTAATAAGCATGTGGCATTAACAGAGAAGTACGGAATTTTAGACTAGGGAATCTCGGGTTCCCCTTTCCCACTGACACGTGCACTGAGAGTCTTGTACAGAAATAATGCCACTGAACGATATATAGTAATTTTTTGTGACATATGGCTTAGTTAATATTATTTTTGACATCATGGATGGATTTTAATCGTGATTCTTAGAGCCATTTTTGAGTAAATCGAATTTTGTTTCAAAATATCCAAGAGTAAAGTACCCTTAAGTGTTGTGCAATATCGTTTATCTCTTCAGAATGTCTTTTGTGAATGATATTATCCACAAATATGAGATATCATTTGATTTAGCTTAACTGTAAGGCTGTAGTAACATTTTGAATGGATCGCGGCAGAGGCGTGATGTCATAAGGCTTAGGTAAGGTAGCTTAAAGTACATTGTAATGTCACTGCCATGTAGTGATTTCTAGAGACATATGTCTTATGCAGTTTTATTTGTGACATCAGGCTCTATGATTGGATTGATTTTAATCAAATTCTCTAGAGCCATTTTTGAGTAAATCAAATTTTTCTAAAAATCGCCCTTTATTTTTGTGCAATATCATTTTTATGAAAAAAGGGTCTGCAAAAGATGATATGTTGCATAAATATGAGATATCAGTCAATTTTATGTACACATTTGGGCTCTAGAATACGGTGACCATACGTCCCATTTTCTAGTTAAGTGTCCTGTTGTCCTGATAAAGTTAAAACGGGACGACAATGGTCCCATTTTTCCGAGAGTGCTAAAGTTACATGAAAAATTAATCCCACACATATGAATGGAACAGACTTTAACTGAAACTGTCGAATGATGGTTTGTGCAAGGTGAAAGAATTTCGTTAAGTACATTCATATGATTTTGGAATTTGCTTTAGCTATTCCCAGCACAAGTTCAGCTATAGAAAGTATTTTCTATCACAAATGCTCTGTGGACAGATGAAAAGAACCTTTTCCTCATTGGAAAGATCAAAGTAGTGATAGTGACAAAAGCTCATTTTCGGGAACTTTCATGTAATGATTTTTACAATTTGCTTTCAAACTCCCGAATTCAGTGGCAAAGCGAGGGGGGAGCAGAGGGGAGCAGTTGCCCCCAAGCCCAGAGCTGAAGAGGCGCAAACTCATGGATCAAAAATTAACGTTTCTGTTTATAAACAATAATAATATTATAGTATATGCCAAATTAAAATGCTAGTATGGTATGCTTGGGGTTCCATCACATTCCCCACGTTACATTTGTTTGGAAAATTGTACAGAGAGCAAAGGGAGGGGGGTGCATCTCTGTGACTTGCCCCCGGGCGAAGGAGAACCTAGCTATGCCACTGTCGAAATTACTGCAAGAAATATCTTCCTTTGCAAAGTACAAAATGTCGGCGCAAGAGGATGAATCATCAATTCTCATACCAGCTTCATAACCAACCCCTTCAACAACAGCTACAAATTAATTGCAAATAAAACTTAATAAATATTGACAAAGCAAATTAATTTTTTGTTGATCCACCTATATTTCAGGATTGTTAAGCTAAATTTCTATTTAGCCCCAGTTAGGATTATGCTTTTGAACGACTTGTTTCATTGAATTAAAATTTGTGTGTTGGCCGTTTTTTAATTTTTAAAATCTGATCACCCTATTAAAAATATTACATCAATGAATCGGAAAAGTGAAAATTTTCCCAAAAATTTCATATTGTATTTTATTTCTTTAGAAGTCTAGAAAAACTCGCTGAACCGAAGAAATTATACCAAGCCCGGTTACAGATCCCTAGACTCACAGTCTCCAGGTCAAAATGACACTGTTGGCAACCATACTTGCATCCGTAATTGGTAATAATTGAATGTATGGAATTTGACCAAGTAAATTTAAATCTTTTAACTGCACACATCATTACCTAAATATTTTTTTAATGTGTCGATGTTTTTCCTGTCAACAGAATTGTTCCAATTCTTTTAAATGATGTATTGATTGAAATAAACCAAACTTCTGTTTAAAAAATCCTGCGAAAATTTTGTCTCGTTTTTTTGTGGTAAATTTCAGGAAATGTCCCGTTTTCGCCTTTTTGAAATATGGTCACCCTACCCTAGAATGGCAAACAGACAGACTGACGGCATGGCGAAAACCACTTTTATGTACACCTAAAACATGTATTTCCATCAAAATCTCGACGTCGAATTTTTTCACGATTACAAAGCTTTCTCAATATACCTATACTACGTATATGAGAAAGTAAAACAGCTGTATTCATTTTAAGCTTACTGATTAAATTGATCAATAATATTAATTATTTTTGTATTAGTTGTTACCTCGCTTAATTCTATTTACCATATTAACTCATGTAATTGCCTCCATTGCATACTTGCCCCCCAAATTATGAGAAGAAAATAAAAGATTATATTTTTCGCTCCGTGTAATTTCCTCTCTTTTACATAAACAAGCTGTTTCTTTTGGCTGTATATATGTCCAACTGTTGAGTTTGTATCCCATTGTAAACAAATTTAAAAAGAACTCTGTAACAAAGTTCGTCCTTTACTTTAACATGATGCTTCTCATTGTTTATGCTGCGTGACTCTCTTGAAGACATTATAAAGTTTCCATAAAATGAAAAAAATAGTGTTTTTATTAGTCATTTTGTGCAGAGACAAAATACCAGTAAACATTTTAAATTGCATAATTGGTATATATACTTTATTCTGAAAATACCACTCTTATTATAAGCGGACAAGTGTGCATTTGCCCCACATTTATTTTGGCATAAAAAAATCATGAAAAGTGGAACAATTATGCAAATAAATACTGTATATGAATATAAATTTCCTCCAAATATTGAAACTAATATTCAACATTATTAGTAAATATGATAATTAAAAGTCTGTTTATTTTATTTCTTCATTAGGTAAAATTTCCTAAGTAAATTGTAATCCAGTTTAATTTGATTAAATTTTTTCCCGAGGAGTGTCTTCATAAGAGATGTGACCACAGCTTGTTATTAAAAAACAAAGATTTACTTAATATTTTTCATTTTAATAATGTTCCTATTTAAAGAGTATTGGATTGGATCTTAGGTTTGAAGAACAACATAACTTCATAGCCAGTGCAAGAAGAGTTTATGAAAGGGCAGTGGAGTTTTTTGGAGAAGATACTATGGATGAGAGACTGTTTATTGCATTTGCCAAGTTTGAAGAAGGACAAAAAGAGGTAGGTTATCCTTTTTTTTAACAGTACAATAATGGATGAGCTTCTCTCCAAATGTTATGAGAATGTATTTGTACACAAAGATTTGTTTAACTTACCTAATTTTGCATCATATCCAGGCCCGGACATAGAGACCCAGGGCCCCTAGGCAGTTAACAGAGTCGGGGCCCCCTTTTTGGTAATTTAGCAAAAAACAAACTTTACTTTTTTTATTTATTTAACGTACTTTGACTTTAGAAAATAGACAAGCAGACTTAAAAATGAAATAGACAAGTACCAACTATACTTTTTTACACATTATAATTTTTACATTTACATATAATTACAAGATTACATTGCCACGCGACGAACTTTCTTCTCTGCATAGGAATGGATGACCTCACTATAGTCCACAGACTGCGTTACTTCTGACTCTATTTACAGCACAGAGAGTGAATTAAGCCTATTCTCTTCTGTGGTAGATCTTAAATAATTCTTTACTCTCTTTAGCGCTGAAAACGATCGTTCTGCTGAACAGTTTGACCCTGGTGTACACAACAGCATCCGGAGCGCTATTCCCACGTTTGGATAAATGTCCAAAAATCCTTTTTCCTGGATGTACTTGTATAGCTCCAGTGACGATAACCCTTTTCCCCCTGTAGCCTCAGCGGACAACAAATGAGCTCGCAGGTGCAGACACTCGTTTTCCAAAGTACCGTCCAAATCTCCTGGATAGAAGGCTTCCAGGTTCCGTGCTCCGTCACGGACATCTTGAGATTCCAAACTATGTAGCTTCGTGAGAAAGTCAAACTTTTTACTTAACTTCTCGTAAGCAGAGCCACGTCTCTGTAGTTCTGCAATCAACCTGTCGATAATGACGTTGAAGACGGTAACTCTGAATCTGTCCCTGCTGGAGAGTTTGACCTCGTTTTCCTTTACTTCGTCAAACTGGACCTTTCGCTTACGTTTCCTCTTCATATCGTATGCGTAGTTCTGTTCACCGCTTGTTTCCACAGCTTTCGACTCATAATGATCAAAGGTACCGACTTTCCTTATATCTTCTAGGTATGTTACCCAGGACCGATAAAGTTCAGCGATCATACCCAGTTCGATGTTCACAGATTGCAGAGATTTGCTCACTTTGTTAAATCTTTCCAGGATATCATTCCACAGCAGGGTCAGGAAGCACATTTCCAGGGAGTCAATTGAATTAAAAAGACCTGAAGCCACAGAACGCATAGATGGTTTTTCACTTGTGTCACTGGAGATTAACTGAAGAGCTGCCATGATCTCATTCCAGGAGCAACAGAGACTTCTGCAGGCATCACCCCGAGCAGACCATCTTGTCTGAGAAAGGCTCTTCACAACTGTTGAATTTGGCTTCAGTTGAGATAACAAAACTTCTCATCTGTGTGTCGAGACCGAGAAAAAATTGTACAATTCCTGTAAAATACTGAAGAAAGGTATAGCAGCCTCATAACACTCAGCAGCACATGATCCGACAAGATTCAGTGAATGAGCCGAACAGGGGACGAAAACTACCAGAGGATTCACTTATTTTATTCTCGCTTGAAGACCGGAATATACACCCGACATGTTGCTTGCGTTGTCATAAGACTGTCCGCGACAGTTGGCGATATCCAAGTCGTGATTTTTCAAGGTCTCGAGAACGACGTTAGCCAGGTCTTCTGCTATATGGCCACAATTTGGTATGAATCTTATAAATCGTTCGACAGGACATCCCTCTGCAGACACATCGTACTATGAATGAAAGTTGATCCACGTGGGAGATGTCAGGAGTCGAGTCGACAGAGATGGAAAAATACTTGGCATGCTTTATCTCAGTCACGATCGTGCTTATGACCTTTTCTGCCATGATGTTGATAATTTCTTCGCATATTCTAGATGAGAGGTATGATGTTGTGCCGCATCCTTTGTTTCTGTGGCGTTTTATGTGCGTGTCCAGAAAAGGATTGAACTCAGCCAAAAGTTCTAGGGTCATGACATAGTTCCCACTGTTTCTCGTTCCAAATCTCTCCTGTGAACCTCTAAATGGCAATCCACGTGCAGACAGTGACCTCACAACAGCCACAATATGCCTCAAAACCTCATGCCAGTATTTTATTTCTCCTTCCGTTTGAAGAACAAGACTCTTGTCAACTCTACCGCCAACGTTCTTCCTCGCTAACAGCGTCGCACATGCTGACCTGTGATCGTCTGAATTTTCGTGTTCCTTCATCCTCTGACCTGCATTTCAGTCATTGTACCCTTCATCATTAGCTAGCGACCCCGATTTTCCAAACATCTTACAAGGGGTGCAGAACACCTTTGCTCTTCGAAAATACTAGCCAAGGCCGAGGTCGTTTTTCACCATTAGGCAATGTTCGGCTAAAGAGTGAAAGGGATAGCTACCTGGTTGTATCTGCGTACTGGCGCTTCGAAGAAGATAAATCTGCATCCATATTTTGTTTCACGCCATTTTGTACGAAGTGTTCGAGTGTGGTATCGGCATCGTCCAGTATCCACTTGGCAGGATCGTCACTAACAGATGGAAATGATGGAATCGCAAAACATGTGTTCGCATGTGATTCAGGATGTTCACCAGAATCTTCTCCAATGACTGCTGCGGGGTTTTCGGAAATCAAGTTTTGAGGAATTTGAGGTAGCTCGTCACAGTCAGACATGCTTGCCGGTTGACGGTCGTCACTCCAATCACCAGAGGCTGATGCACTGGTACTAGTGCTAGGTCTGGAAGAGGCGAAGAACGAGTCCAACTTAGGAACATTACGAAGAAGCTCTTTTTCCTTCTGCAATTTCTCCTTATTCCTTTCTCTTTTCTGGAACCTGCTCAGTTTTTTGTTGACGTTAGACATCGGTAATTTCTAAAAAATAAGAGGATAATGAGTAATAGTCACGTAATCATTTAGCTTTAATAGTAACTCACACACAACTCTTTAACACTCTACGAGAATCAACTTTCACTATCGCAGGTCGCTGTGATTTCTTTTCGCTTGATCTCTTCTCTTGATCTTACTTTAAACTGTGTCCTTGCGGGCTGAGCCCTCTGCTTATATAGTCCCAGGATAGTGGAAGTTAGTGGGGGTTCGACCAATCAGAATACATGGTAGTATCTACAATATTCCAGAACGTTCCCTAATCGAACATTCTAGAATACAGGTCCATGACATTCTAGAACATTCTTGAATGTTCCATTGCAGTGGCGGCTCGTAGCTAAAATTAGTGGGGGTGCTGCTCCAGAAAATTTTTAGCCTTTGTTTTAAAATTGTGTAAAAGGAAAAAAACATGTATGAAAAGAAAATTTATTCAGGAACTTGATAAAATCTTAACAAAAAAATCCAAACATTTTTTACTTACTTTAACTTAAATTGTTACAGTTCAAGCTTGATCTATTCATTTAAAAATGAAATCCATTCTTTTTGTTTTAATTTGCGCAAAAAGTTCAATAATTTTCTCCTTGATCTCTGGATGACAATTGAGGAAATTTTTCTCCATTGAAAGTACTGCAAGCGCATTTAGTCTTTCCGAATTCATAGTGCTTCTTAAAAAAGTTTTTATTCTTTTCAATGTTGAAAAGCAGCGCTCTGCCTCTGATGTAGTCATGGGAATTGTCAAGAGGATTTTTATCAGTTTCGTAATTTCACTAAAAACATCATCTAGATTATTTTCCAAGATAAATTTCAGCAGCTCAATTAATTTGCAATATTCATGAATATCAGTCCTACAATAGAATACTTTTAGTTCAGTTACAAGCTTTTCTTTGTCAATCATGGGATAAGCTTCAGTGGTCAGTACTATCTCTTTTGTGGGATGTTCATTCTTAAATCTAGTGAAGCATTTCTTGTTGAACAATTTAGCAGCTACTAAGTGTTTAGTGGAAGAATATCTGTCCATTATATCAACACATATATAGTTACACACTTCCTTAGCTTCTGCCATGAGTGTCTTTGAAGGATTCTCACAGTACTTTGAGTTTCTCAATTCTAAAATAGCAGTTTTGAAATCTGTTATATATTCATTAACTTTAAACACACTAATTTCTCGAGATTGCATTTGGTTGTAAATTATTTCGACATGAGGCATAATCTGATGAAAAAGCTCTAACCAAAACTTGAAATTATCATCATTCAGGTATTTTAAAATTCCTGTTTCTTCTGCAATGATTTGATCTGCATTTGATGTTGACTGAATTTCAATAAGGCAGTTTTTTAAAGGTTGCAAATTTTCATGAACTCTGTTTATGGTCCGTATGTTGAAATTCCACCTTGTAGAGGATGGACGTGGAATGCTGACGTCCATATGTTTCTTGAGAATGGACACATGTTGTGGTGATCTTGAGAAGAATGTTGGAATAGCCAGAATGTTAGAGAAAAATATTCTTGCGTTTCGTGCAATACTTGCTGCATTTCTCATTATTAAATTAAGTTGATGTGCATAACAGTGAATGAAATGTGCATTACTATAAACTGCTTTTATTTTTGCTTGAATTCCTGCTTTTTTGCCTTTCATGACATTTGCACCATCAAATGTCTGAGCTATCAGTTTTTGTCCATTTCCTTGAAGGATTATGTCCAATTGTTCTAAAATACGTTTTGATATGCCATCTGCAGTTTGATTTTCTGGAATAAAGAATCCCCAAAAACGCTCAAATATTTCTTCATTCAATACGTACCGTAGAACAAGGACCATTTGAGTGTGTTCCGAAACATCTGTTGTGTCATCAGCCATGACAGCTACAAAGGAAGCTTTTCTAATTTCCGTCCTTATCTCCTCATGGTATATTTGTAGCAGGCAGTCAAGTATCTCATTCTGAATGGTCTTAGAAACACCTTTGAAGACTGCACTGGTTTTTAAGTGATTCTTCAAATCTGAATCTAATTTAGATGCAAAATTTACTAATCCTCTAAATACCCCTGGATTTACTGAATCGTCTTTTTCATCATGTCCACGTAAGGGAGTTTCAAAGTTTCCACAAAAGTAAATGAAGTCTATTATTTTGGACAAAATTTCACGGTTCTTTCTAACTTTTATATTATGCTCATTGATTGAAAGTCTGTATACCTCACTAAGTTTCTCCTTAATACTTACGGTTCCTAAAAGTGACAGTGAAACAACATTATCAACGTGCTTCTTTGACTTCTCATGCTTTTCAGTTTTTTCTTTCATTTTGTTTATATTTCTAAAAACCATCTTTTGTCCACGGTACATCACCTCCAAACAGAAAACACGGGAAGCAAAACAGTGCATTTTTTACTTCACAGCCGCAATGCCAACTTTTCCGTTGGTACCATTCAGAATTAAAGCTACGAATATATTTCTTGTTGTTGCTTTTGCCTGGCTGAGATATTAGAATATCAGGTGTTGAACGACCTCTTTTCTTAACTGTAACTTTCTCATGGTTCATAAACTGGGGGATGGCTACTGAAGTACTGACATTAAGCTTAAGGAATATATATTGTACTACAAAAATAAAAAAAGAAAAAAGGACTCATTATATTAAATGTTATCGATAATATCAAGTGGAAATAGGGGGTGCTGCAGTTCCGCAGTGCCTATACACGAGCCGCCACTGTTCCATTGTCTTCCACAGAGTTCTAGAACATTCGACACTTTTCCAGAGTTTTCCAGGACTTTCGAGAACTTTCTATACGCATACAATATCAAAATATCTAGAACCTTCGGGATTGTTCCTGTACTACCATTCACTAATCATTTCTGGAATATTCTATCTTATGGGATTATTCTATAAAATCTTAAGACACTATACACTAGAAAATTCTATCACATTTTTTAGCTTCCGTCGCCAACACTACTCGTATCGTAACCTTAACTAACCTCAACAAATTCACGTGGAAGATAAAACCTTTGAGCCGCAAAATCGAAATTGATACAACTTTCTAACACACAATTTCAATGCGAACTGACAAGTAGTGACAAGTTATAGAATGAAGTCAGGTGCAATGCAAAACAAACAAAGAACACAAACACAGTGTTGCCACTTGACTTGTCAAAAAATTAGCTATGGTCAGTTATTTTCTATTTCGTTCGGAAAAATTGACATATTATTTTCCGTGTCCTCAATGTGTACCATTTCGGCCCCTGTTCGGGGCCCCCGCCCAGGTTGGGGCCCTAGGCAGCTGCCTAGTTTGCCTAGGCAGAAGTTCGCCGCTGATCATATCCAGTGCTGGAGTTGGGGGCAAATGACATCTAATTACCATATTTAGCCGAATTCAAGACTACCTCGAATCTAAGACTTCAAAACAGGAAAAACATTTTATGACCCAATTTCTCACTGAATGTACTTGGTGTATATTTTGAACACATGCATTCAGTTTAGGTATACTAGTTCATTCATTAATTGAAATGGTTTGTTACAAATTTTTATTTGAGAAAAAATAATTTTTCTATGTATTTTTAATTTACTGTATTAATTGAAATCTGGATCATAAGTTTGTAATGAAAAATTACAATAGATACAATTATTTTATCTTATTTTTCATTTGTTCAAAACATCATCGATTAAATGCATAACCATACTTCCTACGGTTCTACAACAACTTGTCGTGGGCAGTTGGTCTTGCATCAATTTGTCGCTTGAAAAATTCGTTGAGCATCAATACATTGCACGACAAACCCATCGCATGTCAATTCATCACTCGACAAATTAGTCGCGAGACACCGTGACTGGTGTACGGGAGAGGGACACACTTTTCCACGACAAATTTTCTTTATATTTCGATAATGCCAGAATGAATCGCAATTCTATTTGTGAAGTACGCAAGGAGAGACACGTTGGGTGGTGTCTCACCTTCCAATTCATCTCGCAATGAATTCGTCTTGCGATTTTTTGATGAGGGATGAATTGACGCACGACAAATTGACACGTGTTGAATTGACCGCTATATATTGATGGTATACCACTTTGTATATTCTTATTATTGCACTTACTCGGACAAAACAATGGGGCTTTTACCTACTACAGTATGGTTAAATTTCATTTGAAGTGTGTCTGCATTTCCAGCATCAGGCAGCACATTCTATTCAAGCCAAAGACATACTTGCCATTTCCAACACTTTTAATAACACAGTTCATTCATAATTAGAGTGAGACAGCAGTATTATTAATAGCGTATATGTTGAATTCTTGTTTAATTATTTTGTTATACCTATGCTAATGGTTATCTTTGGTAATGAGTTCAATTACAGGACATATACCTTTGCTAAAGTTAAACCTTTTATATCTATTTATTGTCTTTGGCATTTCATTATTGATTTTAAGAATTCAAATCAATTGAAAGCCATTGCTTTTGGTGCATTTTCTGTTACAGTAAAAACCTGATTATCCGGACTCCGATTATCCGAATTGCACAGGTTATTTCAATAATTGTTAGCGCCATATACTGTGACACTTGTATACATTAAAGAAAAATGTTGTAGTTCTTATTATACAGCGTGACAGGCCAGAAATGGTACATCTGACGCTTGAATCGGCTATTGTGGTGCCTTTTGTAATATTTGTTCAATTGTTACATGAGAATTGTTTTGTTAAACTTTTATTTTCTTTCTCTATACTTTGCATGCGAAGTAAATAACTTTTTCAAGAAACAATAATTTCCTTTATGTACATATTTAGTTTGAATATTGTTCCATACAAGATTGTAAAACAATACATACTAATTAATATCTACATATTAAAATGTAACGTATTTTATTTAAAATTGATTATCCAGATTTTTCGTTATTTGGACTAACTCCATCCCTGTTTAATCCGGATAATCAGGTTTCTACTGTAATTTAATTTTCTATTTTTGATAAAGATTAATTCTTCGCTTGAATCTTTATAGCATGATCGTGCTAGGGTGATATACAAATATGCCCTGGATCACATTCCAAAAGAAAGGGCTCAGGAACTCTATAAGGCATATACAGTTCATGAAAAAAAATATGGGGACAGGACGGGTATTGAAGATGTTATTGTAAGCAAGAGGAAGTTTCAATATGAAGAGGTAATGTGATCTACTTAAATTAATTGAATTTTATATTTGTATGCATCTTATAATTATTAGATGGTATTAAATTTCAGGAAGTGAAAGCCAACCCAGAGAACTATGATGCATGGTTTGATTATTTAAGACTGGTGGAGAGTGAAGGAAATTTAGAGATTATAAGAGAAACTTATGAGCGAGCTATTGCAAATGTTCCACCGACAAAGGTGTGTACTGTATTTAAATGTTTGATAAATTTTGTAATAGGTATTTAAATTGCATTTTATCTGTCTTTAATTATTTTCTTGTTCCATAAAAATGTTGAATTTTTAATATCTTTAAATTTATTCATGAAATGAATTAAAAAATTTATTTTGAAGGAGAAGCAATTCTGGAGGAGATACATCTATTTGTGGATAAATTATGCATTATTTGAAGAATTAGAAGCAGAAGATATGGAGCGGACGAGACAAGTATACCGTGCCTGCTTGGAACTCATCCCTCACAAGAGCTTCACCTTTACAAAAATGTGGTTACTTTATGCTCAATTTGAAATCCGTCAGAAGAACCTCACAGCTGCACGGAAAACCTTGGTATAACAAATTCATTCTCTACTACTTATCACATGCCTTCTATATTGCAGTAATTTCAGAAATACAAAAGGTGATTAATACATTCTTATTGTTTAATTAATTAACAATCTTTGGATATTTCAGGGTATGGCACTTGGAAAATGTCCAAAAGATAAACTTTTCCGTGGCTACATAGATCTTGAGATTCAATTACGTGAATTTGACAGGTGTAGAATATTGTATGAAAAATTTCTTGAATTTGGACCTGAAAATTGCATCACTTGGATGAAGGTGTGTTCAAATGAAAAATTTCTTCTTATTTTGGAGTACTTTATGGTTTAAAATTTATTAGTACAGTAGTCCCTTGCCATCCATGAATACTATGTTTCTGACTAAGCCTGTAGTTGAGAAAATTACAGTTGATGGGGGCCCGAGTCTATAGGAAATTAAAATTTAAGGGAAGTGATCTCTGAGAGATATACCTAAAGTTCTATAATGTATCGTTCGAGGTTGATAATAAGTATGCTATACTAAAAAAACATTTATTTTATAAAATACAAAAGAAAGAAACATTCAATTTACATATTGAACAGTTTTAATATAATGGCACAGTAACCCTGCTAATGCAGTCTGCTTGGCCTTATGCTTCAAATTGCATTGATAAAACCAGAGCTACCAAAAAAATCCTCAACTCCACCTCCTGCCTAACGTGTTTTTACCAGGTTTGCAAATTTTCTCTTTGCTATATCTCTCCTTCTGGTAAAGTTAGCACATGGCTTCTTCACTAACAATAACTTTAATATTAGTAAAATTACCTGATTAGACAAGGCCATGTGGAGAATCATGGCTATTGAAGTCTGGATACTGCAGTTTGCAAAACTATGTACAATTTTTCAACTGCGGTTACTCAAAACTGTAGTTGGTGTGGGACTATTATAATTGTTAGATTGATATTTCAATTCATTCAGACACTGATATGATAAACATTTTTGAAATGTTTCTCTGAAAATTTAGTTCAATATGGATGAAATGTGGTGTTGTTAAAATTAAAACAGAGTTTTAATTTCACTTTGACTTATTCCATATACCATTATATGACAATGACCAATTTCGATGAATGACCACCATCTCGCTATCACATCGCTATCTCCTCCTTTCCCCCGGTTCTTCTTTCCTCCCCTCTCTCCTGTTGGTAGAAAAGCCTATTTTTTTATTGCGTTACCTGATGATGGTGATCATTCTTTAAAACCTGTCATTGTTATATAGTGGTATGTAGCATAAGTCGAAGTGCTATTAAAACTTTTTCTTTTAATTTTTGTTTTTAATTTCAACAATGCCTCATTTCATCCATATTGTACGATATTCGTCTATTAATTTTATTGTTACTTTTAATACTTTGGTGATAATGAATTATGATTTTTTTCTTATTGAAATATTTTTAAGTGTGTCATTTTCTCTCCCCCAAGTTTGCAGAACTTGAGACACTTCTTGGTGATACAGACAGAGCCAGAGCCATCTATGAACTTGCAGTCAATCAGCCTCGTTTGGATATGCCTGAGCTGCTATGGAAGGCTTACATTGACTTTGAGGTTGGTCTTGGGGAAATGGACAAGGCAAGGGAACTGTATGAGAGGCTACTGGAAAGAACACTGCATGTCAAGGTAATTGGAAACTTTCTCTGTTGATGTCAAGTGTTTAAGATCTGCTAAAATTAAAAATTATTAATTTTTATATAATATGTTTTAGTAACTCAGCAACTTTTTGTTATCCCATTGAGTTAAATGATGTTAACAATATGGGAAGGTGAACTGATTTCAATTGGAATGGCTAAGTTGTTTTAGCCTTTAAAATATATGGGAATGAGCTTCATGGTACACATACAATGATAAAAGGTAACAAATCTCCAAATGCTGTACTAAAATTTTAGGGGCTTTTTAAGGCCAGTGCCAGGGACAGCAGGTCAGCCAACCAAGGTATGACAAGAGACTCCTCCGCACCAGAGACCTACAAACACACACAACATTCACACAGATCGGGTGTGCGAAAAAATTGCAGTGACCCTTGTCGTAGATGAAAAACAATAATACGGCAAACAAAAGAAGAAGAAACAAATTCTCAGACTGCATGTATCTAACAGCACTATCCCTAAGCTGTATTGTCTCCCCAAAGTACATAAACCTGAAATCCCCATGAGAGCAATTGTTTCCACAATTGATTCGCTGACCTATCATTTATCCCAATGGCTCAACTCCCAGTTCCTTAATTTAAATTTCTTCAGTGAACATTCCATAAAAAACAACACTGATTTCATTGATCGAACCAAAAACAGTTTTTAGCAGCAACGAGATTCTGGTATCCTTTGATGTAGTAAGTCTATTCCCAAATGTTCCGATCGCTGAAACCATCTCAATACTAAAAGATTGGCTAACCAGTAAAAGTCTAACAACAGCTGTTATGAATGAATATGTACATCTTACAAATCTGGTCATGGGGCAAAATTTCTTCCAATTTAACAATGATTATTGTAAACAGAATTTCGGCACCACTATGGGTAACCCCCTTTCCCCTCTCCTCACAAACTTATTTATGTCCCACTTCGAAGGAATATGTAAATCTAAATTCCCCTATTTTCTGAGGATATGGGTAAGAAATGTTGATGATATTTTCGCGGTATTTGGCATTAACTGTTGCAAAATTGATGATTTCCTTAGGAGTCTTATCAGTTTATTCCTGTCCATCAACTTCACTTACGAATTAGAATTTAATAATTGTTTACCTTTTTTAGACATAACCCTTACAAGAACCAAAAACAACACAATAGAATATAACATTTACAGAAAACTGACTTACAGTAACAATTACCTTCCAATAAACTCCTTTGACCATCGCAAACACAAACTCGCCACTTTTCATGCCTTTTATTATACACTGATATGACAATGTAGAACTAATTCATAGTAGTTTTTGTCCTAAATTTCAGTATTGACTAATGTATGATTTATAAATCTTGTATTAATATTCTTGTACCAAATGCTTTATATTCTGTCAATCTAAAATTACTCTAGAATAAATGATGAAAAATTTCAACATCAGGACATTTTCATTTTGTCTGGCCATTATTACAGTTTGTGTTGTACTGTCTGGTGATTATTTATGCTTTTTGTTCTTCTGCCTGGAAGTGTCTATGCTTGTGGATTATGGCCTTGCCTGCTAAACCTTGTGATCTCTTGTTGGGTGGTGATAAAAAAAGTGATGAAATCAGTCGAGTATGGTCGATGCTACCCATATATGTTGGTAATGTGGGAAGGTTTCTTACTTATAAATTCATAATTATGAATAATATTTATGCAGGTCTGGATGAGTTATGCTCAGTTTGAGTTGTCAGCTGTTGAGGAAGGGGAAGATGACATCAAAGGAGAGGAGGAGCGGATAGCTCGAGCTCGGAGGATTTATGATCGAGCCAACCAGTCTCTGAGAAGTCGAGGTCCATCTGAGAAGGAGGAACGTGTGTTATTATTAGAGGCATGGAGAGACTTTGAGGCACGATTAGGAGATGAGGAAAGCCAGAGCCGTGTTAAACAACTGATGCCACGGCGTATCAAAAGACGCCAACGTGTGCGAGCTGAAGACGGGGTAAGTTGAAACTAGACTTTAGCTCAAGTGCTATCTGTAAACGGTATATTTTCCATTTTGTGATTTTATTAAAAGTTAGTATGTAAAAAAATTAGCATTGCATTTTACTATTGTCCTTATTACCTGTATGACAGGTTAATTATCATTCTTTACTTCCTTAAAGCCAGAAATTCTAGGTAATATGATATCTTTACTATTGAAATAAAAGAAATTCCTACAGGAATTATGAGAAAGTCATCAAATCAAATTTTCTCCGTGTATGATGAAATAACTCATTTTATGCAGAAAATATTTACCCACAACCAGCATTTAAAAGATATAGCTTACCAAACATGATGGAAAATGCATATCTTAATTTTTTATGCATTAGGCATATTGTAGACTAAGGGTGTCCAAACTTGTGGTGAACAGGAGATGATGTATTTAACAGTATAAGTTCCCTTTTTTCCATCTTTTCCTAAACTTTTAAGAAATTTTGCTAATATTTAAAGATGAGTTATGTTTTTAATTGGGTAATTGAATAGCTGAGATTCATTCTCATTGAATATTCAAGAAGTTTTTGTATAGGTTTAAAATAGCTTAAGAGGTAGTATCATTAAACATATGATCTGCAAACTCCAGAAATTTCTTTGAGTACCATTAATCTTTAGCTTCACTGATGTGCTATTTTTCTCTAACAAAATTATGTATTTGTATTATTGATGATTTTAACCCAAAACATTTTTTGCAGAGTGAAGTTGGATGGGAAGAGTTCTTTGATTACATTTTCCCAGAAGATGAAGCAGTTAAGCCTAATCTCAAATTACTTGCCATGGCAAAGGCTTGGAAAAAGGAACAGGAAAAGATCACTCCAGATAATGAGGATGAAGAAGAAAATGATAATGAAAGCTAAAAGTCATAAACTATAAGTACATCACATGTGTATTTATTGTTAGGTTGTACATATATCACCTTTGCTGTGTTGTTTTGTAAATTTTCAGGATATTTGAGAATCACTTTCTAAAGCGGTGGTTCCCAAACGTTTTTGAGCCGCGACACATTTTTAAAGGTAAACAGGATTTTGCGACATCCCAGTCTTGTAACAAGTTTTATATATTTTTAGATACAGGCATTACAACCAATGGATGCATCCATTTCTTGATGCACTACTTAATCAACTTATTTGAAGAAAAATGATTGCCCTAATTACTCATCAACACATTCAACTCGTTGATTTATTTACTCCTAAAAATCTACTGCGACATCCCAGTGTGCACACAGTTTGGGAACCACTGTTCTAAAGGAATGCAAAGAAAACTATTATGAGAATCCAGATAAAAATTGAATGAACTGCATAATTTGTCTGAGTTTATTGTATATATATATAAGTAGGAGCCTAAGCCTCAAGTCATGTTAAGGGTTTTTTCATTGTTTTTATAATAAATAAAAATAATATTTAGATAATTTTCTAAAACATTTGTTACTTTACTACCTTTTCTTTTTGTCAATACAGTGTATCCTCGATTTACCGGACTAATTGGGGGGATAGGGTGTCTGTTATTGCCGAAAGTCTGTTAAATCGGAAAGGTCATCATGACAAAGCAAAATGCACATAAATGGCCACATCCTATTATGTCAAATGCAGTACATTAGGAACACTGTTAAACAGGAATAATATGTTTATCTAATGCGGTAAAACTGTTAATTCGAATTCAAAGAAAATGTATAATTATAACTGAAATTTCCATGCATGTCATCCATAGTCTCCCCATCTCGCCGCTTCACTTCCGATCGATGTAGTTTTTTTCTATTTATGTAAATATTCTATAAACCACGTTTTTTATCAATAGAAAAGTGCAAAAAACTAATAGATTGGAACAGTTGGCAGTCTGAAGATTTGGAACATAAATGTGACAATCCAAAATTGCCTGGAAAAGTTTTTTTTTGAGTTTCTCCTTTCTCGGAGCAATCACTGCATTCAACTAGTGATTATGCTTAAAATTTAAATTAGCACGTCTTTTGTTTCATTCGACATACCACTCCACAATGTTTTCGTATTGCAAGTTATTAATGCACAAACATCGCCGTGGCATGTACGAAGTCCTGCAGGAAATCCTATGATACTGAGAATCGAACCAATGTATCCCTAAGTGCAGCATAATAAATGAATTCATATTTCCACTGCCTCTCTCTGCCCCCTTTTAATTTCATCGCTCGGTGCTTGACATCCTCACCAAACATACTTTCCCCTAGAAGTTTCATTGACGGTCCGGGCGGGAAGTTCAAAAGTGGCGAAAATCTTATGGCAAAAACTGAAAAGTATAGAAAACAATCAGACAGGAACCAATTGTCAGGCAATAATGCTCTTTACAAACAGACTGCCCTTGGCATCGACGGACGGTGAGTGGTCTGAAATCGCGGACAAAGTGACAATAGGGAGTGAATTCTCAGTGACCAGATGGCTGTCGGCCATGAGTTTGTTAAATCCGAAGTCTGTTAAATCGGGGTCCATTAAATCAAGGGTTTACTGTATTACTACTATAATTTTTTAAATTGTAACTGAAA
Organism: Tanypteryx hageni; assembly: GCA_028673005.1. NCBI lineage: Eukaryota > Metazoa > Arthropoda > Insecta > Odonata > Petaluridae > Tanypteryx > Tanypteryx hageni. The sequence goes on from CM054113.1 coordinate 223,097,875, forward strand.
TACTATTAGTAATCATGAGACAGCTAATATTATGATATTTGTTCACATTTTAATCAATTTCATTTGATGTGTAGTTAATGGACTTGCTGAAAAGTGTTATGACAAAATATTTTTGTGGTTTTAATGAATGCTTTCATTCTTAAATGATTCATGTATAACCAATTCTTGTCCATTCAAGTCATTTTACACCAATTTTGAAGGCATCTTTTGTCTTTAATATGAAAAGATCTACGGAACTCAACCAAAACTCCAAAAGAAGGGATTTCCTGAACTGAAAAATTTAGAACCAAGAGTTAGTTAACCCTCTCGTATTTTGATGGAATGATATATTTTTTCTCGTTTCAAAAATTGTTCCAACTCTCGTATTTTCACAAATGCATTGAGAAAAAATCTTAAGTTAAAAAATTGGAGATTGCACTTATGAAGAGCATTTCAATGTTCCCGAAGAACTTTGCTGTCATTCTAGAGAGCATTACTGGACCAGGTGAGCAAATAAGACCACTTTTTTAGACTCTGGACACACCGAAACGTGTTTCCATCAACATCTCAAAGTCCATTTTTTTTATGATTACAATACTTTCTTTATATACCAAGTAGATGAGAAAGTAAACTATAAAGTCCATATCTGCATATCGAATACATGAGAAAACTGCTCGGTTCAATTTGCATATTTAGTGTCATCTCCGAATATAGAAAAAAGTGAGCTTTAATCATTTTGTGCCATTGGGCTAATGTACATGGCATTGTTTGTAGAAGTATTAATAGGCTCTTGTTTTGTCAGACCCCCACTTTTGGTATGGCAATGGCAGTAGCGGATTTGAAATAAAGCCTAAGTAGGCAATGGCCTAGAGACAGCTATAAAAACAGGATTTCAGGGTGGGAATAAAAAAATTATTATGCAGAATTTTGATGAATTTAACTATTATGATCCACAGACAGATGGGTGGACAGACAAGCTTTATACACGAGCGATTATTTTAGAAAAACACCAAAAAGGGGCATAAAAATAATTTCGCCTATGGGCGGGAAATTTCCAAATCAGCCACTGGGTAATGGATTAAGGCTCTGAAATTGCTGTCATTTTGACTCTTTAGGAATTTAATTGGAATTTACATTTGGAATATGTCAGTTTAGATTGATGCCTAGGATGATGACGGTACTGGTCAAAGATACTGTATATTTTTTGTGGGAGATCATTGATAAAAAGAAATAGAATAATAGTAGTATTATTGTTTATTGGTCCAGGATATTTGATGCAAATATAGGTTAAGTCAACAATATCATATTAACAATAATCCAATCCATTGCATGGAGGGGAAAAAAAGAAAAATATTACAGAATAGTAGATTTTGATAAAATATATATTAACTGTTATTAAATCCATCACAAAAATTCTTCTATAGAATAGTAGGTTTTATTGACAAGGTAAGCATTAGTTCTTCTTGAACGTCATGTTATTGTTTATTTCTTTCAAGTCACTTGGAAATTTGTTATATAGGTTTGCTCTGGCATATGAGTGGCTATATGTAAAAAGTTTTAGGTCATGATGACATTAAGCATAATTTCTTTTGTTTCTTGTATTGTAATGATGAATAGCTGAGTTGTACACTAACTCTAATGAAGTATCATTGTTCTTAAAAAATATAATGGCACAGCAAATACTATATATTGAGGACAGAGTAGGTTCAGTTGCTTAAATAAGGGTCTGCAACTGTTCTTTCTTTTGGCACGGTACATGTTCCTGATTGCTGATTTTTGTAGCCCAAAGACTCTTATAGCTGTTGGAGAGTGGCCCCAAGCAACAATGCCATAATTCATGTAACCTTGTACATAAGCATGATAAACAAGCTTGACGGATTCCAGGCATGTGACTAACATAAAGGGCTTAATGAGGAAACAACCTGATGCAATCCTTTTCCTCAGCGTTTCTGTGTGCTGCCCAGTTTAAGGATTCATCAATTTCTATACCTAAGAATTTTGTGCTGATGCTACCAGGAATGCTTAATCTTGCAAACTTTAATAGAGGATTTTCTTTTGGTGGGGGAAAAATTGTATCCACAAGTACTATGCCCAAAATTGCTTACCAATGACTCAGCCCATTAAAAGATAAGATTCCATGAACACAAGTGATTTGCAGCAAACAGGATTGGAAAAATTCTTGTCAACAAATTTGAGGATAATAACAAGGCAATCCAGCAATCTCAGCCCCAGAGATCTTGTTTGATTAAAATATGTATATCATCATCGGAGGATCCCCTCTTGATTGAGGCAAGCATGTACTTACATTTTTCTGTTTAGAAGAATCAAATGAGGATACATAACCATCTATGTTGCTAACGTAAATAATTTTTTGTAAACTATATATGACTTTAAAATAAAAATAGGAACAGCAAACAACCACTCACATCCCCTAACTTGTTAAATTTTGTTGTTGTTTCTTTACCCCCTCTATATGAGATCAGACAATTATCTGTGTTCATAGTTGAATGATGGAACAGGCTGATGCCTCCTTTATCCCCATCTTTATATATCCCTGATATATACCAGCAGGCATAGCAACCCAGCATATGAGTGGTCCTCAAATTTTTGGTATATGCTCTCTGAATAATTCAATCCACTTCATTCACTTAACAAATAATCTCATTTAATTTTCTTTCAGACAAAATTGGTCTGATAACCTCAAAATTTTGCATTAAACATTGAAATTAACATCTCAACAATAAAGACTCGCATAATTTGCATTAGTCCAGATTGTTAACCCCTGGTTATTCTTATAGGGTTGAGAGAACCCAAACAAATTCATGAATGAAGTGTTGTCATTTTAGGACATTAGGGACCCTTGAGGACTAAAACAATCTGTATCTTCTGTCTAACATTATGTTGTCTGTGAGCTATTGTTGTATAAATGAGTTAGTATATCAAGTTACTTATGTAACTAACCTACATTGCTTTTATTCGTATTTCTAGTTTTTATTGGCAGTTCCCATTTAGATTCCTGGGGGATGACAAATGTGGAAGCACTAAATATTTTCCAACTAATTTATTTTTTAAATTTATCCACATGGTATTAAATATCTTATATAATCTTGTATGCATTGTTATATTTAAAGAAATCTCAATATGAATATTTTAAAAACTTTTTCCAGGCACAAGGTTGATTTGATTGCACAAGACCAAGAGGGAGGATTAACAGAGGGTTAACTATAAATATCTGTAAACACAGAAAGAGCTCATTCTAAACACATCAGCAAATTAACCTAATTCATTTAGTCTCATTCACTTGTAATTTTAGCTTTAAATTTTATACTCCAAGCCTAAATTATCCCCAAGTATGGTATGATAGATATTTATTCAGTTTAACGCATGTGGACATGTCATACATCATAAAAAGTAAGTAGGTGCATCATTGCAATTTATATGCCAATGCCATGGTGCCCTAAGAAAAACTCATCAACAGATTACAGGGGATTACATAACCATTCCTTAACAATATTAATACAATGATTGGTTGGTTTTAGTCTGACCATTTCAGGTAAAGCATTATATAACCTCAGACTCAACCCAAGGAAACCATTCAGTGTTTTAGCTTTCCTACAGGAGGGCAGAAATAATTTACCAGATTGCCTAGTGTTATACTCATGCACATCACCCACTTGTGTAAAGTTATCGATATTTTCTCTTACATATTTCAAACATGCCAAAATATACAATGATACAATAGTCAGAATTCTATACTTTGCAAACAGTGGTTTACAGTGTTCTTTCTTTTTAAAACCAGCCATTATCATGATGCAACGCTTTTGAATTAGCATCACTTACCTGAGATGACATGAGCCACCCCAGAGTGATATACCATATGTAACAATACCTTGAAATAAGGCCATGTATATAATAATTCTCAGTACTTCAAATGATATAGTATCATGTATTTTTAATATTAAAAAACTTATAGATGGCAATTTCGAGCACATCTTAGTAATATGCACTTGCCATGTTAAACCACTATCAAAACAGAGCCCTAACAGGTTACATGGTACCTAGTCATTAATGGAAGATCCTTTTAGGATAAAAGTAATCTCCTGAGTTTTGTCTTCGTTTAAATGTAAACTATTAGCTTTAAACCAGTCATTTATTTGTCGAAAGCTTGAATGCATCCTATGGTCAAGGATAGTTGCATCCTGATTTCGACACATAAAGGAAGTGTCATCTGCAAATTGCATTAGCTTAATATTTGGTATCATAGCACAATGCATGTCATTAACGTAAATGGTAAAATATAGAGGCCCCAACAGCGAGCCCTGCAGCACACCATATGAGGTGGGTTTCAAATCTGAAATGTAATTTTACCAAAACACTGCTTGGTATCTATTGACTAGAATACTTTCACAGAAATGCAGGGCATTTCCCCTAATACCATACCAGTATAACTTTTCAAGTAAGCAGTCATATTTGACGGTATCAAAGGCTTGACTGAGATCACAACACATCATATTTACTTTCTCCTCATTCTCAAATGCCTCATGTATATATTTCACCACATCTGTCAACATAGCATTAGTTTCTTTACCCTTCCCAAAGCCATATTGACAGTATGATAGCACCCCATGGACCTCAAGAAAGTCTTCCAGCCTTCTTTTGAAAGAACTTTTAATATTTTTGAAAGAATAGGGGTTAAAGTTATGGGCCTATAGTTACCAGTGTTCTTGGTATCTCCTTTCCTTTTATAGACTGGAACCACTTTATTTACTTTCAACACTTCTGGGAAAGACTTTCTGAAATGCCTGGTTTATCAACAATACCAATGGTTTCACTAATTGGGACACAACAAATTTAATTAAATTTGAGCTCATATCATAGTAATCTACTGCAAATGAATTTACAACAGACATTAATATTTCATATACTTCAGTAGCATCTATAGGTTCCACAAACATACCCTTATATACTTCCTCTGCATTATCAAGGAAGCCTTTGAATACCATATCGCTTCTGCCTATATTACTAATTATTTCCTTAGGAGCATTTACAAAAAAGTCATTAAAACATTTGCAGAAATTTCAGAACATGTGACATTCTTTGTATTTTGCCCTCTACATTCCTTAATTATGTTCCAAATTGTCCTGGAATAGTTCAATGTCTGCAGTATTCTGTCATTGTTCCTAGATAATTTGGCTTTTCTTAGTTTACACCTGTATTTTTTCCTAACCTTTCTAATTTCAGAAGCCAATTTACATCAATTCTGTAAGAACTGAGGTCCAATAAGAAATGGAGCTTATTTCTAAGGACCTGTATTTCTTTACTAAATCTAAGTTTATCCCTTTTCTCTTTAGTTGTCCTTTTTTATATTTTTCTTGAAAGATATAGTTGAATAATCCCAAAAAATTTCCCAGAAAGTCCCAAAAAAAGCCTCCTGCAGGTCAGTTGACACTGTAAGGGCAGTCCAGTCTACTTTGGAAAGTTCAAGGAAAATTTTATTTTGATCAATTTAAGAAACTGACTTTCATTTTCTGGAAAATGACAATCAAGTAGAATTAATGGAGTTGGATAAAAAATCTGAAAATATACTTCAATAAAAACTTCCAGTTGAAAATGTGAATACAGATGAGTTAAAAAGTTGCATTAAATTGGTCAACAAAACAATAATGGTTTCACGAGATATATGCATAACAATGCAACAATTAAATAGAGGATAATTTGCATTAAGATTTTTTATAAAGCGCATTCAAATTGTTACAGAGCCTCAAGAACTTAAGATTTAGAATCTGCTGCCAGGATTATAATTCCACTTGCACTTACATTAATAACCAGTGTAAAGGAGTCAAATGACACAAAAAAGTTTATTGAAAATTAAAAGTTAATAGGATGAATTCAAAGGAAAACTGCCTTAAGGTTTGTGTTGAAAGTTAGTTTCCTAAATGAAGAGGTAAGATTTATTTCAATGCATACTTAAGTAAAGAAAGACAAAGTTTTAGGACACATTTATTCTTAAAGAATGGTCAAAATTTAGCTTAAAGATAAGATTTGGTTTTATGCATCACTTGTCATCTTCTCATTAAATGTTTCACTTCATCTATTCTGGAGAGATGTTAAACAATTAGTCCACATCTTCTGGCCTTACTGGATGTGTGAGAGGTATCACAGATCTCTTTTTCACATCCCGTGAAAGTGCTTTTCTCATGTCTGTAAATTAAAAATACATGCATTACTCAATGGTTTTTCAAAAATAATTTATTAAGTCAATTCACGAAAAACTGTGTATCTGCAGAAAACTGAAATTTCCTCATAAAAATCATGCACCTAGATATTAGACTTGAAAATAACTCACCAAATGCATCTTCATCGGGGTCTCCAGAGTAGTACTCCAAAACTGTTCTGTAGACAATATAGTCCAATCGCTTGTACATTGTTATTGCTCCTTTGTTTGAGACTCTTACAAATAGATCCACAAAGTAGGCTCTCTTTCTGTTAAAGACATTAGTTTTTATTCACCAAAATTAAAACTATGATTTTATCACAGTTAATTTAAATTACTTTAGTTTAATTACTTTAGTCAAAAAACATACTTTTCGGAAACAGCTTCAAGCCAAGCCATTAATGTTACAGCTAAACCAAGTCTTCTAAATTCTGGAGACACGGTAAGAGCTGTGACATGCCCATGCCAGTTCTCTCCATGGCCCTCAGCCTTCCCCATTACTGACGTAATATATTTGAAAATTAAAACAGAGATATGTAATTTTTCCATTTAAAATTTCAAATAACTTACTGTATCCCATGATTTCTCCACTTGGGGATTCGGCAACTTGGAAGTATTCTGGCCAATGAGCCAAGTATTGCATGTAGAAGGAAAGGCCATACTTTACCATAGTTAAGAAACATCTGTATCATTAACACATAACGTGGTAAATTAAAATAATGGTTATTAAAGGATACAGTTTCTGTTAATGGATCCAAATTTCTGAAATAATAAAAATTATCTGAACTGAATGCATTATCTTTAATACAGTACATAAGTTTTTTCTAATAAAGTAATAACTTTAACTTACACATTATTGAATTTGAACATATCATTGCAGGTAAAAGGTCGGAGAGTAGTCATCCTTAAAAACAGTATGTACAAAACTGACTAAGTTGTGGAGATGTTTCTTTATAAATATGACAGCAATTGTCAATGAGCATTGACTGTAAAAGCATTAATTTCTGTTAAAAACCTTAACAAATGGTAATTTATCTTTTAATGAAACAAACATCTGAATAAATCCGAATTGAAAAATGTTTCGTTACTGTTTTGTTTAAAAACACAAGCGTAAAACAGTAGAGAAGTCCATGTGAGCGTAGGTAAGTGTGCTCGTGGCTTTGTAGGTTCTGTTTAAACTTGTAAATATTGTTTTTTGTCGAAGATCTCTTTAGTTGCGAGAATGGAAAATATCTTGCAAGACAATAGATTTTCCCACATCGCAAGCGACCCACGGTTTAAAAGGGCCCCCAAGAATGACAGGAAAGTGAAAATTGATAAGCGCTTTCAGTCGATGTTCACGGTCTGTATTACAGCTGTGCTTTATGATGTTTCTTATTTTAATCTCTAAATTTAATTGCTTTATTAATTTTTAAATCTAAAATAACGCTATTTTTCTTTTCTTTTGCTCCCAGGATGATAAATTTAAAGTGAAATACGCAGTGGACAAGAGAGGTAGACCTGTTAATTATTCGTCAAGCGAAAATTTACGTAAATACTATTCTCTCTCTTCTGAAGATGATAGTAGTAGTGAAGAAGAAGGTGCTTCATCCGACTTGGGCGAACATGAAGAAATGCCAGAAGCTGCCAGTAGTAAATCTACTAAACCTTTGTGCAAAGTGGAAGAAATTAAAAGTAAACGTGATTCTAAACCTTTGTCAACTAATGAAATTCAAAAGCCAGCAAGTGAAGCGGAAAGTGAAATTAAAAAAAATGGATTTGAAGTGTCAGATATCTCGGAGAATGATGATGTGAAAGCTGCTACATTGAAAACAGAAAACAAAATCTCAGAACAGGTAAAAGAAAAGCTCAGAAACCTTGAAATAGATTATGCAAGAGGAGAAGGAAAAATTTTGTCTGACAGCTCATCAGATGATGAGTCCTCTGATGAATCTGGTAAGTGGTTGGTTTCAATTTTAGTAACGTTTACGAAATTTCAAATGAGTTATATGAATGAGTTATAATATGAAAAAATCCTTTTTAATACACTATAGTGGGCGAGTTTGAAGAGAGAATGGCCCATGAATGGGGTGAATTGGATAAAGATGCTGGTACCACAGACACTTCTACCAATCGTCTTGCCGTTTGTAATATGGATTGGGATCGCATCAAAGCGTCAGACTTGATGGTTCTGTTCAGTTCATTTACCCCAAATGAAGGATTCATCAAATCTGTGGTGGTAAGAAATAGAAAAATAGTAGTATCTCCTAAGAAAAATTATTCCTTTATTATAGCTTTATAATTCTGTCTATTTCTGATATAATTGAAATTAAATATTATAAGGTTTGCAAGCACTTATAAACTTAATAAATGAATAAGTGAGGCATTTGGCTTTGAAATAGTTGAACAGGAAGTTATGAATTTGTGATCAAGATGTCTGATAGTCATGAAATAGTTAAGAATACCATTAATTTTATTCCAGCTATAATCTAAGCTTCATGATTCATATTTAGAAAAATATTATGAAAATAATAAACTAAGCTACTTAAGGAAGAATACGAGCTTGTAGGAAGAATAAGAATTATGTATGCAGTAAAACTTTCTTTTTACATTTGGCATTTTTGACTTGTCTTTTTGCACAATTGCTACTTTTCTAGTTTCCTAGAACTTGGGTGTATATTTTTCCATCCTCCTTCAAATTGTTATAGTCCAGTTAGTGTAAGGTGTCACTTCAGTGCTCTTTTGCACGAAAGGGAAGAGAAAGTTCTGTTGTTGCTTGTGACCATCTAAGGGTACGGTCATACCGAAGATCGTGCAAGCGAGCAAGCAACAAAAAAAATAGAACATTGTTCTTTATGTAAGTGGCCATACTGATGCAAGTGCGTAAGCAATGTTGCTGAGCTTGCAAGCGATGTTGCTTTGAAAACCTGTTCTATCCTCTGAGCAATATTGCTCGACTCAACGTCGTAATACTGACTCTACGGAACAGTTGGAAATTTCAATTCATCATGCTATGGACAATTTTGAACTTACTAATGAATATGTTTTTACTAATCGCTTTCCATTGTTCTCTTTACTGCTATCCACAACTAATTAAATTAATGCCTTTTTATTTTGTAATTTAACACCTTTTTTGTAATTACCAACTTTTATATTAACTTCGCTTATATATATATATATATATATATATATATATATATATATATATATATATATATAAGCGAAGTTAATATAAAAGTTCGTAATTTTATATATATATATATATATATATATATATATATATATACATATACATATACACACACACACAATAGTTGCTACAATGTAAGGGTTTTCCCGCCTTACCCAATGACACTCCTGTCCCCCTTCTCCGACACTGGGAACTTGCACATATACATCTTCTTGACTCTTTCTCCCCGCCTGGCCTCAACCTCCGCTAACCCTATTAGCCCCCTTACAATGTCTCCTCTGTTACTTTGTAGCTATTCACACTTTACCTCACCACACTCCCTCCTTATTGGCTATCCACCCTTCCTACTCCCCGCCTCCTCCGATCATCAACCTCCCCACATCACCCTGTCATTCCCCGCCCAGTGTGTCACTCTTAGTTACTCTATCGCTGAAGAAATGTCACAAAAAATGGCTAGAGGAAGTTTTACTTCGACTTTAGATTGCAAATTATATAATATCTAGTATTTTAAGAATAAATATAAATTTATATACACATTGCCTTAATGGCAACATTTTTTTATTTTATTTTTACGTAATGGATCGTGTTGCAATTCATGTAAAACTGGTAATTCTCTGTGTAAAGTGAATAGGTTCTCCAAATGGTAACTCGAGCTAAAGCGAATTCTGTGTTATGCAAACTCATGTTAAGCAGGAACTACTTGTATGTCCAGTGATCAAGCAAGAGAAGTTAGAGATCTCCTTACCAATTATTTCTGTACCTATTTGTATTGAATAAATAAATAAATTTTAATTTTTACTTTCCCATTATGCAGTAAAAAAAGTAGGGATCATGAAAATTTTCTAAAAAAACTGTCCTGTGAGAATATTTAAACAGCGTATGTATATACTCCTAAGTAGTTAACTATCCCTAATAAGTTTCATTAATCAAATTACATTGTGCATGAGATAATGAGAGTATTCGAATTTCAAAATTCTATACCTCGAGAATTAGGAGTCATAAAACATTGAAATTTTGTGCACTTTTGTTAAATTGTAATATAAAAATTATTACAAAATTTAACTAAAATTGTAAAAGCAGTTTATAAGGAAATCAATTTTGTAAATAAAAACAAATTTTGTAAATTTCCACTAGACAAATTTATGCTGATCAGTTTTGCCTGTTACAGCATCATCAGGTGGCTTCAATTCAATTTCAATTTAAAGGTTTTTATTTCCGACAAGCCATACACAATTCATTCATGTACATACAATATACATTTCACTTATTTTTCTGTATACATGGCCTGATCAAAAAGATACTGGTGTAGACGGCTGATGCAGGTGCAAGGTACTTAGTTTTTATTATAAACTTTGGTAGTTTGTTTATTTCTGCTTTTTCTGGGGGTGGCTGTTTGCCTGGCATTTGCCCAAAGATGGAAGGGAAACCCGGTAAAACCTTCCGTGGCATAAATTGAATTTTTCAACAACAATTTTATAGATTTAACAACATAACAGTAATATTTGTTCAAACTTAAAAGGATAGTGTGTGTGTGTGTGTGTATGTATGTATGTATATGTATATATATATATATATATATATATATATATATATATATATATATATATATATATATACAACTTACGGAAAAGGAAAGGTAAAATGAATATATGGATGTCAACAAGGTGTTGGGATGAGGAAACCCAGTGAGCACTCACCAATCAGACGACCTCAGGTTGGCGAGGCTCCGGGGATGTCGAAGCGACACACGTAAAACAACACAAAAACACAGAAACATCACAAACGTAAAGCTTTCGGAACTACTCCTTCTTCAGCTACAGAGAGAGAACTGATGGCGGTGACACTGGGTGGAGGCATGGGGGTGGAAGGGTAGTACGGAAAGGTCGAGGATTGGAGGAAACGGAGGGGGTTGGGGATGGGTAGGGTGTTGGAAGAAGACAGAAAGGGTGTGAAAAGCTATCGAAGGTTGAGGCCTGGGGGAGTGAAGGAGTTTAGGAGATGGATATGCGAAAGCTCCCACTGACGGAGTTGGGGAGCCGAAGCATTGTCGGGGAGAGCGCGAATGACTCTCACTGTGAAGCAGTTGTTGAACTTTAAATTATGTTTGTTCGCATGAACGGCCACCGGCAGCGGTCGTTTGAGAATGACGCTGTTGCGGTGGCCATTCATGCGGATGTTGAGGGGATTGCTGGTGAGGCCAACATAAAAGGCGGGACATTGGGTGCATCTCAGGAGGTAAATGATATTGCGGGTGGTACAGTTGGTGGTGGAAGTTATGGGGTAGGTGATGTTAGTTGTGGGACTGGAGAAGGAGTTGCAGGGGGGGTTTATTGGGCATGTTAGACATCGTGGTCTACCGCAGGGGTAAGATCCGGCAGGGTGTAAAGGCGTGGATGCTGGGGGTTCTTTCTTCCATAGAATATTTGCCAGATTAGGGGGACGGCAGAAGGAGAGCATCGGTGGTCTGGGAAATGGAATCTGGTGAGGGGAGGATGAGAGGATAAGGTGGGCGGCTTTCAGGATGTTTTTCAGAATTTCGTGGATGCCGGGGAAATACAGGGTGGTTAGGGTGAGTTGGAGGGTGGAATCGGTGGTGGTGTGGGTATTGAGGTGGGAGTTAGGGGTGGCGGGTGCGACTGCCCGCCGGATTTGGTCTCGGATCAGATCCGGCGGGTATCCGCGCTGTAAGATGGCATGTTCGAGGGTGGAGCAGTACTCGGACAGGGAATCTCTGTCCGAGCAAATTCTCCGCCCTCGTCGGGCTAGGGCGTAGGGAATAGAGGTTTTGGTGTGGAGGGGATGGCAGCTGTTGAACTGGAGATATTGAAGGCGGTTGGAAGGCTTGAGGTGCACGCTGGTGTGGATTTTGTTTTCCCGGATGGAGAGATCGACATCCAGGAAGGTGATGTTGGAGGCAGAGGAGTGGTGGGTGAAGGAAAGCGTGGGGTGGGATGAGAGGCGTTGTAAAAAGGATTGTAGCGAGTCGGGTCCATGTGTCCAGAGAAGAAAAATATCGTCAATATACCTCAGCCATAGGAGTGGTCTGGGGGAAACGTCAAGAAAGCGTTCCTCCCATTCGCCTAAGAAGGCATTGGCATAGGAGGGCGCCATGCGAGTGCCCATCGCGGTACCTTTTATTTGTAGGTAGTGGCGCCCTCTGAAAGAGAAGTTGTTTTTTTGGAGCACCATTTCAGCCAGCTTCGTTAGGAAATGGGAGGATGGTCTTGTGTCAGGTGGTCTGGAGTCCAATAATTTTCTCAGGGCGGACAGTCCTTGGTTGTGAGGGATGTTGGTGTAGAGGGAGCAGACGTCTATAGTGGACATAATTGTGTTAGGTGGGAGAGGGGAAGGGAGTGATTTTAGGCGTAGTAGAAAGTGGTTTGTGTCTCTGATGAAGGATGGGATTTGACGGACGAGAGGTTGTAGGTGGGAGTCAACATAGGCAGAGATGCGTTCCGTGGGAGAATTAAAGCTGGCAACAATGGGGCGGCCGGGGATGTTGGGTTTGTGGATTTTTGGGAGTAGGTAGAAGGTTGGGGTCCGGGGTGTGTTGGGGATCATCAGGGAAATGGTGGAATCAGAGAGGCCTTCTTGTTTTCCCACGGAACGCAGATATGCAGAAATTTCGGAGGAGTGGCGGTCAGTGGGGTTGGAGGGGAGAGGAAGGTAAGAAGTTTGGTCAGATAGTTGGCGGAGGGCTTCGTCGTTGTAATGCGAGCGGTCCATTACCACGGTGGTGGTACCTTTGTCTGCAGGGAGGATAATAATTTTGTCGTTGCGTTTCAACGTAGAAATTGCGTGTCTTTCTGGTTTCGTCAAATTGTCATTGTGGTCAAGGAGGTCGGGAAAGTTGGGCTGGGCGACTGCGTGAATTATGTAATTAGCATATTGCTCGATGGGATGGTGGGGAGGAAGAGAGGGTGGGATGTATTGGGAAGGGGGTTTGAAGGCAGAAAGGGATTGTGGAAGTGAGTCGGGGGAAGATGAGGAGTCAGATGTGGGTGGGGCGGCTTTGAGGCGGAGTAAGCGTACGAAGGCTTGTATGTCGGCAAGGAGACAAAAATGGTCAAATTTTATGGTGGGGCAGAAGGAGAGGCCCTGGGAAAGGAGGGCATTCTCGGCGGGGTTAAGAACATGAGAGGAAAGGTTCAGGACGTCATCTGGCTGGGAGGGGTTTGCGGTATGCGTGGGGGTGAGGTCCTGCGGAGAATTGGGATGCATCCTCGGTTCGCGGGTTGAAACAAAGGGAGACCTCCTGAGAGAGTGTAGTGGGGGTGGAGTGGGGATTCCCAAAAGGTCGGCCAAGGAGGGTTTTTGGGCGAGGAGAGGCGGGGGAGGGGGGATGTCGGACTTACCAGCTGGGAAGAAGGGGAGAGGTAGGCTGAGCTGGAGGTGGCGGACGCACATAAGGGAAAGTTTGCGTATGAGTCTGTATCGGTTGGCTGCGATATCTTATGCAGCTCTACGGAAAATGGCGTCGAGATCAGCTGTGGAGTTTTGGGAATGATTGAGTTCGTGTATGAGGGTTAAACATTTCTCAAAGTGCATGTTAGAGAGTGATTTATAGTGGCGTAAGATTAGACGGACAATGTTGAGGGACATGAGGTGATATGTAAGGGCGAAAGATGAGCGGATAGCCGGAGGAAGGCCCGATAGGGGGATTCTCACGGTGAGACCTTTGGGGGGGAGGCCTAGTTCTAGGCAGCCATTGAGGAATTCAATCTGGCAAGTTAATGATGTATGTTTGCGGAGGTGATAACGGAAACGGCGGATATTTTCCATGGTGGAAAGAGAAGTATAAAGAATAAAAGATAAAGGCGATAGGAAAGTTGGTAAAAAGGAAAGGATGACAGACACGAAAGGATGACAGACACGAAAGGATAAGGTAAAATAATATAACAACTTACGGAAAAGGAAAGGTAAAATGAATATATGGATGTCAACAAGGTGTTGGGATGAGGAAACCCAGTGAGCACTCACCAATCAGACGACCTCAGGTTGGCGAGGCTCCGGGGATGTCGAAGCGACACACGTAAAACAACACAAAAACACAGAAACATCACAAACGTAAAGCTTTCGGAACTACTCCTTCTTCAGCTACAGAGAGAGAACTGATGGCGGTGACACTGGGTGGAGGCATGGGGGTGGAAGGGTAGTACGGAAAGGTCGAGGATTGGAGGAAACGGAGGGGGTTGGGGATGGGTAGGGTGTTGGAAGAAGACAGAAAGGGTGTGAAAAGCTATCGAAGGTTGAGGCCTGGGGGAGTGAAGGAGTTTAGGAGATGGATATGCGAAAGCTCCCACTGACGGAGTTGGGGAGCCGAAGCATTGTCGGGGAGAGCGCGAATGACTCTCACTGTGAAGCAGTTGTTGAACTTTAAATTATGTTTGTTCGCATGAACGGCCACCGGCAGCGGTCGTTTGAGAATGACGCTGTTGCGGTGGCCATTCATGCGGATGTTGAGGGGATTGCTGGTGAGGCCAACATAAAAGGCGGGACATTGGGTGCATCTCAGGAGGTAAATGATATTGCGGGTGGTACAGTTGGTGGTGGAAGTTATGGGGTAGGTGATGTTAGTTGTGGGACTGGAGAAGGAGTTGCAGGGGGGGTTTATTGGGCATGTTAGACATCGTGGTCTACCGCAGGGGTAAGATCCGGCAGGGTGTAAAGGCGTGGATGCTGGGGGTTCTTTCTTCCATAGAATATTTGCCAGATTAGGGGGACGGCAGAAGGAGAGCATCGGTGGTCTGGGAAATGGAATCTGGTGAGGGGAGGATGAGAGGATAAGGTGGGCGGCTTTCAGGATGTTTTTCAGAATTTCGTGGATGCCGGGGAAATACAGGGTGGTTAGGGTGAGTTGGAGGGTGGAATCGGTGGTGGTGTGGGTATTGAGGTGGGAGTTAGGGGTGGCGGGTGCGACTGCCCGCCGGATTTGGTCTCGGATCAGATCCGGCGGGTATCCGCGCTGTAAGATCGTTAATCGTTATTTTTTGCAATTTTACTAATATTATACATTTTCCACATTGGTTTAATAATGCCACACATTTCTGCAAAATTTTTATATTTGTTGGACGTTTAGAAATTAAATAACATTTATCTAAATGTTTAAATTTAAATAATTTTTAACGACCGCTATTGGAATTTGATGGATACATTGAGATATTTATTCGTCTACATTAACCATACTCTAAATAACTTAAATATTTCAGCTCTATAACTCGCCCCGTAGTATCTAAACATTTACCTATTTGTTTAAATTTTAAAAATTTTAACTGCCAAACAAATTAAAATATCAAAATTTGTATAATCCCTATTTCATTTCTTTACAAATCATACCTCTAAAAAAATTTCAGCTCCGTAGCACATTCGGAAATACATAAACCTTGAAAATTTGTTTAAACAATTGCGAATTTTTAGCGTCCCCATTGTTGCCTTTTTTCAAGATTTTCGGTTTTTCTAGTCGGTTTTGCACAAAATCCTATCTAAGAAAAAAATTTCGAATCTCCTTCTCATCTGGAAGTGCCTAAACATTAGTATCCTCCTATATGTTATGTTATCTCCTCCTCCTCCTCTGTAAGAAACGTCTATATATATATATATATATATATATATATATATATATATATATATATATATATATATATAGTAGAAGGTGCTTGCATACTGCAAGCATTTAATCGCACCTTGAAAAAAACATTAATTTTCAGAGAGATATTTCATCATGAGGAATATTTCCTTTATTCTAAAGATTTCTCCTCTCCACGGGTTTTTGTTTTTTCATTATGGACAAAAATGGAGTAAAACAATTTATAATTTTTAAAATTTTCGAAATATGATACTTTTTCCACATTGAGTTAATAATGCCACACATTTCTGCCAAATTTTAAATTTATAGTACATTTAAAAGTGAAATAACATTTATCTAATTGTTTAAGTTTAAATAATTTATAACGGCCAAAATAATAATTATATCGATAAATTGAAATAATTATTCGTTTACATAAATTAACATATAAATAATTTAAAAATTTCAGCTCCCTAACTTGCGGCATAGTGTCTAAGCATCTACCTATTTGTTTAAACTTTAAGAATTTTTAACTGCCAAACAAATCAAAATATCAAAATTTGTATAATCCCTATTTCGTTTTTTTTTGAGAATTCTACTTATAAAAAAAATTTCAACTCCGTGGCACATTTGAAAATACATAAACCTTGAAAATTTGTTTTAACAATTGCGAATTGCAAACTTGGAGTTTTATTTATTTTTTTGTCTCTACAAATAGTTGATTAGAGAATAGCTTTTGTTTTATTTTCCAGTTAAAATTCTTTGTTTTATTTTGAAATACAATTATAATGTATAAAACATGTTTTATTCCTCATTTAAGGTATATAGATATTAAATTATGATTTAATTACTTCGTTTTCTTGAGTTGTGAAAGGTTCTTTAAATTTCCAGCTTCGCTCTGTTGGAGTAATATTAAGATAATATTTCTGTATAATATGAGACATGCAGTTGCAAAGTGATTGGCATTCTACTTTTTGTAGCAAATCTTGGATTAGAACAGAAAGTGTTGGAAATTAATCTTTGTTTACATCGAGAGAAATTCTCCTGTTATGATCATTATGTGATGTGTCTATGGTGCTATTAACATTGTGTTTTGATTTTCTACATAAAATATTCATATGTTGTTTTTTTAGAGAGATCAGTATATTGGAGCATAAAGAATATAGAGCAGTGGTTCCCAAACTGTTGGTGCACCACATTTCAAAGGTAAACTGAATGCCAAGGCACCTTCACGTTGAAATGAGGTTTTTATATTTTTACATTCCGGTATTACAATCTTTGAATGTATCCATGTGTTGGCAACAGGCAGGCAGGGCCAGTTCCAGACATTTCACCACCCTGAGGCGGGCAATTTTTGGCCCACCCCTCCCCCCTCATGTTCTGTCGGTCTCTCATGATCAAGAATTTTACTTAATATAAGAGATATATTAACTACATAGCCGCCCCTGCTGTAAGACCAAACTTGGCAAGAGGGAATGGCATCGGTATGTCAACAGCCATGGCATGAGGCTGCCCCCTCGACCCTGTGCCCTGAGGCACTTGCTTACTGTCTGAAGTCAGCCCTGCAGGCAGGCCCTCTCAGAGGTTCAGAGGAGCCTGGGCCATGTTCAGATTTTGAGGCCCCTGGCCATAATTAAAATAAAAGAACACATGAAAACAAAATAAAACAATCATTAACTAAAAACAGTGAAATGTAATTTGCATAATTTTTATTTATAAAATGCTATTCTAGCCTTTTACCATGAAAATGTACTAATTATTGAGGAAAAATATAATTTTCATGCAATGTCATAGGTGATATTAAGCATGATAAGTCCATTCAAAAAAGTTTAGGTCCCCTTGAGTTTGAGGCCCAGGCCAAATTGCCCTCCTGCCTCCCCTTCTCACAGGTCATAGTCATTTTATAAGAGGAAAATTTATTGCTCTAATTACCTATCAACACATCCAAATCATTGATTTATTCACTACACAAACTTTTTCGTGGCATCCCTAAAAATCAGCTGTGGCACCCAGTTTCATCATCATCATCATGCTTCTGTCCGAAGACAGGCTTTAACTGAATTGGGAACCACTAATGAAGAAAATCTGGAGAAGATAGGTTGGGGACTGAGCACCTTGATACCATTGCTACTTTTTGAGATCTTCTGTAATGAGTACAGAGATTGCTTATTTATGGATGGATGGATGGATGTTGATGGATAAATTTTCCTATCAACGATTTGTGGTATTATGGGTAATTATAAGTTCATGATTCTCCTTTTATATTTCAAGATTTATCCATCTGAATATGGTAAGCAGCGAATGAAGGAGGAAGAAGTTAAAGGCCCGATTGAGTTAACTTCACAAAATCATGAAGATTTTGAGGAGAATGATGGTGGCAATGAAGAGGTAGGCTTTTATTTCTTTGAGTAATTTATTTAAATTTTGTTTATAATGTTACTATTATAATTATAATTTTTAAGATACTCAGATGTGGGCATTGTTGCTATCTTTTCATTAGGAGCGAGAAAGCAAAATTTAAATAATGAATAGACAAAAAATTGTGTAAATAATGTGAAAATATTTTTAGTATGCAAAATAATTTCTACATATCATGCATACAAATCACAGAAAAAGAGAAGAAATTATTGAAGAATTAAAAGAATGTGCAAAGCGGAAATAAGGTGTCTTATACATAATCATGAGTAAATTTCATAAATATATGACCATATTTTTAGAACATGGCAATTTGATGAATACAGTATTTTCAATAAACCAGTTTGCTAATTTATACATGCTGAGAGATTCAAAAGTGAGGAAGCACCTTTGAATTATTCTGGAACCACTTTGGATGATATTAGAAACTAGCGGATAGCATATTACTTACTGTAGAATTATCACTCAGCCCAATTTTACTCAAGATGAATTATTAAATGTTTAATACATTTTATTAGCTTTGTGATATTTTAATACAAATTCAAAATACCTAATTTATTGTAGATGTGGAGGAGGATGTTCAGTTACCTCAGCTTAGAAAAGAAATAGTGGTTTTTGTTGGTATTTTCAATTTAAATTTTGTATTTCTGTGATTGTGTGATATATACCTTACTTAGAAATATATCCATTGCATATGCTTATTTTGGACTGATTTACCCATACCTTGTCTATGGAATTGAATTATGGGGGCACACTAGTAAAACAAATTTACAGAATCTTTTCATTTTACAAAAGAAAGCAATACGCTATATAGCAAACTTACCCCTGAAACAAACATGTAGGCAGGCTTTTGTTGACCTTAAACTACTGACACTCCCCTCCATTGTAATATATAGGACATTGCTATATTTAACTACTTTGGATGATATAATATCTAATAAAGATGTCCATGAACACTTCACTAGAGGCAATTCCTCTTACCGTCTTATCCAACATAGACTAAAATTGTATGAAAGCCTACCCAAATATAAAGGTATTCAATGGTTTAATATTTTATCTCCCAACCTTAAGTCTAGCAGATCAGAAAAAGACTTTAAGAACAAAATGTACAAATTTCTACTGGAGAATGCTTTTTACTCAGTGGAAGAATTTATTGATGTATGCTACTCCAAAAACATGTAACAGGAAGAAACTCTAACATGTAATTTATTTGTTTTATATTTAAATATTGCTGTATTTTGAGATTGTAGTTTTAATATGTTTTCTTACTTTCAAATATATATGATGATTTTTGATGAAGGCTAGTTGCACAATTATAAAATATGAAACATAGAACATATAAGAAAATGTAGCATATGTATTATGTACTCACTCTGTACTTTTTGTATGTTTGTTTTGATATGTAACTCCCATAGTATATATATATGTTGTGAATGTCCTCTATGACGGCTCCTGACAATTGTAATGCTTTGTGTATGCAATTTTTATGGAATTAAAAATAAATAATAATAAAAAAAGATGCATTCAATTTTCGGCCCTACATTATATCGTGAAGCTGATATGAATCTAGGTTTGATTATCTGTTATTTAAATCAAGTTAAAATATCTGTAGTGATGTTTGATGTAACATTTTGATTATAAAATTTTCTGGATTTCAAACAAAATCTTTTGTTCCACAACTGAAATCAATCATTATTAACCTTTGAGAAGATGATTATAAAGTCCTGAATACAGTCATTACAGTTGGGTGCATTTAAAATCTTTTTTGGCAGATGTTAATGGAAGTTTAGAGTTACGTATATTTGATTTCTCTTATCTTGTGTGTGACCATGTGATAGGATGAATTCCCATCAGTACAGGTCACATGATAGGGTTACAGCAATAAAAACATTATGAATTGAGTGTGAAGCAATTTGTGTGTGCTTTTTATTAAGATTATGTTTTCTCTTATTTAATTGCTTTGAGAAGGCAGAAGAAGGAAATTCATTTCACATGGAGAAGCTGAGGAAATACCAACTTAATCGCTTGAAATATTTTTATGCTGTTGTTGAGTGTGACTCGGTCGCCACTGCAGACAAGATATATGTGGAATGCGATGGATTAGAATATGAAAGCAGCGCTATCAGGTTGGATCTTCGTTTTATTCCAGACAACATGACTTTTGATGAGGTAAATTGAGAATGTATTTTGTGTGTAATTAAAATTTAGATTTTGTGTACTAGAACATCATTGGTTAAATTTCAAATGCAATTTTTTAGGAATTTATGCAGCAAGCTTATGAAATAATTACAAAAATGAATAATAATAATGTGTTATTCCTAAGATTTTTGTATTTTTTAACATGCAGACCTGTACCATCAGGGAGAATTTAAAGATTCTCAGAGGTTTTAGGGTTCTTTGTCTTTAAAAAGGCATGAAAATTTAGTTTTTCAAAATGTGTTTTAAGATCAAAATAAGCACCCATGATTTGACAATCTTCTTTATTCCAGAGGTAAATATTCTTACTATCACATTCTTCAGTATTTGAGGAAAATTTAAGCTCTTTTGAGTTGATAAATTAAATATGTCGTCTTGGAGTAGGGCTGGGCTACCCAAACCAAGATAAGAGCCACTTGAAGAAAAAATATTTTTCAAGGAGTCACAGAAAAAATTATTAAAAAAACACAGTCCCCGACTAACACGATAGATATGTTCTTAAAAAATTTCGTGTGAGGTAAAATTGTGTTAGTCGGACACAAATTTTTCATAAGAAATAATGTAAATAGGAGAGGATGCGTTCCAGCATTCTAACCTAATTGACATATTTTAAATTTGATTCCTTTATTATGATTATACCTTGGTTAATTCTTTGTTTTTTATTTGTTTATGTATATTTCATACATGTAACTTATTTTTACAGAAAAGAAACAATGATAACGGGGATGGTTCGTAGCATTGCTTCGTTAAGACCTGTATGATGAACGATATCATGAGTTTGTTCATTGTTCTCATAGTGCTTAAGTAAATCTAGTTTTTGCTCTAGCGATATAATGTTTCTTGGTTTCTTACTCCCACCACCAATAATATGTGATCCATAAACTCCAGTGTATTTTTTGATGTAGATGACCGCCATTTTGAATCAGCTGTTCAACTGTTCACCCTTTATTTAGCAGACGTCATTTAGAAAATTTGTAAAAATGCTAATTTTAAACACCAAATAACCAAGAATTAAACATTTTTTTTAATACATGAAATAAGTTTTCAAAAGATAACAACATATGATCTATAGAAAATCACAGAAATGGTCAAAGGAAATTCTTAAAACATTCAAGAATGGTACTTTTTTACATTGCAGTTTAAAAACCATGAAATTCCTCACCTTCTGCATCAGACTCATAGAAATTGTCAAATTCATCCTCTGGATCAGATGTTACGATAATGGGCTCATTGTATTCACAATTAATGAAGAGCAGGGCTAAAGTTTGTTTCTGCTTTCTAGATCTTTTTCATGATCGTAGAGAAGTCATGGAGAAAATGTGTTAAACCAAATGACCAGTTGTGTTAGTTGAAAACTTTAAAAATCATGTTAAACCGTTGTTGGTGGAATTCGTGTTAGTCGGGGACTGGGTGTACATAGATTTTCTAATGAGAAATTTAATTTTCCGTACTTCTACTGAGATATTCCTGGTTGGTGTCAATTCTTAATTGATTTTCCAAATTTGTGTCAGTTATCAAAGCTCTGATTTTATTTTTTGCATATTTTAATTTAGAAAAAAGTTTCACATTGATGTGTACTTCCGAAGAAAATAACAATTTTTAAAGCATGTTATCTTGAAAATGGGTATTTTTCAGCTATTATGAATTTGTTATAAAACTCACTTTCATCCTCCATTGCTGATATAATGTTATGCAACTCATTATTGCATTGCAAATCTATTAACTCTAATTGATATTCTTCAGGAATGGAACTCACATCAATGTGAAATGGGCTTCTAAAAATTTCTAAATTTTTGGTATGGAGATCTAAATCATTTGAAAGTGGGTAAACGAAGTAGATGAGATTATGCTCGTACATATTTAGGAGGGTAAAAGGAGGTGGAAACATTTAAAGGCATTTTTAGAATAAATAATAATAATTGTTATGCCTTAGTCCCACCATTTGGCTCTTCTTTCCGTTTATTCTTTGTCATTGCTATTATTGTTGTTTGTTCTTCATTATGGTTGCTTTTAAATATATCATTTTGGATTTTGTTTGCTTTTTGAAATCAAAAGAGCCATATTAAATAGCCTAACAGAAAGAACATGAGAGCCACAAAAAATATGAAAAGAGCCACATGTGGGTCGCAAGCCGTGGGTCGCTCAGGCCTGTCAGAGTGTTTATTTAAAAAATTAACATTATTTTATATATTTTGATTGTGATCACTGTTGGCTGTTTATGAATCTTCCAAATAATTGGAGAATAACAGTTAGTCAAGAAAGATTCATTGATGTGGTATGTATCAGTACGACAGCATTTTAAGAATAATTTTGCTTATACGAAAACAAAAAATTACAATTTTTTCAAGTTCCACGTGAAAAAAATCAAAATAAACATTTCTTCAGCAGTTTTTATGATGTTGCATATTTTTGAAGGAGGTTGTGTACACTAGGGCTGAAATTGATCAGGCCCAACAAATGCTATAAGAACTAAAATATTGGTTAAACTATACTTTATTAAATATTATTTGCATTTGCTAAATTGAAGGGTAGTGATTTGCTATTATTGTGGTTTTTTTTTCCATAGGAACCCAGGGAAATTTGCAATGGCATTTCTGACCCTTCAAAATATCAACCAAGGTATTTTGTAACGAAAGCATTGCAGCAAGCCAAGGTGGATTGTACTTGGGATGAAACTAATCCTGATCGAATAGAACTAACAGAGAAAATTATGAAATCTAACGGAGATATAAATGATGAAGATATTCGAGCTTATCTGGCTTCATCAAGTGGTGAAAGTGAAGATGGTATGCTTATATTTATATGGTCTCAAAGAAAGTTTCTATAGGTTCAGATTATTTTAAATTGATATAAATCCTTCAGCTGTAGAATTGATGATCAAAACTACCTATTACTAATGCTTCTTAAATGAATCATTCTGCCCATTTCAGTTTTGGAATAAGTTGCTCTAAGTTTGTTTGTGAAGTAATGTTAGCTAAAGACCTCTCCTGTGTGGTTGATAGTGAACTGTGTATTGTGTTTTTGGTTAATTAACCTCTTGAATTATTATAGGAGAGTGAACCGTCTTTACAAACTTTTTTGGACATAAGGAGAAAGATGAAAAATGGAACGTCCCATAAAAATGGGATGTCTAGTCACCCTGCCCTTGTGTAACATTGTCACTTTTCTGTTTACTTCATTCTCTTGTTATTTGTAATGGCATCTTCATTTTCTTCTGCATGCATTCTTGACTTACAATTATTGTCAAATCTGGTATTTTCTTGCAATGATGCCCCTGTATATTAACTTTTCATATTTTTTCAGTAGATGGGTACATCTTTCATCTTGTCTTTTGTTTAAAATTTACAAATGCTCTTTATTGTCTTTAAAAAGTTTTCATATTTACTTTAAATTTTGTCTCCAACAGAGAAAGTTTTTAATGCAGAGGAAATAGTTGGAGATGAAGAGGAGCGTCTAGCAAAGTATAGATCTTTGATTAAAGAGCTTCATGAGAGGGAGAAAGCAAAATCTTCCAGGGCTATGGAGATGGAGGTCACATGGGGCATTGGATTGAAAGGAAAAACGGAGAAATTGGTGAGAGAGAAATTGAAGGAACAAAAAGAGGATCTTACTCCCTTTGAGAAATATTTAGAAAAGAGGAAAGAGAAGAAGAAGCTAAGAAAGAAAGAAAGAAAAGCCAACACAAAGGTAATGTTTGCTCCTGTATGGATTTACACTTCATGAACATTTGAAAAAATATCATTACGTATCCTTGAAGTGATGATTCGTTTTAAGCTAAGGTGTTATTTCTGTACATTGCGCCGAGAAAGAGTATTTCATCATTTATTATTGTTACATGCTTCTAACTACTGTAATTCAATATTTTCAAGATCGAATTTGTTATTTTGCTGAAGGTATAATATTTTTGAGGGTACTTACTGAATTGGAGATGATACAGCTGCACCCTTTCTTCTTGAAATTTAGATCTATGTTGCATGTTACGTCTACTAATTCTCTTAAGTGTATTACATGAAGTAGTCAGGGGCGATGCATTCTTAGGAGCTAAGCTGTACTCTTTTTTTTCTGGGATAAAGCAATTTATATTTACTTTTCGAATAGCTGACAGTGAAATGCCAAAAATATTGGCGAGTTTTCTGTCTGGGAATTTAGTTTAGGGCTGTTTGCTGTTGCTAGTGTGAAACCATTTAACCAGACAACCAGCTAGTATAATAACTTTGAGTAATGAAAGGGGTGGTAGTGCGGAGTGGTTTGAGTATTGGCCTTCAATGAAGTGGTCCCAGGTTCAAATCCAGCGCAGATCAGATTTTTAAACTTGGTATTGTCCCATCCCCTACTTGTGTGCTCCATCCTTGGGAAGGGGCATTAAGCAGTTGGCCCTCTTAGTGCTCTTAGTAAAGAGTAGGCTAATACTGGCACCAGATTTCCCTCCGCTATTCTGTCTGGTGTGGAATGAGTTATGGCCATAATAGTCGAAGAGGCTGATTAGCCAGAAATACAAACAAACAAACAAAATCAAGCTTTTAGCCTCCTGTGATATGTTCTCCTGGGGCTGTTTCAGTGTTGCCCTATAACATGACATTTCCAGCAGAATCAATGCCATCTCTCGGATCTGTCAGTGTTGAACCTCATGTAGATTGCTTTTTGAGGGATTAATTCAGGATAGGCCTCATACAGAGCATTTCTGGAGGATTCAGTACCATCTCTTGGACATGTCAGTGTCATATCTGTGGTATTTAGCCTTTTAAGGATTGTTCGCCTAGGGGCTAAGTCATACTAGCCCAGCATATATGATGGTTATGGCAGATTCCATGCTATCTCTCAGAACCATCAATGTTCTATCTGAGGTGTTTGGTCTCATTGACACTCAACCTCCATCTACTGTCCCCTTGACCCGTTAACTGCCAAATGTTTTTCTTTAAACTAGAGGAATTACCCGTTGAACATCAACAGGACTTTGTAGTGTGATTTAAATTTAACTTCTGTGGGGTGTGTGTGTTAAAAACTTATATAAAGACACACACAGACTTTACTGTTGATATATGCAATGGGTAATTCCGATAGTTAGAAGTAGTTAGTAAAATTAAAATAAAAACAGAAATATTCGAAAAAGATTTTACAAATTCATATAATATGTTCCAAAAAATCTCGTAGTATTTCTTTATAAACAATATTTCTTGTGTATAAACGACCATCTCTCATCTTTCCTTGTCCATAACTTTCTAAGATCTTCGCTTTGATGTCTTCTAAACGTGTAACTCTGGAAAAGGCGACGTATAGCTGTCTGATGGGTGAAGCTTAAAACACCTCGGATTCCAACAGTTTAGAAGAAGAAAATAAGAGAAGTTAAAATGTAAGAATTAACATGAAAAAAACCTGAGCTGGCTGGGAATCACCATATGAAATAATATGAGTGCAAAGGGTTAAAGGCTGCTACTTTAAATACAAATCAATACAAATGAGCTTTATAGGTTATCTGAAATTATATACGTTTGACATTGCTACAACAATAATTTTGATGTTTCATAAAATTGGCAAAGGGAATAACGCAATTATTTCATCTATGTAAAGGCTTAATAGACACTAATTCAATTGGAGGCAACAATGTGGGTTGCCTTGACAACACCCGGAAAGAGTATGAAAAAGTTATAAAATTTCGAAAAGAAATGCGTGTTTCTGACAAATTCTTCTGTGTAACATCTAAACATTGCAAGAATAAGATATTTTATAGTTTTAGCCATCAAATAAAACAAAAACGGGAAATTCGGTCCATATTTACATATTTTAATGACTGAATGAAATAAACCTTACACCTTGAAAAATTGAAAATCCCATGTAAACTTATGGGAAAATATAATCGTCTCCCGGAGTCGAATCCGGGACTTTTTCCGGGATGTTTGATTTTTCTAGGGACCATCTCATGGGGGATTAATGATTGTGAAAGTTTCAGCTCTTAATTCCATTGCGAAATGCCCAAAACTACTGGGACAGATGGACGGACAATCGAGAATTATTATATAAGGATTTTTTTTGGTGATTGAAAATGTTTTGGATGATGAAAAAAATATTTATTGTTAATATTAATACAAATTACCCGAGAAATTGAACTTTTTTTCTGATCCCCAATTGGGGATCATGGCACATTCAGTGAATATTTTGTACAGTGGAACCTCGGTTTACGAACTTAATTCGTTCCGTAAAACTGTTCATAAACAGAGTTGTTCGTAAACCGAAACAATTATTCCCATAAGAATCAATGTAAAATGGATTAATCCGTTCAAGACCCCAAGAAAATGGCCCTTTATTATCTTTATTTTCTACTTCATGCTTCAAATCCTATACAAAACAATAAAAATTCATAGTTTTAATTGAAAAGGAATTGGAAGTAATAAAACAAAAAGAATAAACGTAAAAACAAACTTTATTTCAACTTATCTTACAAAATAGTAAAGTGTTATTGTTTGGAAGGGGAGTCCCCTTCCATGAAAACATCGGGTGCTTGAAGTTCATCAGGTTTCTGTCTCACTAAAAACCTATCCAATGAGATTTGTTTCTTCTTGCTTTTTATAATGTTGCGGAAATGAGACATGACATTATCATTGAACAGATTTATAACGCGATTTGATAAAGTTTTATCGGGGTGATATCTTTCCTCAAAACTTTGCACCTCACTCCATTTCGCACACATTTCGTGGATCGAGGACCTAGGAACATCTTCCATTCGTTCATCAGTCTCTGAAAATAATATTTCCTCTGTCACCGTCTTTTGCTGCTCATTAAGAAGCTGTTCTAGTTCTTCCGTAGTGAGTTCATTGCTGTGGTCCTCCACAAGCTCCTCCACATCAACATTATCAACTTCTAATCCAATCCTATTGCCTATAGATACAATATCATCGACAATATCATCAGACTCAGTCTCATAGCCCTCAATGCCAGATATACAGTCTGGCCAAAATTTCCTCCAGGCTGATTTCATAGTTCAGTGAGTCACTAGCCCCCAGGCTTTGTCAATGAAACTTAAACAATGGAGGATATTCAAATGTTTTTTTCCAGAATTCTCTGAGTGTTAATTCTGTGTCAGAGGTTACTTCGAAACACCTTTGAAATAATTCCTTGATGTACAGTTTCTTAAACTTTGAAATGATCTGCTGGTCCATAGGCTGGATTAGAGGAGTCGTGTTAGGGGGCAGGAACTTCACTGTGATAAAACCAAACTCCTCAACCAACTCGTCTTGCAAGCCTGGAGGATGAGCAGGAGCATTGTCCATCACAAGAAGGCATTTTAGTGGATATTCTTTTTCTTGGAGGTATTTTCTCGTGCTTAGGGCAAAGTCTTCATGGATCCACTCAATGAACAGTTGCCTGGTTACCCAAGCCTTACTATTAGCCCTCCACATAACAGACAGTTTACTTTTCATTACATTATTTTTCTTAAACACCCTCGGATTCTCAGAGTGGTAGACAAGCAATGGCTTGACCTTGAAGTCCCCACTTGCATTTCCACATAGTAAAAGAGTCAGTCGGTCCTTCATTAGCTTATGTCCAGGCAAAGTCTTTTCTTCCTGAGTGATGTAGGTCCTATTTGGTAATTTTTTCCAAAATAGGCCAGTTTCATCACAGTTGAATACTTGCTGGGGAAAAAACTCTCAGCTTTTACATAGTTATTAAATTCTTGTACATATTTCTTAGCAGCTTCTTGGTCTGAGCTTGCAGCCTCTCCATGCCTAATTACATTATGTATTCCAGTTCTCTTCTTAAACTTCTCAAACCATCCTCAGCTAGCTTTGAACAGTTCAGTATAAGTACTCGTACCAGGGTTTGTTATTAACAGGTCATCATGTAATCGTTTCGCTTTTGCACAAATTAGGGCTTCAGAAACACTATCACCAGCTAACTGTTTCTCATTTATCCAAATCAACAGCAATTTCTCCACTTCGTCAATCAATTGTGGTCTTTGTTTACTAATAACCTTTACTCCTTTCGCGACATCAGCTTTCTTGATCGTCTCTCTTTTTTTTAGTGTAGTACAGATCGATTATTTGGCCATACCGAATTGCGTAGCAAGATCCGAGACACAAACACCATTTTCATATTTGGATATAATTTATTTTTTCACCTCTATCGTTTTTTTATTTCTTTTCAATTTACTTTTATCATTCTTTGGCTTCATGGTGGTCTAAAAAGATAATTTAATTAAGTGTTAATTAAACTTTGAAACAATAGCAACACGTATACAAAAACAATATAAGACTCACTCGAGCAGCAGTCCAATAAATACGACACACTCGAACAGCAGTCTATCCTGAGTGAACGCTACCGCGAAACTAATACCCTCTCATTTCTCAGACTCAACGGCGCCAGCGCCGGTGCGTCTGTCCGGGGTTTTGCGCAGCGGCGCGCCGAGATCTCAGTCCATGGAGCACGTGACTGCCTGTTCGTAAGCTGAATTGTTCGTAAACAGAGTCGTTCGTAAACCGAGGTTCCACTGTATACCCATCGATACAAACTACACTCACTTCCAAAAAAGTTACCACCCGAGAGTGCTCAGAATCTAAGTCCGGATCAAAACAGGCGAACGAACTTGATTCTTCGGAATACAATTCAGTCCTATTTGGGAAGTGCAAGCAATCATACAAGAGGATATTTTCATTTGTGTGCAAGCTAATATCCGTTATGCCTCGATTAACTCCAAGAAGAAGAAACCAAGTCATTGGTCTGCTGCAGAGCAATGACCCTGTGGGAAATTGCGAGACAAACGGACATGTCTCATGTTACTGTACATAAAATAAAAATAAAATGGAAGACGGAACTAAGCGAAGACAGAAGAGAGGGCTCAGGGAGGCCTATGCTAACTACCTAGGAGGAGGATGATCATTAAATTAAATGATTTAATGTCCAATATATCTGTAAATATTAGTTTCTGACAATTGGAAGTATCAAATTCGTTATCAGGATCACCAAATAATCCAAACTAGCCGAGATCCGCACCATTATTCCACAGAGTTTTTTCGGTAAATTTATGAATAAACGATTATATAAAAATGAATTTTTATAACCATTTCTATATGCAGTGAACACCGCTTATTGTGATCACTTCGGGACACAGCTTAATTGATAACAATAACGATTGATGACAATGACCAATGAAACAAGAATGCAGCTGTTCAGTGTTGTTTATTGATGCAGAGCAGAAATATGTACATAAAAAGGTGGAAGTGGACAGAAAGAAAACATTAAAATCAAGCAATATAAAATAAGTTTTCATTTTGTTTTACTGCCCTCTCAATAACGTCTCGATTTTTAACAGCAGTTACTAGACATGCGATAGTTAATGGTTTCAGGTATCACTTGGTGGAATTTCTTCATAATGTAAAATAAAGAGACTTATTGTAATTCCACATAAATTTATTTAAAACGACCTAGGTTTTGTTGCAATGCAACATCATCAGGTGAAGTAAACTCAAAGCCGGTAGCAATTTATAGTAATAGGTAAAATGGATGGGTGGGGGAGGGTGAGTTGGGGAGAATAAAGAAAGGAATTGTGGAGCGAACGATCATTGGAGGAAAGGAGTGAACGTATGTTCGTGGGAAGGGGAGGGGGGGAAATCCGTTGAGCTCAGTGAAGTCCAGTAAGTTCGATAATGAGAAGACAATGGGGATAATTGGCAGGAATAATTAGATTAGTGGTAGGTCGAGAAGTGGAGAATGAAAAGAATACAAAATATCATTTACAACTTCACAGTTTTTTGAAGCCACACACTGTATAATTTCCATTTGTTCCAGAATATCAAGCCTGGGTCCCTTTCTTTCATAATGCAGGATTTTGGGAATAAAGTCGCTGTTGTGTGCATGTTTGGATAAATGTTTGGCAAAGAGAGAGGTTGTTTTACTATTTATGAATATGAATGATATTCTTTAATTCTTTCTTTGAATTTCCATCCCATTTGTCCTATATAAACCACTGTACAGTCTTCACAATGTAATTTGTAAATTCCACTTTTTTCCAAATTTTTAATTTTGTCTTTAGTACATATATATTGCTTAAAATTAACAGATTAATTCCCAAAAATAAAATAAAAGCCGCTTTTTACAATAGATTGAACTTAAAATACCTTTTATGTCATAATAAAGACAAAATTAAAAATTTGTGAAGTTTAGAAGCAGAAAATGGTTAAAAAATCCGTAAATTGAACCCGGGTCTTGTGCTTACTAGTCAAGTGATTTAGCGCAGAGCAAATAACGCAACATGGTTATAATATTTCTTGGTGGATATTTCAGTGACATCACAGCGAAAGGCACAAGAAGGTTCAAGTATTGTATATGTGCAAAAAATCGATTTTGAGATTTCAACAGGAATACATGTTTTAAGGTCCCTATTGCGCGTTCCGCACTTAGTTGACAGATGGTGTCTTAGGGGCTATCGCTATCTCTCTTTTCCATTGCTTTTCCATATAGCTCTGTCCTTCTCTAATCCCGCTCAGTTGCAAAATTTTTTGTGATTATGGTGATATTGTCGTTTAAGTAAAATTATGATGCTCAATCATAGTAAATTATATGCTGAACCAGATTATGTTTTTATGCCATTTTTTTAAAATCTACATGAAAAGTAAACATTACACTTTCCTCATTACATTTAAAATTTTTGCAGGCTGTACATTATTTCATGGAACTTTCTGAGAATGTAGAAACGCAATGGCAAAAGATTTAACTATGCCATTTTTAAAACATTCTACATGCAACCTAATATTAAACATTGCTTTCTTACATTTTTCTTACATACTGCACATTTATGTTGTTTTCCTTCACAAGTTCTCTCTAATAAATGACCAATAGGGTCTGCTCGAACGTCATCTGATATGTGACTTTTGTGAACTGCAATTTGGTATGGTGGCCTACCAATAATTTTTGGGTCTGAAATAGAGTTTATCTTTAGATAATATCATGCAATCATGCATGTAATAGTTAAAAGAGGAATATTACCATTTGCACTTGAATATAATGTTCAAGCCTTGACAATTGCCACATCAACGGCGTTTGTGAACAGGAAAATACCGTTTTTTGCTCCTAAATCTAATTCAATATTTATGGATACTCCAGTCTAATTTATCCACCCCACCCATGTATTTATTGTACTGTGCTATAACATTGGGCTGTGTCACATTCAGTTCTTTTTTTTCTTTTATAAACCACTGCTTTACTTTTTCAAGGAGTCACAGACCAATATGGTTTACCTTAACAGAGCTGTTGTCATTCCAAATCACCAAATATTTCATCGCTTGCATCATACCTGTAGTCAAATTCTCCTCGTGGTCTTTTTTCATTTCAGCCTAATTTTTTAGTGGGCAATGATCCTTTCTGATGAAACGGACTGTACCAGTTGCTCTAATGCCCATTTATTTAAATTTTGTCAAAAGATTGTCAAAATACAGTTCATGTGCATTTGGATTTTCTAGCATAGAGGCCATTTTCATTATGACACATCTGCTCCCAAACCACTTACGGAAACTCCCTCTTTGTTCTTTCCTTCACAAAAGTCCATGTGAAAGCAGTATCCAGTTTTAGAGCAACACAAAGCCCACTGCTTGAAACCAAACCTAATAGGTTTCCCCTTGACATTTTGTATATGGCACCTGCCAGGATCCCCAAATGGGGATCAGTACTTCTGATCAAATAAATTCTGTCTTTATAAAAGAACCGGTTATCTTTCATACTCTACACAAAATGCAGACCATGTTTATAAAAAATCTGATGTGGCCACCACATAACTCTCCATATCTGTAGTATTTCTAAAAATTCCAAATAGGTTACATAATAATAAATATTTAAGAAACTGAGATAATTTTAGACTTTACAAAGAACAAATAAACTCAAAACATAGCCTTCCGATATTGGATATAGCCACAAAGCTCCAACAAATAAGAAAAGAAAAAGGAGCATTACTAAGATGTAACTAAGAGTCAGTTGTTAACAATAGTCGTCGGTAGGTGGCGTGGTGGTGGCAGCTAAAAATATAAGATATCTCTTAAACAATGCATTATATGGAAAAATGTTTCAAAGGTTGTAGAAAATTAAATTTCGTATGACTCTTATTCCAAATCATTTTTACATTTATCAAATATTAAAGCAAATATTTCAAAATAACGGATAAGTGACAAGAGTAAACACCCACTTCCGGTTGACCGATTTTTACCAAAAACTAATCAGTTCTTGTGACTTTTATAAAAATGTTAAAGTTAAAGTTTCATATTATTGACCTGATTAATAGTTTTTGGGTTAGAGCACCCACAAAAAAGCCATCACATACACACACACAGGCATGGTCAAATGGTCAAAACGTGTATTTCCGTTGAAATCTTGAAGTCGATTTTTTCATGAATACAATACTTTCTCCTATACTATGTATATGAAGAAAATAATAATATCAGGATAAAGAAAATTTTAACTGCAATACTCACCAAAAAATTTGGACATGAATCTAGTGCAACTTCCAAAGAGGCACAGAGCTCGCAAATACAAATTCTATGCTGTGGTTAGAGCAACAAACAAATTTCACAGTGAAGTGAAATGTCCAATGAGTAATTGGACAGGCAGACAATATAATGCAGTTAAACACAAACTAATCACAAAAAACACTATGATCCCCAAATGGAGCCCATGGCAGTTAATGGGTTAATGAACTACATGCTACCAAAAAGGCCATCTACTCCTGTGTCCCACAGATCTAGAGTTTACCAGATTTAAAATAACACATATTAGTGCAGTACCAATAAGTTACTGAGCTGTTTGAAACACAAAAGAACCAATGGGGAGAATTCCTTTACAAATAAGGCAAAGTTTTAATTGGCTTATTTTTTCCAATATGTGTTTTGGATAAGATTGAGAGTGAGGTAAGGAATTTAATAACACTTGGACACATGAGATGGAAAGAGAAAGGAGTTATATTGATGAATAGGATAATTGAAGTAAATATAACTAATGTGAAGGCGCATGTAAGGTGAATGATGGTTTCATGAGTCAAATTAAGCTGTATGCCCCACCACCTATTTGATCCATGAGCTGCCACTGGAAGTAGGCCTGTATAACTTGAACCTTATGGTATAAGAAAAATAAGTGTCAAAAATTCAACTTGTGAAGATTTAAGTTGAAGCATTATCATAGTAATTA
Organism: Tanypteryx hageni; assembly: GCA_028673005.1. Taxonomy (NCBI): domain Eukaryota; kingdom Metazoa; phylum Arthropoda; class Insecta; order Odonata; family Petaluridae; genus Tanypteryx; species Tanypteryx hageni. The sequence continues at coordinate 223,131,574 of CM054113.1, forward strand.
GAGGATAACTTTTTGAAGCACCAAAAATCTGAGTGTAGACAGTAGAGATTAAATTGTTTTTTATTTATTATTTGTACTGTTATAATATAACCATCTAGTACATATAAAAACCAGTTTCTTGCTTGCTTGCGTGTGTGTAATTCTATTACTGAACAACTGCAGAATGTAGAAACAAGTGTGAGGTGTCGTTTTAACCGCAATAAAGAGTAGTGGTGTGATAAGATTTTTAAACCAATTTTATTGACCAGTTTGCTTTTTAAAAAGTCTTTCTCTTTTAATTTTTTCTATTTGAGTAATATGGGAACAAGTACAGCATATTTTCAATTTGCATTTTAAAATTAGTTACAATCGAGTTCCACACTCAGGACTTAAAGACGATCTTATACCTAAAAGTACAAAGATTTTTTGATTGAAGAGAGAATTCGAAACATGCCAAAATATCACAAAAATACATTTTGAAGCTTAAAAACTGCCCATTTTTCATGGCTCTAACAATGAGAAACCATAAATGATATGACAACATAATTGAATTGTTTCCGCCAGTGGGAGTCCAATGCTTATAAATAGGAAGCAAATATCCTTGCTATTCTTATCTTCATTTTTGTTTTGTTTACATTTTAACTAATATGTTTATTTTTTGAAGTTTTTAAGATGATAATATTCATTGTATTCATTTCACCAAAGCACAATAATCAAATTCACAGAATTTTGTAGGCTTCATAGATCTATTGGGAAACCTTCCATAAAAAAAGTAACTCATTGGACACGATATCTTATGGGTGAGGCAGAAACCAGTATTTTATGTTGTGCTGTTTTGTTTTGTACTGATTCACTAAATCTGTTGAAATAAACTACTAATATAATAATAAATGGTTCTCAATCCTTATATTGGTTTAATTGACCGTATAAACATGGTATGGCAGTTTTCCATTGCATACCACACCAGACACGCAGAAGGGAGGTGGGAAACCTGGTGCTGACATTAGCCTAATCTTATGAAGGGCACCAAGGAGGCCAACTGCTTAATATTCCTTCTGAAGGATGGAGTGCTGATTTGTGCATTCTCCTCATTTTAGGTTCCTCATTCTATTAGTTCATACACAAATAGGAGGCTGGGCAACCTCAGCAAAAACCATACTTTCGCAGGATTAGTGCCTGCTGCCGCTTAAAGCAATGGGCGAGTAGCAGACCAGTGCACTAACCATTACACTGCTGACACCCCTTATAAAGTTATGCATATAATAAAGTTATGAACATCTGTATATAATTTGCTGAAGGCAAAAGATGCCAGTACCATGCCTCGGAGCACGGTGGTAGGGGCGTAAAGGAGGGGAATGAGATATGCGAGATGGATAGCTACCCGTTAATACTTCCACAGCATACTACATTGTTGTCCCTGTGCATGGTGGTAGGGGAGGTAAGGAGGGGAGTGAGCTGCTCGGAAGAGGGGAGTGTGTTCCGTGACTGAGAGGTTGGAGGGGTGGTAAGGAGGGAAGAGCCTAGTGTGGAAGAGGGGGTGAGATACGTGAGACAGGTCGCTATCTGTTGCACTTCAATTACAGTGACTTTATCGAATATTCAGTAGTTTTATTTGTAGTATTCGAATGTAATAAATTTCATGTGCTTCACTTTCTGGGTGAATTGAAATTCATGTAACACTCATGTTGATTTTCAACGGGGAAATCTCTAGTATAATTGATTTTAGGTATCAATATCATAAATATCTCATTAATTTGTTATTTTGTGGCTCAAAAGCATTTATTTTGTATTGTATATAAATGTGATACTTACCCATAGGATGAAGAAAAAGCTTTTAGTGATGATGATATTCCTTCTGATGTTGACTTAAATGATCCGTATTTCAAAGAAGAACTGGAAAATGTTAAGAAAACAGATAAAGTTGGTAAAAAAGGTAAAGGAGTGAAGAAGAAAGTCGGTGATGAATCTAGTGATGATGAAGCCAGAAGAAATGCAAGGGTAATGAGATCAAATCATAAAATATTTATGTTATGCAAGTAAAATCAATTCATCCCTAAAAGAGGAAACCTTCTCTCTTGATATGTTTTCATTGTATGATTACTGGCATTATAATTTGGAATATTTTATTTTGATGGAATTATTAAATCTTGGAACTTATTTCCAGTACATACTTTTTTATCATTGAAATGAGCCTCAAAATTTTCACACCCATATTTCAATTTTTAGGCTGAACTAGAACTGTTACTAATGGATAATGAACCCAAGAATCACTTTAATATGAACTCAATAATGAAGCAAGAAAAAAATGCTGGTAAGAAGAAAAAAAGGAAAAGTAAAAAATGTGACGAGGAAGAAGTCATAGAAGATAATTTTCAGGTGAGTATGTTTATTGTGTACTTTTAGAAATATCCTTGCAATATGATTGTTTTTAATGAAATGCTATAACTATTATATGTTTTAAAAAGATTTGTTAATTAATGGATTCATTTTATATTGTTTTTTAGATAAATGTGAATGATCCTAGGTTTGGAGCTCTCTTCTCTTCTCACCATTTTAATATTGACCCTGCTGACCCACATTACCGCAAAACAAAAGCCATGGAAACGCTGGTGTCAGAAAAGCTGAATAGGAGAGATGACAAGGCCAGAGATAAATCAGTGTGTTATTATTTTGCTAATTGTCATAGAAACTCAATTGTTTCGTTCTCTCTAATAAAAGTTCTATTTTCAGAAACCTTCACTTGAACCGGAGTCAAATCAACAGAGTGACCCAGAGCTCTCACTTCTTGTTAAATCAATCAAGAGGAAAGCAGAAAATATGCATGCAAATAAGAAAAAGAAGAAGAGTGTATGATTCATATGTTGTATGAATATGAAGTTAGTAAATATTTTTAACTTGAATAATTGCAACATTTTTCCTTCTAAAACTCATTGTCTTTTTTTAATCCCTCCATTAAGTTCCCAACCAAAGTACAAAGTTGTATTAACCTCGTATTTATTACTGACTTATTCCAGATTTCTTCTCTCATCACCACCATTTAAATGTATTCCTTTATATATATTAACTTTTTATGGCTATTTTCAATGTCTTTAATATTTATTCTTGTCAGTAACTCTTTGAACTATGATTGAAATTTGAGTAATTCATGTATTTAATTTTTTATAAAAGGTTAAATGTTGAAAGGTGTACTTTTTCAGGAATCTTTATTTAACAATTTGTGCTAAATATACATTGTATATGGTTGGAAACTTTTCAAAATGACAGTGTATCATATCATCTCTTTCAGTATTTTTAGTTTCTTTATTTTAATAATTTCGAACAAAATGTTAATGAAGTAGGACAAGCTATTTTGTTGTATCACACTCTCCACATAAAGTAGCATTCTATCAATTTTTATAGGCTTTGCATTAGGCAACCGATACATGTTATTGGAAATAATTTAACCTACTTGTTAATTTCACTACTTATTATACTAATAGAGAATAGGCTTAATCTGTGTGTGTGCGCTGGAACGCTATATGTACAGTGTTAAATGTGGAAAATGAGAAAATGCTTAGAACTCAAAAACTTTTCATTCTTTTACAATAAAACTTTCAGGAATTACTTGGCAATCCCACTTTTAAATTTTAAGGTTCTCACAGTCTACATTGAAGTCATGACTCCAGGAGCCTATCTTTTCTCCATTTGAATATCATGGGAAGAGTTGAAATGCTGCATGCAAGTCTTTCTTCATTAACATTTTAAAATTACTTAGAATTATCATAGGAGTTCAGGACTTGAATCAAAGAATGCCTAAAAGTAAGAAATTTCATTTTCTTGCCATCTATTTACATAGACCAGTCAAATCGGTCCACAAATTAGTTTTTATCATGAAAATTTGATCTTTTGTTGTCAAGGTGATTTGCATTGTTACCGGTTTCATCTAATTGCCAATGAATGATTGGGATTATTAATTTGCATCACATCTGTTCACATATTCTTGATATTTCAATGCTATTTTGAAGTTTAAAAAATACCGTGGTAATGATAAACAATACAATGGTAGCAAAAATAAATATCTCATTATTCATTGACATTGTGTTGATAAGTGTTTTAAAGTCTGATATAGAGATTTAATTTTGCTGAATTTTTAAAAGATTTTGAGCATACAGTAGATCATCGATTATTTGGCAACCGATTATCCAGCTTCCAACATTATCCGGTGGTCCTGGCCGAACTGGCAAAAGTTGCGAGTAATTCTGCATTCGCTGGAGAATTGCATCAAAGGCAGTATCAGTCCGGCGCGAGTAATACAGTAGGATCTGGGTTATACGTAACTCAGTAATATGTAATACTCGTTTATCTATATTTTTTTGCAATCCCTGGCAAAACACTATGCAAAAATCATACCTACACATACTGACTTGTACTTAACTGAATTGTACCTAATTCTCGTTTATACGAAGGGCTTCTTTTGCCCCGCAGGAGTTTTTCCTTCACTTATACGTATACAATTACTGAATGATTTTGATGGCCTTTCTCTTGAACATTTCTTCAGACAAATTATTCGCTATTGTCTTCCATGAATATTCTTTCTTTGAAATATTTGTGTACCCTTTATTATTGAGGATTCCTCAGCAATCAGTGTTATTCGTGTAGTTCAATTTTTTGTAATCTTTATTTGGTAATTAAAAATTCTTTTTCTGTAATCTTAGTTTGACTGATTAGCTAAAATACTGACAAAGCAATGGCTTGGTTACGTGGGCGAATAGCCTTCTCCGCTTACCATTTCTTTGGCAAACTGGTGGAAACGTATCCTGTATCACCACTACATTGTATGGTTTATATCATCTGATACCCACACGATTGTTCTGAAGCATTGAACACAAATGTTTAAAAAGAATCTTCAAAAATAAGCTGTACAAAAACTTGGACATGATAATCCGGCGAGCCCTTCCCCCCTATGGCGCTGGTTAATCGCGATCGATGATCTACTGTATTTTCTGTGAAAACTGAATAAGTTTTCATGCAAGTTCACTTCTTTAATCTTTATTTTTTGCTGCATTTTTATTATTTACAAATGGAATTTGTTTTACAATAAAAATTTATTAAAATATGAGCCAAAATTAAACAAAAGATGAGAAAAACAATGCAAACAAATTTGGACTAAGATTTGATTTAAAATCAGTTTGCAAATTTCAACTGATAACAATATATTTGAATCTCATTAATCATAGATACAGAACAAAAGCCTATACTCAGCATGTTTTGTTGTAGTTTCTATATGAAATTGGTTTTACATTCAAAACTTACGACATTAACAAAATTGGGTTTAGTTGGATTTTTTCTCCTTCTTCTTTTTAAAATTTTGCACACAATGTAATAAATTTATTTCACAAATAAACATACAACAAAAAATTCAAAGTAACATAATGAATCGGTTCTTAAAAGCAAAAATACAATTAAAAATAATGAAGCAATGCTTTATGTGCACTAATATCTAAAAAGAATAAGTATAAAATTCATATAAACAAATGCTCCAGAAAGTGAAAAGGTTTGGTCATACAAAAGTTGTGGCATAATCTTTAACGAATAAATCAGCACTAACATTTCTTTTCCACACAAATTTTATATACACCCAACCCTCGGTTTACAAACATAAATCATTCCTCAGAAACCCTATATTCATTAATTTATATGGGAAAAGTTACGATCGGTTCCTGAGCCCAAAAAAATCACCCATCATCAATAGTAGTGGCTATATGGTATTTCAAATATGTATCTTTGCGACTAATATTTCGTACGTACTTGGTCCCTCTTGTGTGTTTCTACTACTAGGAAACGGGTAGACATTTCATTTCCCCACCTCCTAGCATGGAGATGTCTCAACTCAAACTCTGCATTGCCATATCTATTAAACAGAAGAAAGAGAAAGCTACCAGTGGTGAGCTACTGGGACGGGGAGGGGGGCTTGACTGTTCGGACACACGGAGAGTCTCTCAGAGATTGGAAATCCTTCTCTCTCCTTATTAATGACTCACCTGCACAGAATGTGTAAACATACGTACAACTGGTAAACCTCACAGCCTTTCTTCCCTGCTGTTTCTCTCATTCTTCCGCTTCGCTCCCAATCTCTCTGCTGCTCAGAATAAACCCTCGGAATGGTCCCTTGCCCATCCCTTGTTTAGTGAAATATATGAATTTCTCTTCCGCATCTTGACATAACGCGTCTTTGGTTTGTGAAAATTTTCTTCATAAAATCGAAAAATGTTGTTCGTTAATAGAAAAATAGGTATAAATATCTGTTCTTTGTAAAATCGAAACTTCGTAAATTGAGCATTTATTAACCAAGGGATGGGTGTATTCAAAACAAATTTTTACTTTCTGGAATATTCAATTAATTGAATTTTATATTTATTTTTACTTTTTAGTGCATCTATAGGCTGGTTTCGTTAATTTATGTATATTTTATTTTGATTTAATACGTAAAGCATCCATATCTGTCATGTTTGATGAGCAATTATTCTAGTCATTTTTCTAAATAGTGAAATTAATCATTTCCAGTAATAGTGTACATATAAAAAAATTTCAACTAAATAATGTAAGTGCTCTGAATAGCAGAGATCAGGAGCAGATTTAGTAGGTTCAAGGCTCCAAGCAATAGTAATTTGTGTGGCTCAAAGCTCATGATTTCCAAAAGCATCTGGTTAAATTTTATGGAGGAAAACAGGCTATCAAGTTCTTCATAATTTATTTGCATATATGCATATGACAAATTAGAGCGATAAGACTTCTGAGGTTGATGTCCATCGCAGCTCAAAGACTATGAATGAGAAATGATTATTACTTTCTCCATATGCAGTGGAAAGTATTGTTTTCATAAAAAAAATTGAATTAGAGATTTCAATAGAAATACGTTTAATAGTTCCCCTAAATAGGTTTTCACTAGTTTCTCATTGATGTCTGTGATAAGAATTTTATGCATGCTCTAACTCAAAAACTAATTATCAAATCAGCACAAAACTTCACATTTAAGATTTTTATTAAAATTCAAGGTCGGATAAGATTTTGGTTGAAATTGGTCATTTGGAAATGGTAAGTTCACTCTTGTCATTTTTTTCATTTTTGCCAAATATCTCTTTTAGGGCTTCATTAAATGTAAACGTTTCTCATTATCAAAGTCGTGGACAATATCATTTTCTATAACTTTTGTTTGAAACGTTTTTTCATACAGCGAGTTGTTTTAGAGGTATTTCAAATTTTGTTCTGAATATATGCCGCTGTCGCTATGTGACAGCTTTGATTCCATAGCTAAGGTAAAATTTTCAAATTGTTGATAGCGATGCCAATGTTAATCAATATTTCATTATGTAAAGCAGCAAATAAAAATGTTGTTTACGTATTGTTTTTCAATGTGAAAAATGATTTCAAGCATTTTTAATTGGGAAAATTATTCCAAGTGTATAAAAATTATTCAAAGTGTATAAAAATTATTCACAAGTGTAATTGTCGATAGTTATTCTTGAGGATGCTGTTGTCGAGAGCAACTTGTAAGCACTATTGCTATCATATTCATTACTTTGTATGGAGATGAGAAAGTCATGTGCTGGACAGATTAGATTTTTTTCTAGGCTACCCATCAATTGAAACTGGTTTTTGCCCATTATTGTTTACGTTGATCATCATCATCATTTTGGGTATGTGACCAATTCTTTGTGTTGGGACTTTTCACACTCAACCTAAAGGTTTCTTTTGTGTCTTTCACAAAGCTCCTGATTCTGATAATATAACTCTCAAGCAGCTCAAGGTGCAAGCCCCCCAGGAGCATAGGGTCCTAGGCAATCACCTAGATCGCCTGGTCCTATATCTGTCTCTGGCAGAGATAAATATGTAAAATCAGTGATAACACTTCAAATATTAGGAGTATAGCATATTTGGATACCTCCATCCCTGATTTACAATGGATAACTTTTGTTTTCTGTTACTTTTGTTGGGCTGTAGGTGTAACTTAATTGTAAAGCATTAACAGAAAAAGATAAAAAAATAGATTTAAAGGTAATTAAATGATCTCTTTTGGCAATGATTTTAATGCTAATTTTGATTTGAAGCATCAACATATGCTAATATTTGTTTTAGTTGGAACTTAAAAAATTGTGGAGTGACAGTGATGTTTTTTGGTTTTAACCCTAGGAGTTAAAAGGGTTTTAGTTATTTTCAGACCTAGCTCTATTATGAGATTGGCTCATAAGTGAAAGTCTTTTCAGCAATGGCAATAACCCTTTATGTGGTATTAATATTTAAATGCACATGTATAATTAATAGTCATGGGAATGAAGATTTTTAGGTGCAAATATGAAATGAAACTTAAAGTAAGTTAATGTATTTGCTTTAAAATTTTTTATCACTAGTATATATGCACAAGGATCAAAGATTGTATATGCTAGGGCAGTGGTTCCTCACCTTTCCTTACTGCAACACTAAACTGACCTCCAATAGGATTTTGCGACCTGTACCTGAGCCTTCACAACCCATATTTCTAATTGAGCGAAGATAAAATATACTAGATAGGTCAGAGAAGAAGCAGAAAATACACCTCTGCCAGCAGACACTGCTATTATATTGCTACTGCATGCCAAATTTCATCGGTCTCTGTTCTGACTATGTAAAAAAAAGTAGAATTACAGTGTGAAACCCATGTTAGCGGGTGACTGGAGGAAAATTTGTTGGTTGCACTGGCTTTCCTGCCTTTCCCCATCCATTTTTGCACGTAGGTGCTGAAAGCTTTAAAAGGTGAGGGTGTCTTACATTGGCTGTTAACTATATTAAATACTCTGTATTATGAGAAATAATCGATACAAATAAAAAGGCAATAATTAGATGCAAAATTTTATTTCAAAACAATGAATTCATTTTAATGTTTGAAGTTTATTGTATCTTATAAATAGGGTTGGTAGGATTTGATTTAAATTGAAAAATGTCGATAAACGTCAACTTTTTAAAAATTTCAAAATCGATGAAAATGAATAGTCGTCGATAAGCGTTGATTTTCCAACAAGATGGAAAAGTATACATCCAAAAACACTCTGAATTATAATACTTAAGTCGTTTCTGTTTACTTTTTTTGCAGTATTATTTTCTACCTACAATTTCATTCCTTTTCTGAGGGACTGAAAGAAGGCTCTTACACTCAAATATGCATCTTTTTTAAAAGCTCATGCTTCTGCTCTGGACAATCAGGTAACCGCAAGGCCCTAGGGTAGTTTTGAGAATACATGTTTCTTAGCCCTTTTGAGGTTTTTCAGATTATATTTGCCAACCTAATGATGGGATATTCCACGAGCCTTTCTATGCAGATAAGGTCATGGATATGCCCTGCTGAGAATGCCTCGACCCATGTTAAACAAGGTTCTACCCCTTCCACTCATCAATCTCATGTAGTGTATTCCGGAAACAAATGTTTCTTGACCATTTCTAGGGTTTTTTTTTCCTATACCTTGTTGTGTACACTTTCACCCATTCTCCCTATGCACAACCCAATCTTTTGGCAGTCTTTTTCTTAAAGTTATCCAGGAAGGATCATTCCTCTCGTGCTTTTGTCTCCTTCGTCTTTTGCTACAGGTTAGTAAATTTCAATTTATACATAATGGTTTAAAAAAGGTACACATAAATTAGCAGTTGTTACTAAAAATTTAAGAGGGATTAAATATTAATATTTATTTGCTATTTGTTTTAAAATATTTTGCCAATTGGAAAAACATTTTAATCAGGGTTTGAGGTAAGGCTGTTGATCGAGCACTCAATTAGTCTAATTTTTCTCATTATATATTTTATGTTAAATAAAGAGAATATGTAGTGCAGTGGTGAAATATATCAAATGATACACAGTATTAGATAGTTCTTTTTTGACGTCTAAAATATTATTGTGATAATTATATCATTAATGAGAAATTTTTCTCGGGTTACTGCCTGGGTCATGTCATCGTTCAGGACCAACGTTTCGGCATCTGACTTCAACGCCATCTTCAGGGATACTGAGGCCGATATGGGGTTCAGTCCGGGTTTTTATACTGTCTTCTCGCCCGTTGCTCCAAGCTCATTGGTGGAGGTGAGTGGCCAATCCGGGAGATCATGGGGGCCCAAGCTTTGCTCAGGGGGAAACCCATTTCCCTGTTGAGATTTTCTGGGTTGAGCCGGACCTCAATTGCCTTTTTAACCATCCTATCCCAGTAGCCGTTGGATTTGGCTAGCCTCTTGGTGTCTTCGAAGCGTAGTCTATGATCCGTGATGATGCAGTGCTCGGCTACTGCGGATTTTTCAGGGTGGTTGTGCTGATGCACCGGACATGCTCCTTTATCCTGGTCTCTATGGTTCTCCCTGTTTGCCCAATGTAGGAAAGGCCACATTCACATGGGATTTTGTAAATCCCTGGCATTTTCAGTCCCAGGTCGTCCTTGACCGGCCATAGCAGGTTGCAGATTTTTGGTGGCAGTTTGTGTACTGTCCTGATGCCTCTTTTCGAGAGAATCCAGGCTATTTTTCCCGACAGCGTTGAAGTGTAAGGGAGGCATGCCGTAGCTTTCGGTTTTTTCTTCTGGGTCCTTTCAGAATTTCCAATCTTTTGAATGGCCCTTTTCTGGGCCCCGTCAACTTCCTTGGCACTGTAGCCATTTTGTTGGAGCGTCCTTTGGAGGTGTTTCTTCTCCACTGGTAAACTCTCTTGGTCCGAGATGGCATGGGCTCGGTGCACCAGGGATTTTACCACTGCTCTTCGTTGTGCCGGGTGGTGGTGGCTCTCGTTGCTGAGGTACCGGTCTGTGTGGGTCGGCTTCCTATAGACGCTGTGTCCCAAGCTCCCATCAGTATGGCGTCGAACGAGAATGTCCAAAAAGGGGAGGCTCCCATTCTTCTCCTCCTCCATCGTAAACTGAATATTAGGGTGTCGGCTGTTGAGATGGTTAAAAAAGTCTGGTAGGGTCTCGCGTCTGTGTGGCCATATGGCGATTGTGTCGTCCACATAGCAGTAAAAGCACTTGGGTTGTAATGTGGCCAAGCTGAGGGCCTCGACCTCAAATTCCTGCATGTAGAAATCAGCTACTGCTGGCGAGAGGGGTGACCCCATGGCTATGCCATCCATTTGTTCGTAAAATTTTCCGGCATATTGAAAATCCAACGGCTACTGGGATAGGATGGTTAAAGAGGCAATTGAGGTCCGGCTCAACCCAGAAAATCTCAACAGGGAAATGGGTTTCCCCCTGAGCAAAGCTTGGGACCCCGTGATCTCCCGGATTGGCCACTCACCTCCACCAATGAGCTTGGAGCAACGGGCGAGAAGACAGTATAAAAACCCGGACTAAACCACATCGGCATCAGTAACCCTGAAGATGGCGTTGAAGTCAGACGCCGAAACGTTGGTCCTGAACGATGACATGACCCAGGCAGTAACTCGAGAAAAATTTCTCATATTCATTCGCCGGGAAAACTTCAAATCCGTCTTATATCATTAATGTTTTTTCCTTAATTGGCATCAATGAATGTCTAAAAGCCTTTATGCTGAACTTGCAAATTATTTTTTTAAAGAATGTTTCTAGACAAAAGCAACATCATGTTGTTCGGATTTCATAAATTAATCATTTTCTAGTTTTCATTATACAATTTAATGAGGTAAATCTCAATTCATTATTGGGTGTTTTCATTAATATTAACATTTGAAGAAGTGTAAATATGCATAAATAAAATTTATGAAGTACATGATATATTAGTTCGATTAATTTGTACATAAAGATTTAACTTCATATAAAAATTTAAATAAATAATCAGAGTATTGTAAAATAAATGTAAATTTTACATAGAAGTTTGATGCAAAAAGTAAATTTAAATCATCGAATTGAAAGGCCGAAAACTGCCAGCCCTATATTTAAGTAGTAATTTTAAGTGTCAATATTTGTTGAAAATCTCAGGAAAATTAACGTCGATTTTCAAAAAATAAACTGATTCGACCAAGTAGCAATTTGAAGCATTGATATTCGTTGAAAATCTCTCGGGAAAATAAATGACGATTTTAATCGTTGATTTAAAAAAAATAAATGTTGCATCCTACCAAGCCTACTTATAACTACTTCTCTCTCTAAACCTCCAAGTTATTTGAAATGCACTATAGCTACAGTGACCCATATAGTCAATAAAATTACAAGCACATTAGAAATATTTGGCATAATTTTAATGAAATGGCTGTCATAAATACCAAATCGCAAAGCATCCAGTGCCATTCTCGATTGATCCAGGATTATTTGTGACAACATTTTAAGTTCAGTAAACAGGATTAATCCCTCAATGCACCTTTAAAATTCATCCTGTTGCTCCGAAAGCAATAGTTGCATGTCTTGGTGCTGTTTAATAAAATCACCATCGGACATTTTTCATGGTCGAAATACTATAAAAAAAGCTGAAGTTTTTATTAAAACGATTTAACATCTGAAATCGTTTCCTAATTGACATAATTGCTTGATCCATTAAAATTTTGAAAAATCTGCTGTGTAATTTTTTCTCGGGATCATTTATTGATTCGTCTTCAACTTAATGTGAAAATAGTTTCGTTATTTTTCTTTGTCTAACAGATGATTCCACTAGAGAAATGCCTACTTCTGGATTCATGTCAAGTTCTTTTGCAAGTTCTTACTGAAATTTTCAAAATTTCAAAGCCATTCTCTTTTAATTGCATTAAGAGACTTTCTGTGCTTTGCAATAGTGATAATACTTGATCTAACTGCATATTTTAGCTTCACATAATCTTTTTAACAATAATTTGTATGAGAATATCATACCAAACCACTAAAATCACCAAAAATTAAAAGTTTTTCAGTTTTTGAGCCAATGAGTGTGCTTCTGTTTGGCACTTTTGGTCATTTGTTGTTTCTGAAACAGACTGATGTGGCATAAACAATGCCAACTGAAACTGAATCACTTCAACACAATTAATGTTACATTCCCACCGAGTTTCTGATAACGATTTTACTGTAAAATTAGTAACATGATTTTTAAAAACTTGCCATAATCATGTCAAGCCAGAAAAAGACACAAATTTGCTACAAAATTTCAAAAAACGATTTAGTAATAGATGACTTTGACATGTCACTGAGTATTAAATAGAAATTGTGGCATTCACAGGGCCTAAAGAGACTTGGCCACTCTCAGACAAAAGAGTCAGCGGCAGAAAAGAATTGCCACGATCACCCACCTGATGATAGGTATGGAATTAGCAAAACTAATTAAACACTAAACATGATTAGAACACAAGAAGACAAAGACTAAGTCCCCTTTCACACTGACCAATTCATGCCAAGAAATGTTTTTTCCACCTGACACAAACGCATTGTGCCTATTACCATGTGGACACAATTCTTGCAGCAAAATGGCAGAGTTAGTTCTTGGATGAGACACTGCTAGGTGTCAAACACTGCATAAACATATTGTACGGATGTATTTAAGTGTGACCAATCTCTCTTCTGCACTGCAGCAGTATGTTTTGACTAATTTGTTTCACACCATTCACCCAAGGACATGTCTTTTTTGTTTAATCTTCCCTCCCCCCACACTTGGGGACCTTTTCTATGAAATGGGAGCTTGCTTTTTAGACCACTACTGGACTTCATGCCATTTCCCCTCTGTTGACTCCCCATCCCTTTTTTTCCTGAAAAACAAGGTGCATTTTCAGTCTCATCTCCACACTGATCTATCCAGATTCAACAGCATTTCTTAGAAGACACGGATCGCTACCACGACCCTCATTGCTATTTTCCCTACCATCAGACATGTTTAACTAATGCCAGTGGCATACTGGACACTCCCAACTCTCACGTGGAAAGAGGCCCATAGCCAAAAGGGGGCTCAAATTTTTTTTGAGGGCTTTAAATTTTTTTTCGGGACTTCAACTTGGTTTTAGCGGAAGGTCTACACATTTTTAAGGACAACACTATCACTAAACAATATAATTTCTATTTAATCTTCTAGTCGTATCCAGGAAAAATTATGAATCATATCTGGCAAAAACTCATGCGATTTTTTCCAGTTTTTATACAGTGCATAATGTGCAATTCAGTAGTCCTGGCTCTCTGACCCTATGACTGGCTCTGCCCATGATCCTGATATGAGTCACAACCAGAGGTTGGGAACAACTGTGCCTTGCTATAAAACAGATAACAGGGCCCATATAATGAAACGACAAGATTGATGAGACTTCAGTGTTAGAAGATAACTTTCTAAATTATTAAGAAGTAGTGAGAATTATTAAAAAATTGTCAACACTGCATCTTACCTGTTCTGATGTAAACAAACATTTCCAGTAACAAAACAAAGGAAATCAATTATATAAATTAAGTTTCGAGTCCAAGATAAATCTGCATGGTAACATGTTCCATGATCTAATAGGACCAAGTATATGCAAGTTTTAAGTTATTATTTTTAAGCTATTCCATTATTCATTATATGCATAACCATGCTGTATACACAGAAGTTTTCAAATTCCAATTTATATTACTTGTAGGCAATCTTGCAATGGCATGAGAGCTATTATACTATTTCGATGAAAGTTATTAAAATTGTGTCATATTCCTAAGCATTCTTGCCCTAATTCCACCAATAAAATGTTTTATAATTATGATTTGACCAGTAGCGGATTTGTAATAAGGCCAAGGTAGGCAATGGGCTAGAGATGGTGAATTTTCAGGTTGGGAATAAAAAAAATAAATATTATTACACAGACTTTTGATGAATTAATTATGGTCCGCAGATGGATGGATGTGCAGACAAACCATATACATGGGCGATTTTTTTAGGAAAAAAGGGGAGCCGGTGGTATAGTGGTTAGAGTTGGCCCCACCATACGATCTGCTAAAGCAACACCCAGTTCGAATCCTTATGAGGATTTTTTCCGAGGATGCTCCAGCCCCCTATTTGTGTGCGATGGTGCTAAGGTGACGAGGGCGAGCCAATGAGAAAAAGCAACCTGAGGAGCGCACGCAAATCAAAACTCCATCTTTAGGAAGGGACGTTAAGCCGTTGTCCCCTTGGTGTTATTCGTAAGAGCAGGCTAATGGCAGCACCGGGTTTCTCTCCTCCCTTCTTTGGCTGAAGAGGTTCTCTAGCCTATAGCAGCCCTACCATACGTGGTAGTTAAAAATGACATAACTTCCTTTTCTTCCTTTGGGGGTCAAGGATAAGAAACTTTTAGGAAAAAGCGCCAAAAAGGGGGTGGGAAAATAATTTGGCCTAGGGGTGGGAAATTTCTAAATATGCTTGATATCAGAATGACATCCCGCTGAATAGTCATACCGAATATGTGAAAAATTAATACAATTTATTACTTCATTTATTTTGCTGGCAAAGTCATTGCTATGCCATGGAAGCTTTGATATCCAAAGGCATAAAATATAATATCCACAGCTGGGAATGTATCAGGAAATACCCTAAATCATGCTCTGGTTTTATTAAAGTGCGACATTTTTGGTGAGAATATTTAAATTAGATGCAATAATAAAACTGCTCCATTAATTAAATTTTGATATTTTAACAGTTATTTAAATTAATAAAATGTCTATAATAGCATTATTTTCCCTACCTGCAGCACATATGCCGTGCCTAATTTATTTATTATGAAATTAATGCTGTTGCAGAAAAAATTTTGTTACTACCGTATTTCGCGGCATACAAGACGCACCTCGGTTTTTTAAGATTTTTCAGGAAAAAATTATTTTGGTTCAGTAAAGCATTTACGATGGGCCACGTCGTGTATCATTTCCTGCCGTGATTAACTACCTATCCGGCAACATTTACAGAAAATATTACGGTGTGATAACAGTTAAATATAACAACGTTTTAGATAAACTTCATTCGTAAAATAAATAGGGGTGATCTAAATCATAAATAGTTACTTTGAGACTTGTTTAGCTAAAGCTGTCGGAGAGCGCCCCACACATCGCACGTATAGATACCCTTTACCGTTAGTACTTACTTCAACATAAGTTCAAGATGATATGTTAATATAATGGGATAAATAATAAATGGAATGCATATATAATAACGATACGTACGCTCAACTAGTCCTTTTTCTTCTGCAACTCTTTTGGCCTCGTACATAACGATTTTGTTTGATATAACAATACCAAACTTCCTCTGTTCTACTCTCCATCATTTTCTCCTCAAGTTGTGGCCATTTAAGACCAACCTTACGAAGATTCTATTTCTCTTATCCCATCAGCTTTGGTTTTTCTTCGTTTTATCCATTCACGAATCATTTTTTTCAGTGGGAGGTGGACGAAATGACGTGCTGCTATTCGGTTTCCGTGCGTTTTTTCGTATTGAATCGCCTGAAGTTTATAACTATTAGCGTAGGCATATCTTTTCACTTTTGTTACCATCGCGATCTAAATACACGTAACGTTATTTATTCTAGGTTCGTATAAAATATTTATGGCATCTACACGGATTCTACAGTTTCGTGCCATTAATCGCGCTATTCAACGGGCTCATTAGGAACTAAAACATCGCAAACGCGCTGAAATTGTAATCACTGTGAGCGGACATGTATTAAAGCGTATTGATGAAAATGCGTCCTCGGAATTTACGTTGCATAAGGTATTACTGTATGTATTAACAAATTTTTCACTATTAATTACTAGTAATGCATATATTATTGTTTTTGCGACGAATGACGCAATTATTCCATTTTGGGGATGAGTGTGCTTGTTAGTGTAAGTGTTGAGAACATTAATAATCTTACCTTCGGCGTATAAGACGCAGGCTGATTTTTGGGGTTATTTTTCTGGAAAAAAGTGCGTCTTATATGCTGAGAAATACGGTATATACTAGGTATGTGTGTGTGTGCCTAACAGCCTAAATACCAGAATATACAATAAAATGGAGAAACGTCTTTCAATTTGCATTTAATTTTGTTTTTGAAAGAAAAATATTCACTATTATTGTAAGTGAATGTGTTGCCAAGACTTATTGAGAGAATCAAGTTTGTACAGTTGTACAGCAAGTTGTTTGTCCAGGGGCCCATATTGGCTCTCAGCGCCCATGTATAGCATATGAAAGAAATAAGTACTAAAAACCACATTATGACCCAATTACGTTCCATTTTTTCTTTCTCAGAATCTAGTCACCCAAATTGTAGTTTACAAAACAATTTTTATATACATTTTATGCAGATTTTGCAGTACAAAGATTTAAGGGTATTTCCATACGATTAAGTTAGTGTTATGCATAAGATGCTTGTGCAAATTATTCATAGTTGCATTAGCATTAAATTTTGCACTTTTTTGTGCTAAATTTATAAATCTCTTTTCTTGAATGGAAGTTGAGAACTATTTTTGATGTAAGAATTTTAATTTTCAGTAAAAATTGATAGAATTTGTATTGTAGTATAATAATCAATTCCAAAGAATCATTTGAAAACACTAAAAAATTACTTGTATAATTTTATAATGTCCTGCAAAAGGCAAAACATCCTTAGCAACTAGGGATATAATTAGCGAAACAAGCTTGGCATTATAAGGATTAAACAGGTTAGAATGAGATGTGAACTTGGCACTTCAATAGGTGCATAGTCTAAATCAGAGGTGCGCAAACTGGGGGGCATGATTGGTTCTTCTGTCAAAGTGGAAGCAAGTTTACTCGACCGAGACCGACCTGGCAGCTATTTGGTTTTTATTAGAAAATATCGAATTTTATGCTTTTACAATTTACAATCTATAAGAATTTTTACAAACAACACAAATATGAGATAGTATTCTATTAAAATGGAGGGTGCCACCATTTTCATCAAAGATAAGGGAGCACGGCTTGAAATGTTTGTGTACTGGTGGTCTAAATTATGGTTTATTTTTCTGCTGAGATAATTAAAACATTTTTTTAGAATTATTCATATTAAATACACACTTAGTACTTTTCCACAATTTTTTTTGCGACTGATTTCACGCATGTTACAGCATCATCCTTTTTAGAATGACTAAAAATTCGAAAAATGAACTTTCCAGATCCCTAAAGTTTGATAAATTTAATATGATTACTTAAAGCACTTTTGCAGCATTTTAGTTGTTTCAACTGTATAGTTTTAATTTTATTGAAAGAATACAATTAACATTGTTACCAACATATATAGTAAATATCCTAAAAAATATAAATATTTATATTATATATGGTGACTCTAAGTATTCATTCCTAAGCTGCCAAGTGTTAACTATCAAAACAACTTCACCAAATTATCATTTATAAAGTGTAAAAACTGTTGATGTAATTGTCGGGGAAATGTGATACCATCATTGGTGGACTAGTTAATGTGGGTAGAGGGTGCAAATTGTTATTTCTAACATAGCAGTTATTTCTTACTTGATTAATACATGTGACAGTTCAAATGTTTCTTCTATCAGCAGTCTTATATATAGGTAAATTATTATATTTTCGCAGTGTTCTAATAGGAATGGTCTTTAAAATGCTGTAATTGATAGCACCTTAAAATTTACGTTTGCACAGGTTTAAATTTCTTAGTGAATGTTTTTCATCTTTATTCTTGTGACATTACTGGAATTTCTTAGTTACATACATTTCTGAAACCATCATCTTAGTAACAGAACTATACAAACCTGCTGATTGGTTTGGAGCCATCTCTAAAAATTAGGTCTCCCAGAAGTTATACTTATTGCCATGTGTCAAGGTTCCAAAACTGTGAAACTTTGACAGCCATTGCCATTTTCACTTCCAGCGGTGGCTGGGTATATCCAGGTTCAATTTGCCATTGATGTAAATATGCATCCTTGATGTATGGTATTTTCCAGATTAAACTTCAACTCAAAATAATATTATTACCAATTGAAAAACGTAATGGAACTAAGAATGACAATTTATTTTACTAAACTCAAATTGACATCTCTCTCTCTCTCTCTCTAGTAGCCATGAAAAAGCCTGAAAAACTGGATAAAGATTTATGCTCCTTTTTAGCTGTGATGCAACCAGGGCCATCCCTAGGGGGATGCAGGGCCGGGGGCGATCCGCATTTGCGGGGCCCCTTAACAATCTAAAATCATCAAGGTATAATTCGTAAGCTAAAAAAATATAAAATATTTTTAAATATGTATATTTTATTGTATAATTTAAATATACATATATTTCTTATTCTGTTTATTAAATGAGGAATTGTTTCTGGAGCTCAAGAACAAAAAAGTCCTTTGTTAGGAAAGCCAACAATAATTTGATCATTTATGCCAGATTCATAATGATCTATGCCCATTATTCTGTTGCAAGTGTCTCTGGAAAACTGCATGTATGCCTGCAATCTGGATATGAATACAAACATACAGAAATCTCAACTGACATAATACTAAAGTAGAATAAAAACTGTTTATAGCTCTGCCTACTTTCAGAAATTCAACTTTCTCGACTTTCTTACAGCAAACTCCGCCATCAGATCATTGTAATCCAAATCTGAGGGTATTTTTCTCTCGATAGACAGCATAGCCAATCCACTCAATCTCTCTTGGCACATTGCTGTCCTAAGATAGTTTTTTTATTATTTTAAGTCGCGAAAAACTTCGCTCCGCTGATGCCACTGTGACCAGAATTGTTAACAAAATCCCATACTCTATCTATGTATTTGGGAAGGAACCATTTAATGACTTGAGAAACTTAAGGATTTCAAATGCACTTTTCGTTCCTTGGGGGATCAACTGTCGAAGCACACGTAGTTCTAAGAAAAGGTCTGTAATGTCAATGTCGTGTGAATCTTTATCACTCAACATGTTATCCAAATTAATAAACTTTTTCATTTCGTCTTCTGTTAATTCTTCAAGTTTTTCAAATCATATAGTAAGCTGAAATTACTTGCGTACTCTTCCGTTTGTTCGAAACGTGTTGTCAGTGACACGAGAGCTCATTTCCACACCACCAGCTGTGGTAAAGCTCCAGGCACTTTTTTTATAGTGGTATCCCCTTTAGGCACTAATCCACTTTATTTCATGTACTTAACATAAGTAAGAACGGGCTCACAACACTTGATTTAAAGACAGCGCACGGCCTGCATTCCGCAAAAAATGCTAATTTTCTGCTATCCTATCAAAATTATCTGCTTACTCTTCCATCTGTTCAAAACGGGTTGTCAGCGACATGAGGGCCTGACCTACGATGACAATGGAGTAGTAGCTAGTTTCAAATGCCTTTTCAGCTGAAAACCATGAGTGTTACCCATGCTTAGCAGGAATCTTCATCTTGCTGCTGCTTAGCGCGGGACCCCTTTTAATGTGTAGCCCAGGGTGATGGACCCGATTTGTCGTACCCTAGGGATGGCCCAGGCTGCAACTATGTTTTTCCTAATCTTTTTATGGTTATTGGATAGACATATTGTGTTATGGATGGTCAATGTGAACTAAATGCTAACCTTTTGAGAATCAACTGCTGAGGCTCTTTTGATCTTTAACCACACACCATCAAAGCATGCTAATTCCTTCTTCAACTGAAGTGTGAACCGCATTAATGAAAATGTGTTAGGGTGTGTTTTTGAGTGTGGTCGGTGGGAATAACATGATAAAATGAAGTTGCTTTTTTAAGGGTGAAAGTGTTAAGACAACCCCTGAATTTTCTGCTATTTTACACAAGCATGGGGCAGTTAATATTAACAGGTTAGATTTAGAGTTGGGGAGTGTGATTTTTTTTCTGTCACAGTGACAAACAAATACCTGTGACTTGTATGTTACTTGAGTCATCGGTGACTTTTTCATAGTATTTACCTTGAGTTGGTGGAGCTGGTGACAGTAGTAAAACACCATCAAACCAAGTAGCGGTCAATAACGGGTAGCATTGTAAATATCTTTGAATGGGCTTGTTTTTGCAATGATGTCAGATAAGTGTTTCTCTCTCACTCTTATTATATTTTTCTCAAGAAATGCTGAACCAAGCACTAGCCCAGACCCTTCTTCCTCCCTTTCCATATAGCTCTCAAGTCTTGATGCAAAGAAAAAAAAATATTCATCTCAAGATTAAGAGACATTACAGAGCAGATAAACATTGCCTACATCTCCTTCCACTACACAGTTCATCTCGACATTGAATAAGGGTTTTTAGAAGCCACAATTCGCCAGCTCCCCCTTCATTCCACTCCCCTCTTTGGACCGTTGGAACTGTCGGGACCAAGTTAGGACTCAGGTGGATGGGAGTGGGACTAGGGACTGCACCCCTTCTCCTGTTCCACCAAGCCCATGGTGACCGAACCTGTGACTCCCATACCTGTTACTTCCTGCACATACATGTTACCGGTCACAGTTCCCCATTAATCACTGTGACAAAATAGCAGTGACTGCAAATACTCCCTAACTCTAGTTAGAATATTCTTCAAGTTTGAAAAAATACTATGCTCTCCATAGTACAAAACATTACCAAGATTAAAAATTTTGAAAATATTATATATATTATTTTATTGCTCCTTCAATGGGAGTTCAAGAAAACTTTCCAGGACTCCCTGTTGATTGGGGGAACTACTGCCCAAGGGAAATAACCTATCGTTAAGTAACACATGATGGTTAAAAATTCAGTTCAGAAAGCCATATTTATCACAGACATAAACATGGTCAGGGCTGGCGAAAGGGAGTTGGGTGCCCTAGGCAACCTTTTTTAGGTGCCCTACTCCAATATAAATGATACTAAAATATAATAGATAAAATATACTTTTAATAGTAATTACACAATAATATCCGTAAGACCAGTATTACTTAAACTTACCTTTGTTTTGTAAAGAATTATTTCTTATTCTCTCAATGAAGATCAGCAGTAAAATTGGAACACTAGTTTTATAAAATGAAAAGTAGTTCAAGTCTACTTCTGGTAAAGATAATTTTGCTTTTAAAAATTGTTTTTACAAATTTTCGAAAATTTGCCGAAAAGCAAGGAGGCACCAATAAGATTTAAGCCCATATCCGCTTATTACAACCTGTGAAAATTGTGCATCATGGCTACAAGGTGTTCTTTTTAACCCTTAAATACTACACTTCTAAAAAATCACACTACTACTATACATAGGTGAATTTTCACCCGGGAATGCGGATTTAGTATGAATAAATGTTTTTAACATCAAGTACCGATGTTTTTATTAAAAATGTTCATTTCTTGTACTGCACACATAAGTAGCGCAAAATTGGTAATGATACAAAATGAATTTTAACAAAATGAATTTTAACAAAAAATATTAAAAATCACTTTATGGAGAGCTATCTTCTGATCTATTTTTAATCGTTTTCGCAAATTATATTGGGATGTTGACCACAAACAAACTGCTCGCATGATCTGAACTTCACCGAATATAGTTTGTATCAACATGATTTATCTTTTTTCACAGCAGTAATATATAAAAGCCCCAAAAATGCACTAAACTCCACTATAGAAAGATCTCGAAGACAACGACACGCTATGACCTAGGTCTAACAGCAAAGTGACCACAGTAAGAGAAGATTTAGGGAAACATATATCTAAGGGGGAGATGATGTTTACTCTGTACATTCTTGAGCTATAAGTAAACAGCTGCTTTGGGAGTTTTTTCACCCATAGTGTAGCATTTAAGGGTTAATAATGCTTTGGATCTTGCATTCTTCCTTTTTTGCACATATAAAGGGGATCTTTTGATTCAAATGAAATAAATGACTAAATCCAAAATCATATATTTACAAAGAGAGCAAAATGAAGAACAAACAATATAAATAACAATCAAGAATGAATGTAGATGCAAATGGTAGGAGAAGAAAAGAATGATTAAATACATTGTATTCCAGTAACTAAAAGTGCCTGGCTATGCTTCCATCGATTCTTAATGCTGGCACTAATTTGTTTACCCACTTCTCCTTCCTCACTGGTTGAATGACAATGTATAACCTCCTTCCATTATTTCGCTTTCTCTTATACCTTTTCTATTCTCACTACAATGTGCGGGTAGGTGAGGGATGAATAACGATGTTTATGCTCCCCACATACTATCTGATTAAGTGTTTATGACTAAAAATAGATGTAAAGTTAACGTAAAGGAAGGATGTAGTGGGTATGTACTATTCTCTCTCTCTTTTATGAGAAAAATGTGTAAAAATATATTGTGTATACAAAAGTGCCATGAAATCAAAACATTGACTCTTCATGGCCCCCTCAATCTCTGGCACCCTAGGCAGTTGCCTGTTTTGCTACCCCGTTCCACCGGCCCTGCATGTGGTGAAATATTATGTAACATAAACATAACGTTTGCTGAGTTACTTTTTATATAATAGTACTTGAGGTCTCAAATGCAAATCAGAAAAAGTTTTATGAAGCCTCATGAAAATGGGTTTTTAGAAATAGGTTTACACTCCAGAATCAGTAGGGAGGGTATAGGTAAACAACACAAAAATCCACTTGGTAACTAGGTTTACCTCCATTTCGATCCCTGTTAATGGGCTCTCAGCAGCTATCATACATGTGCAGACTTGGAGGTGATTATTTTAACTCGATTAAAATTTTTAAAGCAAGAAGTTATGATATTCTGACCATATACATAATGATATACTACTTAGCAGAATAATATGAAACAATCCTTCAGTATTAATTATTAAAAAAAAACTATAACTTTAATATACATTATGATATATTTGTTTAAGACAACCATACTGACTTTGTTATTTTTAAATTAAAATAATGATGCTCTTTTTTTAATCCTATGTTTTGCCTGACAATATTTTGGAACTTTTCTGTCTTCTCCCCTTGTTTTATAAGTTTATTCTGCAACCATAGAATTTCTCATTTTTAGTATTTACCAACAATGAAAGAACCTCTTAGCTTAATGAAATAAGTTCTGATAACTAATATTTATGAAAGTAAACATTTTACAGCATAAAATCGCCTTTTTAGTTCTAAATAGGCAAAAATTACTTATTTCTGTTAAATTGAACATCAATTTTTCTGCACCCAAGTTTATATTTTATGAATGATATAAGAAAATGGCACGGTTTAAATTTTGTCACCCCCACGACATTTTCTAAAGGTACAAAACAGCTTATTTCCCAAGTAATGTTAAACTAGGCCAAGAGGCATCAAGCATATAAGTTAGGAATTAAATACATCAAAAGTAATTAGTAAATCTCACTAAATTTTTATTACAATTTTGAGGTATTTCATTCCAGATAATTAAGATTGACTTGAAGACATTTTAATACATGTGATCTTGTGAAAATAGGCAGTCATAAGTTCACCAGATACCAAATTGTGTTCCATATATTTTCAACAAATTGTTATGTACAGTTTCACAATATAAACATTATGATATTTTGAGGAAATAATTCATTTTCAAATATAATTTGATTCAGAAATGGACAGTCGTAATAGTTTTACAAACACTGGGTTCTAATGGAATAATTTAACAAGCATTTTAAATGTTTAAATATCCTATGGCCTACAGCACAATACTTTTTACCTGCAAGAAATATCAGCATTCAAATAAATGAACTGATTAAATTTTGGATGCCAGGTCCATACATTTCATGATTTGTGCCATGACTTCAAAATTTGCTAGCCATCGGCCACATCAAACATTTGGCATTGATGCAAAGTTGATAAATTATCTAGCCTTTAGGTTCAGGTAATCATTTTTGGCAACTCATGATCAGACAGGCTTTTCTTTTACCCCGAAAAATTCTTCCACAGAATGTTCATGATTTACTCTAAAAATTTAGTTTATAAATAAATAAAGGCTCCTAAAATTAGGCAAACAAAACATTTATAAGTGTACAAAAATGATTTCATCATAAAAGCTAATTGTTAGCTCGAGAGATTACATAACACTTTCATTATATCCATTAAAAATGAAAGCAATTGCCTTCCTCGCTGACTCAGGAATTACAAATTGCAGTCTATAAAAGGTACATTCGATTGGTCCTTTGCCGCACCCCGCAACTATTCCTGATTGATCATACAAGCAAGCAACAATGATTTTTTCCTATTTGACATTTGAAAAAATAATGAAAATTACTGGAGGGTTCCTAATAAAAAAAATGTACTGTACACTATTTTAGCAATATTATCAAGCCTACCTACACAAAAAAAGCTTTCATTTGAGCCACAGTTTCAGGCGCAGAGCGTCAACTCCATTTAGATAATATCGGAACAATCTCTTGTCCCTTACAAAGCCAAGGTTTTCGTATAAACGCAATGCTGGCTTATTCGTTATTTCTGTCTCCAGAACAACCTGTATAATAAAACAGATATCACAGAGGCAATTAAATACTTAAAATCACGTTAGGTTGGCCAAATATCTTTACTATTATTAAAAAAATGCAACTCACTTCGTCTGCATCATCTGCTACCATTGCTCTAATTGCTTTTAGTACAAGGTTTGATCCTGAAACCGAATCAATCTTGTGTTATCAAAATAACGGTAATAAATAATTCTTATTTTAATTAATCTTCTTTATGATAGATTAAGTATTAGTCAACAACGAATTATCATCTGCTAGTACTTTACCTATTTTTCTTTTTCTATATTTTTCATCAACAGCCAACATTGCTATGTATCCCCTTCTTACAACTCTCCTGTGTACATCCAACTTGCAAACAATAGCACCAACACATTCATTGCCATTAACAGCCTGAGAAAGAACGGGTGCGATGTTATGATTTAAGGTAAATTACACATCTAAGAAATTTGCGAACATTTTTCATACATAATCATAAATACTCACCAAAAAGCAGAGTTTAGGCCAGTTGTGAATGAAATATCTGTACGTGTAAATGGAATAAGGTTCCGACAAATCTTTTTGTATCAGTCTCATTATATCTGGCATTTGTATTTCCGATTCATACGACACATATTTAATTTCTCCACTTTCATCGTTTTCCTCTTGTTGAGACACTCCAGATTTCACTCCAGTCTGTTCTGAATTGCTACTTTCTAAGCTAGGAGAACCTTCGCATGCTGAAGTAACTGTATTTTTATGAACACAATTTGATGTGACACCACAGTTTTCAACCGAAATAGTTCCACTTTCTTTGCATTTTTTCTCACACTGATCACAAGGACTAGACGTATCTGCAGTTAAGTTACAGTCAGTTTCTTTACCATCACCATCCTTTTGAGAGGCATCCGACGAATTTATAGTTGAATTACACTCAGTCGCATTTAAATCACTATCATTATGAGAAGCCTCCAAACTACCCGCCAAGCCATTGACTAACCCATTGACCCCTGATACATTTTTTAGGGAGATTCTTTCTTTCAACTGTACTGATACTTGCGTCACTGCACTCATTTTGTCTGGAGCCTTATCGCTATAATTATTCTGAGTGGGTATTAAGGACGAACTAATTTTCTTCTCTGTGGCGGACGAGTAGTCTTCATTTTCGCTAGCTTCACTAAGTAATCCCTTTGTTACATTCGCCCTCACTTGAGGTAATACAGGTGCAACAGGCCTCTTTCGTTCCAGAGGCTGGACATCGTTGTCCATTTTGTGAGAATTTTTTTTTCCAATTTAAAGAGTACTAATGGCCAAACATATATTTCATGCTAATTTCCGTTAACATCCTAGTTTTCTCAATAAAAGAGATATAGTCCTTAAACACACAAAAGTTGCAACTCTCTTACGACATTATAAGTGAGCAACCATCTTGAATTTCTTGCAATGTACTGTGGGTATGCTTCGTCAATATTTTTATGAGCCAATTTCTTGCTATAAAGTTATGTCAAATGGAGCGAACCAGCCTAATTATTGAAACATATTTTATTATGTTTATAAATGTAATAAAGTTACAAGATAAAATATGAAAGTTGATAGAGGAAAATAATTACGATTAGCTATTGTTTTTCATAAGTATCAGTGGAGGTGGCGCTGTTTCGTCTTCCTGGAGGTCTCAGCAATATCAGTAAGTCAGAAATATTGAGAATTTCAAAATCAAATCATATTGACAATTGCTGCCGTCATGATAATCGTACAATGGTCAGCTTTATTCGTGTAATAGTAACATATGTATATTTACCGTTACCATGATTACTCTGTTATTTTATGAATATTTTGATGTATTGTGAACTTATTTCACAAAGTATCCCTTTTATGCTTTCGATCACAATTTCTGGGGAAAATTTCAATTTCCAACTTAGTTTTAATTTTTCATATCATGTACTTCAATTTGAGTGTCGTATTTTTAATTATACAGTACATGGGAGTATAGTACATTAACGTGTTACTTCATTTAACATGAGTTATTGTTGTGAAATTTGAGAAGTAAAGACAGATTTTTAGGTATCGGATGACCCCGCTGAGCATTTAGGTAACGGTTGTAGCATTGTATTCTAGGTAATTGTGTATATTAAGATGAAAATGCATTACTCCTGTTTTCAATAATTATACTGTTTAAATATTGAAGGGATAGGAAGTTAAGCCATAAGGTATAAAAATAAGGTTATTTGTTTTAAGGCTGCAGTTGGTTGTAAGCAGGCCTCCACAAATGTACTTAAGATGTAATAGCCAGTCCCAAAACTTAGGAGCAAGTAATGGCATAAAAAGCTACTGAAGTATTAATTAGTAGTTAAGTTAAAGTATGAGATGTCATTTGAAATATCCTGTGTAACAAACAAACAGCTGAAAATTAGCATAAGAAAGGGTAGAGAGAACGTTCGGCTTTACAGCGAAATTTCTAGGTACTATTGGGAACCTGGCACCCAGCAGTTATCGCCTGATCACATGCGTATTTGTTTATTTTCTGAATGTTATATGCACTGCATATATTCAGTCAAATATAATTTTAATACGCACATATTTGTATGTCAGTGTCAGCAATATTTATTTTCTTATATTATGCTATTTTGTGTAATAGCAAGAAAATAAAATTTGTCAATTACACAAGTTACTCATCCTCTATAAATGAACTTTTTTCATGTTACAGTGGGCTTCCATGGAGGTCTAAGAGTCTTTGATGTCCTCATTTTATGAATCACTCATGGGCATCTGCTGGAACTTTTTCAGAGGGAGGGCAAGGGGATAGGCAAGCTCCCACAGTTGGGTTGGGTCAGCTTAATATTTTAGTGGTTTATTTCAAGCATATTGCAGGGGGGCTACACCTGCTTGTCTGACCTCAGAAAAATGACCATGTTAATCCCCTGACCTAACCAGACATGAATGGCCCTTGACACAGGCCTGATCCAGAGAGGGGCAACTGCTGCTCCTTGCCACCCCCAGCGGATGCCCATTGAAGCACTCTATTATAGCTCTGTTGAAAGCTTATGGCCCATGCGCAGAAATGTATTTTGGTCTGGAAGAGTCCATTCTTGAAATGTGGGCTGCATGGGGAAGAGGGTAAAATTCGGTCATTCTCGACTGAGACTCCACATGCCTTCATTGCCAACCTTCTGCTGTGCTCTTACTGCCATTGTTTTGTTATCCTAGTTTTTTATTGGTTTGGTTATCAAGTGTTTGTTATTGCATTTCTTGTTAGCTATAATTTTCTTTATAATACTTATCGTTGATATCGCTATTTGTTATCATAGTTTTGATTTCTTTTTTAGTCTCGTGTATTTAGTTTTTGTTATTGCTTAATTTGTTTTGTTTTGATATTGCGTTTTGTACTCATTATTTTGTTTTCCGTTTTTATTCAATTTATTATTATCATGGATACTGATCCTACCACTTCTAAGTGTGATAATTCATTTGTAATTATTACTAGTATTGTGTGATCAAATATTCCTCATTTATTCTTCAAAACTTGATCAAAATCCTAGTAAAGAAACAAAATATGTGGCCCTTATTTATAAGGAAGGACAATCTGACCGAAAAAGGAAGTGGGCGTGAGAAAATACTGGTGGCTAAATATTTAGCCTCCAAGCATTATGATTTAGTTGTCCAAACTGTCGAACTGAATCGCCAGGTGATTCATTTCGCCTTCACTTTCCCATCCCATAAACGTCTTCCCCTACAACCTGGCAGTTCGCACATTTAGGGGCCATAAGCTTTCAATGCACCTATACTTCCTGAAAATCATTGCCTTTAATGATAGCATTAATGGTAGAAAGCTATGAATATGTGTAATAATAAGACAAATATGAAACTATCACATTTGATATTTTAAAGTACTTATTTATGAACAATGTCTACTTTCTTGGGAAGGTCCTAAAGCAAATTTTTGACAGTTTATTCCATTGACCCACATTTCTTACAAAAAAAATCGTTTTATAATTTGTTTCAAATTTCTATTTTGCTTAGTTGTTTATTTTCTCAATATATTTAGGCTTAAATATCTTTTTCAAAAGCTGTAGGTTCCTAATGCATGCATGATATTGTCTTTTCATTGGATATGATCTTATTTTGCTTTATAATTTACATGGTATTAATTTTTTTGAATTTTATGTGCTGTCATAAGTTCAACAATGTGCTCTCATGTATGCTTACCTTCTAATGAGGCTTTTATATTCTATTCTCCCCAAAACTGTGAGTCAGGATATAAATCAGATAAAGATTTGTGGTTTTTCTCTCTTTAGCCTTAGTTTGAGTATTTGTTGTGATTGTGTCGTTGGTGGTATTTAATAGTGGCAAGAAAGGAACATAGAGCATTATTCCTTTCATTTTAAATTACTTCTTACTACTCATAGTGTTGGTAGTGAATTTTATATGTAGTTATTTTTCCACCTTCATACTTGTATGTAGAACCTACTGTTATTTGAATTTTGCACTCCTAATGACCTCTGTTCTCCATTTTATTTAGGGTTAGCTAAAAGTCTGAGGGTTTCTCCTTATTTCTCATAATTTTAAAATTCTCTTATTTGGTTTAGCTTTTGTTTTGTGTCTTAGTAAGTACTAAAATTTGGGAGACCTAAAAGACTTACCTCAATAGAAACCTGTTGTAATAATTAAAGCTGTGTGTGCTGAACATCTCCATAAATGCTGTGTTAATTGTATTATGAATTTCTGATTTATTTTTAATATTTACTATGGATATACCCATTATATGAACAGTTTGAAGTATCCTTATAATTTAAAAAATATTAATAATATTATAGTCTTTATTTAGGAATCAAATGGGATAGTTATATCTATTATTGTTTGTCTTTGAAGAAAAACTATGCATAGGATGGGTATTGCCCTAATACATTTAAATAAACAAAGGACAAATGGAAAATGCATTCACAAAGAAGCATATATATATATATATATATATATATATATATATATATATATATCTTATTCTGTCTGCAACAACTTCATTTATGACTGACTGTAATGCAACAAACTTTCCGAGTAGGTAGAAGATTGAAATTTGGTAGGAATGTTTGTCTCTTATAGTAAAGGCGTTTACAAAACAAAATTGAAAAAAAAGACCCCGAGTTCAACTCCAGTAGATAATTTTTATTTCCCATAAGATAACATGTAAAAATCGATTTTTACTCTTTTGCAAATTAAAATTAGAAAGAATTGATCTAAGATCTTTGAACCTGAACCGTTTTAAAGAAAAGTAAATTATGTTTCTTATTCTTATCATCACATTTTGCCTACGATACAAAATTGCTAAGGTTCTATGTTTAAATCATATTTATTGGAAAAATTTAGCTTTTTAGCGACATGCTGCCTTGCTGACCGTGTCATTGTTAAACTTCGAGATTGTATTGTCATCTTAATATACTATGCGTAAGGAATGCATGCTTGAATATGAGAGAGAGAGGAAGAAAGAAAGGAGAGAGACAGAGAGGGAGGGAGACATATTTAGATAATGTTCCTTACTAGGGCGAGATTGAGACTAAGAAGTTTATTTTTCCAGAGAAGGGGAGAGGGAGGGAGATTGGGCGGGAGGAGGATGGGAGAGAGGAAGAGAGAAAAGGAGGAAGAATGGGCAGTGCCTTAAATTTAATACTTAATCCACACAACCGTTATATTTAATGGGCAATTACGCTAGTGTTCAACTATTTCCCATATTAAAGCATTGGCCTCTAAAATGCAGCAACAATGGGAGTTGTTATGGTAACTTACATTTCTCATTGTTAAAATCCTGAAAAAACTTGTGGTTTTTCCTGATTCTATAGATATTTTTATGCTAATTTTCCGCAGATTCGAATTCCCTCAAAAAAATAAACTGGTCTTTCAAGCATAACTGTTCAAAGCCCATGTTTGTACCTTGCTTCTAAGTAATTTTAAAATGCAAATGATTAATATGCTAAAATTATACTAATGTTAATCAAATGGAGAAAAGCTCCTGGAATTGAACTCGTGATTAAATGATATGTGATGACATGTTTGAAAGGTGAGAGAGAGATCCCAGTACACTAAAACCTTGATTCTAACAGCCTTCGGCTTTTATAGACAGCATCTGCTGAACCGGTTTTTTGTCCAGTCAATGTTCTTGAGGAGGAAATTATGGTTCGACTCGGTTACTTTCTGTGCTTTTGATATTGTTTTAATGGACAATTTTTCCTATGATTCATCAATAAATTTTTCACTCTGCATGCAACATTAATTGAAAAGGGAATGGTAATGAAAATGAATTATTGATCTCGCCTTATGGTTGGGAGACGGTTGACTGTGAAGATGATGGTTCAGAATCAGCAATCAATGATTTGCCTCCTATGGTGGCTGCTTCGTAGAGTCTGTTTTAGATGACTGTTTTATCGCTAAAGTGATTATCTCAATCATTGAATTGAATCCACTTTTGTGACATGTTACTTGTTTGAGAAATCAATTGAATTGCCATGCTGTAATGTATCAAATAGATAAAGACTCTTTTATTTGAAAGAAACCATACAGTATATAATAATTTTTATATGTATATAAATATGAGGGACAATCCGGAAGTAATGTATCAAATAGATACTTGTACTTGAAAGAAAGCATACAGTATATAATTATTTTTATATATAAATATATGAGGGACAATCCGAAAGTAATGCCTCCAAATATTTTTCCTGGTTAATACTGAAGATACGCAAATGAAAATTGTGTCACATAATTGAAGTCCTAAGGTACTTACTGTCATTTTTCTACATAATCATCCCTTTCTATGCATTTTCTCCATCACTGAACTAGAGCCTGTATCTCCCTATCGTAAAAGTTCCTGTTGGTCTTGCAGAGCCAGTTTTTGACAGAAGTGTTTCCCCGTGAAGGCCATTTTTCATCAGGGCGAACATATGAAAGTTTGACGGGACAAGGTCCGGACTGTACAATGGATGTGGCATGACTGTCCACCTGAATTTTGCGATGGCCTCCCTTGTCATGGGACCTGGCCTGCATATATCTTACTCATTCTTGTGGTTTCATAACACGTTCAACGCTCATGATATTTTGTTTAAGCACCCCGGTGACTGAAATTTTATTTTTTAAATTTATGCCTTTTATGACTTGATAAAGGTATTTTATTAACCAAATGAGATAAATATTTTGAAACAAAATAAAATAACTGCATATATGTTGATGATGTAGTGCCTACTTCGTCAGTCTCTCGCAAGGATTTTGGGGTATGGTACCCTGCAATACACGGGAATTATATAGTTGATTAGTAATTATTAAAAATAAACATTATTTGGCTGCCAAATTATTGGTTAATTAATTAAGCGTTCAACTGAAGGTGAGACCTTGACCAAAGTGTCTCCCTTCTTTATATACAAGTCTTTGTCGGTACAGGTGTAGAATCAGTAAAAAAACTTAGGGATGGTACTCTTCTTATTACCACCATGAACGAGACCCAAAGCAGGAAGATTTTAAACATCTCAATACTGGGAGACATGCCGGTAACTGTTGGGACTCATAAAACCCTCAGCACCTGTCAAGGGGTCATATCAAATTATGACCTATATGTAGAGATCGAGGAGTGTAAACGAGAGATGGCCTCTCAGGGGGTCATTGACTGCTGGAGATTGACGACGAAGAGAGATGGTGAGGTAGTCAATACTACTTGTATTGTCCTCACGTTTTCCCTCGACAAGCTACCAGAGAAGGTCATGATTGGTTATGAGGCATGTGCAGTTCGGCCATATATTCCAAACCCTATGTGCTGTTTCCAGTGCCAAAAGTTTGGGCACACTGCTCTACGTTGCAAGGGAAAAGCAGTCTGCCCCCGATGTAATCGGGATAAGCATGATGGAGCAGAATGCCCAACGACGGTGTCATGTGTCAACTGCGAAGGTCCTCATCCGGCATTCTCTCGGGACTGCCCAAAATTAAAGGAAGAAAAAAAGGTTATGGAGCTTAAGACGCTTGAGAAACTGTCTTATTTTGAGGCACGGAAAAAATACAGAACGCTTGTTGCTCCAGTTTTCTCAAGGTCTTTTGCATCCTTGGCAGCTACCCCTATCAAGAAGAGTACCATCGCTACCCAAACAGATGAGGTAGCACCTATTAAAAAGTGGGTAGTAAGGATAAGGAAGAAAATAAAAAAGAAATTATAATAAAAAAACAAAAGCATGAGAGGCGTATGGAAGTGGAAGTGAGCAAGTCTCCAGTAGCTCCTAAAAGGGTCTAAAAAAAATGGGATAAATCCCCTGTAAAATTAAACACAAAGCCGCTGAGGCCATCCTTATCCAGTCAGGAAGATCTGGATATGGATTCCCTGTCAGACAGTGGCATCAAATTCCTCAAGATGCCAGGAAGGGGGAAAGGCCAGAAAAAATTAACAATTAAAAGGTAATACTCTGACCCCACCTTCAGAAAATGGACAAAATAATTCAGTGGAATTGTAATGGCTTTCGATACCACCTGCCTGAACTTCGTATCCTCCTATCTGAGTTATCGCCAGCATGTGTTTCCTTTCAGGAAACACGGTTCAGGGAAACTGACACAGTCATACTCAGAGGGTACTCCTTGTATAGGAAAGACCTTGTGAGTGCCCAGCAAGCTCACGGAGGAGTGACTATGTTGGTTCATAGCTCGAGGTACTCTGAGGAGGTAACTCTTAACACACAGCTGCAGGCTGCAGAGTTGCCCTCCCTCAGCTGGTGACCATCTGCTCGATCTATTTGCCCCCTAATGAGACCATCACAAGGAGGTCAATCCTTGGTCTTATAGATCAACTCCCACCCCCATTCATCCTTATGGGCGATTTTAATGCCCATAATTCAGAATGGGGGTCAAAGAGGACTGATCCTAGGGGAAGTCGCCTGTCTGAGGTATTCTCAAGCCTGGATCTGGTTATACTCAATGATGGCAGCGACACACACTTCAATGCTAGTAGTAGGTCATTTTCTTCTATCGACCTAACTGTCTGCTCTAGCACGGTCGCCCCATAGTTTGAGTGGGAGGTGTACGAAGATCTATGTGGCAGTGATCATTTCCTGATTATCCTGAAATGCTTATCTGTCAGCGTTTCAGAGATGCGTTGCCCCAAGTGGGCCATAAAAAAAGCAGATTGGTGCAAGTTTTCAGGTGCCGTTCAACTCACAGAGTAGCGGTTTCCCTTGGTGGACGAGCACGTCAGTCATTTCACAGAAGCCCTAATAGAGGCAGCTAATGTAAGCATTCCGAAATCCCGCTCCCGACTAAAGCGTGTCCCAGTTCCATGGTGGAGCGAGGAATGCTATGAGGCGATCCGTGAAAAGCGACGGGCTTTTCGCTTCCTTCGTGCTAATCCCACTGAAGGAAATATGTTGCGGTACCTGAGATTGAAGGCATTGGCACGCAGGATAATCAGGAAATGTATGAAGGAATCTTGGAGGAAATATGTATCGAGCATTACAAGTTCCACCCCAGTCTCTGAGGTGTGGGAAAAGGTGAGGAAGATTTCTGGCCGAACTTCCTCTTCCACAATTAGTGGGCTTATGACAAATGGCTCGGTCATAACATTGACAAATGAAATAGCCAATGCACTAGGTGCCCTGTTTGCTAAAGCGTCCAGTTCAGAACACCTATCACCAGTTTTTCTTGTTCAGAAAGATGAGCTGGAGAGGCAGACTCTCAGATTCTCGTCACTGAACACTGAGATCTATAATCTGCCATTCAGTGCATGGGAACTGGAAAGTGCTTTGGCAGAGACGCATGACAGTGCTCCAGGTTTGGACACCATTCACTATGAGATGATACGTCACCTAAATCCCCCTGAGAAAGAATATCTGCTAAAGATGTACAACCGAATCTGGGTAGAAGGCATCTACCCCACACAATGGAGAGAGGCCATTGTAGTGCCACTACTTAAGACAGGGAAAGATAAGAAACTGCCTGAGAGCTACCGACCGGTATCGCTCACGAGTTGCCTCTCCAAACTCATGGAACGAATGGTCAATAGGCATCTGGTTTGGTTTTTAGAATCAAATGGTCTATTGACCAACATTCAGTGTGGTTTTCGTTGCCACCGTTCCACCACCGATCATATGGTGAGATTGGAGAGAGCTGTGTGTGATGCCTTTGTTAGGAAGCATCACCTCATTGCAGTTTTCTTTGATATTGCCCGGGCTTATGACACCACATGGAGATTTGGTATACTTCGTACATTGCACTCGTGGGGGTTAAGGGGTAACTTAACCCATATTTATCAAGAGCTTTTTATGGGAACGTTACTTCAGAGTGCGTATTGGGAGCGAAACCTCTCGAACGTTCCTTCAGGAGAATGGTGTTCCACAGGGGTCTGTTTTGAGTGTAACCCTGTTTGCCATTGCCATAAATGGAATAGCCCAACGTATCAGGTCACCAGTAGAGGGAAGCCTCTATGTGGATGACCTGGCCATATATTGCAGTTCGCAAAATGTGGTGGCGGTTGAACGCCAGCTTCAGCTGACAAACAATCGTCTTAATGAATGGGCCACAAACAATGGGTTTGCATTCTCAGCGAACAAGACAGTTTGTATCCACTTCTGTCGTGTTCGCGGCCTGTCGTGTTCGCGGCCTCCACCTGGATCCAGCACTATCACTATCAGGAACCGAGCTGCCATTTGTTGAAACCACCATTTTTGGGTGTGCTATTAGACCGAAAGTTGACTTGGCGTCCCCATCTGAAGAGGCTGAAAGCAAGATGCCAATCCTCCTTGAACCTTTTGCGCATTCTTAGCCATAAGTCATGGGGTGCAGACCGGACAATCTTATTAAGATTGTATCGATCACTTGTTCGCTCAAAATTGGACTATGGGAGCATTGTATATGGGTCGGCTAAACCATCAGTGCTGAAAACTATCGATGTGATTCACCATACAGGGATTCGCTTGGCGACTGGTGCATTTCGCACTAGTCCAATACCAAGTGTTCTCTGTGAATCTGGGGAACCATCGCTGCACATGCGCCGGAAACTGTTAGCTACCCGATATGTTGTAGCTTTAAATGCTAAGCCAGATCACCCAACTTACACAGCAGTTTTCAACCATCATTATGTGCAGTTATATGATGCCCATATCCGTTGTGTAAAACCTCTGGCTGTGAGAATGCGTAATGTTTTTGAAGAGTTGTCTTTTGAATTGCCTCAGACATTTAGAATGGACCACAGCATAGCTCCACCCTGGATGTTACGTTGCCCCAACATTATTACTTCTCTTGCCAAATTAGATAGACTTTCTACCCTACCTATTGAATACCGACGTGACTTTGAGGGACTCTATGCACGGTTTCGGTCATTCACTGCCATGTGCATGGATGGCTCTAAGCAGGGGGAGCATGTGGGATGTGCTTTCACCATCGGCAGATGCTAGCACCATTTCCGGCTACATCTGCTGTGTGGGATATTCACAGCAGAATTGTATGCTTTATGGAAAGCACTGCGGTTTGCATATTCGTACTCCAGCAGTGAATATGTCATCATCACCGACTCACTGTCAGCCTTACATGCCATAAAGGCGTTGCACCCTTGTCACCCTCTGGTTCAGCAGATTCAGTCATCCTTGATGGATCTGGACTCCATAGGGATGATGACAGTATTTATGTGGGTACCAGGTCACGTAGGTATTCTGGGTAATGAGAGGGCAGACAGGGCAGCAAAACTAGCTGCTAATGGCGATGGTATTAATGAATCAAAAGTTCTTGTGGGGGACATAAAAAACTATTTAAAATCTTTAATCTACCATCAATGGCAAGAAGAATGGAATGGGGTTATCTCCAATAAACTGAGAGAAATAAAAAAACTCAGTAAAACCATGGCAGTCCTCGTCCAGGTCATCCCGACTCGAAGAGGTTGCCATTACAAGACTACGCATAGGTCACTGCTGGTGGACGCACGGTTACCTATTGCGGTCCGAGGAACCTCCAGTTTGTGAGACATGTGATACTGCGTTGACAGTGTCACATGTTTTGCTGGACTGTATCCAGTTTAGGAATGAGAGAGAGAGGGTGCGTATGGCTGAGAACCTCACGGTCTCTCTTGGAGATAATCCGGATTTTATAAATAGAACACTGTCATTCCTAAGGGAGGCCAGAATTTTAGCATTTATTTAATTTTTAAGTGTTTTTAATCATTGTACAATGGGATAGAAGGGAGAAATATTATTACTCCCCTATCCATTTTAAAAGTTCTGTGTGCTACAGGCATAATAGTTCCTTCATATGTCGTGAGAAAATTTTATGCATGTCAGTAAACCCTTATACAGTCTCACTGATATTTTATTCTACAGATTGTGATGGGCCCTTATACAGTCTTTTACAATCTGTTTTTAACTTTATTTATTTATTCTTTATATCATGTTAGGTGATGTAGGTAGTGCATCACAAATAGGTTGTGTTTAAATGTATAGATACGGCGATAATAGCCCAAGAGGCTGATTCGCCTAAAATTACACACACACACACACACACACAGTTGCAGCTCATTCAATAATTTATGATCAAGTTTGTCTTGATCCTTATCTCTCAATATTTTGGTTATTTTACATACTTCATCTTACTCATTCTCTTAACGTTGCATGCAGTTAATATTTTTCCACCTTGAAACTATTATTGTTTTAAAAACATCCTGTTCATTACTTCAATCATCAATTGTATCTTTATCCATTATTTTTCATAGTATTCGGGAGTCTTAATTAATGTAGAAATACCATTAAATGTCTGATCTTTTTTTAAATTTTTTTGCCGATGTCTTTTATTGTGCAGCTCTTAAACTAGCTTTCTGAGAAGGACAGGAATGTTAAGCTTTCTTTAATTTTATGTTTTTTGAACATAATGAAATATTTACACAATTTACTGTCTTATTCATCCTATTTTCTCAGAAGGGCTCAATACTCTTAAGGTATATTCAATAACTCAAATGAACAACTTAAAATAAACATGCATTACTTCTCTTACATCTACCAAATGTGATATGACTAAATCTTGTATTCTTCCAACACTCCTGTGTGCATGTAACCTTCAAATAATTGTTTGATAAGACCTATATATTTTTTTTGTACATTCATACACAAGCATTATTTGTGAGACACAAGGTGTTTGGGGATGCTCAGTGAACATATTAAACTTATGTCAGTCATGATGTACTTTATTTAATGTAAGGGTAAGTCAAAAAGTAAAGGGACTCTTCTAAAAAATCACATTTATTTTAAATATACAGAAACAAAACTAATGTTTTTTTTCAATGTAATCCCTCTTGACTTCCATGCACCAGTTCCAGCATTTCACAATATTCTAATTCTGTTATAAAAAAGTTTATTTTTGCTGCGTCGTTAACCAATTTTGCACCTTGCCAATAACTTCTTCATTGGATGAAAATCTTCTTCCTCTTAGTGCTTCTTTCATTAGGCCAAACATATGGAAATCGCTGGAATTGAGATCTGGACTGTATGGCAGGTGCTCCAACATTTCAAATACCAAGTCATTTACTGTTTCGACTGTCCGATTGGTCATATGAGGATGGCGGTTGTTATGCAACAAGCTGACACCCTTTTGAAGTTTTCCATTGAATTTAGATCTGATTGCGGGATTCAGTTTCATTCATAACACATCACAATAATTCTGACTGTTAACGGTTTCACTCTTTGGAGTGAAATTAACCAAAATCGCATCTTTCATATCCCATAATCTTACTGGCTGATGGTTGACTTTTGAATTTCTTAACTATGGGTGATGACGGGTGTTTCCAAGCCATATTCTGAGCTTTACTTTCCGGCTTGTAATGATGCACCCAAGTTTCATCTGTGGTGACGATTCGCTCAAAAATCTTCTCCCTTATGGCAATAATGTGTCAAATGGGTATGTGAGACTTCCAAACGTCGAGCCTTATGCTGTGCGGACAACTGTCTAGGGACCCACCTTGCACACACTTTTCGAAAATTTAGCATGCCGTGCAAGATGGAATATGTTGAACCATGACTGATGTTTAAAGCCTCCACAATGTCGTCCACTGATTCGTCTGTTTTCTCGTACCATTCTTTCAATGGCTTGAATATTGTTCTCAGTCCTTGATGTTGACGGCCTTCCTGATCACTCCTCATCACATACAGAAGTTCTTCCCTTTTTGAAGTGATCTATCCACTCGTAAATTTTACTGCGACAATAAACCATTATCACCATATTGAGCCTGCATTAACGAATCATTTCCACAAGTTTAACAGCTTCCACAAACAAGAATCAAATCACTCTCCGCATTTCTTCTTTTGTGCAAATCAACAATGGAGCTTTCATCTTTAACTGTTAACTATGACACAGAATAATAACCTGCTTACATAGCACTACGACACAATAACTGACACTGCACTAAACCAGCGGTATGAGTACAAGCAGTGTTACCACCCAACCGAGCGAGAAATTTAAAAAATCCCTTTACTTTTTGACTTAACTTCGTATTTAATGTTAAATGGGTGGGTAAGTAAAAAGTGAAATGAAACAAGAAATTCCCATTGTAATTCAAATAATTGTTTTTTTTTAGAATGTATATTCCATCTTTTAATAAAAACATTTCATAAAACTATTATATGATTTATATCATCAATTGAGAGATTTGCGAATTTTTGGTCAAAATATATATTTATAAACAAGATTTTCATGGATCTATTATGTTCGATTTTTATAAATCCTAGATAAAGCCATTGAAAATTCCATTGCAAAATTCTAAGCTCACTCAGTTTATACAAGTGTATTGCTCTAATGCCATTTTTATTTGTTTTTGGTTCATACTATTCTTTTTATTTCTTTGTAATATTTCCTTTTGAACATAAATTCTTTTAGGTCTGTCATAATGAGGATCATAAGTCAAGAGGTGAGTCTGAACACCGTTCTCTAGGTGAAGGATTAATTTACTATCTAGGTCATTGATTGGATCTTTGTTTTTTTTTAGAGAATGAAGCAGTTTGCTCTGTTCATGAAGTTTCCCTGAATGCTTTCTATTCATTGCCATTGCAGTAGCTGACATAGATCTTGTCAAGTTATGGTTTCAACTTGAAACAATGTCATTAGAGCAGCCTTGATGAGACACACTAAAATATAATGAGTTTAAAAAATTCTATTATTGCTATCATAATATTTTGATTGATAAGGTATCAATTGACTACAGCAAAAATTATTATGACTTTGATGGCATTATTTAATTCTATATTTTACCCATATTATTTCAAAATATGATGTTATATTCAAGAACCATTTTTTAAACTAATGGAAATGTATTTTTCTTTGTCAATTTGTTATTCCCACATTTATTTATTTGCTCTGCTGTTCACTTACTTTATTTTTAGGTACTATTTAAAACTTCCATATTTCAATTGCTCAAACTTGCAAGAGATGCAAAACTATTGTGTCATACTTGTGGTGTCATTGGTCCTAGAAGTTGTATTTCAAGCAGAATTTTCTCCTTGCCAGTAATGTTAACAGACCAGCATACGCCTGCATGCACAGAAATGAAATATCTATGTATCTATATTTTCTATTGTGTTTGTCTAGTGTTGATAAAAATCTTAATACCATGCACTGCAGTATTACAAGAAGCCATATCTATGAAGTATTCATTTTTATTTTCTGCATCCTTAACAGAAATAATTAAGAAAGCAGATATTTTGCAAATATTGAATGCTAAATTGTCATTTTCAGTTTTCGGATGACATACTCGAAGGTCTCTTGAATTAGCTGCTACAGGCAGTGATAAAAATAAAATCAAATCCAGTTTTAGTCACTAGGGGAATACATTTGAAAAAGTCTTATTTTTAGAAGTTCATCTTCATCTATCTGATGCAAAGTCCCTTCTCATAAGTATCCAAGGATTTGTTTAGTAGAAGAAGGTGGACTAGTGTAGGTTTGCGGTGGATCTGATGGCCTCAATATTCTAAACTCGATTGAAATGCAGAAGTGTTTTAAGATCACATCACATCCAGTGATTAGATTAGGCCAGCTCATAAAAATCTTTTTTCTGTCACTCTTAAATCTCAACGTGTGGGTAGTTGATCAAAAACCACTGTGGTTTTCCTGTAGATTTGTTTTTTCATTGGAGTTTTGGATGTAAGCTGATATTGGATCTTATCCAGTGTTTAAAGATAAGCTGCTATGATATTTTTTGTTGTATCCAATCGTGGAACAGCTTGTCTCTTATTGAAAATGTGCTTGAATCCAGCTTTTGTAGCAGGAGTAAGATGATCTCAATTCTTAATGCTGTCTCTGACTATAGCAGTATGTTGCTTGCAACTCTCCTTCCTCTATGTACTTTTATGTCATCATAACCTTTTGAGTCGTGATCCTAAATGTAGTTGTGAAGTAACTGTTGGTCTTGGTGTATCTTTATGTAAACTTGGATTGTAGGCTTTTGCAGTGGGGAGCCTTGACAGATTGCTCCTCCTAAGGTCTGAGAAATGCTTTCTCATAACTGTGAGAGGAAGAGATTATTATTATTATTAGGTACCGTTAGAATAGATAAGTTAAAAAATAAGTGTAAAAATGGTCAAGGATAGTAATGTTAAGATAATCAGCAGGGTTGATAGTCGTTAAATAGAAATTAACTCCTTAACCGTAAAATTCATAATTAGAGACACACAATGAAAAGGGGAGGAGGAAAGGAAGCAGTTAGGGGAAAAGCGTTTGTTATTGCCAAAACTGGTGCTAGTGTTTTTGCACCTGGGACAAAATTCCGCGCATTTAAATTTGGACAATTTGGCGTTAGGGACAAGTGCCACACTTTCACAACCTTGTCGCCAAGTCCTGGTTATTGCTGCAGAGCTTGCACCTGGTAGGGTCAGTGGTGATGTGTGGTGAAAAGTGTCTTCATTAACAAGTTCGTGACGTTTGCGCCCCAAGGAAGGAATAGCAAATTAATCATGTTAGAGGTACACCTCGCCCATCATTGCTTCTTTAGAGATGGTGTCCTTTGCAAATTGCAGCTTTCAAGATTGCATTCCATTGGAGTTTCTTTTTGGATAGTAGTATGAACTACGTTACTTGGTGGAGTCCTTTCGTTGTTGCGTTATTTCCATATGTCCATATTGTCTGAATTCGAGTAGGTTTCCATGCATTGTTTTTGGAGATTGTGCCATCACATGCCCTCCTCGAGGGAAACAATGTACAGATTCCCGGTTACAATATTTGCAATATTGCCGTGGCGCT
Source organism: Tanypteryx hageni (assembly GCA_028673005.1). NCBI lineage: Eukaryota > Metazoa > Arthropoda > Insecta > Odonata > Petaluridae > Tanypteryx > Tanypteryx hageni. The sequence goes on from CM054113.1 coordinate 223,173,969, forward strand.
TCGGCGTTACTAGGATCATGTTTTGGCCTTCTCAGAAATATACTCGTGTATAGTTCGAGTTTTTAAGACCAAATTTTTGTGCAAAAAATTGGGGGTCGAACTATACACGAGTAATACTTTTGAGGGTTTAAAATCTCGGATCTAAAAAATTATCTTTTTAAAAATATCATAATAAAAATCAAGATATTTTTTGGTCACCTACCTCGCTGACTTAACTTCTATGATATAGCTCCAAAACTTCCCATTTACCTTTAATTTTATCGATTTTCATTAGAAATATGTTGTTTTTCATTTTTTTTCCTTTTCGAAGACTTGTATACCTGTCCTGTATTATCTCGAAATTCTGATTTGATTGCGACCCAGTAGTATTTTTCATTATTTTTTTATACCTTCTGTGGTGGGTTATAGTGCATTTTAACCAAAATTCGTAATGTAACCATTATACTGACCTGTTGTCGTCGTAATGTTGTTACCTGAATACTAAAGCCTGTCTCATATTCACCGATTGTTTTCTTGATTTCTATGCATATCTTTCTTGCGTCTTATAACAACAGATGAGTTGGAATGATATCAATGTATAAAGTTACAAAGCTGAAGAATTAAAATGAGTTTATTTCATCTTTTTCAACTATCATTCATAACTTTTGTTAAAGGTTTTACGAGTAATATGCGTCTATTAATTTTCGTTATATAAGCTTAATTTTCGTCTATTTGCTAGAAATTCTGCCACCATGTCACATCTCGTAGTTAAAAAGTAATAAATATTTTTCTTCTCAAGATCGTGCAATAGGTTTACGATGTTTACAGTCTATCATTAGTATAGTATTATTATGATACTAAAAGCTGTTGAAAACCAAGATCGTTCTATATACCTCGATTGTGAGCTTCGAGATATCGAAACGAAAAATGTCGATCATGGCGGAAATCTAGGGTAAAAGAGTAAGTAGAAGCTAGGGTCAAATTATACACAAGATATATGAAAAAAATCTCATTTTTTCGCCGAGAAATCGGAGGTCGAACTATACACGGAGCCGAACTTTACACGAGTATATACGGTATTTTTTCCAAATCCGAATGAAGCCTTAGGGCAGGGATCGACAAACTTTTCTTCAAGGCCGCAGTGGGATTAGCGAATACCTCGATGGGCTGCATTCCAGTTTACATTAGAAGTAAATTGGAGGTATCGTTTGAGTGAAAATCAAGTCCATATATTTTGTAGCGTTTTAATTTCAACGTTCAAGGTTTTATGACCATAATTTTAGTAAAAAATATGACATTTTCTGTGTTTAATGTTACGGATAACTTTTTTATCAGACCTTCGCGGGACGCATACCATGCTATCATGTAGACGTGAGCTGAAATTGTAAAGCGTTTGCATGTTAAAATCGTGTCCGAAAGTTCGAAGTCCCTAGTGTTATATTAATTATTTTATTAGCATTTTCGGGTTTATTCGGGTTTTATCTGAATTTTAAAAAATCGAATCGGGTGTTAAAAAACGGGAAAAATCGGGTAATACCCGAAAAACATATTCCCTAGATATAAGCTCTCTAGAATTCTGATACGCAGTTATCAATCATACTTTCTCACCTAGGGCATAGCGAGAGATTTAGCGTGAAACATGACACATCTACCGATGGAATTTGCAGAGATATTTTGGATGGATCTCGGATGCCATTCTAAATCTAGCCTTGTTGGCCGAGTGTGCTGCTGTGATAGCACCCAAGTCAATCCGCAGTGAAAGCTCTAAAACGTTTTACGGTTCGCTTTTTCGGTCGTTAACGACGTCATTCGTTTCCCTCCCTGAGAATTCCATCACCAGCGGTGGAAAAATTTTTGGCGAGACGGGCAGCAGTTGCGGTTGCTTTGACGGTTCGCATTAACAGGTGCAAATGCTTCGTCGGGCCGCATTAGGGTCAACGTTGGAGGCTACTTAAAAAAATGCGAAGGATTTTATCAGTGAAAATAGATAATAATATTTTCGTGCTAAAACTAAACATAAGAAAAGGCTTGCAGCCTTTTTAACCAACGAATAATCTCATTACTTTTCACGTTTCGGTTTCATACTGACATCGAGGCCCGCATAAAATGCCCTCGCGGGCCACTAGTTACCCTTCCCCTGACTTACACCGTCTCTACAAAAGTGGAGGTGGCGTGGGAAGGAGGGGGGCGAAGAGCTTCCCGATCTTTATTTCCAGATTAACTCTGGTTTTGAAGAGCGTGTGGTGAGCAATCGCGAGCTGGCTGCTCGATCTGTGGTTCGGCCGAAGGGACTTAATAGCGCGGCGTGGGCGGTTTATATTTTTGCCTTGGAAAGAATGGGGGAGCTCATCTCGCCCTCCACCCTCTCCCGCCCCCCACCTTCTCCCGCGCCCCCCACCTCCCGCTACCCCCCACCTTCTCCCGCCCCCCACCTTCTTCCGCCCCCCCCGCCTTCTCCCGCCCCCCACCTTCTCCCGCCCCCCGCCATCTCTCGCCCCCCACACCCTCTCCCGCCCCCCACACCCTCTCTCGCCCCCCACACCCTCTCCCACCCCCCACACCCTCTCCCGCCCCCCACACCCTCTCCCGCCCCCCACACCCTCTCCCGCCCCCCACACCCTCTCCCGCCCCCCACACCCTCTCCCGCCCCCCACACCCTCTCCCGTCGCAACCCCTCTCCTCAACTCTCCATTCACCCTTTTCCGCCCTTCCTCTCTCTCTCTCTCTCCCTCCCTCCCCCCCTCTCTCCCTCCCTCCCCCCCTCTCTCCCTCTCCCTGCCTCCTTCCCTCGGTTTTATTTTCTGCCCCGCGAATCCCATCCTGGCGACGCCCACGCTTTCGCACTCGTGTAAATCCATTCGTGGTCGTGTAAAATTGGACTCGGGCTTTGGGTGTGGGCCATTGAAGAGAAGAGAGGGAGAGAGCTGTTGTCGGCCGAGACATGTGCTCCTGCCCGTGTTACTGGAACAGTTATTCTCCTTCCTTGCTGCATTCGAAAATATGGACAACCAATGACGCTATTCTTTGTTCGGTGTTTGCGTGTTTTGCGGTTCTCTTCGATTCTGGACCGTCTCTTTCTTTCTCTCTCTCTCGCCTCTTTCGTTTTATCTCTTATCCTCACCTCTCTGTCGATCAGTCTCTCGTCAGAATTAAAGAAATGTACTTTTACTGCTGCATAGGTGCGAAATCTATGACATTTGCTTGAAAAGCTTTTGTAGGTAAGGATGGTGATGGGAATTGATTCACCGCGTGGAATCAAGTTTACTTTCAGAGAACGTTGTCTGAAATAGCTGCTGTTATCGTGTAACTTTGGAAAGTACTATTCATTGGCAAAAGAAATTATCCGCTGTCATCAATTTGAGAGAAGCGGAAATATCCTCGTGAAAATACGTGCACGCTGGTGCCAGATATTTTTATCTATTTATTATTATCCCAAAAAACATCTGTCAAGGTATTATTACTGTTTCTACGAAGACCAACGCTGCGAAGTTTATAATTTAAGATATATTTTATTTGGAGTTTTCTGTAGTTGGAGAATATTTTTTCTTCGGAGGAGAGACAATAACGATGGTTAAATTTAAAAAATTTTTCCAAATTTTTTCCATAAGTTTATTATAAACGCATACCAGTTGGATGATAGGGCTCTGCGAGTCTTCGAGTTTCGGTTTGATTTGGAATCGGGAATGAGAATTCTATCCGGTTCTGCAGCTCGGATTCCGTTCCGCTGTTTTCGAATCTACATTATTTCCGTTAAACAACTTTACAATATTTCATTGCACAGCGTTGCATGAGACGAGCATGCAGCTTGTTCACAAAAAAGCATTACCTTAAGTTCTTGCCAATATTTTTAACGGACTAAGTCAGGACAGGTTTGCTTTGCAGCGAGCATTCTTGTGAAGATAGAGTAAGATGAAGGCCAAGGCTGTAATCCGTTGAAATGGATTATGTTCAGTTGAATTTGGTAGGCTCCGTTTCTCTGTGAGGCTTGTTCAATATTTATATAGTATAGGTAATTTTAATTTTCATATCGAGTTTGTGTGTGTTGTATTGTCAACGTGGTCCAGTAATATATGTAAGAATCGGTGTGATTTCGTTCCTAGGCTTAATTAGTTTATGAAAGACAATTGTGTATTCGGCATTCAGGTTTGCCGTTGTATTTCAAATTTATCGTTTTAATAGATTCTGTTTAGAGTGATTAAAAAAGTTTAATTCAGTCTGCACAGTCGATTCGATTTGATGAATCAATTTGTAATTTGATTCGAAAAACATTTTGTGATTCGTAAGACCCTAACAAAAAGATTTATTTGATTTTCTTCGGAGATGCCATAAATTAAGACGCAATTCCTGATAGTCGGCTTTCAGAAAATCCGAAATGCGCCTTTTTTTTTTAAACGTATGGTGCGAGGAGAAGAAAGATGCCGCCCTAGATGTATGTATCTACCTCGCATTCTAGATGCAACCCTCTATTGCACACTCCTCGGCTGCGTCCTCCGATTGCGAAAAGTGGAGAGGACGCGAATCCGCTCCTTTACTCGCGCCAAAACGCCTCAATCTCTTCCCTTCGGCCCCCACCCCACCCGCCCCCTTCGATGGAACCGAGTCAGATTCTCGCGCGTTGACTTCGCAACGCGCAAACTTCCTCTCGCATCGCGGGACGAGTCTCCGGAGAGGCCGAGGCGTCGTCGTCTGGAAAAGCGCGCTCTCTCTCTTTCGCGGCGACCGGCGGATCCGCTATCGGTACGTTGGAGACGCCCCTACGACAGCCCGGAAGGCGACCCCCTTGTAATGATCGATAACGCTTTCTTGTGATGTGCTATTGTTCCGAGTAATCAATCCGACTTCCGATATTCAGCCTTTCCTACTAAAAAGCGTCATTGACTCGATGGTTTATCGAATCGGAGGAATTCGCTTTTCTTCTTCTTCTCTCTTGCCAGAGATTCTTCGTTTTGGAGTTTATAAGTGTTTTACGTCCACGTCTACTTACGTATTACTAGGCTTGGTAGTTTTCGACGTTTATTTTTCTTAAAAATCGACGTTTATTTTCCAGAAAATCAGCGACGAAATCGAAGTTTATTTAAATACTTTTTACCAGGCTTGATAGTTTTCGACGTTAATATTTCTTAAAAAGCGACTACTAATATCGTTCATTTTTTCCCGAACATCGACGACGAACATCGACGTTTATTTTAATGTTTTTTATAGATTTTTATCTAGAAAAGTTTTATAAATTGATTTTTTCATAATTTAACTTAAAGTGCATAATAACGATAAGACTTTACATTTATATAATTTTTATTGCCTTTGCCCAAAAGTCTTAAATGCCAAATTTCATGAAAATCCGTTTGGTAGAAGCCGAGAACGAACTTGCGTAACGACGGACGGACAGAAGGAAGCTAATAAGCGCTCTCGGTGGAAACGAGACGCGCCTAAAAATGATCATTAATTTCGACGTTTATTTTTCATAAAATTCGTTGACGGCGTTTATTTTAATTCGTTTTATCGATTTTTATCTAGAAAAATATTATAAATTGAATTCCTTTTAATTAAACCTAACTAAAAGTATAAATAAATATAAGAATTCTTGTGTTGATTTTTTATCTAAATTTTGGTGAACGTTTAGTTTTTAACTTTGACCATCAATCTGGAACAGTAAATTATTCGGAATAAATCAGTAAGTATATTTTACTCGTTCATTCGCGCCTCTTATTCATGAAATCATGACCATTCGTGAAAAAATTAATGTGACGTGAATATAATGTACAGAAAAATGCATGAATGAATATTTTGATGAAGACATCTTAACTTGTTGAATGACGAACGACTGTGTATGCAGAAAAAAAGGCCAAATTGTGTATAAGGAACGATACTCCTTCGACAGCTAATACAAAAGAAACTAAGCACGGAGAACACTTTCTCGGAGGGTGGATTATATAATTTGTATGGCAGATTGATTTTGAAAATGTCATATGATGATCGGTACTCATTTTTCAGTCCGGAAAAATCTTTCTTTTCGGCTCTTGGTGGAGGTCGCCAGATGGTGTCGCACAGAAGACAAAATAGACGTCCCACGACTTTTTGGGAAATGGAGTCCAAAGGGCGTAGGGATTGTCGGATCTGGTCGAGGGTAAATACAGATCAATAAACCGATCATATTCTTTTGTTCCTTACCCTTGCATTTGGACCCCGCAGCAGTTCAGTATGTGTTCTTAAGCCTGTGGCATAAGCGTGGTAAACCATATTTCAAAATCATGACGCATAATTTCGTAGAAAATGTTGGTTAAAAATCGACACTTATCGACGACAATTCATTTTCGTCGAATTCAAAAGTTTTTAAAATTCGATGTTTATAGACATTTGTCGATTTAAATCGAATACTTCCAACCCTACTTATAACACGGTAGTTCACCGGGCGGTTGGATGGCGGAGGATATAATGAACTAAAATACCAAAATCGGAGTAAACTATAAAACTATGGTAATTCATGAAGTCAATATTATTATTATGGCCTACTTTATTTAAAATACTTGTCGATTGAATTTTTTCAGACTTGAAGGCAAATCTATAAAATTTATATCTTGCGTATAAATCATTTAATTTCTTAATTTGAAAACGTATTGTTTCCTTTGATTCTTGAAGGCCTTCTCGAAGAAAGATTAAGTATTTTAATTCTGTTCGTAACTGACGATATTTACCAGAAAATTGGTCCAAAAGTACTTGTGCTTAATCAGATTCCCTATTTTAAAGCCATTCATCCTACATCTGTATTGTTGTAATGCATGATTTTGTGAACTTTTGAAGATCCGTTTCGTTTTATTCAATATTTCCTAAAATAATAAAAAACAAGGCTTGACATAAGAATGGTGATAATGACCTCTTTGCTACGCTCCACTGTTGTCGGTTTGTAGGAAATGAATGGCGGGGTTATGGATGGCATTCTTGTTTAGGTCTACTGTAGTTTGTTTGTTTGATTTTTTCAGCTCACAAATAGCGCTATAACTCTTAAGCTGGGAGAGTAGCTCGGCGATTCTTATGATTCTACTTCTTTTCACGCGAAAGAGACCTGGCAGAGAGTGACTTGGATCACGGGTGAGGGTAAATTAGTTGATGCAATGGTCTACTTTTGTGGAATATTTAAGGAGAGCAGGTGAACTTGAGTGAAAAGGAATTAGTAATAATTGTTCCCATATAATTAGACTTGATGGGTTTCAACGTTTATATTTTTTTAAACAGTCGACTAAAATTGATGTTTAATTTGAACGCATTTTGTCGATTCGCATTGACAAGAATCCTCCACCTTCACCCCGACGGAACCGCCCCTCCAGCATCCAGAAATATTTCCTTCTCGGCCCCAAATGCTCACCCGTCGTTCCACTCTGAACAGCATATGCTATGCGAATGGGAGGCTGCATAATTTCATAAAGATTCTCAAAAGGGAACATTTCTGTGATAAGGAGGGCGCAATCCGCCGGAAAATTGGAGGGCCGGGTCTGTTTCGTCCGCTATAGTTTTCCCTCTCTTTTGTCCATGCCTTTACCATTCCTCTTGCTTCTCTCTCTCTCCTCTCCCCCTCTGTTACCACTTTGAAGGAGAGCCCACTCACGGTATCTTCCACTCGTTCGAACGAGAGCCGCTTTACAATCTGTCGGCCGTAAATACGACTTGGTTGTTATGGCTTATCGTATGGCCCTACTGAAACCGAAATGCAAAAACAAAAAACTGCATTGGGATGCGGTGAATGGAAATAGATCTTATTGCCAGTTTTAAGAATGCATGTTCGCGAACGGAAGGTCTTTGAGGTACGAGAAGAGGAATGGGATAACGTTTTGAAAAATGCATTCAAAAGGTGTCGATAAAATTGGAACATGCGCTACAATATGTACTTCTGAAGACATATCGAATGTGCTAGTCCCTTGAAAATTTTAATTTATCAAATTTAGAGCTATCCATTCTTTGCTGTTGTGAAATTTCCTGTCTTTTGTGAAATGCCATTGTGAAGGTCGTTTCTATTCCATTGTTGGAGGCTTCTATGAATTTAGAGATCCTAAACTCTCTTTTGAGTTAACAGTAAAAGTGGGAGGAACAAATCTCCCTATTGCCGATAATTCAACCGACGAAACTAGTATACTAGTAGGCATTTGTTTGAGATATTAAAATCCATTGTGAGCGAACGTTTATGAGTGCAATTGTAATTGAGTGCAATTTTGACATTCCAGCGGTATACATTGGACGAATAATTCGTTCTGTGCGTGAACGTTTTGTCCTAACAATATGCGAAATGAATAATAGTAGATACTTCGTGTGTGTCAAGGGTAACTCTGACCGGAAGGACGGACAGAGGCGGGCGTTTTCACTTGCAACGCAGGTGTTTGCAAAGCAGCGGTCAATTTGTTTAGCCGAACAGTTCATCGAGAAAGAAAGGATGTTTTTTGACTTCTTCAGTCAGTTTCTCCGTGGCATTTTCTTAATGTATTAGAAATAATTATGCTCAGTACATCCAAAAATGGACAAACCCGACTCACGACTACCGAATACTCACAGTAAAAAGATGCTGAGAGCGTACGACGCATCTGAACTGCTCATCGCGCCTGCGCGACCATGGATGTACAAATTCTAAAGTATATTTCTCTCACTCATAGCAGGAAAAATAGAAAACTGCTTTCGGGTTCTCAAGTGTCATCAATCGAAATAGATATTTTTTTATTCGATCTTCGCTCCGCCAAGAAAAAATCACCCGTCGGGCAATTTTTTGCATACTAAAACGACCAACAATGGAAAACTGGTTTCGATCCTCTTCTATTGTGTCGATTTACATTTGTATATGTCAAAAATTCACAACAATTCCACAGCCAGACTTTTAAGAATATTATTCGACTCTTTAATATAGGAATATGACATGCGTTGTTAATGTTTCGCTCCTCGATTGATGACTTCTGCAGTCGTATTGTATATTGAAAACAAATATCCTTCAATCGAAAGCGTTAGTATTCTCACAAACTGTTAGAAATGATTAACTTGGGATAATTGTGGCTTGTCATTGTGGAGAATTTCAAGCAGGTAATTCGCGTGGTGCTTCGTTGGTCGAGTAACTAGTCGACGTGGCGATGCGATTCCTTCCTTTTTAAAGGGCAATTAATTTTCCGATTCCCAAATTCCGGTCGTTTTCAAGAGTTCCGTGCGTCTTTCAGAGGCGGCCATGTCCTTTCCGACCAAAGACGAGAGGAAGAAGTGTTGGGACGCGAGGGACCGCTATTGGGAGTGCTTGGACGGGACCGCGGAGGAGAAGGAACAGTGCGTCCAACTGAGGAAAGCGTACGAGACATCGTGTCCGTCCCAGTGGGTGAGTGAACCTCGATCTGAAAGGCCTCGCCTCAGATTCGTAGCGCTTTCTTCGCTTACGTGCACACTTTGGCGGAGAAACTACGAGTCCACCAAATAAGGCCGCAGTTATTTTTTTGGTCTCGGTTGTCGAGCGAACGAACACACGTTTCTGCTCACGTGAACGGTATAGGAAGATATTTTAGCCGTAAAAGAGTTCGGAATGGTTACACGATGCCGGGCTGTGCTCCCATTTAATTGCCGTAGTATGGAAAAGCAACGTAAGATGACGATGAGGGCTCTGTATTCGATTGTTAAACTTATACATGAAGTGATCCTAACGACTACAAATTGTATTTATAATTGTAAGATTTTCCCATCATCATGGACGAGGAGAAATATCTCATAGCTAGAAATTTATGTTTTCATTACCTTAAACGGTGGAATTTGGTAATTGTTAATATTTTCTCTGAGTTTAGGCTCAACTTTCTGGAATTTGTTAACGCTCTTAACGAAAAGAAACTAAAATACTTCCACGCGAATTTTATAAAACGCACGATTTCACTTCAATCTTAGCATCTTCAGGTGACAAATGTTTTCATAACATTATTTGAATCGGAGGGAAGAGATGGCGGGATAGTAAAGAGGCAACGAGCCAGTGATGGAGGACGGTTAGGAATGTTAGATCAAATAAAAGGTGTTTAGGAAAAGGGAGAAAAGGAAAGCGAAGGGGGCGCTCGAAGTGAAACGGAACACATTACATGAATGACATTTGGGAATGGTTGTGGAAAACAAACTCTTTAGTGAGACATGACTCTTTCGAATCAGACAATGATTTCCAGTTGTTTCAAAAAGTCCAATAACATAATATACATTCGAAAAGTAGAACCATGGGATTGCAGGAACTGTTATGATAATATTCCGAAAGGTGCTTAGGGCAACGGAAATGCGATACATGATGTAAATTAAACTTATCCGGAACTGATGGTTGTTTCTTTGTGTGTATTTATGGCTAATCAACTTCTTGGATTATTATTATTATGAAACTCATGTTTTGCGATTATAGCCTTCATTCTTTCTTTGCAAACTATCTTTGACGTTAAAGAAATTTGTTATTGAATTTCCAGTGTTTGTTTTGCTACAGTAACTACTATGAAAAGATGAAAAGTTCTCAATTTATGTCTATAACACTTAAAATTCTACCGGAAAGAATATTTAACCCTTTGAGCCACCAGTCCATTTTAGAAAACAATTTTCTTGTATTTTTTGTGACGGAATAATTTGAAATGCTGAGAATTTAAGTAACTACTGGGCCATCACGAAACAAAATGGTAGATGGTTTAATTATAAAACCAGTGCTTCAGTTGTCAAAAGCATCGATGTTTCGGTGGTTTCCTTGGCTAAAAGGGCTCATAAAATTCCGTGTGTTATGATTTTCATATAAGTTCCTTAAGTTGAGCCCCTAGGAGTGCGACAGTATACCTGTGAGCATTAAGATTCCCCCAAAAAGTCATTTAGATACTTGCAAGAATTTTAAAATTGTCAGCTTAAAAATAAGTTTTTGATTGCCCCCTGTCGCCGTACTAATTTTAAAAAATCTGCCTATTGTATATAATTAGCGTACATAACAGTTAGAATGTTGTTGTTGGAGGATTAAATCCTCTTTTGCTCTTTATTCTTCCATTGTATTCGTAGACAAATTAACGCGCCCCATCGGAGAATTAAAAGGTTCTCTCAGTAGCCCTCCATCTAAGGCAGCGGCTACACTGCAAGCGGATCAGACCCGACCTCCAGATCCGACTTTAGACATGTCGGGTGGAATAAAACATACCGTTTTAGGTTTGAGTGGCTACACTGGTACCGTCCGACCATAACAGACTTGACCCGACTTCGCCAGACGACTTCAAACGGTCGGAAGGAACCAAACCAGTTTGATTTTTCGCCAGGCTTCGCCCGACTTTCTACTGCGCAGTTGAATGTTGAGATGGAATCCAAGTTAATTAAAATAGTACAAGAGGAGCTAGAGACTTGACATTTGGCACGATTATAGGTTTTTGGTCACAATCAAACAGAAAAATGGAAAATTTCAAAATTGTTAATTTTTGGGGGTTGTTTTATCCCATTTGTACATTAAAATTTAATAATTTTTATCTCGGAAACTATAAGTCGTAGATACAAGCTCTCGCGGAATTTTTGTAGCCAATGTTGTCCTCTACCTGAATAAAATTTTTTATCGATACCTTAGAGATCATATAAGCACTAGGGAAAGCAAAATAAAATGTTTCTGATTCTTAGTGACTTCATCACGCCGAGATATCGTGTAGTTGCGGAAAACAAGCAAGCATCACCCACCGCGCTTCTTAATGCGCATGTAATTTTTCATTGAGATTCTCAATCCTAATTTTCCATATTTCATAATCAAACAAAGCGAGCTGAAATGCTTGCACAATATAAGGAACATTAATAGTTAATAATAAAACTATTAATTTTCCCGGATAGTTTCTCAATTTCACACGTTTTAAAATATTCACCCTCTGTAGGTAATCGTCAAAGACCCAAAACCGCCTATTCGTATTCCCCTAATCAAGGGTTTCTTCAAATAAACACATCCCACTCGTCGTTGGACTTGAGGAGCTCATGATTCACAGTATTTACAAAGGACAAAGTCGCCCGACTAGTCTGAACCAATGTAGCCACCCCGGTCTGTCAAGTCGGCCGGTCGGACCGTGTCTGGAGGTCGGGTCGGGTCTGGTCTGATCCGCTTGCAGTGTAGCTGCTGCCTAAGGAAGGTGGCCTCCACCTGGCACAAACGAAAACTTATTGTTTCATTAGCGCCGCGTGCTTAGGCAATTTACCACTAGAGATGCTGTGCGGGTGGCATTTCACAGGCGTCGCGCGAATTATTGTGTGCATATCTATCGATCCTAGATCGTTCTTCACTTGATTTTATCAACCGATTTCTCGAAGGTTTTTCATACCCTCCTAAAATGATCTTCAGTTTTAATGAACCCGCCTTATCGTAACAAATCTAATTTATTTGCGGAAATCGTTTATGCGGCCGTCCTAATGCGCAGTGCCATCGCTCAAAGAAATTGTAGTGGATCAGGTTTTAATTACAAAATATAATTTAACTAGAGTAATTTCTGGTCAAAAAATAGTGGGTGGGCATTGATGAAGTATTAAATGAACATTAAAAAAGTTCAAGAGCATTCATTCTCCCTTTCCACAAGGAAGAAATCGCTCCAAACCTATGATGCGGCCTTAAACCCATTCATTGCAAAAATACTAGTTTCGGCATCGGGGATTAGGTTCTTTTGACACGCAAAACGCACGCTGGCAGCAGGGAGAACATACTTAGTACCCCACCTGTGCAGAATTTTTATAAATCGGAGTGACCAATAAACTGCGTATATTTTAAAAGTGCTGATTTAACATACTTCATAAATTTCTTCGTTATAATTGAAATATTTTATAAGAAATACATTTTAGTTTTGGTCATCTAGTGTAAACTAGCCGCAGAAACGTATCACTGGGTCCGCGAGTTTGAGATCCCTGCCCTAGACACAGGTCAAAAGTTTTATTATGCTAGATTCTCTGTTGCTTGCATGCTGGCTTGGATTACTCTATTGGTATAAGGAAGTTGAGATCATATGTGTTCATCTGATTAACCTTTTCCTGTCCAAATATATATGATCCCATTCCCCATTAATGACCCTATTAATGAGCGAATTTTGTTTCTCAGTCATCTCATAATATACTTTTTTATTTGTTGAAATGTACATAGTTTACTTGGTCAATTCTAATTTTTGATGTCCATTTAAAATAAATAAGTGCATAACTTGGTAATGCTTTCGACCTTAAATTGTATTTAGTTTTCCACTTCTAGAAAAAATCCCACTTTGGAAAGAGGTAAATATCAGTTTTTACACTTCCTCGTTTGTATTCCTTTTCTGGAAGAGGTTTCTCTTTCTTATCGCTGCAATTGGTGCCCACCTTTTTCCTACCTTAAGTTTTCTTTTGTGTCCTGCCGATTTTAGTTTCTGTCATCTCTCGATATAGTACTTGACGGAGCTGTTTCGGAATGCTTGGATGTGGATATTAGTTTCTTTGCACATAATATAACTATCTACGTTCAACTAACTTTGATCAGGATTTAAGAAATACATAGAGGAGAAGGAATATAGAATTAACCAGGTCTTCAATGCTGACTTGGCGGTACTTGTTTTGGAAGAGAATGCCATCTCGCATCTTTTTGTCTATGGAGGAAAAATCTGCTTCAGGATTCAAGACGGCTAAAAATAGGCTTACTCTTCTTGTCTGTGGAAATGCAGCAAGCAATTTCATAGTAAAGCCAATTTTGATATACAGATCCACGAATCCTCGGGCCCTAAAAGGACAAAATAAGCGTCATCGTCCGGTGTTCTGGCCAGTTAACAGAAGGGTTTGGATGACTGCTAAACTATTTTTAAGCTGGTTTAACTAGTGCTTCGTACAGGAAGTGGAAATGTACCTTGCGGCCAAGGTCCTCCTGGTTTTGGACATCGCGCCAGGCTATCCTGAAAGTATGCAGTTCTGCCATCCAACGTGGATGCCGCCTTCCTACCATCTAATACCATCTCTCTCCTCCAACCGATAGGTTAGGGTATCATCGTGACATTCAAGTCGTCTTACGCCCGTCGTACATTTAAGATAATTCTCGACCAGATGAAGTGCGATTCTTTTGTCAGTCAGCGATTGCTGGATAAAGTATAACCTCGCTGACTGTATAACAAATATAAAGGAATCTCTGGGTGAAATTGGAAATCGGACTGAAGGAAGCTGTTGGGAGATGCGGTGAAAGGCTTGAAAATCACCTCATCGTTGGAAGGAGATGTGTGGAGGATTGTGAGGTTGGCACATGATGTGGAAGGAGAGGGTTTTGACGACCTCCTAGAAAGCTAGGTGCAGGAACTCTCCACTCTCATAAAGAAGAGTTGACCAAGCAGCGAAAAGGAAGAGGTGGGGGGGGGGGGAATGATTTCAAAGCCTCAGCTATCGCTCAAGGCACTAGCGGAGATTCTGCAAATGTCTAAGGTCCTTGTAACAAGGTGTTTGTAATGGACTCTTTATTTGAGCGGAGCTTTAAATTTAAGAGGATTGGAGGTTCTTACGGCCCCTTACAAGGAAACGTTGAGAGATTTATAGCGAAAGACGAAGCAGACGTCATTAAAGAGTTATTTTAAGAACATCACTATTACACCTTCCTCTGCAGACTCTTGTAAGCCACCATCCCGGAAAGATCTTCAGGAGCGCTACATCACTTTCTAACTCATCCTTCCATATCACCGCCATCTTTATCATTTCAATATCGTCATCGTCGATAAGTTAAATGACTTTAAAAAAACATTTTGTTTGTATTTATTCTTCATAAATAAGATGTTCATGTTTTTGGTATAATTAGCATGGTTATTGAACTTATTATACGTTTCTTCTTATTGATTATGAACGTCCGCCTTGGTTTCTGTATGAATGATCCACGTAACCTCTTTTTCCCATAAGCCTTCGGTCGTAAGAATCGCGATTTTGATATTCGCGGCGATTTCCAGGAACGTATCCCCCGCGAATATCGAGGTTTTACTGTGCATCATTTTAATTAAACAATGTCGTAAACATTCATTTCCAGACGAAAGGAGAAGTAAGTAAATCAGACAAAGATAAAAATTGCAAATGATCTCTGATTCCGTCAATTTACGACGCACTTCTTAAAATCTAGATAAAAATATTTTACATTTGTTTTAATTTGCATCAATTGGAGGAAAGATACTCCGGATGTCAAATCCGTGCTATTAAAACTGATTGAGGTCAGGCTGACCGCTGTTGAATTATTTCTATTACTTACAGTTATAATTAAACAGGTTTAATTCATTTCTTTACAAATTGAAGCTTTGTTAGGTATACAGGCAATTCCAATAGTAACGCAACAGTTGTAATTTCGATCTAAATACAGTTTGGTGGCTAAATATATATTCAGGCTGATCGTCAGCATCTAATCGGTTTGAAATCTGCGAGTAGACGCAGCAATGCTTTGTTCAAATCGATCAATAACGGCATATTGGAACTTTTCACTTTAAGCTAAATATCGTTGAAACTTTCGTTTTTTTCGGATTTAAAGTAAATTTTTAAGCGAATTCGAAACTTCTTCAAATTTTCGTGACTGGAAAAATAAGTTTCGTTTGTCTTATTGTTAGCAATTTCAAGTCCCGAGCTCGTATCTCGATTTTAACTATTTTGAAATGCAAATGAAAAATACCCTACAGTCATTCACGTATTAATCAAATAGAGAAAGTGGGGTGCCGGTGGTGTAGTGGTTAGGACGCTGGCTGCTACTCGCCCGATGCTTGAAAAAGTCATCGGGTACGAATCCTGCGCAAGTAGGATTTTTTCCAAGGTCGCCCGGCCCCCTGTTTGTGTGGTTTGAGGAGACCGCGCAAATTCAGCTGTTCCGTCCTTCGGAAGGGACGTTAAGCCGTTGGCCCCCCTGGTGTTCTTCGTAAGAGCAGGCAAATGCCGGCACCGGGTTTCCCTCCTCCCTCCCCGGTTATTCATTGCACTACCTCTGAGATACCCATTTGTGCTGTAAGAGAGGCGAATTGACTGGGCATTCAAACAAACAAACAAATAGAGAAAGTGAATTCATCAGAAATCAAACCCATTCCTTTAAATTGGACAATGACCAGTTTGAAATCTTCAATACCTGGAGAAAGATTTATCGAAATCGAGATCCGGGTTCGACTCACGGTCAAGGCAGAATTTTTCTCCTGCTTTTTCAGAATCTTTTTTTAAATTTAGGTGGTTGTATTAGGCGCAGGCATATATATTTTTATTCCCATCTATCTTCTATTATATAAATTATACGAATTTGCTGGAATAGGCGGAATTTTTCTCCTGCTTTTTCAGAATCTTTTTTTAAATTTAGGTGGTTGTATTAGGCGCAGGCATATATATTTTTTATTCCCATCTATCTTCTATTATATAAATTATACGAATTTGCTGGAATAGGCGGTAAAATAACGTAGTTATTAAGGCTGCAATTTTAGTTAAGATTTCCCTTGTGTATGAATTTTAAATATTTACAAAACTAAGTAAAGAAATACATTTTTGCCTTAGATTCACGACAATTCCGAATAAAACGTCATTTCTCACTTGATTAGGTACTTCTGGAGGTTTGTTTGTTTGTTAACTGGGCTCCTAGTCTCCGATTTTTTGTTCTTTACTAGCTGACCGTGATGTGCAAAAATTGCCTGTTATTATTATCACGGTTTTATTATACTTGTATGTAGTATAAAACTAAAATTTTTAAAAGAAAGCACATTGATATTTTATGACATATAGCTCCCCATGGTGCGCTACATTTACGCGCTATAATTCTCACCATCAGCAAGGATAACTAAAAAGTGAGTATGAGGTAATTTCATTTTTTAAAATTCGACGACATAAAGGCAAGCCACAGCACGACCAAAGATTCCTCCTTTAAAAATATCGTTGTCGACTAAATCTATAGAGTAAATGCTCGTTACAATTCAATGGAAAATTTAGAAACGATCCATAACAGATAAAAGAGAATCGTGAGAAATTCGTTGTTTTAAAAGTAGCAGCAAATGGCATCCTCTTTAAAACACGATCGGCAAAAATGACTGGCAAAACACTAAACGGAAGGTAATGTTCAATAGCTGCCTCTCTTGTTTCTTAATATCCCTCCCTGCCCCCCCTCTGCCTCCTCCCTACCACCTACATGCCCCTTCCCTTAACCCTTTCGCTGCTATCGACGCATATATGCGGGCGGGCAGAGTGGTGCCTTGACTGCTAACTACGCATATATGCGTTCCAAGCTTTTCCGTTCGCTGCTCAAAAAAGATGAAAATATTTTTTCTAGATGGTTAATAATCAATATGAATGTAAATGATTGACAAAATAACTTTTAAAATATAAAGAGACTAAAAGACGAACGAAAGATCGTAGACACGGAGCTCCTAGAGAAAGTATTCAGCACAGGCGTGCTTCAAGATCACTGAACTCGGCGCACACGGCTGACGCAGAAGCTAAAAGTCCATAGCAGCGAAAGGGTTAAACCTCCCTATCCCCTCTATCCCTTCCCAGCTCTCTCCTCTTCCCCTACCTACCCTCAACCTGCCTTCTCCCTGCGCCCTCCCTTAACTCTCCCTTAACTCTCCCTTAACCTTCCCTTAACCCTCCCTTAGCCCTCCCTTAACCCTAATATAATATTTTATAAAAATGTTGAAAGTGGAAAATATGAACATCAAATAGGGACTTAAACCAGTGCATGAAAATTTACGGTTGCATTTTTTCCCAAAATCTTCTGAATTCGGACATACGTAAGACCAGAAGAATGCAATTCATTTTTGCCTGACGTGTTAAAATCGCTCGCGAAAAAGTTCGCTATTTTTAACGACCAACAATTAATAACCCGCAAGCTTTCCAAGTGAAGTTGGTCCGTTCCTTCTTGTCTCTCTCTCTGTCTTTCCCTCTCCCACCCTCTCCCTCTCCCACCCTCTCCCTCTCCCACCCTCTCCCTCTCTCCATCCTCTCTCTCTCTCTCTCTCTCTCTCCCACCCTCTCTCCATCCTTCATCGAGTTCCTCTTCCCTATTTAGCTGCCTCGACATCACTGTCCTCCCACTCTTTTGTCGGAATTGGCTTTGGTTGCGTGAGGGAAGAAAAGGCCGCGGAACCTTTCTAAATAAGTCAGTGATTGACGTGAGCGAGTGGGTCTTTCTTCCTCTCTCTCTCTGCGCACCATTCCCTTTCTTGTTCTGGTGTCATCGATCACTCGACTACTCACTCGCATCGTTTCTCTTATTCTGGTGTTCACTCTTGTCTTACGATGCAGCCGGGACGATGCTTAATAAATAATAATGGGAATAATGGAACCTGTCTTTGATGTGGAATTGGGAGGAGGGAGTGGAGGAGTGAGGGAGGGGGAGAGAGGGAGGGAGAGGGAGAGAGAGGGAGAGAGAGGGGGAGAGAGGACGAGAGGGAGAGGAGTGAGGGAGAGAGAGGGAGAGGAGGAGTGAGGGAGGGATGGAGAGGAGGAGTTAGGGAAGGAGAGAGGGAGAGAGAGGGTGAGAGAAGGAGAGAGAGGGGGAGATAGGGAGGGAGAGAGAGGGGAAGCACGAAAGGGACGATGGATTCCTCGGAGCAGTGCTTTTTCCGGAAATTAGATTTTTTACATTGAAATCGTTGGTAATACTGCTGATTGGATTAGTAAAGGGAATCCTAGCCTTTCGTGATCGCGCCGACAGCAAGAACATTTCTCTCTTAGTTGCGGTTTGGTCGTGCCAGAGGTCGACCTGGAAACTTTTATAGAGTCTCTCCTTCCGTTATTCACCTTAGCGAAATGTCTTATTGATTGTTTATTGACCAAGATTGGCACGAGGTTCTATTTTCAGTCGAAATTAGAAACCTCACTCAATGGGAATAGTTAGCAAAAAAATCATTTCAGGCCATTTTAGTCGAAACTTAAACATGACTCGGAAAGGATTACCTTAAGGCTCATATTCATATGATATATAGAACCACTGCAACTAATTATTATTAAGCATATATATATATATATATATATATATATCGTAGACTGGCAGAAGGCCTTTGATAGAGTAAATTGGGTAAAGTTGATGAAGATATTAAAGGATATAGGTGTAGACTGGAAAGACAGGAGACTGATTAGGAATCTATATGAGAATCAAGTTGTAAAGGTCAGGTTTGAGAATGTGGAAACCTGCGGAATAAATATCGGTAGAGGAGTAAGACAAGGATGCTGCCTATCGCCAACCCTATTCAATATATATGGAGAAAGTCTAATGCAAGAAGCTTTAGAAGGCACAGGGGATTTCAAAATTGGAGGAAGGATTATAAGAACAGTAAAATACGCAGATGATCAAGTACTTCTAGCAAGAAAGGAAGAGGAGCTACAAAAAATGATAAATAGACTAGTGATAACAGGTAGAAAATACGGTATGGAAATAAATACAGAAAAATCCAAGGTCATTCGAATATCGGGTAAAGAAGAGAATCTGAACATAACTATTGGGGGAAAGCCATTAGAACAAGTTTCAGAATATAAATACCTTGGAAGTATCATAACACGAGAGGCAAAATGTACGGATGAGATCAAAACTAGAATAGGAAAAGCAAAAGCGGCTTTCAGGAGAAAGAAACAACTACTTACAGGGAATATAAGGGAAGATATCTGCAAGAAGTTGATAAAATGCTACGTATGGAGTATAGCATTGTATGGGGCAGAAACATGGACGCTAAGGAAAAATGACATCAAATACTTGGAAAGCTTTGAAATGTGGACTTGGAGGAGAATGCTGAAGATAAAATGGACAGATAGGATGAAAAACGATGAAGTGCTACGAAGAATAGGAGAGAAGCGAATGATTATACAGACTATCAGAAAGAGGAAGGCTAACTGGGTTGGACATTACCTGAGGAGAGAGAGTATGATTAAAGACGTGTTAGAAGGAAAACTAGATGGGAAAAGGGAAAGAGGTAGGAAAAGGTTTCAGCTGATAGACGATTTGAAAGGGAAAGAGAGTTATCAAGATATAAAGAGGACAGCGGAAAATAGGAGTATATGGAGAACCAGGTTTAACCAAGAATAATCACGGACCTGTCTACGGACAGACTACCTATGATGATGATATATATATATATATATATGTGTATCTCATAGGTAGTCTGCCCGTAGACAGGTCCGTGATTATTCTTGGTTAAACCTGGTTCTCCATATATTCCTATTTTCCGCTGTCCTCTTTATATCTTGACAACTCTTTTTCCCTTTTAAATCGTCTATCAGCTGAAACCTTTTCCTACCTCTTTCCCTTTTCCCATCTAGTTTTCCTTCTAACACGTCTTTAATCATACTCTCTCTCCTCAGGTAATGTCCAACCCAGTTAGCCTTCCTCTTTCTGATAGTCTGTATAATCATTCGCTTCTCTCCTATTCTTCGTAGCACTTCATCGTTTTTCATCCTATCTGTCCATTTTATCTTCAGCATTCTCCTCCAAGTCCACATTTCAAAGCTTTCCAAGTATTTGATATCATTTTTCCTTAGCGTCCATGTTTCTGCCCCATACAATGCTATACTCCATACGTAGCATTTTATCAACTTCTTGCGGATATCTTCCCTTATATTCCCTGTAAGTAGTTGTTTCTTTCTCCTGAAAGCCACTTTTGCTTTTCCTATTCTAGTTTTGATCTCATCCGTACATTTTGCCTCTCGTGTTATGATACTTCCAAGGTATTTATATTCTGAAACTTGTTCTAATGGCTTTCCCCCAATAGTTATGTTCAGGTCCTCTTCTTTACCCGATATTCGAATGACCTTGGATTTTTCTGTATTTATTTCCATACCGTATTTTCTACCTGTTATCACTAGTCTATTTATCATTTTTTGTAGCTCCTCTTTCTTTCTTACTAGAAGTACTTGATCATCTGCGTATTTTACTGTTCTTATAATCCTTCTTCCAATTTTGAAATCCCCTGTGCCTTCTAAAGCTTCTTGCATTAGACTTTCTCCATATATATTGAATAGGGTTGGCGATAGGCAGCAGCCTTGTCTTACTCCTCTACCGATATTTATTCCGCAGGTGTCCACATTCTCAAACCTGACCTTTACAACTTGATTCTCATATAGATTCCTAATCAGTCTCCTGTCTTTCCAGTCTACACCTATATCCTTTAATATCTTCATCAACTTTACCCAATTTACTCTATCAAAGGCCTTCTGCCAGTCTACGAAACATGCGCAGATATCTTGACTGTATTCTATTGCCCTTTCTGTTATGATTCTAACTACTCCTATAGCATCTCTAGTTCCTCGTTTTTTTCTGAAACCGAATTGATCTTCCCCTATTATTTCTTCTGCCTTTTTCTCCAGCCTTTTATTAAGAATCCTCGTGATGATCTTCGATGTGTGTGACAGAAGGCTTATAGTTCTGTAATCGTTACACTGCATTGCCTTTGGCTTCTTCTTTAGAGGGATCATTGTTACTTCTAGGAAATCCTGAGGCCATTCTCCCGTGTCATAAATCTTATTAATTAATTTCGTGATCGCTTTTAGTCCTTCTGATCCTATGACTTTAAGTATCTCAGCCGATATTCCATCGCTGCCCGTGGCTTTCCCCTTCTTTAGTTCCACTATCGCCTTTTCTACTTCGCTCTCCATAATACTTGGTCCTAAGTTGTCTTCTTCAATGTTTTTCTCATTTTCCAGTTCTATTTTTGCCGCTCCTGCCTGTTTGCTGTATAATTCCTTAATGTATTCTTCCCATACCTGTGCTACATCCTTTGTTTCTGAGACTATCTTCCCATCCGTATTCATAATTCCTTTACCACAAATTCCATTAGACTTCTTATCTTCTAATTCCAGTGCCCTAGCGTACATCATATCGTACCGTTCTAACTTCTCCATTTGTTCTATTTCATCACATTTTCCTTTTATTCAATTTTCTCTAGCTTTATCTGTTACCCTTCTCAACTCATTGTTTATACGCCTATAGTTGGCTCTACCTTCTTCACTGTTAACGTTTTTCCATTTTCGTCTCTCATCCATTTTCTCCAGCATTTCCTTCGTGATCCATGGTTTTCTGATTTTCTTCCCTTGTTTTCCAATCGCTTTATCCAAGGTATCCTTGATACTGGTTTTAATTTCATCCCATTCTATATCAACGGTCTTCGGTTTGTTTTTCAACTTTCTTAGGTTATCTTCCAACTTCATGCTGACTACATCCTGCCTTTCTTTCAGTTTTTCTAGGTCCCAGGTCTGTCTTTCTCTTCTCGTTTTTCTTATTTGTTTGAGCTTTGTATTCACGTCAAGTATTAGAAGGCTGTGATCTGAATCAATGTCTGCTCCTTGCAATGCCTTGGCGTTCTTTATGCTGTTCCTGAATCTTTGTTTTACAAGGATGTAATCTATTTGGCATCTCATTCTATCTCCTGGGCTTTTCCATGTGTATAACCTTCGTTTATGGTTTTTGAACCATGTATTAGTCACTACAAGGTCATTATTGATGCAGAATTCTACGAGTTTCTCCCCTCCTCGATTTCTCTTCCCAAGTCCGTATTGCCCGACAACATTTTCTTCCTGTCCTTCTCCGACTATGCTGTTCCAATCTCCCATTATTATGCAGTTTACCTTTCCTCTTCCGTCTTCTTCGTAAATTTCATTAATTTGCTCATAGATCTCATCTATTTCTTCATCGTCATGAGCTGACGTTGGCATATATACCTGGATTATCAGCATGTCCACTGGGACTGCTTTTAGCTTTATTGCCATCAGTCTATCGTTCGTTGCTATTATCTTTGTCACGCTTTTCATCATATCTTTTCTAAGTACCAGAGCTACTCCCCTTTCCCCACTATTTCCTCTCATAGTTCTTACGTTCCAAGTCCCTATTCGTAATTTACTTTCGACAAATGTTTTCCTCAAGGCAGTCCCCGCCCGGAGATCCGATTGGGGGACTATTTTACCTCCGGATTGTTTTACCTCGAGAGAACTCATATTGTCCAACCATATAATCTTTACTAGGGATTGTAATGTGGTAGTTTCCCTCTTGCTTTCCACATCGCAGTACTGTAGCCGTTCAAATCGTCCTGATCACACCTACAGCTGTATTGTATATAGACCCAACCAACATCATTTGTTTTCGGCTCTATACCATGCTGAAAGTACTGCTGCCTACTGCCAGGCACTGATGATAGTTTTTTTTTAATAATAGAAAGCCGACACGCTAACCACTACACCACCAGTGCATATATATATATATATATATATAACATGAGCAGTAATTTAAATACGTCGCATTTTGGTTTGATAGATGAAGGCATTTTTCCGTATCTATTAATATATTTTTCTTCCAGTTTAAAGGATATTGTAATAGTGGCAGGCGCACATTCAAACGATTCATGCGGGCGCTAATTCTTCTACATTTTGGCATTTATTTTGAGAGCGATTACTTGTTTGTTTGAGTGCCCAGTCAATTCGCCTCTCTTACAGCACAAATGGGTATCTCAGAGGCAGTGCAATGAATAACCGTGGAGGGAGGAGGGAAACCCGGTGCCGGCATTTGCCTGCTCTTACGAAGAACACCAGGGGGGCCAACGGCTTAACGTCCCTTCCGAAGGACGGAACAGCTGAATTTGCGCGGTCTCCTCAAACCACACAGACAGGAGGCCGGGCGACCTGCGATTACTTTATCATGGGATCCTTAACTTTTAATATTTCACCTCGGATGCCTGTGCCGCGTTTTTTAACACTCAATCTGTTTTTAATTCCTTTTGCCTCCTTCCTCTTTCTCTTCCGGCTTCCCTACCTCCATCGCTCTTCTTTTTTCCTTCATTTCTCACCCCCACTTCCCTCTCTCTCTCTCTCTCTCTCCTTCCATTCGGTCTTCTTTCTTCCTTGGTTTTTCCGTTTCCGCACTCCTTCCATTTTTTATCTTTTCTCCGCCTTCTTTTTCCGCCTGTCACCATTTTTCAATTCCCTGTCTCTGCTTCTTTCCCCCTATTCGTCCGCCATTCTGTCTTCTCATCCCGCTGTATACCTCCTTAGTGACTCATTCTCCTTTCCAAAGCTATTTTTCGTTCATAAATCCATCCTTCGTCTTCCACACCTCTCCTTTTTTGCTCTCCCTCCCTTCCTGCGCCTCATTTACCATCCCTCCGCCTCTCTCCTCCTCCCTACGCCTCCCTCCCCCCCTCCGCCTCACTTCCCATCCCCTCCCGCCACTCTTTCACTCCTCCCATTGCCTCTTTATCTGCACTGGTCCTTAGGTTTTCCCACCTTTTCCCTGTGCTCTTCACCACCTCATCCTTATCCTTTAATCTTTCTGCACCTTTATCCCTCTCTGCCTATGCGCCCGAATCTTCTCTGATGTCCCACATCACGTCTTGAATTGCGAGACCGCTTTTATAATTGCGGCTCTCCGAGATTTTCTTAGCCACGCTTTCGCAATGTAGTTTCAAATTAGTAAACGTTACATAATACGAAGAACCATCGTGGATCTTACAATTTCATGGAACCGTGATTTTCTAATGCTTTTTTCCAAATGAATTGTGCGGAATTAATATCAACGGTATTATTTCGTCTACAGAATTGATTTAGGTACTCCATGCGATAGATTTAAGCGTTGTTAGCGGAATGTGACTTGGTTAAAAATTCAAAGCTGGTATTCCGCAGCAATATTCTGTGCCGTGCGTTAAGATACATTTTGTCTGAGTTACAATAATGCAGTGAGCGAATTACTGCGTCAGGACGGCATTGCTGCTAGTTCCTTCAATAAGGCCGGCTACACTCCAACTGAGTCTCAGTCGGACTCGGCAGGTTCATCCAGTAATGTTTTCACTGCTTTACACAGAAATCAATTAGTTGTATTCACACCGCTGACTCGAGTCTGGTCGGGTCAGGATCAGTCACGCTGAGTCGCCTGGATACAACTTTCCCACAGTCTAGCCGAGTCACAGTGGCCACTGAGCGTCTCGAACAGCGATTTTATTTACCTCTGTCAAATAGCATAGCGATTTGTGATCAAAGTTTTTGTTTGTGTCGCAGTTTACTAGTTGTTTATAGCAACCTTTGAAAGTAATCTGTTATTGCCTGTAGTTTCCCACTTCAGATAAGTTATGTTTAAAATGGTTAAACAATTAATATGCATTTAGGTTTTTAGTGGCAATGGGCACGATCAAAGGTCTCAAACTCACGTCGGTGCGCGGGCCGCATGAAGGTCCTCCACCGAGCCCGCGGACCGCATTAAGGCACCGTACGAAGTCTGCGGGCCGCATACTTTCCCAATACTCACACCGCTTCATATTCTTTGGACATTCACTGTCCCCTTCGACAAGAAAGAAATCGCCCCAACCCTTTGACGAGCCATTAAACTCATTCATTCCAAAAATGGTAATAGTTTCGGCGTCGATGGTTAGGTTCTTCGGACATGGAAGAAACACGTTTGCAGTGGGAACAACATACGTAGCACCTCACCTGCGCAGAATTATTATAAATCGGAATGAGAAATAAAATACGTATAGATATTTTAAAAGTGCCGATTTAACACACTTCTTAAATTTCTCAGATTTACGTGAAACATTTTATAAGAAAAGCATTGAGTTTTGGCCGTTTAATGTATACTACCTTACTTCGCGGACCGCAGAAATGTACCACGGGGGCCGCGAGTTTGGGACTCCTGGTGTAGACGGATTGAAAGGTAGTAATTACGAGGAAAATTATTTACGCTATGTCAAAATGCTGAAAAATTGTCTTTTAAAGGTGGTGTAAAATTAAAATGAAAATTATTTAAATTAAAGATTTCTGGTATTTCCAGTTATTTGGTCGACATCGAATAAGACTGATTAAAAAACTAAATAAAACACATCGTCAAATTGCAATATTTTTCAAAGCGTGATATAAACGTTAAATTTTAGGTATGTTGAATTGAAGGCAAAAATGGTGAAAGATAACTCGAAACTTCATTCATTTACCTTTAAACCAGTTTAGGTCCGAAGATCAGAAGGTCGATTTTCTTCCAATTTAAATTGCAAACGAATAAAAGCCTACACCTCAAGAAAACAATTTTTACGTGTTACCTTGTGAGAAATAGAAATTATCCCACGGAATCCAACCCGCGTCTTTTTTTTAGAGACTTCATCATTCCCTTTTAATCAGGTGTCCCTGCCAAATTTCATTCTTCTTCCTAGTCGAGAAGTTTGTTGAGAAACGTCTGCGACGAAAAGTTTCGCGAAGAAACGAAACACTACGTCAATGCAATATAGATTCTTTTTCTCAGTTAAAAAAATCGAAATTTGTTCTTCCGGAGAAATGGCATTCCTGTAATTGGGTTATTGCTTTCTGAACTCATTCTTAAGCAACCGAGTCGGCGTTACAACTTATTCTGCATTCGTACAGAATAATCGGTAAAATTTTTATGGGTCTTCTAACGGTAAATAAATGTAAGTTCCTAAAAAGCCCCTTTTCCTATTGATAGGTTGATCGCACGTACATCTTCTTTGAAGAAGTCGTCGCCGACGTATACATAAAACGGCGAGCAAACAAAAAAAACGCCAAAGGCTCTCATCTTTCGTAACGACTGGCTGAGACTCAGTAGGTCATGACTCGCCCGCTTTATGGAGAGGAATGCACTTCTCTCCATTTCAGACGCTCTCTCTTTCCCTTCCTCCCTTTCTCCCTGCATCTCCACACCTCTCACTTTTCTCCCCATCTCTCCAACTTCTCCACCTCCGCTCCCACATTCCTTTCCCCCCGGGCGACAACTCGCCATGACCGCCCACACTGTCCTCTTCTACACTCGTCCCTCCCCCTCTCTCTCTCTCTCTCCTATCCTACATCCTCAAGTTAATATTAGCTTCTCTTCAGTTAGAATTTGGAGTCGATTGACAAATGCGTTGCCATGGCAAAGCTTTTGCGACTCAACTTTTCGCAAGTTGATTCGAAACGTTTCTATTTGGAGGATCCTCTCGTCATGCCGGTGTTTTAATGTCCAATATGTTAAGGAGTTAACCTAAGATGTCCGGATGCAAAAGTACGCCAATCCGAAATGTTGAGAGATTTCTATTCATTCTTATTTCGCGTAAAATGCTCTCTCTGCGCGTCACAATACAAACTAGGGGCTCCGCCCCGGGCCCAACCACGTCTGGCGGCCCGCTTCACTCGCCTATTATTTTCAAGCTAATTTGACATGAATTTAATAAACATTTTAAACAAAAATTCATACCACAGGTATTAACATGCTATTATTACTCGTTTAGAGTCATTAGATGTTATATTGCTTAAGGCAAAGTAAACGCTAATTTTATCGGCAATAGATATTATCTAAGTTTCTTCAATCGTTACTGACTTTGATTGGAATTTTCTTAGCGCGGTCGTACATTTATTTTATATTTAGACGAAAGCTTCCACGAAAATGTTCAATCAATTTTTATCCTTCATACGTCTATTTGATTGTAAATACAAGAGGTCCAAAGCAGGACTAATGCAGTCTGGTTTCCCAAAGTTTACGTCTCGAATTGATTACTTATATTAACAGGAAATGTTTTAGTATGTGTTAGTCATTCCAAGAAATTCTCATACCATAAATATAATTTGAAATTCATAGTGTATCAATGGTTTAAAATACTAAAAGCAATGTCAAAATCTCTTTCTGACATTTTGCGTATATTTTTAAAATAAACGAATTTAATAAATGTTATTGTTTATACGCTAATATGTATGGATCAACAGTCCATTGCTGAAGGGTACTCGAGTGGAAAAGAATATACCTCATTTGTTCACCCGTCGCCGAGTTCGGTAATAATAGTCTCCATGGCAACAAATCGATAAAATGTGATGTAAAACTTAAAAACGCTGTTTTAGTAGAAATTCAAGAAAATACGATCAATTATAAAACTTCTGCGATAAGAATTAGAATCTTCATTCTTTTACCCTTAGAACAGTACAAACCTCTCTCCGATATCACAGTTTTAAGATATTTTAAAGTATTAAAGAAAGCATCTCTGCACGATAGATTTGAGACTTCCTATGTAAAACAAATAGAGAAAAAAACGTTCCTGGAATCGAACTCGGGATTTCAATCTTCGCCAAATAAAATATAGCCCGGAAGTGGGCCCTGGCAGTACGAGCATCATACCAAGTTTCATGAAAATCGCTCCATTGATGCATAAGCTGTTATGGGGGACACCCATACATATCTACACATATACACCCAGACATGACCATTTCATAAGGCTATGTTTCCTTTGGAAACCGGCCTAATAAGTGCTGATGTTATGGAAACACGAGGCCAACAATGCCAGTAACCCTAGTAACCAGTTTGAACTGTTTTAAATTTGGAAATATTCGCATATAAACATAAAATGTGAAAAAATACAAATTAGATGACAGAATCGACGATAAGGATAAGAATTTCCATTCTTTTTCCTGTGAAATAGTGCAAATCTCTCGTCTAAGTCTCAATTATAAGACATTTATAAATTTAAAAGCGTAGTTCTGCAAATCAGTTTCCTGCCGTTTGCGTATTAATCAAATGGATAAACGAGAAATCCGTTAAATTGACCTCGGCGAATGGTTGCAAACGTCATGTGGTGTCTATCAAAGCAAAACTGAAGGAATCTTTAAAAATGATGCAGCCGTTATCAAGTTGTTCGACGTTGCGTGAAATATGATTGCATATAAGGTCATCATGTGTGGAAATAATTTAAAATCGCGAAATTATTAATAGGACTAGAGCTGTTGCCCGTCAAAAATGACGGATAAGCCACAATTACGTGTATTATTATTTAAACTAGTATGTTGCCCGTCAAAAATAACGGGTTCAAATTAATAAAAAAACTGGAAAAAGATGAATAGAATAAGCGACTTTATTAATTTTTCTTTAAAATAGTTCAAAAAGGATAATCGATGGTCAGTTTTTCTAATTGTAATTTGCAAAAGATTAAAAGCCTGCACATATACAATTCTATTTTTACGTGTTACCTTATGAGAAATAGGAATAATCCCCTGGAGTCGAACCCGGGTCGTTTTTCCAAATGTTTTTGTCAATCACTTTTAGTATGCGAATCAAACATTCCTGAAAAATTTCTAACCATTATCTCTTACCGTTTTTGAGATTTAAACGATTACCAACCAGCATCGTCCATTATTTTAGTCTAGCGTAATTGCCCGTCATATTTGACGGGTATGCGTGAATTGAGTGTTAAATTAAAATGGAAGTAATAATTAATGAAACCAACTTTTATATGCACTAAAAAGTAAGCAATAAATATAAAATTCACATAATTGTGTGTTCCAGAGAGTTAAAATAGTTTTGGGAGAATAGAAATTGTTTGACAAAGAAATACATTACGCTATACAATTCTTATACACCAAAAATTATTTTTAATCTTTGTAAGATTTAATTTTCTCTCTCTCCCCCTCTGTCTCTCTCCTTATCTCTCTCTCGTATTCAAGCATTCAATGCACACATTACGCATCCTCCTATATAAACCAAATAACACCACACTAAGAGTTATTATTATTAAAAACTTCTTCTCCCCATTAGTTGGTGCATCAATAAACATATAACGTACTTTTAATGACTAAATACTGCAAAACAATATATCAGAAATGATTCCAGGGAAATATTCAATTTCTATTAAGTGAATTATTTTCTAATCAGTTTTAATCAACCAAACACTCAAAAATTATTTAAAACATACCTCACTTGAGTTCAACAGTTGTAATATTTACGTTTATGTTCTTTTCTTCGCTGTAGATAATTCATCTGCCATGCACGCGTAAGGAATTAAATGTTTTTTGTAATTATAGCAGATATTATTTACTTCAGTAACCAATAAGACTATTTACGTTGACAGCAATTAGGTAGCTATGCATGAATTTTTCATATATAGCCAGCCATACACGAGCGGACTTTTTAACGGATCTGCTCCGACGGATCAAATCTCTCGAAGCCCACTAACGTTACATAAAATATCCGGGGTCCGTCGTCGGGCCAGGTCCCCTAGTTAGTGGCTGAAAATCAGCATGTTTTCGACAGAACTGGTGATAGCGGATCAGGTCCGCTGAACATTCAACTTGCTTAAAATCACCAGCAGACTTTTCGGCGGGCCTACTGTTTCTGAAATGTTTTAAAAGTGTGTTTTCAAGTATAAAAGAAAAATTGCAATTGTTGCTGCTTGGATTTATGTATGTTATCATGCAGTGTTATCTAAACGAAAAAAAAAACGTTCGAAATTGGCGAAAAACTGGATCGCTTAGAGAGACGTTTTTGGCCATATGTCTTTAATAAAAGAATTTAAATGCAACGAACCAAGTCACTCTTTACGTGCTAGATGATCAACTTAAAACTGAAATATCTGCTCACAATCAAAAGGTCCATCACAATAGACATATTTTGAAAAGACTTCTAAATGCAGTGTGTTTTCTGGGTAAACAAGAGTTACCTTTTCGAGGTCACGACGAATTGGAGAAGTCAGTTAATCGTGGGAATTACATAGAACTTCTAAAGTATACTGCTGAATATGATCTCGTTCTGTCAACACATTTAGACAATGCTGTAGTTTTCAAAGGACTCTCTAATCGAATCCAGAATGGCATTATTGAAGCAGTTGGTACATCAGTTTTAGCAGCAATAAAACGTGAAATAAATGTGTCTTCATTGACTGCTGTTTTAGTCGATGAAACTACAGATATGTCAAATAAGTCTCAATTTTCAATCATTTTCCTTTATGTTTATGACGGGGATATAAAGGAAAGATTCATAGGGTTCACTGACCTAAGCTCTGATCGGCGTGCTCAATCTATTGCAGAAATTATCCGTCAGTTCATAACGGAGTTCGAATGCAACGAAAAACTAATCGCGTAAGCTTACGATGGCGCTGCAAACGTAGCGGGTCATTTAAATGATGTGCAGGCCCATATAAAAAGTACGCCTCCTGAAGCACTTTTTGTCCATTGCCATGCCTTTGTCCTAAATCTTGTATTATCACCAAGTGTTAGTCGAATAACAGAGTGCGAAATATTTTTCAGCACGCTCAATGGACTTACAGCCTTTTTTTCTAGATCGTCAAAACGGGCTAAAATTTTTGATCAATTTCTTCAGCGTAGACTTCCCAGTGTTTGCCCCACCAAGTGGAATTACTCTTCGAGGCTTGTGAACACTGAGCAGGAACAAAACTCAACTATGTGATGTATTTAGTGTGATGCTCGACAATCCTGACGAGATCGAATCAGATATCTTGGCCCCTGTGAACGGGTTTCTATCAACAATGGAGGACTTTACATTTTGCTTTTTCTTGAACACTTTCGATAAAATATTTTCTTTTACTCATGCTCTTTTTGGTGTTCTTCAAAATCGAACAAATGCCATTCTTTACTGTCGACAAAAAATTCAAGAAACTCGCCGAAGCATTGCAAGTTTGAAAGATGAATTTGAAGCTGTTTTTCAAAAAACTGTCTGAAGTAAGTGATCCACCAAAAAGAAGAAATGTAAATCATAGACGCATTTATTTTGAAATATTTGACATCGACACCCACCTGGATTCACGTTTCCAAGATTATTCCAAGTTACAATTTTTAAGTCTGTTGTCTAAAGAAAAATTCGAACAGTACAGAACAGAATTTCCAGATGATGCATTCAGTATCCTATTAAAACATACAAAAATGTTTTTGATAAAATTCGTTTAAAAACGAGCTTATTGTAGTTTACAGTGGTGAAGAATTTCAAGAGAAAAGTTCTAATCAACTATCTAAATATCTGAGCTCTACTCAAAATCTAACAACGTGTTTCCCGTAAGATTTACTCCTTGTGTCGTTCATGTGTAGCATTCCTTCTCGACATTGAATAGAATAAAAACTTATTCACGAAACTCCACAGGTGAAAGAGGACTCTCACACCTGGCGGTAATTTCTATCGAATCCCATCTCTTAGAGGAAATAAGAAACCAGCCTGTTTTCTTTGACGAGGTAGTTAAAGCATTCGCAAACCAAGAAAGATGCATGGAATTTAATTTTCGATAAACCGTGTTCATTTAAACTGATTATAAAGGCTTTTACTAAAAGAAAATACACATTTAAAAAACAATAAAATTGTTATTATTCATCCTTTGAGTAAAGTTATTCAAAAATATTTTGGAGTTACAGTGCTTACACACAAACAAACATAAATATACACGTTCTATTTTATTTATATGATATTGAAATATCTTTAAGGGTAATCCAAGCCACTAACCTCTTCCTCCACTGCACACCACTGCCTATTATACAGGGTGTCCCAGAAGTTCGGCAACATAGGACAACTTTGTTATTTTGCAGAATATCTAAAAATAATAAGAGATCAAAGTTGTTTGCAATAGGCTATTTTTCGGGAGAAATGTTGATTATTTTTGTCTAGGGCCTTTCGTTCGACCGCTACTCTCTTGGCTCATCAATGGTTAAGTGACTGCAGAATTCCTACGTCCACATAAAGGAGCTATGTGAGGAGGCAAGAAGTGTGAATTATGCAAGAGAGTGTGGCATTTGAAAGAACATCGGCCTCGAAATGAAATAAGCTGCTCATCTACCGTAGTGTATTCACCCACACGGCAAAAATTTTGGAAGTTATTTACAAATTGCTGAAATATCTCACGTATTGTCGCAAACTTATCGGTCACCTTTCTCTCAACTCTACTATTTATATCGTCGAATCGAAGACATTGCATTAAGAATCTAAAGCGTTGATAGTTGATCGAAGCATAAAAAATATCAACGCCTAGGCCATTCTGATCTCAGAGATCTTTGATGTTTTGTCTCCCTGATCTACTAACTCCTGCATAAATAAGGAGCCCCAAAAGACACTATTTCTAATGCATCAGTAGGCCTCGCATCTCTTTCGCGTGAATCAATTTGAGCTACTTTACCGATTTGAATGTTCGTACATTTTACAGTGATTTTTACGATTTCTTCGCTCATCGTTATGCGAAAACATTCTGATGGAGTTCTCACATTTTCTTTCGTTCCTGTGAGGCCAGGAAGTTGAGAGACGATATTATGACGAGAAACTCGTACATTTCGTCTTGGTTCCTCTTTTCTCCGCCTTGTTATGCCGTCTTTTCCAATGAAATCCTTCTCCCCTTCATTCTGTGCATCATCAACTTCAGGGTCGGCAATCTCTTGTTCCGTATCAGTATCATGCGCCGATTCATTTGTGCTACTTCCGGAAGACCCATCGTCAAAATCAAAAACATCCTCGTCGGAAGATTCGTTCAATAGACGAACGATTTCTTCCGTGTTTCCGTTAGACATCTAAAAGGGTAAGCGTGAATTTTACATAAATATTTTCAAGAGAAAACCAAAATAAACACGTTCAATATCAATCACTGCATGAAACGTAAATTTAACATGAAGAAATATTCATACTAACCTCCAACAAAATAAACAGATGAAAAGCTGATTGTAGATACCGATTTCTATCCAGTATAAATAAAAACACTTAAATAAAGGACGAAAACCTTAGAAGTAGTGCAAAAATTTCGATCACGACAAAGAAACCACAAACATCTTTTAAAGGAAAGGGTCCAGCACATATGGAGTTCCAGCTGCTGAGAAAGGAGGGTCCTTGGGTTAAGAGAACCAGCACAAAATGAGAGGCTGGGGTGTAAAATTCACCCCGCGCGAGTACTCGAGGGTTAATATTCCCATAACTATTATAACTTTCTGGAACATACTATTGTTTGAATTTTATACTTTTAGTGCATATAAAACGTTGTTTTATTAAAAAATTTCGTGAATATATTGACAGATACAATACGAAATTATAATCCCAGTCAATCATGCGCAATTAGACGAAACCGCAACAATGCATATCGCCTTGACGACGAAAGATTTTCACGTAAAAATATGTCAAATTTTCATGTTAAAAACTAATTTGTGGACTGATTTAATCAGTATTCGAAAATAAACGGCAGGAAAATAAAATGTCGTTCTTTTAGGCGTTCGTTGTTTAAAAGCTTGAATTCCTACTACGATTCTAAGTAATTTTAACATGAAAATGATGATCGTGCTACACTCATCCCCGTGTTAATAAAATGTAGAAAATAAACGCTCCTGTAATCGAACCCATGCCTGCAATGTAGACGGCGAGCAGCTTAAAATGTAAAAGTTGTACTGCCAATTAATTCCTGCGAGTTTGATCGAAGAAGTATGAAAAGCTTTCGATTTACAAGCGGTTTTCTATTTTTCCATTTAATTCCATAGACATGGGACGTAGGTACTATCAAAAATCCAATTTCATATAGAAACAGTAGCAAGGGCAAGCATAAAATATTCCGTCAGGTAGTAACTTACAGATGTCCAGTTTCCTTAGCACCGTGAGGCAGATACACTATCCACTTCTCTCCATTGACCAATGGTTCCCATACTTTTTGCACGGCACTTTCAAAGGTAGCAGAATTTCCCATGACCGCAACCTTGAAGTAAGATTTTTATAGTTTTACATACGGGTATTACAAACTTTGGACGCCACCATTTGTTGGTATGTACCGCACCATAATTTATTCAAGGAAAATTTGTTGCCTTAGTGACCTATCAACACTTACAAATCGTTTATTTGTTCACCAAATAATTTTTTCCGCGGCACTCCTAAAACTCAGAAGCTGCAACGGAACCCAGTTTGGGAAGACCGCCTTGATACTCTCTAATACTAGACCCCGCTTGCTAGGATGGCACTCTTAGGCGTCCAATAGGATATTTATGATATATCGTCTTGCGACGTTTTTATCAGTATATTTCCCGCTTATTGCATAGATTTCGTCCCATAATCCCATGTTACAGAATGTATGATTCTTACCTCTTCATTTCTACTATCTAAGTTGAAGGAATTTTTTACCTGTTGTGAGACAAACTTACCTCTTCATTTCTACTATCTAAGTTGAAGGAATTTTTTACCTGTTGTAAGACAAATATTATGTCATGTATAACAAAATATAAACGTTTGCCGTTATTAAAATATCTTTTATATATAATTACTCAATGTCTGCCCGTCCGTCCGTATGTCTGTCTGTCCGTCCGTATGCCTGTCTGTCTGTCTGTCCGTCCGTCCGTCTGTGTCCGTCCGTCTGTCTGTGTCCGTCCGTCTGTCTGTGTCCGTCCGTCCCTCCCCTCTTTTATCTCTTGAATAGTTTGTCTTAGAGAAATTCTGTAAACGCCATTTTGTTGCTGCCAACTAGGAGACCCCAGGAAAACAAGTTTCGTTTACGGAATTGTCCCTGGTTTGACTCCAGGAGGCAATTATATTTTTCCACAAGAGTTTCGATTTTTCAAGTGCAAGGTTTTTTCCTTCATTCATTAAAATACGTACATATGGACCGAATTTCTCCATTTTTATTTTATTCGACGGATAAAACTACAAAATATCTCATTATTGCGATTTTTAGATGTTACACGGAAGAATTTGTCAGAAACACGCGTTTCTTTTCGAAATTTTATCGCTTTTTCGTACTCTTTTCGGGTGTTGTTGCCAAGGCGACCCGCATCGCTGCCTCCGATTGAATTAACGTCTATTAAGCCTTCGAATAGACGAAAGAATTGCGTTATTCGCTTCGCGCTTTTTATGAAGCATCGAAATTATAGTTGTAACAACGTAAAACTTTTAATAGATTGCAACTCTAATAATTGCAGATTATTATTATTCAGTGCGTGTGGACTGTGAGCATTTTTAACGACTGACCAAAAGAAAAAATCTTTCTTTATTCCAGTACTGGAATGTTATCTGTTTCGTAAGGGAGAAGCAATTATAATTGCACATATTTATTATAAAAACAAACATGAAATTCAACATGTCATTTATCTAATTTTATAAGGAGAAATGTGCTGTTGTTACTTTTAAACATGCAGATTTCTGACTGACCTCGCAAAAGGTTTTGCGGGTACCACTAGTAATTAATAATTATCCGTTTAAAGACTCTATAATAGGTTTTTGATTGAAATGATCGGTGAAATATACCATTTATGTTTTCGTCCTGTCTGTCAATTTACCTGTCCGTCTGTGCAATCAATTGAATTGAAACAGCATCTATAAAGGGTAAGAGATATAAGGCTGAAATTCGCAGAGGGTGTAGTATGTGTTCTATGGCGCCATCTATTACGCTACCAAAGACCTATGGAGAAATCGATGGGCGTCAGGCGAGGCCTTCAAATTTGAAAAATTAAGACTCCGAGAAGATATTTACAGATATTTTGTGTTACCTTTAATGCCATCTATAATACTGCAGAGGAATGTTTTTGAAAATAAAAATGAGAGCATCAGGAGGGTCCTTTCAAGTAACGTAGTATGTTCATATCATAAGCCAATAGTCATTAGATTAGAAACCTAACATGTTAGGTTGCAGCGGTTCCCAATATGTGGTTCACGTACCCCCCTAGGGGGCCGGGGCCCACCTTCGGACTGTATTTTATTTGACGAAGATTGAAGTCCCGGTTTCGATTCCAGGAACGTTTTTTCCCTATTTGTTTTGCATAGGAAGTCCCAAATTCATCGTGCAGGGATGCCTTCATTAATACTTTAAAATATCTTAAAATTGCGATATCGGAGCGAGGTTTGTACTGTTCTAAGGGGAAAAGAATGAAGATTCTAATTCTTATCGCTGAATTTTGATAATTGATCGTATTTTCTTGAATTTCTACTAAAATTATAGCGTTTTTTACGTTTTAAATCGCATTTTATCGGATTGTTGCCATGGAGACTATTATTACTGAACTAGGCTTGAGAATAGACGAGTGAACAAATGAGTTATTAGGTGATATTTGCTAGCGAAGCGGTAATAGCGGAACGCCTTATGGGCACGTCTGGTCCGTCAGTCGTAACTTTCATCAGTTAAACCGCGAGACGGATTTTAATTAAATTAAGTATGAGTGATCGTTATTAAAATTTGTCGCCCAATTGTGATTTTTAACTGAATCCGTCAATTAGAACTTCCACTTTTCATAATTACTTTAATATACTTATACTCGTATCTTGATAAATGGTATCCGTCAAGCAACAATGAAATACAAAACTTTTCTATCCCTAGCTCTTATATGGTCTGTAAGGTATAGATTAAAAAATTTATTCGGATAGAGAATAAGATTTACTACAAGAAAGTCCACGAGACCACATAATTACGAGCTATGGCTTCGGAGATAAAAATTCGAGAAAATCCCGAGCAAAAGATCGCATATTTTGTTTGTATCGATCACGAAGACGGTTCTCTCAGCAAACAACATAAAAATCCATATATTCTCTCCCATGCTCTTATATGATCTGTAAGGTATTGATTAAAAATTTTATTCGGATAGAGAATAACATTTCCTACAAGATAGTCCCCGAGACCATATAATTACGACTTATAGTTTCGGGAAAAATTCGAGAATCACCTAATCTTCCGATACCGTTCCACACGTATTTCCCATTAACCCCTCAACGCCGTCAGGCGTACTATTACGTCATGCAAAAACTGTCGAATCGACCGTCAGGCGTACTATTACGTCATGCGGCAGCCCTAATTTATTTTATCTTTTGACGCTAGAGACTTCTTTAAATCTAAATAACCTATATATATTTTGAAAGAGGAAGCTTTGTACTTCCTATCTATGTTAGTCCTGTATTTTTTTCTCTATTATAAAATATATAATCAACATTGAATTTTGCGATAGAATTTTCAATTTTGCTATGATATTATGGCGTTTCTCCGTATAAAAATCGCTTTTCAATGCAGCAAGGAACCTTTCCTTGGTGTTTGAAATGCAATGTAGGAACTGTATATCATTTCAAAGGAGAGCACGTTTTTTCTCCTCTTTTTTCCTGGTGGAGATATTTGGCTTATGTCATGCGACAAAGGTCTTCGTCGGTATGTAAAGAAAGGAAGGAAAACATCTTATGTCTGTCTATGCACAGCTTATTACAAATGTTTACAATGCAATTGATAAAGAATGGAATTAGTTTGCGTAAAAACATTTCTGTAAACATTCCCTTCCATTACCGCGCGATTCTTCGTTCATCGCTTCATAGGAGAGCGTCAACGTCAAAACAGCTGATTTCACAATCCAAGGCCGACATTCTTCCGATAATTTAGTGCCACGCCTCAAAGAGAGGCATTTTGTGAGAAGGATCTGTCATATAATTTTCAAGACCTTTAGAATTTTATTTTAATCTCGACGAAAATTGCGGGGAATTGAGTACTATTTGTAAGTATTTGTTTACATATAATATACGTTTAGTTTTGTGATTGAATTTTAGTTTTTACCACGGACCTACGGATTTTCGGTTTCTAAAGTTGACCCATAAATACCTGAGGAAAGGGAACCCACCAAATAGGGTTCCTTTTCATTGACAAATAAAAGAAGACGAGGTCTGTTTTCCTCTTCAGATAAGTGCTTCGCTGTTGTGCTACTAGGGCCAAAGCAGCGATGAAGCGAGTAGGCAAGAAGAGGACACGCCAGCAAAAATCACGAAAAGCTCTTGCATATATTTACATAATAGATTACTAGAAGTGTTTACTAAACTATAAGGCATTTCTTGCTGAATCCAATTACGCACGTTTAATTTTCTGAAAATATTTGGGAAGGACCTATAAGCTAAAGTTTTCCGTCCGTCATGTCTCCCTTTCCAATGAACGAAATGCAATCATTTCTTCTATGTGACTTCTGTAATGACTAATAATGATGACTGTATAACTAAAACGTTTATATTATAAATAAATCATCTTTTAATAAATCAAAAATACTACATTTACTTAAAAATTTCCAGTCAAGACATGAAAAAGTTGAGTTCTGTAAAACTTTTCACCTAATTGGTTTAAATGGGTAGACTTGCAGAATGAAATAGTTACTAATTTAAGCTATTTTGTTATTAAGATTGCACATCAATATCTTCTATAGATTTTCCGGTGCTGAATGTTATATATAAAGCGCGAATGCACGCCGGAAAATTAGCGATTGGTGTACATTCTCTTCTACTCCAGTAATCTTTGTATGTAAAATATTATACGCAAAATAAATATTTACGAATTTCATGTTTTTCATAAATCCACAAAAAAATCAGAAAAATCAAGGGAAAACTTCTCAAGTTATGATTATTTTAATATTTTCGAACGTTTTTGCAACGCAATCGTGAAAATTTAAAAACCTCATCCGGCCGTACGGGTGGGATTTAATAAATCCCCTCCGGGCTTGAGGGGTTAAGAAGGCCTTTGAAATCTCTGTGTATTCCATTTATGGGGTATACTTTTCCATCTTGTTTTCCTTTTCACTCGACTACCCTTGATCAATCCATACATATTAGCGTATAAACAATAACATTTATTAAATTCGTTTATTTTAAAAATGCACGCAAAATATAATGTCAGAAAGAGATCTTGACATTGCTTTTAGTATTTTAAACCTGATAATGCTCTATTAATTTGTTTTTCAATTTTTTTCTATCATTGATAAACTATAAATTTCAAATGGTATTTATGGTATGAGAATTTCTTGGAATGACTAACACATACTCAAACATTTCCTGTCAATATAAGTAAACACTTCGGGACGTAAAATTTGGGAAACCAGACTGCATTAGTTCTGGCTTGGACTTCTTGTTTCTTATTCTTCAAGAATTATATTTGTATTTCACAGGGCACTAATTAGAAACTGATGGCAACATCAGAGATTCTGATTTTATTGTAATCGCTTACATGCTAAGTGCTACATAAACCTTTTATTTTTAATGAATTAAACGCGTTCAAAAAGATTTGTTTTTACAAAATTTACTCGCCATTATAAGAGGTTCGCCGCCAAAACTGTTATAACTCAAGGGCTTCGCGAAGATAAACGGGATTCACGACGAGAATCAGGTTAGCTCAAGGGGTTCGCGAAGTGAAAAAGGTTGATAACGGCTGTGTTAGAATATGAATACATATACTAGATGCCATTTTTATTTGCTTTATTTAATAATTATATTACTAGGTTTATAAAGAAAGGTAAGTTTTCGATTCTAACTAAACCTGAATAAACAAAACGCGCTTTTTCATATTGCGTCAGCAAATGAAGCTCCCTTTTTTATTATTTTTTATTTCGCTTTTATTTGGTATTCGATTGGAAGGCTGCTTGTTCTTATTTTTAAGAGAGATCTTAGGGGATAGTCTCAGATATTTTTATATTTTTACGAGAAATAAAAGCTTAAACACAAAATTTCAAGTGAAATAGAATACGTGTTTATTTTTCGTCCGTAATGCACATGCAAAATTAAAAACGAACAAATACAATGAAAGAAAAAAAATGTTTTTTGAACAACTGCATTTGGTTAAAATTGGGAAATTAGTTGCATAAATCGGACCACGTATTCCTCGGATTGGACCATTGCATGTAAATTAAATTATTCATATTAATTATTACAACTTATGTTCTGCATTTTTGACAGAAAATCATTGGATGGATTGATTGTTTGGATAAAATGTTTTAGCCATTTTGTGAAGAGCACAGTATTTATGTATGTACCCTGATTCGGAAATTTCAACTAATTGTGAGCTTCCTGGGGGATCCCCAATCGCTAATTCACTAGCCAATATCAATATTTTTAAAATAATCATTGGTGGTATGTAGGTACGGTCCAGAAGCACTAACGCAACACCATTGTTGTGTTCAAACCTTGTTCAGCGCTTGAAATTGCGCCAACTTGTTTTTTCCCTTTCTGAGAAAATTTTCTGGAATATTTTCTGCACCGTAGAAAATCTGCTCTCATCAACGTTGAATATCCTTATGGGATTCAACTTATTGTTAGTTTCATCACATATACCCTCTAAAATATTTTTTTTAAACTCTTCGACTTTTTCCCTGTTAAAACCCTTTGCATGGGCCATTGATGTTCATTTTGGCTGTCGTAATGACAACTCTGGATCTACGTATGAAGGCGTAATACTTTTTTTATCTGCTATGCCACAGTCTTTGTTCAATAATTTCTGTCTGCGACGTCATACGCTAGTTTCATGATGTCCTTGATTGTTAATCATCTCTTCAAACTTCAGAATGTGCTTCACGAGTTTATCTTCAATTTCTTCGGGGAGGACAGTTTTCCTCCCAAAGTGTTTCATTTCACCGTTAGCATTTTTATTTTCAGCGTGCAGTTTAATTGTGGCTTTAGGCATATTATAAACGCGAGTACATTCGATTAACCCAAAGTCACCATTTTGGTAAGTGGACACGGCTAAGGTCGTCTATATTCCACTTTCCATATTTCCCTCTTCATTCCATGTTGAAATAACAATCGCCACCTTTTATATACATAGGATTAAAATTTTGGATAAAATATAATCTCATTATCTTAGTAGTGATTGTTAGTTAGTTATTGATACCTAAATTGGACCGGTTCAATTTAGAAAACTCTTCATGGTCCAAATTAGGGTACAACGCCATATTGATTTGCAGCGACCAATGTCTAAATTACTTGCCCACTTACTGGTTATTTCGTACTATGAAATGAAAGACAGAAATCTATAATTTTAGCACGAACCCTTGACATATTAAAATAACATACCTTGAGAATGAATTTGCGCTTAGGTAGGATTTCCAAAAATAGCTGTGTACATGCTAAAATTGAACTTTTCTTCCCACACCAACCGTCTCGATCCACACAGCTCACACAACTGATATGGCGGTTTATTGCATCAAGTACTTCCTATTCGTGTCGTTAGAACGCCCCTATGTACAGAAATCTCTACTTTGTAAGCATGGTCCAATTTAGGCGGCGGTCCAATATACCCAATTCTCCCCTATTCGCTTCAAATTTGTTCCGTTTGGTGTTATCCAATCAAATCAGCTATGGCCTATCTATCCCCTTCGCCTCTCTCTTTTCTAACTTTTATATTAACTTTGAATATTCTCAAAAACCTTTTGTCTGGCCTCATATTTCAGTGAAAATTTTAACGTTAAGCTTGCGAGAGTATCTTCGGTAAATTGAATTGGTGCATTACATACGAGCGCAGGAGGACACCGCATACGGTCTTCCCTTTCCTCCTGGGTATCCCTTCGACTCCACTTACTCTTTTTTTAACGGATGAGTCTTCCTAATGTCACAAAAATTACACTTTCTATTGTTTTATCAATTTTTAAGCGAATCAAATCGACCGAAGAAGCCCTAACTTTGTGGAATTGATTTTTCAAAAAAACTTCAATCCAAAATTACAAACCATATTTAATAAAAACTGTATGAACTCCACTATATTTCTGTAATGGCATTAAAAGAATTGCGTTGTAGCAGTTATACATGATAGTATATCAGTGAAATGTTTAGGTAATTATTTGTTTAAAATTGCAAATTTAGCTAGAGAGTAACTGATTTTAAATCCCATTGTAATACTTATGAATTATATATTAGTAATTTTTCTGAATTATTTATTTAAAGGAACTTCATATTGAAGGGATAACCGTGGTTTGAAAGACAGTTTACCATGTTTTGAAAGCTAATCTTATTGTATTAATAGAATTAAGCATTGATCATCAATTGTTAATTTGGCCTCGCTCTCATCCCTTTGCTTTTGTTCTCCTCTTCTCTCTCATTGCAGGTGAAGCACTTCGACCGGAAGAGGACCTACCTGCAGTTCAAAGAGCGAATAGAGAAGGAAGGGTACGATCCTGTTGACTCCAAGACGAATGACGGGAAAAAATGACTCCTCTGCTGCGATCGTGACGTCATGACATTCTCTCGTTCATGCTGCCGATATAAAATCGAATTTTTGCATAGCAGGAAACCACGTGACGCGAACGTTTCTCAGTGTAGTTTAAAATAGCACCACGCTAAAAAAAAGAGTGATCTCAGACGAATCATGTTCCATGAACTGACTTACGAAAAAGTGCCGACGGCCATTCGAGGACTGGCATTGATTGAAGGAAGCATTGATTCCTCACTCACATTTAGTAATTTAGTTATTGTTACGTGTTTTTTACATTTGAAAAAATATGGCTGTGAAAAGAGTATTTT
This sequence comes from Tanypteryx hageni, assembly GCA_028673005.1. NCBI lineage: Eukaryota > Metazoa > Arthropoda > Insecta > Odonata > Petaluridae > Tanypteryx > Tanypteryx hageni. The sequence continues at coordinate 223,216,798 of CM054113.1, forward strand.
CCATCTACTGCTTTTTTTGTTCTTATGACTTGTCAGGAATCGCCCTGTGAATTATCAGATAGAATCCTCGAGTTTGGTGGACAGATACGCCAACTGGAGACACTGAATTTGGAGACGGTGGTCGGTAATTAGTATGTAACTGTTTGAAGTAACTCCAGGAGAGGAAATCAAATTGCGTCGATTAATAAAAAAATTCATTTACTCTTTGTAAATGACTTCTTTTCAAAGCGTTTTTTAAAACCGGTTATGCGACATTTTGCACGTGCGCCCTGGAATTAGGGAAACTGAGAATATGGAAGAATAAAAAGGAGGAAATTTTCGGAGTAAATGCATGTACTGATGCAATTCATTAAATTGGGTTTGATTAACATTAAGATGGAAGATGCCGAGCTCCCAATTAGAAAATATTAAACTCTTACTTAACGTGCAGTCTAGTTCCACTGAAAAATTAAGATCGACATAAAAATAATAAATAAAACGCGCTTGATTCAATCGTTTTTGCTGTTGAAATTTTATTTGCTGAGATATTAGTCTGTTGTGCTCGTTTTTTTGGTAAAGACTTTGAATTGGTGAATTTATTTTGCTTAAGAGGTTCATCATACAAACATAAAAGCTGAAGCATTTGCTTTTTAGACATTCCCTGGCGATTGAAAAATATTTTATTCACTTTGTAATATTCCTGATTGATTTTTAATGAAAATTATGGCTCAGTTTTGAACTTCGCTGCACCGCCTGATGCTGGAGCTGTTTTTGAAACCTGGGTTAGGCCTCAGTGAAAGTAATGGAAAATTATTAAGTGAATAACTTATTTTTCATACGTCATTATTATCCATAAAATTATACTTAAATGATTAAAGACAGTTGTTTAATTTGGAGTAAGCCTTTAAAATTAATTTTAATCAACTAGTTCGTTTTTTTACATTATAAAATTCTTTCAGCACTATAAAATAGACATACAATTTCATAGAGAATCAATTATAATTACAAGTACAGTACAAATAAAGTAGTTAAATTTTAAGTTCCTCGGTGGATGGTTTTAGCATGTTCTCAAATTCGACCATAAAGTGAGGTCCATGTGAAGGCACTTACATTACCTTTGCTACCTCAGAGAAAAGGGCGTGCACTCGATTTAGACATTATAAATACTGAGAGCGTAAATTTTCAATCGTTGTGTTGTTATGAAATCTATTTCTGCATGAAGGATTTGTTGTTTTGGAGTGACAGCAGGGTTGCCACCACCTTATAATATTTTGTTCTCTTAAATGTCAATGCGTCGTAAATGGTTTGAGGAATTAAATCGTAGGATTTTCTACGAGGGAAATTCCAAACCAATTGTTGATTTTCTTTAAAAATAAATGAAGTGATATAAAACATATTTCCTTTGTTTAATGGCACTTTGTTTATAAATCATTTTAAAATTAATATTGTTTGTGTTATCCAAATTATTTTCTAAGAATAAGGGAATAATTATATTGTAGATTTATTAAAAATACGGATCACAAAGAGAACACTACTAGAGTTTTATGCGAGGATTCATCGAGTAAAGGAATTGTTTCAGTAAACTCATCTGTGACATTATTGCAAAATGACATTGCCTTTTCTCAACTCTGAATCGAGATTCACGTAATTAATACCATTAGTCCAAGTTGCGTCCTATCACGAACAGTGCACGAGCAGTCGACAGACAGGACGAATCCTTTCATCGAAACGAAGGCTATGATTCTTTATAACCGAATTTCAACCTTTCGACATTTTTTTGTACTTTTGAAGGAAGAGATCTTATTGCGAAAATTTGATGACTATTGATGTTTATCAATGCGGAATCAACAGATGATTACGTGATCCAATAAAAAAGAACAATATTTTCATCGCGCAGCGCCATCGTCATGTAATAATATTTAATGAGTGGGAGCTATATTTAAAACCGAAGAATGGAGTGAGGAAGGGTCACAAAGGGAAAGGTAGAAGTTTGAGAGGTGCGGAAAACTCGAAAAATATTTAAGAGGCTGGGAATTGGGAGAGGGAGAGAGAGGTGTGAGAGTTCAGGAGAGAAACTGACGTGTTGGGGTGGAAGAGAAAATGGAGTGAGAGGATGGAATGAGGGAGGGAGGGTGGAGTGAGGGAGAGAGGGTGGAGTGACGGGAGAAATCCGGGGCAGAAAGGATTCAGGACGAGAATGTTGTCGCTATGTCTCTTGGCTGGCATTCCGACAATAATTAATGTGAGTCCTATAAAAATGTGAATGATGAATTTTTATAATGGACGGTGACAGATGAGCCCATGAGATGCCTTGCAATTGAATTCCAGCTTCTGCGTAGCTTTAATTAGGGGATGCAGTGTATTAAGTGGTTTTGTGAAATTTTTTGCTTACATTTCACCCATACCGATGCAAAGGGAACTTTCGGCATAACTAAACAATACGACGTATTTTATCAGAGGAAAAGTAAGAGGAGTAAATGGAAACCCGTTGAATGAAGGATGACCTATTTTAATAAATATGTATTAAGTAAATGACGGTTTTGATTCGCACATAGCGTGGGGCAGTGGTGTGCAACCCCCTCGCCACTTGAGGCGAATCGGCCATCGATATCTGGCGAAATGATGCTCAGTCTACTGTCTACTATTTTTTAGTAGTTTATTGAATCATATAGTACTAAATATGTTTATATCTGGTTGTGTAAATTTCACATACAATGACTTTTTCGCAACCTAATGCAAAATATTATTTTTTATAAATATGATTTTACACAAAAACAAGGCTACAGTGATGCGCAATAATGATTCGCGCTTTTTCATCCCCGGCTGCTGCTGCTACTTACTGTGGATTTCATGCCCAATTTCAGTGCGTTAAATGGACATATTAATTGTCAAATATCACATTAAAATTTGGTGTTTTAATTTAATGATTTGACTAATAAATAATTTTACCCTTTCAGACCTGAATTATATCTTGCATCTTGCATTTTTTTCCCAAATAGTTAACTTTGCAAGCATTAAATGGCTGCACAAAATCCCTTCGATTTACGTTGATAATGTACATAATAATTGGCCGAGCGAAGCGAGGTCTCTCCTGTTGAGTCCCTGTACACTTCGTTTGTTTGTTCTACGGTAACTGCTGTCTCGGTTGTCTGATTTTTACCGAACTTCGTGTACATGTACAAATATCTTAAGTCGATTGCCTGTAGTTTTTCTAAAATACCACCCTTATAGTTCCTGCGCAATTTTCGTCCGCGCATTGCGCCAATTTCTAAATCTTATCCAATCAAAACGTAATGTAGTATGCATACGGAAAACATCAAACGATGGAGAAAACGTCAATTAAAAATTTCTCTAAAGTATACAGGAAGTTTCTCTACGTGATGGCCCGTTTTGACAATTACAGTGGCCCTACCGTCAATGGTTTGGTGCCCATGGCCCCTGTAACCAGGTGTTGGACCAATGGCAGCTCCTGCTTCATAGTCCAGTTCCCTCGGGACCTCGCCTGGGCAGTAACCATTCATATATCCCAGGGCCTCACATTGAGTAGAGCAGAGCTCAACATTGGTGATCGAGAGGTGGCACCAGGGTGCACTTATGTGGCTCTTTTTCGTGTCAAAAAAATTGAAGACCTCATGTTCGGACCAGGTTTCAACTTGGGGAGGCTTACTAAAATCAAATTTATGAAGCTACTGCTCCAGCTCATCAACTAGGGGGCAAGGCTCAGGTCCATTTGCCATTAGTTTCGTATTTGGTGCGTTTCTTAGATTTTAATTTCTTTCATACATATTTTACTGCTGAGGACAGCGCTTTCAATGCTATTCAAATTTTACATCCCCACTGTATGAAGCAGGAGAACTATGAAGACGATATTAATATTGAACATGTAATTCCTCCCACCAGGGCTGAGCTAGGCCAAAGATCTCGCGGATCCCCTAGTATAATACCAAAAGAGAATTAAATATGTTGCCACCTTTATACTCAATTCGTAGCAAGTGGCGGTGCATGGGCATTGTTAAGCAAATGGAAACCATGTACCTGACGTGCGTCGAGGTGATCCACTTCGCTTTCCTCCTTCGTAACACGGTCGCACGCATACTCACTGAATCCTGTTACTTCATTATTTCTCTTTTATATTTTCCCTTTCCACATCTTTGACCCAATGTTGTCCCTTTTTCATTTTCAAGTCTTTGGGCGCCCTTTGTCTTATCTGCCTCGTGACCTATACTTATCAAGTGATGGAGGCTTTGTGCGTTTCAAGTGCGCTCCCACTTTTATTACGTTTTTAGTTTTATTCCGCATTGGGTAAATAAATTTTACGATTTTATTTTGAACATTCGCCTTAAGTCGAGACTTGTTGTTAATCACCATATTTTCCACTCATTCATTTGGTCTGTGTTAACAATCGACAGTCGAATCCAAGGTTCAGAGTCAATATCCATGATGGAATTGAGACGAAGCGGATGCCGGGGTTAAATTTAGTGCGAGGAGTGGGAAAGAGCCAACTTATACGGTACAACTGTGCATTATTGTGTTCGGTGATAAGTTGAGATGAGGTGAGAAATGGCTTCATCGCCGTGAATTTTAAGGCACAAGTTATCAAGAATTCATTGGTAGAGATTCTTCTCTTTTCGTTATGGATAAGTTTAAGCTTATGGATAACAGTTGTGTTGCTTCGTCCAATATTATATATTACAATCAATACTAATTGAAGCAGGTGAAAAATTATTAGAATTTTCGATCGTTTTATAATTTGTAATTAACCTCTCTCTCTGCATGTGAAGGTCGTTCCTCAAACGATTATTTTTTTCTGGAACCGAACTGATTCTTATTTAAATCTGTAAAAGGGCCTTCCCTCACCCAGGCCTACGGTCATACCATAATGGGAGTTCCCCTTATCATCACTTTACCACGGCCATCCTCTAACGTTGAACAATGATCGTCTTGCTGCCTCGAAGAACAAATATTTCTAAATCTCCGTTCTCACGATTCCATTTGAGTTAATTAGGTTTCTCCAATTGAAAATCTCCCAAAACGAAATATCGAACTCATCTTTCGGTTGTAATGCAGTTTATGACTCTAATATCCAATAAACAACGAAGACTGTTATTTTGCAGCCGAAACGCGAACCTGGTTTCGCCAATTGTTTTTTGGCTGCTTTAGCTATTTTCTTCATTTGAACATTCCAATTCAATCCATTTCACTTCCACTATTTTGTCTTCCATCAGTTTATCGGTCGGGAAAATGCTTCTTATCATGGCTGGGATGGATAATGAGCAGCATGATTCGAATGGAATATTGCTGTCGGTATTTCATGCCGGTTGCTAACCGTAGAATTATACGCATGAAGAATACCTTTTTAACGTAGCTGCGCCCTGCTCGCATCGGCGCTCACTTGCTATCCTTAAATATTCCTTCTCCAACATTAGAAGAGTCATGGAGTGAGGAGCGGGAATCCGTTTTGTGTTTCCGCGAAGAATATTCGGCGCGTTGTCTGAATATGAAGAATTTTTAAAAATCGGTGGTGGATGAAACTTGTCTTTCTAATTAACCATGACTTTTTGCAGTCGTTTGGTATTCTTGAGTGGAATTTTGTATGTGGAAATTTAACCATGCTAAGTTTGGAGTAAAATTCATAGAAATATTTAATCGGGAAAGTGTTTTTTGCTTCGTGACGAGAAATTCAGCTTTCGTAAAAGTGTTTTAAGTTATTTTGTGCGCGATTTTGTAAATCTTGAAATTTACTAGAACTTATGACTCTTATTACTGATTTTTTAATTCGATTCACTTTAGATGTCAATCTGAGATATGGTTAAAACTGATAAAGGGGGTTATTTTATTCGGGACTTGTTTTATCCAACCCACCCCTCTGAGGCGGCCACCCTTCAAAGAGGCCATTTTTCATGAAAGCCGCGATGGCCGCCTCAGGTTTGACTAAGTATTTACGTTAATACTCCGGCCTTTCTCGTAAAAGTATTACTGCAAGAATTTTTTAGGACATAAGAGAAATGTCTCTTACGATGGAAGATATTTGAATAAGATTTAATTTGTTTTAAATTCAGTATTTTAATCACAATTAAAAATCCTCTAAAGCTATGAAACCCTTCCACATGCAGGTTTTTTATTTTTACTCTTAATATAATTAACTGTGGAAATCTTAAATTGATGGAATACCATAGTACGAAGGAAAAGGAGAAAACGTTTTCTTCATTTTAATAACATTGTTTTAATTCCATAAAAAAATTCCTAATGCGACCTAGGTTCCATTACTTAGCACTGTCATTTTGTAGAATTAAAACAAAATTATTCAAGCGGAGAAACAAGTTTTTATTCGCTTTTCCGTCACATTCTTGCAATTTCTTCATATCAGGAACTTTAAAAGATCGGAAAAATAATGAGCTAAAATTATTATCACCTCTTCAAGATGTAATGGAATGGGTTGATGTATGATGGATCTAGAAAACATTTTAAGGCTCTTAAAAATAACTAATTGTTAAGCAAAAAATTCGTTTTCTTATTCGGCCACTTCTCTAATGACTATTGTTTTTCTTCGAAAACTTGATTTAATTTCGTTAACATCAAACCCATTACTCAAATTCCTATAAAAGTCCTCGCTCATAAAAATGGGACACATTTTAATGGAACCCGGGTTGGCCACCTCAGAAGGTTTTGAGTGTATATGCTGTATCCACCCGAATCTAAGTCGATGTTTTTAAAAATCAATTTTGGAGTTGAAAAAGGTGAACGTGGTCTTAAAAGCGTCAACTTCCAACATTTATCGTTGCGCTTTTACTTTACGATTCACCTAATAATCTCCGTTTTCTAAGCTTCGTTGGTCTCGTAAATTTCCAATTTAAAATATCTTGAGCAGATGGATTTCGTATCAGTGTGTGAAATGTAGATTTTTTGTCCTAAGTATAAATGTGTCTACCTATTTGCTGACGACAGGACCCCACCCGCTATATCAAATGTTTTTTAATAGGACCCAGTATTTTATTAGATAATAATTATAAGGTAATGATTAATGTTATAAATATTTGATATTTTCTAAAAAAGAAGTTCGTTAACATTTGTACATTTAAATTTGTTTTATCAATATGCCTGGATCTTTGGCGTTGGTCTTATATGCGAAGTCGTCGTCGTCATACAGTTTATTTTTTGCTAACAAGTTGTGTATCCTTAATTTTACTGTGTAAAATAAAAAGAGATCAAGAACAATTCTTCTCTCATGACCATATTTTAAATTTAAGAAATATGGAAAAGCTTTATTGTGATTGATGGTATATTTCATATTACGAATTTCCTGTACCAACATTTTGATATTTTATGATGCATTTTAAAAAAGGTTTACACTTCACTGTAAAAACTATTCATTAGAAATAATGGAATTTATAAAATCTCCAAATGTATATTATGCAGTAAAGTTAATTAGAAATTCTTTTGGACTTTCCCGGCAAGTTAAAAGATTACACTCGTTATAAATTTGAGCTACTTGTCTAATAAGCTAGTAATTGCGCGTTATAATTCACTTAACCTTACTTTAAACATGGCGAGAGGAAAACGATCCATTTTTAAAAAATACATGCTTATCTTTAATCCCTTATCGGAGAAAATCATTTTCACCGCAATTGTTCTATTTATTCGTGTATTGGCTAACGTTAGGAGGAGAAGTTGATAATGGCTTCTTCAACAATGCGAAGAGATCTGCGTTGCTCAATTTGAAACCTTATTTAAATTTTAAGTAGGACTGATTCCACTACAGAGAGGCGAGTCAATCTTATTCAATGTGCCGAACTTTGTTGAGTGGTGGCTAAAGTATCTTTCTTCCAATCGTAAGGCCGCGGATTCGAATCCCTCTTCGAAATGGAAATCTGTGATTCCTGTTTTAAGGTCTATTTGAAAAAGGCCATAGATATTCTATTTAAGAGTTAATTAAAATAAATACATTTTCAAAATGGGAAACTTTTGTTCGTGGAAAACCATTATTGAAGCATTGATAATCCCTTATTATTATAAAATAAAAACGCAAAAAATGGTAAATGTTTCCTGTGCAATAATTGTCCTTGATTACAAAGCTTCATTTTTACTAGATTCATGATGTATAATGTTTATCTATTTTAGTACGTTCTGATCTCCGTTTGGATTCTTAGGGAACCTCAGGGTTCCAAAGAAATTTATTTATTTATTAGTCTCATTATCGTGTGTCAAATTCAGATTGGTATATTTGCAACTAATAAGTTCGATTATTATTTTTACTTTCTACATACGTAGTGTAGGGGAAAGTATTGTTTTCATGAAAAAAAATAGATTTCGAGGTTTCAACGGAAATACACGTTTTGAGGTCCCCTGAACACGTTTTGACCATTTTCTCGATGATGTCTGTGTATGTGGCAGCTTTTTGTGGGTACTCTAACTCAAAAACTACTGATCAGGCCAACGCGAAATTTTATATTTAACATTTTTATGATAGTCACAAGAACTGATTAGTTGTTGGTAAACATCGGTCAACCAAAAGTGGGCGTTTACTCTTGTCACTTCTCCGTTATTTTGATTTGATTTAAAAATATACTGGAATAAAAGTTGTAAGAAATTTAATTTTCTACAACCTTTTTGCGAAACATTTTTCCATAAAACGCATTGTCTTAGATATATCTTACAAACTAAATTATTTAGCTGCCACCACCACGCCACTTACTGACGACTATTGTTAACAATTGACGCTTAGTTACATCTTAATAACGCTCCTTTTAATTTTCCTAATTGTTGGAGCCTTGTGGCTATATCCAATATCAGAAGACTATGGTTTAAGTTTATTTCTGTTCTTTGTAAAGTAAAATTTTCTCGCAGTTTCTTAAAATATTTTTCATTTGGAATTTTTAGAAATATTACAGGTATGGAGAAAGTCATGTGTTGGCCATATCAGATTTTTTTGAAATATTTCCTTTAATATTTGATTAATGTAAAAAAATATTGGAATTAATTGTTGTAGAAAATTGAATTTTCTACAACCTTTGTAAAACATTTTCCCATATTGTTTACGAGATCTTAAGAACTAAATATTTTAGCTGCCACCACCACGCCACCTACCGACAACTATTGTTAACAGTTGATGCTTAGTTTCGTCTTAGTAGCGCTCCTTTTTAATTTCTAAATTGTTGAGGATTCCTGGCTCTATTCAATATCAGAAGGCTATGGTTTGAGTTTATTTCCGTTCTTTTTAAAGTCTAAAATATTTATTATTATGTAACCTATTTGGAATATTTAGAAATATTACAGGTATGGTGGCCACATCAGATTTTTAAAAAATATTTGCGTTAATATTTGATGAATGTAAAAAGGTACTGGGGTAAAGGTTGTAGAAAATTTAATTTTCCACGTTTGTTCCAAACAATTCCCCAAATAATGCAACGTTTAAGAGGTACAGTAATCCCTCCATATTCGCGGTGGTTACGTTCTTGGAAAACGCCGCGAATATAGCTACTAAAGGCCTATGGGATAAATGGGGATATGGGAACAGCTACCCCCATTTTATATAGTATTAACATTGTTATTGTTTTTTAAACTTATATTTAGTATTAATAAGCATAACCTAGGTTCTCGAATCTTTAATTCTCGACGTGGAATTAAGAAAAAATACGCGGCAGACGTAATAACGCACCCAAAATTTTATTCGTACTATTTTAAGGAAAAATTGCGAGAATAATTCAAGAAAATATTATGGTTCATTTAAAATTTAATGCATCCATAAAAACAATAAATAAATGATGACTCATACCTTTAATAACGGTGTTGATGTCCCTTTACTGATAATTGTGGCGTTGGAAATGTTAGTTGGACGAGGCTGCTTCCTGTGGATCATCCATTGGCGATTCAACAGATGAATGAGGAGAACTTCGAGCGTTGGCGGTGCTAGTTTCGGAGACAGCATTTGAGCTTCTCTTAAAATATCTTGTGATTGGCACCTGCTTCAACTTTTTTGAAGGTCTTTGTAATCCTGTATATAGTAAATCGTCCATACTTCTCTTAAATTTATTGCTTCGTTTCATGACTGGGTCAACATCAAACACTATCCATAAGTTCAGACTCCTGTTTCATTATCCCTGCCAATGTTTTCAAATTCAACTTTTTGTTAGACTTTGTCTTCACATCCTCCTCCACATCATCGTTTTCATCATTAAACTGAACAAGTTCGTCAAGGTCCTCTTCAATTAACTCTCCACTGTGCGACTAATGTTCTACTATCACTTCTGATTGCAAATCCTCAAACCCCTCCCCTCCAATATCATGTGCCTTCCTTGCAATTATCTTCACTTCTACATAAAGTGAAGGAAATCCATCGAAGTTAATGAGAGATTCCTTCCACAATTTTCCCCAACATGCATTTATAGTCAAATGTTTCACCTCTTAAATTGACTCTTTATTGTTTTGTATGCAATGGCATAATTTTTCCAGCATTCGGTGACAGTGGTCACGTTCCATTTCATTTAAGATGCAGCGGAATGTGCGAAGGGTAGTAGCTCTTTAACGCAGCAATCACTCCTTGGTCTAAGGGTCGGAGATGTGAAATTGAATTTGGAAGCAGAAAGATAACTTCGATGTTCGGATGTGCAAGTTGAATACTCTGCGGATGACCATGCGTATTATCCAAAGTGAGAAGGAGTTTAAATGCTTATTTTTTAAGCTAAGTATTTTCGACTTCATGAATAAAACGATTATGAAACCAATCCATATAAATTGGTTCGGTTACTTCTTCTTGTTTGAACGCCAGAAAACAGGTAGTTTATGCTTATTTTTGCTGTTCGAAGCACGAGGGTCGCTGGGCACATTGGCGCAAAGGAAGGTTAATCTGTCTTTAGCAGCTTTAAATCCATGCGCCAAACGTCTTCTGTGGAGATGAATGTTCGCGAAGGCATCTTCTTTCAAAACAAGCCCAGGTCAGCATTAAAATCTTGTTCGGATTCGTACCCCTTCTCTTCGATGAGATTTTTAAGATGACCTGAAAAAGCTTCAGTTTCTATAATAATTGCCGATGCCGACACTTGGGCACTTTAAGGTGCACTTCCACTTACACTAGCCAGTATATTTGCCTCCTTTTTTTTATTTATCTCACAGTGGATTCGTTGATGTTATATGCCCTACCAACGGACGCTACACTTTCGCTTTGTGACAGCTTTTCTAACAATTCAACCTTTTCATTTAATGACATAACTTTTCTTGCTCGTCTCACTCTTTTATCGGCACCCATTTCACTTCCTTTGCGTTTTAGGGCTTTGATATAAATTACTGTGAGCAAGCACAATGACGTATCGCACGGTGCTTTAAGGTAGGCGACCGCGAATATATGAAGTTTACCTCCCGCGAATATTGAAACGCTATAATAATTCCTGCGCTAATAAGCGAAACCGCGAATATTAAACCCGCGAATGTGGAGGGATTACTGTTTTTAAAACTAATTTTTCATCCACCACCACCACACCACCTATCGGAGACTATTATGAACACTTTACGCTTTGTTACGTCTTAATAACGCTCCTTTTTATTTTCTTAATTGTTTGAGTTTCCTGTCTATATCCAATATCAGAAGGCTGCAGTTTGAGATTATTTTTGTTCTTTGTAAAGTCTTTAAATTTTCCCCACAGTTCCTTCAAATATTTATTATCATTTAACGTATTTGGAATATTTAGAAATATTACAGGTATGGAGAAAGTCATGTGGTGGCCATATCAGATTTTTTCAATAGATTTGTTCATTTTGGGAGAAAATTCTTTCAGGTCGAATTTGAAAAACTGCTAGTCTTGTAGGAGTCTAAGTTTGGATAGAGCCTTCCGGTTATTTGCGGCTTGTCTTTCTTGTGAATACCTTAGAGCGGGAGTCCCCAAACTGCGGCCCGCGGGCCACATCCGGCCCACGGACCAGTGATTTGATCCGGCCCGCCTTATCAGCAAGAGTATTCATTAGATATCGACATTTTCCTAGTGCTTGTGTGAAATCTACTTTTAATATAAGCGAATTACATATTACAGGATCGAAAAAAATTCTCAAAACTTGCTCTTTGAAATTTTCACACGGCGCGATCAGTCATTTGAAATGCCGTATGTGGCCCGCACAGTGGATCATGAAGCCTCATGTGGCCCTTTCAGTAAAAAGTCCGGCGACCCCTGCCTTAGAGCAGTGGTTTCCAAACATTTTTAAGCCGAGGCACACTTTCAAAAATAAAGAGGATTTCGCGGCACCCCAGCCTTGCAACAAGCTTCACATATTTTTAAATACTGGTATTACAACCTGTGGACACATCCATTTGTTGATGGTACTACATAATCAATTTATTAGAAGAAAAATTATTGCCCTAATTAACTACCAACAAATGAAAATCGTTGATTTGTTTACTAAAACAAGTTTTTCGCGGCACACGGTCTGGGAATAGAGAAGGGGTCGACAACTTTTCTGCGATGCGGGTCACACTCCTTGTTTCGAGTGCTTTGGAGGGACGCGTTGGCAGTCGCGAGAGCTTCTTCGGGCTGCGTGAGTTAGAGGAAAGTGTCCGAATATCGGATAGGCGCTTAATTTCGGATACCAACATTTCTCCTCTGCAATGCGTTGCAACCTACTGATCATCTGTGGAACCTGAACATCCTTCAACAGTCTGCCTATCAGGGGCGCGCCTACCCGGGGTGCAGTGGGCGCAATGCACCCGGGCGCCGACTTGCCGGGGCGTCCTTCCCAATAAGGTATTTGTATCTATATACTGTTGCAATTCGAGTTGTAAATTCTGTTTGGGAATGTTTCCTCCTTGGTCAGAGTGAAAAGGGAAAGTTGTAGGTACTAAAATGACACGAAGTTTTCCACGCAAAATGTTTCCGTTCCCTTGCAATACGTGATCGCATGACTCAAGGACGCTATAACACGTATCAGTGGCGATCGAAAATGAGTTCACCGTAGGAGTTTCCAGGAGGCGAGGACGCTACACTGCCAATTGTTATCCCGACCCTAGCGAGGAGCTCCAGCGGAGGCGGCAATCCTTTCGTAAAGTACCATCATGGCCGGCCCGAGGTAGGGGCGAGACGAGAGGCTGCCCGGGGCGCCAAAGTATTGGGAGCGCTATCCCGATCATCTATGTATATTTTACTTGCAAGTGAATACATTTTGGAAACAAATTTACATCGCGGGATAGGCAAAAATGTACATGAATGAAATTTCCTTTCATTATCAATTAGACACCACGCCGACAGACACTACGCCGACAGGACTCTACGCGGACAGACATTACACAATTTTTTCCCTTTTTCTCCGCATATTTTTAATTTTATAAAAATTCATAGTTGATGGGTACCATAATTGCTTATATTTTGTTATGATATATTACGCCCCCCTTCCTCCCCCCCCCTCTGTCTCCCCTCACAATATTTTTTCCTTTTTTCTCCGCAAATTCTTAATTGTTATAAAAATTCCTAGTTGATGGATACCTATATTGCTTATATTTTGTTATAATAAATTACGTCCCCCCTTCCTCCATTTGCCTCCCTCACAATATATTTTCTTTGCATATTCTTAATTTTATAAAATTCCTAGTTGATGGATAACAATATTGTGCCTATTTTATTATAATACCTTATATATTTCTTCTTCATTTCATTATTTTATTTAAAATTATCATTCGATTGTCATTATCAATTACACGTGGAGTACTACTATTAGGGCCCCGGTCAAAAAATCATCGAAATTATTAAAACCTCTAAAGTAGGATTATTTGGCCTTATATTGCTCAGTCGGTGTAGTGTCTGTGGGCGTGGTCCTCTCGGAGTGGTGTCCTGCCGTAGTGGTGTCTGTCGGCGTAGATTCCGGCTACCGCCATCTTGCACCCGGGCACCAGACACCCTAGGCGCGGCTCTGCTGCCTACAATGTACTTGTCAGGTTGATCGCATGTTGCGTTAGCGTGAAAAATAATTTTTGAATTCTACAGTGTCAGAGTTTTATAAGGGCCGATTTTGAGAGCATTGATCGGGAGGAAGGTGATGACTGATTTGAATTTACTGTAGCTGGTTAAAATGTTCAATAGATGTAGTTTGGTGCTACACAAAATTTTAATGTAGTTGTAGCCATGCTTTTAGGTTAATCTGTCGTCTTTTGTTTGCAAGGGTGTTTCTCGTTGTCGTATACTCCTGATTTGTAGGTTGAGATTTATGTGCGTCTATAGTTAATTGAAATGTATTAACTGAATAAATAACTTAAATTAATTACCTTAGTAGTAGTAGACATTGACTGAAACGAGTTGAATTTTTTGTTTTTTTCTTTTAACATTTCCATATTGTATTTTAGGTATTTATTAAAGACGTGTTCCTGAAATTTTCATATTTTAAAAATTTGGTTATGTAAATAAGAGTTTCCCAATATCAGATACTATCCGATATTAAGAATCCATGGTATCCGAAATTAAGAACCCTTTAAAATTTAATTGAATAATCATTTTTACTTAATGTATAATTTTAAGTGTATTTAAAAGTAGTACCAGAAATAACACTTAAGGCACCTATAGTACAGTAAATACCGATAACATAAGAGGTAATTCCGTCTTTTTTTTGACTGATTCGTCACTTGACAACAACTGTTTGAAAAAAAGTATCCGATATTCGGTCACTTTCCTCTACCTAGATTCTGTTGTTTCATATTAGTGAAAAATCAAGTCAAAATTATTTGCGAACGCTAAAACTTGAAAGAAAAGATTTCGATACCATAATTTCACTGAAAAATATTAAATTATCTGTTAAAAATTTCTGACCACATCATCATAGTTTCGCGGGCCGCACAAAGAGGGTTTGCCGACTCCTGTCCCATCGTCAATTTCATTCTTCCAGGGAGCGATCAAGTTACTTCTTCGATGGAGTGCATTCTTTGCATGGACTGTTACATTTAGCAGTTCAGTATTCCAGGCCATTTCAGACATTCTTGCGGCTAAGAACATTTTCCATAGAAAACAAAGATACAGCAATCTCTTTTCTATTGCGATTAGAAGAGAAGCGGAGGGATGTCCATGTGATTTTGATTTGATTAGCAGGGTAGGTATGTAGCCGAGAATTGTCATCTTGCATGCTCGCACTTTATGGCAGAAATCCTTTACGTTAACTTCCAACGCTTTGCTTTATGCGATGCTGAATAATGTCTTGCTATTTAGACTCTCCCTCATTATGACGTCATTCATGCCCATAATTCCTCTCAACTTTCGCTAACCGCCAATGCCATTTCCTCAAAATATCTTGGTCTAGGCGTTTAATATCCTGCAAGTCTCTTTTATAGCTGAAGCACCCTTGTTCATTGGGTAGAAATCGGTTAACACGAAATGTGGGGAACCGGCATAAACATTTCGTGTTATCCAAATTTCTTTTAAAAAGTTTTGATGCTAAATTTCGATTTTTTAAATGTGGTAGCACCCCAATTCATGATAAATGTCAATGATGGAGCATATTAATTAATGATCAAAATTACTTGTAGTAGTATAGGTATAACTCTATGATTGTATTAGTATCTAGTTTTTAGCAATTTAATACATTTATTAACATTGAATTATTAACACGGGCCGCAACCGATGAACAGAAAAGTTTTATTTCCTGTGAATTAGTGTATGGGGAAACAAGGAGGAACTGTGGGGGAGAAATATCCTCTGCCTTTGCCTTGAGTTCCTCAGACATTCTAACATCTGGACTGCAAGTGGAGGGTGGAGTTAGAGAGTCCGAGTGGGGAAAACGATTGATAGGATAGAGAAAAAACAATGGGGAATGATCCATCACCGAAAGGTCAGTGGCGGACATTGCACTCGCGTAGACCTGTGCCGAAAACCAGATGTTGTACCACAGAATGTACATGACCATCCTTGTTCATCGGGTGCCTTTAGCGAAAATCTTTTTTTATTTCCGCTCGCTAGACTAAGTTATTAGTGAATTCTAATAGATTATATTTCAAGAGACATAAGAATGAATATATTTACTTTTACTCATATCGTTCTCTCATTCTTTCAGGTAAGCTAAGCTTATTATGGTGATTTTCTATTTCACGAATATTTCTTAGGGGTTTCAGTCGTGGAGTGGGTAGAGCATTGGCGTTCCATGCAACGGTCCCGGGTTTAAATCCGGCAGAGTTCGGATTTTTCAACCTGGGATCATCCCGTCTGCATTTTTAAACGAATGTACTCACTTTCTGTCAATATTTTATATTAGAACTAGGAATGCCTGGCGTTAGACATGGTGTAACTCAATCCATCGCAGAATATTAACGGGATATTTAACTCGACATAACACAAGCTCATTAATTCTGCTACTATAAACTCTTACTTATTTTTCTTTTGAGTTTGTAATTCCCTTTCCACGAAATCGATTCGGCTCTTTATGTTATAATTAGGCTTGGTAGGATTCGATTTAAATTGATAAACATCGAATTAAAAAAAATTAAATTCGACGAAAATGAATTGTCGTCGATAAGTGTCGATTTTCACCACTATATTTTCTATGAAATTTATGCGTCATGATTTTAAAAGTGTTATCCGCTCTCAAACTTAACATATTTTACTACCAAACATCCAAAACGGTAGAGACAGTCTGCATTTGCCATACCAAACGGTCACACAACATTCGGAATTTGCTTTCTAATGTCGATTATGTCATTGTCTTTAGGGCACATACTGAGCTGCCGTGGGATCCAAAGGTCAAGGACAAAATATTATGATCGGTTTATTCTGCTCTTTCTTTACCCTTGGCCAAATCCGATAATCCATACGCACTTTGGAATTCATTTACCGAAAAGTCGGGGACATCTATTGCGTCCTGTGCGCGACATTATCTGCCGACCACCTCCAAGAGGCGAAATAAAAGGTTTCCCTGGATTGAAAAATGAGTACCTATCGTCAGATGGCATTTCCAAAAGCACCCTGTCATAAAATTTATATAATCCATCTGAGAGTTTCCCCCGTGCTTAGTTTCTTTTGCTTTGCTGTCGAACGAGCATAGTTCCATATCATAACTCTGTTTTATTTATATTAACGTTGAAAACTACCGAGCCTATTAAAATGTATTTAAGTAAACGTCGATGTTTGTCGCCGATTTTTAGGAAAAATTAACATCGATTTTTAAGTGAAATAAACGTCGAAAACTACAAAGCCTATAGTAGTAGTAATTTTAAGCGTCGATATTCTTCGGAAATATCTCGGGAAAATAAACGTTGCTTTAAAAATAAATAAACGTCGAATTCTGCTAAGATTAGTTATAATTCTTGCACGTTTTTGTCCACTGTGACGTATTTTCTTTATCCTTTGTATTTATTCATATTTTTCTTTTATCAAATTTGCTTCAGTCTTGTCTGTAGCCTCTGTACTCCTAATAGTTCTACAATTTGTTATGCTGATTTATTCGGGTTATTACAGCACATTTGTTGAACTAGATGTCAAAGCCATCTATGCCGTTGGCTTCTTTAGGTCGAAGTGAAGAGTTTTCTTTTGGTTCCAGTATTTATGTGGTTATGCCTTTCACTGGCCGTTGTCTGTTCGTTCATTCCTCCCTCTACTTTCACCAGCCCTTGCCAACCATTATATTACTTATCGACTGAGGAAGTAGTTTTCATGTGGAGGAGAGTTTGTTGCTCTGTTGAAATTTAACTGTCTCTTAGTTATTTCTACCACCTCTCTTATTAATCTCAGAAAATAATACGATTCCTTGGCGATGACTTTGACCTCTTTCAGGACGATGTTATTTCTGGATCCTGATAGGACATGTTCAACGATAGAAGACAGTATGGACTGCAGAGGCGTGCCGGAAAATGCATCGCAGGGAATAATATGCTCCCCCTGTGGGTATCTTAGAAATTTTCCAAGTTGAATTCAGTTCATGAGAGAATTAATAAAAAGTAATTTCAATAAATTGTTTACGTACAGGAAACATATATTTTTAAGTAATTAAAGATCGAACCTTTTCCAATAAAATATTAAAGCCAATTGGAAGAAAATGAAATCTCTTCTCTCACAAGACCAATTTAAAAGAAGTGCGGCATGTGTCGCTGCGGTTTATTGAGGCCGGTGACGCGAAGAAAGCTAATGGGTCGGTATTCCATACAGAGGTCACCAGTGAGACGTTAAATATTTTAAAATAATTTATAAAGGAGTTATCTGGTTACGGTAAACTGCTATGTAGTCTCAGGATCAAGCGAGCGTAACATAGACGGCACTGTAAACTATAACTAACGATTAAATTGTATTTGATGTATAATAAAATATATAATTCGTTAGAATTCACTGAGTAATACTGCTTTCTATCTGAGTTTATAATATGTCATCATTCTTGGAAAATAAGAACAACGAAAAAAAATGAAAAATACCCTTTGGGGTGTGGAAAACCTAAAGAAGAATGAATATTATCAAGAAGAAATGGAATCCGCAGAATCGGAAGGACATGAATCAAGTGATGAGACCTTTTCCTCGAGTGATGAAACAGACGAAGATGATTCGTTTGAAGGCGGAGGTGCGTACAAACTATCAGAAACAAACATTAAGATATTGATTCAAAAAATAAGGAAAACTGTTCTTCTCTTCAGAAAATCACCCGCAAAAAACGAGAGATTCCTTCAGAAATACGTAATTGAACAATATGGTGAGGAAAAATCACTTGTTATGGATATAAAAACTGGCTGGAACAGTTTAGTTGAAATGATCAAACCTTCTATATTGCTCAAAACCTGCGTAATGAAGGCCTTGATTGATCTGAATTCCGATATATCATTCAGTGAGAGTGAACATGAGCTTGCTTCTTCTATTTTTGCAACACTGCAGCCAGTGAAAATTACTATGGAAGCTCTTTGCCGAAGAGATGCAAATCTTTTGACGTGTGAGGCAGCGTTGGAATTCATAATGAAGGAACTGAATGATGTGAATACAGGGTTAGGACATAGTATGAGAAATGCCTTGCAGAATCAAATAATGAAGAGACGAACTAAGTTATCAGAGGTACTGAGGTATCTTCAGTACGGGTCAAAGGCTCGTGATAATGATTTGGGGAATATATTGTCTGTGCCATCACTAGCGAACCTAAAACTTTTTGTTACAGAAAACCTGAGTACATTTATTGTAATATTAGTAAAACATTTGGAGCACTGTAAAAGGAAGAAGAGCAAACTTCATCAGCATCAAGAAGCCGATCTATAAATGATGACCTACACATTGAGCGAACGGCAGCATCTGAATGTTTTGAGACTGGTACATCATATTCAGAGAAGTTAAAGAAAGAACTCGATTCGATCATTACCCAATGTTTAGTGCCTCCCGAGAAATATTCCTCCTGCTGTAATTCAAACGAGAGCTAAAGGATTTCCGAGAAAGTGGATGTAAAGGAGAAAAGCTGCAGTTTCTTTACGAGCAGTTGATAGCTATTCCTCCTACTAGTGTAGAATCAGAAAGGACTTTTTCATCAGCAGGGATGCTGTGCAATAAATACCGATCACGAATGAGTGACGCGACATTAGGTGCACTTTGTTTTTTAAGGGCATATTTCAGAAATTTGTGAATAGCTTTTAAGTGAGGAGAACCTTAATCTAAAAGTACCGTTTATTTTCATAAATACAACTAATTTAATTTAATTTAAGATACTGCAACAATTGCTACTTAGGTTATTAACATTTTCTTTACATTTTCTCCAAAAAATACGTGTTTTATTTTAGTTTTACCCGCTGATAAAAAGTTATTTTTATTGACGTTACTTAAGTTTTGTGTAAACCTGATATTACTTCCATAACTGCATATGAGGATTTCATGTCTGTGTATGATATAAAATTATTGTTTAAAAATAATGAATGTTTTTTATTTCCTACCACTTTTCCTCGATCCCGGGATTGAAAAAATCATAATCATGTAATCCCGGGATTAGAAAATCCCTCCGGGATTGCAATCCCTAGAATCAAACTATTAAATCCTGGTAAAGGGTTCTGAATGTTTTTCTTCAAGGGAGTCTATCGATACACAATAAACTATCATATGAAATTTTCCACTCTCTCACGAAAACACATAGATCGTAATAGGAGGTTATGCATACTTTGTATTTGGGACATGCCAGATACCAAAAATTTTAAAGTTTTTAAAAAATATAAGAAATTTACTTTCTTTTTTCCTGACCGAAAATGGAGGCCAGGGGTTCCCTTGCACGTGAATCCCCCACCGCATTGCGGAGGTTGTGGGGCCTATCAGTACGTGTATGTCGATTGAACGTCCCTCTTGTCCGATGTGGAATTTCCTGCAGCTGTACGGGACCTTATATAAACCTTCGAAATGAGGAGATAGGCGGTCATTTGTGCTCTTTAGGTATTCTAGCATCTTCCTCACCGTGTTGAAACATGTAATAACAATGAAGTTTTTAATCACTCGTGATTCTTTCCATGGTGCCCGCATAGCACTGTAAGGCGGCAAAGGGTGCTTGGCTTGTTATCTTCTGCGTCGGTTTTTCTCCTGCAAGTTGTTGCTTGCTCATTGGCCTTTTCGTCTGAGACGTTTTTTATTTTATTTTTTTTAAACAACCACACCAGCATTTCTCCTCTCGCAAGGCTTGATCGATATGTATTGCTGGGTGATGACTCTCTCTTAAAGGACTATTTTAGCCGGGGAATCACTCCTACAAATTAATTTGAATCCCTGTGATTCGCTACTATCAGTTGCAAAAGCTTTCTGAAACTGTTTCTATAACATGTCCTTGAAGTCTGAGGGCGCTCCTAACCTACTAGCTGAACTATTTAGGTTCCTCATTATCTCGCGTTGCTAGGTCCAGGAATATTGAAATATTTGCCAAGATTTTTCAGCTTCTCGTTGCTTTGTGGAAATGTGTATAGTACTATGTACACAAGGATGATCCTAAACTAGCTTTCTTCTCGGTTTGAACTGTTTCCCCATCATGTAGCGAGGAGTAGGTACATAATGTCAAATTTTGACATGTTCATAGTATTCGCGTATTTTTTACCAGTAAAAGAAATACGATTTAAATGGAAGAAGTCGACGATTATAGATATTTAATAAAAATTGACGACAACCGAAAATAAAATGCAGAATACTTACTTTAAAATATACTATCGAGCAGAGATACAGCTATCTAGTCTCCCAACTGTGGAGGGAGGGGGACAGCATGGTTGTCAAAAATATTCGGAGGGGCGCACCACAATAAAAAGACATTCAATGAATATAATAGTATGAAAACATCATTTTGACTAATTTTTATTACATTTGTCATACAAATGAAAGGTAGTTTTGTATCAAGAACAAAGTCATACCGTATTTTATATTTCTATTTTAATAATAAATTTCAAATGTACTTAATATTCAGCAGGTGGCTCAAGGTGGGCCGAGGACTTATATAGGTCAGCCAGAGCCACCTTAGAACCCTCTCTAATTTCCTCCCTGCTATGCTCTTCTCTAGTTTCATCTCTGCTATCGAGTGCATAGTATTTTGTAACGTACGTTTGTGGCTACTGGTAGAAAATATTCGGTTATCATAATTAAGATACGCAATAAATATAAAGATAAATATTATTATTACAATTCTTTCTGTGTAAATACTGGGAATTACTATGCCTGTAAATATATTATTAGAAAATTATAATTTTTTTCGATGGTTACGATTTGAGTAGAAAAAGGTCATTTGAAGTATGAACTTTAAAAAAAATAAATTATTCGATCAGATTTGTTTAAGATTTTTTGTACGTTTTAAAGGATGTGCTTAATATGTTTCATCTTCTCTTTGGTTCCAGGGTCCTGGCCATTTCTCTGCCGCAGGCAGTTAATCCTCAGCACGCATTCCGTGGATGCCCCCCTTTCAATGAAATCAATCCAATCGTCCGAAGACATCGGGTGTACCGTTTATTGGTTACCACATAACGTCTCTTAGCACAATGGAAGCATTTCCAGAAATGTCCTATATAATCAATGCCAAAGAGAACAGTCACTGTGACACAGTGCTTTGTGTTTCGATCGTTGTTTTGCAAATCTCATGCTAATTGTCTTGGCTTAATGAAAATGACATTTTGACATTCTTGATAAAAATGTTTTAGTTGATAGCTTGATGCTATTCTTTAGAGTACACCAAATTTGGTAGGTAGGGAGATAGAAATAGCTAATGGGGAAAATTGGAGCTTTTAATACTTGACAACTGTCATTTGCCAAGCTTTAAAATCAATGTAGCACATATTTTAGAACAAATTTTCATGAAAAAAGGTTTTTAGATTTTTGAGTTTACTTTAATTTAAATTCATTTTATATTTGTTTGAGGGATTCACTCCTCTGTCAATTCCTATTTTCTTCTTCAATGTGCTTGTACTAGTCTATTAATAGAATGGGCTTACGACTTGGCGAATTTTAAGATAGCTTTTATTGCATTTATAGGATACCCAGCAAAAAATAAACCTGGATTTTCTTTTGTTGAATATATTTTGATATTCTGTTTTACCTAATAACAAAGCATCTATTTTTATTAATGTAAATATTAATTAATAAGATGTATTGGAAGAAAAATATAAATTGTCATATTTATATGCTTATTTTTTAGAACTAAAATATAATTTATGATTATGCAATATATAGTCATATATCTATTACTGATAATACCAAAAGAACCTGTTTTAGTTTTATGCCTCTATATCTTTTAAACAATCGAGGGAAGAATTGAAAAGCAAATTACATGAAGCGCTTTTTATTTTCTTGTTTTATGATTATGGCATCGTCATAAGAAAAAATTCTTGGTTCTCCATAGCATTCACTACTGCAAAAGTGGCCTGCCATTCAGAAAAGATTGCTGGCCATTTATGAACAGATCCACCATATAACCAGAACCTGCTAGAAAAATTGTGGGGCCCAATGCAAAATGTGAGCATGGGGTCTCTTAAGCTCCAAATATTTTTAATAGTAAATTTTAATAAATAAAGCAACCTCTCTCACTATGACAATATTCGACATTTTTCCAGATTTTTTCCAGATTATATTGGTAACTGCAACAAATATTTTTTAGAGGGCGAAGGCCTCTGTAAGCATGGGGCCTTGTACAATCACATCACTGGCACTGCCATCAAGCCAGCCCTGCATGCATATGATAGGAGCATGTACAGGGACTCTTTGTAATGATCATTCTGCAGTTTTCCATGTTTTCCAACATGAGCGGTACCATCATCTAGGATACATTAAGGATTTCTTTGGGAGAAACGATATCAGCAGGATAGAATTGAAGAAACTGATGTTCATATCTTAGTAGTTGGGTATAACAGAAAGACTATGCAAGCTCAAAATTGTTGTGAATACGATTATTATTGCTGTTGCAGCATATGTATGTTAGTAAGCAGAGTAGGTTTTAGGCTTGGCCAACTACCCAGGTCATTAGAGGCATCTACCTGGTAGTGGTGTTGAAGGCGGGGTTGGTAAGAATTCACACCTTCCTTGGACTTTAAAGATTTATTGTGGAACACAGATTACAACAATCACAGCGTCGCGGACGTGGCTTTCACAACGGCAGTATGGGAGTCTCTCTCTAGGTCGACCGTACCATCTGGCTTCGCAGCGGCAAGTTCTCTTATCTTATCTCCCCAGCGCCGCCTGGTGGCGGCTATTACAGCAACATCTGCACATCGCAATGCGGACTATTGTGCATCTGCTGCGATCTGCCACAGCACCCTCCTCGCAGAAAATGGCTCTGCAAAAACTAAGAAAAACAAAGGAGAAAAAAAATAGTGGCGTCAAAATTATGTAGCAAAGTCACAAAGATGACTTGGAAAATGGACTCTTCTTCCAAGGTGGGTGGATGTTGTCCTATCCGGTCTGTCTTCCTGTGGCCTATGGTTCCTTATCCGAGCATCGGATCCTTCCCCCGTCAATTGGACTGGTTGAGGCTGCTCTGTATCTCCCTGCAAATATGCCGGCTTCAGGCGGTCTATGGAGACTTTTATGTCCTGTCCCCAGATACGGAGGGAAAAGTATTTCGGCTCCCGTGCTTGAACCTTGAACGGTCCATCGTAGGGTGGCTGCAACGGCCCTCGGACGGCATCGTGTCGCACAAACACATGGGAGGAGTGAGACAAGTCCTTAAATATTAATACGCGCTGGTCGCCATGCCTGGATGGTGGTCGGGGGCACAGCTTGCTGATGTGACCCCGTAATTGCACCAGAAAATCGCTCTGATTACCGTCTTTTGGTTTTGAGGACAAGAACTCTCCGGGAAGGCGAAGTGGTTCACCATACACCAGCTCTGCAGACATGGCTCCTAGGTCCTCCTTCCAGGCAGCACAGATTCCTAGTAGGACAGCCGGGAGGATATCAGTCCACCATTCTGTCTGGTGGGTCATTATGGCGGCCTTCAGCTGTCTGTGGAAACGTTCCACCATGCCGTTCGCTGCGGGATGATACGCTGTGGTGCGTAGGTGCGAAGTGCCGGCTAATTGAGCAAGCTCTCGGAAGAGCCGCGACTCAAACTGTTGCCCCTGGTCAGTAGTAACTCGGAGCGGCATGCCGAAACGGGCTATCCATCCCGTGAAGAAGGCACGTACCACGGTCTTGGCTGTGATGTCTGCTATCGGGATGGCCTTCGGTCAGCGGGAGAAACGGTCCACACAGGTTAGACAGTATCTAAACCCCTGCGAGATAGGCAACAGCCCAACCAAGTCTATGTGGACATGCTCAAACCGCAAACTTGGCGTTTGGAACCCACCGAGCGGTGCGGAGATGTGGCGAGTGACTTTAGCTCGCTGTCACGGAAAGCATGCGCGGGTCCATGCTCTTACATCCTTCCTCATGGGGGGCCAAACAAAATGTTCCGTTAGCAGTTTTACCGATGCCCTGGTGCCTTGGTGTGCCAGCTGGTGGAGCAACTCGAACGCCTGTCTGCGGAAAGGCACCGTGACGAAGGATCGGATCGTTCGTGCAGACACGTCGCAGTACAGCTCCGATTGCGTACCAGGCACCAACATCTTCTTGAGCTGCAGCTGAGAGTCGGAGCGGAGAATCGATCTCAGCTCCTCGTCCTCTTCTTGGGACTTGGCAAGGGCGTCGAAGTCCAAGGCCCCGGTTAGAGCTTCAATTCTCGATAAGGCATCAGCCACGACGTTGTCCTTCCCGGCGATGTGCTGAATGTCAGTGCTGAATTGGGCGATATAGTCCAAATACCTGAACTGCCTCGGGGTGCACTTGTCGGATTTCTGGCGAAAAGCAAAGGTTTGTGGTCGGTGAACACAGCAAAATTCCGTCCTTCCAACATATGCCTTGTAAATCGCCAGCAACTCGCGATCGTGTGCGCTGTAATTCTTCTGCGCCGCGCTAAGCGGCTTTGAGAAGAATCCTAACGGTTGCCACCCATCCTTAGTCAGCTGCTGGAGTGCGGCGCTTCCGTCCGAGGCATTCGTGAAGAGGCCTAAAGGCGCGTTGATCTGGGGATGGGCTAGAAGTGCGGCGTGAGAAAGGCTCTCCTTGAGCGCATCAAACGCCTTACGTAGTTCCAGCGTCCACTGTACGGCATCGTTGCCCTTGGCGTTCCCCTTGAGGATCTCGTTGAGTGGCGCCTGCAGCGACGCGGCCTTGGGGATGAATCTTCTGTAAAAATTAAACATTCCCAAGAACTCTCGAAGCTGCTTTACATTTTCCGGAAAAGGAAAATTCCTGATAGCCTCCACTTGTATCCTTGTATCTCAGGAAATCCACTTCTGACGCCCCGAAAACGCACTTGGATGGGTTAACGAGGGCGCCATAGTCCTGGAGGCGAGCGAAGAGTTGACGCAGATGGTCGAGATGCTGCTCTGCTGACACCGAAGCCACGAGGATGTCCCCCCTGAGCACCTCGTCGATAAACCTTTGGAAGGTTTGGGCGGCGTTCCGTAGGCCGAACGACATGTAGGGGAACTCGAACAGCCTTAAGGGAGTGGTGATCGCCGTCTTCGGTATGTCCTCCGGTTTCACGGGTATCTGGGTGTATGCCCTTGCGAGATCGATCGTGGAGAAGATCGTCCTTCCCGCCAAGGCCTGACCGAAGTCCTGGATGTGCGGCACGGGATACCGGTCGGGGATGGTCCGGGCGTTGAGCGCGCGATAGTCGCCGCACGGGCGCCACTCCTCTCCTTTCTTGGGTACCATGTACAGGGCGGAGGACCAACAGCTCTCCGAAGGACGGGCAATCCCGAGGCGCAGCATTACCTCGAATTCTTTCTTGGCGATACCGAGCCTGTCAGCAGCGAGTCTTCGCGGCTTGCACGCGGCAGGGGGGCCAGACGTGGTCCGGATGTGGTGCTTCGTGAGGTGGCACGGCTCTCGCACCCCGCCTGAAGGACGAGTGATGTCGGGAAATTCCGCCAACAGCTCGTGGAATTTGGACGAACCGACCACCGTCCTGACATTTTCCACGGGCCCCTCTGCTCTGTCTCCGATGACCGACAGCTTCGTAGTCCCATCAATGAGGCATGTCCACTAGGAGCTGAAATTGGGAAAGAAAATCGGCTCCGATTATAGGGTGCGAAACTTCCGCAACGACAAACCTCCACCCCAACTCGCGACGAAGCCCTATATTGAGCCGCAGCATGCGTGACCCGTAGGTGGCGACTGGGAACCCGTTGGCTGCGAATAGCTCGTAGTCTGCCCGAATTCTCGTGCCTCTCAGCCTCGCCCTCGGATAGACGCACAAGTCGGCGCCCGTGTCGACAAGGAAACGCTCCTTGGTCACGGCGTTCGTGACGTAAAGACGGCTGGGTACAGGGCAGCGGCCATCAGCCGCCATTAATGGCTGCCTGCGGAGTTTTCCGTCTTGAAGGAGCAGGGAGAGCGACATCTAATAGCCCGTTCGCCGAAACGTCCGTGGTACCAACACCAACCTCGTTTTTCGGCGGTTGTCTCGGAAAGGTGCCGCCGTGGTCGGCTTCGGGAGTGCGATCGCGGGCGCAGCGCTCGGTGCCCCGCAGACAGGGCCGCGACCTGGCGAGCCAAATCGTCGATCTACCTTGTCAGGGCGTCCACGTCGTAGGCCTGCGATACGCTCGCGATTTGCGGGCGCGGCGCGGATTCGTTCATCTTGTCCGCCACTCGCGCCAAACCATCCAGATCGGTGTTCTCCAGCGTGGCGAGAATCGGGTGCAACGCGGATGGCAACCAATTCAGCCATAACGACTTAAGGAAGTCGTCCGGGACGGCGGCGCCCGCCAAGGAACGCAGGTGGCGAAGGAACTGGGACGGCTTCCGGTCCCCTAATTCCTCGTGCTCCAGGAGTTGCCTTATCTGCTGCTCGTTGGACGATGATAACCGGTTGATTAAAACCTCCTTCAGCCTCGCGTATTTTCCGTTCGCCGGCGGATTCGTGAGGACATCCTCAACTTCCAACGCGATCTTGGGATCGAGGTGGGCTACCACGTGGTAGAATTTTGTCTCGTCGCGCGTTATACCGGCCAAAATGAATTGCCCTTCGAGCTGAGCAAATCACAACCCCGGTTTCTCGGACCAAAACGGAGGGACGCGCAGCGCGACACGGAAAACTTCGTTATTCGGTTTGGCCATTGTGCGTACCTTCACACGCGACCACGTGGTCGAAAAGTCCTTCGCCGGATCACGTCGGGGTCACCACTGAAGGCGGGATTGGTAAGAATTCACGCCTATCTTCGACTTTAAAGATTTATTGTGGAACACAGATTACAACAATTACAGCGTCGCGGACGTGGCTTTCACAACGGCAGCGCGGGAGTCTCTCTCTAGGTCGACCGTACCATCTGGCTTCGCAGCGGCAAGTTCTCTTATCTTATCTCCCCAGCGCCGCCTGGCGGCGGCTATTACAGCAACATCTGCGCATCGCCATGCGGACTATTGTGCGTCTACTGCGATCCGCCACAGTGTTAAACATGGTCACCACTCACCTCATTATCTGAATCAGCCATCATCGCTCCGATACCCACTGTTATGGTCCTTGTCATTTTCATGTCTTTCTTAGCAACTGACCTGCCTGTTACATGCTACAGAACTCTCATGTAGCAGGAAGTAACAATGCATTGTGTTTATACTTAGAAAAAAAGGGTAGGTTGGATTATGTCTCTTTTAAATTACTGATACTGCAGGCATGGGTCTCATTGTTTGGTTGTTTTGTTTAGCACACCATCCTCCTCCTCTTGACCACATTTCTTTGGATAATAGAGAAAGTATTTTCAAAAATATCATTCTTGGAAATCTTATTTATGAGTAAATAGCCCTATAATTCCCAGGAATCTCTGCTACTTTTCTCCCTCCTGAATACATTTCATAGTACAGAACTCTTACAATCACTTTATTTAACAAAAAAACATTCTGTTTCCATAATCTGCTTGCCTATGTGAAAGGAAGAAGGCAAGTTATTCGTAGAATTTCCATTATTGTAGCAACTGAGTAAAGATAAACTTTTGGATAGGTTGTTAGCTAGCTATTTATTTTGCTCATCTGGATTAACTTTAAGAAGATATATTAGTAAGATTTAAGGATTTGAATAAACTTGTTGTACCTGACTTGGTTATTAATCCATTTATGCATAAAGATTAACAAGAGGAATTTACTGATCTCCAAAATTGACTTTGGACCTAAGGTACGGTCAGTGCTTTAAATGGAAAAAATAACTGCTGGTCCTCATAATGCTCAGGACACGACAGTGAACTATGTTTATAGATTATATAAAGAAAAATTTATCCGGATGCTCAGTTCAACATTAAAATAAATAGGTAATACAATAATAACACTCAAAAGGAAGAAAAAGCAGAAAACAAGAGTATATTGTTTCAAGAGTTTCCATATCAAATGATGTGTTTTCCTTCTTTTGTTCCTTTTTGTGACAACCTATCTCTGCCAGCGTTCTTTCAAAATCCATGATTCTGTATATAGTTGAGGATTGAATAGGTGCAGTGGTGGTCCATGCTAAAAAATAGAATTAAATCTGCCATTACCCTAAAAATTGGAATTGATAGTGTTGGTACTGCATACCCATTTAAAGCAATGGGTATGATTCAACCATACTGATTAAAAACAATAATGGATCAAGCAACAAAACATATCCTCATGTTTGGTACGAAGTAAAATTATTGGTCCTAGCATTCCCAGCATCTTATTCATTAGAAAAGCGTTTCAGTGCTGTACTGTAATTCCTAACCCAGCAGAGAAATCCACTGAAAATAAGTGAGAGAGAGGTCTTAAGATTGGATTTGTCAAACATAGGGCCCAACATTCATAGACTAGTTGTGCCACATCAATCTGGCGTTTTCATTGAAATTTAAGTACTTTGTTGAATTAACCATCTTTTGAATATATCTTTCACCGGTTCAGTTTATTTGTAAATAATACTTTTTGTTTTTCCTTCTTATCAACTATTTGTTCAACTCATCTCAAACATTTAGTATGTTTTTTAAAGCTTTGTGAGGCACCATTTATAAAGGAGGAGATGGCAAATACTTTTTTTGCAAAATGGAGCATTGGGTTGAAAAAGGTTGGGAACCACTGGTTTAAATGTTAACTATTGTAAATCAGTAGTTTACTGCTAATATGCAAGAATTTTTATCTTGAGGTCTATCTGTAACATATTCCCTTTATTGGTATATATTTACACAGTGCTTCTTTCTGCTGAAATACACCTGAATGCTATTCTGAAACCTTTATTGCAAAAAATATTAATTTGCATAATTTAAAACAAATTAAAAAAGTTATATGCAATCAGAACCAGCTTTATTTTGTGGGGCCGAGTGCAAGAAAAGAATGCATGGCCTATCATTCTAATTATTTTTTTGCTTGCCATCCCACACAATTAAAAAGATAAAAATTGGAATAGGTCACATCAGTAGAATTCTCACCTCAACTAACTGAAATACCCAAAGGGGTGGCATCAGTTAAGGTAATCTGAATTTGGATAGAGCTGGTTTATAAAATAAAAATGATCTCTACTTACAAAAGAGAAATATAAACTAATGCTGAAAATGGCCCTTGGCCCACAAGAGTTATTGGGGTTTGTTGGGTCGCAGAATGGTACTTCCGTACCCAACTCAAGTTTTTGTTCCCAGATGAGAACCGTAAACAAAAGGTTAACAAAAAAAGGACACTCCCTGGTTGGGGTTGGGCCCCATGGGGCCTCACAAGGCGAACATTCCTAGGGTGTGAATCTTCCAAGAGGGTGTGCCTTTTACTGTACTGGTTAAATGAAAAATTACAAGAATTTGAAAGAACAGTAATTTCTTGAAAATTCCCCAGCACAATCTTCATTAAGGCCCTCCTTTAGATGAGGCCACCCTTTTGCCTGTTTTTAGCTGTTATGTGAGAATTACAATTTTAAACATAATTTTGAGACACTGGTCCTTTCCAAGCGTGGGACCCTGTGCGACTGCACCGATCGCACACCCATGAAGCCGGCCCTGTATGCAATGCAATAATGTTTACTCATATTGTACAATGACATGTATTCCTAAGCTGACAAATTACATTCAGTTCCTATTTTTCCCCACACCTTTTTCACATTCTGGCACCTTTTTTGTTAGAAAAAAAGCTTGTACAGAGTCTGCCAATAAAAAAGGGAGCTCTGTCATAATTGCTGTAAAATCTATAGATGTGAAACAATTCTAATTTAATTTCATCACATTAAAATATGAGGCAGAAGAGGTAATAATTAGATTTTTTGGTATATTTATAATTATAATGATAACATCATTAGTAATGGGGAAATTAGGGATATTATATTCTGAGTCTTTCAACATTTACAAAGAGTTCATTAGCATCAAACCAAGACTTGGCAGCTGTAAGGGTTGAAGATTACATAGATATTACAACGTCAAGGTCAGAATCACTGTTGATGAAAGTGTTATCATCTGCAAATAGTATGGACTTTCCAGGGACATTTGATACCAAGTCATCGATCATTATGACTAGCTGCTTAGTGCAGCATTGCTTGCAGCATCAATAAGATATGTGCTTACTTCCACTTGGCGTGGTAAATTAATGCAATGGGTGGGTTTATTTTTATAAATGTCCTCCAAAATACTACAGAACTTTTCAACTATCTCTGATGGTCCCACATTTATACCAGTTCCATGTTTGGTCCTGAGATGGCAGTAATTGAAAGATCCACAACATAAATATTTTCTGTCAAAATTTTCTGTTCAAATTATGTTATGCGACAAATGCTGCTATATATTTGTACTTTTTTACTTTAATGTTTTTTACGACATTAATGTAATGCAACAGAAATCAAGAATGTTCATGGGTATAATTAAAAAAATGCATGTCAAAATATTACAGTGCTGCCTGGTGGAGAACAATTAAACTATCTCTGACTGTCCTGCATTTTTGGTTATATCAGTTTGTTCGACTGCCATGAGATGGCAGTATGGTAAAATTACATGACAATAGTATTTTCTATCAAAATCTTCTTTTCAAATGAGATTTTCCAACAATTGCTTTTATTAGATACTCGTAATTTTTTAGGTGATATTTGCAACCAAAAAAAGAAGTATAAATACTTTTAATGAAATTTCAATGAGGTAGTTAACAGGTCATGGATCAGTATGTCCAATAACCATTCAAGGACAAAATGCAATGCTAAATTGTCACAGAGCATTGACCTGAGACACTCGCATTTTATAGATGTGAAATGTCATCAGTGTTTTCTGACACTGATAAAATGCACTTAATATATAGATAAAGAAAAGGGGCCCAAGATTGGAGCCTTGAGAAACCCCATACTGAATTGTGGAAATTTCATATTGCTGGCCATTGACATAGACTAGTTGACGTTGGTTCAAGAGGTAGGACTTAATGATTTTGAGTGCATTAATTCTAATTCCATGATAATGTAGTATAGATTGCAGTATATCATGAGATACACAGTCAAATGCTTTGGAAAGATCACAAAAAAAAGATTTCAAAAGCAGTTAGAATGGTTGTGACAAGAGATTCTACAGCACTAGTCATTGACTTTCCAACTCTGAATGCATATTGGGCAGGAGAGAGGAGGTCAAAGGATTCAAAGATGTGGTAAATGTTTGAACATAACAATTTCAAGCACCTTAGATATTGAGGGTAAGATTGATATTGGCCTGTAGCTTCCTGGATCATTTTGTGAGTCCCTTTTGAAGATTGGAAAAATTTTGGCTAATTTCAGAGGTTCAGGAAAAATGCCATCACTCAGTGATTGCTTAATGATTGAGGTTAGTGGTTCAGCAATTATATAAATTATTTGCTTTTGACAACAGTTTGATAAACCATAGAGATCCCTACTATTGAAAACATCATTATAAGACAGGAGTCCATTCAAAATCAAAATAGTGGATGTTGGATTGGAAAGATATTGAGCTGCTGAGGTGTGGGTACTAGGAATCTAAGTTCTAATTAGTTCAATTGATTTAATAAAAAAGCTGTTAAATTGGTCAGGGGATATTGGTATATTCACCATAGGGCTATCCATTCCACTCTCCTCTTTTATTATTTTCCAAGCAGCTTTGCATCTGTTGTTTGAATTATTAATGAAGGCCTCCATAGCCCTTCTCTTTGCTTGGTCTAATTCTGTTTTGTACCATTTCTTGAAATTTAAATACTGTAACGAGACCAGACCGATAACGGACTTTGCTCTTCATTTTATTTTGTTTTTGCGCGCAGCCAACAGGATGCGAGTCAGGTCTCTCTTCTCTTGTGGAAGCTTACGGAGTGTAGTGTGCGCCCCAGGCGATTAAAGGTGTTTGTGTTATTACGTGTAACTTTCATTTGTGCCCTTTCCTCTCCGAGAAACCCTAGCCCGTCACAAATGGCGCCCAACTCGCGGCTCGGGAGCAGATAAAAGTGTGCAAAGGAATATTTGCTTTTTAAACACTCATCAGATCTGAGCATCGGATTCCGGAAGCAGCGCAACCAATTCCGTGTTGTGTATAGATACCTCCTCACTTAGTGCCATATACAGCGAAATTAAGTGCGATACTTGTGTCCGCAAATTTCAAATTTGTATTTTGGCCATAATTAGTGTGTGCTGTCTATTTTCTACGTGTTAGTGCTATAAATCCTGCCACGTGGTTTTCTTAAGTATCCTTCCGCGAAGCGATACTTCTTCGCCTACTTCCACCTACAGTGAAATTTAGTGTCATACGTGTTTCCGTAAATTTCAAATTTGTATTTTTGGCCATAATTAGTGTGTGCTGTTTATTATCTACGTGTTAGTGCTATAGATCCTGCCACGTGGTTTTTTTATGTATCCTTCCGCGAAGCGATACTTTTTCGCCTACTTCCACCTACAGTGAAATTTAGTGCGATACGTGTGTCCGTAAATTTCTTATTTCCACGTGATATTATTCGCTCGCTGCGAAAATATTTGTCCTTTCGCGCTGCGACAATTAACTGTCCTTCAGCGCTGCGGCATTGTGTTCTCGGCAAGAATGACTTCTTGATAGGCAATTGACGAGCCCCGTCCTTGTTACACCAAGTAGCGGCAATTTTTCTAAATGTACTTCTCGATTTAACGGCAGTGCTTCGTCTGATGTTGACGCATTCTTGGACTCGGTTTTGACCTTTAAGGATTGCGCAAATGTCAGCGAAGAAAATGCATTACGTGGTGTCTCAATGCTTCTGGAAGGCATTGCTGCGATATGGTGGCAGGGTATAAAGAGAGATATTTCGGACTGGGACGGTGCCGTGTGCGCGTTTCGAGACGCGTTCTCTCGCAAATTGCCGCCTCATCTCGTCTTTAGAGAGATTTTTGCACGTGAGCAACACGAAAATGAAACAAGCGAGATTTTTGTATGCCACATTCGTGCCCTCTTGTCACAATTACCGTATACCTTGCCAGAACGCGCGCAATTAGATATTGTATACGGGTTAATGAATAGAAAAGTTAGGAAAAGACTTTCACCTAGCGATTTCGACTCATTCAAGAGTCTTTTGCAACGTGCAAAAG
Source organism: Tanypteryx hageni (assembly GCA_028673005.1). Lineage (NCBI taxonomy): Eukaryota > Metazoa > Arthropoda > Insecta > Odonata > Petaluridae > Tanypteryx > Tanypteryx hageni. The sequence goes on from CM054113.1 coordinate 223,250,671, forward strand.
ACATTGAACACTCACAGCGTGAGGTTCTGCGACCATTAGAGGATGTCAGTAGTAATGAAGGTAGAGACCGACAGGAGAAGAAACAGCGTCCGAGGTGTAGTTACTGTAAATATTTCGGCCACGTTGAATCAGATTGCAGGAAAGCAAAGGCAACTAAGGGTGATGTTGCACAATCAGTAAAATCATCACCCCATACCCCAAAATCTGATTCGCCAAAACCACAAATAACGTGTTTTGGGTGCGGTGCCCCAGGTTACGTCAGAAGCAACTGCCCTAACTGTGCGCCTCCCATGAAGACTGAAAGTACGATTGTCTCATCCTTCAATTTTATGCAGTCAACCTTCTCTATTGATGATGGTTCATCGCGACCAATGCTCCCGGTCCAGATTTTAGGACTGGATGGTCTAGCTTGTCTTGACACTGGCTCCCAAAGAAGTATAGCCGGTGCACAGCTTTATCATATATTAATTTCTCGAGGGCGTCCGTTCAGCGAGACTTCCCTGGACATGAAGTTAGCTGATGGAAAAACGCATCGCGTATTAGCCAGGATTTTTTCTGTGGAAATTTCTGTCGTCAACCGTACGATCCTCACGACCTTGATCGCAATTCCGGACCATCCGGAGAGCCGGATGCTACTTGGAATAGATTTTATCCGAAGTGCTGGCATGGTTCTGGATCTTCCCGGACATGAATGGTTCTTCAAGGAAGATCCCAGTAGCCGCCACGGTTTTGTACGAGAAGAAGATATTGCTACATCTGTACCTGAGAGCAACGTCCACGTCAGCAACCTGCCATATGTGCTCCGAACAGACGCAAGCGCTTACGCTTTGGGAGCGGTTCTACTCCAGGGGGAGCTTCCAGACCAACGCCCCGTCGAGTATGCGAGCAGACTGCTGACTCCCTTTGTCGCCACTCATGGTGCCCCTGATACGTGTATATTACGACCGCTGCGGAAACGAGGCCGTCCACGGCAACAGCAATCAGCTTCCAGGACATCGGTGCCTTCTGCGTCATCGGTGCCTTCTACATCATCGGTGCCTTCCACGCCATCGGTGTCTTCTACAACATCGGCGCCTTTCAGGACATCATTCCCTTCCAGGACATCGGTGCCTTCTGCGTCATCGGTGCCTTCTACATCATCGGTGCCTTTCCGGACATCGGTGCCTTCCACGCCATCGGTGTCTTCTACATCATCGGCGCCTTCCAGGACATCGTTCCCTTCCAGGACATCGGTGCCTTCTGCGTCATCGGTGCCTTCTACATCATCGGTGCCTTTCCGGACATCGGTGCCTTCCACGCCATCGGTGTCATCTACATCATCGGCGCCTTCCAGGACATCGTTCCCTTCCAGGACATCGGTGCCTTCTGCGTCATCGGTGCCTTCTACATCATCGGTACCTTTCCGGACATCGGTGCCTTCCACGCCATCGGTGTCTTCTACAACATCGGCGCCTTTCAGGACATCGTTCCCTTCCAGGACATCGGTGCCTTCTGCGTCATCGGTGCCTTCTACATCATCGGTGCCTTTCCGGACATCGGTGCCTTCCACGCCATCGGTGTCTTCTACAACATCGGCGCCTTTCAGGACATCATTCCCTTCCAGGACATCGGTGCCTTCTGCGTCATCGGTGCCTTCTACATCATCGGTGCCTTTCCGGACATCGGTGCCTTCCACGCCATCGCTGTCTTCTACATCATCGGCGCCTTCCAGGACATCGTTCCCTTCCAGGACATCGGTGCCTTCTGCGTCATCGGTGCCTTCTACATCATCGGTGCCTTTCCGGACATCGGTGCCTTTCCGGACATCGGTGCCTTCCACGCCATCGGTGTCTTCTACATCATCGGCGCCTTCCAGGACATCGTTCCCTTCCAGGACATCGGTGCCTTCTGCGTCATCGGTGCCTTCTACATCATCGGTGCCTTTCCGGACATCGGTGCCTTCCACGCCATCGGTGTCTTCTACATCATCGGCGCCTTCCAGGACATCGTTCCCTTCCAGGACATCGGTGCCTTCTGCGTCATCGGTGCCTTCTACATCATCGGTGCCTTTCCGGACATCGGTGCCTTCCACGCCATCGGTGTCTTCTACAACATCGGCGCCTTTCAGGACATCATTCCCTTCCAGGACATCGGTGCCTTCTGCGTCATCGGTGCCTTCTACATCATCGGTGCCTTTCCGGACATCGGTGCCTTCCACGCCATCGGTGTCTTCTACAACATCGGCGCCTTTCAGGACATCATTCCCTTCCAGGACATCGGTGCCTTCTGCGTCATCGGTGCCTTCTACATCATCGGTGCCTTTCCGGACATCGATGCCTTCCACGCCATCGGTGTCTTCTACATCATCGGCGCCTTCCAGGACATCGGTGCCTTCCAGGACATCGGTGCCTTCTGCGTCATCGGTGCCTTCTACATCATCGGTGCCTTTCCGGACATCGGTGCCTTTCCGGACATCGGTGCCTTCCACGCCATCGGTGTCTTCTACATCATCGGCGCCTTCCAGGACATCGTTCCCTTCCAGGACATCGGTGCCTTCTGCGTCATCGGTGCCTTCTACATCATCGGTGCCTTTCCGGACATCGGTGCCTTCCACGCCATCGGTGTCTTCTACAACATCGGCGCCTTTCAGAACATCATTCCCTTCCAGGACATCGGTGCCTTCTGCGTCATCGGTGCCTTCTACATCATCGGTGCCTTTCCGGACATCGGTGCCTTCCACGCCATCGGTGTCTTCTACAACATCGGCGCCTTTCAGGACATCATTTCCTTCCAGGACATCGGTGCCTTCTGCGTCATCGGTGCCTTCTACATCATCGGTGCCTTTCCGGACATCGGTGCCTTCCACGCCATCGGTGTCTTCTACATCATCGGCGCCTTCCAGGACATCGTTCCCTTCCAGGACATCGGTGCCTTCTGCGTCATCGGTGCCTTCTACATCATCGGTGCCTTTCCGGACATCGGTGCCTTTCCGGACATCGGTGCCTTCCACGCCATCGGTGTCTTCTACATCATCGGCGCCTTCCAGGACATCGTTCCCTTCCAGGACATCGGTGCCTTCTGCGTCATCGGTGCCTTCTACATCATCGGTGCCTTTCCGGACATCGGTGCCTTCCACGCCATCGGTGTCTTCTACAACATCGGCGCCTTTCAGGACATCATTCCCTTCCAGGACATCGGTGCCTTCTGCGTCATCGGTGCCTTCTACATCATCGGTGCCTTTCCGGACATCGGTGCCTTCCACGCCATCGGTGTCTTCTACATCATCGGCGCCTTCCAGGACATCGTTCCCTTCCAGGACATCGGTGCCTTCTGCGTCATCGGTGCCTTCTACATCATCGGTGCCTTTCCGGACATCGGTGCCTTTCCGGACATCGGTGCCTTCCACGCCATCGGTGTCTTCTACATCATCGGCGCCTTCCAGGACATCGTTCCCTTCCAGGACATCGGTGCCTTCTGCGTCATCGGTGCCTTCTACATCATCGGTGCCTTTCCGGACATCGGTGCCTTCCACGCCATCGGTGTCTTCTACAACATCGGCGCCTTTCAGGACATCATTCCCTTCCAGGACATCGGTGCCTTCTGCGTCATCGGTGCCTTCTACATCATCGGTGCCTTTCCGGACATCGGTGCCTTTCACGCCATCGGTGTCTTCTACATCATCGGCGCCTTTCAGGACATCATTCCCTTCCAGGACATCGGTGCCTTCCAGGACATCGGTGACTTCCAGGACATCGGTGCCTTCTACTTCATCGGTGGCTTCCCACATACCTGCGCTACCTACTAGGATGCAGCCACCTAGGAGATGCCGTCAGTGGCAGACCTTGTAGAAATTCATTCGAGGTCGTACATGCCATTCTAAGGGGGAGGATGTAACGAGACCAGACCGATAACGGACTTTGCTCTTCATTTTATTTTGTTTTTGCGCGCAGCCAACAGGATGCGAGTCAGGTCTCTCTTCTCTTGTGGAAGCTTACGGAGTGTAGTGTGCGCCCCAGGCGATTAAAGGTGTTTGTGTTATTACGTGTAACTTTCATTTGTGCCCTTTCCTCTCCGAGAAACCCTAGCCCGTCACAATACAAATTTCTATCAAAGCCACTGTTTGTATATTTAGACACAGAATGCAAGGACACTAGTTTATTTCTCATTTGAAATAGCTCAGGAGTAAACCAATTTGCTGTGGGTTTCTTTTTCCTTGTACTAGGTCTGCTAATCCTAATTGGAAAACAAGATTCAAAAAGTTGAAGAAGAGCACAAAAGAAATGGTTAAATTCATACTTAACCCCTCAAGCCCAGAGGAGATTTATTAAATCCCACCCGTACGGCCGGATGAGGTTTTTAAATTTTCACGATTGCGTTGCAAAAACGTTCGAAAATATTAAAATAATCATAACTTTAGAAGTTTTCTCTTGATTTTTCTGAATTTTTTTGTGGATTTATGAAAGACGTGAAATTTGTAAATATCTATTTTGCCTAAAATATTTTACATACAAAGATTGTTGGAGTAGAAGTGAATGTAAAGCAATCGCTAATTTTCCGGCGTGCATTCGCGCTTTATATATAATATTCAGCACCGGAAAATTTATAGAAGATATTGATGTGAATTCTTAATAAAAAAATAGCTTAAATTAGTAAATATTTCATTCTGTAAGTTTACCCATCTAAACCAATTAGGTGAAAAGTTTTACGAATCTCAACTTTTTCATGTCTTGACTGGAAATTTTTAAGTAAATGTAGTATTATTGACATATTAAAAGATGATTTATTTATAATATAAACGTTTTAGTTATACAGTCATCATTATTAGTCATTACAGAAGTCACATAGAAGAAATGGTTGCATTTCGTTCATTGGAAAGGGAGATATGACGTTGTATAAAACACGGAAAACTTGAGCTTATAGGTCCTTCCCAAATATTTTCAGAAAATTTACACATGCGTAATTGGATTCAGCAAGAAATGCCTTATAGTTTAGTAAACACTTCTAGTAATCTATTATGTAAATATATGCAAGAGCTTTTCGTGATTTTTGCTGGCGTGTCCTCTTCTTGCCTATTCGCTTCATCGCTGCTTTGGCCCTAGTAGCACAACAGCGAAGCACTTATCTGAAGAGGAAAACAGACCTCGTCTTCTTTCAAGTGTCAAAGAAAAGGAACCCAATTTTGTGGGTTCCCTTTCCTCAGGTATTTATGGGTCAACTTTAGAAACCGAAAATCCGTAGGTCCGTGGAAAAACTAAAATTCTATCACAAAACTATACGTATATTATATGTAAACAAATACTTACAAATAGATACACTCAATTCCCCGCAATTTTCGTCGAGATTAAAATAAAATTCTAAAGGTCTTGAAAATTATATGACAGATCCTTCTCACAAAATGCCTCTCTTTGAGGCGTGGCACTAAATTATCGGAAGAATGTCGGCCTTGGATTTTGAAATCAGCTGTTTTGACGTTGACGCTCTCCTATGAAGCGATGAACGAAGGATCGCGCGGTAATGGAAGGGAATGTTTACAGAAATGTTTACAGAAATGTTTTTACTCAACCTAATTCCATTCTTCATCAATTGCATTGTAAACATTTGTAATAAGCTGTGCATAGACAGACATAAGATATTTTTTCCTTCTTTTCTTTACATACCGACGAAGACCTTTGTCGCATGACATAAGCCAAATATCTCCAGCAGGAAAAAAGACGAGAAAAAACGCACTCTTCTTTGAAATGGTACACAGTTCCTACATTGCATTTCAAACACCAAGGAAAGGTTCCTTGCTACATTGAAAAGCGACTTTTATACGGAGAAACACCATCATTTCATAGCAAAATTGAAAATTCTATCGCAAAATTTAACGTTGATTATATATTTTTTAAAAGAGAAAAAAATACAGGACTAACATAGATAGGAAGTACAAAGCTTCCTCTTTCAAAAAATATGTAGGTTATTTAGATTTAAAGAAGTCTCTAGCGTCAAAAGATGAAAAAAATTAGGGCTGCCGCAGGACGTAATAGTACGCCTGACGGCCGATTAGACCGTTTTTGCAGGACGTAATAATACGCCTGACGGCGTTGAGGGGTTAATATGATTGGATGTTATGATATTATCCCATTTAGTTTCTCTTACAATTAGAAGATGTCTAAAAATGCTCATACCATGAGCAGTGATAGGTCTAGTAGAGATGGATTTATTAATCTTTGTATATGTTGAAGTACATTCATTATCCCCGCAGCAGAATGATAAGATATTGAGGGATCAAATACAGTTGTCACATAGGACCACTTATTAAGATTTGTAATTATGTTATCCAGACATGCTAATAGGCTCATTGGTTGAAAGTTGGTGCAATATAGATTAAATGAACTTAATAAATCCTTAAATAGATAGTTCAGAACATATAACAACCTTGGTATTAATGTGAACTAGGTATGTCAACAATTTCTTCATCAGATAAAAAAATGCTAATGTCATCATTAAGTGAGTGATAAATGGACATTACAATTAAGGATAAATCTAATAATTGAATAGCACATACCTCACAGTGAATATCAGCACAAAACATATATCGACTAATTTATATCTAGTACCTTTGGTTACATAGATCAAAACACCTCCATTTTTGGTTGTTGTTTGACAATAGAAGGATACCAAATCACAATTATATAATGAATACATTAGAATTTCATCCTTATTCAACCAATGCTCACAAAAGCACATTACCAGAAAGTACTCAGTTTGCAAGAACATTTCAATCTCAGATACCTTATTTTGCATGTATCGAAGATTAAGGTGACATATAGAAATACTATTGAGTGTGACAATCAATCGATTTTGCGTCAGAAGTTACTTCACAATTACCAGAAACTGATAGTCATGACCACTTCCTCATTGTTATCCCTGACTGGGAGCGGGTATTGACTCTTTCTGCATTTACTACCATAATGGTTTGATCAGTTAATGGTGAGGTTTCAATAATCACTATAGGTGACGAAGGAGTTCAGGGCGTCGGCTACTACGTCATTCGTCACTCTCGCTTCCGCTGGCGCGAGGAGTGAATGCCACTATCCAGCTCTAGGCTCCTAAGTGACAGCGCCTGTATCGTTTTTGGCCTCAGGTGGTGGGGCGATATGGACCCTCTTCGGTCCTATATCCTCCTGTGCTTAGCTGGAGGCAAGTCCTCAATCTCTCCGGTGGAGGAGCGCGGGCGCTTGGGCTTGTCCCAGGGCTTCGGTTTGGAGTCCACAATGGCTCGAAGGACCTCAGCCGCTTTTTCCTCTGCTGCTGCGAAGAACCGCTTGGCTCGCCGTTGTAGCTCCTCAGCAATTGGCGATACCTGGAGCTCTTCATATACATCCTCGTTTCTCTGCCCCCGATGTCTCCCTGTGATAGAGCGTAGGCAAGCTCTTCCTGTCACTCCAAGTCGGTAGTATCCAGGAGCGCTGTCTGCCACTCCAGGCCGGGGACGCGTACGCCAGGCTTGGAAGGATGATAGCGCGGTAGATGTGGAGTTTTCTCTTCGCAGAGATGTTCCGGTTCCGCAGCAATGGAGCGAGGCGCAGCTTCGAGCCAAGGGCACGGTGGGCCATCTGCAGCTCATGTTTCTGGAATCGAAGTTTCCGGTCGATGATCACGCCAAGATATTTGGCCTCTTCCTTCCACTCCGCTTCCTCGCCACCAATAAGGACTCCATCCGGGTCCGGAGTAACACTATTTGTGAAAACAACCGTCTGGGTCTTCTTTGGGTTAACCTGCAGCTTCCAATTCTCGAACCACTCCAAGAGAACATCGGTGGCACGTTGGAGATATGCCGCCGCCATCACCTTCTTGGAGGATCTGCACAAAAGCACAGCATCATCCGCGTAGAGCGCCGTCATGGTGTTCCAGCCGAAGTCGACCGGGATGTCCGCCGTATAAATGTTATAGAGTGTGGGTCCCAAGACTGACCCTTGTGGAACCCAGCGCTGATAGGGCGTCGGTATTGGGCACGGGTGGCTGCTCGCTGCGGGTGGTGGCCCATATTGGCACTAACGACGCTTCGAAGCGCGGGTCCGAGGAGGTTTTAAGTTCTTTTAAGGACTTGGCCACTGAGGTTGCTCGTGTCCGAGAGGAGTCGGGTGCTGATGTGCGGCTTACTATTTGTAGCATTGTTCCTCGGACGGACTGCGGCACTATGGGGGCTGTACCGTAGGCTGTGGGATTTCTGTAGGGGCAATGGAGTGGACTTCATTGACCGGAGGCCGGTCCTGGACTCATGTAGGGCATCCCTAAACGGTTCTGGTGAACACTACACTACCGAGGCTGCGGAGGCGGTAGCGCGTAGGGTGTTCGAGCATGCTAGGGCTTTTTTAGGTTAGATTTAAGGAATGGTAATTATTCACCAAGCGTTGAGATGCACGTCAATAGTAGTAATACGTCCGACCGTCATACCACTATAAACGCGATGTTAGAATAGTAGAATACATTCTAAGCGTAGAAATAGTCGACGTAATAGGGAGGACAAGGAGGCAGTAAATAATAATAATAATTCAGTAGCGCGCGAGGCATCGTTACGTAGTAATAGCGATAAACTAAAAATCATCACGGTTAACGGCCGCAGCATTCGCAGGAAGGAAGCCGAACTTCAACATCTTATTCGTAGTCTGCGTGCTGACGTAGTGATAGGTACAGAACGTTGGCTAATGGCGGATATGGCCAGTCAGGAGATCTTTTCTCGTGACTATAGCGTCTTCAGAAAAGACCGATGTATCCGGTCGGGAGGTGGAGTCTTTGTAGCAGTTAGCAATAAATACGAAAGTTACTCAATACAGATTAATGACAACGAAGTCGAAAGTGTTTGGTGTAGTGTGAAAGGGAGCGACTGTAAAATTGTAATTATATGCGCCTTTTATAGACCACGAAATGCGAGCGTGAAAACTATTTATTATCTAGAGAAACAAGTGGCGATGCTAAGTTCGATTAATAAAGATAAAGCCATTATAATCGGGGGCGATTTCAATCTTCCGTCAATTGATTGGAGGCATAATTACTTTTATTCCGGTGGTAGAGAGCATGAATCTTGCGAGGCTTTACTTGAAACTTTCGGCAAACACTCATTGTATCAGTTAGTGAGATTTCCTACGAGATTAAATAATATATTAGATTTATTGGCTACTAATCTTCCTGAGCGTATGAATAGGGTATCTGTTGCTGAGGGAATAAGCGATCACAAGGCAGTGTTCGTGGAGTTTCAGCTAAACATTTAGAAACAGGTCAAGGCTAAAAGTAAGCTTTATGCATTCGCCAAAGCCGAGTTCACTAGATTTAGGTCTTTTCTGCGAAATAAATACACTAATTTCTGCGAGGTAACAGATATTGCAGACGTGGAAGAATACTGGTGCATATTTAGAGATATGATGCGAAACTGTACAGATCTGATGGGCCACCATATGACTTTCTCCATTCCTCTAATATTTCTAAAAATTCCAAATAGGTTAAATGATAATAAATATTTTAAGGAACTGCGAGAAATATTTAAAGAGTTTACAAAGAACAGAAATAAACTCCAACCGTAGCCTTCTGATATTGGATATAGCCCCAAAGCTCCAACAATTAAGAAAATAAAAGGAGCGTAAAATGTTCACAATAGTTGCCGGTAGGTGGTGTGGTGGGGGCAGCTAAATAATTTAGTTTTTAAAATATCTCTTCAACAATGCATTATATAGGAAAATTTAGAAAATTAAATTTCCTACAACTTTTATTCCAGTACTTTTTTACATTGATCAAATATTGAAGCAAATATTTCAAAAAATCTGATGTGGCCACCACATGACTATCTCCATATCTGTAATATTTCTAAAAATTCCAAAAAGGTTACATAATAATAAATATTTTAAGAAACTGCGAGAAAACTTTAGACTTTACAAAGAACAGAAATAAACTCAAACCATAGGCTTCTAATATTGGATATAGTCATAAAGCTCCAACAATTAAGAAAAGAAGAAAAGGAGCATTACTAAGACGTAACTAAGCGTCAATTGTTAACAATAGTTGTCGGTCGGTGGCATGGTGGTGGCAGCTAAAAATATAGATATCTCTTAAACAATGCATTATATGGAAAAATGTTTCAAGCAAAGGTTATAAAAACATAAATTTCCTACACCTTTTATGCCAAGATATTTTTACATTTATCAAATATTAAAGTAAATATTTCAAAATAACGGATAAGTGACAAGAGTAAACACCCACTTCCGGTTGACTGATTTTTACGAAAAAGTAATCAGTTCTTCGGACTTTTATAAAATTGTTAAATGTAAAATTTTGCATTGACCTGATTAATAGTTTTTGAGTTAGAGCACCCACAAAAAAGCTATCACAGACACACACATATATATATATACACACACGCACGCACGCACGCACGCACGCACGCACGCACGCACGCACGCACGCACGCACGCACGCACGCACGCACGCACGCACGCACGCACGCACGCACGCACGCACGCACGCACGCACGCACGCACGCACGCACGCACGCACGCACGCACGCACGCACGCACGCACGCACGCACGCACGCACGCACGCACGCACGCACGCACGCACGCACGCACGCACGCACGCACGCACGCACGCACGCACGCACGCACGCACGCACGCACGCACGCACGCACGCACGCACGCACGCACGCACGCACGCACGCACGCACGCACGCACGCACGCACGCACGCACGCACGCACGCACGCACGCACGCACGCACGCACGCACGCACGCACGCACGCACGCACGCACGCACGCACGCACGCACGCACGCACGCACGCACGCACGCACGCACGCACGCACGCACGCACGCACGCACGCACGCACGCACGCACGCACGCACGCACGCACGCACGCACGCACGCACGCACGCACGCACGCACGCACGCACGCACGCACGCACGCACGCACGCACGCACGCACGCACGCACGCACGCACGCACGCACGCACGCACGCACGCACGCACGCACGCACGCACGCACGCACGCACGCACGCACGCACGCACGCACGCACGCACGCACGCACGCACGCACGCACGCACGCACGCACGCACGCACGCACGCACGCACGCACGCACGCACGCACGCACGCACGCACGCACGCACGCACGCACGCACGCACGCACGCACGCACGCACGCACGCACGCACGCACGCACGCACGCACGCACGCACGCACGCACGCACGCACGCACGCACGCACGCACGCACGCACGCACGCACGCACGCACGCACGCACGCACGCACGCACGCACGCACGCACGCACGCACGCACGCACGCACGCACGCACGCACGCACGCACGCACGCACGCACGCACGCACGCACGCACGCACGCACGCACGCACGCACGCACGCACGCACGCACGCACGCACGCACGCACGCACGCACGCACGCACGCACGGACGCACGGACGCACGCACGCACACACACACACACACACACTTTGGACGTCGACCCGATCGGACGCTTGTCTCCGCTCTCTGTGTTTGACTCCCGTTTACTGTGTGGTTTTCTGCGGATTTTCATCCGGTTTTTGGGTGGTGAGGTAGTGTTAGTGGTTGTTGTTATTGTTGCAAAGTTTCTTGTTGTTGCTATTGTTGTTACTCCTGTTATTGCTGTTTTGTTGTTTCTCTCGCTCCGCGAGTTCGTTGGAGCGATCGTCCTTTGTTTTTCTCCGACCGCTCGCTGACTACCTGCCGGGCGATAAGGGGCTTCTCCGCCGGGTCGTCCTTTCCTACGGCGGCGTTCGGTGGTCGCCCGACTATGAGCGAGTCGGTGGGGGGGTGGCCACGCCACCTCTCCTCCGCAGGTGTTGGTTCCCTACCCGCCTTCGGGCCGGCGCCGGGATTCCGGCGCTCATACTCTGATCTGCTTTCGTCGCCGATTTCGCGCGATTCACCGCTTCCTAGCCTGATCGACCGATCGCCGCTCCCTTCATACCTCCACCGCTCTCACGACTCTGTTTTCGTCATTAAACGCCGGAATGGCCACCTCACCGTAAACTCGCTGGAAAGTTCCAGTGCATCTCCTGTTCGTGCTCTTCGATCTTCGCCCGCGCCTTTACAGTGCTCTCCTTCATCTTGCGACCTTGCCTCGGGCTCTCTCCTTACGCCTGCCTCTCCCCCACGCGGGGATGGACCCTTCCTATCCTCCGGCCACGCGCCGGCTAGCTCTTCGAGCCTTCTTCCCTCACCTTCCCCGCCGCCGCAGACGCGACCCTCCTCGTTGTCCCCCACTCCGAACCCGCCCTCGAACCCTCCTACCGCCCCTGCCACGCAAGTCAGCTACGCGCGTGCCGCGGGAGGAGCCGGGATCGCCAAGGCGCACGCTTCCGACTCCGCACCGTCAAATGCCGCCCCTAAAAACGTCCTCGTTTTCAGCAGGAGGAAGGTGACACCCTTATCGTCTGGCCCTACCAAGGAGAAGGCAATCATCTTCCCCGCGCTGCCGGACACGCCCATCACTGAATACATCTTCGCGATCGGGGATATCTTAGGCGGTGGCGCCTTCATCACCCACGGGACGCGCCTCTCCAACAACCGGATCTGCATATATTTAGACACCGAGGGGCGGGTCGAGAGCTTCATGCACGAGCATGGAGGTATCTCCCTCAACGGGCGTTATGTCCCCGCCAGGCGGATGACCACGAAGGTTGAGAGGTTGGTCATCTCCAACATACCGCCGGAGTTCCCTAACAGCGAGCTAATAGATATTTTGAGCGAGGCAATGCGGGTGGTGAGTCCGGTCCAATACCTCACGCTTGGAATCCGGCAAGAAGGGTACGGCCACATCGGGGGCTGGAGAAGGTCAGTGCACGTCGTCAGACGAGAAGGCGTTTTCCATCCCCGACTCGGTCGTCGTGGACATCGCCAACCTCCCCCATCGCATCTACCTGCAATTTGACGACGCGAAGTGCTTTAAATGCCGGGAAGAGGGGCACATCTCCAAGGACTGCCCCCACTCGGCAGCAGCTGCGAGGACGACGGAAGATAAGGTCGAGAGCACCCCACCTCCTCCGCCCCTACCTGCCTGCGCCCTCTTACCCACCCCTTCTCCTCTGGTCACCCCTACCCCCTCTCCTGCCACCCACCCCCTCCCCTCCCCGAAACCCTTGGCGTCCGACCCCGAACCCAGTCCTGCCTCTTCCCCTCCCACTTCCGACGTCGCCCATTCCTTTTCCCCATCCAGCGCCGCCCCTACTCTTCAACAAACTCTAGCGGGAAGGAATGCGAGCGCCCCATCCCACTCGACCTCTGCCTCCGCTCACGGCCCGCCTGTTCTTCCCGTCCCATCTTCCACCTCGGACGTCGCCATTTCCGCGACAGACGCCGCGTCGGGCGAGGCGACTATTGCCGCCCCCACCGTCGCCAGCAGATCCACGTCCAAGCGGAAAATCGCCGGCAGCGCCGAGAGGCGATCCCCTCAACGGAAGCGCGCCTCCGAAGCGTCCAAACCCGATGAGGGAATGCAACAAATCGCCGATATTTGTGGGGATAAGCCCTCCTTCGTCAAGGTGCCGCTCGAGTCGTTAACGCACTTTCTGCAAGACGCCAAGGGCCACAATGACCCTGTGGGTCTCGCCTCCTCTCATTTTAGCGACGTCGCTCCACTCCGGGACACGCTAGAATTCCTGAGTTCAGAGAAGGCGCTCAAACAGGGCGCGCTAAAAATGCGAGTCAAAAGACTCGTTAAAGCCTTAGACCGGCAGGATCCGTAACCCCATCGCCGATTTTTATCTTTTCATCCTTCTCTCTCTCTCTTTCTAAATATATATATATATATATTTATCTATTTCATTGCTCGCCTTCTGTTTGTCGTTTTTCTCTATTTGTCATGGTCAGAGGGAGACAAGAATGGACTTTCTTGTCCCTGAATGTTTGCTCCGTCCGCAGTGGGGCTAAGTGGGCTCAACTCACGGCTTTCTTGCGACGTTGGTCGCCGGATATAGTCTTCCTCCAGGAGACTAATTCGACGGCGGCCCCTTTTCCAAACCTCACGGAGTACCGCATGCACTTCAATGGCCCTCGGACTCCCAGAACTGGCACGGCGGTGTTTTTCAAACACTCCCTCCGAGCGGTGGTAACGCACGACGTCGTCACCTTCGACGGCCACGTCCAGGAAATCGACCTGAGGTTTTAAGATCTTCCCGGTGCAGTATTCCGGCTGGTGTGTTTCTACGGACCGCACGACGAACCGGTGGCGGTCGAGGCCACGGAGGCCCTCGAGTTGTCCATAGCGCACCGCATGCGCGACGCAGATGATACGTGTGTGGTGCTCGCGGGTGACTTCAACGTCGCGCTTGATCCCGCCTGAGATAGGTCCTCGGGAGTGGAACGTCATCCTCGCTTCGCCTCTGCCCTAGGGGACTTAGTGGAGCGTCACCGGCTGGTGGACGTTTGGAGCGAGATGCACCCCCACCGTCCTGGACACACTTTTTTACGGACGCGGGCCTGGAGAACCCAGCGCGAGACTGGACAGATTCTATCTGTCCAGCTCCAAGCTACCGGCAGTCGCGGACATCCACCTGTTGCGGTCCTTCTCCGACCACAAGGCAGTCGTGATGCGTCTCGCGCTTGCAGACAACGCGCCACGCACTTCACCCTGGCGCTTTGACAACGGGCTGCTCGATTCGGAGGATTACGTCGCCCACACCAAATCCCTCATCACCTCCTTCCTTGAGGACTCCCTAGGCGATCCGTCTCTGCGGTGGGAAAAACTCAAGGACGACCTAAAATCTCACGCCATCATGTACCGGCATGTCCTTCGCCGGGCTTTGTCGACCGAGGTCGGGGTGGATTGGTACAGGGTGGAAGGGGAGAAAATTCTGCAGCGGCTCGGGTGGGACCAACTGGCCGCCAACGACAGGCCCGCAGCGGCGCATCTAGTGCGTTGGGCGGGTAGATGCCGGCCTAGGCAGCTCAAGGACATTGCTGACGAGGGTACGTTGCTGACGGAACCGAGCGCCATCCGTGCGGCCGTCTTGCGCCACTTCTCCGCGATCTACGCCGACGTCGGCGGGACTGAGGACGACCCCGAGGACCGGAGGGAGTTGGGTGAGCTCCTTAGGCTGTCGGAACCGGAGCAGCTCTTCCTCGATTCGCCGCTGACAGCCCACGACTACTCCGAGGCCTTGCGGCGACTGAGTCGCAAAAAATCCCCTGGTCTCGATGGCCTCACCACCGAGTTTTACTCGACCTTCTGGGGGCTTCTCCGGATTCCTTTCCAGGAGATGGTCGAGAACAGCTTCTCCAAGGGGCGATTGCCGCTTTCGACCTCGACGGCGGTGATTGCCTTGATCGACAAGGGAGGCGATGCCCGATCGATTGCGAACTGGAGGCCCATTTCCCTGCTCAACACGGACTACAAGATCCTGGCTAAGGCGCTTTCCGCGAGGTTCTCTTCGGTAATAGCTTCCGTGATCTCTCCGGAACAAGGCTACTGCGTCCCCGAGCGGACCATCTTCGACAACATCGCTCTTGTGAGGGACACCATCCGGCTGGAGAACGAGAGGAATTCTTCCTCGGCATTGCTCTCCCTCGATCAGCGGAACGCCTTCGACAGGGTCTTGCACGGGCACCTGTTTCGCACCTTGCAGGACATGGGGTTTGGCAGCACCGTCATCGGGTGGATACGAACCATTTATTCTGGGGCGAGGGGCTTGGTTCGGGTCGCCGACTCTCTCTGTGGCCCCATCCCCTTTTTGCGAGGGATACGGCAAGGTTGCCCCTTGTCTGGACAGCTCTACTCCCTCTCCATCGAGCCCTTGCTTTCCCTGCTGAGGAGAAACCTGCGAGGGATTCCCCTCCCCCCGCCAGCCGAGACCGCCCTCACCGTCAGCGCCTACGCCGACGACGTCTGCGTCTTCCTAGGAGAGGAGGAGGACTTCGCCCGGCTCTCTCGCTCCTTCGAGCGGTACGCGCTCCTGTCCGGTGCTCTCCTGAACGCCGCCAAGAGCAGAGGCCTATGGATGGGGAGATGGAGGACCCGTCCGGATGCACCGTTGGGCTTCAATTGGTCGAGTGATGGCGTCAAATGCCTCGGCGTTTGGCTCGACAACGACCCGCAAAGGGAGAGGGACGCGAACAACGCTGCGCTTACCCAGAAGATCACGACGGGCCTGACCAAGTGGACACCGAGGGTGGCACCGATGTCCTTGAGGGGCCGCGTCCTCGCGGTCAACAGATTCATCGCCCCGCGTATATGGCACATCTTGCAGGTGTACACCCCACCTAGCGCTTTCCTGCACGGTCTGCAGAGCAGGCTGGTGGCCTTTGTCTGGAATGGGGGCAGGCACTGGACCGGCACAGCCACCGTCTCCGCGCCACTTGCCGCGGGAGGGTTGGGCATGGTGGACATCGCCCAGAAGATGCAGGCCTTAAGGTTCCTTCTCGCGCAACGTCTCCTCTTCGGTCCCCCGGACAATCCCTGGAGGATCCTCGCAGCCGACCGCCTGGCTGGCTACGGGAGGGAGGGTGATGCCCTTCGAGTCTTCTACAACCCGGCCCCATTCCGGAGGACCAATAACCTCGGGGCGTTCTACAACTCGGTAGTTCAGGCGTGGAAGACCATCAAACCTAGGGTGTCGGCGGACAGGGACGGGCGGCCTTTCCCGACCGGATGGCCCCCGCCGGAACCGCTCCCGGAATTCACCATATACAGCCGAAAATTTAACACCAACAGGGGCCTGCCTTTGGCCAAACGATCCGTCTACGGGGAATATCTGTACGCGACGACGCGAGACACGTGGCCTATGAAGGGCGCGTATACCGGCTGCGCCATTAATTGGCTGGGAGTTAGGGACCATCCCTCCCTCGGTCGCGATGCCGATGTAGCGTGGAGGCTCGCCCACGGGAGATTGGCCGACGCGAACTTCCTCGATCGCAGCGGGACAAGGCCAGGTGAAGAGTGCCCTTGGTGCCAAGGGGAGACGGGGGACGCGTGGCATCTCTTTTTCGCCTGCTGCAAGGTCAGGGGGGTCTGGCAGACAACGGCTCGTCTACTGAAATCCTTGACCGGTGAGAGTAGGGTGACCGCGGAAACCCTCTTCAGCGGGATGGCGACCAGGACGAGGGGTTTGAGAAATGAGTTCCGCCTGGCGAACTATCTCCTGACCCTGACAAAAGGCGCGATCTACAGGGAGTTTACGCTGTTCTTCCGCGACAAAAGGAGACGGTGGACTACTTATTGGAATTCAAATCGGCCCTCAGAAAGAGACTCACGACGGAGTGGCGCCAGAGCAAGGTGGAAGGCAAGGAGGCGACCTTCCTCCGCTTTTGGGGCATGAAAGGCCTGCTCTGCGCAATCGAAGATGGGTCATTGGTATTGAACGCGGATACGTTTGACGCGAATTAACTTCTGCCCGTCGAGCCCTTCGGCAGGTAACGGGCGGGGATCACGCTCCAAGATTGCGGTTGCAGCCCCTTTGGCGGAGCGCCCCCGACCGGGACTGTCCGGGGCCGACGTGGCTGTGACTGATCAAAATTAGGCACGGTGCTGACTGAGTGTGGGACATAAAACTGAAAATGATGATGAATAATAAATAAGGTGAAGACGTGAGAATTCCCCCATACCGTGCCAATAATAATAATAATAATAATAACACACGCACGCACGCACGCACGCACGCACACACACACACACACACACACGCACACAGACGTCATCGAGAAAATGGCCAAAACGTGTTCAGGGGACCTCAAAAGGTGTATTTCCGTTGAAATCTCGAAATCGATTTTTTTCATGAAAACAATACTTTCCCCTATATGACGTATATGGAGAAAGTAAAAAATGGATTAGTGGCAAGAGTAAACACCCACTTTTGGTTGGCCGATGTTTACCAAAAACTAATCAGCACTTTTTCCTTTAAGAAAAATGTCAAATATAAAATTTAGTATTGATCTGATTTATATCTTTTGAGTTAGAGTACTCACAAAATCCCGGTCACAGACATACAGACACATGCACACAGACATCATCGAGAAAATAGTCAAAATTTGTTCAGGGGTCCTTAAAACATGTATTTCCATTGAAATCTCGAATTTGATTTTTTTCATGAAAACAATTCTTTCTCTATACTTCATATATGGAGAAAGTAAAAAAATGATTAGCACTTCCTGGACCTTTATTCAAGTTCAAGTGTGTTGAGTTCAAATGAAATAATTATAACTTATCATTATGTACATCACTTTCAATGAAAACATGTCTGAAAATCCGAGAAATGTCGCTAGGGGTGATACAGCTGCATATGTTGGTCATGCACACGTACCTACCAACATGCCATGATGCCAGTTTGGGTCACATCCCAAGATGCAATATGGTTGAACATGTCAGCCATGCACTTACCATCCACCAATAGTGTTCTGTCTATTCATTCTTTTTTGTTCTGTGATATAAACTGTTTTTTTCACCTGTTATTTGTGTGTTGTATCAAAACGTGATTTAGTAAATATCTGTAAACTAACATTATCTGAAAGTTTAATATGAAATGTCATTATGCATCAGGAAGTGAGAAATGAAAAAAATAGCATAAAGCAAGATAGTGGAGATAAAGAGAAAGATAGTTTGTTGTTTTTTAAACCTGTTCATCTGGTTTTTGATGCGTCAGAGGAAATGGAAGAAACAGAAGCTCTAACAGCCACAAGTAGTGAAGATGTAAAATGAAGTGAATCATCAGACTCTCAACATCATGCAAATGATGTGGCTGATTCAATCACATTTGAAGGTAAAGAAGATGTAGAAAATACAACTAAGTCTGATGAAAAAAGTACTCCAGACAAAATGGAAAACATCATAGATTTTAGAGTTTTCTTACATGAATGACATCACTTTATGGCCCAATTCTATTTCATCAGATATGATTCAATATTTTATCAGAAAAAACCTGAAAATATTGGTCAAAGAAAGAATTTAAAAAAAGAATATGAAATAGGAGGAAGGAAATATTTTAAAGGTCTCAACAAAAATAATTTCTATTGGGCTAAGAATGGAACAAAGGATAAAAGGAATGGGTAGTTTTTCCAGAAGTATCCAAATGTGTGTATTGTTACATTTGTAAATAATTTCCTGATGCAAGCAAAGGAAAGCAAGCATTTCTAGATGGGCTTTCAAACTGGACCTGCATGTCAAGATTATTAAGTGAACATGAAACTTCAAAGACTCATGTAAAAGCAATGTGTTCATGTATAAGAAGAAGTAACTTAATCAAATGAGTTGATTCACAACTAGTGGTACAATTTGAAAAACAATGCTCTTATTGGCAACAAGAATTGAAATGCATGGTTGCAAACATGAATCTACTTGCAAGATTAGGACTTGCATTCAGAGGTCACGATGAGTCTGAGTCTTTGGAACGTAAAGGCAATTTCTTAACCTGTCTTGAATACCTGATTGAATTTGATGAATTTCACTAACAGCATCTAAAAAATTATCCGTACTGTGGTTCTGGTAAAACTTATTTTATACCTCATCAAACTTACAATGAATTTCTCGTTATCATGGCCAATCATCTCCGAAAATGCTTTGCTGATTAAGTGAAAAATTCTCAGTATTTTTCTATAATTGTGGACTTGACTCGGATATAAGTCATGTGGATCAGCTTACTTTTATTTTAAGATACATGAAACTAGACGGAGAAATCACTGAACATTTCTTTTTTTCACACCTATAAAATCTCACACCTTTGAACATATGATGAAAACTGTCTTAGAAATGATTGAAGCACTGGGATTAGACATAAAGAATTGCCTGGTTCAAAGTTTTGACAATGCAGCCAATATGTCAGGCAAATGCTAAGGCTTGAAGACTGAAAAAAGGAAGCCCTACATCTCTGTATATTCTGTGTTCCAGTCACTCAATAAATCTTGTTGGTAATAGCACTGCAGAGTCTTCTCAAGGTGTGTTGGAGATTTTTTATTTTGTTCAGAATGTGTACAAATTTTTATCAGCATCTACACATTGATGGAATGTGTTGAAATCACATTTACAGCAAAAGATAACTGAAAAAATTAGTGATACAAGGTGGTCTGCAAGGGCCAATGCCATTTTAGCTTTGAAAGAGGGTTACCATGAAATTAAGAATACCCTCAATGATATTGCTGTGGCAGAGAATGGGAAGCCTCTTGTAACCTTTGCAATAGGCTTTTCAGTCAAATCTTTATCAAAAAAGTTTAAGAAATATGAAAATGCTAATCTTACAGTATTATGGAATCGTTTGTTGCAAAGAATTAATGCTGTTAATAAATCAATGCAGTCGAAAGATTGTCACTTATTGATGGCTGTAGAATTGTTAACCTCTCTTAAGGCTTTTATCATTGAAGTAAAAAAAAAGAATGCATTTTCTTGAACAGAATGTATAGACAATCCTGATGAAGACTAAAAAGAGAAATGTTCAACAAAAAGCAAAATGTTGTTTAATGAAGCTGAAGACAACGAAATTGTTTTAGAAGGGAAACAAAAATTAATTGTGGAAACTGTTGACATGATTTGTGATGTATTAGTTGTACAATTGGAAAATGGAAAAGTGTCTATGAAATCAATATTAGACTTATTTTTGCAAGTAAAATTGAAAATTAGAGAATTTATGTTACAATAAAAAACTTAAGCTGTTAAGAGAATAAATCATTAGTAATATAAGAAAATTAAACTGATAGATGTTAAAAATAAATCTAACAGCAACATATTAAAGAGGTACATATTAAATTAAAGTCATATTGTATATATGTACTCATCTATAGGTTAAGTTTTCAAGACGAAATTTTTAGCAGAAAAGTAGAGAGTCAACTTTTACACGAGTGATACCATGATGTTATTAATTTTAAACTTTTACGGAGCAAATATTAATGTATGCAAAAGGAAGAGCTACTTTAGGGAATTAAAACAATCTGAATAAGTTCAAAGAAAGCATACCTATGTACTCATGTAAATCTTAAAATCCATAAAAATCTGCATCATCAGATCTATCATATCCAAATAGCTTGTCTCAATCTTTTTCTAAAATATTATCATCATACGAATCATCAAGATGTTCTTCATTAGTAGCAATCTCTTCATCACACATCATTCCACAAAATATCATCTTCTGTCCCATCTAGTTGATTGGATATAATGCATTTCTTAAAAGATTTAACCACTGTTTCCATTTTGATTTCATCCCAAGCATTTACAACCCATTTGCACAATGTTGCCAGTGCCAGAGCCTGGATGCAACCTCCTTTGGTGAGTGTTTTTTCTTCTCCTATCATTCAAACATTACACCTTCTTTTCATAATGTTTCTAATGGTTTATTAATGGAGACATCCAATGGCTGCACAAGACTAGTTAGGCTGATAGGAATCACTGTGATATCTGTTTTTCCGCCTAATTTCTTTACTTGCAAGATGTGATTTAAATATATCCCAGAGGAGAAGATTTTCTTCCTTCCATAACCCTCCCAGCTGTGAATTTCAAACTCTCTTCAGCCATAATTTTAAACCATCTTCATCCATCCATCCTTTATTGTGAATATGGATTACTAATCCTTTTGAGAATTTCTGTTTTGGTGTAGTTTTTCTCTTGAATATTACCATTGGCTTCAGTTTAGTTCCATCAGTCTTACATGCCATAGTAAATCTAGTTTTTTCATGGCCAGTCATTTTTTAGTACTGTTTCTCTCCAGTTGTGTTCACAGTCTGACTTGATGTCATATCTAAATTCATGGGAGTTTCATCCATATTTCCAATACAGGCAAACCTTTATCTGTTATTGTGTTGATACCTAATAACAAATTTATGAAATGCCATGATCTTTCCATCAAGTTCTGCTAGTAGGCACTGTGATATTTTTGTCTTCTGACGCAGTACAAATTTTTGTCTCTTCATGAACTGTGTACACCAACCAGAGCTTACTTTGAAATGTGTAGTATTAAAATTCTTTGCTTTCTTCAAGGGAGAGATTTGAATGGATTCACTGAAAACAGCAGTTCTATTTTGACAAGTTTCAAGAACATATTTTTCTACTTCTTTTTTAGCTCCGGCCATTTGCTAGGCTTTCCTCTGTTTGCACTTTATTTTTAGGGCTCCATGTCAACTGTGTAGAAATCTTCCTCCACTTCCTAACATTCTTTTCAGATATATTAAACTCTCTCCCTGTAACACAATTGTAGTTTTATCTGCAAATTTGATGACTTTGAGTTTGAACTTTGCTGTGTAACTGCATCTTTTGGAATCCATTCTTTTAAAACTATGGGTTCACAATGGAATCTCTGAACTACTATTTGAATGTAAATAACATGGATTAGTAGAAGTAAATTTCAAGGCTGAAAGGGCATAACACTCTGCTTGGCATCACTAAATAATTGGGAACTAAAGTTGTGCTGGTGTACAGGAAAATATCTACATAAGAACATGACATCATATGTTGAATGGACCAAGCTTTTGAAAGGGCCTCAGATGGTAATTCTAAGCCCTACAAACATAAGTGTAGTAAACTATACATAAATTAAATGCAAAGATTATTGAAAAAATAAATGCATAATATAGAAATTATTTCAATCAATAAAAAATATTTATTTTTTTATATTTGACAATGTTTTAACTATTATTTTGACCTTGGTGTTCAAGATATTTTTTATGTATTTCAGGATATATTGTTACAAATAATGAATTGAAATAGCTTATTGCATTGTTTTACTTGATATAATTGTATAATTGTATTATTGATCAAATGGATCAATACACACTAAGTAAACTCAAGAATGGTCTCCTATTACACCTCAAAAACTAGGGTCAACTTTTACACAAGTTATACAAAAAACCAAAATTTTTATAAACAGATCAGAGGTCGACCTTTACATGAGATCAACATATACATGAGTACAGTGCAACCTCTAATATCCAAACCCCTGGTAATCTGAATTCCCAGTAATCCAAACTGTTTCTCAACATCAGGTGTAAAGTGTCAGTTAAGCGAAGCGAGCATCGGATGGTGAAATTTGAAGCTTTTATTTTGCAACAAAGTCAGACACAGATGTCCACTACTAACACCTCTTGATGCTGAATAGATGATCCTTTGAATCATTGTTTTAAAAGGAATGAGTGATATTGGCATGGTGGGCCATGCCGATATTGTTCTTTACAACTGCTGCGGCCCAGTGTGGAGTACAATTTTCCCGTCCATCATCGTGGATCTCTCACAGTCATTTTAGTGTAGGTACTGTAAGTACATTAATTGGTGTTTTATTTACAGAAATTTAATACATAAGATGTTTTCCTCATTATTTTACATGAATATTATTACACTACTACATTACTGATATACTGCTACTACATCATCAACTGCATGAGCAGGCATATAAGAACCTAGTGAAAGGAATAAAACGAAAAAGATGGATGACTATTTACTTTAACTAGATGTAATTATGTATGCATATATAAATTTTCAGTTTTTACTGTGAAAATGTACCTTACTATACATTATAAGAAATATTTTTTTCTTAAAAATGTGGTCATTTACTTAGAATCCAGTAATCCAAACACCACGATAATACAAATACATCCTTGCATTAATTAGTTCGGATTATCGAGGTTGCACTGTATATAGGGTTCTTATTTATAATGAATTAAATGTTTTTCCATGAAGTAAATATTAAAATAATAATAGCCATTTAAATACATACAAATGTTAAAAATAAATTCTTTGAGCTTTAAGGTTTGCAAATAGTATATTGATACTGCCTCATATACCCAACGAAGACACAATTTTATTTTCTGTCAACAGCCTTACTTAATTCACCCATCTTTATTCAAATAATTTTTTCTAGTTTTTATTATGAAAATTACTGTGGCTGGTAGAGATATAAGTATAATTAGGACTAAGCTGTATATATATTTCTGAAAGTCTGTTTGTGCACATCATTATGTATGTATACCCAAACTATAAGACCTAGAGCAATAAAATTTGGTACGGTTCTTACTTACATCTAAACTGAGTCAATGGTCAAGGTTTGTTCAACTGGGATTAGTCATTGCTGCCAATATAGGGGATAAACTTTTTCCATAAGATAAGATGTGAAAATCGACTGTTGGACATGTAGGCTTTTATTCTTTTGCTGATTTAAATTACTTAAAATGAAGATACAAACTCAGGACAAAAACATGTATTGAGTTTAAAGAATCAACTTTATATTTTTTAATGACATCATTCGAAGCTAAGACAATTTAGCATAAAATTGAGTCTTTAATCATGATAAAAGATACATATTATAATAGGTTAGTAACAATGGAAAAGCTAAATACCATACCAATGACATCAATGCTTTTAATTGGGAACTGATCTCACATCTCCTACTTTACAGTTGCAATGCCATCAAAAAAGAGAACACTTTTTAATCCAACACAATCTCAAAAAGGAGAACAACATCCAGAGGTGCAGAAAATGAGAAAGTGACACAAAATCATCCCGAAGCAAATAGAATAAGAATGGCCAATTTTTGGGCAAGTGAATCTCCATAGCAAGCTAAAACTCGACCTGCACAACAATGTGAAAAAATGGTTTAAAACATAACCCTGAGTTGGGAAATTTTGTCGGTACAATATATGTCATTTTTTTCTGTTCATTTTTGCATATAAAACTCAATGCCTCTATAGATATCATTCCCAAATTTCAAGTGCTTTAAAATATTTTCATATCCCTCAATTATCCTAGCCCATCAACATTTCAGTGATTTACATTCTTTAACTCTAATTCATTGTGTTTATAATTTTTCCTAAGAGTCATATTTACATTTTTGTAATATTGATTTCATTTTAAAATCTAAAATATTACAAAGATTCCTCATTAATCTAAATAATTCTTCTGAAAAATAGATAGTGATGTTGAAGAAAAAATAACAAAATCCATCTTAAAATCTGTAATTGTATCACTATTTCATCACAGGCTGCATTCTTTTTCTATGGGTGGGCTTTTCGCAGAAACAAATTCTACCTCAACATATATTGAAGAATATATCATTCCAAATTATTCTGCGTACAAACCTATTTTAGAAAAATTTTGAGGAGAAAAAAAGCCTTCATTAAATCTATTTTAGCGAAAATCTATATATCACTGTTTTGCTGATCTATCTTCCAGATAAAATTAGACAACATAAAACATTCTATTCTTGGAATAGGTGCTCTGACAATATTCATTCTGCATATTTTTAATTAGCCAAGCAACATTTACAATGTCTGGATGAATATACTATCAATATTGTCTAGAATTCATGAGAATTTTTCTGATTTTTATCAGTTTTACATTTCTTAAAACTTGAGTTAATCACTCAGATCAGATCAGCTTTTGAGCATGCATTGATATTGACTGGTATTCATGTTGTTGACTACTTTTGGGATTGTAGTGTATATTTTGTGATGATAAAACTTTATTCCATTCCTGACTTTCTTAATCTGTTTTTATGAAATGCAATTGGAAAAAGATTTTCATGAATTGAGTCAGCGGCAGAACAAGTAAACAATGGGCCCTGGGGCAAGAAAGTTTAGCTGGTCCCCTTAAGTGACCAACTGCACTGATTTTGATGACTTGGGCATGCTTAACTTTTTGTATTGTTTTTTTTTCTGTTTGGATTTTAGCAGATATTTGGAGAGTCAATCTAATAGATGTTGGTACCCTACAGAGGGTTTAATACCAAGATGACTCATGATGGTGATATGATTTTGATGTGAGGGGAACTATAGTTGCTTTCTGATGGCACATGCATTTAAATGTAACCCTTCATACCAGGTTGACAGCAATGCACTGGTGATGTGATGTGGCAACTCAGAGTTCAAACAATACATATTTATATATGTTTTATGAACTTACATTCACAGAGAGTATAAATGCTCCCTAAGGATTGAAATTAATGTTTAACCTTGAAATAATGTGGCTTCATTGCTACATATTATTAAATTGGATAAACCATTGAAGGCAAATACCAGTGCCATATATGCTTTCCCAAACATGAGTATTTACACGTCCACACGTCAGCGAACAGTGACTGTATTGCCTTTGGCAGATGTCACACACATTGCTGGTCCAGTGGCAACAATACTGTCTGTATAAAAACTCCTGAACCGTAAAACAATCCAGATGAGCACTCACACGTCAATAAGAGAAAATAGAAAAAATTTAAATGATACAAGTTTGCAGGACAATGGCCAACAGGGAGCTGTTGTCAAAAACTAGCCTAATGGAAAAAGAAAGGCATACATACACACACACACAATCACTCGGAAAAAACTCTGGAAAAAATGATAAACTTGAAATAAAACAAATGGGACGACCCCTTCCTAATTTGAATTTAGTTAAAAAGCAACAGTGTGCCAACAAACAGGAAAGGTGTCATAAATTTAATGTCTTATTTGAAGAACAATTGGCTATGTGGGTGTGATGAAAGAATGCATTTTTTTGTTTTCCTTGTGTTCTTTTTCAAGGAGATGTCAGCTGGTTGAGGAACAGGATTTCGGACTTGGTACACATTTGGGAAAAAATGAGGGCTAACGAAAAATCTAAATAACATATGAACAATGTTTTGAGTTTATCGTTGCTGGGTAATAAAAATATTCAAAGACAGCTTAACTCACAGTATCGGCTAGCTATATCTAAACATAACGAACAAGTAGATAAAAATAGGTACATATTATATTTGATTATAAATTGTATACGTTTTTATGGGACATTAGAATTAGCATTGAGAGGGCATGATGAATTGATGAGTCACAAAATAAGGGTTTTTTTTTGCGAGTTAATCCAGTTTAGTTTTGAGTTAGATAAAGACTTAAAAGTTCACCTTAGTCAATCAGCTGTGTTTAAAAGTATGCCTAAAAGTATACAGAATGAGTTGCTGGATTGCATGCTAGAAGTATACCACGTAGAAGTTTGCAAAGAAATTCAAAAAGCATATTATGTAGCATTGATAGCCAATGAAACTACTGACATGTCATGTCAATTTCAGTTACTCATTGTATTACATTACCTAGTAGGCAGAAAACCGGTAGAAAGGTTCTGGAATTTCATTAATTCTGACGGACATGATGCTCGTGCAATCACAGATTGTATTTTAAAACAACTCAACACACTATTTGGTGACAGTCTGAATAAACTTATAGCACAAAGTTTTGATGGTGCTTCTATTATGAGTGGACGTTTAAATGGTGTTCAGAATCTGATAAAAGACAAGTATTCATTTACTAATTTCTACCACTGTTACACCCACCATAACCACATAAATAAAAGATAGATTTCAATTTACTGGACACCTCGTGGCTATGCATTTATTTGTGGTTGAAGAATTTGATAATTAGAGAAAAAAATTCCCTGACACGTATCTCAGTGAAATAATTGAAAAGTATACTTTTTTGGAAAAAAGAGGCTGAAGAGTGAACTTCGAGTTTTTTATGAAAGAGAGGAATTGAGAGCAGTTTCTGGTGCAGTACCATTTCTGTTGCTAATTTTGGGTGATGATTTGTGTGAAACATTTCAAGAGACAATAAAGCTTTTAAAAGTGTTGATCACGATACCAATGTCAACATCAGAAGCAGAACGGTGTTTTTCAATGATGAAAAGAATAAAGACTTTTCTTAGGAATAGTATGAATGAAGAAAGACTAAGTGCTTTAGGCCTGCTTTCATGTGAAAAAACTTTTGTAAATAAAATAGATAGCTTCAACAGAAAAGTTATATATCTTATTTGAAGAACAATTGGCTATGTGGGTGTGATGAAAGAATGCATTTTTTTGTTTTCCTTGTGTTCTTTTTCAAGGAGATGTCAGCTGGTTGAGGAACAGGATTTCGGACTTGGTACACATTTGGGAAAAAATGAGGGCTAACGAAAAATCTAAATAACATATGAACAATGTTTTGAGTTTATCGTTGCTGGGTAATAAAAATATTCAAAGACAGCTTAACTCACAGTATCGGCTAGCTATATCTAAACATAACGAACAAGTAGATAAAAATAGGTACATATTATATTTGATTATAAATTGTATACGTTTTTATGGGACATTAGAATTAGCATTGAGAGGGCATGATGAATTGATGAGTCACAAAATAAGGGTTTTTTTTTGCGAGTTAATCCAGTTTAGTTTTGAGTTAGATAAAGACTTAAAAGTTCACCTTAGTCAATCAGCTGTGTTTAAAAGTATGCCTAAAAGTATACAGAATGAGTTGCTGGATTGCATGCTAGAAGTATACCACGTAGAAGTTTGCAAAGAAATTCAAAAAGCATATTATGTAGCATTGATAGCCAATGAAACTACTGACATGTCATGTCATGAAGCAGAACGGTGTTTTTCAATGATGAAAAGAATAAAGACTTTTCTTAGGAATAGTATGAATGAAGAAAGACTAAGTGCTTTAGGCCTGCTTTCATGTGAAAAAACTTTTGTAAATAAAATAGATAGCTTCAACAGAAAAGTTATTGATTTAGTTTCTAACAAGAAAGATCGCCGAATGGACTTAACATATGTTGGCCCTACCAGTTGAAACAACCACCGGCTGCCACTGCTGACAGGGTCATCGTTACACAATGGAAGCCTTGATATCCAAAAGCATAAAATATAATATCCACAACTGACCAGCTGGGAATGTATTGAGGAATATCTGAAATCATGCTCTGGGTTTATTGAGCTCTAATGCACAGTACAACATTTTTGGCAAGAATATTAAAATTAGATGCAATAAGAAAACATAGCTCCATTTGACACTTATTTCAATTAACAAAATGTCTATAATAGCATTATTATTCCAACCTGTGGCACATATGCTATGCCTAGATTAATTTATTATGAAATTTATGCTGTTGGAAAAAAAAATTGTTACTATATACTAGGTATATGTGTGTGTGCCTATCAGACAAAATACTATAATGTGCAATAAAACAGAGCGACATCTTTCAATTTACATTTAATTTTGTTTTTGAAGAAAAATATTCACTATTGTGGTAAGAGAATATAAGGTTTATGTCAGTTGCCAAGACCTATAGAGAGAATAAAGTATGTACAATGGTGCCTGGAAAGTTGTTTGTCCATAGGCCTGTATTGGCTCTTGGCATCCTGCCTCCTCCACTATCACAAACACATAAAAACAACGAAAAACTGCCACACATGTTCTTTTTAGAACCCTTTTTTTGTGAATCACCAATTACTGCTTTTTAACTGAAATGCATGTTGATGCTTATTTTTTAAAGTTTGATTTTAGCCATTAGGTGCACTCAGTTGAATTAATTCTGCATTTGACTGCGATAAAAACAGATTCTTGATTGATTCTCCACATTTTATGTAAACTAAACTGTTTGACCATTTTGAAAAAAATTTGTCTCCAAAATAAATATGATGGCCATATTGTATTTATATTAATTCCTGATTGTAATGGTTTCTAATTATCACCAATCATCCATCATGTCCTCAGGAGTATTTATTTGAAAAATAACTTCTTCACTTACTGGGTATTTAAAAACAATCCTTGATTAATTTAAGCATTCATTGGGGTCGTAAATTTTGTTTAAAAATTATAAACTAATGGGTAATGAGGCATTTTCTAGATAAGTGAACAAACTGCTTGTGTCTAAAAGAAACACCTGGTGATTTAAACACTAAATATGCTCAAAAGGTTAACATTAGCTAAGGAGTAAAATTTTCATAAATACACTCAGGGAAGACTGCCTAATTATAGATATAATTTTTTGGTATTACTTTGGCTTGTATCTGTGAGAACAAAGCTGACCATTTATCTATCCAAATATTGGAAGTTAAAAATGGGATACTCCTAAACAACCCTATATAATTTGCTTGGTTATGTGTCAAATGTAATGATTGACTAGGGCACTGCCCTAAAAGAGCCATTATAAAAGAGCAGAAGAATCAAAAACTATTTGTGACTGACTGTAATGCTATTTTTAACAAACTTTCCGAGAAGATTGAAGATTGAAATTTGGTAGGAATATTTGATTCTTATAGTAAAAGCCATTTGTGCAAAGAAATTCCCAAAATAGACCTGGGTTCACCTTCTGAACATAATTTCTATTTCCCACTAGCATAATTGCCTGTCAAATATGATGGGTATGCATGAATTAAGTATTAAGTTAACATTGAAATAAAAATGAATGAAACCAACTTCCATAAACACTAAAAAGTAAACAATAAATATAAAATTCACATAATTGAGTGTTCCAAAGAGTAAAAATAACTTTGGACAGATAGAACTTGTATGACAAAGAAATACGTTATGCTAAAAATTCTTATACCCCAAAATTATTTTTAATTTATGGAACATTTAATTTTCTCTCTCTCCCTCTCTGTCTCCCTCCTTCTTTCTTTCTTCCTCTCTCTCCATCTCTCACTTGCAATAAAGCATTCAAAGCACACATTCCTTATGCATATAGTACATGGGTGTCCAGATATGGAAGCTCATGTAGCCTTATAGTGCCCAGAAAAAATCTTGAGTGGCTGCACAGTAAGGGGATTTGTTTGCTAAAACAATTATTAATTTTTCTATTATTTTTTATATTGCATATTTCTTAAATAGTTTTTATTTCAAAGTATTTTTATTCATTTAATTCAAATTACAAATTTTTATTTTATTTTTATAATACACATTTTTTTAATAGTTTAATATTTTACAAAGTATTTTAAATTTATTTAATTCAAAAGATCTTTAATTTGTAAGAGCTTTAATTTTGTGGATGATAACCTTAGCTGATGGGTCAGATTTTCATTGATCAAATTATACCAGTATCGATTTTTTGTCAATTTCATTTGGTTGAAGAGTTGTTTGCAAAGGTAAGTACTTACAAAACATGATGTCATTTTTAAGGCATGGTCTCTGAGACCTGGATATTTTTCTCGTGTAATACATATCAATATTATGAAAATTTTCTTGATTTTTACTTTCTCCATATACAGTATAGAGGAAAGTATTGTATTCATGAAAAAATCGACTTCGAGATTTCAACGGAAATATGTTTTGAGGTCCCCTGAACACGTTTTGACCATTTTTCGATGATGGCTGTCTGTGTGTGTGTGTGTATGTGATAGCTTTTTGTGGGTGCTCTAACTCAAAAACTATTAATCAGATCAATGCGAAATTTTAAATGTAACATTTTTATAAAAGTCAGAAGAACTGATTAGTTTTTGTTAAAAACCGGTCTATCGAAAGTGGGTGTTTACTCTTGTCACTTATCCGTTATTTTGAAATATTTACTTTAATATTTGATAAATGTAAAAATGTAATGGAATAAAAGTGGTAGGAAATGTATGTTTCTGCAATCTTTGTTTGAAACATTTTCCCATATAATGCATTATTTAAAAGATATCCTGTATTCTTAGCTGCCACCAAAATTCTTAATTGTTGGAGCTTTGTGGCTATATCCAATATCAGAAGACTATGGTTTGAGTTTATTTCTGTTCTTTGTAAAGTCTAAAGTTTTCTCGCAGTTTCTTAAAATATTTATTATTATGTAACCTATTTGGAATTTTTAGAAATATTACAGATATGGAGAAAGTCATGTGGTGGCCACATCAGATTTTCTTAAAAAGCACAATGGGCTTCAATATCAGTTCACAGTTCAATAAGCTCAAGTTGCAGACGATCTGGTGCAGAATAAATGGGTTTGATAAGATAAGAGATAATGTAGGCTTAGTTTATTCCAAGCATGCCATTATCAAGTGCAGAGGTTGCCAAATTTCGGCTCTTGGACAACTTAATCAAATTCATAAATCATGATCAAAAACAGCCTCCTACTCGAATTGATATAAAGGCAAAGTAATTAGCGGCGGTAAGACGGATATAAGTTAATAAGTTAGTAAAATTGGCACGTAAGCACTACGAAATACATATTCAAAGTCTTATCTGTGCCTTATATCTCTTTAATCTATTCCCTGCGCCTCTCAGACGCCTTCTGGCTCTCGAATTTACGAAGAATTTCGTATGCGGTTCCAAGAGTATCAAGTTAGGCCACGCCTGATCAAGGGAAAAATATGAAAGTTTACCTTTATGTAGGAGTCAGTGGGTATGGCAAAGCTGTAGAATAATTTAACACTAAGGCTTTTCCAGCCCTGTGACATAATTGTTTAAAAAAAAATTAATTTCCACGAATAACATATGATAACATCGTAGGGCGACTGAAGCAATCAAACAAATTTTGGAAGAGTAAGGAAGAAAAAGGGAGGGGAGAAGAAGGAGAGGGAAATGAAAGACCAGTAGTTGGATAACTGAGAAGTCAGGTGACTGCTGAGGCAGTGAATACAAAAGGCGGAGGGGGTAGGCGTGAGTGAAAGATGGCATAACAGGAAGACTAAAATCCCTTTACTAAGTACGTATTACCGTTTGCCTCTTGAGACGCTCCGCGACAACACTCTAAATCCGTGTGAAAAAGTTCTCTTTCAGTGAGGTTTAAAGTGCTTCGAGGCAGTATCAAGTAGCGCTGGCAGGACGATAGGTGCATGACGCATCATCATCCTGGGAACAATAAATAACAAGCAAGGAAAGCACTGCCAAACAATCCCAGAAAGAAGGCGTTTTTTTCCGATGACACATTCACCCTTAGCAAAGTAAATCGAGAATTAAGAAACATTAATTGGCCATATTGCTAAAACAATATGAATATATATTTAAACAACAAATAAAATTACGACAATTGAAAATATTTTGAAATTTTTTCTCTCGAAAATGGCCACAAGTACATAAAAATTTAAAATCATTCAGCGGGCCGCACGAAATCGTGAAAGTGGCCGCATACGGCCCGGCGGCCGCAGTTTGGACACCCATGATATAGTATAAGGATTAAGGCGACAATACATTCTCGAGGTTTAACAATGACATTGTCAGCAAGGCAAGATATTAAAAAGCTTAAAATTTTCAAATAAATATGATTTAATCGTAGAACTTGAGCGATTTTGTCATAGGCAAAATGTGACGATATGTCTAAGAAATATTATTTATTTTTCTTTAGAACGGTCTAGGTCAGAAGATCGAAGATCAATTCTTTCTAATTTTTATTTGTAAAAGAGTAAAAGCCTGTAAGTCGAATATTCGATTTTTACGTGTTATCTTATGGGCAGGGCCAGCGTGAGGCGGTACTAGGGCAGTTGCGTCCCGAACATTTGCGTCCCCCTGACATTTGCGTCCCTGGACATTTCGTCCCGAACAGTTGTTACCGGAAAACGATGTTTTGAGCTACCTTGAAGAAAAATTTGATGTAGCCTGGACATGACTTTCACCATAGGTTACAATTATTGGTATAAATCGAAACTGTATGATACCTAAGTTTTTTATTTCTCTTCGCATTTGCTATTTTTCCATCAAAACTCCACCTTTATTATGCATATTGAATATACATATATAAAATAAACCTCAAAAACGTAAGAAAGGAACCAAAATAAAATCCTACTGACATCTACTTCATTTGCTTCATGCAAAGCTAATACAAATTTAGTGAAACATAAGATATATATCTACCAGTCAAATAATCAGATCCTATAGGCACTATTACCAAAATCATAAATTGTACATCTTTTTCACGATAAAAATAAAATCTCATGTCATACAGCGGTAAAAACAACAAAATATGGTATAATTAAGAAACTAGAATCTCTCCTGAAAATTTGCCCAAGTCCACTCGCCGTAGAACAAACATTATATATTTTAATGCCCATTCGAAAAATGTGTTGCATGTAGTCGTATATGATTAAAGTAAGAATAATGAAGAAAATTTAAATATTTTATTAAACCACATCGTTGTATCTTTCTATTGCTGTCAACAAGCGTTTATTTACACATTTTTACCTATCGTGCACTTCAATACCACTCTCATAGTCAAGTTTCTTCTTTTGACAAGAACTTCTTCTTTCTTCAATGCGTTAATCAATTTTCAGATAGATGGATGATGACATGTGATTGAATTTTGAATGGCATTATGCCATTCCGCTAAACTATTATTAGATCTTGGTAAGTTGTGGATTGTCCTTTCATGAACATTCCAAGATTCAATGGCAAAATGAGGAGCAAGCCTTCTTCGATTTCCTCTCCTTCCCCTTTCCTGGCCTATGTACGTTGTTTTGAAGTAGGAGACAAACACAGCAGGTAAATCATCGTCGTCACTCATTTCTATAAAGCCTTCAATTACAACATCTACTGGAAGAAGGGCTAATTCAGAGAAGCAACGTATCTTCAGATTGAAATCTTCATCTTCCTTATACTGCTGTCTGAACCCAAGGTCAGAAATCTTTTGAATATTGATTTTATGAAATGGAAAAGGCATGAGTCCGTTTTTGCATTAGGAAATTTCTCCATGAAACTGATGCTTGCTCCCTTTTCAAAGTCTATCAACAATGACAGAGGATTGAGCTGAGGTCGAATCTGCAACAATCTACTGAAAAAACGATCATATGTATCCTTTGATTTATTGGGAAAAAGGGCAAAAACACGAGGAATGCTGAACGAACCATCTTGGACATGAAGACAATAGAGTTGATAGTAAATTTCTGGGCAGACTTTAAACGTTCCATCTCCTGCCCAATTTCTAATGCGGACCAAATCATCCAAATCCTGCTCAGTTGCAAATATTAGAATTTTTTGTTCGTCATCAATGCCACGGTCACTTGAAAGGAATATTTCACCTTTGGAGAGAGTAGAGTATTCCTTCGAAATTTCAAAGCCAAATCTCTGCTTTGGTATGGGAGGTGCTTGTTCTGCTTTTTGCCTCCAACGACGAATGTTCCTTCCAATCACAGATGTGGAAGGCATTTCTGCCATAGTATATTCATTAAGTTTTGATAAAGATGTTGCAATGAGATTTCTCGACGGTTTTGATGATGTTAATGCGTATCCTTTCAGATCAAACATTGCTTTCTGTACTCTAACTTGAGAATTAAAAGAACCATGAGTATGTTGATTGACCCGGTTTGTTATTTCATTATTCTTATCTGTATGAATTCTTGTTCCGCATGATCAAACTGCACATCTCCAATAAATTTTTGTACCATCTTCATTTCTCTTGTGATAATGATACTTATAATTTCCATCATCTACAAGTTTCTTTTTACCTCTGCTAGATTTCAAGAAATGTGGCATGGTTTCAATTTCTGAAAAATAAAAAACGAAGAGATATGTTATATTAAATACATTTTATATGTTTGACAACCAAAAGGAACGCAAATATAAAGACAATACAATTATAAACTAAAGGAGAAATTATGAGAAAATTATCAATAGGAATTGCAAATCAGTTGAAAAATAAATAAATAATTTAAATTTAATGGGTAAATTTTACATGAACTTCTTTTAAGCAAACTTGAAAAGGAATTAGAGAATATAATAAAATATGAACTATGAATATAAAATCATCTTTAAATAATTATGGAAGGGAAAGAACACTCACCAAATACGTATTAATAATTGTAGGCAGCAACTGAGTTGTTTAAAGTTAATCGATGTTGGAACACTTCACTTGGTGATGCTAGTTTCGACGTTACACGATCAATAAGCAAAGTCTCATAGAATTTCATCTTATATATACGAAAATAGGGAAAGTGAAGGGGAAGGAACAAAAGTAATTAGGTATGCATGTTACGCCTGAAAAATGTTTTTGGAACTATTAGAACAAAATCATTAGATGTCATTGGAGCCTACCCGAGTGAGGATCTATTCATACTAGAGAACTTATCTGATCGTCCACTGGAAAAAGGAGATGACTCAGTAACTGTATTTTAAGGAGATTTCAGACTGTTTTGTCAGTTGGGAAGTCGCTAACAGGGGAAACGGTAGATCCCAAGAACTCGTAAACACCTTTACTCGCGGCGAGGGTTCAGGTAGGTTAATAGCATCATTACAAGAGGGGATATATTTTAGATGTTTGCCAAAATGAATTCACAATTCGGATCCACAAGTGGGCTGGAATTATCAGTCAAAAGAGAAGTAAAAACAATGAATAAAAATTAGGAAATAGATCAAAGGTGAGAGAAAGGGAATGTTTGGGTAAAACCCAGAGGATAAATTTGCAACAATGGTAAACTAAGGAACTGGGGAGTAGGGAAATAAGGGTGCCGGAGGAAACGAGAAAAAAGTCTGCTATGATCGGGAATCGAACCCGGGTCTTCCACTTGCCGGGCGGATATTCTACCATTGAACTATCGTAGCAGATCATTTTTCTCGTTTCTGAACGCGGATTTTTTCTTGGTTGGGACGGAACTAGCCAAGCTAGTATCAAACTGCCCCAACGGATGTCCTCGAAGAGATACACCGAAGAAAACTCCTCCCTCTCAAATGGTGAGATTGCCAAGTAAGAAATTGGTGGAATAAAGTGATCCGAAGATCCTATGCAGACAGGCATAAGCTGTATAGTTGGGAATAATTTCAATTTCAATAATTTCAAAATTATTCCCAACTATACAGCTTATGCCTGTCTGCATAGGATCTTCGGATCACTTTATTCCACCAAAATTAACTCCATTTCTAATGGAAAACCAATTCAACTTACGAACATTCATTTTATAAACATATCATGTGACGTTTCGCTGTTAAATTGTTGATTTTGATTTAAAAACTAATTCATTTGATTAGATACATTTTAGTAGTAGTAGTAGTAGAGCGGTCGTAGTGAACGGACGTGCGTGCTAGACGCTCCGCAAAGGGAAAGTTCCCAAAGTGCTCCCCCGTGTTTTCACCATCGCCCGCCCACGACCACCGGCCACGACGTCCGCCCCACCCCGGACCATGAAGCTCCCTCCCCCGGTCTGGAAATTTCTTTTCCTTATTCTTCTTGCTGGTGATGTGCATCCCAACCCCGGTCCTGGTAACAGTGTCTATTATCAAAATGTCAGGAGCATTAAAAACAAGCTCTCGTCCGCCACCACAAACCTTGTGGAATTGTCCAAGTTCAGAGTAATAGCGCTGACGGAAACGTGGCTTAGTGACAGTGTCGGCGATAACGAATTAGCCCTTATGCCAACTCATGCCATTTTCCGCCGCGATCGCAGTTCTAGGGGAGGCGGAGTGCTATTGGCAATTCATTCCGCCCTCCAATCCAAACGCAGAAGTGACTTAGAGACGGATTGTGAAATTCTTTGGACCGAAGTTGTCATTTCCACTAACTCGCCCCGGAATAATTCTGCGGCATTTAACAACAAACTATTTATCGGATGTTTCTATCGCCCGCCCGACAGTAACATTTCGGTGATGGAGAGCTGTTTCCAATCGGTGATTCGTGTGCGGTCACTTTGTCCCAATGTTATTCTCCTCGGGGACTTTAATCTGTCTATTGGTTGGAACTCACATACTGACGGTTCCACCAAAAGTGTTCATGATGAATTCTTCCTGGACCATTTCATTAACGGTCTGGGTTTTTTTCAATGCAACTCCCACCCCACCCGAAACTTGGCAACGTTGGATCTTATCATTTCCTCAGTCCCCGTGCAGGCCATGATCCCCGGCAGAAACATTTTCGCCTCTGACCACCAGTCATTAGAATTTCTCCTACCCCCACCCTACCGATCCCCACCGCCGTTGCCCTCACCCCCTGTCCGAACCGTTAGAGCTTGGAACAAAGCTGACTGGCAGGTCATCAACCGTGCACTCTCCCTCCTTCCATGGGACCTCCTGGAGTGTGGGACTACGCAGGATAGCATCTCCCTTTTCTACGACATTCTCCACGGTGCCATTGGTGACCTCGTTCCCTCCCGCAAGATTTCCAAGAGACGACCCCTATGGATGTCCGAGGCGACCGCTGCAACCCTCCGTAACAAAGAAGCCGCTTGGAAACTAAGTAAGACCCACCCAAACCCCCGCACACGCTCGGAGTTTGCAAAAATTCGCAGCCGCTCGAGAACGCTCCTCAGACGTGACTATGCCAAATATGTGAAAACAATCACCGAAGATCTCAAAGACAATTCCAAGAGATTTTGGACTCTCATAAATGGCAGAAGAAAGTGTTCTCGTATCCCCCTTACTGTGAGCTCCGATTCCAAGTCATTCACGAACCACGAAAGGCCCACCGCTTTCAACGACCATTTCACTTCGAACTTTTCCACACCCTCTCTCTCATCCCCCTTACCACCCGTTGAGTCCATTTGCACTCACTCCCTCTCAACCATTTCCACCACCCGCAGTGAGGTCCTAAGCCTTCTTTCCTCCTTACCTTCAAATAAGGCCACAGGATCGGACGCCATCGGTTCCCTATTCCTCAAACGCACGGCCAACACTCTTCATCTCCCTATCACGAAAATATTTAACAGATGCTTCTCCGATGGATCTTACCCGACGGAGTGGAAAACAGCAAATGTCAACCCTATTCTAAAGTCCGGTTCTAAAAATTGCATTGATAATTACCGCCCCATATCTATTCTTCCTGTTCTTTCCATCCTCTTTGAACGCATTATTCACCGTCGCCTCCTGTCGTTTATCCTCCCTTACATTTCCCCCTATCAACATGGTTTCCTTCCCGGGAGCTCATGCCTCACCAACCTTTCCGTCATTCACTATCATATTACCAATGCTTTCGAACAATCTTCCCAACTCGACGTTTGTTACGTCGATTTTTCCAAAGCTTTTGACACCGTGGATCACATCCTATTAATTCACAAACTTACCAATCGTTACAATATCCATGGACCCCTTCTTAGTCTTCTCACCAGTTTTCTATCCAACAGATTTCAACGTGTTACAATCGACGGCGTTACTTCCCCTTCCCTTCCAGTTCCTTCCGGTATTCCACAAGGAAGTGTTCTTGGTCCCCTTCTTTTCTCTTTATATATTGATGATATTGTTGATTCCGTTCTTCCCCATTCCTGCAACATACTGTTATACGCCGACGATTGCAAGATATTTAAGCAAATAGACAACTCCAATGACAGTCACTTGCTTCAGCTTGCCCTCCATTCAATCTCTAATTGGAGCTCTGCATGGAAACTTAAAGTTAATCCCACCAAATCTAAATTTATACAGTTCACCCTTCGAACCAAACCCATCCCTTCAGTTTATTTATACTCCGCCCAACCCATACCCGAAGTTTCCTCACACAGTGACCTTGGAGTGCTCTTCGATTCCAAGCTCACCTTCACCTCACATATAAGAAAAATTTCATCCAAAGCCATGTCCCTTGTTGGCCTGTTGTACAGATTCACAGAAATCAACAACCTTCAGGCATTAAAATCAGTTTTTTCCGGTTGTGTCCTACCACTACTTGAATATTGCTCTCCTATATGGTCCACGGCATCTCCCACCAACCTTAAACTCCTAAATCGCCCTCTAAATTTCTTCCTAGCAATCGTGCGCCATCGAGTCCCCACTTACCGTAACTTGTCTCGCGAGGAATTGCTTTCAGTGATGGGTATTTCCTCCCTGCAATTGCGTCGGAAAACATCAGACCTAAAATTTCTCCATGGAATAATGAATGGTAAATACCGACCAAATGAACTTCTTACCTACTTCTCTCTTCACGTCCCCCCTCGTCCCACCCGCAATCCCAACCCCTTACACTTACCCAAATGCCGACTCTCCATCACCAAAAGATCTCTCTTCTATCGATTGCCCCAAACATTTAATTCCCTGGTTCGTTTGTTCCCTGTTATTGATATGTTTTCCCCCATCTCATCCTTTTCTGCACTAGTTGCCCGGTCACCCCCATAATTCTTATTGTCTAAACGCTTTTGAATATGTTTCTGTTTTTGCATTTTCCTGTTTGGAACAATTTAATATCTGTTCCACGATTGTTAATTTAATTTATTTTATTTGTTATTTTATGTTGTTATATTACGGATCCATTGTAAAAGGCCAAAATTTGGCTGTTTATGGACCTTTTTTAATTAAATAAATAAATAAATAAATAAATTTACAAAAGATGTTACAATGAAGTACCAAGCGGTACCAGGAAAATCCACTATTCCAATACGTTTGAACAAATTATCAACGGGTTTTTCTTTCTTATATATTATTAACCTGTATGGGGATTTAGGATAAGTTTAAATTAAATTTTCTGTAATTTAATTTTTTAATTTTTCAAATGATGTGACAAATAAAATTAACTGACATTGCTATGTCCTTTTAAACTTATTTCTTAGTAAACAGAACATAAAAAGTAAACAAATAAAATGACGCAGTATCTTCAAGGGGCTCGCAAGGACACATTATTATTGTCCGCTCAAATGAGGTGGTCATATTAACTGACAATTCTCATTGTTGAAAAGTTGCGTTTTTTGTATTAAAAATCTGATGTGGCCACCACTTGACTTTCTCCATACCTGTAATATTTCTAAAAATTCCAAATAGGTTAAATGATAATAAATATTTTAAGGAACTGTGAGAAAAATTTAACGACTTTACAAAGAAAATAAATAATCTCAAACCGTAGCCTTCTGATATTGGATATAGCCACTACGCTCCAACAATTAAGAAAATAAAAAAGAGCATTAATAAGGCGTAAGAGTAAAATGTTTACAATAGTCGCCGGTAGGTGGTGTGGTGGTGGCAGCTAAAAAATTACTTTTAAAAATATCTCTTAAAAAATTTCAAACAGAGGTCATATAAAATTAAATTTCCTACAACTTTTATTCCAGTACTTTTTTACAGTCATCAAATATTAAAGCAAACATTTCAAAAAATGGATGTGACAAGAGTAAACACCCACTTCCGATTGACCAATAACTCTTGTGGTTTTTACGAAAATATCAAATATAAAATTTCGCGTTGATTTGATTAATAGTTTTTGAGTTCGAGTGCCCACAAAATTCCAATCACACACAGACGGACATCATCGAGAAAATGGTCAAAACGTTTTCAGAGGACCTCAAAACGTGTATTTCCGTTGAAATCGATTTTTTCATGAAAACAACTATACTACGTATCTATTCCATTATGGTTTTGTTATATGTTCCATTAATAAACATTTATACCACCAGATTTCAAACAAAGTTTCTACTAAAAATTAATTTTAACAGTAACTATTTTTTATTAAAAACTACCATTGTTCTTAAAAGCGTCATTTTTTGCGCCACCAGTTATATATACATGCGTAAAATGGACCCGCCCCAGCTCACTACCGAACTAGGCCCCGCAGATAATCACGCCGGCCCTATTTATGGAACATGGCACCCCTCTCCACTTCCTCCCTCCCTACAAAAATCAAAATTCTGGTCCCGTGGAGCACATCCTCATGGCCCCATTACTGAGTGTACCAAGTTTGAAGTCTAAGTTTCTTGGTTTTCGAGAATTTACTGTGCACACAAACATTGCCTTTTATTAGTGCTTTTTGTCATTGGTGAAAAGCACTATTATCTTTGTGATGTCCGTCCGTCCGTACGCATATATCAGGGAAGAATTGAATGAACCGATTTCAACCACATTTGGTACATAAATTCTTCACATAAATTTATATCAAAATAGCACATATGGACCGGATAAACTCAGCAGGTGTGCCAAAATTGGAAAGTTAAACCTTTCGGTAATTATAAATTTGGAATGAATTGGTAAAACCGATTTCAACGAAATATTGTATGATGGAGGTGTACAACATAAAAAACAAAATCAATATTTTTTGTATAGATATAGAAAGCAGGGCTACCACAATACAATAAATTTAAAAAATTCCTTAATTTATGTTGAACTCTCCTCATCAATTTTAACCAAATATAATATTTATAGTGTACACATATATTAAAAACCATATTGGCATATTTAGACCGAAAAAGGTAAGCAGGGGTGCCACAATAACAAATTAAACTCTTTCAGAAATTAAGGATTTGGAATGAATTGGAAAAATAGATTTCAATTGAATTTTATATATAAGATTTGTCCAACATACCATAATAAAATCAAGATGTTTAAAGCGGAGCTGAGCTAAATAGGAGGGCTACCACAGCAAAAGTGAACTACTATTACTTTTACAAGTATTTCTAGAGAACTGACCTCATGGACTTTAACCAAGTATAGTATATATATATATATTTCACACAAATAAATAACCAAAATATCATATTTAAACCGGGTCGAATAAACAGAGCTACCACAATATTAAGGTTAGACTTTTCTGTAACTATGAATTTTCGTGTGTAGGGCGAGTATAGAATGACAAAACGAAAGGAATAGGTTTAGAACGGATCAAAAAAGCAGGGCTACCACAATATAAGGAAAAATAATGTGCTGATTTCAAATAAAATACATTAGTATACGATCATATTACGGCGAATTAGACGAAAATCACTTCTGTACCACGGGGAACCCGTGCACATACCTACTTGTTAATATAGATAAGTTAACACGTAAAATCAGCTTAGCAACGTGCAAGCTTTTATTCTTTTGCTCATAAAAATTAGAAATTTAGCGATTTCATATCATTGTTGAAATCGGGATCCCATTATTGTCTCAATTCTCATATGAGTAATATATACGTAAATATATTCCTTCCCTTCATATTGACGGGTTTTATACTGGTCTTCCCTGTAAATAATTTGCTTGGTTAT
The DNA here is from genome assembly GCA_028673005.1 of Tanypteryx hageni. Classification (NCBI taxonomy): domain Eukaryota; kingdom Metazoa; phylum Arthropoda; class Insecta; order Odonata; family Petaluridae; genus Tanypteryx; species Tanypteryx hageni. The sequence continues at coordinate 223,293,141 of CM054113.1, forward strand.
GTGTCAGCTGTAATGGTCGACTGTGGCACCGCTCTTAAGGAGCCGTTATAAAAGAACGGGAGAATCAAGAACTATTTATGACTGACTGTAATACTAATTTCAACAAAATTTCCGAGTGGATTATTGAAATTTGGTAGGAGCAAGCTTTCATTATTTTACTCATAAAAATCTGATGTGGCAACCACATGACTTTCTCCATACCTGTAATGTTTCTAAAAATTCCGAATAGGTTAAATTATAATTAATATTTTAAGGAAATGCGAGTAAAATTTAAAGACTTTACAAAGAACAGAAATAAACTGAAACCGTAGCCTTCTGATATTGGATATAGCCAGGAAACTCAAACAATTAAGAAAATAAAAAGGAGCGTTACTAACTGTAAGGCTAACTAAAGGTAAAGTGTTTACAATAGTCTCCGGTAGGTATTGTAGTGGTGGAAACCAGGGCTGTGGAGTCGGTACCCAAAACCTTCGACTCCGACTCCAGCCTTAATATATGAGGAATATTAATTGTATCTAGGATGTAATAGTACATAACAATGAGGACAATTCATCATAATGTCATCAGGTATTTTTTACAGTAGTGTCTATTTTATCCTTCCTTTTTAATGAAATTACAAGCATTTAATGAAAATAACACAATACTTATATACTTAAGACTAGACAATTCCAAAACAGCTGTAAAAGAAAGGCATAGCTTGTCTTACAACAACAGAAGTCCTATATGTATTATCCAATGTTTGATATGTTATAAGCATGAACAAAGATACATTTAACACCAAAAAACTGAAACAAGACAAGTGAACAGAGTAAAACATCTAAAAGGCAAGACAAAAACAACAATTATGACTAATAATGACTGCAAATTACATTTTGTCCAAAGGTGTCAAAAAAAATTAATGCCATTGTATCTGGCTATGATAGTTGAATAAATTATGATTGATTTTATTAAAAGAAATTAAATACATAACATATTATAAAAGTTTATAGCTGCAAAATTTATTGATGAAAAATTGTAGCTGAAGTTCAGCCGCAAGTTGTTTAAAAAATTACCAACAGATCCTTAGAAACAGAATTGCTTCTGCCAGATCCTCCTTCATCGAAGCCCTTAAATCTGATTTGATTATTTTTAGTGCAGAAAACAGTCTCTCAACACTGACTTGAGTAGGTGGCATAGCTGTTACAGTCATGGCGGCATCTCTTATGATCTTTGGATATGCAGGAATGACTTCTTCTATTGTCAGTCTGGATGAGCGCTCATATTTTTTCACTTCTTTTAAGCCACTTAAAAAATCTTGCTTAAATTTCATTAACTTAACATCAATAGGTTGCTCCTGAATGCTTAAATGGCGACGCTTTGCTTTGATCTTTCCTTTCTGTCTGTTTCAAATCTAATTTTTCATAATTTTAAGAGGAAGATTGGGAGAAAGACATCACTTCTATCTTTATCCTGCAGTTCAGTATTTTTGGGAAGTAGGTCTTTCATATGAATTGCTACCTCAAGAAGTGCCCCTCTTCCTTTAGCAATTAATTCATCAGTCAACAAAATTCGGTTCATTGGATCTATGTAAACAGCAGCTAACAAGATTTTGTTCTCCAGTAGCAGGCCTTCTCTTTTCTTCATTGAGGATACAATTCCATCAGCAATTAATCCTCCAGTTTGGGACAGGTGAAATATTAAAGTTTTCCACTCCCACAAGAATGTACCAGGAGTTAAATCCTCAGCTTGTAACTTCTTGTGACAGTAAAAGGGAGAGTAAGCACATCTTCTAACTGTGTCCATTGGCTTTCAGTTAATGAAATGTTTGGATTATCCATATCTTCAAGGAAAGGTTTTAGATCAAGCAAATGTTTGATCATCATATAAGTGCTTCCCCAATGTGTAGGTTGATCTAAAATGGCTCCCATTCCTGCACGTCTCTGCAGAATAGCATGTATTTTAGGTGTCCTAGCTGCAGTGGCTACTTGCCTCAACTTGTGAATCAGAGTAGCTGCATGGGAATCTTTCAAACCATCTCTTATTGCAAGTTGTAGTGTATGCACAGCACAACGCATATGTTGGATTAAAACAGATTAGAAGCTTCTTCAACAATATTATCTAACACTTCATCGCTTTCTTCTGTTTGTGCTCTTTGAGAATCAGTTTCAGGAATGTCTTCTTCATAAACTCGATTCATTTTTTCAATTAAGCTAAGCATATTAGAAGCATTATCTGTTATAATACATAGAATCTGCTCTTTTTTAATTTTAAAATCTTGTAAAACTTCCTCCACTAGCTTCTGAAGATATTGACTGGTGTTATGCGCCTTAGTATTCTTTGCTCCCAATGTTCTTGTCACCATTGTTTTTTTATCATCAACAATTCTAACATTTATAGCAAAAATGTAACTCTATGACGAGTGCATGCATCCATTTTAATAAATAAAAACCGTCCATTTAGAGTTCTTTGAAGTTCTTCCTTTTTACTTTTGGCTTCCTCAATCACCATTCTTCTGATACTTTCTCTTTCCAGAGATACTCCTAGTTTCCGAGCCATTTCTCCATATAGTCCTAGAAAGCCTGGTTGCGAAAACAAAGACTATTTCTTACCACCATTTCGATGATATGCTCCTTAAACTTCCCTGCGGTTATTGTTACGGTGACTTTATCGGTATGAAAAAATCTTGTTAATCTTGCTTGTTCTTCAGTAGATTTTTGAGCCTTCTGTTGGATTACTGAAGAAGTTGGAGTGGCTCTATTTCTATCTTTCTCAATAATAATTTCATATATTTTGGAATAAAAGCGCTCCGTCTTTTTAAATTTGATGCTCTTATAGATGAATTTCTATTAGAGCCAGTGAAGGCACTAATTTTGTGTTCACACTGTGTTTCGACATCACCATCTTTAGTCATACACTGACACACGAAATGTTTTTCATCTGTACTAATAGTGAAATATTAAAAAATTGCTGATTTTGTTGGAACTCTCTTTGACATTGGGGTTGTTAAAACTTTTTCACTTAAAAATTTATGAAGAACTTACGTTACTAACAAGTATCTATCATTTCAGAAGTAAATAACACAAAAAGGATACTTTTTCCGCCTTTTGATTACAAACAAGAAGCAAAAGAATATTTACATAACGATGATCACCTATGTTTTCTATGTAAAATAGTTAAATCGTATTATTTAGGATAGCATTCACTTGATATAGTGAACAAATAAATGAAAGTCGGTGCATTAAAGTTAAGCCTAATGATAGACTTAAATAACAAATTTCAAGTCTAAATTAATTATAATGCAAAACTCAATAAAAAGAGAAATTATCGCTGATGTTTCATACATAAAGTTTTTCAAATTTAATTGATTTAAAATAAGAATTTGGTAATTTATTACGCGGGGTGCTGTTCAAATGAAACAAGATCGTGCCCCTTGCAATAGGTGAGCCTGAAGTGGCTGGAAGTTAGTAATGTAGCCTAGCAGGACTTGGTGGCTGGCGAGGTGTTCAGTTTGTGTAGAACCGGAGTAGTGGAGTCAGAGTCATTACATTTTCTCCGACTCCAGGAGCACCAAAGTTGCTTCCGACTCCGACTCAACGGCTCTCACTCCGACTCCACAGCTCTGGTGGCAACTAAAAAATATATATTTTAAAATATCTCTTAAACAATGCATTATATTGGAAAATATTCCGAACAAACTTTGTAGAAAATAAAAATTTCTACAACTTTTATTCCAGTACTTTTTTACATTAATCAAATATTAAAGCAAATATAAAAAAATCTGATGTGACCACCACATGACTTTCTCCATATCTGTAATATTTCTAAAAATTCCAAATAGGTTACATAATAATAAATATTTTAGACTTTACAAAGAACAGAAATAAACTGAAACTATAGCCATCTGATATTGGATATAGCCACAAAGCTCCAAGAATTAAGAAAATAAAATGGAGCGTTACTAAGACATAAATAAGCGTCAATTGTTAGCAATAGTCGTCGGTAGGTGGCTTGGTGGTGGCAGCTAAAATATAAGATATCCCGTTCCCGTCCCGTTCCCGTTACCGTCCCCGCCCCGTTCCCACCCCGTTTTCGCCCCGTTCCCGTCCCCTCCCGTTCCCGTCCCTCTCCCCTGCCGTACCCTTTCCGATTATGTGTGAGTGGGTCTTTAGGGAGAGTATAATATTCAAGAAAGATTTTAGGATTTCCCGGCGAATCATCACGGTGAACTCTTCTCGGGTTTCCAGCAGGGTTATTACGGAGTTCTCATCCGATGTTTCGGCGACTATCTCCGTCGCCATCTTCAGGGACCCTGAGTGCCGTGGAGTTTTCTGGTCTGGTTTATATACCTGCCGGGAGATGGCAGTTGGTCGTTGATTGGCTGTCGTGTGGTATGGTGCTATAAACTTGGCGCTCGTTGGCTAATTGAGCTATCATTGGGTTCCACGCCTTGCTGAGAAGGAACCCGGTGTCTCGGTTGATGTTGTTGCGGTTCAACTGGATTTCAATAGCTTCCTTCACCAAGCGATCCCAATAGCCATTCCCCCTGGAAATTAGTTTTGTTTCTGTGAATTGTATGCGGTGGTCCAAGGTCAGGCTGTGTTTACCCACCGCGGGCTTTTCCGGGTAGTTCAATAGGTGGTATGCTAGCGTGTTTAGGAAAACTGAAAATGTTGAGACTTTAGTGCAGATGGTTACAAAGGATAGAGCGTCGGAAACGGAATTAAATAAATACACTGGATTGACGCAAGAGCCAAAACACATTAAGATTCGGGATGGGGAAATTAAAAAAAAAGTGGCGAGGTTAAAAGATCGCAAATCTAGGGGACCAGATGATATAGCGGGAGAGGCATTAAAGTTGGGTTCTAGGGAAATAGTACCGTATCTGCGATTATTATTTACTGTCACTTTAAATAACGATAGTTTACCGACGGACTGGAAGAAGGTGATAGTAATACCTATTTATAAGGGAGGGAACAAAACCAACGTTGAAAGTTACAGGTCTGTTAGTCTAACATCAGTAGTTTGCAAGCTGATGGAAAAAATAATAGCTGACTACTTGCGCAACTTTTGGGAAGTAAATAATTGGCTATGTAAAAATCAGCATGGGTTTAGAAAAGGCTACTCTTGTGATACTCAGTTACTAGGACTAGTTCAGGACATTGCAGACACAATTGATAAAGGGGAAGAGGTGGATGGGATTGTAATAGATTTTGCAAAAGCATTTGATACTGTCTCTCATGACATTCTTCTAGCTAAATTATGTAAGTTAAGCATAGATAAGAGAGTGATCTCATGGGTTAAAAATTTCCTTATTGGTAGTGCTCAAAGGGTTAGAATAGGTACACGTTTGTCAGATTTTGTGAATATCACATCAGGGGTGCCCCAAGGAAGCGTTTTAGGTCCGTTACTATTTCTTATTTATGTTAACGACCTTCCGAATAACATTAATTCAAGGATTCGTCTATTTGCAGATGATTGTATTATATATAGGCAAATAAATAGTGAGGAAGACCGGGAAATTTTACAAGAGGATATCGAAAAGATAGAAGCTTGAATTAGGATAAACAAAATGAGCGTAAATATTAACAAAAGCAAACACGTTACGTTCTCGTACAAAAGACTAATAAGTGAGCGCAGATACAACCTACACGGCGAAATGGTACCAAAATATGATTGCTGCAAGTATTTAGGCGTCCACGTAGCAAAAGATCTAGGATGGGATAGGCATATTGACAGTATTATAGGAAAAGCATATAAAAACCTACATTATGTTATGCGTAATCTTATAGGAAGTAGTAGGGCTGCGAAGGAAAATGCGTACAAAACTATAGTCAGACCAATATTAGAATACGCGACGAATGTATGGGATCCGCATGGGATAGGTCAAAAAAGGAAAATAGAGAAAGTCCAGAGGAAAGCTGCGAGATATGTGCTAGGTAGGTTTATAAAGGAAGACAGCCTCACAGAAATGTTGGAAATTATGGATTGGGAATCTTTCGAAAATAAGAGACGAATTAACAGATTAGGGGGACTGTACCAGGCATACAGCAATAATGAAGCATGGGAAGACTTAAGAAGTAGAATGCAGGTGCCGAATTTTTTAGGGAAAATAGCTATGAATTTCAAATTAAACTTAGGCCGCAGAAAACAAATACAGCAAAGTATTCGTTTCTAAACAGGGGAATCAGCGAGTGGAACAAGTTACCTGAAGTGCTCTTCAAGCCCTTACCTAGGGACGCGAAACATTTTAAACGTAGAGTTAGTTCATATATGCATGGTAAAAATAAGACGAACTGTGACTAGGAATATTAGTAATCTATGTAACTGTACCTAAGTGCAGGAAAAGTAGGGGATTGCTTGGAAGGGTGAAGTACGGTGGGGACTTCGTGGGCCCCGTGACCGCTACGGTAGCCGTGAAGGCCTTCCATGAACCTACGAAAATCCGCACTCTAGGCACTGATTGTAGTTAGTTTGAAATTGTATATTGTTAAATATTTGTTAATATATTTTAATATTTCTAATTTAATTTATGAGGACTTTATTTGTAAAATTGGAATTTAAGAATTATATACGGTTTTCCTTGCCATCTGTCCGGCTGGCCAAATTGCAATGTTTTTAAAATAAATAAATAAATAAATAACCAGACCCACCTTCTCACCCGCTCGACCTATCCTATTCGTTTAGGCGATAAGACTAACCCCTCCCAGAATGATCCGCTCACCGCCCACCCAGAGGGACGCAGCTCCAATGAACGAAGCAGTCACCTCCACCCAAAGAGCGGATAGAATACCGATCCCGTCTAGTATAAGTGCGGTTCTCTTCCAAAGAGAAAACAATAGGGGACTCCAGACTAAAGGACAGGATGACGCGGCGCCAGCAAAGGCCAATGAGGACAATGAAAATGAAGTAGTCCTTGAACCCGTCAGCAATTTAAATAAGGACGACACTGCCATCTTCACAACAGTGGAGAGGGCCAAGAAAAGAAGACGATATGAGCCAATAGTCTTCAAACCTAAGACACCAAAAACAAGAAACAGGTTTGATCCATTAGTTGACGCTCCGGGAGATAATCCCAGGACAAGTAACAAGGAAAAGAGACCACCGGTCATAGTAATTTACGACATCCTAAACTACGCAGCGTTCGTGAAGGCAATCAGACAAAAAACTGGGAATAATGACTTCACAATTATAAAGACAAAAGACGGGTCAAGACTACTACTGACCACCAAGGCCGAGTACGACACCATCAAGTAATATTTAATGGAGGCTGGCGTCCAGATGCATACCTGGGCAGGAAAGGCGAACATGACTGTCACGTACCTGATCAAGGGATCGGATGAGGGGATGGACCTGGGTTTCATCAAAGACGAACTCACCGAAGTAGTAGTCCCGTGCGTTGCAGTGCGTGAACTGGCAACTACGAGAAGGGATTTGTACGTCGCGACCATAGACAAAAACGAGGGCATCAGAATCACTAATATGGCAGGAGTTAACAAAATATGCAGCCACAGAGTGATTCTGGATCCATACAAGTACCAGCGACCGCAGATGTGCTTCATATGCAATAGGTATGGACACGGGTCCCGGAATTGCACTGCATCACCAAGATGCTACAAGTGCGCCGGGGCCCACGAAGGCAAAGACTGCCAAAATGAAATGATAAAAACAAAGGCAAAATGCTGCAACTGCGGTGGGGAGCATGTCTCCTTTTCTCGTAGGTCCCCTGTTCACATGAAACACGAAAAAGCACTGAAGACAAAAGAAAAGAAAAATGACAAAACGCGCAAACCGATCCAGTCTGGACTCTTCCAGAAAAAACTGACAAAGGGATCGAGGTAAATGAATTCCCGCCGCTACCAGAAAATGAAACCAAAGAACAGCCCAAAAGGGAGGACAATGTTTCTAATAATAACGACTCAGACATAAAAATTTAGTTGCAACTATGGCCCAATTTACGGCCACAATACAACAAAAAATGACGGTCATGTTGACGCTTATTCCGACCCTAGTAGCCGCCATAACAGCGCAAAACGGGAATGGACGCTAGGGTCACACAAGCGACTGCGATCATCATGGTCCATTAGAACGCAAATGGGGCCGTAAGAAATAAGACGCCGGAACTCATTGAGTTCCTAAGGAAGCTCTCAGTTACTATGATTTTATTACAAGAGACGCACTTTCAACCTAATGAGGATTGGGCTGTTCCTGGCTTCAAGATATTTAGGAGGGACCGATAAAGCAAGACTCGAGGGGGTGAAGTGGAGATTCTTGTCCGTGAAGGGATTGCATGCGCAATAATTGATGACAGAAGCTCTGGCTCAATAGAAACGGTGGGGGTCAGAGCTGATACTAACATGGGAACGATAACTTTCATAAGCATATACATCCCACCAGAAAAAGAACTGTGGATGCAAGACCTAAACGGGTTCCTTGGCATGGACGATGGAGTGATAATTGCGGGTGATTTCAAAGCGACGCATTGGGCGTGGAACTGCAGCAAAGACAGCAGGCGTGGAACTCTTTTAAAGACATGGGTACGAGACAACCAATTTAGGGTAGTGGCTCCGGTAGTAATGACGCGACCAAGATCAAGGAACACAGGAAGTGTCCTTGATTTTGCACTGGCCAAGAACTTAGATCGACGGACAGTGTCAAAAACGATCCCGGAGCTGACAAGTGACCACTACCCGGTAGTTCTGAGGATCGGGACACAAGAAATATTTTATCGACAGGACAACCACCGCATGTGCTATGGACTTGCGGATTGAGCTAATTTCAGGAAGATAATTACGGAGACACTACCAAGCGATGTGCTCACGATATCCACCAGGGAGGGAATAGACGAGGTCGCAGAATTGTTGGGGAACGCCATCACTAACGCAGCAAAAAAAGCAATTCCGTGCAGGGCAACGAAAGCCAAAGAAAACCTGTAGATCCCTGACGAAATTAAATGTCTCATGAAAAAAAGGAACTGGGTGAGGAGACAGTACCACCAATTCGGCACTGCCGAGCAAAAAAGAGATATCCGGGAACTGAACAGAGAGGTCAGAGATCAACTGAGGTGCCTGCGGAGATACCGATTGTCGATCCGACTGGCAGCACGCGACACAAAAGATAACACTATATGGAAGTACACGCGTTTCCTAACTAATTCTGCCCGGAGTGACCCCCCGGTGGAAAGCCCAGGAGGCAAACTCACCACGCCTGCTGACAAAGCAGAATATCTTGCGGCTCATCTAGAGCAGATTTTCACGCCCAATGATGCGACGGAATACACCCCGGATATCAAAATAGACGAAGTCGAGTCCATGCTAAGGGAACAACATAACGGGAATCAAGCCACTCCAGTGTTCTCCACCAAAGAATTGTCAGAGATAATTTCACGACTATCAAAAGGGAAAGCGACAGGGAGAGTCAAAATACCCTATGAACTAAACAAACGACTGCCAATCACTGCAGGAGAATACCTTATCTCGATTCTCAATGCAGCTGTAAGAATAAAGCATTATCCAACCGGCTGGAAGCATACAGACATCATATGCATACTCAGGGTAGGAAGGAGGGTATTGAAGGACTCTGATTTTAGACCGATATCCCTCCTATCATGCCTTGGGAAGTTGTGCGAAAAGATGATCTATCCTCATATCTTGACACGCGCGGAAGGGCATGGTGTGATATCTCAAAATCAATTCGGATTTAAGGCAGGACACTCCACAACACACCAGCAGCAGAGGGCTGTAGATTTTATTACGGACGATTTCAACAGGAACAATGTTTCAGTTGGAGTAGCATTTGATATAAGTAAAGCACTTGAAAAAGTATGGCATTTAGGCCTACTGCAAAAACTATTGCTAGCAAAATTTCCCTCTTGGCAGGTGAAATTTATAAAATCTTATATTGATGACAGGCCATTCACGGTGAAATGGAATGGTGCCGAAAGCTCAATGAGGAAGATAGCAGCTGGTGTCCCACAAGGTAGTGTCCTAGGGCCATTATTATTTTCCATATACACAGGTGACATTCCGACAAGCGAGGGGGGTTGGAACTCCATCATTGCTCTATACGCGGACGACTGCGCGATAATGACGAGAAGCTTCCAGCCGGAAACGGCTGTCCGTTATGCCCTGAGGCTTACCGAAAAACTTATCAAATATTACAAACAATGGAGAATCGAGATAAAACCCCAAAAGACGCAAGCGATCCTCTTCCAAAGAAAGGATACCGAAATGCCGAGACATCTTTCAATTGAAGGTGTGGAAATTCCCTGGGCGAAACATATTAAATATCTAGGTGTAACCATGGTAGAGAAACTTAAGTTTGACAAACACGTAAAGAGAGTAAACCTAGCGGCAGCCGGAAAAAGAGCCAGACTCTTCCCAATTTATAACTACATTGACGTGTCCAGGGAATTGAAAACCCACCTCTACAAAGCAATGATAAGACCGACACTTATGTACGCTGCACCAGTATGGACTGGACTCATGATGCAGAAGTTCTGGAAAATATTTGAGATCGCGGAGAGAAATGTTTTAAGACGAATAAGCAGGACATGGGGTCGGAAATAGACATTCATGATATGCTGAAGACAACACCGATTAGGGAAGTCGCCAAAGATTTGGCCACTAAATATAAACTGGCACTGTAGTAACCCATTTATTTTACATTACGACGTTGAGTAGAGCAACTCTGGAAGGCAACTCAGAAAAACATATACCACGGGAGGGTATGAACCACAGAACGGCACTCCCTGAAGATGACGACGGAGATAGTCGCCGAAACGTCGGATGAGAACTCCGTAATAACCCGGCTGAAAACCCGAGAAAATTTAACCATATAATCACATTGTATATTAATTTTGTAGTCTATCTGCTCGTGTGTGCATATGCCTCCTTAGTGTATAAATGACCTGCAGACGACAGAACAAGAACCACCTACGACTTCACGTGGTCGATGCGGAGACTGCGTAGGCAGGAACAAGAAGAAGTAGGTATTTTTAAAAAAGTGCAAGAAGTTCATCTGCTCGGAATATGTTAATACAGTTATCAAAATATCTAAGATTAATCCTGTAATTTCCACTGATAATTAAATATAAAAGTGTATTGTCGTATTTATTCACGATTATTTAGGAATTTCACATAAATATAACGAGGGGTCTGTCAGGCCCTCTGCGTGCACTGGGGGGAGAAAAATAGGCAAGTGCACTGAAGGGTTGATAAGTGAGAATCTTATACTTGGCAAATGAGTTGATATGATGTGAAATCAATAGCAAAAATCTGAAAACCTTGAAATGTGGAACAGTTGTCAAGAAATTAAATTTTAAAAGAAAATATTTCTCATAAGAATACATTGGGTCGCCATTTATATTCATAACATTTATTTTTAAATTAGTTGGGCAGTTGTACGGTCGAAAGAACTAAGAATGTTTTTCTCAAAGAGAGAATCTGCAAATGTCTCATCCTTCGGTGGGAGTATGGTGCTTTTAAGATTCTAGGAGATCGCTCTTTTTGCCCTATACGTCGATTATCTCCTTTTTTATAACTCCTTCGCTTCCTTCCAGAGGAGATGTTCTTCAAGTTTTAACCGAGGCATATTTCGGTTTCGCTAAGGCTTATTCGAGGGCATTGTGCGCCTTTTCTCTCATTCTATTCGTCGTTTTCTTAATTCCTTTTCCACATCTCCCTTGTTTTATCTTTCCTTTCCTTATCTCCTGTCGTCCCTTTTCACATCTCGCTCATTCTCTTTCGGAAAGCTTACCTTTTTAAAAAATGAAATAGGCATTGAAATTTTGAAGTGTAAATTTCGCCGTCCAATCAAAGCCCTTAGTTTACGGGCCAACTACTCTGTTAGCAGGGAGCCTACCAGAACATCGAACCAATCACGAAGATGCAACCTCTGAAGTATGCGTTGTATGTAGCCCTTTAAATTCGATTATCTATGAGAGAGTAGGTCACTTGCTTCCAAACTGGCAGCTTACTAAATCAATCAACAGACTTTGCAAGGCACCTCCGATGGGATTTGAGTGAAAAAAGACCTTTTTCTCTATCGCTACATTCCTTGCAAGTATGGTTTTTAGACTATGTTAATTGCTTTGTTTGCATTTTTACTTTCTCCATATACGAAGTATAGTTTTCATGAAAAATATCGAATTCGAGATTTCAACGGAAATACATGTTTTAATTTCTCCTGAACACGTTTTGACTATTTTCTCGATGATGTCTGTGGGTGTGTCTGGGTGTCTGTGACCAGATTTTTATGGGTGCTCTAACTCAAACTATTAAACAGGTCAACGCGAAATTTTATATTTTACATTTCTGTTAGAGGCACAAGAACTGATTATTGTTTGGTAAAAATCGGTGCACCAGAAGTGGAGGTTTACTCTTGTCACTTATCCGTTTAAAAAATATATTTGCTTTAATATTTGGTAAAAGTAAAAAAGTATAGGAATAAAGGTCATTGGAAATTTAATTTTTCTACGACCTTTGTTCGAAACATTTTTCCATATAATGCATTGTTTAAGAGATATTTTAAAAACTAATTTTTTAGCTGCCACCACCACATCACCTACCGGCAACTACTGTAAACACTTTACGCTTAGTTGCGTCTTGGTAACGCTTCTGTTTATTTTCTTAAGCCTGCACAGGTCGCGCGGCGTCTGTGAGACGCCATCGAAGTTTTAATTTATTAGTGTAAGCTAGCCTATACTCCAAGGTCATAGAAGCGCTATCTACCTTTAAAGAAATATAAGCTCTCGTAGCTAATACCAATAGTCGCTTTTGTTCGCTTGTAAGAAGAGTATAACTTTTAGCTTCACTCTTCCGGCGCATCTCAGACGCCACGCGACTTTTCTCGTCACTAATAGGTAAATTATTTTACTCAACGTTTATTGTTGTAATTTTTATTATTCGTGCAATTATGCTATAATTTTATTACTAGATATTTTGTAATGGATAAACGAAATTTTAGACCTCACTGTTGATAACGATGTGCATTTATTGCATCAGTGGCTTGACGAAGGAGGTGAAGAAAATTCAGAGGGGGAAGAATTCAGTGATCAAGCAAGCTAAATAAGTACGGCATAAAAATATATACTTTGGTGGATGCTTGAATGTGCTATACTGATAATCTTGAAATGTAGGCTGGTAAACATCCTGGAGGTCCATTTGAAATAAGCAATACATCCTGCGATGTCAAACCTCTCAGCTACATAATTTCAGGGACAGGAGAGAATATCATTACTGGTTCACAAGTTTAGCGCTCGCGGATGATTTACTGAAAAACAAACTCACTCTCGTTGGAACTATCAGGAAACATAAAAGGGAGATTCCTGGATATTTCATAGAAACGAGATCTCGAGATGTAGGATCGAGTGTTTGACTTCCAGGATAACTGCACCCTGCACCATACGCCCCGTAAAAGAATAAAAACGTGTTGCTTATTTCGGCGATGCATGGCGAGAGTATAGATTCTTCAACAGGAGACAAAAGAAAGCCAGACATTATTACATTTTACAACGCTACAAAATTATGTGTTGATACAGTCGATCAACTCTGCAGCACTTACGACGTTGCAAAGGAAACGAACAGATGGCCGATGGTCGTGCTATACAGAATGCTGAATGTGGCTGGGATAAATTCCCAAATTATCTATCGTAGAAACAATCAAACCAATGGCAATATGAGACGTCATTTTAAAAATAATATTGGCCCCTGAACTGACGGAAGACTTTCTACGTATTCGTTCACAGTGAACTCAAACGGGATATTCAATGTATTTTCCTGGAACTCCTGAACGTGCAACACCTGTAGAAGAAAGTACTGCCCCAAAAAGGCAAATATGTTATAAATGTATGCGATCAAAGAACAGGTAAAATCATTTCTTGCAGCATGCACAACAAATTTGTTTTGATTCCTAAATTTGCTATATCAAAATTTGATCTTTTATTTTTTATATGTTTGCTGCCTAATGTATTATATTAACATTATTGTTTTTCGACAATATATTAAAGTGATTTGATGTTAAATATCTTTTATTTTGGATTACTAATCGCTACATACCTTAATTCTATTGTAACATCGTAAAAATAAAGTAACATATTTTCATGATATTATTTAATTATCATTATTAATGCAAGAAATTAATCCCTATAAAATTATAATTATAAACAAAATAGAGTAAGTGCTAACGGAAGAAATCGATAAAATCTAAATGGAGCCTGTGAGACGCCATGCGACCGTTTCCGTAACATGTCGGCATGCGACCTGTGCAGGGTTAATTGTTGAAGCCTTCTGGCTATATCTAATATCAGAAGGTTACGGTTGAGTTTATTTCTGTTCTTTGTAGTTTTCGCAGTTCTTTGACATATTTATTATCATTTAACCTATATGGAATTTTTAGAAATACAGGCATGGAAAAAGTCATGCGGTGGCCACATCAGATATTTTAGCTTTGTGGTTTGTTTTGAAATATTTGTTCCTTCCGATTGCCACATATCGTAGCGAGTTAAATTTACGAATTTGTAACACTGCGTTTCTTGGAATAATTAAACGAATGAAATGAAATGTTGTAATACTTTTAGTCGGGTTCAAAGTAACTCTCCGATTTTTATAAATGAAAATGAATAAAAGACATTCATCTATGCGTTCTCGTAGCTCCACGTATATTTCCAGTATAAAAGCGACGAATTATACAACACACACGAACGCAAAAAAAATGTGCTGCGACTTTCATTAGGATCATAATAGATGAATAATTAACGAATGGCGTTTGAAAGACTGACGTGATGAAAGAGAAAACTGTTCTTTTAAATTTCATAGTTCTTCCCATTTCTTTCTTTCCCTCCTCTACTTTCTTCCTTTCTTATCGCATCATCTCATTCATTCCACTGTTTATTCTCGTTTCTCTATCTCTCATTTCTCCTGTTCTATGCTGTTCATTTACTCACCATTTTCTGCTCGACTTATTCCACTGCTGATGCTCTTAGACCGAAATCACTCAAACGCGTGGCTGCCTTCAATTGTCTTCATTACGTTTTCCGTCTGAAATATTTTGCCTTTCTCATACTTCGTTCCGAGGATAAAAACAAACGAGATGGGGCCGTGGAGCAGAGGGAGAAGAAGCCTTTGGGAGATTAAAAAAAAACAGGAGATTGAATATAGGCTCCTGAGAAGCTCATAATAATCAGGAGACTGTGAGGAAGCCTCTATTCCCCCTCCCTTCCCCTCCCTTCCCCTCCCTTCCCCTCCCTTCCCCTCCCTTCCCCTCCCTTCCCCTCCCTTCCCCTCCCTTCCCCTCCCTTCCCCTACCTTACCCTACCTTCCCATCCGTTCCCCTCCCTCATCCCTCTATTATCTGTCACTGCACTCCCTCTTGCCTTCACGCTATCCTTCGTTTTAATTGGCACTCCACGCCGAGAGAAGGGGGGAAAGAAATACAGCTTTAATTAGTCGGCGGAACAGTGATCGAGGAATGATTTCGAATTAAAGACTTGTAACCGTTGAAAAAAGATCACTTTTCAGAATTCCGCGAGGATTTCTTGCGTAATTCGTTTCATATCTCTCTCTCTCTCTTTCGAGATAGCTCCTTAAGAGGATGTGGGACATAACGAATATGCAGTCATATGTTATATATATGTATATATGTGTGTGTGTGTATACACACACAAAAGTAGTTGGTGCTTGCAATTCATCTCTCCATGAGAGACCATTAATAATTTAGAGAGAGATTTCATTATTAGAAATATTTTTTTAATTAAAAATATTTCGTCTACATTGATTATCGTATTTACCTTATATAAAGATATTAAATTAAAACAATTCCTAAAATTTAAAATTTTACTTAATCCATTGTGAGGTACTAATTCCACACATTTCTGTCAAATTTTGAAGTTGTAGCACATCTAGAAGTGAAATAACATTTATTTAACTGTTTAAATTTTTAAATTTTTTAACGGTCGCAATAATAAGTTTATGATGATTTTTAAATGTTTGTATGCTCAAATGCACTATGCTCTATATATCTTTAAAATTTCAGCTTCCTAGGCTGCACCATAGTACCTAAACATTTATCTATTTGTTTAAAATTTAAGAATTCTTTGCAACCAAACAAATTAAAATATCAAAATTTGTATAGTCCCTATTTCGATTTTTTACAAATTCTACTTCTAAAAAAATTTCAGCTCCGTAGCAAAGTCGGAAATACATAAACCTTGAAATTTTTTTAAACAATTGCGAATTTTTAGCGGCCGCATTATTGCACTTTTTCGTTTTTTCTAGTCGGTTTTGTACAAAATACTACCTAAGAAAAAAATTTCGAATCTCCAGCTCATCTGGAAGTGCCTAAACATTAGTATCCTCCTATATGTTATATATATGTTATCGACGTTTCTTACAGAGGAGGAGGATATAACATACTAGTAGAAGGTGCTTGCATACTGCAAGCATTTCATCTCACCTTGAAAAATCATTCATTTTTCAGACAGATATTTCATCATGTTAAATATTTCTTTAATTCTAAAGATTTATCCTCTGGACAGATTTTCGTTTTTTCATTATGGAACAATAATGGGGTAAAACTATCGTTAATTTTTGCAATTTTAGGAATATTATACTTTTTCCAATTTGAGTTAATAATGTCACACGTTTCTGCCAAATTTTAAATTTATAGTTCAATATAATCCTTATTTCGTTTTCTTTTACAAATTCTACCTTTTGAAAAATTTCAGCTTAGTAGCACGCTCGGAAATACATTAACCTTAAAAATGTTTAAACATTTGCGAGTTTTTAGCGGCCGCATTTTGAAATTTTTAAAATTTTGGTTTTTTCCATATTGAATTGCTGCAAAATTTTTGTAAAAACTCGTATTTACGACTTTTAGTTTCCAAAATAAAAAATTTAAATTCTCTAGCTTATAGGCAAGTGCCAGAAATTAATTTACAAAAATGGCACAATGCTTTTCTTAGTGGAAAAACGCAGATTACGGATTTTATGGAGTCGAACTCATGTCACTTAGGTGAGAAGTCCCATTTTTCCTTACAGAGGAGGAGGATATAACATACTAGTAGAAGATGCTTGCATACTGCAAGCATTGCATCTCACCTTGAAAAAACATTAATTCTTCAGAGATATATTTCATCATGAGAAATATTTCTTTAATGCTAAAGATTTCTCCTCTGAACCGGTTTTCGTTTTTTATTATGGAAAAATGATGTATTAAAAAATCACTATTTTTTCAATTTTAGGATTATTATACTTTTCCCACATTAGGTTAATAATGGCACACATTTCTGCCAAATGTTAAATTTATAGCACACTTAGAAGTACAATAACATTTATCTAATTGTTTAAATTTATATAATTTTTAGTGGACGCAATAACAATTTTATGGATATTTTGAAATGTTTTTTCGTTTATATAGACTGAACTCTAAATAAATTAAAAATTTCAGCTCTCTATCTCACCCCGTAGCGTCTAAACATTTACCAATTTGTTTAAAATTTTAGAATTTTTAACTGCCAAACAAATTAAAATATCAAAATTTTTGTAATCCCTATTTAGTTTTTTTTACAAGTCCTACCTCTAAAAATATTTTCAGCTCCGTTGCACATTCAAAAATACATAAACCTTGAAAATTTGTTTAAACAATTGCAAAATTTTAGCGACCGAATTGTAGCACTTTTTTAAGATTTTCGTTTTTTCTAGTCGGTTTTGCACTATATCCTATCTAAGAAAAAAATTTCGAATCTCCAGCTCATCTGTAAATGCCTAAACATTAGTATCATCCTATATGTTATATATATGTTACACTAGTAGGTGCTTGCATACTGCAAGCATTTCATCCCACCTTGAAAAAACGGTAATTTTTCAGAGAGATATTTCATCATGAGAAATATTTCTTTAATTTTAAAGATTTCTACCTGGACCGATTTTTGCTTTTTCAATATGGAACAATAATGGAGTAAAATAACCACTAATTTTTGCAATTTTAGGAATATTATACTTTATATATATATATATATATATATATATATATATATATATGTTCCCCGACGTCTTGGACATCGCTCTCGCCTCCGGAGTCCAGGTGTCCATGGCCCTGCACACCTTGAATGAGCTGTCTTCAGACAACCTGCCGACCCTCCTGCATTATGACAACCTCCCGGTGAGGCTCCCACCGCTTCGGAGAAGAGACTTCGCCAAGGCAAATTGGGAAGCCTACCGCCATTCCATCGCCTTGGCCATCCCAAGCTATCCTGATGAGCCGACGACCAAGGAACAAGCTGATGCCATGGCAGCCAGTGTTGCTGGCGTCGTACAAATGGCAATGGAAGGGAATATCCCCTGGAAGTGCACTCCCAGGCTGATCTGCCGCCGGCTCCCGGAGTCGGTTAGGAGGTTAGTAGCATATCGCAACAGCGTCCGGAGAAGATGGCAACGCCACAGAACTCCGGACCTGCGCAAGCTCCTAGACGGCCTCAACAGGAGTGTCCGTGCTTCAATCCAGGAGATCAAGACAGACGCCTGGGAAGAACACCTGACTGAGGTGTTCCTTGCAGACAACTGCATCTGGCGGGATTGCAGAGGGTTGCGCGCATCCCAAAGGAGAGATCCTCCTCTGAAAACCACGGCGGGATTCGCCTGCTCCCCCAGAGAGAAGGCAGAGGAGTTTGCAAGGCATCTCAGCAGCACCTTCCAGCCAAACCCCTCCACCACCGACTCGGTTGACTCCGAAAAAGCCGTGGTATCAGCCATGGCTGCTATCCTCACCGGAGTCACCGAGTCTGATCAGGAGACCCTTCCTCGGATCGGCACTCGAGAGATCGTTGCCGTGATGAGGAAACTGTCCTCCCGTCGCACTCCAGGCGATGATGACATGAACGGGTTGGTTATCAAGCAGCTGCCCATCGCTGCTGTTGAGTACCTCGAGGCCATTTTCAATGGCTGCCTGAAAATCGGGCATTTCCTGGAGGAGTGGAAGAGGGCGAAGATCATCGGCATCCCCAAGGCCAACAAGGCCGCTAGTGCCACGGAGAATTACCGCCTGATTTCACTCTTCAACAACTTCGGGAAGATGTTTGAACGGCTCGTTCTCCCAACCATGCAGAGGTACTTGGCTGCCAGAAACGTCATCCCTGGAGAGCAGTTCGGCTTTCGCCAGCAGCTCTCGACCACGCATCAGCTTGCTAGGGTCGTCGACTTCATCACCTATGGCTTCAACCTCCGGAAACGGACGGCGGCAGTTTTCTTGGATATCAGCAAGGCGTTCGACAGAGTCTGGCATGAGGCGTTACTTGCCAAAATGCTATGGGCTGGCTTACCACCAGCCCTCATCCGACTCCTGCGCTCCTACCTGGAGGATAGAAAATTCTGGGTGTGCTGGACAAGGAAGCAATCCGGGATTCACTCGATTGGAGCTGGTGTCCCCCAGGGATTAGTCCTAGGCCCATTACTATTTAACATCTTCACCCACTACTTCCCCAGGGAGCACGGTCACCACGTCATCGTCGGCCTCTACGCCGACGATGCGGCCATCCTCGCCAAGTCCGCCAACGAGGGACAGGCGGTGACCTACCAGCAGAGGGCCTTGGACAAAATCCACGCCTGGTACTGCAAGTGGCGCATTGCAGTGAACGCCACCAAAACTGTCGCCGTCATGTTTCGGGCACTTCCCAGACGGCAGCCGGTAGCCACACTCACCCTGCAGGATCAGGTCATCCCTTGGTCCTCTAGGCTAAATACCTCGGTATTACCATCGACAGAGGACTGACCTGGCGCCAACACGTCTCCGGCCTCAGAGGGGTCGGGACAGGAGACTCGGCCCTATCCTGGGCTCCAGGGAGGTGACCCTGGAGACCAAGGTCAGATTATACAGGGCCTACGTACTGCCAATCCTGACATACACCTCTCCCATCTGGTCGGGAGCAGCGAAAAGCCATATCAAAAAGATCGCAGTAGTGCAGAATAATGCACTACGGACGATGCTCAGGATCACCTGGCGGAACTTCGTGCGAGTCGCGGAGCTCCATATGGCTACCGGCGTCGAACAGCTTGAACGCTTCCTGGATAAGAGGGCCAGGGCGTTCTTCGAAAAGACTTCCTGCTTGCCCCACGATGAGAGTGATGTCCTGGGACTGCTTCAAGCGCCCAGTGGCCTCCATGCGTCAGGAGTTTGCCCCACTGCCCAAGAGGCATAGACACGCATGAAAAAGCTATAAAACAATAAAACAAGTCCTCACATCCTGACCATAATCCTCCAAAACCAGACAGGCTTATAGCTAAGCTGGCAGCCTGGCCGGAAGTGGCCATGCCACTTCCACCACCCTCTATGCAGGAGGATACTAATGTCCAGCCCAAACTACAAGAGCTGAATGTTTTAGTTTTTGTAGATATGATAGAGAAACTTACAGATAAAATGAGACTTCTTACCTAAGTGACATGAGTTCGACTCCAGAAGTTCTGAAAGTTGCGTTTTTCCCATAAGAAAAGCATTGCGCCATATTTGTAAATTAATTATGGACACTTGCCGGTAAGCTAGAAAAATGAAATTTTCGGGGTCGCAATATCTATTAGGAATTTATGTTTGGGTTCGACTCCAGAGACCCCGGAATATCTCCCAAAAGTTAGCATGGGAAAACGCAATCCAGTGTGTGGACGAATCTAATAAGTTTAGGAAGCTGAAAATTTTCAAGATTATAGAACTTTTCTCATAAGCAACTATAAAAATCGAAAATTTTAACATTGTTAATTTTTAGGGGTTGTTTTATCCCCATTTGAACATTAAAGTTTAATAATTTTTATCTTGAAAACTATATGCTGTAGGTTCGAGTTTTTGAAATCATTTTGTAGAAAATTATACATAAAAAAAGAAAATTTTGAAAAAGTTCAAAAATTCGACTGCTAAAAATTCAAAATTGTTTAAAGATATTTTTGAGGTTTATGTATTATCGAATGTGCTACGAAGCTCAAATTTTTTTACCGGTAGATTTTATGAAAAAACGAAATAAAAAATTATAAAAGTTTTGATATTTTAATTCCTTTGGCTGTTAAAAACTCTTAAAGTTGAAATTATAGATAAATGTTTAGGTACTTTGGGGCAAGCTAGGAAGCAGAAATTTTAAAGTTAAGTAGAGCTTAGTGCAATTAAACTAACAAACCTTTTAAAAGCTCAAACAAAGCGTTATTGCGACCGCATTAAAATTTTGAAATTTAAACAATTAAATAAATATTATTTCACTTCTAGATGTGCTATAACTTCAAATTTAACAAAAATGTGTGGAATTAGTACCTTACATTGGATAAAGTATAATATTCTTAAAATTGCAAATTTAAGTCATTGTTTTAATCAAATATTGTCCAATAAGGAAAAATAGAAATTTGGTGCAGAGGTGAAATATTTTGAATTAAAAGAATATTTCTAATAATGTTATATCACTCTGAAATATTAAAGATTTTTAGGGCGAGATGAAATGCTTGTAGAATGCATGCACCAATTACATATACTATATATACTTACATATAAGTATTTGTTGCTTGCACTCTGCAAGAATTTCATCCCACCCTGATAAATATTATTTCAGAGATATTTTTTAAATTCAAAAGATATCACCTCTGCATTAATTTTCGTTCTTTTCTTATGGAAAAGATTTGATGAAAACAGTACCTAAAATTTGCAATTTTAACGATATTATTATTTTTATATTGTGATGCACTAATGTCACACTTTTCTGCCAATTAAACGTTATAGCTCATATCAAAGTGAAATAATATTTATCTAATTGTTTAAATTTTGAAAAAAATTATAACGGCCGAAATAACAATTTTAAGGAATTACTCAAATGTGTATTTGTGCATTTACACTAACTTTTAAATTTCAGCTTCCTAGCTCGCCTCATAGTACCTAAAAATTTACCTATTTGTTTAAATTTAAGGAATTTTAACATCCAAAATAAAATATAGAAATTTCTATAATCATTATTTCGTTTTTTACAAATTATACTTATAAAAAAATTTCAGCTTCGTAGCACATACGGAAATACACAATCCTAGAAAATTTGTTTAAAGAATTGCAAATTTTTATAGGCCCCATTGTTGAACTTTTTCAAAATTTCCGTTTTTTCTAGTCAGTTTTGCACATAAAACTACCACCATAAAAAAATTATAATTTCCAGCTCTTTTGGAAGTGCTAAACATTAGCATTCTCCTTCATATATCTATGTGTTATATCCTACTCTGTCAGGAACGTCTATCTATAATGATTTTATATCCTCCTCCTCTCTAAGGAACGTCTAAATATAATGACTAGTAGAAGGTGCTTGCATACTGAAAGTTTTTCATCTCATCTTGAAAAAACATTCATTTTTCAAAGAGATATTTCCTCATTGTAAATATTTCTTTAATTCAAAAGATTTCTCCTCTGTACCGATTTTAGTTTTCTCCTTATGGAACAATAATGCCGTAAAACAATCACTAATATTTGCAAATTTAAGAATATTATACTTTTTCCACATTAGGTTATTAATGCCACACATTTCTGCCAATTTTTAAAGTTGTACCACATTTTGAAGTGAAATAACATTTATCTAATTGTTTAAATTTTAAAACGTTTTAACTATGGCAATAACAACTTTATGGAGATTTTTAAATGTCTGTTTGTTTGTATGTACTATACTCTAAATATCTTAAAAATTTCAGCTCACTATCTCGCCCCGTGGTATCTAAACATTTACCTATTTGTTTAAACTTTAAGAATTTTTAACTACCAAACAAATTAAAATATAAAAATTTGTATAATCCCTATTTATTTTTTCACAAATTCTACCTAACAACAAATTTTCAGTTCTGTAGCACATTCGGAAATACATAAACCTTGAAAAAGTGTTTGAACAATTACAAATTTTTAGCGGCTGCATTGTTGAACTTTTTCAAGAGTTTCGTTTTTTTCTAGTCGGTTTTTCGCATAGTTCTACAAACAAAAAAATTTCGATCATCTGTCCTCCTATATATATGTTACTCCCTCTCTGTAAGGAACTGGAAAAGTTTTCAGACAATGATAGAAGAAAGATGTAATTATTGAGCTACAATTTTGAAATTAAATTTTATATTTATGTTTTGTAACAATACAATCCAACAAGCTTTTTCGGAAATATAACCTAACATTTCTTTGACCTTCGATAAACATGCGAATGTAGCTCAATAGCTTATTCATTTAATTTTTAGTATTCATAACTCTCTTCCTAAGGTTGCATAATATACCATTTCTCAAGATACAGTTAGCAATATATTTGTACTTCACACACAGTATACAAATCCTTATGGGGTTATAACCTAATTGGGATTCTTTCGTACTCGTATTGTTATATTCCGTTATTTTATTTGACAGTTTCGCCCAAAAATAGTTTAGATATTAATCTTACCCCTTCTGGCAAAGACTAGCACCAAGTGACAAAACGCTATAAAGGGCGAAGAGGATAAGACGTCCCAATTACATCCACACGAGTCAAATTCAAGGCAAGAACTCAAGATGTGCATCTCTAAGTCCTGGAGCATAATGTCTTTGATAGACGGGCCTGACTGCATCCATTTATCCTTATTTCAATTTCATAAAAATTCCGACTATTTTATTACTATAATAGACACAATTAGTTTTCTTAGATTTGAAAATGAAATATGACTTGCAATATACTTTTACATTCGATCCTAAAAGTTTTCAAGCAGATCCTGCTTTTGGACATCATGTCTCCCAGTCCCAGTCCATGGAAAAACGAGTATTCGGATAATAAATTGACTTTAAAAGTCACCAATAGTATTGAGTTTAATACCTAAATACAGTAAAAAAATTGAGCATAGTTGAAATCAAATTTAAAGAATGTTAAACCACAATTCGAAGTTCAGGAATTGAAATCCTTCCAGGATGGTGTTATGAGACAAAAATCGAGGATATTTCAAATAAAGCGATGGTATGCGGTGGTCAAAGGTAAATAAAGTGACTTGAGTTTGACTACTAGAAAGGGAGTTTCGTAACTATGCCATCCTCAATCGAAGGGTCGAGCAAAATGGGAGTCTGATGATCCAGAATCGTAGTTACAGTTTTTTGGAAGTAGATTGCGTCAGATTAAATCTCTTGTCTTTGAATTTATATTGCGATCAAATTAAATAGTGCTTTCCGCGAGGATGTGATATCACTTCAAGCATTCTTCCATTTTTATTCTTTACATTATTCCTATTAAAGTTTTTTCCTTAAATATTTCCCGCCTATACAGATAAGTTGCGGCGTCAGAATGTGCATAGCTATTTAGTTAAAGCCAGAACGCAAATAAAAAATTACTCCGTTTACAGTGCATTTAACTGTTTTTAAAAATAAATCAAGAAGCAGTATAAAGTAATCCTCCATATGTTACATATTTGTTCCATTAATTAATGATTTTAATGCGTCGCTTATCTTAACTTGCTTATTTTTTTCCATATCTGATAGTTCTTTCCTCACGAATTGCTTCGATTTGGCGAATGAGTTACCGAATCCGTTGGGTCTTTTGACTTAAAGCGCTCTATTCAGAAATTTTTCGACTTGGTTTGCCCCTGACGACGCATATTCCACTCAAACAGTTTGGTAGACCAAGTTTTGAGTTCCTCCTTGCATCACTCCTCGCCTGCGCTGATGTCTCAGCCGAGCCATGGTTTGCTTTCATCAATGAATTCTTTTCGTCGATGAATAATTTGTTATGAAATTTAAGAACGATTATAGGATTCAATGACGTACCCCGGAAAATTTAATTAGGATGCTTTATTTGAACCAATTCTGGCTTATAAGTCTTCAAATGATATTGTGAATACAAATTATACGCAATGAATATCTTTCGATACGGCCTGTAGGTCTTCATTTGACGGTGTAAAAGTCAAGGACCTAGTGACGAACATTTCCCTCCCTCCCTCCCAGGACTTCGTTATCGATTACTTTACTTCTCAAACTTTAAGGAGATAACTTGTGACGTCTTATGATTTTGCTGAAATTTTTGGCGGGAATATTTTGGCTTTGCTTAGCTCAGTTTTATTTGAGATGTGAAAGTGTTCGGATGTGCTGAAGAAAGTCCCCGATAAGCAATCTCCGTTTCGAAGAGAAGGCAACGCAGTCCCTCAAGATGGTATTTCCTACAGTGGTAGTAGTAATTAGCATAATTAGAAAACAAGTCGTCATCGTAGAAGAATTTCGAGACCTGTGGAAAGAACTCGTTCCTTTTGTTAATTTTTCGATGAACACTTTATGACTTAGAACTCGTCATTTTGTTAATCACAATTTCCATTCTAAATCCTTTTGAGAATTGAAGTATATTCTCAGTGGGTACGAAGAATAATCGAAATACAAGATTTTTTCAGAAGATTTCGTTTTCTCTGGGTCTTTTTAAGATGCCTATCTTTTTATCGCGTTGGAGGATTACCGGTGATTTTTGTTTCTTTTTCCATTCCAGGTGTTATGTGAATCCTACCCATTTCTTCCATGTTGCTCTTGATTTCCTTCGTGAAATCCAAAGTGCTTTTCATTTCTCCAAATTTAATCTTGCACCTCCCCTGTGATATAGTCATTCTGTGATGACGTGCTGTGTGTGTGTTTGAGTGTGTCAAGAGGAATTCCTCTCATCGTGGGATAGTGAGAATTCTTTCTCTCACCGCTGGTGATTTACACATGAACGAAGGTAGGGAGGCGTCATTTTTAAAAGAAAATACCCCTCCGATTCCGCGTTTCTTTTTCAGTTAGATTTAATGGCGTTTTGGCCGTCGCAGGCAAAGACATATTTGGAACGAATTATATCAGAACGTGCTCAGAATTTGAGATTAGGGTATGATGAAATTAGATGTGGGTTGAAGGAGGTTAAAGCAAACGTATATCTTTAGTTAAAATAGATTAAAGATTTTTATTAAATACAGATAGAAGCCAAATCACCACTTAGATCCTTCCAATGCTTCAAGTAAATCAAGCCTTCCATAGGTCCAACTTTATTAAACGGTTCCAATTGACTATCGCATCAATAGTTAGGCATAGGTCTCTGGAATCAATGTGTAAACAATAATTTGCTCAAACAATTCATTATCCGTATTCCTACCGTATCTCGGTAAATGAACTTATGGTTTCAGGGTGTTGTGTGGCGAATCTGCCTCTTGCGCTATTATCGGCTATGGTTTCAGATTTTAGGATTTAAATGACGAGTGTGTCTATACGTTTCTATGAATAATAAAACTTTGTGTTGAAACTCAATTGGAAACTATAATTTTTTTTATCTGGTTCATACATTCACATGCCCAATACCCCCCTGCAACTCCTCCTCCATTCCCACAACCAACATCACCTACCCCATAACTTCTACCACCAACTGCACCACCCGCAATATCATTTACCTCCTGAAATGCACCCAATGTCCCGCCTTTTATGTTGGCCTCACCAGCGATCCCCTCAACATCCGCATGAACGGCCACCACAACAGCGTCATTCTCAAATGACCGCTGCCGGTGGCCGTTCATGCGAACCAACATAATTTAAAGTTTAACAACTGCTTCACAGTGAGAGTCATTCGCGCTCTCCCCGACAACGCTTCGCCTCCCCAACTCCGTCAGTGGAAGCTTTCGCATATCCATCTCCTAAACTCCTTCATTCCCCCTGGCCTCAACCTTTGATAGCTTTTCACTCCCTTTCTGTCTTCTTCCAACCCCCTACCAATCCCCAACCCCTTCCGTATCCTCCAATCCTCGACCTTTCCGCACTACCCTTCCACCCCCATGCCTCCACCCAGTGTCACTGTCATCAGTTCTCTCTCGGTAGCTGAAGAAGGAATAACTCCGAAAGCTTCTACGTTTGTGATGTTTCTGTGTTGTTTTAGGGTTCTTTTACGTGTGTCGCTTCGACATCCCTAGGGCCTCGCCAACCTGAAGTCGTCCGATTGGTGAGTGTTCACTGGGCTTCCTCATCCAAACATCTTGTTGCCATCCATATATCCATTTTACCTTACATTTTCCGTAAGTTGTTATATATATATATATATATATATATATATATATATATATATATATATATATATATATATATATATATATATATACACACACTAGTAGAAGGTGCTTGCATACTGCAAGCATTTCATCTCACCTTGAGAAAACATCCATTTTTCAGACAGATATTGTTTAAATTTTAAACATTTTTAACGGCCGCCGCAATATATTTATGGAAAGATTCAAATGTTTATTTGTGCAAATGTACTATTTTGTAAATAACTTGAAAATTTCAGCTTCGTAGCTCATTCCGTAGTACCTAAACAGTTATAGATTTGTGTAAACTTTAAGAATTTTTAACGGCAACACAAATTAAAATATAAAAATTTGTACAATCCCTATTTCGTTTTTTTAAATCGTACCTCCAGTAACAGTAATTTTAAAATCCAATTCTAAAATTCGCTATACCAATTCTCATGTTATCCCAATGTAGGCATTGAACATTCCTAGAATATAATTTGTGCTGCTATTGTACACAGTGATTACCCAAAATCCTCTTTAGGCCTCACGCTAACGTAACCCTGAAAGAATGGTCAAAATTGAAATAGCCATTCTGGAGTTATTCGTGTTTGTATTTAGAACGTGACGGAGCAACCAAATTACATAGCCTTTTATTATATTAAGACATTTAATTTCGGCCAACTGACCTCTCACGTTATTATATTTTTGATATCTTTCAAATTTGAAGGTTGTTTACATAACTTTGTGTAAAATGTATTGAATAATACGAATATTATTTGCGCTTTAGGTGCTTCGAAATCCGCATCTAAATAAAATTGACAGTCTTCCAGGCATTGAAGTTGGCATCGCAAGAATCAATAGCAAACATTCCTACATCAACCTTAGCTGCAGTTCAGCGTTTAAAGTCTAAATATATACCTAAATATATTTTATCATTTTCCCTAATTCAAAAAAATACAATAAGCAGTCCGGTGAAGTAATTTTTCCTGAAAAATCGTTTGTATTTTATCGCCTTATAAAGATTTCAACGACTATATTATGCTTAACTCTTTAACTCTGTGAAGCATGCTTCCTATGTATTTCACAATGTCGTAGTAACTATGAAAAATCTATCACTAAGCATTTTTAGGCGCGTTTTGTTCCAACGTAAGTGCCTATTAGCTTCGGACTGCCCGTAAGCATGAATTTGCTATTAAGGACTTATGGTCAAAGACAAAATTACATAAATGGTTTACATAACGCAATCAGGGATGCCATTTTACTGAAAAATAAACAAATTTTTCCTCATCTAATATATAAAATTGAATGTCTGTTTGTCTGTTCCCTATACATTCCCACACCCATTGACCTATCGGGACCAAACTTTGCAAAGTGACTTCTTATGACCCTACGGGTAACATATGGTACCCGGGAACCCCGACAACCTCCCCGCACAGACAGACAGACGGAAATACAGCGGGTCCTCATATATCGATTTGTTATCTTTAACTTATGTGAATTAAAAGAATAAACAATATGAATTAATCATAATATCGTAGTTTGATTTTTTTAATTTTCAGAAATCGCGATGCTCTAAGTTTTTATAAACTCTTATTAAAAGCCCGAGAAACGCCGGGTACTTAAAGCTAGTATCTCATACATATTAACTATAGGGTAGAGAGGAGTAATTTGGGTAGCGGGGCTATTAGGATAAAGTTAAGCTTTAACGTTCGCCAGAAAGATATAAAGCGCCCCAAGAGGTGAGTCAGTATATACGGATGGGGAGCCAGTGGTGCAGTGGTTAGAGTGTTGGCCCCTCCGTACGATCTGCTAAAAAAGCGTCACCCGGTTCGAATCCTTATGAGGATTTTTTCCGAGAACGCTCCGGCCCTCTATTTGTGCGTTTTGGAACTAAGGTGACGAGGACGAGCCAGTGAGGAAAGGGACGTTAAGCAGTTGGCCCCCCTGGTGTTCTTCGTAAGAGCAGGCAAATGCCGGTACCGGGTTTCTGTCCTCCCTTCCTGGCTATTCATTGCTATACCTCTAAGTTACCCATCGTGAGTAGGAAAGAGGCGAATCGGCTGGACTCAGATAAGTATATACGGATATGTTGTCACGTTGTGTTTCGAGTCGTGTTGAATTGGTCTTAACAGGATATTCTGTGGAGTTTAAAAAAAAATACATATATGAAGGTAAGCTAATATGCTAGCTGCCTTTCTCTGTTGTTAATATTGTAGATAACACTTTAAGCCATACCACTACAAGATTTTCGAGTAACCAACGTTTTTAACTTGCTATGTTACGTCTTAGTCTGTCTCTCATGCGCTGTTTGTAGAGTGCTGCGCTCTTTCAATGCGTTTAGGAACTACGTCGCATTCATTTTATTCCTTGAAGGGCTATTTGTATACTTATTGCTGTGATTATTCGGATAGCTTTGTGCTTAAGCGCCTAGCAAGTAGAACGTCATTTGTACCTTTTTCATATGGGTAAACACTACACTACAAGAAGAAGGACGCTCGACTTCAGTGGAGTGCAAACACGATGGAAGATACTGTAAGGTGTGTTTTGGAGGAAAGTCTGTCCCTCATTGGAGCTGCTTCACTATATTAATGTTCCTTAAACAATTTTTTACAGAAGATTGAAACAGAAGAGGAATCAGCATATGGGGTTAGCAGATCTCGTAAAAGTGCCGAAATTAGAAGGAATAGGTCACCCTAAAGTGTTCACAAAAGAGATTGAATTGTTGTAAGGATGCCGAAAGACATCATATAGTCAGCCGCAGCGCCACACTCATTATTAACTCTATGGGTGAATCAGGCCCTTAAGGCACGCTATCTCAGGGCAATGCGCCCTTCGGGTGATTCCCCGCTCGCTCAATCACCCACTTCAGGGGATGACTAGCGCTTGACCTTTGTATCTCATGTTAGTATATAAGCGCGGGTCATCCCTGAGGCTGGGCGGTGTTTCCTCGCGACTCCTCTGTCAGTAGGATCGGCTGTGTTAGCGTCAACCTTGACCGGCTAGCCCTTCCTACGGGACTAGGATCGCCCGCCCCTCCGCGGTCCCTCGTTCGTTGGTCCAGCTACGTTTCTGTCGAACCTCGACCGGCCCGTCCACCTTCGCGGGCTACGTTTGCATCGGAACTGACTGGCTAGCAGCTCCTACGAGACCAGGGTCGCCAAGGCGCCCCGCGCCACCTCCCCCTTGCAGGATTTAGCCGAGTAAGCATGTTGGGTATTACTGATCACCTGTTGTACTCTATGTAACGTTTGGGTATTACTGATCTCCTTTTGTATCCTATGTAACGCTTGGCAATATATTCCTTCTCGTACTAAAACGTCTTACGATTACTCGACACTCCCTATGTCACTACGACATATTGGTGTCAGGTGTGGGGTCGTATGGAGTTGGAGTAAGAAATGTTCGTTAAGAAATGCACTCGAATTGAAGTTTTGAAAGGCCAACGATAAATTTTGCAGACCAACAATTAAATGTTTAACAATTGGAATTTTACATCACCGATTTAACTTATTTTTCGGATAGACGAGTGTATAGACGTATACTTTAAAGAAATCCGCGATTGACGGCCTAACATTAAATAAAATTAATATTTTGAGGATATCACAAATTTTGTTTATTCCTATAACCGTAGGTGTCACATTGATTCGCTAAACGGATCAAAGGATGTTACGACATTCTATCGGAAACAGGCGGCGGAAGGCAGTAATGCATGGATCGAACGAACCGACATTTTTTTTCTTCCTTCAAATGGTCGAGAAATCTAACGAGTAAAAATGGCAAACATTTGTGAGCATTGAAACAGTTAAACCAATCTCTTTATATTCTCCTGTTATTTTCTTCTTTTTCACTTATTTTTCTCACGGTATGCAATATTAAGTAGTTAACAAAGGAATTTTTTTTTCGTTTCCCTAATGTTGGTCACTGATTAACGTTCTTATGCATTTTTCGGTTTTCGTGATGATTAAGTAATTTTTTTACTCTAACTTGACCCCACTACAAGTGTCGAGTTTTGTAAGATGTTTTCATGTATTTAAAATTTTGAAACGCGACGGAAGAATTCTGTCATTATGGACTGGTTGCGTACAGATACGTCACGGTGCGATCACCATTTTCTCCTACCTTGGGAGTCTCACCCAGTACAAACTCAAGGTTTAATTAATTTCACGCCCTCCGTAAACACTATACAGCCTCAGGGCAGTAGTGTTGATCCTCAAAACGGTGCGATCGGTTCTCAGCCGGCAGTACAACCTGCCGCAATAGGAAGCCAAATTCATTTTATCCCAAATTTTAGTGGAGAAGATGAAATAACAATCGATAAATTTTTGGATAGTGTTCGAATCACCAGCCACCTGAGTGGCTGGAGTGAAACTCAGACATTAGGTATAGCCCGCCTACGGCTGAACGGTACTGCCGCCGATTTCGTAACAGCTAACCCCCATGCAACAGAATCGTATGAAAATTTCTCAACACATCTTAAAAGGAGATTTTCCTCAAAGGTATCCCCAATTACACTTGAGAGAATGTTCAGCACCTGCATACAAAAACCACTAGAGAGTGTCGCTGAGTTTTCGACTAGGTTGCGGAATATCGCCCATAAACTACGTCAGTCAGGTAGCGATCCAAACTCCGAGGCAACAAAGAAAATAACAGATAATAGACTTCTCGCGCAATTTTTGATTGGGTTGAAGGAGGAAGTCGGCAGATTTGTTTTAGTCCGTAACCCCAAAAACATTCTAGAAGCGGAAGAGTATGCCGCCATCGAGGAAGCAAACGCGAGAAATTACACATGCAGGAATCAGGAAATTAACTCGCTACAACACTCTTGTGCGTTAGCACCCCAACCGTTCCCTCAGAGCCAACCCATGACATTGCCTCAGTTCGCGCCGCATCAGCAATATGTGACAAATCAGGACGCCCAAAATTTTCATTTTCAGCCAATGCCTCAGCCACTTTTGAATTGCACAAGTCAGTTTAACGCCGTACAAGCCCCTCAACACCCTCCTTCAGGAAGGCACGTACGCGCCGCTCGAACTCAAGTGTCAAATACACAAAACGGGATACGTACCTGCTATCACTGTGGGAAAACCGGACATTTTGCCCGCTTCTGTCGTTTCAAAGAGAAGAGCCAATCTCGCGAATGTTTCAATTGCGGTGACGCTACACATATCTCCAAGGACTGTCCTCTCATGCTCTGCGGTGTGTGTAAACAGAACGGGCATCGGCCTATTAATTGCGAAAACCGCGTTCTC
The DNA here is from genome assembly GCA_028673005.1 of Tanypteryx hageni. Lineage (NCBI taxonomy): Eukaryota > Metazoa > Arthropoda > Insecta > Odonata > Petaluridae > Tanypteryx > Tanypteryx hageni. Next base: position 223,325,359 of record CM054113.1, read on the forward strand.
CAATTACGAGCGGAAAAAGAAAAAACGGGGACTCAAATATTATTATTTCTTATGTTTTTAATTCCAGCATTTTTATATTGATTGTTTATCATCACTCACTTTATTTCTCTTTATTGACTAAAGATTCATTTTTTTTATTCGAGTAGATTATGGATAATGAATTAATAGTAACTCTTATTTAGTATTTTACTTAGACAAACTAACAGTATAGGGACTAGAAATCGAAATTATTAAAGTATTGTAAATGAAAAGAACGTTTATTATGCGTTCTTTGCACAAACAGCATGAAGTGAACGCATATAGGGGAGGTCGTTTCCGTCCGTCCGTCCGCAGGTTAAAACTCGGAAAATCGCTGGACGAATTCTGATGAAATTTGGTATTGGGGAGTTTTGCTAAAATCAATTTGTCGATTCCAATTTTGATTAAAGTCGGAACAAAATTACGACCACTTTGCATGACCTTCATGTAGTTAACAATTTTCCTTTGTTTCAACACGGGAACCGCTTGACATATTTTAAAAAGAATCGTATTGGGAAGTTTCACTAAAATTGGTCGACCGATTCCAATTTTGGTTAAAATCGGACAACAATGACGACCACTTTACATGAAGACCTACATGTAGTTTACAATGTTCCTTTGTTTCAACTCGGGAACCGCTTGACATATTGTGATGAAATTTGGTATTGGGTAGTTTGTTAAAATTAATTGACCGATTCCAATTTTGGTTAAATTCGGACAATAATTACCACTACTTCACATGAAGACCTACATGCATTTTACAACGTACCTCGCTTGTTTTCTCGTTAAATGCTCATCTGAGTGAAAAATATTGAGAACATTGCGAAATCTTAAAGAACGCATTTGAAAACTCTGTGTACTCCGGAATGGAGTACACCCTTCCAATCTTGTTAAAAAATATTGAGTGCAGTACATTTGACATTTAAACATCCGAAATTATAGAACATGACTTAGGACTCGAATAATATTTTAAATTAAGGACACCTTTACTGGAAAGAACATTTTTCTGCAGTAAAAAGAAAAGTAAATATGTACAGTAGTAATAAAGTAAAAAGATTTGGGTATTACAATAAAAACAATCGTGGGTCATTTAATGGCACAGTTCATCCTCGTCATCAGAGTACAGAATATCGACACTTTTTTCCGGCAATGATTTTGAGGAAAAATATAAGGGCAAATTTTGTTTAATCGTGAATAATTTCTGACACATTAAATATTTTTGGACCATCAAAGCCCGAAAATTTTTCAAACATTCCTGATACATCCAGTAATTTCTAAAGCCCGGCCCGGCCCGAACTCCTAATGAATTCCATAGGATTGGCCCGGCCTGTGCAGGACTCTAGTATAGAGTACTACACCAGCTGAGTTAGAGAAAACGGCCTCTCTTTCCCGGCATGTTGGGTAGATTTTGCTATTTGCCTGGCAGATGAATAATTTACGATTTTTTTTCCAAATCGCGTATCTATGAACATTATCGCGCATCTTTGAGAGGTGGGATATTTTCTTCAATCACGTATTTCCTAGAACGCGGAAATGGACAGTGCGTAAAACGAGAACTGGGGTATTGATAGAATTCTTTCTCCACGACAAACTAGCACACACACACACACACACACATATAACATGGATGAAAGTGGGCTTTCTCTCAACAATAGGCCTCTGAAGATTCTGGCAGAAAAAGGAAAAAAAAGGGGTTTGTTTCTCTAACCAGCATTGAAAGGGGAGAAAAATGTCAGAGTTGTTGCATGCTGAAACACTGTTGGGACTTACATCCCGCCACTGATTATTTTTAAGGGAGTGCGGTAAAGCCCAGAATTTAAAGACAATCTTCCACATGGATCCGACGTTTGTCTTGGTGAAAGTGGATATATTAATGAAGATAGATATACGTATAATATTGGAAATACGTTGTAGCCATCATTATGATGGAATTTTTAGTTTGGTGATATGTTCACTTTTGGAGGATTGATATGCTGGTTAAGGAATGAGATCTCATTCTTAAAAAGGATTAAGTGACGCTGTTTTTATGTGGTAAGAAATACATTAACAACAGTTTTTTGTCATAATTTTTTGAAGAAAACATTTCCCTCACTTATAACAAGAAAAGGCAGATTTTCATGAATTTTAATGCATTTTTCAGATCTTAAATAAAAAGTTTTGATATTATCATTCAAGTAAAAAAATAAGTTTTGTTATTAATTGTGCTGGAAAAGCTTCTATTTTACTCCGCAATTAACCTTAAAAAATTCACCATGTACTGCTTAAATTATTTATTTCCTTGTTCTTTTGTAGATTTTAACACCTACTAGAGTGATTGGACTTTTCTTTTCCTCATCCACATTTTCCCATCTCCAGCTTCTTATCTCCTCTCCACCTCTTTTCCCTTTCGCCCCACCCAAAGGGAAATTGTTTTGCTTGGGCGAGCACTTAGTATGCGATCCGCCCAAGAGTCGGGCATCCTTCGCACCCGAGAGGGACTCTATCCACCTATCCCTCCCTCCCCTCCCTCCCTGCCCTCTCTCCCTCCCCTCTCTCCCTCCCCTCTCTCCCTCCCCTCTCTCCCTCTCCTCCATCTCTCCTCTCCCCCTCTCTCCCTCCCCACTCTCTCCCTCCCCCTCCCTCCCCTCTCTCCCTCCCCCCTCTCTCCCTCCCCCCTCTCTCCATCCCCTCTCTCCCTCCCCTCTCTCCCTCCCCCTCCATCTCTCCTCTCCCCCCTCTCTCCCTCCCCCACTCTCTCCCTCCCCCTCCCTCCCCCCCTCTCCCTCCCCCCTCTCCCTCCCCTCTCTCCCTCTCCTTCTCTCCCTCCCCCTCTCTCCCTCCCCTCTCTCGCTCCCCCTCTCTCCCTCCCCTCTCTCCCTCCTCTCTCTCCCTCCCCTCTCACCCTCCCCTCTCTCCCTCAAATCTTTCCCTCTCACCCTTCCCTCTCTCCCTCCCTTCTCTCCCTCCACTCCCTACCTCCCCTCTCTACCTCCACTCCCTCCCTTACTTCCATATACTCTCTATCCGGAACACTCTTTTGGTTTTGCCCATTTTCCGCCACCAGAACTTCCAAGGAACTCTCTTGCCGCTCTCTCCTTCTCTTAAGAAAACCTTACCTCCCCCATTCCCCACTTTTTCCACTCTCTCTCTCTCCATTTCTCCCACCTATCCGGGCCACTAGCCCGTATCCATAGCCCAAGAACACCCACTTCCTCTTTCCCTCAGCATTCACTCTTTCACCCTTGCGGATCCCTCCCCCTCCCTCCCACTTCCTTCTCTCCCTCTTGCTATCAAC